>CM059604.1:132181354-133417783 GCA_030412105.1 Cyclura pinguis | reverse complement strand
CCTTGGTGGCCAGCTGCTTGCGGGGCGCTTTCCCGCCCGTCGACTTGCGAGCCGTCTGCTTGGTACGAGCCATCCCGCCGCTTCCAAAGAACTCCGGCGGCCCGCCGCGCCCTAGGTATTTATAGCCGCCTCCCTCTCTCCTGATTGGCTGAGGGCAACAAAGGCGCCTTTCTCTCCGCCTCCTTTTCAGAATTTGAATTTCCCGCGCAAATTCAAATTGGTTTGTCTTCCTCCTCTCTCTGTCTGCCACCGCAGTTCCGGCTTTCTCTGTTGCTGCTGCTTTTGGTGTGGTTTGGTGTTTTTGAAGCGCCTTTTAAAAACTTTCCACCACCGTTTCCTGGTTTCAGGCGGTTTGTTTTATATAAAAGGTGTGCGCCCGGACTTACACCCAATATGAAGCCATATAGCAATTCACGTCTCAACTGAGGCTGTAACTCCCCCCATTGGACCAAGCGGCTGGAATTCACAAATGCTTACGGCAAAGAAATTTGTATAATTTCTTAAAACACAAGATTCTTGGTGATTGTGTGCTTACATTAATTTTACGGCCATTTCTGCACTACACTCTTA
Source organism: Cyclura pinguis (assembly GCA_030412105.1). NCBI lineage: Eukaryota > Metazoa > Chordata > Lepidosauria > Squamata > Iguanidae > Cyclura > Cyclura pinguis. The sequence continues at coordinate 133,417,213 of CM059604.1, read as the reverse complement.
TAGTGCTATTATTCCACTTTCAACATCTTATGGAATCCTGGGGTTTGCAGTTTAGGGAAGGGCATTTAGGCATCTCAGTCAGAGAGCTCTCTGGCCTCAGTAAACTACAAACCCCAAAATTCCACAGGATGTTGCAAGTGGAATAATAGCACTATAGTAGGGTAGTGCAGAAGTGGCCAAAGAAAGGAGTTCTAATCCTTTGTCGCTTTTAATGCTTTCGCGGATTGTCCGGCACAGATATTTTGCTTTCCAGTTATTATTGTCATGTCCTTCTAAATGCTCCCGTTGATTTACTGGGGGCGGGGGAGCGAACGAATTTGAAGGAAGAGGGGAAAAAAAGATCTTACGTCTGAGCGTATTTGTGGTCTCGGAAATAGCAGCCAGCGAGGGTAGCGTGGCCGAGCGGTCTAAGGCGCTGGATTAAGGCTCCAGTCTCTTCGGGGGCGTGGGTTCGAATCCCACCGCTGCCACAAAAGTTTTTCCCGCCTGATTCAATGATAATTCTTAGGGGAAAAATGGATCCTGAACTGCAGTTCTCGTAAACAGATCCCATGATTTTCAGCAGACCTATTCGCCGGTATAACCATGGTCTGCAATACTATACGCATTTGCTTGGTAGTAAAACTCACTGACTTCCTATTTCCTATTTCCTGCACTGGGAGCCTGCAGTCCTACACATTTTCATGGAAATAAGAGTCCCTGAACTCAGTGAGACGCCCTTCTGAGGAAACATATTATACGATTATAATATGAATGATATTGTGAAGTGTATTAAATACCCGATGCTACGATTCTCTGCGCATAAAGGCAAGCGAGGCAATGCCCACCCATCTCTGTACTATAATGTCATGGAAGGAAATTGCCCGAGTTGAATCTGCGCCTACATCAACTTTGTATTAAATGCATCTGCTGTCAATTGTTATTTTCAGTGAATTTGTTTTCTTTGTCTTTAGGACTGTTTCCAAATTTTCCTTTTCACACGTTTCGTTTGAAATTGTTCCTTGTACAGTTCAGAAAACAACAGCAGCGAGTCTCTGTGGCGCAATCGGTTAGCGCGTTCGGCTGTTAACCGAAAGGTTGGTGGTTCGAGCCCACCCAGGGACGGATGGTTTTCTTACCCTGATGTGGTTTACGTTTTTTAGCCCTTCTGTACCTTGACGGGTCTTGTCATACCCTGTTCACTGAAGCAATTGAAAAGAGATATGGGAAAGTAATTTAAATTAAACCGTAACCAAATAGTGTATGCAGATTGACCTGAAAACATCTTACAATAACTGGCATTATTTTGTAAATTTACAAAAAGTTTTTAAAAAGATTGTCCATGGAGTAGGGGGCGGAAGGTGACGCCAGGCTATGGGGAAGTAGACAACAGCAGCCTTGGAATACAAACACATTGTATGTGTATGTCCTTTTACCAAGAAAGTAATCCATTTAGCCTTTATAGACAAGTACCTGCCAAAAGTAACTCTTGGCAGCGGTGGGATTCGAACCCACGCCCCCGAAGAGACTGGAGCCTTAATCCAGCGCCTTAGACCGCTCGGCCACGCTACCTGAGGTGAGGCTTTCTTCTCACCTGTTTTTCTGCAGATATGGGGAGGGGTGCTATTGGAAAGAAGTCGATCAATTTCGAAAGGAAATAATTTTAAACATGCACGATTTAATCTGTCATATTTTGGAACATGCAGGTTTATTTACAATATCAAGTAGGTTTATTTCACTTATTTCTCCCCAAAATGGGATACAAAAATCTTTTTGGTTGAAGAAAGGAAGAGATGAGCTGCTCTGCAGCTGCAAAGAATCGATCTCTAACTTTGAGAGACATTTACAACCATTCCCAACATTTTTAGAGGAGGAGTAATACATTAGCAGGAGAGCTAATCAAAATCAAGAAAGGTGAAGTAGAATCACACCTGCACACACACTTACCTGAGGCTAAGCCAATTCAAGTCTATAGGACTTACTTCTGAGTAAATATGGAGAAGATTGCACAGCCAAAATTTCTTAGCTTTGGTAGTAATGTCAAGTGCAATGTGATAACACTGATGTGGTGAGGCTTGAGCTGAAGGTACTGGTGGTTGATATAAAACAAGGAGTCATCTTCATCACATTATACCTAGATACCAACATTTTACCCTAACTATGCTGAAAGTACATGGCATAGTTCAAAAATCCATATGGGCATAATTTGTTGTTTTTAGTTAACTTTGACTTAGTCAGCTTAGTGCCTTCCCCCCAGCTCACTTTGCAAGCAGCACATATGTGCGAGTGGTTCCAAGTGAGCATCTGTAGGCAAGAGGAATTGGTGAAAGAGCAGAACCTCCATTGAATTCATTAACTTGTCCTTAACTTGAAAGCATCAAAAGAATGAGTCATCGGACAATGGGGTATCAAAAAGTGAGGGCTTCCTGATTTTGGTTTCTAGTGCAGCCCCTGACCTGAGAGAGTTCTCCATCCTCAGACCAGTTCCTTGTTTACAATTTTTGTGACTTCTCCTACTTTCCATCTTAAGCAGAGCTTGAATAAGTCCCTGGAAGATTCTGAGAGTCATTGTCCAAAAAGGTTTGCATAGTATTCTATGAACTTGAAGTTGGTCTCTCCGCTGCAGATCCAGGGGCCTGAACTTTCAAGGCCAGTTAAATCAATCTGGAATTTGAGGAAGAAACTCCAACAAGCACTTCTTTCTTCCTCTCTGCCAAGCAGCAAAAGCAGAATGATAGCTAAAAATAAATAACAACTGGTTTTCATGGTATGGTTCATTCTAAAATCATCTGCCTGGCCTGGTTAACTCTCTACCCCAATCATGCCTAGGATGAGAAGCAGAGGAAAGACCCTCCCTCCATCCCAGCTGCCACTGCCCTGGCCTTAGAGGGAGAGAAGAAAAGGCAGTTTCTGCTAAACTTTCCCTACTGCCATCCCTTTTGCCTGTGGTCATGTCTTTAAACTGTAAGCCTGAGGGCAGAGAACTGGTTTTTCTTGTTCTTTTTCTTTTAAAGCCCCATATTCAATGACTTCACTATATAAATAAATGGCAATCATCATCATTGTTATTTGGGAGTGAGAATCAGGAGGCCTTTCAGATATTGTTGGAGAACATTTCCCAGAAACCCTAGCCAGTATTGCCCACCCTGACAAGAATGTTGGGACTTGCAGTCCAAGCACATCTAGAAGGATACATGTTTCCCATCCCAATAGCAGAACTGATCTCAGAATCTTAGAACTGCTAGGGCTACCTAAACCAAACCACTAACATATAGGAATGTATGAATAAAGCACTTCTGAAGGATGATCATCTACTTCTGTTTAAATACACCCCCCCCCCCAAACTACAAGTAGCTTATTCCACTTTCAAACAGCACATACAGTAAAGAAATTCTCCCTAATGTTCAGGTGAAATCTCTTTTTTTTCCTTTTTTTTTTGTAATTTGAATCCATTCGTTCATATTCTTGTCTCTGGAACAGTAGGACACAAGTTCACTCTATCTTCTACATGGTGTCCCTTTAGGTATTTAAATGTGCTTATGGTATTATTTCCCAGTCTTCTCTAAATATATACAGCTCTCCCTAAGCCATTCCTCACAGGTTTGGTTTCCTGACTTTTGACCGTTTTGATCACCCTCCTCTGAACACTAAAACCTTTCTGGAAGGGTGGTGCCCAAAGCTGGACACTGTATTCCAGGTGACGTATGACCAAAGTAGAACAGAGTGGGACTTGTAGAAAATAGTGTTCAGAGTCCATTAAATGCAACCAAGAGGAGACAGGGTTGCCAGAGTGAACGCCGGAGATGGCTCCTGTACCTTTAAAGATTGTTTGGAAGAAGGGATGCCAGCATTGCTTGTCATGCAACCAGATCACAATCAGCACCTGCTGAAATCCTCTCTCTTGCACACCCAGTGAAGATACAGAAGCCCTCTTCAGTTTTCACTCTGGCAACCCCAGCAGAGATGGAGGAGACCTAGAGGGAAGGCTGTTGCACCATTTTAAGGAGGGTGGGGCAGAATCTGCTGTTGCTCCCTGCCATCCACCAGAATTTGAGTGGAATGGGCCAGTTTTCAGAGCCTCCATGACTAGCTCTGTGAGAGGGTAGTGTGCTGCAGTGGTTAGAGTGTAAAATTATATGGGGGGGTGCATAGTTCACACTCCCTTTCCCCACTCAGCCAAGAAGCTCAATGAATTTGGGCTCCTCACCATCTACCTCTCAGCCACACCTACCACACAGAGTTGTTGTGAGAATAAAAAAACAGCTTGGATAGAAAGGAGATGAAATTAAATGGATTCTTAAGGGAGAGGGGATCCAGAAGGCTGCAGCCTTCAGTCAGCTAGGAGCAAACACTTCCATTTTACTTTGTGGTGAAACATTTCCATCTGAGCAGCCAGTCGTAAGAGCTTATAATCTAAATACGTCAAAGGAAAAGAAAAAGGAACAACGTTATGAATACTCGTGCATTCTCTTAACTTGGGTCTCTGGTTCTTGCCATAACTTCGAATTTTGAGAAAGCCCAGAGTCCTTCAGCCATTTTCAACTACTTCTTATTCTTCCCTCATGGAGGAGGAGTAGAAAAAGAAGAAAAAGCCTTTAACCCAGTTGTAACTTAGCTTGTAAGTGACAGTAATCATAGCTTTTCATGGAGCCCAAGGATTGCAAACCAAAAACAGCTGCGCCCAACGTGGGGCTCGAACCCACGACCCTGAGATTAAGAGTCTCATGCTCTACCGACTGAGCTAGCCGGGCTTCTGGTTTTTCTTTCTCCCTTAGTTCTTATAAGCTTTGATTGCACATGCGTAAGGTTCTACTTTAGTTTCTGAATCATGCCCTGTATTTTTCTCCTTCTTCCAGGAAACTCTCCATTCGTCCAACATTAAGAGGTATAAAGGGCCAGTTCTCTGTTAACTTCGTCTCATACAACATGGAGATAATTGGAGCCGGGGGCGGGGGGGAAGCTTTCTTCGATTCAAAGCGCTGCTGTGATTGCAAGTTACTGATCACAACGTGAAATGCGGGTGTTCGCCGTGGGTCAGGTGTTTATTTTTAAAGTGATGGTCGTTGAAAACAAGAAGGAAAACGGAAATTCAGGGAACGAAGCCTACACTATTGCTGCCTACAGCGTTAAAAGGACTCGCTGGAAATGATACCCTTATAATAACTGATGTGAATACGGGGGTTGCAATGAAGGTGATCCTTTGACTTTGAGAGGAACACAAGAGGAAAGAAAAGAGCACTTGGCAGCGGTGGGATTCGAACCCACGCCTCCGAAGAGACTGGAGCCTAAATCCAGCGCCTTAGACCGCTCGGCCACACTACCTTACGGGTGCCATTTGGTTCCATGCCTTCCTACTGATCAGCTGTGACTTCATCATGCAATTATTTCTTTTCACTGCGTCTCCATGCCACATAGCAGGCGCAAAAGCACAGTGCACTCAAAAAACAGATTAAGCTGTTTTCAAATGTTTTTCCTCTATTCCAGATATGTTGGTAGACAAGCATCTTGCCTTTTCCTCTCCTCCATATCTCCCCAAGGGGAGCTCCAGCTCAAGGTACTACTACTAGTCATCACTGTCTTGATGAGCAGACCATGTTTTCTGGTACATGAATAACTTTAGTTCTTCCCTGTATACCTCTTTTGGACTGCACTGACTTTAGATTGTGCAAATTCTCAGCAAACAGGATTCGTAAAAGAGCCCGCATCACAAAGTGTGGCTGCAGGTAGTGCAATTCTTACTCCTCAGAGTCTGGGAAATTTACTTCCTTGGACTATAGTTCCCCAAATCCCCAGCCAACAGGGCCATTGCTCACACTGTCCAGGGGATTCTGGGAGTTGTAGTCCAAGAAAGCAACCTAAATAATCCTGATGCTACTAATATTTTTTTTTACTACCACTGCCATCACTGCAAGGATCATGTACCTTTGGGATACTCCAAACAGTATTTGCTTAACCTAGCACCTCTGTGTTTTTCCCTTCAGCGTGGTGGATCTTACTAGGTAAGCCAAACTAAGTGGAAGCACACAGATGACCTGGCTTTACAAGTGATGATGAACCTACAATAGATTATCCTAAAAAATTGCCAGCTACCTGGATCTATTGTATTACTAACAGTGTAATACAACTCTACAACATGTGTGTATGAGCCTTCAAATCAGCTGGCAACTTATAGGAACCCCAAAAATTTCACAGGGTTTTCTTAGGCAGGAATACTTAGGGGTGGTTTGCATGAGTCACTCATGTATGAGTCAGTATCTGCATGCAAAGGCTGTGCTATATCCCCAGGATATCTAGCACTTGACAGACAACAGCCCACACCTTTTGCCCTGCTCAGAAGGAGATGACACTAAGCAGACTGATTAACATGAAACATCTAGGTATTGTTCCTTTTGTTAAGCCTTAAAATCATGAAATCATGAGACTGGAAGCGATTATAAGGACCATCAAGTCCAACCCGCTGCCATGCAGAAATACACCATCAAAGTATTCCTGATAGATGGCCATCCAACTTCTGCTTAAAAACCTCCAAAGGAGACTCCACCACACTCCAAGGAAACCTATTCCACTGCCAAACTGCTCTCACCCTCAGGAAGTTCTTCCTAATGCTTAGATGGCATCTCTTTTCCTGAAGTTTGAAGCCATTGCTCTGTGTCCTAGTTTTTGGAGCAAAAGAAAACTGGCTAGCTCCATCCTCCACATGGCATCCCTTTAAATATTTAAATACAGCTATCATGTCACCTCTTAACCTTCTCTTCTCCAGGCTAAACATACCCAGCTCCATAAGCCACTCCTCATATGGTATGGTTTCCAGGCCTTCTATCCTTTTGGCCACCCTCCTCCGGACATATTCCAGCTACTCAATATCCTTGCTGACCTGTGGTGCCCAGAACTGGACACAGTATTCCAGGTGGGGTCTGACCAATGCAGAATATAGTGGTACTATCACTTCCTTTGACCTAGAATGCCTCTGCATTTGATTATTACTGGTTTTTAAACTGTCTTCCCTTTGCATAAACTTTATTTGTCTTGGACACTTGGGGACTATTTCATCGTAGTTTATGGTCCCTGTACCTCTGTAAAGTAACACAGAATTGGTCAGTATATCCAAAGTGTGCCTCTTTCTGCCCCCAGGCTCGCCAGGTGGGGGGAGTGCCACTGCTGCAGCAAAGGTGCAAGGGCCACATGAAATGGCCTGGTGGGCCAGATTTGGCCCGCGGGCCTTGTGTTTGACACCTGTGCTTTAGATCCTTTTCACATGGAAAAGGATCCACACGTAAAAGGATCCCTGACCCTTGCCATTTTTCAATACATCCTTAAAGGTGACTGGCATCTTCAGTCACCCCTTTTGTATTTTTGGAAAGTCTTGCAGATGGCTGGGTAAGACAGAGATGGAGACAGTATCTTTCTCAGACTTTGTGCATGCATGAATATATGTGCCTTCAAATCGCCTGTAGACTTAGGGTAACCCCATGTATTTCATAGGGTTTTCTTAGTCAAAGAATATCTCAGGAGAGGTAGTTTTGCCAGTTACTCCCTCTGAAATATAGCCTATAGCATCTAATATTTCTTGGTGATCTCCCCTCCAAGTATTAACCAAGCCTGACCCAGCTTATCTTCCAAGATCAGACAGGATCTATGAGGAGGGAAGAATAAATCTAATTGTCTGTCACAAGTAGAGCAGATCCATCCAATGTATGAAACTAATGGAAGTGCTGACTTGCCAAATTGAACTGACAACTGGATTCAGGCCAGAATGACTAATTGGGACCCCTTGGTCTTCCAGCTTCCACCAGTCTCCTGATCTCTTCCCATCCAGATAGAGAGAGATGACACATACCACCTGATCAACACTTTGTTTAAGAAACCCAAGGGACTTGGTGAGGTGAAATTTCATAGTTCAGAATCTAGGCCAGAGTAAATTAAAGAAATGGGTTTATTAAGAAGAAAGCATGAAACATAATAATTTTGTCTTTTATTCTCCAAAGTGTAGGAATGCATGGGTGTTATCTGTTGGGGACAAAAGCTCCAATAAACATAGATATAGATCAGGGGTGGTAAATGCAACCCTAGGTCTGTGCACAGAACCCAAGGCTAATTTTGTGGCCTCCAAACCTTCCCTCTTCTCCTTCTTCTTGGCAAAAAAGGTGGGCGGATTGTCCCCAGAAGCAGTGATTCACCCTTTATGCACATTACACAGTCTCCTGCCACTGTTAAAAGAAACAAATATCATACAAAATTATCCATTCATCTATCACATTAAAAGTTTTTTAAAACCAGAAATGGACCTCTGACCATTTCTGGATTAGTTTTTGTTTGGTTTTGGGCAGGGCATTTTGTGCAATCTGTGTTACCTCCAGAGGTCCCAGAGATAGTAAATTTCCCAAGTCAGCCAAAGTTGCCTACCCCTGATATAGATAGATACAGATCCTTACACAGCTCAAAGACACAGATGGACAAACAGAAAGATCACACCAGAAGAAATAGCAATTATTGCCCTTCACCAATTTAGAGGAATCCTCAGCTCCTTTCTGAAGACCAAGACACTCCAGATGTTCCCATCAGCCTTAGACAGTGTAGCCTGATGGTGAGGGTGATACGACTTGTGGTTCATCAGCATCCTTAGGACTAATTTATCCTTTCTCAAAGTCCCTAGGTGTTGCTTTACTATGGTTCCCATCATCCCAAGTCAACACAAGTAGTGGCCTGGGACCACTGATCCTGTAGTCCAAAATCAAAGCAGCATCCTTTATATTTTTGTATTACCAACATCTGAGGATGTTGTGTGTCTTCACGTCACTTCCAACTTATAGTGACCCTAAGGTAAACCTATCACAGGGTTTTCTGGGGCTGAGAGTGTGTGACATGCCCAAGGTCACCCAATGGGTTTCTATGGCCAATGTCAGAATGAATGGCTCCTGTCACAAGGCACCTGCTGGATGTATATTAGAATAGATTGGGTAGCCATTTTAGGCATTGCTAGAATTAGATAGAGCACTACAATACATCAAATGCCAATTGTATATTGCAACACTGTATCTGTTTGAAACTTGTGTGTTCCAAGGTATCAAATGGTTAATTGCTTTATTGCCCACTGCTACAATGTATCTGGTAGACAGGGAGAAGATTGGGAGGGAGGGAAGTAAGTACCAGAAGGTGTTGTGAGAACTTGAAGTGTTCAGAAATAAGGGGCAGGAAATATGTTTTTAAACCTCATTTGTTCACTTTAGATAAATAAATAAAATAAATGTCTAGGAAAGGGAGCAATTAGCACACCTTCTTGGTAAAAGATGTGCAACTCTTGGGATGAATGCAAAACACTTTGTCGCCAGTGCAGAGTCTTGAAGTGCTTCGACATTTAAAACGTACCAAGTAGAATAACAATCTGTCCATTGCGAAGCAGCTAGAGTACATTCCTCTAGCCCCGATCAGTAAAAGTTATCAGGGCGTGAGGATTTAGCTGTTTGCTTTAGCTCTGCTCTTCTGTTCAAATCAAAGCAGCTTATGGTCTGTTCTGAAGCTCAGTGTCTAGACAGCACATCCTCTTATAACAGTGGTTCTTAACTTTTTTTCTTTACCAGGGACCCCCTGTAAATATAATTTTTTGCCAGGGACCCCCAGGAATTAACTAAAGATTTGAATATTCCAATTCAGATTTAAATGTTCAAACATTCATTTCTTTGTTGAAGGTTTCTGGAGACTAGGATTCAAATATCCACTCAGATACTGGGCGACTTTGGGGGCTGAATCTGTGGTGATACGATCTATAAAAGGGGACACACTCGCCTGAACAGGGACTTGAACCCTGGACCCTCAGATTAAAAGTCTGATGCTCTACCGACTGAGCTACCCAGGCTCTTGCAAGCAGTGGTGGGAGTACTTGTATCAGAATAGTTCTGTCCAACAACACATTATTCCACTGACAAATTTACTGCAGCTTTCTTTCTCTCAGGCAGAGGAACTATCACAAGTCAAGCACACAGATGAAGCATTCACACAGGCTCACTCTTGCTTGTCAACAACATCAGTACACGCTTCCCTCAACTGATCAATGGGAACAAATATTTGATGTGAACTAATTTTATTGGACTTACTTAGGTGACATGCAGACATTCATAGAAGATAAGCACATTTTTCAAAGTCTATGCTAAATGTGTGTGTGTGTGTGTGCAGATGCATGTGTTTCAATTTGCGTTTGCAGTAAATTTACAGCAAATGCCCCAGGAATATGAGTGAAGGCTATACTTACTTGATGTATGCGTGTGAGACAGAGAGTTGGTGCAGCAGAAGAATGTCCAGATCATTTGCACTAAGTTAGAGACTTTTGAGTCTGTAGAATCTGCAGCAAATTTTGGAGACTATAGTCTCCAGCCATTGCTATGAGCCATTTCCCTGTTGTGACTTTTCACTAGGAAAGCATACTCTGCTCCTCTATTTCTGGTTTCTCCCACAAGAAAGGGGGTACCATGGCTTAGTTGGTCAAAGCGCCTGTCTAGTAAACAGGAGATCCTGGGTTCAAATCCCAGTGGTACCTACCCCCCTGTATGTTAAAATTTTCCTAAGACCAGTAAAAGGTACCAATATCATAGACACAGAAAGCATAAAATAATTGCCAACAAAATCTAGAGCCAGAAAACAGAGATATTAACAAAAATGAGTTACTTGCTTTAAAAAAAAAACTTCACTTGCAGAAAGAAGAGTAGAACACACTTCATCATCTTCTTCTTACTATTTTTATTGTTATTATAATTGATGTGTGTGTTATATATATTATACCATATAAAATATATATAATATATATTGTATTATATATACATAATTACATATTATGTATATATTATGTGTGTGTGTGTGTCTGTGTATAATTAAAGGAGAGGGAGAGAGAGATTAATATTTAAGGAAATAAAATATAGAGCTGTTGATGGAAATGAACAAGGAAATAACTTCTTTTTTTCCCAATATGGGTTTGTTTTGGGGACACGCCTCAAATTAAATCTGACGGCAAGAAGATAACAATCTTGCTGTTTGGTGAGGGCTGCTGGCAAACAGCAAACAGTTACCCAGTTTTGGGGGGTAACTGTAACTTAATTACAGTTATGGCTTCTCTTGCTTTCCTTTAGTTACAGCAGGGATATCAAACTCAATTTCATCTTGGGCCGCATCAGCATTATGGCTGCCCTCAAAGGGCCAGTCGTATCTGTAAGACTATATAAATGTATCTACTCTTTTATCATATTAAATAATTGCCTCTGCATTCGATTATTACTGGTTTTTAAACTGTCTTCCCTCTGCATAAACTTTATTTGTCTTGGACATTTGGGGACTATTTCATCATAGTTTATGGTCCCTGTACCTCTGTAAAGTAACGTAGAATTGGTCAGTATATCCAAAGTGTGCCTCTTTCTGCCCCCAGGCTCGCCAGGCGAGGGGAGTGCCACTGCTGCAGCAAAGGTGCAAGGGCCACATGAAATGGCCTGGTGGGCCAGATTTGGCCCGCGGGCCTTGTGTTTGACACCTGTGAGTTACAGCGCAGAGACGTGAGAAGCACAAATAGTTGGAGGGAGAAGTGATTTGCAACATGTGCAAAGTCACTTTTCTCCACCTCTTGCAAAATCACGGTCGTCTCCTGATATTATTACCAGGATGGGTTTTCCAGGTTAGATGATACGATTTCCAGAGATGCTCCAGCTAGGGAAGGTGATCTTTGGGAAACTGAACAGGAGGGGATGAGCCCAAAATACCAGTAGAGTGAGAAGTGTGCAGGATAGCCAGGTATTATTAGGGACATAAAATGACTATGTTCCTCATAAGAGCACTGAAAATGCTTCTTGTGGTTGGAATGCATGTGTGGATACCTTAATAGAGTTACTACTACGTTTTTAGGAAGAGGAAAAGGTTTAGGGAGGAACAAACTGTATTTCGACAAATGCAGTTTGCCTTTTTCCCCTAAAATGCTTGTGATCTCATTTTGTTCAAAAGTAAAGTAAAACCACGCTTCTTTCTCTCCCCATCGGGGAATCGAACCCCGGTCTCCCGCGTGACAGGCGGGGATACTTACCACTATACTAACGAGGAGCTGCTTGGTTTTGGGGCTCTCGTAAGGGCAGTAAAGTATGCAGTTCACCTGAGCCTCAAGGACGGTTATTCTTTTGCTGCGAACTGTACAATCAGACCTTCCTGACGATCTGAAGACCTTCTCGTCCTTTCCCCACAGTTTTCGATTCTTCTCTGGTGAGTACACTATGCTTAGGTGGCAAGTTATGTAGTATTCAGTAAAATAAGACCACAAGGATCCGTGAGTCAAGAAGAAGTCCTTCTCTCTTCTTTTAAGGAGGTAGAGAGATGTGGCGTGGTCTGAATTGGAAATCACTCTTACAAACTTAGACTCCATATATATATATATATATATATATATATATATATATATTCCCCAGAAAAGTATAATATTTGCCCTCTTTTGCACTCACTATTTCAAAACGTTCCTGGACACCAGGTTTCTGACTTTTTAAATTGAGAGCTGTGTGTGTGTGTGTGTGTGCTTATGTGTGTGTTTGTTATGTGGGTATATATGCCTCTAAGTCGGTTTCTAGCGACCCCATGAATTTCATAGGTTTTTCTCAGGCAAAGAATATTCAGATCGAGGTGGTTCTGCCAGTACCTTCCTTTAAAATATAGCCTACAGTATATGGTATTCTTTGGAGGTTTCCCATCCAAATACTAACCAGAGCTGACCCTGCTTCGCTTTCAGGATCAGAAAGGATCTGGTGCCTTTAGAAAAACAGTGCTTCCTCCTCCTTCCAAAACATTATTTTGATGCGTTGGCCGGGAATCGAACCCGGGTCAACTGCTTGGAAGGCAGCTATGCTCACCACTATACCACCAACGCTCACACAATTTCTCACTCATGGCACTGAATTAAATGGCGATGGTTTCTAGTCCTCAGTGAGTATACTAGGTTGAATATTCCTAGATTACTGTATAAATAAATTGTGTGTATCCTTCTTTTAACTCCCAGATTAGTCAAGGTAGGTTACTCAGCTGTGTGTGCAGTGAGCCAGACTTCTGTCTCTTTGAACAGAAAATGAATTCGTTGCTAGATTCTCTCAGTGAGCACACTAGTTTGAACAGCCTTACACTACAAATAAATTCTGTGTCTGTTAAATTTGAAAAGATGACATTAAAAAAAACATTCAATCCCAAATTCTCAGCAGTGTGTGCTGAGCATACCACAGCATACCACACTGAAACTTCACTGAACAGGAAATGAATCCAAAAGAGAATATTGTAAAGTCCATGCTATTGTGTTGTTGTGTGCCTCTGAGTCGTTTCCTGCTTATGGTGACACTAAGATGAACCTGTCATGGGGTTTTCATGGCAAGATTTGTTCAGAGGGTGTTTGTCTTGAGGCTGAGAGAGTGTAACTTGCCCACAGTCACCCGATGGGTTTTCATGGCTGAGTGGGGATTTGAACCCTGGTTTCCAGGGCCACAGTCCAATGCTTCAACTGCTACACCATGCTGGCTCCATATTGCTTTTGTTAGGTGAATGCATAAGGCATAAAATACTCTGTATCCTCACCAAGAAGATGGTGCCTGTGATCATCTACAAAGGGTACAACCGATAGCAATGAGAAAACCCACACCCAGCATCCAAGCTGCTTCATCAGAGGAAGTAACTTTTCCAGGCTCTCGGAACTTTTTATTAATTTAATTAATTTATATACCACCTTTCTCCTGATATGGGGCCCAAGGTGGCCTACAATAACTTTAACCAAAGTTCAGTCAAAACCTCACTTTACAAAAGTTTTAAAAACAAACAATTCTATTTTTAAAAGCATATCTTCAAAACAATTTAAAGTATAGAATTAGATGGACAGGTGAAAGCACAGCATGCCACACTGAAAGCACATGACTAAAGAAAAGTACACCTTCCTTGATAAAAAGATCTATGTGTTACCCTGATTTCTGGGGTCCCTTGGGGGACATCTCAATGTGTTCCACTTAACGGGGAATGGAAACTAGCTGGAGCACGAGCAATAGCAATGCAAGAGGCAGGGTAACCTAGTGGGGTCTTTTTACCCAGTTTTTACGGGGTCAGGCCAAGCCAAAAACCAAATGAAGATGTCCAATAAAAAGATTTTATTGAACGAAAGTCTCACGCACCAACGCAATCACTCACACACTCACTCAAGACCTATTAAGAAGCAAAAGAGAGGAAACTGGATAGGGGAATATTGAAGGGGCTGTAGCTGGGGTAATACTGCACCTTTTCCTGAAGTCCTTGATCAAGGAAAAACAGCGGAGAAGTGGGGCTCAGCATGGAGAGGGCTGAGGGGATTACTCAACGGTCAGAGAAACAGTCTGCTGGAATGATCGGGAGTGATCCAAAGAACTACTCAAAAACTGGGACTATTTGTAGGGGAAAAAGTACCTGGAGGGCTAATCCTTTCCCGGAGAGAACAATGGGTGTTGCAACGGAAAAGAAGCTCCACGATGGTAACTTCCTTTGCATGATGAGATTACAAGGTGTTGCCAAAGTCTCAGGATCTTCGACTGCATTGGGTTGTGGTGTGACTTTATGTAAATGATCCTTGCCTGATAGGATTTTATTGCTATCGGTGCTCAACTTGGGGCAAACATGCTAGTCTCCTCCAGTTGGCTTCTCAGGGGCTGAGGACCCTTTGTTTACTGTGGGTTTGCACAGCTTGAAGTCTCCTGGGACTATGTGATGGGGGATTTTACTGGCCCGACCTGGTTTTCGATCATTCAACCGTGGCTGCCTACGTGCCCATCCGGGTGACCTCTCAGGCACATGGAATCATATTTTAATATCAAAATTGTAGACCCCAGGACAGGGTTTTCCAGTGGGATAACATATGCTTGCCAGAGATTCGACAGGAGCCAACTGGCCTTTCTGTGGGCAGGAGTTCTACAGCTTGGGAGCAACCAACAAGAAAGCTCTGTTCCCTGTCCTCACCAAACCAACCTGTGATGGTTTTGGGACCAAGAGAAACCTGTTCCCTGAAGATCTTAAAACTCAAGCTAGCTTGTTTATGGGTTTTTTGCGGCACAGAGCCAGCAACATGTAGTAGTTTGAGCATTGGACTATGACTCTGGAGAACAGAGTTCAGTTCTCTACTCTACCATGGAAATTCACTGGGTGACTATGGGAAAGGCACATACTCAGCCCCGGAAAACCCTGTGATAAGTTTGCCTTAGGGTCACTATAAGTCAGAAGAACTTGAAGGCACACAAAAACAGCAATAAAAAAGGTGCTAAAGATACTGAAGCTTGACTTATGTGGTCCTAGGTACAGGGCGAATTTGATGGCTGCCCACAGAGTGGAAGCCTGTGTGAGAAATCTTGTGAGCAATTTGGAGAAAGTTAAACAAACCCACCAGTTGCTAATGTCAACATATTAACATCATGATTGCACAGAGGTGGAAAGGGTTTTAAGGAAATGCCTTTCCTATGTGAAAAATGTCCATAAAGATACTGAGTAGCAACATGTGCTTTTATTCAACATGGCACAACGAATTCCACAGTCCTGTCTCCAAAATGTTTTCTAGAAGTACAGGAACAGATTTTTAAATGTCCTGACCAGCAGCCAAAGGATCGCTTTTGCAAGGCTGGAGCTGTTCCTTGATTTTAATTCTTTTTCTTTGGAAAGACTTTGTGCATCAGAAATTGCTGGACTTTTTTTTTTTTTTACACAAATGTATTCATACATGACCTGCATGTAGCTCCCCAAGGTGGAAAACTGATTAAATGAAAATGAAAAAAAGTTATAAAGGAAGTCTATAACACTTTTGACACTGATAGAAAGACATTTGTAGCACAGGCTTTCATGGACTCTAGCCCATTCAGTCAGATTCAGTGGAGTCTAGTGCCATTTCCACCAGATGGCCCCTCTCTAAACTGCAAACTCCAGGATTCCATCAGATGTTGAAAGTAGAATAACAGTACTATAACAGTTTAGTGCAGAAATGGCCTAGGAAATCTTACACTAGAAATCTCTCCTTTTTTTTCTTTTAGTTAATCTCAAGGCTGCTACAGGATTCCTTTATATCTTTTTAAGCTGAAACACAAAGGAAACACTGCTATACTTTTGAAGATAGGTTAAATTGTCAGACATTTTGTACAAATACTTCCAGGCCATGAGTTCTGTCTTTCAGGGTATGACACACTGCATTTGGGGGGGGGAATCCATTGTAAACAGGAAATCAGACTGATAGGAACGGTCACATTCCACTTGACATATCTCCCTTCTAAAATTTAGCAGCTGAAAAGGCAAAACTTTTTTTTTCAGATGATAATTGGCTGAGTTTTATCTATTCAACCCCTTAAAGTTTTTTTCCAGATATAGCAGGACAAGAGGCTTCTTGAGAAATCCAATGTTCTCTTAGTAAGAAATGGACCTATGTCTTCACTATAGACAGGGACACCCTGGAAACCAAAAGGACCTCCTTTACTGCTGCTAATGGAGTTTAAATCTTGCTGTCTTTTCCGTTAGTCCCCACGTGGTCAAGAGAAGAATGGTCTCTGCCTTCCAAACCAACTGAACTAGCAGAGAAACAACCTCTGATACAAAACATAGGGCTGGGACTCCAGCGCTGTCATTTTTCTTTTCCTGTATGATCTTTTAAACATCTTTGGTCTGGTGAAGAAGCCAGTGGAGCTTCAAGAGACTGCATGTTGTGTTTTGTGCATTTGGTTGGCCAATAAAAGTATTGCTCATTTGTAGATTTTGTTTTATTTTGCTGTTTAGTCAACACAGCTACCCTTGAATAGATTTCTCCGTTTCAGGAGTCAAAATGCAGCCATAATCTCGCTTCTCAGCAAAGTGGCTCAGGTCAAAAACAGGGTGATGTCTCTCTTAAGTGGACTATTATCTGAGACACAACTATATTACCTTTTGTTAATCAAAGCCTTTGTTCTAGAGGTTTCTCCCCCTCAACAACACAAACCATTATAGGACCCAGGAAAGACCTTTTTGAACAACAGGATGCAGCTGGAAGTAACTTCTCATTACTTACTGTTCTTTCTTAAAGGCCTCACCTGGGTCTAAAATGGCTCAGAAGGGGCAGAAATGTGGCAAGAACGTCCAGTACCTCCTAGAGGGCATTTAGGGGTAATTTTTGACCCTAAGGGTAACGTGGTTCACAGGCTACACTTCACCCAACCTCTAAGAATGAAATATAAGATTTCTTCACATTGGTCTTTGGGGCTGTCTCTCCAATATGTCCATTCTTGTTCAATGGTACCTGGTAGAACCAAAATCAGTGGAGCAGTATAAAATCATAGGATTGTACAGCTGGAATAGGCCACAAGTACCATCAAGTCCAGCCCCCTGGCATGCAGGAATATACCATCAAGCACTCCCAACAGATGGCCCTCCAGCCTCTATTTAAAAACCTCCAAAGAAGGAGATTACACAACACTGCAAAGCACCGCATTCAAACTGCTCTTACCAGCAGGAAATTCTTCCTAATGTTAAGGTGGAATCTCTTTTCCTGAAGTTTGAAGTAAACCCACTTCAGGCTCAAGTCCAAATTTTAAAGGAGGTATCCAAGATGTCATCCCTTTTGGGAATAGGGTGCAGTTCCCTGAATAGCTCCTTTGCAGTTCAGGCTCAAACTTGGAGCAGTTTCATCATGCTCCTGACATGGAAGGCCCCAGCCACCCTTTGTCTTGATCAATGAATGAGAAATTATGTGGAATAATTTCAGGGGCCTGCAACAAGGCCAGGCCATTTTAATACTATAAGAAAATCTTATTCACTTCCCATAATTTTAGATCTGAAAATACATATTATTTATCTGACTTATATCCTACCCTTTTTCTCA
Organism: Cyclura pinguis; assembly: GCA_030412105.1. NCBI lineage: Eukaryota > Metazoa > Chordata > Lepidosauria > Squamata > Iguanidae > Cyclura > Cyclura pinguis. The sequence continues at coordinate 133,399,392 of CM059604.1, read as the reverse complement.
GAACTGGGCCTCAAGATGGTTATCACAACCAGCGTTTTGAAAAAAAGCTAGAGGTAAGTGATGATGCTAAACCACAAGGAAACAAATTGCAAAATTACAAAAGGGTTGGATTAAAAGGCAACAAAAAATGGTCCACTTAAAAAGTGTCCATGAAATCCCTCTTTCTCAGAAAGCACTCAATCAGTGGAGGTTGAGCATACTATTAGCAGGGGGAAACAGCCAAAATCAAGAGAAAAAAATCTCAGGTTTGGTCTGGAGTTTGCCTGTTGATCCTTTGCTCTCTCCAAGCCTTTCCCCCAGAAAAGTAAGAAGAGTTCTACGCAAAGTCCAACCACAAACCAGAGAGAATAGCAGGGAACTTGCAGAAGTTCTGTGAAGTGTTGGAGAAGTGAGTCTGGTTGTTTTGAAAATGAAGACTAACTCATGAAACAAAGAGAGACAAACAGGTTAACATGGTGTCAACACCATAGGACGCCTACCTCAGCCTAGGATGACCAATTTGGTGGGATGCCTTATGCTGGCTCAAAAATCTTTCCCCTAGAAAGATGCTTACAGGGGTCTGTTTCCATAACAACACACATTGCTGAAAAACCCAAAACGTGGTAGTCGTGGCCGAGTGGTTAAGGCGATGGACTAGAAATCCATTGGGGTCTCCCCGCGCAGGTTCGAATCCTGCCGACTACGTCTAATTGGTATAAAAAAAAGGAGGAATGCTTTTTTCCAAAAACATCATCCAAAGGCTTAAAAAAGAAGAAATTCTGGCTCTTAATCAAGGCAATAGTCCAGTTCACCTGGAAGGAGGGGGAGGACACCCTCTGGCAATGCTTACCAAGGTAATAACATGAATTTGGAGAAGGCTGTCTCCTCCACTCGTATAGCCAGAACTACTCCAAGCTTCCCAAAGTCAATCAGATTTGCACTCCTCCGTGGTCAGTCTTGAAAGGATCCAGTACAGGGATCCAGATTTTTGTGCAATTATGCTTGATTCTCTCGTGGATAAACAGAAGTGTCATCTAATAGGTTTGCACGTGGTCCTTGAACATTATGACGTTCACCAGCGGTGGTCCCAAATAGCTGCACAGAGGCCATGAAGGCATCCCGTGCAAGTATTATTTAGCGCATATGAGTACTAAGTAGCTGTGTATTGTTTTCGTTGGGTGGGTTTTTCCCCTTCAAATTACACCTCAAAGCAAAAACCTGAGGATGCACTGAAAAGAAGGTTGCCTAGGCATTGGACCACCGTAAAGAAATAGGGAGGAAAACCTTTGAAAATTTGCTGGGAGCCTACATACCGTAGTCAGGATGGCCGAGCGGTCTAAGGCGCTGCGTTCAGGTCGCAGTCTCCCCTGGAGGCGTGGGTTCGAATCCCACTCCTGACAATGACATCATCCATATTTATTAAACCACAGTAAGCCCCTCCTTCGTTTCAAACGGTATTTGGGGATTACCCAGGCTTATCTAAGAAAAGCATACTTTAGAAGTATGTTTCAAAGCCGTTTAACCGTGGTACCGAGAGTCATCATTTTCTATTTTTAAAGCTAAGTAGGAGGATGAGATAATGACTTGAGAGCTAGAGTGCATTTACTGATGGTGGTGCGGTTGTTTCTGGTATTACTGGTATTTCCGGTTAAGCCTCTGAATATGCCATTTGACGAAGAGTGTTGTGTGACTAGAAAGATTGCTTGAAGCATATTTTTTTTCAATCGCTCTGATTTCAAACTCTTTGACACTGTCGCCTACGTTCCATGAGAAAGTAATAGCAGGAAGAAGGTATTAAGTCTCCTCCTTCCCCTTTGATATAAAGTTGTCAGGCACACAACACGAGCAGCTGAACAGTGATAATGGATTCACAAGTTGCCTTGTGATCTTCTTCGTACCTCACTTCAAAAATCCTTCCTGAGCTTATTAAATGGACTTTATTCTAGCAACGTAAAGGAAGTGAGACTTTCTACACCGTTACAATTTATGATGTAAAAATAAAACATATTATAAACTCAGCCTTTATCAAAAAGAGACAAGTGAAAGTGTACGATGACGGAACAAACAGCAGCTCCAGTGGCGCAATCGGTTAGCGCGCGGTACTTATACAGCAGTACTAGTGAGAGCAATGCCGAGGTTGTGAGTTCGAGCCTCACCTGGAGCACTAATTTTGCTCCCTGAATAGGCAAACCCGTTCTGGGTAGTTGGTATACCTCCTCCCTTCCAGGCATCGACGCTTCGTCGGAAAGGACAGCCAGGGCTTATTCTCTGAACTTCCTCTTAGGCCGGCTAGTGAGCTTGGGGGAAGCAAGACTAATGGAAGAGAAAGGCGAAGACTGTCATTTTTGAAAACCGACTGAACAACTCTGCTACTTTACGCTGTGATTGCGACAGCCATGTGTTTGATCTACTCGGTCAATAGAAAAAAGTTTGAGGAACTTCGACATAAATGGACGCACCCTATAACAGTCAAATAATCAGTTGAGGGCGCTGTCCTACAGAAGCATAACGCCCCTGTGCTCTTGGGTACATGGGAGGCAGTGGAAAAAAAAACACCGCACCGGCGTTGGTGGTATAGTGGTGAGCATAGCTGCCTTCCAAGCAGTTGACCCGGGTTCGATTCCCGGCCAACGCAGAACCTATTTTTTCAAAACGTTTTTACTTTGCCCTTGTTTAAAAAGCATGCATGTTCTAAAACACATTTTAGCTCTTCCAACACAGCTACAAGAGAAATTTTCAGAAACAGTGCATTTGAGTAAACACAGTTGTGAGACAGTCCATATAAACATATGGCACTTTTACTTGGATATCTCTGACATGAACCCCACCTATTGAAATGGTGTTAAAACAGAGGGAGAAAAGACAGCTAAACTGGTCCTCTCAACTCTCTTTCTCTCCAGATATATGGGTGTGCAACTCTGATTTTTCCCAACCAATATAGTCAAAGGGATTTTTGACTGGGGAGGATAGAAGACACTGGCACACAGGTCTGGAAAGTTCCGCACTGTAGAAAGCTGTTGCAACACCAATATTATCAATCCTTCTGAAGCTGAAAATGATTCCCATTTACTCTCTTCAAGAAGTGAGCCCCATTGAATTCAATGGGACTCACTTCCAAAGGGGAGGAATACCTAAGGTACCCGACAACCCACTTAAGAGTGCAATTCTATAACTGTCAACTAAGAAACATGTCCAGTTGAATGGAACAAGAAAACACGTGTAAGATTGCAGTTGTAGTCAGGTATCAGGATAGGCAAGACAAGACTATAGACAATTGAATGGCCTTTATACTATCCAGCTTTTCTCACGTTGTTGCAAAGTCATTGGTTTTACGACGTTGTTCTGTTATTATTTTGTTTCTTACTGTATCACATCTCATCCACAAATCAAAACTCACCGCAATTACTCATGATCGTATTCAAGTCTTAACAATAACATACAGTAATAAAGATTACATATTCAGCTCATCACACCTTGAGATCTACCAGACACAAAAATAAACCAGCAAAACATTTTAAAAAAATTGGCTATCTGTCCAGCACTATAAGGAACATGTTCTGGTAAGAATGCATTAGCAATCTGTCGTTCGAGTGTCCTGCTGAAGTGACAAGAAGAGGATGAAAAAAACAGTGTCTCAGATGTTATTAAGATGGCAAAATGGAAAATTCCATCTTGCTTGAGCACAGTGCAACAATATCTGAACAGCCACACCCTGACCCTGTAGACAGTGTCTGGGTACAGCCAAGAATACCGGCATACTCACACACTCAGGTGTAAAGTTCATATGGGGATAGTGGGACCCTCATATATTCTCAGCCTAATCCACCTAACAGGCAGGGTGGTGAGGACAAATTGAAGGAGAGTGCAATGTACTTGCCACTAAACTTCTAGATCAGAGATGTGTTATTTGGTGGGCCCAGGGACCACAGGAGGTGCCACAGACTACCAACATTGCCTCAAAACTGGGGAAAACAGAACTACTGCTTTCAAAAAATGGTTTTGAAAAAGGTTAAAGAGCACCAGGAGGATGGCATTCCACTGGAAAGATGGATCATCCCACAGAAACAACTTCAATTTTTTTCTTCCCTCCCTCCCTTCTTCCTCCTGGCCAGAGAAAAACCAGTCTGAACAAGTTCAGGGAAGTCAGAGGTCCCAAAATTCATCCTTGAGGGCCATATAAAATCCCAAAACCACACTTTGCCCACATTAGCCCACAGAATTGTTTAGTTCCGAGTTTAAAACGCAATGGATTGAGGAGCAGAACCAGTGAGGGCATCATAAGGTATCAGATAACCTGCCACTTCTTTCCTTCAGCATTCTAACAGATATAAAAGTGACCTGATAATATAACGCCCATGCTGTGGCCATTGTACTGATTACCAATTTGTTCATTTCCAGGCTCAAAAATTAAGGTGCTGATTTTGATGATACACTGTATGCCTTTGAGATCATTGTCACCCCAATTTATAAAAAATCTTCCTTTTAAACAATAAAGGGTCTTTTTCTTTGGTCATGTAAGGAGTAGTTTTGACTGCATTCTTCCTGGGGTTGGGGGAAATCCCCCTGGCCAAACCTGTGAACCTTTCCAGGCTGATTCAGAGTTCACCCGCAGTCGTATAGCCTACTTGGGGTAGTCTGTGCGGACCTAATATTTTAGGTATGGCCCCACATGCTTTTTTAGGATTTAGGGACACAGAACTGCCTTATGGGGATACTCTAGCTGGATTTCCTGCACTGAGCAGTCAGTTGGACTCAATGATCTATGGGCCCCCTTCCATTCTATGCAGTTTGTTCCAGAATGACTACAGAACACTAGACTGGATCTTTCACCTACACATTTTATTTTATTTTATTTCGAAAGAATTAGCTTCTCACCTCCTTGCCATAGGTCACTCCCAAATCCATTGAACAGCCAAAAGATGTGTATGAGTTTAAATTCACGAACTGAAAAGAAACGCCACGCTTTACCTCGATATAAACTTTCAAATTTGAATTTTTGGCGACTGGGCAGTATCCCGGTGTGGGGAACAAAACGTTTCTTGGCCCGTACGGGGATCGAACCCGCGACCTTGGCGTTATTAGCACCACGCTCTAACCAACTGAGCTAACCGGCCATCCGCTGGGAAGAAACAAGTGGTGGTCCTTCTATCGGAAATACAGTATTCTCTCTCATAATTTTCCTATTCAAAGGAAACACAAGATGGCGCCAAAAGATAAGAAATAAATCTGGAAACTTTTTAGAACTAGTCTCGGTAGGCACTGTGAAAGGACTCAGCTGAGTACGTACCGTAATACGAACAATATATGCCTGAAATCCTGCTGGTTAGTCCCAGGTAGAACCCCCATGTTCAATCAGTTGTTGAATGGCGAGTCCACAAGAAGGTAAATCCCACTAACGGAGTGGATCCACTCTAATCAGGACTAGCGACTGGATTTAGGCCATGTTTATGACTTGGAAGCAGACACATAACGCGACAAGGAAAACAGGAAGTTAATAACAGATCCCTCCTTTGCTGCAACCATAAAGTTCCAAGTTGCGGACTCCGGACTCGGAAGACACAAACCAAGTACCTTTAGTTGAACTTTAGTTGCATTTATTTGGGAAAGAGGGCCAGCTCAATAAAGGCCGAGCTCTCAGTTTTAGTAGCGGAACAGACTTAACACTTGGGGAAATTGGTGTAACTTTCTGAAGGGAACACTTGCATTGCTATCCTGCTTTGAATTCTACAGCTCATACAGGTATAGTAATCGCAGCTCTTTTACTGAGAAGGTGGGTGGCTCTTAAAAGAGCCTTTGGGTCTGGTTAAGGAGCGGATTAAGTTCACTTGGAGCTGGTGTACTTGGTGACGGCCTTGGTGCCCTCGGAGACGGCGTGCTTGGCCAGCTCGCCGGGCAGGAGGAGGCGCACGGCGGTCTGGATCTCGCGGGAGGTGATGGTGGAGCGCTTGTTGTAGTGGGCCAGGCGAGAAGCTTCTCCGGCGATGCGCTCGAAGATGTCGTTGACGAAGGAGTTCATGATGCTCATGGCCTTGGAGGAGATGCCCGTGTCCGGGTGGACCTGCTTGAGCACCTTGTACACGTAGATGGAGTAGCTCTCCTTGCGGCTCTTCTTGCGCTTCTTGTCGCCCTTCTTCTGCGTCTTGGTCACCGCCTTCTTGGAGCCCTTCTTGGGTGCAGGAGCGGACTTCGCTGGCTCAGGCATTGTCAAACGAACTCCACACAAAGTACACCCGCAACACAAAAGAACTCGGAACAACTAAACAGACGACTCCGAACGCTCCGTATTTATAGAGCCCCTATGCTAATTACTGGGTCGGAGTTCGCAATTTCCCATTGGCTGAGGAAACAGTGTCTCCTATTGGACGAATAGATTATTATGCAAATAAGAGAATCCTAGAACTGTGGTTTCTATTGGGTAGTATAAAGTGCTGCCTTCCTATTGGCTAGAGAAACTGAAAGACAACAGCTATTGGCTAGAGAAACTCAAAGACAACAGCCAGCCAATAAGCATGCGCAATTACGAGCTCCAGGAGTGAATAAAAGGCAAGGGAGAACATTTTTCTCTCTATCTGCGCAATTCCGAGAAAAGTAGAGATCTCCTTTCGCTGGTACTTCTCTAGAAATCACGATGTCTGGACGCGGCAAGCAGGGAGGCAAAGCCAGAGCCAAGGCGAAGACCCGCTCCTCCCGGGCGGGGCTCCAGTTCCCCGTGGGCCGCGTGCACCGCCTGCTGCGGAAGGGCAACTACGCCGAGCGGGTCGGGGCGGGGGCCCCGGTCTACCTGGCCGCCGTGCTGGAGTACCTGACGGCCGAGATCCTGGAGCTGGCCGGCAACGCCGCCCGGGACAACAAGAAGACGCGCATCATCCCCCGCCACCTGCAGCTCGCCATCCGCAACGACGAGGAGCTGAACAAACTCCTGGGCAGGGTCACCATCGCCCAGGGGGGCGTCCTGCCCAACATCCAGGCCGTGCTGCTGCCCAAGAAAACCGAGAGCCACAAGGCCAAAGGAAAGTAAATTCTCCGACCCACAGAAAAATAGAACCCAAAGGCTCTTTTAAGAGCCACTCACAGTTTCAAATAAAGAGCTTGCATCACTGCTGAAGTCCTTGCTGTGCCGCCACCTTTGCAAGGTTCTTGCGATTTCCGTGATTTTATGTAACAATATAAAAAAAGTATCCCTTCGTTCCCGTGCGCTACAGCCGACAGCGGTTGTTTCGGTAACTTTTGCCCTAGCAAACTTGTTGCAAAATGTATGATTTTGCTCTGTAACTCAATCTTTAATAACGCTGCAGCTGCATTTGTAATAGACTCCACCGTTACAAATCTCACCCCCTAATAAATTCGTTGGTTCTTAACGGACCATCTAATCTTTCCAAAGGAATTTATTAGGGTGACAGGGAGGAAAGCAAAATTCCCCACAAAAGAGCAACGTCCCTTTCCACTGGAGACGTGAGAGTCTCAATCAAATTTCCAGGCATGCAGATAATACCCGTGTTACCTTTTCCCAAGGGCATATATGTGAAGGGGGAAAGTTACCAATTGCTGCGATCTCCCGGTTTTATGGCAACTTTTAGCAGGAATCTTCGCTGTCCACAGTTCGTGAAATCTTTTCACTGCTGGCTGAAATTATTTACAGAGATTTCCTAAAAGTGTTGGGGGTTGGCATCAAAACTTCGGGTTTGGCCAGCAGTTTCAACCCCGCCCGGTCCGTGGTTTGAGCGGCAGTTTCAAACTAAAGAAACATTTGTCTTTCCTTTTTCGAGCGACGCCCTGGAGTAGCCAATCTGCTTTTAGGGCGGGATTTTTAAAAATATTCACTTTGTCTCGTCGCCAGCAGTTAATTTGCAATGCAATGAATGACTCAGTTCCTGCAGGAAATCGCCCTGTAATTCTAAAGCAGCGGTGGAAAAGTTGTGAGTCTCTTCCAGCCGATGGAGATAGACTTGAAATAGTTTGTTAAACCCGCTGCAGGCGATGTGTGCCCAGGATTTTAAGTGTTTCTTGTCCCCACCGTAGACCGAGGTCCCCACCTCAATCTACAGTGGGGACGAGAAACATTTAAAACACACATACACACCTGAAAAATTCCAGTCAACCTGCTTTTTTTTGAGACATGAACTGGAGTCATTTCCTCAAAACCAGAAACCCGATTTCAGAAGGGTAGAGCTTTAGCCAAGCCCCAAAGAAGTAAATAACAGAATCAGCTACCAATTTAATCCTTCTGCCAGGCAACATACTAATTCCATTTCCAGGCGCTTGAAAGACCACACAAGGCAGCTTCCTCAAAAATAGATCCTAGAGTGTAATTCCACAAGACATGCCTATATCAGGAAAAATAAAGAAGCACTGTCTGGAAATAGCTTTGTTATTGTTGTGTGTCTTCAGATCAACTGCAATGAACAACTCTGTCCTAGGGGTTCCTTGGGAAGATATATTCAGAGGAAGTTTGCCATTGCCACCTTCTTAGGCTGAGAGAGAGTGATCTGCCTGAGGTCACACAGTGGCTGAATGGGGAGTTAAACCCTGATCTCCTGGAGTTTTAGTCCAACAGTCAGACACAAGCAGTTCTTATAATATCTTATGGCACTGTAACACCCACCAAAGTGTGCAAGCTTTGAGTCCTCCAGAATTCTTCCTCAGGCTAGGTGCTACAAAAATTAAAGGGTAGAGGAAAGAGAAAAGAGAGCAATCAGCTTCTTGCCTGAAGTGAAACAGGCAGTTTTCTGAGGCAGTGTGAGAGAAACCCCTGAGTAACAGCCAGATTGCAGATTCAAAAAATGGAGGTCCAGCATTTGCTTCTGCATCCCTGGAGACATAACTGACTGTAAGCTGACGACTACACCAGTGACCCACATAGGGGCAGAGACCTCGTCACTACCTATACTTGGACTTCTCTGTTTCTTCTCTTATCCTCTACCCAGGGGTGGAAGTTGTGTAGCCCTGCAGAAGTTACTGGACTGCAAATTTGGTCAGCTTTGGCAAGCAAAGTTAGTGGTGAGGAATGCTGGGACTTGCAGTCCAACAACATCCAGAGGACTCCTTTTTGCCTACTCCTGCCCTGCCCTGCTGGAGAGTGCTGGAGAACTTGAACATTTATTGAGAGATTTTAGCTGGTTTTAAAAACTGTTGATTTGGACTTTCTTTCCTCTGTTCTTATAGAGCAGCAAGGCTGTGTATTTCTTTTAAATCTGTGTGACTCCAGAGTACAGCAAAGTACCAGCAAACACAAGCACTCAAATCCTATACTAATCTAACTCAGAAATAAGTCCTGTTACCCTGTGTACTGGGGGTCCCGGGAGGGACACCAAAATGTGCTCAACTAAAGGTGGGGAAAATTAGCTCAGAGCACTGCTTAGCGTTACGAGAGGCAGGGTAATGTAGCGAGATCTTGAACCCTATGTCTACGGGGTCGGATCGAGTCAAGGAGCACACAGAAGTTGAAGCAATAAATGATGTTTATTAAACACAAGCAAAACAGTGTATGTGACACACTCATACAAGATAACTAAGGAAATACAGATTGGAGTGGTATAGGGGGATTTTTAGAGGGATTGCTGGTTTGGGTGATACTTTACCTGTCCTGAAGCCTGGAAAAATAGAGAGCAAAGCTGGGGTGCGATGTAGCTCAGCACGTGGAGCTGAGGGGAGGCTCGCCAAGCAAAGCGGCAGCAAGGCGGGATGAAACTCGGGAGCGTTCCGAGGAAGGTCTCGGAATCAAGGGTTTTTATAAGGAGAATTGTGACTGCAGGCTATGCCGTACTTGGGGGAAAACAATAGATTTGGAGTTGGAGACAAAGCCTCCGAACGGTCAGAATCTGAATGATTGAGTTATCGTAGCGGTTCTCAGTAGAGTAGCCAGTATGCAAACGCAGAGTACTTGGGTATTGTATAGGTTACCCATCAAGCTGCCATCGCGGGGCAGAGGCTCTTTTGTAAGTTGCGTGCATACCTAATTAGAGTACTTGCCTGGAGGTCTCCTAAAGCAGTGAGTCAGCTATTTTCTGGCCTACCTGAATTATCCAGGAATATTACCGCGATTAACGGCCAAGCTTGATTACGTGCTTATCCGGTGGCCTCGCAAGCACGTGGAAGGGAATAGAGAAGTGAAGCCGAATTGTGATATCAAAAGGATATCTTTTAATATCCCCAAAGCTCGGACTAGCCAGGGCAGTAACAGTCTCACATAATACAATCAATCTTATTCCCAGGAAATTGGGTAACACATCATAGCCTCAACTGCCTTAAATCACATGAAAATTGTTTTGGGAAGGGACGGCTGTCAAGTTGCCTGTCAACTTATCGCGACCCCATGAATTTCACTGAGTTTTCTTAGACGAAGAATATTCAGAGGTGGTCTTGGCAGTTACTTTCTCCGAAATATAGGCCATAACAACACCTGGCATTTGGTGGCAGTCTACCATCCAAGTACTAAGCAAGGTTGATGCTGCTTGACTTCCAAGACCAGAAGGGATCTGGTGTCATTAGGGCATTTAGACCATGTGAAAAGTATACCTAGATCCAAAAGATGACCGCTTGAATTCTTCCTCATTGAGGCCATTTCTACCCTACACTGTTATGGTGCCATTATTTCACTTTCAACATCCTGTGGAATTCTGGGCTTTGCAGTTTACTGAGGCCAAAGAGCTCTCTGGATGAGAATTCTAAATGCCCCCCCCCAAACTGCAAACCCCAGGATTCCAGAGGAGGTTGAAAGTGGAATAATAGCACTGTAAGTGTGGTGTGGAAAGGCCCTGAGTCCCAGCTGGCATACTTCCAAGTAAGTGCAGACGGGATTGTAGCCCCAGCTAATTTCTCAACATATCGTGCATTCATTTGCCATCGTTTTCTTCACTCCTTTCCATTGCAACAACTGAAAGATAAAATTCACTCGAAATCCACTGCTGCATTTTTAGCTGTACAGAACTTAAGAGGTCTTTGAAACTGAATTCCTGAGGAGGAAAGGAATTTGCAAGGTAGGGTAGCCTGAGGGGAGTTTTCCAGAACAAAGCAGTGTAATCTCTTGGCTTTTATCCGGCTAAAAATGTAGCTTTCCAAAGCAACAGAGACATTTTTTTAAAGCCTTTGGAAGGCTAAAAACAGATGAGGGCGGGAACCAAGGGGAGCGTGTGGCAACGCCTGTCCAATCAAGGCCTCGCCCGGGAAATTCAAATTTAGCAACGGCTCCCTACCTCTTCCACCCAATCAGGAGACCGGCTCCAGCCTATAAAAGGCCAGCGCAAAAGTACTTTAAGTTCATTCAGTTGCTGCTGCTCGTCGGGAAGTGTCTTGGAGGGTTTTTCCCGGAGATGGCTCGTACCAAGCAGACGGCTCGCAAGTCGACGGGCGGGAAAGCGCCCCGCAAGCAGCTGGCCACCAAGGCGGCCCGGAAAAGCGCTCCGGCCACCGGCGGGGTGAAGAAGCCCCACCGCTACCGCCCGGGCACCGTGGCCCTGCGGGAGATCCGCCGCTACCAGAAGTCGACCGAGCTGCTGATCCGCAAGCTGCCTTTCCAGCGCCTGGTGCGGGAGATCGCGCAGGACTTCAAGACGGACCTGCGCTTCCAGAGCTCGGCCGTGATGGCCCTGCAGGAGGCCAGCGAGGCGTACCTGGTGGGGCTCTTCGAGGACACCAACCTGTGCGCCATCCACGCCAAGCGCGTCACCATCATGCCCAAGGACATCCAGCTGGCCCGCCGCATCCGCGGGGAGAGGGCGTAAAGAGTTTTCCGGAAGAAATCCTGAAACCGCATTTTATCTACACCACAAAGGCTCTTTTAAGAGCCACCACTTAATCCGAAAAAGAGCTTGATGTTACAGTGCCTACCTGCGAATGAATAAGAAAAGTGTATTAGCGGACTGGACTTGATTCGAATCAGATACGCACACAAAACATGTAAGTAATCCATGTGAAGTGGATTTGTGCTGATTATATTTAGGGATCTTCCGTGTCTAATGCAGCTGAGAAAGGACGGTCCCTATAAAATTGCAGATTAATAATTTCGCCGAAGGTTATTTAGGAGTCATAACCGGGGGCGGGCGGGGATACACAACATAAGATAAACCTTTTAGGGAATTTCCGAGGTTATCTGGGTCGCAAGTGTACGGCGTTACTCGGAAGTTGCGTGGTAGGTTTAGATCCCAGAGGACAAAGGTGGTACCCAGGCACGGGTTGGTAGCCGATGCCCTCGTTGCTTTTCTTGGGTTGAATTAATGTTCACAAACGCCCAACCCGAGGGGGGTGTAGGATACATTCATACTCCCATGTATGATCCCACTTTTAAAGCGCATTGAAAAACTAGCTCTTATTGGCAAACCGAAGGAGAGTAAGCCCATTGAATCAGCGGGATTTGCTTCCATCTTAACTCACCTTTCAAAAAGGGATTCCACTCTCCTTCGGACTGACGAATAGTGTTCAAGTGCTGCGCCCCCGGAAAGTCAGCTCCGTTCTTGCGCTGCGTGCAGCCAATTGTTCCTCCCGGTTTGTTAGTATTTGCGCATAACGGGAAAAGGGTAAAAAGCGTCCTGATAGAGAAAATAACGTTGTCAGAAGTGGGATTCGAACCCACGCCTCCAGGGGAGACTGCGACCTGAACGCAGCGCCTTAGACCGCTCGGCCATCCTGACATTTCGATAAAAAAAAGTCACATCTTTTGTACACAATGTAAATCGGTTCCCTTTAAACGACCGCTGATGTTCGTATCATCCCACGGTTGTAATCGGCCAGGATTTAACTTTCATTCAGCATTTTCCCCTTTCCCCAGCTGTTACCTAAGCAATAAATAAGGCAGCCATTTCAACCCTGGCGAGGGAAAATAAAGTGGCCACGAGGTGGCGCTCTCTCATATTCTAGATCTTAGAAGCAGAAGCAGGCTTTATATTCCTCACCATCGGTATATGCATAATATCTTTTCACTTCATAGAAGATTCTCTATTGCCTTCCGGTCTTTCTCTCTCAATATTTGCGTAGTTTTTAAAAATGCAACTAAATATTTTTTGAGATGACGGAAAAAAACGCTTAGCAGAGGATGGTTTCGATCCATCGACCTCTGGGTTATGGGCCCAGCACGCTTCCGCTGCGCCACTCTGCTTCCTTAAAACGCTACCTTCTGCAAACCATTTAAATGCGTGTACCAGCAATAGGACTTTTCTCCATCTTTTTGTTTTTAAGCTCATAATGACGGGTTTCCTACTGCTAACTATGCTTAATATATCCGTGTTCTTACCTGGCAAACACCCAGTCGCATTGCAGGACAATTATGAACGGCGAATAGTATCTTCACATGCTGCCCGGTGAGAGCTGTGAAACGCTGCTTGTTAGATTTCTGTTCGGTCATTGCTAATATGCACACTCGGGCATTCAATTATATTATCTTTTCTTTCAAAAGAGGCTATTTGCATTTAGTAATTGGTTTCCTAACCTCAAATGTTCCTACGTTAGCACAGGCAAGTCTGCTGCCAAAAAACCCCACAAACCGACTGTCTTTACAGGTCAGCTCCAAACTCTGTCAAATGCTGGTGTGTCTCTGGATCTTGCATCAAAATTTAAGACACTAGTAGGAGCGAGGGGTGCGGGGCTCACTGTCGCCCCGCCCCCCCCTCAAATCTCATATGAAGAGGTTTGTGGTTTTTAGCCCAGAGCTGTTTTTGCTCTTTTGGAATGCCGCAGAAGCAAAAGCTGAACAATCCGACGAAGGTGGGATTCGAACCCACGCGTGCAGAGCACAATGGATTAGCAGTCCATCGCCTTAACCACTCGGCCACCTCGTCTCCGTCCTAAACTCTTTTCTGTACCCCTCCCTTTCCTGTTGAGATAAGGAATGGCACTTAGATAATGATTTATTGATGGATTATTTGTAATATTGCTTCTGATCTCTTGAGAAAGAAGACGTTGAATAGCTAAGTCAGTGAGGGAAAAAGAAACCATTTGATATTACCATATCTCCGAATGAATTAAATAATGGGAATTTGCGATGTAGTTCGTGGCTGCCAGTCATCCTAACTATTGACCACTGTTTTCTTTTTAGTTTTACCTACCATGTGTATTTTTAAATGATACATTTATTCCTCATCATGACGAAAATTAAGAGTCGTCACCGCCGGGTTCCATAGTGTAGTGGTTATCACGTCTGCTTTACACGCAGAAGGTCCTGGGTTCGAGCCCCAGTGGAACCACGGGTGTTCGTTTTCCAAATCCAAACAATAACAAACCTACAAGCTGTTGAAAAAATAATTTTAAAACGTCTGTAATATCCACTTTTGACTTCCACCATTTCTGTTGTTGCCTTTTCGTATAATGTATGGACACAATGGACATCTAAGCACCACCCTATATTACAAACCCATTGACTGCTACATGTACTTACATGCTTTCTTGTTTCCACCTCCAACATACTACCAAATCCATAGTTTACAGCCAAGACCTCCAATACAATCACATCTGCATAAACCCACAGGACAGGGACACCAAACTCATGGAATTAAAGCAAGCATTCCTCAAGCTATAATGCCCATCATATGAAATAAAAAAGCAAATTGGCAAGGCAAGATTTGTACCGAGGAGTAATCTATTGCAGAAAAGACTGAAGATGGGAAATGGCGGAATCCCACTAGTGGTCACATACAACTGGCAACTGCGTAGTTTCAGATATATCATTAGTACACTACAGCCTATTCTGGATAACAATGCCGTCCTCCCAAAGGCTCTTGGTGGCAGGTTTTTACTTACTTCCAGAGAGGAGGTACAGAAGCCAACTCTGCCCACAAATCTTTTCAGGAAATGTCACCACAGGACCGAATTCCATCACCCACATTGTTAGAGGCATTTTTCATCCTCTGAGCTGATATCTGCCATCCTCTATCAACAGTGCCTTCCAGAACTCTGCACTGGGCAAACAGGCCAACCTCTGTGCCAGAGGACAAATGGACGTAAATTCCTATTAGGAATGGGAAGTCACAAAAAGCAGTTGCAGAATCTTCCCGGGCATTCCATCTTGGATGTCAGAAGACCAGCTCTTCAACCAAAAACCTACAAAGAAGACTGGAAAGAGAAACAGCAGAATTGGAATATATCCACGAACTCCAGTCCATTGACAGTGGGTTGAACAGAGACAATGGTTTCTTGAAGCATTACAGATATTATAACGTTATACACATACAAACATAGTGTAATCATTAAATGCAATCTGAAGAGTAGGAAAAGTGTGTGTGCTTGATTTTTCATTGACTAAACTCCGTGATGATGATGGTGGTGGAACAGTCTTAAATTTCGATGGTGAACTTTCAATGCTCTCCAGCCCCATTCCACTGCGAGTTTTCCAACAGAGGCCATTTCCACACTAACCTGTTATAGTGCTATTATTCCACTTTCAACATTCTATGGAATCCTGGGGTTTGCAGTTTAGGGAGGGACCTCAAAGGATTCGATAAGATATTGAAAGTGGAATAATAGCACTATAATTGTCTAGTGCGGAAATGGCCAGAGACGACAATTCCTTACTGCGGATTGGAATCGGAAGAAGAGGGGGGAATGTAAGTTGATTAGAAACGCCTTGCAAGCCTGATCTCTGCGTGGTTGCTCTGACGAAACCAAGTGACGCTTGGAAGAGCATTCCTGGCTAAAAGTTGGGGGAATGCATTTTTTGAAAACATTTTTAAAATATTGACACCTAAAATGATTGGCCCGTACGGGGATCGAACCCGCGACCTTGGCGTTATTAGCACCACGCTCTAACCAACTGAGCTAACCGGCCAGTTGCTACTGGGATTTTCCTGAGTTTTATATCACGAAATCTAATTTGGTTGCTGGTCTGTTTTCGTGGAATTTGGTCTATTCGGTGTTGAATAGACAGTAGCAGCCTATAGAGAGACCAGTAGATCCTCCGTTCCCAGCGAGTTTCTAAGATCCCTACAAAAACCTGGTGGATTCATTTTCTCTTGGTCTGGTCCACAACTGCTGCATTAATCACATTTTAGTCTGATCCATTTAGGATCGGGGTTCACAAATTAGATTTATCCCATGACTATTTATTTGTTTACCCTCTCGTCATAATTATTTTCCAGAGCGCAAGTCTCTCCACTCTTAATACCTAACCCACTAGAAACTAACAGAGATGCACTATTTTGCTGTTTCTACTTCAGCACCTGCGCGATCAATAGTCATATGCGGAAGCATACGTGCTCATTTCCTTTTTAACTCTTTAAGGTACTGAAAGTTCAGTCTATAAGTTTGCTCCCCTTCGTATGGAAACCTGAGGATGAAAGTGGCGGGCGCAGCAAAAAGAAAACTCTCGTTTGTCTCTATTGGACCATAAAGTTTATAAGGAGATCCTGGACCAGTCAGCCTTTTTTTTTCCAGCCTGACCTACCTCGCAGAGTTGTTGGAGGAAGAAGTTTAGAGGGAAAGAGGGCCACGTAAATTTATAGAGGAAAATGGGACATAAATATAGCAAATATATCAAGGATACCTCTGGGGCCCAGTTTTCTGTTCTAGGACTCCCCAGGGTTGCCAAAAGAAGAGAGGTTCTCTGGGACTAAAGATAAGAGTTGTAGATTAAAAACATGAAGCATCATAGTTGCCCAGCCCTGTCCCCTTAAACATGATATCCTCTTTCTTTGCTAAGAGGAAGGAAGTTTCACTGGAGGGGTGAAAAGCCCCTGTGGTTGAAAGACTGTGGCTATTTCTGCACCACACTGTTACAGTGCTGTTATTCCACTTTCCACATCCTATGGAATCCTGGGGTTTGCATGTTTAGGGAGGGGCCTTTAGGATTCTCATCCAGAGCTCTTTGGGTTCAGTAAACTACAAACCCCAGAATTTGACAGGGTGTTGAAAGTGGAATAACAGCATTATAACAGTGTAATGTCAAAATGGCTGCATTAGCCAAAATCGTACATCACTCAGCATAGCATAAACGTTCTGTGGATGAAACTTCTGCTATGGTTTCCCAGGGCTCATTATTCTCCTGCAATAGCCTCCCTCTACAGCCATCCAGTGGCTCTTGAACAGCAGGGGCGGGGTTGGAGAAGGATCTGGCTATCTCCCCAGAATACTGACACAGCCGGATGACACCACCTGCCAAAAACTGTTGCAGTCTTCCAGTGACCTGAATGAATGATGTCATCATTCTTCTTCTGGCTACAGGGACACAGCCAGGCACTTCTTTGATTTCCTCCAGTATGTGTCAGGGGGAGGCTACTGGAAAGAAACGGTGAACCCTGGGGTGGGTTTGGTTGTTATGGAAGGAGAAAGAGAATACCAACTTCTTCAATGACCAAAAGCATAACATACAATGTATTGCTTATACATTGGACTTAACAATTGCATGTGTCATGAACTGGATGCTGGCCTTAGTTAAGCACAGCAGTTTATAAAGTGTGTGTGTGTGTGTCTGTGTCTGCAATTCTACATTACAGTTCACTTTTACAGCTTAGTGCACCTCTGAGATTTGAACTGCGATTTATGATCTATAAAGCAATCTGAAGCACCAGGCTATCTGAAACACCATATTTTCCAATAAAGGTTGAGCCTGCCTGGGGTCTAAGATCTTATAGGGAGGCCTTTCTTATACTCTCAGTAGCTTCCCAGGCCCATGGGGCAGATACAAGAGAGGAACTTCTTGGTGGCTGCTTCCAAGCTTTGGAACTCCTTCTCTACTGTCATTCCAGTGGCCAGTGCAAACTCTTCTCCTCATATGGGCCCTTGGGAATGGCCTGCAATGGGCTTTTAATAGAATCACAGAAGTTGGAAGGGACCATAGGGGCCATCTCATCTAGCCCCCGCCCATGCAGAAATACACAACTATAGCACTCCAGAAAAATGCCCATCCAACTTCTGTTGAAAGCCGTCTAACTATGGACAGTGCATTCCACTATCAAACAACTCTTAACAGTAAAGTACTTCCTAACATTTAGACTTTTTTCCCCCCTTTTAATTTGAATCCATGCATTCATGTTCTAAGCCCTTTCCACACCTTACCTTTTTCTGGTGCTGGGGTGCAGGGATCGCACAAGCAGCCTCTGGTGAGAGGCTGTTACGTCCCTGCTGCTTCAGCTCCGCACGAGCTGTCTGCTCGCACAAGAGCCCCACCTCTTCCTTCTGCACTGCAGCGTGGGAGTTTCCCAGGCTGCGCTGGGGCAGGAAGCGCGACTGGTACGGCTCCGGAGGCTCCACATGCCAGGTAAGTGTGCGCGGGGCCCGGGAGCAATGTGCAATCGCGCATCATTTTCAGCTTCTAGCCGAAAATGAAAAGGTGCATGATTGGCACCTGCTGGCCCCTGGAGCATCTCGCAATTGTGAGTGCATCGTACTGATCGCTCCTCACAATTGCACAATGCTCCAGGCACCCTTTCGCATGGAAAATACTGTGTGAAAAGGGCACTAGTTTCTGGTGCAGCAGAAAACAACCTTACTCCATCTTCTACATGACATCCCTTTGATATTTAAAGATGACTATTATACCACCTCTCAGTTTTCTCTAAGCTAAACATACCCAGCTCCTTCAAAAGGCTTGGTTTCCAGACCTTTGATTATCTTGGTTGCCCTTCTCCTGACAAATTCTATCTTGTCAATATCCCTCTTGAAATGTGGTGCTTAGAAATGGACACAGTATTCCAGGTGAGGTCTAAGCAAAGCTGAACTACTTTCCTTACTCTGGACACTATACACTTTTTGAAGTGGGAGCAGTGTGCTGTTCAGCTGGGTTTTATTTTTTTTAAAGGAATTTGTTTTAAAGGGGTTTAATTCTATAGGTAATTTAATTGCATTGTAATAATAACTTTTTTATTTATGGTCTTGTAAACGCTTTTAACTGTATTTGTTTTAATTTTTTGAAGCTGCTTTGAGTCCCAGTGCTAGAGAAAAGGTGGAATGCAAATCAATATAGAACAACAACAACAACAATAATATATCTGTTGTATTTTGTTTTGCTTTTTTATCAGTTTGCTGTTGAGTGCTTTGGGCTACTGAAATAAAAGACATGACTCAGCCCGCTCATACCTCCTGTCTGGGAATTTCTCCCGCAATGAACCACATATCACTCCCACAGATAAACAGACACATGGTTCTAAAAGTCAATTTGTGTTTATTGGCACTTTCAAAACTGCACTGGTCCCAACTTGTTCCGCAATGAAACATCCAGTTCTTGCTACGCAATGTCGACCTCCAGTGTTCAGCAGAGGGACTGCATGTCCATTTTTCCACGACTTGCTCCTAAGTTCTGCAACATGTGGGAGAGGGAAAGGATTGGAAACTTGAGGAGTATAGCATATGGGAGATGACCACAGCACCTTGGAAGAGACTGTGAGGTTCTGTTTGATCTAGTCCAGCTTCTGATTAGTGGCAAAGAGCAGCTTGTGGGCAGGCATAAAAAGTCATATTAAAAAGACAAACCCCAGCTGGGGAAAGTCAGGTCATGGCTGGCCCCGAGGATAACGCAAACACCACTCGCAAGCATTCTGGAACATGCGAAGCCACGGCGAGACCTTCATGGACTGGTGCCAGGAGGTGGGCATCCACGGCCACTGCCAGGGCAGGACACAACGCTCTGGGTGAGGCATCATTGCCAAGTGGCGGCCATCAGGAGAGCAAATGCCTGCAATGCCTAGCAGGGAGCCATTGGGATTGAGAGGATACTCTTCGGTTGGCAGCCCCTGGTCATCCACATAGCGTAGGGGGATCAAGCGAGCGGAACGCACCTTGGCCAGGACTTCAGGGGAGCGGAAACGCATTCGACCTGTGGAAAGGCAGCATGGATGAATGGATAGGAAGTGGGAAGAAAAACACAATGAGTTGTAGTTAGCCACCAAAAGAAAAAAAATCAGTTTTCTGCTGTGACTGCACCATTTTTTTTCTGCTCTGATTTTTCCACATAAGCAGAAGACTGATTGGTTGCATATTAGGAAATATCACTACCACCAAGTCACACCTCTTAGAAAAGATAGGCTGCAAGCTGCTTAGCCTGTGTAACTAGGGAATGTACCGGTAAAATTGGAAACGCAGACAGGAGAGTCTATATTGCAGGAAGGAGGAAAGTGCAAACTTCAAGGTGTATGTGGCCCCTGAAGCACTCTACTGGTTCTTGAAGTCCTCTACTCCACAATTTTTTTAAAAAGATGATTTCAGTGCAATTTTGGGGAAATTTCTCCCTCAAACCATGCAGAAAGCCCCCAAAATGTGTGAAAACATCCCCACCCCACACCACTGAACCCAACCTAGAATCCCTACTGCCCCCAATTCTTCAGTTTTTAACTTAGACCCTCTCAAAATGGTGACAGGAATTTATAGTCACCATTTTGAGAGGAACTGTAGAAGAATACAAAGGTATTTGGGCTTGGTATGGAGGATGGAGTCCAAAGTGGGTAGCCTGGAGGGAAAAATGCCCCTGATCTCTACACAGTTATTCACCCCTGCTATATAGCAACAACCTCATGGCCAGTCCAAAATTCTAGGCAGCTGAGTTGACTTTTTCTCTCCACTATGATCAAGTTTTTTTTTTAAATAAAGCTAAAGGGTCTTGTCAACTCAAGACCAAGTCATCCCCAAATACTTTTGGATTACAACTGGGATAGTTTAAAATAATACTAGGAAAATCTATTTCTCGCTCAGTTATCAGGGGGTTTGCAGCTAAGATTTGACAAAGCAAGGGTGTTTGAGAGGGTGACGGTAGATGATGATATCACAGGGCTCTGGAGGACCAGGGTTCAAATCCCTGCTCAGTCACGGAAGCCCACAGAGTGACCTTGGACAAGTCACACTCTCTTAGCCTCAGAGGAAGGCAATAACAAAACTCTCTTGAATGCATCCTGCCAAGAAAATCTATTGTCTCCTGGGGTCCTAGTCTAAGACACAAGCCTTTATCTCACATTGACTCTGGGATATTACAGATACCCCATTTTAAATGACAAATCTCAACAAACAGAAGCCATTTCCGCACTACACTGTTGTAGCACTATTATTCCACTGTCAACATCCTATGGAATCCTAGGGGCCTTTAGAATTCTCAGCCAGAGAGCTCTTTGGCCTCAGTAAACTACAAACCCCAGAATTTCACTGGATGTTGAAAGTGGAATAATAGCACTATAACAGTGTAGAGTGGAAATGCCCAGAGCCCATTTGTCATGATGACAGTCTAACTTCCGTTTGTAATATAATGACTGAAATTTTAGACATTACTGTGCAATAGCCTGAATTTTTCCATATTATTCACAAACTGTCAGCATTTCATCCTGTTTCCAATACCTCTATGAAACCAAGTTAATTTCCATTCTACCCACTCCAACACAAATTCAAAAAAGAAACGTTACCTTCACCATGTGCCACCCAGATGCCCAGGACGGAACCAGCCATGCCCTGTAACATCAGTGCCGGACTCTCCTCAATGCCCAGGCTGACAAAACGTGACTCGAAACGCCCAGAATTGTTAGGACTCAACAGCACCCCTGACTGGATGGT
This sequence comes from Cyclura pinguis, assembly GCA_030412105.1. NCBI lineage: Eukaryota > Metazoa > Chordata > Lepidosauria > Squamata > Iguanidae > Cyclura > Cyclura pinguis. The sequence goes on along the minus strand of CM059604.1, from coordinate 133,377,963 downwards.
GCCACCTAGGAAAGAGTCAAACCAAGGGCTGACCAGAGAGGACGTGATCCAGGAGGCCCCACGTGCCCTGACGCCAGTGGCGGGCTTGGGAGGTGTCCACAGTCATCTCACTCACCTACATCCTCAGCATTTGGGTTGTCCACTCCCACCCAGCCTAGTAATGCCATCAACTGGCAGCCGTTACACACGCCCAAGCTGAAGGTATCTTTGCGCCGATAGAAGGCCTGGAACTGAGCCCGAGCCCGAGGGTTAAAGGTCACCGAAGCTGCCCAGCCTGGAACCAAAACATGATGTTAGAAAAAAAGAATAAGAAGAAAATGTTTTTAAAAATCCCTGTAGGATCACAAGGAAAGCATGGAAAAATCACTGTGACAGGCATTTATTTCTCTCAGACTGGTGTGGTAGTTTGCTATTTGGTAAGGCGCCCTGCCCCGTCTTTACCACACAGCTCTGCCTTCCCCCTTACAACACCACCTTTGTGTAAAAGGGTGAGGGTTTCAAGGTTTATTTGGAATCACTTAATAAATTTATGGTAACGTGTTTTCTGTGTTACGTCATATACTGTATACAACTCAGCCGAGTCAGTATTTATAAAAATAAACTGTAACATTTATGAAGACAATAAGGATAAAGTATTAGAGCTCATATGCAGGTCAAGGTTGATATAGTTCTTCAGTGCACTTTTTAGACAGTTGACTTTATCTTTAGATTTCCATATAAAGCACAAGTATCATATAACAGCTCTTTGGCTGGACTCCCACCAAAGGCTCAAGCCCCCAATCTAGGTCACGTTCTCTGACCAGATTCTACTAAGGTTCAATTACTCTTCTGCCTCTCGCTAGTCTTCCACCGAGAAATAAACCCCCCAACACAGCCACGCTCTCTGGCTAACTCCGAGAGATTCTACTCCCTAGTTCTCTGCTAGATTCTCGCTGAAGCAAAGAATACCCACAGGTACTTAAGAAGTCCCTCCCACACACCACCGGGTTGAGTTTTTCTCCTGAAGTGCTATTCTGGCTGCCTGGCAACCTGCTTCCAGGCTGCACTGGCCCTTCAGATAGCCACACTCCCAGAACTTCGTCACTACTGCTTTTGGGACTCCCATCTCCCAGACTCCCTCCAGCCAGCCTGCTGTCTTCTCCAACATTCCGGTAGAAACCACCTAAAGGCCTCTGGAAATCGATAAGCAGAGTAAGGCACAGACAAGCAGTTCACAGAGTCTTTGCCCACGGAAGGAAAATTATGCGGAGTTCACAGAGGCTTTTCATCAAGGTAAGCCTAAGATTGAGAGCGCTGGACTAAGACCCAGGAGACCAGGGTTTGACTCCCTGCTCAGCCATGGAAACCCACTGGGTGACCCTGGCCACATCACATGCTCTCAGCTCCAGAAAACCCTGTGATAGACTCGCCTTAGGGTTGCCGTAAGTTGGAAACAACCTGAAAGCACACAACAACAACAAGCCAGAGATCACCCTTCTGCTAGAGATGAAGCAGAGACACTGACCTTTGGCAGAGCCTAACACATCCGCGTAGCTGAAGCCTCCGACGAACACCAGGCCTCGGAAGGAATCCAGCGTCATCTCACCAGAGCATAAGTCTTCCATAGTGAGGTCCCAAACCTTTAGGGAGGGAGGATTGGGGCAGGAGAAGAAAGGTTTACATATCAACAGGGCAAAGAACTTTCAGGAACAGGAGACGAAATGGAATAGGTTGCCCTTAGTCATGGTTTCACCGAGGTCCATTCACATTACATAGTTATAGCACTCTGATTATACTTCAACTGCCATGGCTGCCTCCTAAGGAATCCTGGGATTTGTGGTTTTGTAATGCATCCGAGTTCTCTGGCTGAGAATTCTAAAATGTCTTTGCTGTGTGCCTTCAAGTCGTTTCCAACTTATGGCAACCCTAAGGCTGGATCATGTTGATTTTCTAGGGGAAAAGCATTTCACATAATAGGCGCCACCATACTGAACACCCTGCCATAAAGAGTATTTTTGGGAAATTTGAAAAGGGAAACAGACCACAAGTGGCCGGGAGTGGTAAACAATGGGGCCATTTTGTCCCATGGACATTCTACAGTTGCCATCCCTGCCGAAGCAGCTTTTGATGCCTCTGTGTTGTTCTTGTTCTTGTTGTGTGTCTTCAGGTCATTTCTGACTTATGGTGACCCTAAGGCGAACCTGTAACAGGGTTTTTTGGGGCTGAGAATGTGTGATGCACCCAAGATCACCCAGTGGGTTTCCAAAGCCAAGTGGGGAATCGAGCCCTGGTCTCCGGGGTTGTAGTTCAATGCTCAGATCACTACAGCACACTGTCTCTCATTGCTTCTAGAGCAAGCAAACTCACATCTATTTGGATCCAATGAGTGACATCTTTAGGGGAGACAAGGAAGCCCCAAATGGCATGATTCTCAGTTCAGAAAGAGCAGCACAGACAAAGAAGCACAACATTTTCCTAGTTTTCATCTTGATCTCTGAGAACCCCTTGGGATGCTTTTGCCAAATCTGGGATGTTCAGCTCACCTGGAATCCAGCCATGAGGAATGCTGCCACCATTTCTCTGTCCCCATTGCTCCCTTCCTCACGAAGAACGGCAACTCGGGGGGCCGGCAAAGCTGGAGAAATGGGGGGAAAGGAAAAACACTACTTGATATCATCCCTTCCTGATAAAAGCTCACTCAGCATTGCATCCAAAGAAGTGGATTTATATCCACAAAAGCTCATGAGAAAAAAATTTAATGGAACTATCTGAGCTAGATAAATTAACATTTTTGTTAAAGGGTAAAAGTGTAGAACTATATTTGGCTATATGGCAACTTTTCACAGAATATATTAAAAAGGAAAGAGGAGAAACTATGATTATTGGTTTTGATTAATTTATACAATTCTTGTCCAGCATTTAATGTTAAAGATAACATGATAACACTATACTAGAAATAAAAAGGGAAAAGGTGATTAAGGTGAGAGGAGTGAAAGGAAGTTACTGGCATTTTCTTTTTTTCTTCTATGTAAGTGAAGTTGTGCAGGAAGCCAATTTTTAATCTCTTGTAAATATGGAACATTTAATAAAAATTATAAATAAAAAAAGCTCATGAGAAAATAAAAACCAGTTAGTCTTAAAGGTGCTGCCACATTTTTCCCTCCCCTTTCCTTCTTCCTTTTTATGGTGCAAGAAATTAACACGGCTACTTCTTTGAAAGCTCTGTTTCCTGGATCTCAGAATGAAGCCAACAGCTTCTTCCAAAATTTCACCCTCCCATTCCCTTATGTTGTCCTTGGCCCATTTCTTACCCATCTCCTGTAGCAGAGGAAGTTCTTCCTGAGGGTTAAAGCTCAGGGTGAAGTTGGGTTCTGTGCGCTTAGCCAGCCCTGTCTCTTCTTGGGCCACACAGTCTGGGTTGGCTTGCAGCCTCTCTAGTTGGAAGCTGGTGGCTTCCCACCAGCCCCGCAAAGTTGCCACTTTCTCCGCCAGCACTTCCTGGCCATTCACAGTAACCCGAACCTGCGAAGAGGCATAAAAACTTCTTAACAAAAAACTTCTTAACACTTTCGGGAGAGAAGGAAAGGTGGGTTTGCCACAAGAAGTGTGGGAACCATAGAAATCTTTTTTTTAAAATCATTTTATTCAAATTTCACATATAAAACAAACATTATTACTGTTAATTTACATGAAATATTTTTGAAGGGGAAAACAGACGACGAGATTCAAAAGGAATAGCAGATTGTAACGGATAATTGCTGGGCACTGTTAAATGAAAATGTGGAACCACAGAAATTTTTGACCAGAAGACCCAACAGAATATGTTTGGAGATGGGACAGCATTCAGATATGGTGAATTAGGAATTATTTTCCTGGGCCTGGGGCTTGGCTCAGTGAACCTTCCTGAATGTTAGCTGAGGCTATGACTTCAGATCACTGATGCAGCACTAAATTTTGAAGAGCAGGCACTTACCATGACTGTGCCCACCCTACAAGGAGATCCCCCCAAATTAAGCAGTTCTGCTGATTAATAGAAACAAACCAGCCTTTGCAGTTTTCATCTCTATTAGGATCAGGTCTTTTGCAAAGTCAATGGGTCTTAATTGTACATTCAAGACCAAGACATCCCCATATATTGTGCAATGCAATAGGCGTGGCTCATAATAATATACGTTAAAATGGTTTGGACCATGATATCTGAAAGACCACCTCCTCTTGTGTGAACCAATCTAGAATACGTGATCCTCAGTGGAAGTCCTGTTGCCTATCTTGCATTATTGTACTTGAGCTTTGTTTGTTTGCTTAACTGACATTTAATTCATTCTTAGATACTGTTCACAATGTTTTTTTATGGTACATCACTGGATGGGAGGCTAGTGGGTAGAAAAGCAACTCTTTATTAGTTGTTGATGGGAAAATCCATTCTTTATCACTCACTGATCTGCAGAATACAGAAGACTATAAGAAAAGACATACTGGGTCTGACCAAAAATCTATCTAGTCCCCTATTCTGTTCATACAGTAGCGAATCAGTTACCAGTAGAGACTCCCAGCACATGTGAGTGCAACAACACTCTCCATCTTGTGCTCCCCAGCAACTGATACACAGAGGCTTACTGTTAGAGGTAGCCAACTTTACTAGTAGCCAACAATGGCCTCTTCTCCATCAACTTATACCATCTCCTTTGAATGCCAGTGAAACTGGCAGCCATTGCTACATCTTGTGGCAGTGGTTTCCACAGCTGAACTTTGCACTGTGTGAAGAATTTATTTTTATTTGTCCTGAATCTCCACCTAAGATTGCAGCTAAGATTAGAAGGAACTTGGAAGCTGGAGAGGGATGGTAGCTGTTTCTACTGACCCTGGTAATCAAATAGTCCTGGTGCTCCAACCCTGTGTGACCAGGTTCCACTACACTACTGCCAGATCCACACACACCCCTCCACTACTCTTCATGTCTAATCCTCCCTGTCTTCACCCATCCCCTGCATTTCTTTCTCCCCCTTGTAGTCACCTCTGCACTCACAATAGCATTGGGGCCCTGTGGACCTGAATATCCAACCGGCACACACCGCACACCAGCTTCACGATACCGTCGGCAGACTTCAGCCGCTGCTGAACGGGGCACCTCCAGGACCAGCCCGAGTTCCTCAGCAAAGAGTACATCCAGGGCTGCGTTAAGGAAGAAGAGGTAACACGATGGGGTTTGAGCGGGAGAACATTAGCAAGACAGAGAGCTACACCTTGCCTCTTTTGCTCTCCCTGTATTATTGATGGAATCCATGCATCACAATAAACCACAGTGTCATTTGTGGGAATCTGTTTTGTGTTAGAATTGGCAAACCTACTGTCATGAAAGCCTGCTTTCATGAGCTAACTCTGCCTGCAACAGGTTAATCTGAAAAGTTTGCTTTATCATCATCATTGCTGAGTTTGCAGATTCTTCCTATAATCAACTGGATCCAATTAGCTAACCATAAGAAGCAAAACAACCCAGTAGAAGTAGTAATGATGATGAAAGTAGACCATTCTGGTTAAGCTCTAACCAGCAGAATCAACTTGGAAAACTGGGCTTTCATGATACCCAACTCTGCTGGCTTCTTAACATGCCATCATGCTTTGTTGCTGACTTAGGAAACTGGTTTGTTTAAGCCATGGCTTGTTGTCATGTTCTAAGTAACAACTGTGGCTTGTGTCCCAGGCGGAAACAGGGGCTTACAAAAGGAGAAGCAGAATTTAGAAACTGGAAAGAGATCACAGCTTGTTGGGTTGTCTGCCTAGCCATCTGTGGCACATGCAACAAATCATCATTAACACAAACCATGGTTTATTGTGATGCATGAATCTGCCCTGTCTCTCTGCCATCCAAGGCATATTTCTGCAGTCTACCCATTCTTATCCTTTTGGTATCCTATGTACTTTTGACTCTGGCCAGCTACTCAGAACAGAACCTACCAACCACTCAGAGATACTGTCATGCTTCGGTCTCAATCAGTTTTCTAACCCACCCATGTCCTTTGCACCTTCCTTTCTGTACAAGCTGCCCTTTTGTGATCTCTCTTTCTGCCACATCTGACACAGACAAAATTCCTTTTTCCAAGCAGTCATTTTAGAAGACAAAGGCAAACTTTCCACTTCCCACAAACTCCATGTCATTGCTGCTTGACTTCCCAACTCACTGACCATTGATTCCAGGTGCGGCCAGCTCTATCTGAGCACCGCAGTTCCCAGCAAAGGCCATCTCTAGCATGCAGGTCAGGAGGCCCCCATCACTTATGTCATGCCCAGAAGAAATCATTGAGTCTGCAGAAGGGGGAAAAAAAAGGAAGGTTGGTTTGTGGGGAACAAATATGACCCCAAGTGGGGTGATAAATATGGTGAGGAACGGCACACAATTCTGTAAACATACAGTGTTTATTACTGGAGAACCAGCATTTGCCATTTTAGAATCACTTTTCTTTTTCTATTTTTTAAAAAATAAGTAAGTTTCTAGACATCTTATATGCAAAGAGATTAGGCTTGAATATTGAATAAGGTCAGGCCATGTCACAGTGAGATTTTCAAAGGTTGACTTCAGTACTTGCTTATTTTGTTTCCCTTCATTGTGGCTAAGAAAAACAGACTAATACTTCAGAATAAGGACATGTTTACAAACTTACTCGGTTTCTCAAGACCTACACAGCTCATCTCTACTTGCTACAGAGCCTGGATTACCATAAAGAAGAATATTACCTTTATGAAAAGGAACAGCAGGTTCTCTTTTCCATGACAGTATCAAAAAGACCTCACTTTTACACACAAATACACACCACACCCCTCTCTCACTGTCTTCTGAGCCTTGGTTAACAATATGGTCAGAGCATGGTACAAATACTGAATCCCTGGTACTGGGCATGCTGGCCAAGAGATTCTGGGAGTTGCAGTCCAGAAAACATAACATTTCCAAGCTCTGAATATGCTTGCTATGAAAATCAGGCATTGGGGAATAGTTGGGATGTTCTACTGAGGGGGCATGAGAATCTACACCAGGTTATGTCAAGTTATGATGACCCTGTGAATGAGAGACCTCCAAAATACCATGTCATCAACAGCCCTGCTCAGATCCTGCAAACTCAGGACTGTGGATTCCCTGATGGTTTATCTGCCTGTAACATAGTTTTCCTCTTTTCCTACTGCCTTCCACTTGACCAAGCATTGTCTTTTCTAGCAAGTCAGACTGTCTCATGACATGGTCAAAATATGATAGCCTCTGTTTTGTCATTCTGGCTTCTAAGGAAAGTTCAGCCTTGATTTGCTCTAGGGCCCACTGACTGATCATTTTGGCAATCCATGACATCTGTTGAACTCTTTTCCAGCACCACATTTCAAATTAGCTGATTTTCTTCCTATCAGCTTTTATACCACGTACTAAGGACCAAAAATAGTGCACTCAGAGCAGTCCAGGGGATGTCCTCACCCTCTCTCAACTCATGCTTACCTTGGAGAAGACCCTGGGTGACTTGGAAGCAGGAGACAAGAGTCCTGGGGTTGTCCAGATCTGGTGAAAGGTGCCCCAACTGCGAAAAGCACTGGGCCAAAGCGCTGCCCCCAAGCCGATGCCGATCAGGACTGATGGCCACATGAAGCAGGGCCCCTAATTAGTTGAGAAAACAAGAAGAAATTGAGGAGGAGAACAAAACATCTCTTTTTCTCTCTTGCTTCCCATACACTTACAGGCCACAGAAATATCAGACCCACTGACAGCTGAAACAACCATAGATTTCTTTGGCAAGCCACAGGAAGTCAGTGGACATTACTAGGATTAAACTTAGAGTATGGGAAAGTTATTTCTGAGGTACAGAATTCCCAGAATCCCTCAGCCAGCATGGTCAGTAGGCATAAGAGCTGAAGAGCATTCTGGGAATTATCAGCATGAATCCGCTGGCTAATTAGAGCAGATCCACTGAATTTATTGTTGAATGGTAAGTTAGCACGCAAGTAAATCCCATAGCTTTATTTCAGTTAGGACTAACAATATGATTCAGGCCAAAGTAAAAAAAAAAAAAAGAGGAATGTTTTCAAGCTCTGATTAACTGTTGGAAAGTTTTTGCATCTACTCTTTTTGGGACAGAGGGAGGGAGGGAAAAAAGGAAGGAGCTGGATACGTAGTTACGTCTAACTTTCTGGGTAAAACCAAGACAGAGATTCCATCAACTCAGTTGCTAACAAATCCATCAACATTACCCAGCTCATAACATTAAGCTACGTGAGTTGGTTCACTGCTGGCTGATATTATTTGTGACCTCTTAGCAGATTATATTAAATCTATTACTATCAAGGTCTCTGCAAGCCGTTCATCTTTTATTATTTCACCAGGACTCGATATTACCTTTCCCATCTGGACATTTCAAGTCAGGGGTGACCGTAGCAGTGATGTCTGGACAGACAGCATAAGCCGAGATGACAAGAGTCCCTGCAAGAAGAAAGTATAAAGTCACAGAAGAGTGGAAATCAGTGGCGGGGGGCAAAGGCACAGGTGTAAACTATTGAGAGCTAGGAGACTTCTGCAAAGAACTGCAGTCAGAATATTTGACTCAGTTGCTAAGCAACAAACAGGGAGCTTCCTCTATTTCTCCTTCCCAGGGGACCAAAAGTAAAACAGCCACAGTTGATGCTCTGAAACAGTTTAGTGGGATGCAGCAGCCCAACCCTAACCCCTGAATATCAGCCAAAGCAGTTCCAGAAAAATGTACCCATACACCTGACTTGTAGTGCAGGGGGCAAGAATTGACCCTTGAACCTGGCACAGGTGCTTCCATTTATAAAGAAAGAGATAAATGTGTTGTTGCTGTTGTTGTCGTGTTCCTTCAAGTCATTTCTGACTTAGGGCAACCCTAAGGGGAACCTACGACAGGGTTTTCTTGGCAGAATTTGCTCAGAGAGGGTTTGGCTCTGCCTTCCTCTGAGGCTGAGTGAAGAGTGTGACCTGCCCAAGGTCATAAGGTCAACTTACGGTGACCCTAAGGTGATTCTATCATGGGGTTCTCTGGGGCCGAGAGTATGCGTTGCACTCAAGGTCACCCAGTGGGTTTCCATGGCTGAGCAGGAATTTGATGCCGATCGCCAGAGTCCTAGTGCAACACTCAGACCACTACACTGTGAGATATAAATGTTGTTGCTAACCGCCATCAGGTCAACCTCAATCCCTGATGACACCATGGATGGAAGACCTTGAAGTTACTCTGTCATCAACTGCCCTGCTCAGGTCTTGCAGATTCAGGGAGGTGTCTTCCTTGATTGAATCTATCCAACTGCAATGTGGACTTCCTCTTTTCCGACTGCCTTCTACCTTACCAAGCATTATTGCCTTTGCTAGTAAGTCATGACATAAATACAGGAATAGAGTAATCACGTCTCTCTCAAAATGAATCTCAGACTAAACACGTCCATTTTCCTCCTAGCTTGAGAGGAGTTATCTTGAGGTCAGGTCACAGTGGTCGGCCTCCTCTTCCTCACCTGGCGCTTTGACGGTTTCAGTGCCAACACGAGCTGCCATGCTGAGAGAATCTTTGCCTCCGTCCACAGCTACTCCCAGTTCACTCATCACAGAGCACATGGCGCTGCAGGCCTCAGCCAAGGCCGCTCCCTCACCTGGCAACTTGGCTGCCCACATCCAGTTCCCACTGCATTTGACATCCTGCAAGGACACACACAGATTCCACAAGGGAAGCCAGGTGACAACAGAGAAGGTGCATGTTAGCCATAGATCTTGCCTGTAACTTGAGCATAAAGGTTAATGTGAAGCATGTGAAAGAAAAGATGTGGAAATCTGCAGCCTCTACTACATGATTCATGTGTCAGAGGTCATGGTAGCTGGTCATTTTGTGTATCAGTGGAGGAGTGAATCCCACTCCAGATTTTAGTCAGAACTTTAAAGGAACAATCCAAGATGCTAGACCAGTCTGGGGATAAGGTACAACAAATTGGACTTCCCTTTTACAGTACAGACTAAAACTCCTTATGTACTCTTTGCCCCACTAATATGGAAGTCCCCTAACCCCATTGCTCCATGGTCAAGAGAGGAATGTACCATTTTTAGGAAAGAGAGATGCAAGAGTGAACAGCTGAGAGGAAACAGATTCATTCCTCAAGGGATAATTTTTATATGTGCGTGTATGTGCGAATTCAAAAAGCTTTATAGAGTGGCTTTTCGATTAAGCCCTGAAAATGGCAGAATCACTTCCCCAGAAGGGCTGTTGACATACCTAATCTGAAGGGATTTTAAGTTGTAAATGCAAGCTGTATTTAGATTGTCTGACACTCCTTACTTTCATGACCACAGGCTATAAAGATTTAATAGATACTGATACTCTATTGCTATGAAGTCAAACATCTTTATACAAGTAGTCATTACAGTAATCATTCAACATATAATACATTACAGAAAATACCAGAGGTGGTAGTAGAAGCAGTTATAGTTCTGTCGACTGTTATATGATAGAAAATACACACCACTTCACCTTATAAGTACTGAACAATATTGTACAGGTGGAGAATTTGGAAGGTTTCCCAAGAACACAAAACTGATCCTTACTTACCAGCCTAATTATGACTGATAATGACCCTAGACATAATGAGCCTAGCTTAGTCCATCCTTGGAGAACCAAAAGAAGCACCAACCTCCTCTACTCTCTTGGTGGTCCTTTGATTTGAAGCACCAGAGAGCTGCTGCCACCATTTTTCCATCCAGACATTCAAAAAGGCCAGAAGCAGTGTCATGACAGAGAGAATAGAGGGGGTCAGCACTTCTTTTAGGTTCGCCCAGACTAAGTTCTTGCCTTTTGCTACTCTACTCAGAGAAGGGGATGGTTCCTTTTTTGATAAGAGTTAAAGCATAATACAGTCCTCCCTCCACATTTGTGGGTTTGACCTTTATGAATTTGATTAATCGTAGGCATGTGTTTGCCTCCTCTCCCCTCCCCATTCTCCTCCTCCCATCCCCTTGCATTCCTCACTCCAGGCTTGCAAGGTTTGAGTTTAAAATAGATATTCTTTTTTTCTTTCCAGGTGAGCAAAGCACTCCCCCCACTGCTCAAGGTGTGTCCTCTCTGCCCTGTGGCTGCAGATTCCACTGTACAATGGCTACCGATTGGTCAGGTGCTCTCTTTGCTCCTACTCCCCTTTCTCAAGATGGCCACTGGAAATAGCTAGAATGCCAGAACTCTGCTTTTCTCCATCTGAGAAGAAAGTATTGTTAAGCCCTTTACCTTGTCTTTTTTCTCCCCCTCCCCCAGAATGCCAGGGCCAGAAGCAAAGAGATGGGAGGGGAGAGCTCTAGAGGGAAATCATGGGGGGTGGGGAGTTATTAACAATTTTTTCACTTTCCCGAACCTTCATGAAAGTGGAGGGGCTACTATACTTACTTTGACCAAGCCAACCTTGCCAACCAACCAAGGTTAAGCCAACCAAGGTTTTTTGGGATCAATGTTTTGATTAAAATTTCTAGACTTATACATAAGTATACACAGCAAAAAAGAGAATTAGAATGGACTGGAAGAGTGACTCTTTTTCTGCTGATTACCTGTTTGTATAATTCTCATAGCTATGGGGTAGAGATTGATCACGCTTATGCATTTTGATTTTCACTCTTTGTTTTTGGGAGTTCATTTTCCATTGGCCTTGCCTTGGGAGGGGTGTGCCCCAGTCTAAGGACTGCTCATATATCCAGCAATGGAGCATTTGATTGTCAGCCAGGGGACAGTCTGGGTAGAATTTGTCTGGGGGCCCAGTTCTTCCACTGGCGAGGGCCGGGATGCTGGATCCCATCAGCAAAAGGACTAGAATGCTTCCCTTGGAGAGGCCTCGAACTACACCTAGTTCCAGAACAAGAGGCGAGGATATGAAGTGTAGTCAATAAATGTGGAATTGTGTAAATCAAAAGCAGGCTGGGGACTTACCTTGAGGTCAGTGACTCGAGCAAACACCAGGTTAGTGAGGGCTTCTGCCACAGACAATCGGGCACCAGCAGCAGGGTCAATGAGGCCTTTGATAGGTTGCTCCCCAATGGCTGTGGCTCCTCCCACTGTCTCAAAGGGGGAGAGGGCTACTACAGCAACATCTGCCAATGGGGTGTGGAGGGGACCCACGCATTGCTGCTGTGCCACCAGCCCTGTCACTGAACGATCAACCTACACCAAAAGAAAACAAGAACAAAGGCGATAAAGCAAAAATTAAATAATAGCAAGCACTCAAAACTTTGTGAAGCTATATCTAATAATGTCCAAAAGGAGTCATATCTCATCCTGAAAGGTACCTTATTGGTCAGGTATCGTTTGCTAGACACAGCTGGCAGCCTCAGCACACGATGAAGGGCATCCACCACAGTCAGGTCATGGGGAAGATCCAGAGGCCGAAGGGTTCGGTTCATGCGGTTCAGAACAAATTCCTGGTTGGTAGGGATTAACAAGGAAAAAATTCAAAATATTATTAGTCAGAACATTCCAAAGCAGGGATGAAGAAACTCTGGTCTGCAGAGCCTACGAGAGGATGCGTCATCCATGATTCACATCTGTTGCTATCTCTGTGATCGGAGATAAGAAGTTGGAGATCAGTCATGGGAGATAAGAAGTTAATTAAATCCCAGGCAGTGGAAATGAGTTCTGGTTTGCAGCCTAGAGATTATTGCCCTGGGGCTTCCTCCTGGGCAGATATAAACGGAATTTTGACAATGCCTGATGTCCATACCGGTGAAAATTATAACAGCTGCATCAATTTTGGCTCTGGCCACCCACAGTGCCCTTAGCCCTGCTCACTGCTGGAATGTGGCCTCCTTTCCAAATCATACCTTGGACCCTTGGCCTAGAAAAATTTCCCACTCCTGTTCCAAAGAAGGCAAGAGTAATATAGACTTAGGGAAACAGCTTTTGTTTATGCTGCTCCTCAACAGACAGAGCTGTAGGAAACAGAGATGGAGAAGTAGTGGAGACAAGGGGTCTCTTCTCTAAACCACGCCCATGCTATAAAAAATTATGAAAAAATAGAGCTCAGTAGGAGAACAAATGAAAGGTTCCAAGTTCAACTTGCAGCATTTCCACTTAAATGATCAAGTATGACCCTTCTGTGACTGGAATCTGCTGTTAGTCAGGAACAGCTAATATTAGGCTAGATGGCCCAGTGGCTATAGCAGCACCCAGCAAAGCAGTGTAGATGAAACTATGGATTATCAGCAGAGATATGTGAATATATGGGGGCTTCTATTTATGGCTACCCCCGCTAAAGACAGAACAATCATGCCAGTGTTTGGAGGACACAGGCTAGCAGTTTCCATGTAATGAATCCACTCTGTGTTTTAGTCTGGACTTTTAAAAAAAGCTATCCAAGTGTAGAACCTATTTCATCCCCTTGGGTAGCAATTTTAAAGTCCATACTCAAACCCAAAATGGACACTGACCCAGAAGCCACCAGCTACCACTGGGAGAAGGAGCTTCTCAAACAGAAAAGATTATCAGCTGTTTCATCAAAACCAAGTCCTTTGTCTGTATCCAAGACATCCTTAACTTCCTTAAGCATCTGCCCAACTTCTTCCTCCCAGTCCAAGAGACACAACATGCTTTTTACCTTCCGTGGCATCTTGCCCAGAACCCATTCCAGCTTCAAGTTGACAGGTGTGGTTCTGTCTCCCACCTGTCCCTTTGCCATCTCAGTCTTGCTTGCGGGATGCTTGGTGTCATCGACCAGCACAATCTGTTGAAGGATCCGCCCACCAAACAAATGAGTTATAATAAGAAACGAGGCGATGTCCCTTATCTGCTGATTGTATCCTGACTGTTCTCAAGTTAATAAACTTTGTTACTAATATTGTCATCTTTATGATAATTTTGTAATTTTGTAATGCTTATAATAAACAAGAAAAATATAATTAAAAAAAACCCCCATAAGGATCTGCCCACCAGGAAGAAAAGGAGAAGGAATCACTTTTCCGGATCACCACCTCCCAAAAAACTATTCCAGTTGCCACTTTCTGCCCATTTATTCCTTTCCCCCCTTTGGCCTCTATTCTCCAACACCCCACCTGGATTTTAACTGTTATCATTTTTTTCTTAACATGTGCAATGTTAGGAGTCACTGCTGCACTGCATGAGATGCAGAAAACCTACCAGTGCTAGCCAAACTTGTAATTCATGGGTGGGGAACACCAGATGTTGCTGGGCTGCTGCCGTCATGAGTCCTCACCAGCATAACCAACATATGAGATGCTGACTGTTGCAGTCCAACAACACACGGAGAGTACACATTCCTCCTCCCTAAACCCCAGCACCTAAATCTGTCTCTCACACACATTTTATGTTAGTGAAAATCTCACTTCTCTCTTTCATAAATGCTTCTATTAAATCAATCTGAAATTCCTTGAAAGCTAATGAAGTAAAATGCTGAAAACTGCTTATTAGAGTATTTAATTCCCAAGTTGCTTGTTTGGGAATCAAGACAGCCAGTATTAAAACTCCTGCACAAGTCTCATCACTAGATAATTCCAGAGCTGCTGAAATTGCCCACTCGTACTCTTACACAGCAAGAAGAAAGCAGCTGATACAGATGTATGCTTACACAGAAAAAAAAAATCCCCCTGACTTGAAAGCACTCTAGGAGGAAATAGCTGCATTTGGATATGACAACAAGTTATCATTCATCACTGTTAACAATGGGTCATGGCCACCCCCAGGTTCACAGTTCCTCGCCTTCTCTTCCACCATGGCTACAGAGATCAAGTTCCATTACCATTTTTGATTAATCACAGTTTATGCTGCATCCCAGCCTGGACAAAGGGGAACTCACTTTACTCTATTGAAATTAACCAACATTCCACAACCTTGAGCCAGAAAGCATGCTTGTTTCAATAAACTGTGATTAATCAAAGATGGAAACCAACATTTCCAATTTCCTCATCACAACTATGCCAGAGAAGGAAAAAGGGAGGGGAACCATACAAGACCACAGTTCACTTAAAAACATAGCTACAACTAATCACTATTTGGGATTGGGTTGTTACAGTAACAAAAAATGAAAGCAAACACTTCCAATTTTCTCCTACCAATTCCCATCATACCCGTCCATCGCCTGTAATCCTGCCCACAAAGTCAACAGGGCACCGTTCGCGACGGGCCAGGCGGTGGAGGAAATCTGCATGACGAGGACGTAGCAAGAGGGCATTTGATTCTTGGTATTCAGCCCCCCAGATCTCCAGAACACTCAGTGTGGGATCTCCTAGCTGCAAGAGAAAAAGAGAAGGAGAGAGAAACTGTGACATCAGTCTGGCTCTGACTGAGTCATAACTAAAGCAGACTCATTGAATCAATGGAATTTATTTATGCATTGACTCACCATTCAACAGTTTAGCAAGTCTACTTTAGATTAGCAAACAGGATTCAGCGATAGAGCACTTTAGACCCTTTTTGTTACCACAGCTTGCAAAGTTACTTTTTAAAAGTAATGAGTTATTCTTACAAGGAACCCTTCATTTCCCTCATTTGTTGCCATCACAGTTGCAAAAATTGAAAAGTAACACTTTACATTCTCATTGTTAAAAAGCAACTAAATTTGTTAATTGTAGCTAATTTTTCAATAAGTCATAATGTTACAAGCAATTCTATTGTATAAAACATACCTAATAGAGAACCCATGCACACTCTCTTATTATTAATATCAACTAAATATAATTACACCAAAGAAGGAGTGACGCCCCTTAGTTACCCATCATAATCTAATTTAGTTTAGCTATAGAATAATTAACTGCAATAAACTTGTTATTTGTGAACAGTGGCTTCCAAACTTTCTTTAACTGCAAGGGGATTTTAAAGCATGCTATTCTCTTTCAGTAATTACACAGTTTTGTTTCTGCAAGTCTGTTGTGAAAATTGATCACTCCTGCTCTAAGACTTGTGGTAAGGGGGTGGAATTTAAAATAAATAAATTAATTAATTAAAAGGACAGAAGGGAGGCCAAAGGCCAGAGTTCACAGTTTGGAGTAATGGTAGCTACTAGTTCCCGTGTCAGTGGGACAGTAAATCCACTGTGGGTTTTAGTGCAAGCATTGTGGATAGTTTCTTCAAAGTTTTCACTAAGACATGGAGCAGATTCACAGCCCCAATGACATTGGAGCCACTCATCACCACTAGTTCAGAGGGAAGGTATCATGGAGCACAGACCTGGAAGCGACTTGCATAGATCACAGCTCCAGCTGGTTCACTCAGCTCCTTCAGAACATTCCCTACAACAGAGAAGAATACTTTCAAAGGCCTCCATGTACAACTCCAAAATCCTTGGAGGAATGATCTATCATTGTGGTTTCACAGTTTTGTTACCAAGAAGCCCTCCATCACTAGCCTCCCAACCATGTCAGGGGTGAACAGGAAGAGAAAGGGGCACCTCTGCAGTAGCCATCAAACTTTGGCTGCAATTACAGTGGTATGAAAGGATACTAGAGATCTCTCCTGAACGACAAAGTCCTGGTAGCATGCAAAGCAGAGCTACCCCTTCCATTCCAAAAGATGAGGCGGCTGTTTTCAACTTGTCTTCTTCCTCTTCCCCCCCATTTTTTTTGTCAGCCATACTGTTAGTTATTTCAGTGGCATAGTTGACAGGCAGGAAATGTGAGGGGAGAGGGAAGTAGAGAGACACAACACCAGCCTTGGGCCACAGACAGCCTGCATACGGTCCACTCCAGCTCCAGATGGATGTGACCTTCTCCCACTCTACTTTTAGAGATGATGTGGGCAGGATGGAAGGCAGTGGCAGGGTTGGAGTCTTCCATGACAGTGGGCCAGTTAAGTCCACTCCACATTTCATGTCATACTTTAAAGGAGCTATCCAAAGTGCTGGACATATCGGGGGATACGTTTCAGCACCATGGGTAGCTCCTTAAAAGTTCAAGGTCAAACCTGAAATGGATTCACCACTCCAGTGTTATAGAAGACACCAGGCAACACTGATGGCAGATAATCATAGATGCTCTCTCTCCCAGTCTCTGTTGGTTGAAGACTATCATTTCATCCTCAAAAGGGGCACTCAGGCATTCCCAAAATCAATCACTGATATTTTTATTTTGGTCAGTTCATTCCTGTTTTGTAAAGCGAGGATAAATATTTAAATGTGTTGTTCAGTCATGCTTCCACCAGTAAAATGGCCGCCCTCTGCTCTTCACCTCAATAGCCTTACCTCGCCTTTGTGAATAATAATACCATCAGGTAGTTCTTCTTGACATTGAGTTGAAATCTCTTTTTGTGTCATTTTATTCCACTGGTTCAGATCCTGTCCTCTTGTTCCACCTGCCACTTGACAGTCTTTGAGATATTTAAAGACAGCTATCATGTCACCTCTCAGCCTTCTCTTCTCCAAGCTAAAATGTACCCAACTCTTTCAAGCATTCCCCACCCTGCTCCAGGGCCTTCATCATCTTGGTTTCCTTCCTCTCCCAGCTTGTCAATACCGTCTTTAAACAAAGGAGCCCACAGCTTGACTTAGTAATACAAGTAAGACCTGACTCAAGCAAAATCGAGTGATATTATTTGTACTGACAAGGAAAGACCCTTCTGTTTATCCAAGCCTCTGAGTGTTAATTG
This sequence comes from Cyclura pinguis, assembly GCA_030412105.1. Lineage (NCBI taxonomy): Eukaryota > Metazoa > Chordata > Lepidosauria > Squamata > Iguanidae > Cyclura > Cyclura pinguis. Next base: position 133,360,390 of record CM059604.1, on the reverse strand, counting down.
TTGCAGAAGGTCTTTTAATTGGAGTATGTTTTATTATATTTTAAGAGCTTTTATAAAACTATGTTAAATTAATATTCTTAATATGATTTTTTTGCATAACTATCTTTAGCTTTTGTATTATGCATTGTTTTAACTGTATTTTGTTTTAACTCATATCATGGGCCTTGGATCCCATATTGAGAAAGAGAATATAAATAATATAATATGAAACAAAATAAGTATTACAACTTTCCTTGATCTATACATTGTAGCTTTGTCTCTTATAGATATACATATATTGTGAGCTGTATCAAATGGATGAATACAGCTCCTAGCATGCACCGGTCTATAAGCAAGCTAGTCAGAAAAAGTGAAGGAGAATATGAAAATGAAATGCACAGATATAAGATGGATGACACCTGGCTTGACCACAGTTCATATGAAAGGGATCTAGGAGTCTCAGTAGACCACAAGCTGAACATCAGTCAGCAGTGTAAAGTGACAGCTAAAAAAGCCAATGTGATTTTGGGCTGTATCAATAGGAGTATATTATCTAGGTGAACAGAAGTGATAGTACAACTTTATTCTGCTCTGGTCAGACCCCACCTGGAATACTGTGTCCACTTCTGGGCACCACAGTTCAGGAAGGATATTGACAAACTGGAATGCATCCAAATGGTAGAAGGCCTAGAAGCTATGCCCTATGAGGAGCAGCTTAGGCAGCTGGGTATATTTAGCCTGGAGAAGAGAAGGTTAAGAGGCGACATGACAACTATGTTTAAATATTTGAAGGGATGTCATATGGTGGATGGAGCAAGCCTGTTTTCTGCTGCTCCAGAGATGAGGACATGGAGCAATGGCTTCAAACTTCAGGAAGAGAGATTCCATCTAAACATTAAGGAGAACTTCCTGATGGTAAGAGCAGTTTGACAGTGGAATGTGTTGCCTGGGAGCGTGGTGGAGTCTCTTTCTTTGGAGGTTTTTAAACAGAGAGAAACATTGGAAATGCTTTGACGGTGTATTCCTGCATGGCAGAATGGGGTCGGATGGTTCTTGTGGTCTCCTCCAGCTCTACGATTCTATGAACATACTGCTCTACAACTGCATCTCTAAGCTCTCCACTAGCCGCCCCTCTCACCGTTGCCTCCGGCACCCTGATCATGCAAGCTGCAGATGGGATTGTCCTCTCCGCTCTCCACACAGCCTCGCAAGACCCGGTTCATCTTTTGCTCCATCTCAGCATCCCCACGCTGCACTGCCCCAAAGTCCAGCTCACTAGCATTATCACCTTGTACCTGTCCATAGACACAGAAAGTATTTGCAGAAGTGACGAGTTTCACACTGAAAAGCCGTATCTCAACTCCCAGTCCAGAAAATTTTGACAACTGTTGTTAAATGCCCATGATTCTAAAGGTATCCAGAACTATTCACCATAAGATAGTGGCACCTGCGGTGAGGCGGGTGAATTTGCTCTGGGCTTTGATCTAAACTTTAGATGAGCTGTCTTAACTGCTGGACCAACAGGTGGGGAGAGTAGGGTTCAGCACCTTCAATAATTCAAAGTCTGGGGTAAAATCCAGAGCAGGTTCACCGTCCAACTAACACGGAAGATTCCAGCCACTATCCTCCCCAGCCTAAGAAAGAGAGATGACATTCACCTCCAAAGATGAGGAGCTAAGAAAAGAAAGGATCTTTCAGCTCACCTGGATGGAAGAAGCAGCTCCTCCCCCAACACCAATTCGATACACAGGGCCTCCAACTTTTACTACATCCATACCTGGAAGTCAGAATTGAAGTTGCCATTGAACAGTTAGAAAAAAAAGTATTGCTGCAGAAATCAACATCAAACAGTAAATAAAAAAAAATTAATTTTGCATTAAGAATTCAACAATTTGTCAAAGTCTCAGTTTCATTAAAACAAAACTCAAGTCTTTGGTCCTTATGGGTCCTTGGAAATGCATGGATCATGCCTGATAAAATCTCAGAAACAGGACGGAGAAGGGGCAATTTCTGATGGAATAAGTACTTCAGCAACCCACTCGATGACCATCAGCAATAGCAGAGTAAATTAGGTATTATATACCAGTAAAATCTTAGTTGAGTAATCATATAGGTAAGCTGCTCAACCAACTGAAACACTTATTTGAGCAAAAACATGAGTTCCAAAATCTAAAAAAGGCATGTTTCCTAAACAGAGAACATCCTTTTAGCTAATTGGAAAGTTTTTAATTTATTAATCTAGCTGAACAATTGATTAAACAAATCATTGAGTAAACGATTAAATCAGACGCCTTGCTGTGCATTGCCACAAGTGCCTATGAAGAAAGAGGCACACCTGGACCCCATTAATAAACACAGCACGTATATGAATGAGAGAAATTCAGTTCTTGACTGAAAACTTGGATCTTAAATGAAGAGAGTGTGTGTGCGCGCATAAATATGAACAAACTCTGATTGGGAGGAGGAAGGTATTTTTCCCAGCACCTCATAGATTTTCCCTATCTGGCTTCAAACATTATTCATTACTCATCCTAAGACCCTGGGATACAGCAGACAAAAGTCAGTAATAATTACCAGATTGTGGGACTTCCTTGCGCACGTGCATATCCTCCATTGCGCCGATGCCACCACTGAACATGATAGGCTTGATCCACTCATGCCTCACGCCATCTGCTAGGCGCATCCCAAAAGAACGCGCAAAGCCTGTGACAAGGAATATGGGGGACTGTTAGTGATAATCCTTCTTTTTCCAAACATTGCTTCCCACATTCATCCATGTAAGGCAATGTGGTATAGCGGTCTGAAACTATGAATCTGTGAAACCCAGTTCTAAATCCCTACTCAGCCATGAAAAAGCCATTAAGCAAGTCACACATTCTCATCCTCAAAGGAAAGCAATGCCATAACTCCTCTGAATAAATCTTGTAAGAAAATCCTGTGACAGATTTGCATAAATTTGCCATTTGAAAGCATGTAACAAAAAAAAGACCCATACTTTGAATACTTGTATTGTTTTACAAATATTTTTCTAGCTTGTCTTCCAAATGCTCTCTTTAAACGTCAACAAAATCTTGTTGTTGTGGGCCTTCAAGTTATTTCTGAGTTATGACTCTAAGGTGAATCTATCACAGAGTTTTCTAGGGCTGAGAGTGTGTGACACACCCAACATCACCCAGTGGGTTTCCATGATTGAGGGGGGAATCGAACCAGGATTGTAGTCCAGTGCTTAAAATACACCACCACACTTGCTCTTAACAACATCTACTAGTGTCTAAATCTAAGAACCTTTGCTTCATAACCTTCAACTATTTCAGTTTGGCAGGAACAATCCTGGTTAACCCTCAGCAGTACCACTTTTTCAGCTGATTTTAAAATGTCTCATTTCTCTCTCCTCCTCCCACTTTCCCACTTTGTCCTCAGCTCTTGGCTCCAAAGTGAGTTCAAAGTGCAGGTGTAGTTTGCACTCCATTAACATAGCAGGAGAGAAGAGTAGGTGGAATCTTGCCTTCCCCTGCAGAATCTGGCAAAAGGAGACTGTGAAGTGTTGATAAATGTTTGAGGGTATGGTATTCCTGACGTTTGATTTGATTTGATTTCATTCGATTCCATTAACTAGTTTTTAATCAAGAGCGTTCTTCGGGTGCTCTTTGGTTTGCACTCCATCGACTCAGCAGGGGTTCAACTTCGGATTGCCGTAAGTTGGAAACAGCTTAAAGGTACACAACAGAAACATCCACATATACATATATAGAATGCACTGTTTTCTCCCTCCAATGAGAATAGTGCTTGATGTGTTGACATATTGACTTGGGAGATCTAGGTTCTTGTCCCCACTATGCCATGAAAGTCACTGGGTGACCTTGGACAGAGATCTCTTTCCCTATCAGCCTGATCTACCTCAGAGGGTTGCTGTGAGGACAAAGTGGATTGGAAGAGAGCTATCTTTTTTGCTGTCAGCTCACTGAAGGAAAGGTGGGATGTGATCATATCTAGGCATTAAAACACACCACAGACTGGATCTTGGATCCAAGATAGCTATGATCAGCCCTCTATATCCATAGGTTCAATATCCATGGAGTCAACCACAGCTCAAAAATATTTGGAAAAAAAATTCCAAAAAGCATACCTTCATTTTCTCACACACTGAGCACTACACTGATGTGTAGCCATGCCCTGCTGTAGCCTTCTGCCATTTCACAGATCCTCAGGCTCTATCTGGTACTCATTTCAGTTGTTCATTGTTTTATATAAGGGATGCAAAAATACTACACTGTTGTATATAACAGGACCTGAGCATCCCCAGATTTTGGTATCCACAGGGAGTCTCGGAACCAAGCCCCAGCAGATACCAAGGGCTCACTGTAATATATGATCATGCTCACCTGCCAACACAGGTTCTCCAAATTTGTTGCCATAGTCCGATGCACCATCACTAGCACCAATGGCCACCTCCACAGGCCGTGCAAAATTGCCAGGATAAGGGAAGGATGGATCCTCCCATGGTAATGAGTACCCTGCAACCAGTAATGAAATAGTACAGTATAGTGGTTACAGTGGTCAACTGGCACTAAGAAGACTTTTTAGTTCAAATCCTCACTTTCTTTCCCAACAGTTTAAAGAGTTAGTTTAAACAGTTTGAGAAAGAAGGGGGGGATATACATGTAATAAAATAGTTTTTCTCCAAACTGTAATCCAGAGCAATGAAGTCCCTTAATTAGAGCTCAGTATTCAATGAGGGATGCATTTAACAAAAATTGCTATACATAATAAAACAAAATCTTCCCATGGCCATACAGTTTCCAAAACCATTGAAAGAGGATCTTTCAGTTCATCAGAATGGTAAGATGAGATAACATTATTTTTGTATATTCTAGAAGAGGACATCTCTTCTATGAACATCATCAGATTTGGCTGAGAAGACAATGTGTTATGAAATCTCAGCTTTCAGTTAAAACAACAGCAAAATATTTATTATTATTATTATTATTATTATGGTTCTGATGGTAACGGAGACAGGAAATGCTCCCCTTCTCAGAATGAAAACCAGAGCTCAGTTCCATTTAACAAATCCCCAAGCTTTACATAGTTTCTTATCTCCAATCATTGACAGAAGATAGCAAAAAAGGAACCTTGTGGACCAGGTAGCAAACTCTCATGAACCAGATCTTCCCCAAAAGGTCAGAGGTTCCTCAGCCCTTTCCCATATGAAATTCCTACAGACAGATATGTTCAGTTTATTCAACACACTCTGGCTTTCCTCAGCAAACAAGATGCCTCTTTTTTCTGGCAATCAGTAGCCATGGATATAAGGAAGTAGTCTTGGGGAAAACATCTCCTGATCACTGGTAACAAGGAAGGCAAAGCTTTCTTCCACCTCATGCTCTCTACCGACACTGGGCCCAACGCACTACTAACCTGGGATGTGAAGATTGCCAAAGCTGTACCCAGCCGTGCCAGCAATAACGTGGGCCCCACGACCAGTGCATTGCACGTCTCGAATCCGTCCGCCTGTCCCTGTGGTGGCACCGCTGAAGGGGGCAACTCCTGAAAGCAGAATCAAAAAATACTATCAGCTCCACAAACAATGCCTGCTGCTCTCAGCCCAGGGCTCATTCAGTGACAGGAGGAGGAAAAAGATTATTAACCTTTAGCCATACAATCTTCCCCCACTTATCCGACAAGTTAGGAACTAGAGCACTGTCAGAAAACAGAATTAGGCTGTTTCTGCACTACACTGTTACAGTGCTATTATTCCATTTAGAATTTAGGGGCATTTTGAATTCTCAGCCAGACAGCTCTCTGGTCTCAGTAAACTACAAACCTCAGAATTCCACAGGCTGTTGAAAGTGGAATAATAGCACTACAACAGTGCAGTGTGGAAATGGCCAGAGTCTCAGCTAACATTCAGGAAGGTCCACTGAGCCAAGCCCCTTAGCTGAAAAGTGGAACCCACGTACTGTACCGTAGGGAGCATGAAGGACTTACAGAGGCTCACCTGGGATCTACTGTGCATGTACTATTTGCAAAGTCTCTCAGTCAGCTTACCACATTTTTCCCATCTCAGCTCACTTTGCAAGCAGCACACATACGACAGTGGTTCCAAGTACGCCTCCGTAGGCACAAAGAACTGATGAAAAAGCAGAACCCCCATTGAACTAATGGAACTTATCCTTAATTTGGAAGCTGTGAAAGAGTGAGTCATCAGAGAATGGGGTCTCAAAAGGCAGGGGCTACCTGCACCAATCAACCCAGAGATTGGAAATTTTAATTTTTTAGTGTAAGCCTCCCAGAAGTCTCTAGGATCCTAATTTTCTTCCAAGCGCTGAGCTAAACAATCACTGAACCTTACAGATGAAAGGAACCCCAAGGGTCATCTATGTCAACCCCCTGCCATGCAGCAATATACAATTAAAGTGCTCCTGAAAATTGCCTCTGTTTAAAGACCTCCAAAGGTCCACCACCCCCAAAGCTATCTATTCTACTGGTGAGCAGCTCTTAGAGTTAAAATTTCTTCCTAATGTTCAGGTGGAGTCTCTTTTCCTGTAACTTGCATTCATTGCTTTGTGTTCTAGTCTCTGGAGCAGCAGAACACAAGTTTGCTCCATTTTCCACATGACACGCCATCAGATGTTTAAACATGGTTATCATGTGATTCTCAGTCTTCTCTTCTCCAGAAAACTTCTCTGAGGATTTTAAATCTGTCTCTCTTATTGCGCTCTGCCTCAAGGGCTTTTTCAGTTTGTCACCATTTCAACTCATGCCCTGGCTTTCTGGCTGTATTCCTGGACTCTGGACCATTGCATAACAGGCTGGGTATTCAATGACAATTTCCAAAGCACAAAAGGACATCTCTAGAAAACTAATATGTAGAAAGAAAGTGATTAAACCCTTTATAATTTTTCTGCTTTACATTCCAAACAGGAATGTACAATGAGACAGAGTGAGGCAGCTATCTCAGACGACAGATTTGAGGCGTCATGAAAGGGCAGAAACTGTGAACTATTTCATTTGGGATCTTTGCTGCCATGGATCAATAAAGGGTCTTAAAAGGTTTTCTGGTTCAGGTATTCAAAGAATTTGGTTGGCTTTGAGTACTACGCACCATGATGGAGGTGCAAGGCTGGCATGATAACCATTTGCCTGAGGTCACTAAATACTGTCCCATCAATTTCTGCCTGAAACTGTTTCTGTTTATTTTATATCCTGCTTTCTTCTGGCATGGGACTCAAAGGTGGCTTACAAAAATGCCAAAGGAAGAAAAAGTTAAACATCTGACAATAAATAAGTTAACATTGTTTTAGAAGTTACCAATTAAAATGCCTTCCTGCTTTTAAAAATGCAAAATCACTTTAAAACATAATGAGGTTAAGAATATAGTTGGCACCCCACATTTGCTGGGATTAGGGGCACAGGACCCTCATAAAAGTGGAAAACCACAAATTTCAAAATGTGTGTGTGTCTGTGTGAAGGCGGCCGAGGGACGGTGGGCAGAGTAGGCACCCAGTGTCCAAACAAGATCAAGGAAAAGAGGGGGGAAAAGAATGAGTAGGAATGGTAGTCCTATACATCCTCTCTCTCACCCATCTCCTTCCTAGGGTGTGAGGGGGCATCTGGAGAGGGTTTGTGCTGCTGAGAAATCAGGATGCAAGTTGTTTTTAGCTGGCCAGGCAGTGGCTGGTGGAGGCAGAGGAGGAGGAGGACCAGAAGCAGGTCTTAAAGGGCTGCACAGCCTGATCAGACCAGCGGAGAGCGAAGTTTCCCCCAGAAAAGAAGTGCCGGGGGAGCGGGGAGTGGGGAAAATCACAAATAATCAAATCTGTGAAAGTTAAATCTGCAAATGTGAATGGATGACTGTACATCATTCTCTCTCTCTCTCTCTCTCTCACACACACACACACACCAAAATCTCCCAACATCCAATTAATCATTAAATACCTGTTTGAACAGAAAGGTCTTTGCTTCCTGGCAAAAGGAGAGGGAGGGGAAATCGGAGGTTCCATTGAAGGGAATTCCAGAGCCCAAAAGAACCACTGACAAGGCTCTCTCTCCTGTTCTCATCAGTAGAGCCTATTTTGGTGGTGGGACCAAGAGAAAGCCCTCCCCTGAAGATCTTAAAACTCAGTCAGGTTTCTACGGGGAAATATGAACTTTCAGATATTCTAGTCCAGAATCATGTAGGATTTTACAGATAGAATCATAGAATCATAGAAATGTAGAACTGGAAGAGACCACAGGGGCCATCCAGTCCAACCCCCTGCCATGCAGGAACACCCTCAAAGCACTCCCAACAGATGGCCATCCAGCCCCTGCTTAAAAACCTCCTAAGAAGGAGACTCCACTACGCTCCGAGGCAGCATATTCCACTGCCGGACAGCCCTGACTGTCAGGAAGTTCTTCCTGAGGTTCAGGTGGAATCTCCTTTCCTGCAGCTTGAATCCATTGCTCCTTGTCCTGGTCTCTGGAGCAGCAGAAAACAAGCCCACTCTCTCCTCTGCATGGCATCCCTTCAAATACTTAAACATGGCTATCATGTCCCCTCTTAACCTTCTCTTCTGCAGACTGAACATACCCAGCTCTCTAAGTCTGTCCTCATAGGGCATGGCTTCCAGGCCCCTCACCATTTTGGTTGTCCTCCTCTGGAACTGCTCCAGCATGACCATGTCCTTCTTGAATTGGGGTGCCCAGAACTGGACACAGGATTCAAGATGAGGTCTAACCAAAGCAGAGTAGAGTGGTACCAGTACCTCCCTCGATCTAGACATCATACTCCTATTGATGCAGCCGAGAATTGCATTGGCTTTCTTGGCTGCCGCACCACACTGCTGACTCATGTTCAGCTTGTGGTCTATTAAGACTCCTAGATCCCTTTCACACGGACTGCCATCCAGCCACGTGTCCCCCATCCTATATTTCTGTATTCCATTTTTGCTACCTAAGTGTAGGACCTTACATTTCTCTCTGTTGAATTTCATTTTGTTAGCCTTGGCCCAGCTCTCCAATCTGTCCAGATCATTTTGAATTTTGATCCTGTCCTCTGGCGTATTAGCAACCCCTCCCAATTTGGTGTCATCTGCAAATTTGATCAGCATGCCCTCTATTTCTTCATCCAAGTCGTTGATGAAGATATTGAACAGCACTGGGCCCAGGACAGAACCCTGTGGCACCCCGCTAGTCACTTCTCTCCAGGATGAAAAGCAGCCATTGGTGAGCACCCTTTGGGAACGGTCAGTCAACCAGTTACAGATCCACCTGACAGTAGCTCTGTCCAGGTCACATTTTACTAGCTTCTTTGCAAGAATGTCATGGGGAACTTTGTCAAAGGCCTTACTGAAATTGAGATATGCTACATCCACAGCATTCCCTTCATCTATCAAGCTGGTAACTCTATCATAAAAAGAGATAAGATTAGTCTGGCATGACCTATTTTTGAGAAATCCATGTTGACTTCTCGTGAATACCGCATTGCTTTGTAAGTGATTAGAAACTGACTGCTTAATGATCTGCTCCAGGATCCTTCTGGGTACTGACGTCAGGCTGACTGGGCGATAATTATTTGGGTCCTCTTTTTTTCCCGTCTTGAAGATGGGGACAACATTTGCCCTCTTCCAGTCTGCTGGAACTTCTCCTGTCCTCCAAGATTTCTCAAAGATTATAGCAAGCGGTTCTGAAATGACCTCTGCCAGTTCTTTTAATATCCTAGGATGCAATTCATCTGGCCCTGGAGACTTGAATTCATCCAGTGTGGCCAGGTGTTCTTGTACCACCTCTCTACCTATTATGTGCCGCATTTCCTCTGCTTCTTCACCTGCTCCCCAACCGCCAGGTTGAGTGCTTGTATCCTTCTGGCAAAAAACTGAGGCAAAGAAGGTGTTAAGTAGTTCTGCCTTTTCTCTTCCCCCCTTAGTAATTCGCCATCTTCTCTGCGCAGCGACCCTATCGTCTCCTTCTTTTTCCTTTTGCTGAGGATACATTTAAAAAAGCCCTTTTTATTGTTTTTAATGTCTCTGGCCAGCCTAAGTTCGTTCTGTGCTTTAGCCTTTCTGACCTTCTCCCTACATTTCCTGGCTACTTGCTTAAATTCTTCTTTGGTGTTTTCCCCCTTCTTCCATTTCCTGTACACGTTTCTCTTAACGCTTAGCTCAGCTGAGAGTTCTTTAGTCAACCATTCTGGTTTCTTCAGATACCTTCCATTTTTCCTCCTTATTGGCACAGTTTTAGACTGTGTCTTCAGTATCTCCCTTTTAAGGAACTCCCATGCCTCCTGAACTCCTTTCCCTTTCACTATTCTTGACCACGGAATTTCAGCCAGCAGCTCCTTAAGTTTACAGAAGTCCGCTTTTTCAAAATCTAAGATGAGTGTCTGGCTACACTTATCTTCTCCTTCCCACTGAATGCCAAATTCCAACAGGGCATGGTCACTCCCCCCTAAAGATCCAACCACTTCTACCTCATTAGCAAGGTCATCCCTATTGGTCAGGATCAGATCTAGAATATTTGATCCCCTTGTCGCCTCTTCCAACTTCTGGTCATAACCAGAATTTTGGATCATGCCTGGAAATAAATTGGTAGGCAATGAAGCTGTTTCAACAGGGGAGTCATGAGTTCCCTGTAAATGGCCTCAGTCAACACTCTGGCTGTGGTATTTTCAACCTGTGGAAGCTGCTCACTCTTCTCTAAGATTCGGGCCGGCTCTGGGAAAAGGATACTCTCCTTAGTCCTGTGAAGGTTTGTGTGGATTGACTGAGAAATGACTCCCAGCCCACAATTGTAAGTGGACTGAAGGGAAGTGAAGCAAAAACAACTCCAGTTTCATAAACTTATTAAGGTTTATCCCCTGCTTCCACTGTTTTGCCCCACAGTTTCTGTTGACTTGTCTTTCTTTGCCACCTGGTTCAAATAAAATGTTTAGCAATAAGTGCTGAGATATGTAGGACAGGAAGAGTAGGAAAGCCATTTTTAGATACAGGGGATATACTAAGTGGTAGGGAGCATGCTTTGCATATATGAGGTCCTGAGACTGATCCTCAGCATTTTTCTTAAATGGAGGACAAAGCAGTCAATGGCTACTAGTCACAATGACTATATGCTACCCCACAAATGAGTAACTGTGGCCCATGGGAATGCTGTCTAACAACATATGGAAAGCTGATCAATTTCCACCCCTTAGAATCTCAGCCCATGTGTTTCTGACTACCAGTTGTACTTTGGGGCTTCTCAGAACACTCCAGTTATTCACTGCAAACAACATAATCCTGGCCAAGATAGACCCTGAGCCCATTCAGACTGGTGGAAGCAACCTGATATTTTAGACTACAACTCCCACCATCCTCAAGGACTGGCCCTGCTGGCTAGGGCCAATAGGGGCTGTACTCCAAAACTTTCCCAATCCCTTTATCCTGGTTTGTTGTAGTTTCAGAGGCTCAGATAGGATTCTTGGCCTATGTGTTGGGCCAAGATGTGTTGAAAAGACAGTAATCCACCCACTCCTCTGCCCCAGAGATTCTCTTCCAGTTCACTCACCAGTTGGGAAGTTGTGGGTCTCAGCTGTGAAAATGACATGCCGGGTAGAGGTACGTTTCTCAAATGGGCTGGCACGGGAAGGATCACTGGGCCACAGGGAAAGGACTTCCCTGCCCTGGATTGCACTGAAGAATAAAAACAAATTCTTTGAAGATTTTACCTATTTACTACCTCTACATCCAACCACTCCTCCAAAGAGTTCAAGGCAGTATACATTATCTTTCTTCCCACTTGTACCCTCCCAACAACCCTGTGGTAGCTTACTCTGAAAGACAGCGATACGCCCAAGATCATCCTGCAAGTTCCACTGCAGAGTTGGGATCTGAACCCAGGTCTCTACAGTCCTAGTCCAACTTTCTAACCCCTATGCCCTCTGGATGTTGCTGGACTGTAGCTCCCAGCAGCCTTAGCCAGTATACCCAATGATGAGGAAAGCTGGGAGTTGCAGTCCAGTCACATCTGCAAGCCACATGATTCCTGTCCCTGCACTGCTACAGTGTGCTAACACACACATACACACACACATACTTGGGCCTCAAGAAGTGACAGGGTCTCCAAGAGCAGGAAGCCTTGCTCATTTCTACAGCAACTACATTCCTTCCCCTTCTTTCTCATGAGGCTCCCCAGGAGGAGAGGCTGCCATTTGCAATGCAGCTGTTCCTCTTTCCAGCCCTTGGCTGAACACCTACCTGCTGTTGTCACAGAACTTGATGACATTGTTGGGGTTGCTGTGCTCCTGGGTCTTCATGATGGACTCAAAGAGTGACTCCTTCAACTCCTGCCCATCCACCAAGAGGCGCCCTTTGAAGAACCAGTGCCGGCTGTGTTCACTGCACAAGGCACACAGAGAGAGAGTCAAATACAGAGAGAATGAGAGTCAGGTACAGAGGAAGCTGCCATATGTTAAATCCAGGAAGCCAAGAGAGTCTATTCAGATTGTACAATTCTAGTACAGTCAGCCCTCCCCATTTGCAGGTTTAACTTTTGCAGATTGTTTGTGAGTTTGTCATGGAGGCGTGCAGTAACTGTCCTTTGATCACTTGCTGCACTAGTGTGACCACTGGGGTGGTCATCACCAGAATATACACACAAGTGCTGGAGGTGTAACCACTGCTGGCCTTCGGCTGCTTCTGCTATCAGGTGGGTGGGAGAGAGAAAATGGTTGTTGCTGCATCCCTGAGTCAGAGATCGGGTTCTCTCTCTCGCTCTCCTGTGGGTGTGCATGAAAGGAATTACACAGCTAGCTGCAGAGACCAAGGACATGATGCTAGGCCTTCCCTCTGCCTTCTTTCCTTTAAAGAACAGCAGCCCTGAAGAGTCCCTAAAGTCGTATAGTAGGTCAGTGCCTGATGGGCTCTGTAGCAACTCAAGCCACAGGGTCATCCAGCAAAGGAAATAACTCTTTGCTACAGGCAGGACAGCAGCCCTGCTTCTTGACCCACATGCAAGGAGATTGTTCTGTGCTAGAAGTGGGTGTAGTTCAAGGTCTCTTTTGATGCTGAACACTGACTCACTTAACTGCTATAAGTTAAGCTTCTTTGGTTGTAAAGGGTGCTGCAGACGTTATACAGCAGAGAAGCATTTCAGCTGTTTCACCGATCAGATCCATCATCCCTTACACCCAATGTAGAAATGGGTTCCCTAAACATCTACCTTTACCCAGACTAGCCCTGGCCAGAGATCAAATTCCCCACCACTGGCTATATGGGGCCCCTGGACTGGTGTATACTCCCTCCAGGATTAGGCCAATGGAAGATGGATTTGCAAAGGATCGAGTGCAGAAGCAAACTAAGAAAACCAAAGTATGAAAGCACGACCCATCTCCCCCCACCAACAGTTATGACAACTGTGCAAGCAGGTCAGCAACAGAGGAAAATTCACTCCTGCTAGTCTGTTCCCAGTTTTCATACATTTTGCAGACTCCAAGCTATTGCAAAAAGGAACGACCAAGAGTCAAGAGTCTACATCACAGTCTACATTTCAAAGACAAAGCCGTGTTAGTCTGAATCAGTATGGAAAGGGATCTTGTAGCATCTTCAAGACTGAGAGAAAGAAGCTGGTAGCATACGCTTTTGTAGAATAACTCTATTTCATCATCTGATCTACTGAATCTGATCTGAGGCAGTAGATTTAGCCTGCAAAAGCTTATGCTACCAACCTCTGTCTCTCAACGAGTCTAAAAGATGCTACAAGATAAAGTTTTTTAACTTTATAGCTACACTGCAGAAATGTTTTTTAAAAAACTGAGCAAATTGTGAAGAGGCACATCTGGATAATGTCAAAAGTGCCCCAATGTGAATCTGGCACTTCCTAGCCAGTGTCCAGATGCACACAGGGAGATCCCCTGTGCACACAGGTGTCCACTATGCATCAGGGTAACAGTGCATGTCACTCCACTGGCTAGCATTGTGCAATGGGCATCTATACATTGTAACATCAGGGTAGCTCTGGGTTGCAGATATGGACATTGCAAAACTATTCAGTTCTCTTTCCTGCACATGCAAGTAACTGACGAAGGTGCCAGGCCCCTGCTGAATTCCAGCCAAGGTCACTAATAAAACCTGACTCTTTCATGCCAGCGAACGGCAGTTAATGTTTGGCCATGATGCTAACAAGGACTCTCAACCCATCTTCCAGGTGGCAGAGGCCCAGCTTACTACCGAGACCTCTCTTATTCGCCCTCTCTTCTGCAGCAAATCAGGCACCTGTTTGATTGAGCGAGATCGAAGCATTCCACGCTGGTGGGATTTCTGCCAAGTTTCTGGAAAAGAGCAGTGTAAAAGTCCAGGTCCCAGGAATCAAAGGCCAGACCTGTGAGAGAGAAAGAAGAAATTTTTTTGCTCAACCAGCACAACTGTTCTCCCTGAGTTCACCCATTTGCTGTCTACTCCAGCCCACCAATTGTCCACATGTCTCATAATCAAGGGGGAACTGAGAGGAAAAAGAATTCTACTTGTAGAGGTTGGGGCAGAATGCTATAGCACAGGCATGCGCAAAGTGCAGCTCACAAGCCACATGTACACCTAAAAATCTTTGTGTTCCCTTAACTCTCCTAGAACACCCTTTGAGACCCTGGGCCTCAATTTTTTTGGAGAACAAATAAGGTTAAAAAAACGGCCAGAGGATTGCCCAAAACATCGCCAGAACAACCCCTTCATGCTCTATTGTGCCTTGACTCATGCCTAAATAGAAGCCCCTGAGGGTGAGAAGAACAGCCATGCACAGCTCCAGTTTGGCTGGTGAGTGGCCTTCCCTCCATGTTCCAACTGCCATTTCTCTCCCCACCAAAGAAAAGCAGAGCAGTCAGCAACTCCTGGACTTAACCCCCCTTTTCTATTGCCATCCCATTTTCCTTATTCAGACTGCAAGTTGAGGGTAGAGAGCTGTCAGATGAATGACTGGTAAGCTGCCCTGGAAAGCTTTTGGCTGAAGAACAGGGTATAAACACTCTAAATAGATAAATAATATAAATAAACCCCAAAATGCAGCAGATGGGCGTAATTTACACACTGTGATCTCTCAATGCCCCTGAAACTGGTAAAAATGCTCCTAAATCAAACTTGGAATAATTTCCAATTACTACAATACATTACATTTATATCCTTCCTGCCTTTCCAAACTGGAACGTTTCCCAGATTGCTGAAAACACATCCGTGCAGCTTGCCAAGAGGGGTTGCATGAGGGAAAATGGGCCCCCACCTTGGCAGAGTTCTCCATCTTTGCCCTGGGATATGGGCTGGGGAATATGAAGCTAACATGAGTTTATCTGGCTGTATTTAAGACAAGAAAGAGCCTATCTGGTCTCCAATTATTATTATTTTTTTAAATTCAGGAAAGTGGTGAAGGATCAGAGAGCAAAGGACCCAAGGAACTATTTCTTGCAGTTGCACTGAGGGCCCTTTCATACTACATAGTTGTATCAGTACCCTGGGATTTGCAGTTTGGTGAGGCACTAGAGCTCTCTGATAGAGAAGTCTACATGCTTCCTGAAACTACAGATCCCAGAAACCAATAGGACAGAGGCATGGCAGTTGAAGTGGTATTAAAGTTGCTTAACGTGAAAGACACTTCACATTGAGGGTTCACATATGCTCTGGGCCTACTTGGTACACCTCATGTTTTAAGGACTCTAAGCAAAACCACAGGAACAGCAAGATAATGTACTGTGACTCTTTCTGGACAGTAGCACTGCAGATAGCAGATAGGCAGAACTGTCTGCCTGCAACCATGTTAATAAAGGGATATATTTAAGACATGCATTAAATAAAGAATAAGATAAAATCTTTCCAGACACAGAAAACTAATCTCTCAGGAGGAAAAATAATTGTTAGGACCTTTCCTGTGAAAATCTTTTAGATAATTAATAATAAATAAATAAACTTGGATGAAATTTTAGATAAATAAATAATTGTGATTATCAGCCACTAAAGTTAAAAACAGTATCTTCGTTCTGCATTCAGTTCTAGCTAGTCACTTTCTCCATTGGGGATACTTCCACTCCACATCTTCCACTGGCATTCAAGATACTGTAACTACTTAAGATGAGCACTTAGACTGCTTTGGGATGGGATTGTCTCCTCACCCACCCCAGAGTTTTAGCACTGTTATTCACTCTTCTCCAAACACTGCCACGGACCCAAGTATCGCCAGACCAGTTTCTCAGATGCCACATTTCTTCCAGTGCTCACTATCAAGATCAGTGTTACTGGGATAGGGTTGTTCAAGCATGCAATCCAACCCCATTCTGAACTGATACAGTCCCTTAAGAACCCACACGTGATTTGCTGACTGTCGTTTGTATAGTTCAAACCAATAGATCCCTCTCCCATGTCTCCTTGTGATCTTTCCTGAAGGTAAGAAAAATTACCTTTGGAGACTACTGCTCTCAGAGTGCCCTAATCAGCACGGGGGACTGTGGGAGCTATAGTCCAAAAACTTTTCCAAATTCTAAGTTCCTCCATACATTCCCACTCCTGTTTACTGTACTTATTTGCCTCTTCCTCTTCTCCCAATAACACATACCGAGCTGGTTGTTTGCCTTGACCAAGGCAGCTCTCCCTTCTCCGAGAATATCAACATGAAACACAGGCTCGGGGTGGGTTGCTACAGCAAAGCTCGTGATGGGTTCTGGGTAGCATTGCTCTGTCATCCGGTCATACAGTGAAGACACTAAGGTCACCTCCTGGGACGATGTTGGACGCTGATCACACTGAAAGAAAGAGACAAAGAAACCCTTAGGCTAAGAGTTCTAAATCTCCATGGGACCTAGTACATATGGCAGAGGAAAATCCTCAGGGGAAAGTATTGAATGCAAGATCACACTCCAAAGAGGTAAAGTGAGAAGAAGGAGAACAGTGACTGACTACCTCAGCTCAGTCTACTAGCTGCTGCAAAGAGGACTGATCGCCTTACTTGACACTGTCAATGCTGGCCTGTAGCGATCTAATATATAAAAGTCAAAATCTGTTTGTCTGTGTAAGGCGAAGATCTCATCTGACTGGCTGCCTGAGAAGATTCTATGGAATCCTGGGGTTTGCAGTTTAGGGAAGGGCCTTTATCATTCTCAGCCAGCCAGCTCTTGGGCCTGGCTGGTTGTTATAGCAATGAGGCCTAGCTGCAAGGAGGAGGGTACAGTATTCCCTTGGGAACCCAACCTCTGCACGTTAACAACTCTGAATGCAGACTGGATTGAGGAATATGGGGAAAAGTGACAGGTACTAGACAAGATAATTTGGGGCATTAGAGACACAGGATCTCAAATCTTTCTAACAAGTACTATCTATGATAAAATAAAATCCCAGGCAACACCAGGTCAATATACTAGTATATTATAAATATTAACATTTGCTTGGACAGGGACCCCTGAACTATTTTTCATGTGGGGAGGGTTCAAGACTTGCAGGCAGGCAGGCAGGCCGTTATGAATTTTGCGTTCTTGCACCTATGTTTTTACAACACACTAAAAACAGAGGATACAGTGGATCATAACACAGTCTGCCCTCCACACTCGCTCGGGTTAGGGGCACAGGACCATTTTGATAAATATCAAAAGGCATGTACCTGTGGGAAAGGGGCTGAGGCATGTGAGGAGAGAGGCCACCTAAGGTGCAAACCAAGTCAGGGAAAGGAGAGGGAAATGAGGGGGCAGCACAGTGGCCCCATACTTCCTCTCTCTTGTACATCTCCTTCCTTGGTATAGGGGTAGGGCATCAGGAGAGGGTTTGCTGAGAAATCAGGCTGAGACCTGTCCTTAGCTGCCCAGGCAGTGGCTGATAGATGAAGAGGAGGACCAGAAGCAGGTTTTTAAAAGAGCTGCGCAGCCTGATCAGAGCCAATGAGAGGGAAGATTCCTCCGGAAAAGAGGCGCTTGAGCGGGGGGGGGGAGTGGGTGGGCAGGGAGAAACTTGCAAATCATCAAATCCATGAAAGTGAAACCCACAAATGTGGAGGGCCAACTGTAATACTAATACCACCAGAGGCCAGTGTCATGTAGCAGTTTGAGCACTGGACTAGGAGACAAGGGTTCAGCTCCCCACTCAAAGCCACGAAAACCCACACGCTCTCAGCCCCAGAAAACTCCATGATAGGTTCACCTCAGGGTTGCCATACATTGGAAACGACTTAATGGCGTCCAACAACAACAACTCTGGTTGGGACTAATCAACTGGATTCTGGTCAATGACTTTTACATCAGCGCTGCTTAAGCTATCTGATCTGAGCGACCAAGAATTATATTTTTCCAGTGTGCCACCGGACAAAGGAGTTAATAATGTGACTACCTAGTGAGGACAATGATAAATGATTATATATAGGGTCACTTAAAGCACAAAATTAATATAGCAAGGAAAAGGAAAAATATATGAGATTCTACTAAGCAAATGTAAAGATGGCTATGAATTAAGATTCTTCTAACTGACAACCCTTCTGCAAGTTCAGTCTTGGTAATGTTGATCCTTGGTGCCTCAACAGGGCTCAATCCCTCCTGGTTCTCTCCTTCCAGGGTTCACCCCTGGGGGTATGTGGCTACGGGGCCAGAGAGAGAGAGAGAGAGAGAGATTGAGAAGGAGGATATTGCCTCTCATATAACAATTCTGTCTTTCAAATGACATTTTCCACCGATCTCAAAATTTCTAGCATATTCTGGTCGCCGTTTGAGTTGTTTTAGCATATATATTGCCTTAACACCATGCTTTATAATAGACATTGCACCATTAACCATTGCTTCTCAAGCTATCGGACATCCGGGACCGGCAATTTTTTTTCCAAGTATGCCAGGGACCAGCACCATATTGGTATCCATTGATTACAGCTGTTTCTTTCTTTCCTGGAATCTCACCAGGGTCTGGCATCAGTCCAGGGACCACCACGTTAAGTAGCATCACATAGATGCTGCATTGCTGCTTCTGGGAGCTGAAATCTAGAACTCCTGTTGGGGAGGAGCACAATAACATTACAGGAAGAAATAGAGAAACATACACCCACCTTGAAGAGGAAGCGTCGGGAACACTCAATCCGGTCAATCTTTTCTAGCCCGGCTGCCCTGCACACTGACACTGCATTAGTAGAAGCTGCTGTGGAGAAGTTCAGCCTGTGACCGAAAAATAACCACAAGTACTAATAATTAATAATTGTTGTTATTATTATTATTTTAGATGTTAATGATAGCATACAAAAATCAAAGCATTCATGTCAAATTCATTTTCACTGTCAACACACACACAAAGAAGCACAGGCACAGTTCAGACATCACAGCCAAAACACAGCTTGTCTGTTGTCAATGAGGTGTCGGCTTGGCCTCTTTCTTCCTACCTGGGCCCCAATTCCATTTCTCACTTCCTTGTTCACAGGACGTGCTTTTTATCTGCCATGTCAATCAAACCCCCCCAAACCAGGGATGAGGAATATGTGGCTCTCCAGATGTTGTCTAATAACACCTCCCATCATCCTTCACCAACAGTTATGCTGGTTAGGTGTGATGAAAATTGCAATCTATTCCCTACATCTGTACAAACCCACAATTTGCCTGTGGCAACTGGCAACCAGAGCTTAAACAAGAGTTTCCAGTTCCGGTTTAGAGGCAAACTACAACTGTATTCAGGCATTCAGTAATCAAGTTTTAATTGAGGACAGGAGAGCATCAGCTTCAATTCTTTAAACCAAGAATGAGGGAAACTTGGCTTCCAGCACCACCAGTTTCTTATTTTTTTTAAAAAAATGTTTTGCTTCCAAATGCCCCCTAGGGTGGGAGACAACCCTGCAGTGTTTTTTGGCCCTCTTTGGGCTATCTTAAGCCAAGGAGATGACTTCTGCCCTTGCCATAAAATAGCACAGAGAAGGACAACAATTTGGCAAAATTGTCCCTTACACCCCTTAGTAAGCATCTGGGATTTTTTTTTTTAAATCGTATATGGTGGGTTGGGGGTTTGCAGTGGACAGGTGTGGGCCTCCAAGCTCCCCAATGAGGCATCCCAGCTCCTGATAGTTACCCACCCCTGCTCTGCAGCATTACTCTCCACAGCCTGAAACGTGGAGCCTCTTCTACAGATTCTTGCTGTCCACGTGAAGGGACTGATGAAGTGACACTGGAACAAAGACAAGGCTAGTATCTCACTCCTCCTCCTTGTGCGTTTACTCAAAGTACAGTCAACTCTCCACAGTTGCTAAGGTTAGGATCGCAGGACTGCCGCAAAAGTGGAAAAATCACAAATACCAGTGTGCATGTGTGTCTGTGGGAAGGGGGCCAAGGCATGTGGGGAGAATGGGCACCCAGAGTCCAAACCAGGTCAGGAAAAGGAGAGAAACAGAGGGTAGGTTGGTATGGTGGCCCCATACTTCCTTTCTCTCGTCCCTCCCATTCCTTGGGTTTTGTGGGGGCACTGGAAGAGGGTTTGGGGCGCTGAGAAATTGGACTGTGACCCATCCTTAGCTGGCCTGGTAGCAGTTGGAGAAGGAGGAACAGGGTTGGTTTTTAAAGGGCTGTACAGCCTGATCAGAGCCTTCAAGAGGGAAGGTTCCCCTGGAAAAGAAGTGTTGGGGGGGGCGCAGTGTGGGAGAAACTTGGAAATAATCAAATCCATGAAAATTAAACACACAAATGTAGAGCGCCAACCGTAAACCACTGAATGTCTCAATAGGGACTTAGAATTTTGTAGTAACATAGTTTCACCTCATTGAGGCATCATGGGATAGTTACACCAAAAATAGTAAGCAAAAGATGAAACCGGAATGTGTGAGGCCTATCGTGGTTTGGTCATGTGGCATCTGAACACACACATTCTCTGATTTGTTCATCCAACATCAGCAGTTTAACTCTCTCTCATCAGTCGGGCTTACCGGGGGCCAATCTCTACCAGTAGATCAGAAGGGGATGGACTGAGAAAGGATTTGTTGGCAATGTCGCCATGTTCGAAGGGGCAGCCAAAGACCCACCGCAGCATCCCTGTCTCCTGGACATTTGGGGGTGTTCCTCCTGGCAAGGAAACAGAACAGAGAGAAATGTGGCAAATGTCACCTCTAACGCACAGAGGCGATTATCCAGCATACGCCTGGCCATGGTACAAGTAGGGATGGGTAATCCACGGACAACCTGCCACCCTGTAAATGACAAGAGAGCTAAAAGGTATACCTCCCTCCACGCCGTAATCTCTGCCCTCCATTTTGTACACCACAATCCACATCTAGGCTTGGTTCCATTCCTGTACCTGTCCAATTGACGTTGAAGCACAGTTCCTTCTGTACCGCACGGACGCCATTTCCCAAGGCAGCTTGAGCTGAACGCAGAAGGCTGTTGAGGCTGCTCTCTGCCTCACTCGGCCTCTGGTAAAAGTGTAGGACCACCATGGCAGAGTCCTGAGGGGAAAAGAACAGGCCATAACCATAAGGGACTGCTTAGGACAGCATTTTGCAAAGGGCCTTCCTTTTGCTGAAAAAGGAGACAAACATGGAATTTGTAAGGCAACCTTTGCCCACCTGGTGTCCTCTATAGGTACCAGACTCCTGAGCCAGCAACAAACTCAGGCGTGTACCTACTCTGCAGAGTTATAAAACTTTGATACCACTTTAACTGTCATGGCTCCATCCTGTGGAATCCTGGGATTTGCAGTTTGGTGAGAGGAAGAATTCTCTGCCAGAGGGCTCCAGTTCACTCCCCTGAACCCCAGTATGAGAGCTGTCCACCAGAGAATTTAAACTACTTCACCAAATGACAAATTCTGGGATTCTGTAGAGTAAAGCCGCAACCCTTAAAGTGGTATGAAACTGCTTTAACTGTGTAGTGTGAAGATACATACGGTTGGCATGTTTGGGGTTGTACGGTGGACCTGAGTTCTAGTATATAGGAATGCAAGTGAAAGGATGGATGGACGGGAACCCTGGAAGCCAAAAAAATATGCAAGAGGCTGGATCCCAGCATACAAGCAATGGATCCCATCAAACAAGGGAAGGAGAGCTTGCAAAGCCTTGACTGGGACGAAGATCGTGCAGCTCTCCAGAGATGTTGGACTGCAAGCCCCAGCTGCCCTAGCCACCGTAGTCAATGGTGAGAAATGCTGGGAGTTGCAGTCTCACAACATCTGGAAGGTAATGCAATTCCCACCCACCCCTGATCAAAAGAATGGGCAAGATGGTGACCCAACAAGGTACACACAGACTTTACCTACCTATAGCTGATCAAGTCGTTTTAACAGTTTGATACAGAAACCAAGGCCATTTCCACACTACACTGTTCTAGTGCTACCACTTTCATCATCCTATGGAACTCCAGAGTTTGTAGTTTACTGAGGCCAAAGAGCTCTCTGGCTATGAATTCTAAATGCCCCTCCCTAAACTGCAAGCCCCAGGATTCCACAGGACGTTGAAAGTGGAATAGTAGCACTATAACAGTCTAGCGCGGAAATGGCCTAAGTTTGGCCGAATCAACCCTAGGGATTCTTCTAAGTTCCACTGTCTCTCTGCGCCCACTCATCCACATTACCCCAAATTTCAGAGCCCGGGAAGACATTCTAGGGACAAGGGGGAAAAACAAAACCGCGCACGGGGCAAAAATCCAACAAAACAAATCGCCCTCCTTCCTAATCGCTCACACATCTTGCTTGCTTCATCCATGCAATTCCCCAGTCCTAAAATCACAGAAGCAGCTGAACACGCAAAGGGCACAAACCATACAAGAGACTTCTTTCGCACGAAGCTATCACAAGAGAGCTGGCGTGGCTTAGTGGTGTGCATGGCTGACCACAAACCCTGGAGCCCAGGGTTCAATTCCCCGCTGAGCCACGGAAGCCTACGGGGTGGGTTTTGCAGCTCACTCGATCTTCCCAATTCCCTCTTTCCCAGATCCTGCGTGGAAGCGCACAAAGTTTTCGATCCTCCCCTACTTACCTAGGGATCTTCCTGCTCTCTCCGATCCTCAGTCCCACAGCGGCGGACTCGGCCCTCGGTCACGGGAGAGGGATCCCCGTGGAAGACTGATCTGTTCTGTCTTTTGCTCTGGAGATGGGTAGGAAGTCTCGTGCGCGCTGCCCCGCTTGGGGGGCGGGCGGGAGGAAAACGGGGAGGAAGAGGGAGGACCCAAGGCGGGAGGCTTCCTATTGGCTGTTCTCCTCCCCCTCCGGCCTTGAGTGGCAGCACGTGGGCGCCGCGCGGCAAACTTTGCTGCCTGAACTGGGGAAGAGGAAGGCGAAGGAGGGAGTCCAGGCTCCACAGCCGATCTCTCCCTCGAGAGGAATGCTGACCCTCCAGCGGTGTTTGTGACCCACCGCTGCCCCAGCCAGACGCGCCCGTGCTGACGGATGATGGGTGCTGCAGTCTCAAACCACCTGGAGAAGTATAGGCTGCCCACCCTTGCCTTACCCGATGGAGTCGGGGAGGGGGTGGGGGGGTGGGGGAGGAGTGGGAGGCCCTTCAGAATTGTCTGGATTGCAAATCCGAGCAGTCCTAGCTAGCACAACCAAATGATGAGGGATGGTGGGAGGTGCAGTCCAGCAACCTCCAGTGGGCCACCCTTGCCCACTCCTGTCTTACTCCATAGTAACTCAGCTAGACGCCCAGGTGCCGTTGGAAGGAAACTCCCAGCAACTGTAGCCCGTACAGGCAATGAGAGAGGATGATGGGAGCTGCAGCCCAACAAAGTCACAAGTTGCCCACTGCTGTACTATCTTACGCCATAGGGCCGAGCGGGGGCGGTGGTGGAATAATGTGGCTCTCAAGATCCATTTGGATTGCAACTCGCAGCAACCCTAAGCAGCATCGTCGATGAGAAGGAATGATGGAACTTATAGTCCAACAATATCTAGGGGTGCATAATTATCAGCCCAACCTCCCCCTCCTTCAAGACACCCCCCATCCCATTTTGAAGGACAGCAGCTGGCTTGGGAGTCCGGGCTCCATCTCTTCCCTTCTCTGCTCCTGAACAGAACCAATTTCTTTTCCCCAGATTCTCTGCTTACAGCTCAGGCTGTTGGACTCTCCTTTCCCCTCCAAAATAATAATTTTGAAAAGCCATTTGCCTTTCGTTTAAATGATTGGGCTGAACCGGAAAAAAGGCGATGGAACACGCGCCTGATAATATCTAGTGACAATGAGGGTCTTTATTCATCTGAGGTTCCATGGTGTAATGGTTAGCACTTTGGACTCTGAATCCAACGATCCGAGTTCAAATCTCGGTGGAACCTGATTTTTGTAAGGGCAAGGAGGTCGTTTTCCCTCCAGCCTCCAAGACTTTGAATGTAAAAGACATCGTGCTAGCTTTCGGAGTCCCACAGGCTTCTTCGTCAGACAAATAAGGTAAAACAGCATGTAAGGCGAGAAATGATGTCCCAAAGAGACTACTAAATGCATTCTACTATCACAGGGCCCTGTCCTTTCATACTGACAATAACAGTTCTGGGAGAGTGTTACTTTGTAACTTCCAAGCAGCCTCCAGTTTCATTGCCTCAGCTTATGGTGGGAAGAATCACTTTTTTGACTACCTGTAATATCCAAAATGTAGCTTCGGTGTATTTTGTGCCTTTGCATTGACCCAATAAAAGTAACACCATAGGATGGATTTGGGATTGGCGAGGTTTGTGGAAGTTATCACAGCTATCCATGAAATACTAAATCAAAAGTGGGAATCATGCAGCTCTAGAGGTGTTGTTGGACTGCAACTCCCAGCACTGGATATGATGGCTAAAGCTGCTGGGAGTTGTAATTCAACAACATTTAAAAGTTTGCCCCTTTACTGGGGATCTCCACCAGCTGATCAATTGTATTCTGGCAACTGGCAGGGAGGGGGGATGGGGAGAGAACAAATGGAAGGCATTACAAAAGAACTGAATCCAGATAACTTAAAAATCTATGATGTCAGCTGCATGTTAAACGGGGCTGTGTCGATCAAGACCAAAGTTCAGATCTAAGCCAGCGCATGGATTACACCATCCAATTTCTTTCTTTTCTTCAACCCTTGAGAAATCTCATCATCAGGTTTAAACTGGTTTAAATAAAGCTTACTCTGTTAAAGTTGCCAAAGTCTTGGAAAAAGTTCATTTTACAATTACTGGGTTTAGTGCCTCCTACTCTCTTTCAAGACTGGGTACCCAATCACATTTGTTTATAGCACTTTATAGCATAGAACTGCCATGACGATGTCTGGTGGAATTCTGGGATTCTGAAATCCTGGGGTGAGGCCCAAGAGCTAGGGTGGTGTAGTGGTTTGAGCACTGACTACAACCCTGGAGATAATCGATTCCCTGCTTGGCCCTGGAAACCCACTGGATGACCTTGGGCACATCACACACTCTCAGCCCCAGAAACTCCCATGATAGGTATGCCTTAGGGTTGCCATAAGTCAGAAATGATCTGAAGATATACAACAACAACAACAAGCTCTCTGGCTGAGAATTCTAAATGTCCTTCCCTCAACTGCAAATCTCAAGATTTCGTACAATGTTGCCATGGTGGTTTAAAGTGGAATAGAATGCTGTAACAGTGTAGTGAGGTAGGCTTGCAGTTTAGGAAGAGAGACTTCTACACCCCTAGATTCTAGGAACTGTAGTCCCCAAAGTAAATTTCCTAGGCTGTGGTCCATGAATGCTTATGACTTGATGATGTCCTCAGTTGGAGCAGATTGCTGCAGCTTAAAGTTAGGGTTTGGAAGGTGAATGTGAGGTACCATTGTTCTACTTAATGCAGTATTACGGTACCTCCTTCTTCTCCAGGGTGTATTAAAGATTAGAGAAATCCTGTCCCAGATCCAGTCTAGGAACTTTTAACATTCTACTCCTCTGAAATCCTGTTCCCAAGAAACTCAGAGAGAGACAGTATTAAATCAGTTTAACTCCATCGCATAGATGGACAAGGAAAAGAGGAAGGCCACATTCCAGATGGACTGATTCAAAAAGAGCAGCCTTGGGCCCGACTTTGCAAGACCCGAGCAGGCATAGTAGGCATAAAAGATGAGTGCAAAAAGGTTTTATAGCAAAACATCTCTGCTGGCTCAGCATAAACTCCTCCATGGCACAATGCGGAACCCCCTGCCACCCGCTTTAGCAGTGCTCTTTCTTCATGTCAGAGCAGCAAAAATGCTTTGGTCAAGGCCAAAAAGGTGTGAGGAAACTAGAGCACATTACACCATCCTATAGCATGTCAGTGGGCACCCTCTGCCTGGGAGAGTTCCAAAGCCAAGCAGGGTCAAACAGAACAGACCGTTGCAATGTTTTGATGATCTGGCAGCTCTGAGAGTGTGTAACAATTTGGGGACACGATGTCCTTGTGACTGCTTGTAGAAATGAGGAGTGGATGGGCAGGAGACTGGCATTTTGTAGAGCTTGGGAAAGGGTTTTTTTTTTTTTTTTGTCGAAGAGTTGCAGAATCCCTTGATAAGCATGGTCACCGCAATGGCTAAGCAATTCTCAGACTAGGAGTTACAAACAGAATGAGTTGCCATGCCTAACCTGTGAAAATTTGTTAATAAGGCAGGGCAGTTGCACAATAATAATTATGAATCTTTTCTTAGAAGCACCCTTCATTTCTACTCAAAACCTTCTACTAGTTAAACTGTCAATTTGAGTTAGATGCAGAACATATTTGAAGATATTTTTTTTTATTGTCTTAACAGCCAAGTAGTCTGACAGGTAGGAACATTCCCACCATTGAAGTTGCCCACGAGAGAACCATACCAAATACTGGAAACCAGGGCCATCTTTTGTCAGCTGCTCCTGCAAGAGAAGAAATGTATATTTATTTATGAACTACACTGACTGACTGTTGTTCTGCCATGGAGTAAAACATGGCATCCATAGCTCTCTCTGTAACACTCACAACAACCCTGTAAAGTAGGTCAGGATCAGAGTGCACAACTATTTCAAAGTCAGTCAGTGATTTAGCTGCGGAAAGGCTCTTTACTCAACGTCGGGCACAGAGCTGGGAAAAGCTATTTGTTTAGACTGCAATTTCCCAAATAGTAATAATAGTTGTTTATATCCCATTTTTTCTCAAAATTGAGACTCAAACTGGCTCACAATTAAAAATACCATTAAAAACATACAAAAAAGTGAATATTAACAGTATTGAACTATTTACAATATTAAAACAGTTACACGCCAAGTAAAAGAATAAAATGCAATTTAAAAAAAGATAAAAAAGCTCTTAAAAAGAACAGTTGAAGTAACATAGCACTCCCTAGCCCATTCTTTTAGAAACTTTTCAGTTTTAAAAGTGTGTCTGAATGAAAAGGTTTTAGTCTGCTGCTGGACAGAAAACAAGAAGGGGACCATTTTGGCCTCCCAGAGGATGGAGTTCCAGAGTCTAGGGGTCACCACTGAGAAGGCCCACTCTCATGTCCTCAAACTAAACTAAAACCTGAAGTTGGTTCACCATCCTGCAGTGGGACAAGCAGGTGCCAGCTTCAGCAAAGAGCTCAAGTTGATATAGGGAAGAGGACCCAGCTTTTCACCCAAAGGTGCTAGACCATTCTGTTGCCACCAGCCCCAGCACATGTAGTCCCATTTCTGGTGGTTGGAGGCGAGAAACCAGACAGAGATGCTCTGTCCAAATGGTGTCTCCTCATTTTGGGGGGAAAAAAGTGGGCAAGACCTTACCTGCTGGCACATGAGCTGATCCTGTCTGGGACACATTCTGGTGATCTGCAGATCTCTTCTGCTGATATGCTACAATGAAATACCCCCCAAAAATGTGATTGAGAATGTAACATTATAAGTGAAGCAACTCAGTTAAGGAAGCCACAGCCCTGTGTTTGCAAGAGCTGAGCAGGGATTCTGACAACCATAGTTGCTCAAAGTCTTTTTGTCATAAGGTCACCATAGATCAAAGTCAACATGACAGCTAGTAAGTATCAAAAGTTCACTTTCACAAGGAAAAAAAAGATGCCAATTTTCTTTTCTTCTTTTCCTGCCCCCGCCCCCCGGTTCTCACACCATTGCCCCCCTATGTAATGTGTCAATTCACACTCTGTGTACTGATGGGACACCTTAGACTCCTTAGAAATCAGAGCCATCTTCAAGGAAGAAAGATAGGGTTGGATTCTAGATTTCTCCATTGTTGTTGTGTATCTTCAAGCTGGTAACTCTTAAGGTGAACCTATCATGGAGTTTTCTGGGGCTGAGAGTGTATGACATGCCCAAGGTCACCCAGTGGGCTTCCATAGCTGAGCGGGAAATAGAACCCTGGTCTCCAGAGTCATGGTCCAACACTCAAACCATTATGCTATGCTGGCTCATGTGTCTCCATGCCCCACGCTAAAAGCAATTTCTGAAAAGCAAAGCATACTCCCTTTAAGACATCAGCTTAACTCAGGTGAGCAGGAATCATGCCACCCTTGGATGTTAGACTAGATATACCAGCAGTCTTAACCAGCACAGCTAATGGTGAGGAAAGATGGAAGTTGCCATCAGTGATATTCAGGACTTTTGTAAAAATATGGTGTTTTAGAGAAATTGAGGTAATACATGGTGATATATTATATGAAATAAGGCAAGTAGTCTGTTGGGGGATGAAAGCATGGAATGTTAGGGGTGACTGGTGTTTGGCTGGATATTTGAAGGGGATTTTAAAAATGGTTGATGTGTATGTTAGTCAGTAAAGAGACAGGAATTAGTTAGATCCAGAAATATGAATTAGTTAAGAATTACTTTAGATAGAAAATAGACAGTGAAGAATGGGATGAGGGATGAGACAAAGAAGGAGTTTGTGCTTTGGGTCACTTAGGATAGTTAGGTTCAGCTAGGATTATAAAGAGACAGGGAAAGAGTTCATGAAATGTGTTAAGAGTCAGTTAAGATTTGGATGAGATAAATGTGTAATAACAAAGCCTTGACATTCTGTAACCACAAGCTGCTCTACATCAAAGAGTTTTTAATTGTACACCAAGTAATCCTTAACTGTATGTTGAACTTCTGTTTAATAAATTATTCTTGTAATAAATTGTACACAGATGCCTGCGGGAATGCTACAACAGTGCTGTTAGGGTGGTTAAATCCAGGCACACAATGTGTGTTGCGACAGTAGCTGTCCAACAGAGGTGGTAACTTTGGTGCTGTAGTGGTGGGACAAGGAAAGGTCTTTGCATAGTGCAGCAACATTTGGGGAGCGGCAGCCTCTACCCTAAATCCATGACTTTTGTCTTTGCCTTAAATCTAGTTTTTGGTTTGAAATAGATTACACCTGTTCAATCAATGGTAATTCATTAAATGAGTCAACTCTGGTTGGACCCAACAGTTGGATTTAGGCCTCTGCCTGATGATTAAGACGCAAATATCCATCTTTACAGTCACCCCAATTACCTACATTTCCATTTGACTCATTCAGACTAAGCAGGGTCCTTTCCTCCATTTGACTATGGGCCTTTCTGCACTACACTGTTATAGTGCTGTTATTCCACTTTCAACAGTTTATTACTTTCAACTAGTTTACTGAGGCCAAAGAGCTCTCTGGCTTAGAATTCTAAATGCCCTCCCTAAAATGCAAACCCCAGGATTCCACAGGATGTTGACAGTGGAATAATAGCACTATAACAGTGTAGTGCGGAAAGGCCCTACATTTTTGACTTGGGAGAACAACTTGTTGGCCTCCAGTTATTGCTGGCTGCAGCTTCCCATCACCTCTCACAAGCATTGTCAATGTTAGAGGAAACTGGGAGTAGCCACCCAGCAACAGCTAGCAGGCCACCACAATTTGAGTGTTCTTCCTTTAAACAAACTACCCGTAGCACGATCTCAATATCACTTTTGATCAGTTCCTATGACATGCTTGTTCAATCTAGGCAGGATCTGACTGAATACATACATTTCCAAACTCTGCTATTTGAGCATATGCCAGTTGCTGTATTTCTTGGAGTGACAGTTCCCCCACTCACCCACCCACTTTAAAAATTTAACATTTCCAAATTCTGGGTCTTGAGCACATGGCAACATTACCTCTGAGACCGAGCGCATAGGGCATAGGGGTAACCATCTCCCCTTGCAGCCATTGGGCCCACACTCTGAGAGTCTCATTCAGAGGGTAACGACAGCGGAGAGTAAGCCTGGAGAGAAAGAGACAAACCTTCAGAAGCCATCTCTGGAAGTTATCTTCTCTGGTTTACTCATCAGCACCCAACCAAAAGGACAGTCTCACTTGCAAGGGTCTCAGTGGCACAGCCTTACCTGTACTGGGAGTCTCGGGTAATGACTGGGTTTGCTTCTGGAACCATCTCTCTGCTAAAGGTCACTTCATTCTCATACACCAAATAGTTGCCTTCAAACTGTTGGAGGGTGAGAAAGAAAGTCAAAGGAAGGTTTAGATCTGCAGCTGATAACTAAGAATCTAATCAGCTAGAATAGAGAGAGGCCAAGTCATTTCTCCCAAACTCAAGGACCTCCCCAAACACAGCACCATGTTCACCATTCCTCCCTGCTTCCCAAGCTGCTTTAAGGCCCAGGTTCTTAAAACCAAGAAGTAAAATAGGGTTCCCAGGTCTCAGAGCTTAGCCTAGTCAAAACCTAAAACCTCTCCTCTAGTCCTCAGAGTGAGAGGGAGGAATCTCAGGGCAAAAGCATTGCCTTGAAAAGTATATGTACATATATCTTCTCCATTTTTTAGGCTTGTTTTTTTTTTTAATCTGACTAGCATACTCTGTGCCACTGTAGTTGACCCTTAAAATACCATTCTTCTTACCATTGCCAGGACCTGCTCACTGTGACATCACAAGGCATCATTTCTAGGTCTCAGGTTTGGGCACTGAAATCTCAGAACCTGGCCTGGCCACCCTAATCAGTAAATCAGACTTTTGGGAGAGGGCATTGCGGCCCTCCAGCAATTGGTAATTGCCCATCTGAGAAGAACTACTAATAAAAGGATCCAGGGCTTTTAAGAGATGGGAGGATATTTTTTGGTGGGTTTCAATCATATGTTCCCTCAAGAAGCACAGTGATTTCTAAATTGGCCTGAACAAATAGGAAAGAGGTAGCTGAGGACAGTCCAAAGAGGACATTCTGGAACACTCTTGCAGCAACAATTCTCAACTCTTGATTTATGAAACAGTCCACTAGGCTGTCTGCAACAGATACAGCTGCCAACACATATTACTCCCACATCCTCAGAAGTTCTACTTACCCTTCTTGTGGTGCCACAAGAGGCCACAGGGAAAGAAAAAAGAGCCCTGGAATCATCAGCTGCAACTGGTCCACAGTTTTTGTCTCGTAGGTGGGTATTCCTAGGGTTCAAAGATGGTTTGGTGTCCAGGCTGAGGACTATGGCAGTCATGGTTCCATTGGGGAAGCATACTGTATCCAGAAAGGGAAACCAGGTAAACCCAGAGTTCCTATCCATGCCTTACCAAAGGTATCTTTGCTTTCAGGTGAAGGCCCATTCAGTTTCCTCTGTCTGGGATTGTTTATGGCAACTCTAAGGCAAACCTATTATGGAGTTCTCTCAGCTGGATTTATTTAGAGAAGAGTTGTCATTTCCTTCTTCCAAGGCCAAGACAGTATACATTGCCCAAGATCACCCTGTGAGTTTCCACAGCTGGGATATGAATTCTGGTCTCCCAGAATTCTAGTCTAACATTCAAACTGCTATACCATGCTGGGCCCATACTGAAATCCCACCTTGCATCAAAAGACCTCAGGGCAGTATTCAAGTACAATTAATGCAAACAGGTTTGTATTAAAACTTAAAATAATTTAAACAGACTAAAAATTATGTTAACAGTGAATGAGTCAAGTTATAGTGGATAAAATTCTATTAATGGTCAGGAGATTTAATGTTCGATCGAAGTAAATCTAACCTCACCAATTAATCAAACTCTCTTGCTGCATAAAAACAACCCAGTGTGCAAATATTTTAAGGCCTTCTTCAGGGGACTATACAAAGATGTAAAGGACATTATTTGTAGTGCCCCTGAAGAATGTCTGTGCATTCCATCATGTCCTGGATAACTTGCTCTCAAAAACTTTTTAAACAGAAGCATTTATTAAGAAAAGCAAGCACCTAGGTTGGTTACAGGTTTTATACCTGTCATACAAATTTTGGTGTGCATATCAAGCATTTGTTAAAATGGTATATGTCAAATCACCCCACCGGCACAAACAGTTTCCCAGACTTCCAATTATTTACGTATCATTCACCATGAGAGCTAAGACAAGTTGTTCTCCTCTTATCTTATGCATAGTAAATTCTCATAACACCTCCTCACTATTTTATATTTTCCTCCCTTTGATCTCTTTTCCTCTTCTTTGAACATACAGCCATTAACCATTTAACACTTTGAGATACTTTAGAAGTTTCAACCAGATATATAGTTGCAGGTAGCAATTAGCAACGGATACATAGTAGTGTTTGCAAGCAATGCCCTTTTTTGATCAAATGCAGCTACACCATTACATGCACTCATGCGTACATATGACAGGAGCCAAGTATCTTGACACTTGGTATGGGTATCAGACCTCAGCATTTCAATATTTGTGATTTTACTCACCAAGCACTTTTCCCGTGGGGAAAAGACAGGCAAAGGGGAATGCTACAGTGGTCACCAGTGTCTTGTTATCCCTTAGGCTAAAGTCAAGTCGAGCTGTCAGTCCTTGGAGAGAAATATCCTGGAACACACAAACATCAGGTTTTCACACACAATCTAAGACCAAAATGGTTGCAGGCCTTCCTCAACCCATGCCTACCTGATACGCCAAGCCAACTGCCAGGAAGGGCACTGACAGATAGAAATAGTTGCCATCATCCTGGACGGTGTAATTCTGTGATGCGACCAGGTCACTTGTCAGTCGCAGGTTGCCCACGTAGGGGACCCAGTAATGATCCAAATTTCCGCGGGTCATTACCAGACCAATCCTTCCTGGGTCACAGAAGCCCTCAAAGGTTGGAAGAACTAACAGTGTTAGCAGAAGACAGGAAGAAAAAAGAAGTTACATTGTTTAGAAGCTATTTCTAATTATGGCTTCCCCTCAACCACTTCTGGAAACTATGTTGTTTGGCACCAAAAGCTTCTTTGGAAGAAGCCATCCTCTCCCCATAGGAGCCTACCCAGGCCCTGAGATCCCCAAGAGATGCCTTTCTCTCAGTCCCAACCCCTTGACAGGTACAGTTGATGGGAACACAAGACAGGAACTTCTCGGTGGGTGCCCCTAAACTTTGGAACTCCTTTCCTAGGAAGGCTAGAATGGCCTCCTCCTTGCTTTCCTTCCACAGATAAGCAAATCCTTTTTTTTATTGGTTGTTGTGGGTTTTCCGGGTTTTGAGGGCGTGTTCTATTAGTATTTTCTCCTGACGTTTCGCCTGCATCTGTGGCTGGCATCTTCAGAGGATATTATTATTCAGACAGACTTTTAGAAAGGAAGGCTTTTAACAGAAAAGACTGTATGACCTGTGGTGCCTTAAATTGTACCCAAAGGCACCAAATATCACCTAATTTTGAAAGCTAAGCAGAGCTAGCTCTTGGATGGGAGAAAACCAACAAATACCGGGTGCTGGAGCCTATATTTCAGAGAAACAAACTGGCAAAACCACCTCTGAGTATTCCTCGCCTAAGAAAACTCTACGAAATTTATGGGGTCACCTTAAGCCGAGGGGGAATTTAAAGGAACATAGACACACAACAAGTTTTAGCTTTTTAAAGTGTTTGTTTCAGATTGTTTTAATATCATTAATAATTTCATTTGGTTTTAATGTTGATTGATATTTATATTTTAATTATGTGGTAATCATTGCAATTGTTAAGTCCCAGTCTTGGGGAAAGGTAAGATAATATAAAAAAATTATTACTATTATTTTTCATAGGGCTACAAGGCTCACTTGGTTTGGCTGCAGGAAAGTCCTTCTGAAAATGTCTGATTACTCTGGACATTTCTGATGTATAAGAAAACAGTAACTCTCTCTGTCTTTCTCTCTCTCTCTCTCTCCCTGGCATATAAAACTCACCAACATCAGGGACATCACATTCAATGACCGCAGGGTAAGTGAACGGCTTGTCCTTGGGGACCAGGTTGAAGATGTAGTAAAGGCGCAGAGTATACCTCCGGATGTTATCATACAGATACTGAACAGAAGAATGGAGAAATTACAAGAAAGTAGGTTCCAGCTAATCATACAGATACTGAACGGAGGAATGGAGAAATTACAAGAAAGTAGGTTCCAGCTAAACATTAGAAGGATTTTTTTAAAATAGTTAGAGGAAGGGGAGACCACCAACAAATACCAGCTGCTGTACACTATACAGTATTTCAGGGGCAGGAACTGGCAAAACTACCTCTGAGTATTCCTTGCCTAAGAAAACTCTACGAAATTCATGGGGTTGCCATAAGTGGATAGGTAACTTGAAGATACACAGTGCACACATTAAGGACTTCTGGACAATACAATGAACAACCTCAGAATGTGGTGAATGCTCCCTCACTGGAAATTTTTACACAGAGCTGGGATGGACCACCTGGCAGGGATGTTTCAGCTGTGGATTCCTAAACCAGCAGGGATTGGACTTGATGACCACTGGAGGCCCCTTCCAACTCTATAAAGATAAGCCTACCTCTTCTTTCTTTGTCATCATCCTCTTTTCGCTTCCTTTCTTGCACAACTATGAACTTATCACACATAGAGAGCTTTCAGAATTACCCCAGGGGCCACATGAACTCAGACCAAAGGCCAAATGTGGTCACAGATCCCAAGTTGGCCACCTTTCATTTACTTATTCAGATTCTAGTCTGAGGCCATTTCCACATGAGACTGTTACAGCACTATTATTCCACTTTCAACATCCTATGGAATCCTGGGGTTTGCAGTTTAGGGAGGGGCCAGCCGGCCCCTCCCTAAACTGCAAACCCCAGGATTCCATAGGATGTTGAAAGTGGAATAGCAGCGCTATAACAGTCTCGTGCGGAAATGGCCTGAGACAATTAGGATTAGCAACTTATTATATAGTCTGTGAAAGCTCTGAGGTACTGGGTGAAAGTCACCTCCAAACCCCAGCTTGGAAAGTTATTTTTCAGAAGTATTTCTTTTTCTGTTACTCATGATAGCATTTAGCAAGTAATTAACTTCTGTGACTTGTTAAATAGTGAGAAAAGTTAAATGATTATATTACCTGGTCCACTCTGTTACAATTTGAGGGAAAAACATTTTGGGTTGATAAAATGGCTTCAAATTTGAAAATTTCCTGCCAAAATGTCCCCTAAAATGCCCTCTTTAGAGTAACTTCTAAAAATAACAGGAAACTTTCACTTCTTACACCAATAAAGTAACATAGCTCTTACTTGTTACATTACTTTTAATGTGCAACTTATCATGTCCTTCTTAGTCAGAAAATAACCCACTACAGGCAGCAAATGTTATTTGTAACTCCTTGCTTATAAGCCCAAAAAGAAACCAGACATAATTTCTTCTCTCACCTGCTGTTCTACCAGAGGATCGGTGAAAGGGACCTGCAGAATTAAAACCCTAGTGTTGTTGGGATTGAGAGCTTCATCCAGACGGCAGCCACGTGTTTTGAGCTCTTCAGGCATTAAGGTCGTGCCACCAATGGCAATGGTGGTCAGTTCCACATCAGGGAGGAAGTTACCTAGGCTAATGTCAAAATAGCCCCTCTCTGGAATTGTGTCTGAAAGACAGAGACAGATATTCATTGCCTCACTTCAAGGCAGACATG
Organism: Cyclura pinguis; assembly: GCA_030412105.1. NCBI lineage: Eukaryota > Metazoa > Chordata > Lepidosauria > Squamata > Iguanidae > Cyclura > Cyclura pinguis. The sequence continues at coordinate 133,324,773 of CM059604.1, read as the reverse complement.
TCCATGTTAGGGCAAAAATGAGAAATGTGTAGTCCTCCAGGGGCTGCTGGGTTGCGACTCCCATCAGCCTTAAACAGGACAAGCAGTAGTGGGGATGATGGGATCTACAGTCTGACAACTTCTGGAAGTGGCCACATGTTTTCAGTTCATGGTGCCCATTCACACCACATAGTTATAGTACTACATTCCACTTGCCATGTGGAAGATAGTGTTACAACTGCCATGGTGACATCTTATAGCACCCTAGGGCTCACAGACTAGAGAGAGGTGTTTAGAATTCTCAGTCAGAAAGCTCTAGTGCCTCGTCAAACTATAAACCCCAGGATCTGATGGGACATTGCCAGGGCAGTTAAAGTGGAATCATAGTGCTGTAAGTATGTAACGTGAAAAGGCCTATGGTCAAAAGGCTGTCCCATCACAATTCCATTCCCCTCAGGAAACCTTCCCAATGCTAAGCACATTAAACAAAAACATTTTGCAACTTTGGCTATCCAGGTGGTGTTGGACTATAGGTCTTATCATTGCCAACCAGTGCCCACGCTGGCTAAGAATGAAGAAATTTGTCATTCAAAAACATACAGGAAGCCTCAACCTTTTGACGCCCCATTTTCTGATGATGTGCTCTTTTTGACACTTCCAAATTAAGGACAAGTTCCATTAATTTGACGGGGGGGGCAGTCTGCTCTATCATCAGTTCTTCTTGCCTACAGAGGCTTGCTTGCAAGTGCATACTGCTTGCAAAGCAAGCTGAGAGTACAGTACATAAATTCCACTTTTCAACCAATTCTGTTTTCTTACAGTGCTCCAGTCCCTAACCTGTCAGATAAATGGGGGAAGCCTGTAGAGATTCAAGTTTGGGAAAAGGATGTTCTGAAAATACTACACAGACTTTATTGGGAGGAGGAGGAATCCTTGGTTCTCCAGATGTTTTGTCCTACAACTTCCCACCCCTCCCTTATGTGTTAAGACTGGCTATTAGCAATGGTCTGGTCTTTGACCCCTGTACGCAACATTCTGTGTAACATTTTGTAATGCAGAAGGAGAGAGTGCATCATTGCTAAGTATGGTGGAGAGGGAGCACAAAGAAAGGTTGAATGAGCCTCAGGGTAGAAGAAGAGAAAGACCAGCAAGGGTTGGGGGGTGGCAAGACAGATGAAGAGAAGAGAGGGGAAAAGACAGAGTATTCAACTGGAGGAAAAGAAAAGAATCACAAGAAATAAGGGGGTTTGTGAGTGAGAAGAAAAAGAACTAAGAGAAACGAGACTATCACTAGAGTGTGGTGGACTATGATGTATCTAACCTTTATGCAATTGGGTTCTTCTCCTAGTGCCTTTCCACACTACATTGTTATAGTGCTACTATTCCATTTTCAACATCCTGTGGAATTCTGAGGTTTTACTGAGTTCAAAGAGCTCTCTGGCTGAGAATTCTGAATGCTGCTCTTTAAACTGCAAACCCCAAGATTCCACAGGATGTTGAAAGTGGAATAATAGCACTATAACAGCGTAGTGCAGAAAGGCCCTTAGTCACATAATAAAAATCAGATAACTTCCCAGAAGAAGTGGGGAGAGAGAAAGGAACAGAAGTGGACCAAGATAAGTAATTACACCAACATTCAGTTTGATAGAATTAAAATATGGAGTTTGTGCTGCAGAACTGGAATGATGTGCAGTAGAGGTGAGTTTTTTCCCCCTAGGGACATAAAAACAAGACATGAGGCTTACTGTTGATTAGAACGAGCCCCTGGGGAGCAAACGGTGTATTAATGAGTTTGAGGCTGCGGTGGCGAGTCCGGTCACTCTCATCTCCTTGCCATTTGCGGTCCAACAGGAGCCTGATGCTGTATGTTGTGCCATAATGGTTGTCCACCACATCACTCTGGGAGCAAAAGGAGAGAAAAGTGAGGAATACATTCTGAAAGTTTTTGCAAGACCGGGACAGGCCCAGCAACTAGTGACCTGAACAATTGGCAGCAAGGTCCTCACTGTTGTAGGTTTTTCTACATTACCTAGAGGAGACAGCCAGTGTGGTGGTTTGCATTTTGGACAACAGCAGGGGGAGGAGGGCAACAATAATGGGGTCTTTGGCTACCTAACCTCCCACACCTGGCACCTCCTCCTGCCTGATGAAAAAACTTAGTGTTGTTACTCAAAAACAAGAAAATCACACTCTTGGAAGCCTGTAGAGCAGCAATTCTCCAAAGCTGAGCATTTAGAAATACTTTTTTTCTCTGTGTTTTTTTTCCCCCATGAACTGGAACATCTAGCTCCTTATGCTCAAAAATACTGAGGAAAACATACCACATCTCTGTTTGGGATGTGTCCTGCCTCTTGTCCTGAAGAGGTATACAGAATTTGAGGGACAAGGTTCACATCTTGGATGAGTCATTTAGTTTGGATTGAAACCTGGAGCAGACTCATCATACCCCTGACTTCGAAGCTGCCAATGGTCATAAGACCCACCCTAGATCAGCTCCCAAGGCACCCCAACTAGCCACCCTGCTAGATACTGACCTCTGTGAGCCCTCCAGCAGCTCCAATGGGGACTGTGATGCTGATGAACTCCGTCCTATCTGTCAGAAAGGTGTATCCATTCCTTGCCACAGTGGCCCTGTCAATCACACGTCCATCCAAGCCCATCTCAATGCCTTCATCCCGATAGAGATGGGGGAACCCAACCAGTGAAGGCATGATCCGTGGGGTCACCCAGCTCAGAGTGGTGGCTGTGAAAACTGGAGGGTCTGCAGAGACAGAAACCTGGCATGTTACCTGCACTGCAGTAACAAAGCAATTGAACTGAACTCATACAAGATTATACAGGTATACTGAAGCTAATAAAGTAGGTGTGCTCCTAGGTATTACTTCTGTAATGGAAAACTTGATGTTAGAGGCAGAAATAATATGGATAAAATAGGGATATGTTCCTACAACACACACACACAGACAGAGGCGAGGAGTTCAACATGTTTCAGGACACTTTTTATTCCTAACTATCAAGCCACGCATATGAAATGAAACAACTAGCTCAGCTTATGTCTTGCAAATGTAAACAAAAATATTTTGAATTTTCTAGAGACCACCCAAATAAATCCAGGGCTTTCTTTCATCAGCTTCCACTTTTCCTATGATTTCCATTTCGGTGTCCAAACCGACTAACAGTTAGAAACCATAATTTGTTGTTGGCGAACACTCTGACATGTTTAATCCATGGCTTGCTATGACATATGAATCCCAAACCTGGTTTGCCTGGACAGCTGCGCCCACCGCCGCTCCCAAATCAGAGTTGTCAAAAGGGTAGGAGAGACATAGATCAGAAATGAGGAAAGATAACAGACTGTCAGTTGTTTGCTCATCTGTGGGCTAATTAATAGCTAAAACAGCAAACCGACAATGCAGTCATTCTGTTAAAGTAGGGATGGGGGAGGTTGGGTTAGAGGGACATCTTGGCCCCGAGGGGACATTGGAGGGTCACACTGCCTTGAAAAAAAAATGATTTACCCCAGGAAAGGACTTTCTTTCCCCAACAGAAAGTGACACAGAAGTTTCATTGGCCACCCTTTCCTTGTCCCTGTGTTAAAGGGTAATGACTTTAAAAAAAAAAAAAAAAAAAGATATAATCATTTTTTCAGTACAACCTGCTTCTGAAAGCAGTAAAGAATGGACTACTGCAGTCAGGAAAAAGAAATATAGTGTGGAAGGAGCAATACGGAAAGAGCAATATGGAGCCTAACATCCCAATAAAAATACTAGATGTCAGAAGGAGGATACATTCCTAGGAGTATCTCCTGCTTAAATTCCGTGTAGAAGACTGGCACCCAGGCTCACTTTATCTGCCCCTCTCGCCTTCAATGTTGGAGGTTATTCAAGAAGCAGAGAGACTCACTGATGGGACAGGCAACTGCAGTATCCACCATCAGGATCATCCATGCCTGTTTGTAGAAGACAGTGGCCCGTGCCACCTCCACTTCCAGGCCTTGCACCTGTGGAGGAAGCAACCACAAGGATGTAGGGTTAGATGCTGTGGTGAAGTCTCACAGGTCATGATCAAACTGGTTTCTGCGCGGTGAAAGCCAATGGCTAAGGTGTTGGCCTGGCACTTGAAAGATCCAAGTTCAGGTCTCACTGAACCAGGAACTTTCTCTCAGCCTGTCCTACCTCACAGGACAATTTTTTGGAATGTAACATGGGAAGGAGCTGAGCTGTACATGCAACCACTGAAAGAAAGGTAGAATATATTAATACGTTTTTAAAAAATCTATTCAAAGCACCACAGAATACTAGGAGATCAAATTAAAGTTTATATCTAAAAGCCATGCACTCCACCCTGGTTTCCCAAGCAGGCAAACTTGGACTATACTAGTGTCATCATCTACCAGTAGTGGAACCAATCAGTGACAAAGACTGTTGGCAGCCGTGTTCACACCAGCACAAACTAAAGACATGTTTAATTCTTTCTCTTTTGTCTTCCCCCAATAAGATGGAAGACATCCCTGTTTTGTTTAACTGCCCCCCACCATGCCTGTGTGTATGTTTTAGATTTAACACACAGCATGAACACATGCTTTCATTGACTAAAATGCTTTTTATGCAAAGTTTTAGGCCAATTTTAAATCTCCACTTTTCAAAATTACACACTTTAGCCAAAATCTCCACCCAGGAACATGCTAATTCTGAGGTACAAACTGCATTTTGTTAGGGTGGACCAGATAAAGTTTGGAGAAAGAGATCCTCTGCACATCTCTGTTACTTCCCACTGCTGCAGAGTATGACACCCTTCTTAGATTTTTTGGTTTCAGTTTTCTTTTGGATTTTTTGACAGTTGATAGGAAGCAGAAAATTGCTTTAGAACACATTAGACCTGTTGCAGTTTCCCACCCTTGCTCTAGAGTAAGCCTAAGAGACCAGATGAAGACTGTAGAGGAAAAGCTTTACCTTCCTCCCATGGTTTCAATCAGGAGCAAACCCCTTCACCTTCAATATTTAATTGTCCAAAGTGACCTATATTGGTGGATAAATTACTTTGAGGCAATACATGCAGCCAAGCATAGGGAGACCAATCCAGATTGGGTCCCACCTATTTACTTCTGAGCAAGGACAGGTGAAGTGAAACATGCAATGCCTGTGGCGGGGTGTGTGTATTGTAGTCACTAATCCTTCCCATGCCTTACCATGGCAATTTCAGTCTGCTGGGTATTATAGGGAGTGCGGAAGAGGACCCGGGTGGCTGTGGTGTTGACCCCATAGCCCAGGGCATGGGCCTGCGTGGCCATCATGTTCTGCAGGGAGCCATTCTGGAAATGGAAGACCACTTGCCACACTTGGTTCACAGCCCCCTGTGCCTGCAGAAGACAAACAGGCATGCGAATGAGCAAGAGAGTCCACCCTTTCCTTCCCCCTCACACACAAACTAGCACATCACTACTTCTGTCTGAGCCTTGCATCTTTTAAATAGGAATTAGAGAGAGGGAGAGAGAGAGAGAAAGAGAGAGGGAGGGGGAGAGAGAGAGAGAGAGAGAGAGACCAGAACCAGAGAGCATATAATATTCTGGGTCAATGAATAAACAGAGCAGAATCCCTTTAAGCACAAGCCAGTCTCTTCTCCCTCATTTTCCTCAAAAATTAGAAACTGCTGCAGGATTGTATTAAGAGTCCTAGTCAGAGAGCTGTATAAAACCCTGCTTGATAAATCAGTTCCACTGTCAGCACCTGCATACAGTAAAGCAGAGCAGGTACAACCTTCCTCTTCTGGAGACCAGCCTACCCACACTGGCATTGCTGAAGGAAGCTTGCAGTGTATTAAGCAAGCAAGCTCTGTTCTCATCTCTAATCAGTGACAGGAGATAACAGCAACCTGAAGGCATTTTAAAATATAATCACTCTACTCTTTCAAGCATCTTTAGAACAAAAGAACAAAATATTTAAAGGTAAAATCTTCAGATATTTAAAGAATAAAGTATTTAAAGCTGAAATGGTTGCTCTCCAGTCACTGAACAGAGATAAGAATGCATTTCCTTGCTTAGTGGGCTTCCTCCTCTTTAAAAGGTATTTTTAAAAAGACTATACAAACCACACTTCAACTTATTCTAGAGTCCTTACCACAGGCCACACTGCAACCCAGTCTTCATTCAGGGCCTCACTTGCTATTCCTGGGACTGCACGTCGGACGGAAACCTGTAACAACACCCCACACCCAATGTCAGAATGCTGAGAATTTGTGTCCCCATGAATATCTACTTTCAGGTTGCTACATTTAATGAAGTGGGGCTTCATTAAGGGATAGGAAATAGGGATAGTGGAGTGCGACATTTGCCTCTAGATCTGGAGAGGTGGAGTGGGACATTTCCCTCTAGATCTGAAAGGAATTATGCAGCCAACCAGTTGTTAATTGAAATACCCAGCAGTCCCAGTCAGCACAGCTAATGATGAGGAGTGCTAGGAGTTGCAGTGCTAGAACGTCTGGATGGCTACACTTTGCCCCTCTAGATCGAGAGTGGAAAAATTCTTGGTCCAAGCTGACTTTTAGGGAAATTGCAAAGGGCTATATGCCACTGCTGAAAGGAGCCAAGGGCAAAAGGGTGGGACCACAAATACCAGCATATTTTAGCTTAATAGCTAAATTTAGCTTAGTCATTTTATTTTATTTCCGCTTAGTAGCTCTTCCTATCAGAAGAGGCATTTTCACCTTTCAGAATGAGGTGAGGAGAACTATACAATACAAGAGACAGTTGCAGGGCCTAAATTAGCTCTAGGGCTGAAGTTCTTCAGTCCTCTTTGTGGCAAGTTGGACCTCTACCACCAGGCAGATGGATTTTAGTGCTCTTGTTAGCATCATGGCCAAAAGTTAACAGCTGTCCAGTGGAGTAGAAAGAATTCATTTGTATTAGTGACCTTGTCTGATCTTTTTTGAATTAGCTTGGCCCTTTGAGACCATGAAAAGAGACAGAGGCTGAGAAGCAAGTGGAGGAGTGAATTTTCCTCTGTTGCTAACCTGCCTGAAAAGGTTAGCAACAGTCCTCATAACTATAGCAGAAGAAGATGAGTCACACGACTGCACTTTGATTTTTCTGTTTCTGCACTATATAATTCTTGGGTGTCCATTTTCATCAGCTGGGGGGATGCACCCCACTCCAGAGGCCCAGTTAAGCCAACAATGGAGAAGTTGATCATTGGCTGGGGATGTTCTGGGTAGAACTGGATGTTTAGGAGGCCGTTTTTGCCATTGACTATTATGGGATACTAGAGCCCATCAGCAAATGAGCTGGAATGCTTCTTTGCCGTGTATCATCTGCCGCAGCACTGAATCCCAAGAAAGCTTATCTTATAGCAGTAACATGTATCAGAAATCAACATTGAAAGAACTCTTGGGGAGGCTGGAATGAGACCCAGTTCCAGAACACAAAAAGGCAAGAAGTGGGGTTTCTCCATAGAAAACTCTTCCTTTGCCACCAAACGTGGTCAGGCTGAAAACAGGAACCTCAAGTAGTTCACAGCTGTTGAGTCCATGGCACCTATGTCTACAAATGAAAACATTTACTGAGTTCTATCTGGCATCATAATTTAGGTTAGAGGCGGGCTGGTTTGTAGCCATCAGCCACTCGAGACTCCTCCAGCTCCAGCTGAGAGTGTGTGACACATCCAAGGTCACCCAGGGGTTTGCATGGCTGAATGGGGAATTGAACCCTGATCTCCAAAGTCATACCAGCACTACATTACTACAAACTACTCTCCAACATTTCACAGATGGAAACTGGGACACATGTGGCAAGCAACATCAGAGTATAGTCAAGATAGCAAACTCTTAATGAGGAAGAATACACAAGGTATGTGAGGTTGCAGCAGATTGCTTCTGCCTGAGCCTACAGGGAAGGGCAAGATTCCATCCTCTCCTCTCCCTTCCACTGAGTACTTAGGTGCAAATGACTTTTGCACACTGAACTCAGCTTGCAGCAACTGAAGTGAGCCAAGGACAAAGGGGGAAAAGAGGAAAAGGGGAGCAAAACTGGGCATTTCAGAAGCAGATGAAAAAAGCCAAATGACAAAGGGTTAAGCAAGTCTGCTCCTGCCAAATCGGGACAGTCAGAGGCTATGAGTATGTGATTTCCTTCTCTGTTCCACTCACCTCCATGTAATTTTCTTCACAAACAATCTCACGGGGGTTCCATGGGGCATCAAGAGGGCATTTCATTGAGACATCATATGCAGCAGTCACGTTGGCAGGGCTGGTTACTTCCACTTGGAGCTGGAGTGTGAAATCCTGGTCAAACTGGACAAAAATAAAATAGTCCATTGGCCCATTTTCAAGATTCAGTATCATTGATACTAAAGGCATTCCATGTGGATAAGAAGCAATGCTACTAAGGCAGAGCTGGGAACTGTGTTGCCTCCCTGCAACTCTAACATCCCTCACCAGTGGTTCTGTTGGATGGGGCTGCTGGGATTTGCAGTCTAATTTGAAGAGATCCCTAAGATGCCTACTCCTGATCTGGTGAAAGCTGTACCACCTTGAAAAGCTGTTTTTAAAGCCACAAACACTGGTGGTAAGCTAATTTCTGATCATTTTTAAAAGAAAGCTAATAAAATACAACAGGAAAAAGAAGGATCACCTCATTACATTTAGCAGAGATTTAAAAGTATAGGCTGTAGTTATATTCCACTATGAAGTTTATTATTGGAAATAGAGATCATCTGGAGACTGAAGGAAACTAAACAAATCAAATTTATTCCTGGAATTTGATCATACCTCTTCTGTATTTTTGCCTATGCCTATTGTATAATATTTCTATAAAACTGTATAGTTTTATATTTCATGATTTTTTTTTACTTCTTATATATAACAACCTATGTACTGAAGAACTGAGAGATCACTTAATATATGAATTATTTGCATATATGTTGAATTGGATACTGATTTCTTATAAAATAATGTATTAAGTGGGCTGATTCAGCTTCCTTTTGTTTGGAATTACCTGTTGCAAAACACTTTGTTTTGCTTCTATTGTCTTGACGGCAAATGATGGAGATTTCAAAACCTTAATATCTTTGGTCTGCCAATAAGTTGTTAGATTGACAGGTTACCAGTGATGTGGCTTTTTTTAGTGGCAATCCAGGGAGTGAAATGGCTTGAGAGTATGTGGCTTGAATCTTAAATGAGGAATTAAGCTCCAGCAGCTTGACAAAGGACCCAGTCCTAACGAAGCACAAACTGTAAAACTGGTTGCTATGTGCATTGCATTGGACCCTGCTTGGAGGATTGATAAAATGGACTTTTATGAGGAATATCTGTATTTTTTACCACTACTATTAAAGAAAAAGCCCACCCATGGAACTGGGTGAAACTCAGCTTTACCAAGTTGCGAACTGAACAGCCCAGAAATGATACTCTGATCTCTGGATTGCCGTACAAGTCAGTGGTTCTGGTGAAGCCACACTGGGCTGCTACATGGTCCGTCACAGGAATGCGCTGTCCAAGCTCATCTATGGAAAACAAATGGCAGGAAGGTTACCCAAACATTGGTTAATCTAATGGGCTTCACACCAGCAGATCAACATGTTATCCTACGATTTCCTTGGTGCCACTTATCAGCTCAGGAACAAGCAGAAGTGCCTCTGAGCATGCATTGATTCGTTTTCTCTTGCAACTGAAAAATCAGATCCTCCCACCATGAGCCTCAAACTCTTAGGAACACTCCTTTTCAAAGGAGACGGTCATACTTACTGAAGACACTGTAAGTCCATGAGCTCTGACCCAAGGCAGCCTTGTCCATCCATATCCAGAAGTAACGGCCTCGACATTCGGTACGCGTAACACCTGCCAGAAAGGAAAAAGATCCAGGCAAAGGGTTTGAATACCCTGGAACCTTCACTATTATTCCACTTTAACTGCAATGGTTCCATCCAGTAGAATCTTGGAGTTGTAGTTTGGGGAGAAACACGAGAGCTTTGGGTGAGAATTCTTAATGCCCCTCCCTGGACTGCAAATTCCAGGATTCCATAATACAGAACCATAGCAGTTAAACTGGAATAACAGTGCTATAATTCTGCAGCGTGGATAGGCCCAGTGTCTCTATTTAAAGATTTCACAAACCGTTGCCAATATAGAGCCACCTGTGAGCAGCAAAATCCTTCTGTGATCAAGATGGCAAATATCATTAATGGGGATGAACACACAAGGTAGAAGAGACTGAAATAGTCTGCTTTAGCCTGAGCCTACCGGGAAGGGTAAGATGGCATCCCTCTTCTTTTCTCCCACTGCTGAGTTAATTAAATGAAAATTCAATTGAAGTAAGCTGAGGATGAAGGGAAGAAGTGGGAGGAGGATAGAGGAAACTGGGATACTTTAAAAGCAGCTGGAAAAGTAGGAAAGACTATTAATTGGGACTGTCCCTGACAAACAAAGACAGTTATTATATTATTGTTATCTTTATTTACACCCTGCTTTCTTCCTGGTAAGGACTCAAAGTGGCTTACAATATTTTTTTTTAAAAAAACAAAAAAACAGTTATACAAAAACTGTATACAGAATACAAAAAACAGAATATAAAAGTTAAAACACAAACTAAACAATCAAATAAGAATTAAAACAAACTCAAAATACATAATTAAACTCAGACTTTCATAAATTCTGCACAGCAATAGCCAGCACCTTTTATTTGACAGGCCATAATCACACATTAAATGCTGAGAAGGTTAGACGCCCACCCTGTTTCCTTCCTTTTGCCCTGTATAAAGTGGCCGAAAAGAATGCTCACCTGTGGGAAAGGGTATCGATACCACATCCTGTGACAGAAACACACACAGCAGGGCCAAGCTGCATGGGAAGGGCAAGACAGAAAATTAATCAGTTTTGCTTTCAATCGGGACACTTATGAGAAAGGGGAGTGGACACAAGAGAAGTAATGCTATCAGGGGAAAAAAGATAGGATCCCCACATAATATCCAATCACAGTCTCACGGAAAATGGGGAAGGAACTGATAGTGATTGGCATGCAGAGCCAACTCAAGATGTTTTACCACCTGAGGCAAAATAGTGCTGCCTGCCTTAACTACCCAGCTTGACTGTGGTGTACCGTACCCAAAGCAAGCAAATGGGCATTGGGCAATAAATAAAGAATCCCACAAGCACCTTTCCCATCCCCGGCAATACAAATCCAGGACTAAAATAAATGCTAAAGATTGAAACACTCTGAAGGTACCAGTTCCTGTCTGATCTTGGAGGCTAAGCAGGATCAGCCCTGGTTAGTACTTGGATGGGAGTGCCGTAGCCTTTATTTCAGAAGAAGGCAATGGCAAACCACCACTGAGTACTCCTTGCCTAAGAAAACCACATGGAATTCATAGTCAGCGGGTGACTTGAAGTCACGTGTACGCACATACACCATCTGCTGCCCCTTTATAAAACTCCAAATCTGCTGCCTAAAGACAGCTTTCTCATGTTGCCTAATAGCAGGATCTGGTCCTGGTTTTGAGCAACTTCAGCTTGTTCTCTATGTACTTCTTTTAACTAGGAAGAACTCTTCCAAAAACAGGTACAGAAGACGGAGTCAGGAGAAGTTGGGCAGGGGGGAACAGGGTTGGGAATCCCAGCCCTCCCAAAACTGGACTGCATACCCCAGCAGCCACAGCCAACACAGGCGGCGGTGAGGTATGCTGCAAGTAGCAGTCCAATAACATCTGAAGGGCCATGCAATTCCCATCTCTGGTTTAAACTAACAAAGGGAGGCCTTTAGCTACCCCTGGAATCTATTTTAGGACAGGTTGAAATCGCATCCAGGCTTATGCCTGAACAAACTATCTTTTTAACAACACTCTTGAGAATTTACTTTTGTTCCCCAGAAAAAAACTAGTAATTAAACCATTGAAACTAGAAGGTGTCTCATGTTCAAGGCAGTAAACACCAGGACCTTGCAAGCCTACTGTACCTACTCAAACACAAGACTCATCAAGTTTAGTGGAATTTACTCATAGATTAGTGTGCAGAGGGGGAGCCAAAAGGGATTCCTGCTGATATATTAAAAGAAGTTCTACAGATTGAAATGTTATTTACAGAAGTCTCTGTACTCCAAATTCTCATTTTGCCATGCTATTATCAGAAAAAGTTTTGGGAATTACTCAAGTATTCAAGTATACTTAAGGTATTCTGGTACACAAGGCAGAAAATCCCATACACTCCCCATTTCCTATCCAACCCATTTCCTATCCAACTTTACAATTCCATCATCTTACATCCCCAAGACTATAAAATAACTTCACTGAATTACATAAGCACACAATAGTAACAAAGGTTATGGAAGTCTGCTGCTTAAAGAAGCTGCTCTGCGCTACCTCATGGTCAGCCACACCTAGATAATGTTGGCTGTCTTCAGAGTGGAAAAAGAGACATGTAGGAACAGGGAGAGAGAGAACAGAACTGAGCATCCAAGAACCAGCAGCCACTCATGCTGCAACAATCTGCTGTAGTTTCACTTTGTATGCAATATACAGTTTGCCCTCCATATTCACTAGGGTTAAGGGCACAGGACCCCTGCAAAAGTGAAAAAAAAATACAAATATCAAAATGTGTGTGTGTCTGTGGAGAAGGGGTCAGGCCAAGCCAAAAACTAAATGAAAATGTCCAGTAAATGATTTTATTGAATGGAACTCTCACGCACCAACGCAATCACTCACACACTCACTCAAGACCTATTAAGAAGCAAAAGAGAGGAAACTGGATAGGGGGGATATTGAAGGGGTTGTAGCTGGCGTAATACTGCACCTTTTCCTGAAGCCCTTGGTCCGGTAAAAACAGCGGAGAAGTGGGACTCAGCACGGAGAGGGCTGAGAGGATTACTAAACGGACGGAGAAACGGTCTGCTGGGATGACCGAGAATATGATCTAAAGAAACTCTCAAAAACTGGGACTATTTGTAGGGAAAAAAGTACCTGGAGGGCTAATCCTTTCCCGGGGAGAATAATGGGTGTTGCAACGAGAAAGAAGCTCCACAATGATAACTTCCTTTGCACGATCAGATTACAAGGTGTTGCCAAAGTCTCAAGATCTTCGGCTGCATTTGGTTGTGGTGTGACTTCATGTAAATGATCCTCGCCTGATGGGATATTTGCTCAACTTGGGGCAAACACATTAATCTCCTCAAGTCAGCTTCTCAGGGGTTGAGGACCCTTTGTTTATTGTGGGTTTGCACAGCTTGAGGTCTCCTGGGGCTACGTGACTGGGGATTTTACTGGCCCGACCTGGTTTTCGATCATTCAACCGTGGCTGCCTATGTGCCCATCTGGGCAACCTCTCAGGCACATGGAATCATATTTTAATATCAAAATTGTAGACCCCGGGAGAGGATTTTTATATTCTAAAATCTTCACATCTGAAATCTAGTAATTAAAACAATAACAACAACTCAGAGCAAGGGGAACAAAACATGCTTACCTCGCAAAGAGAAAGGAACACATACCAGGACAAGTTGCTTTCTTCCTCAAACAATGTTCAGTTCTTCAAAGAAAGAAACCCTAGTGGCTACAACTTCCCAGTTTCAAGAGAGGCAAAGGTTTTATAGCTTACTGTTTTTGTTTCCAGATAGTATTTTCACCTGTTCTCAATCTCAATTAGAGAAAGAGTTCAAGCTGGCTGGGATTTTATGGGTGGGGGCTACTGAGTTTGCCCTAGTTTAATAATTTTCAGCCAAATTATCCTGTTGGATGCCACAAACCCAGGGAGATCTGGATGCTAGAGAAATAAATAATATGCCTTCACTGCTCATGTTTTCATTAAAGGGCTTGTTTAGCATTGGTATACAGAGTAACACAAGGCAAAGAATTTGTGTTATAAGAATGGCACTCCCTGCCAAAGCCCTTGTATGTCTTTAACAGGCAGAAATTCATCAAGTAGAGTTTCCTCTTTCCTCCAGATGAACTCCAAAAGCAATTCTGCTGAAGACTTTCTGTTAATTTGGTGGTTTGGAGCCTGTCATAAAAAATGTTGACAACTATCTTATTTTTTACAGGAAAAAAAAAGTTGAACCTTGGATGATATAGCAAATTTTAACAAATTCAGCCTAGCAAATGTCTTCAGAACCTGAATCCAGAACAACAGACTTCTGAACTTGTGTGGAGTGCCTTTTCCTGGCTAATTATGGTCCATTGTCTCATATTTAGCACTAGGAAAGTGCCCAGGGCAGGAGTGAGCCAGATGGTGTTGGATACAATTCCCATTATTTTTAGTCAGCATGCCAAAGGGCTGGGAATGATGGGAGTTGTGCTCCAATACAGTTGGTCACCCCTGGCCCAGAGTGTGGTTTCCATGGGTTCTGATGCCCCATTTTTGCCTTCTTGGAAAGTAAATCTTGTTCTATAAAGCACACTACTTCTATGGGGGAAAAGAAGTATAAAGCATAAGGATGTCACCTTTCTCATGTCACTTCTATCAGGACAGCTATGGTACAACGACCAGACATCCAACAGGTACAGTTTCCACCATTGCCAGAATAAATGGAGCAAAAGAACTACCTAAGAATTTCTAAGCACATTACAGTATGATAAAGCTTTTATTATTTAATGGCTGTGTTGGATCTCTAGATCTCTGATCAGCCTACATTTGCAGACTGATTTATATTTCAAATAAACACTGGTGAAAAAAAATCCAAAATTATGCAATATCTCTTTTTCTTAAAAACATTCAGCTAACAACAGTATGTCCAACAGCATCAGGACATCCACATTTCTGTGAACTATTTACTGATTTATTACGTTTGTATGCTGCCTTTCTCCCAGAGTGGGACCCAATAAAGAGAGAAGAAATAAAGGAAAAGGCAATGCCTAGCATCATGGATGAAGAATTATATTTCATATCTTACATTAAACCAATCAGTACTTAATCCTATTTTTAAAAATATGATCACAGTACATTATTTTTACACAAACCAGTAAAAAAAAAAATAACTGGGTTGAGAAGAATATGGTACAAAAAGACATAACATTTCCAGATCATACAGACGGCTTTTCTAAGCTGGCATAACAAAGGGACTTTCCGCACTACACTATTATAGCGCTATTATTCCACTTTCAACCTCCCATGGAATTCTAGGGTTTGCAGTTTACGGAGGGAGATTCAGAATTCTTAGCCAGACAGCCTTTTGGCCTCAATAAACTACAAACCCCAGAATTCCACAGGATGTTGAAAGTGGAATAACAGCACTATAACACTGCAGTGCGGAAAGCCCGAAAGACTCCCCCCGCCCGCCTGCCTCTCCGCGTCATCCGGGGGCTTTCCAAACCTCACTTTAAGAAAGGCGGGATTTAAAGGACCTCCGACCGGGTCTCTTTTGGAGCAACCGTAGAAGCGATTGGACGAGACCCTTGTCAATCAAGAGCATCGTCCTCCGCCGCGGCAGCGATCGAATTTGCGGAACAAACGAGCAGCGAAAAGAACCCCTCGTTTCTGATTGGTCGGTTTGTCTCCATAACCTTCGGGCTCAGGGCGGGTTAGTCGGCGGTCCGGGCGCGTAGGGGAAGATTTAAAGGGGAACTCGCTGCCTCTGCTGCAGTCCTGTAGCAGCCTGAATCTGAAGGTGAGTCTGGGGAATCTGGCCAGAGGACGAGGATAGTAACACTTCCCACAATGAGTTAATTCGGTATCTGGGAAAAAGACAAAAACAAAGGAGGGTCCATGTGTGTGTTGTTCCAAACTTCAGTCGTCGAAGAGTTCTGTGTTACCTTAGAGGTTGACGCATTTGTCAGAGCATGTGTTCTAGCTCACTGGATCAGATGTGTCTTATCCCGAATTTCAGAGGTGTGTATGTATTTTATACACACACACACACGTGAAATTCCAGGTAAAGCTCAGAGTATCTGATGAAGCTGGACAGAATCTACGGAAGCACGCACTGTGAGAAATGTGTTAGGCTTTAAGGTGTCACAGGACTCTGTGTGTGTGTGTGTGCGTGTAAACAAAGAGACTTGTGGCATCTTCAAAGGCAACACATTATCTGAGCCAGCATGGTGTAGTGTTGGACTAGGACCCTGGAGACCCACTGGATGATCTTGGATGAGTCACGCACTCTCCGCCTCCTGAAAACTTTGCAATAGGGTCACCTTAGGATTGCTGTAAATCGGGAAGGACGTGAAGGCACACAACAACTATGTGTGTATACACACGCGCGCGCACACAGAAGACACATGATTACCTGCTGGGTGGAGACCGTAGTGAAGTCAGAGGGAAATTAAGTGCTGGAAGTACTAGCAGTGACAGTTGCACGAGTGATAGTCAGAACAGCAATCTGCCCTCTGGTCCGTGAACGTGGGGAGAAATAATTGTGTATCCTCAGAAAAAGAATGTGTGGCTATTGGCTCTGTTTGCTGAACAGCCATTTTGTGGCTGGAGAGACACATGCGTACAGTGGCCAATATGCCAGGCCACATTTTTAGACTCTTCGGCCTTTGAGACCCCTCCCTAAACTTCAAACCCAAGAATTCCATAGGATGTGGAAAGTGGAATAATAGCACTATAACAGTCTAGTGTGGAAATGGCCTCTGTTTCTCTCCCTTGTCCCCTAATTATTGTGCCATTCAGGCTGGTGAAGAGTTCTGGAAAACTCCAACGCTCATTGATGAGTCTCTTTCAACCTTCCTGGGCATGCAATCTCTGATTTACAAGAAGTAGTTTTTGAACAAAACAAAAGTTGGAGAGAGAAACAGGCTAAATATTCACAAATTCCAGTCCATTAACAGAGGCAGGAAGAGACAGCGTACTATGTATATTAATAAATATGTTCTCACAGCCAACCATGTAGCTAAAGACTTCTGTGCAATAAAGCTTCTGACTTTAATCATTATTCAGATTTGTTGCTTTTGCTCCTCAGAACTACAGACAAACCTGACAGACTTGCATAATCTTACACAACTTGTTGAATATTTATAGTCAGTGTCACAAATGGATTCTTTCTCCATTGTGTTACACTCTGATTCCATCCCCACAACTATGTCACTATTGGTGTATCTGTGGCTTTAACATTAACTCTAGCCATTTCCACACTACCTTGTTATGATGCTATCATTCCACTTTCAACATTCCATGGAATCCTGGGGTTTGCGGTTTAGGGAGGGGCATTTAGACTTCCCAGCCAGAATGGTCTTGAGCCTCAGTAAACTACAAACCTCAGAATTCCAAGGATGTTGAAAGTATAATAATAGCATTATAACTGTGAAGTGTGGAAATGGCCTCAGTGCATCTGAAGTGGACTGAAATCTGTGAAGGTTCATGCTGAAATAATTCAATTAATCTTAAAGGTGCAGATAGACACCCCCCCCCCCTTTCCCCTGTTTATGCTGTGATGGACTAATGCATGTGGGCCCCATTTGTTTGTTTGTTTTTCTTTTTTATTTAATTTTGGAGTGACTAACATCGATATACGTACAAAAAATTTTTTTCCAGCAATTACTACAAAACCATGAGTACTCCACCCACAACCAACAAATTAATTTTCCCAGTAAATATATTACTGCTATAAGGTGTGGTGATGGCCATTTGGTTTGGATGGCTCTGGAAGGAAAGATAAGACAAATTCATCTGCTGCTAGAAGCTCTTCTTTCGGTGCAGTCTACCCCTGCATATGAGTGGCTGAAGAGCAACATTAGGAGAGGATGGTTTTCTGCAATATCCTGCTTTTGGTGCCCGTTTGGGAGCTTTCTAGGTTGGCCACTGTAAGAAGAAAATCTTAATTCTAATCCAGCAAGAATTAGTTCCAAGTAAACTTGGTTTTCTGATCTATTCTGCTGTGAATAAATGCAGCAATGCTTTGGCCAGTCTTTTAAAGAGATTGCTTTCACCACCTTTGGCCTCCTTGATCGGGTCCCTTTAAATATACTTTAAATGTTGTTTTCTCCCCCCGCAAACCACTCACCTTTTTGCTTTCATTGCAGGCCAGGGCCATGGGCGATGAAATAAACCTGGAGCAGGAAGGGCACCCGCTCTTTGGGGGAGCATTTTCGGCCTACCTTCCCCCTGGCAGTATTGATATCAGGTATGCCAGTCCTTCAGAGCAATGAACAGAAGAACAAGAGAAGAGGAAGCCACTCTGGGCCAGCATTCTGTCCACACAGTGGCTCACCAGTAGGATATGGATGCAAATGTCTTCTGTCCCCAGCAACTAGGATACAGAAGCACAGTGCCTCTGATCCTGAATGTGATGTGTAGCTACCCTGGCATCATACTCGCACACACAGAATCATAGAGTTGGAAGAGAACACAAGGGCCATGCAGTCCAACCCCTGCCGTGCCGGAATACACAATCAAAGCACTCCCAACAGATGGCCATCCAGCCTCTGTTTAAAAAACCTCCAAAGAAGGAGACTCCACCACCCTCTGTGGCAGCATATTCTACTGTCAAAGAGCTCTTACTATCAGGGAGTTCTTCCTAATGTTTAATTGGAATCTCTTTTGCTGCAGTATAAAGCCATTGCTCCATGGCCTAGTCTCTGGAGCAGCAGAAAATAAGCTTACTCTGTCTTCCCTCTGACATCTTTTCAAATATTTAAATATTTAAATGTGTCTATCATGTCACCTCTTAACCTTCTCTTCTCCAGGCTAAACATGTCCAGCTCCCTAGGTCATTCCTCATAGGGCATGGTTTCCAGACCTTTTACCATTTTGCTCACCTTCCTCTAGTTGTCAATATTCTTCTTGAATTGAGGAACATTTATTTATTAATTAAAGTACTTATCCCCTCCCCATACATATCCAAGGATCTCAGTAATAATGCTTACAATAAAACAAACCATTTAAAAAAATATAAAACAGAATGACTTCAAGGCTAAAAACCCATTGAACTATTTAATGCTTTAAATAGGATAGTTCAAAACAGCTAAAACAATGTGGCAGTTTGGACAAAATCATTCATGCCCCGAAAGCTTTAGTGAATGGCTTTTGCTTGGCACTGGAATGAGAGCAGCGTTCCCATGAATCCAGCCTCTAAGGGGAGGATATTCCATAACTAGGGTGCCACAACAGAACAGGTACTTCACCATGTTCTTCCCACAGTGTATTGTCTTGATAGATAACTAATTGATCGCCCTAAGCAACATGAAAAGATCTGTGATCGCCTGAGCAGGGACTTGAACCCTGGACCCTCAGATTAAAAGTCTGATGCTCTACCAGCTGAGCTACTCAGGCTTACATTGAATTACCTGGCCTGACATAAGTAATGAAAATCTGCCAAATCTACATTAAGGGACAAGAATTCCCCAACTATCCAGCATAGGCTGGGTGAGAGATTCTGGGAGTTGTAATCCCAAAAAGCAGCTTTGCTAAGTTTAGCTCTCTTTCCAGACTTGGAATATACAGGCCTCTGCTCCCTTAAGTTCCCAAATCAGTACTTGAAAACAGTGAAGCGGTGTTCAGAGTTCTCGTATTTGAAATAATGGGCAGCTTTTATTTTCTGTTCGCTGATGCTATTCTGAGAAATTGTCCCCACGTTGTAATTTTTCAGAGGGCTGTTGTTTGTTCCCTGTATTAATTCCAGAGGATCTTTGTTTCCCTGCTGTTTGTATGGCTCCTTCCATGGAAAGTGAGATGCTACAGTTCTTTCTTTTTGGCATTAACTCTGTTTCAAGAAAGAAAGAAAGAAAGAAAGAAAGAGAGAGAGAGAGAGAGAGAGAGAGAGAGAGAGAGAGAGAGAGAGAGAAGAGAAGAGACATTGTGATTTAGGGATTAAAGTGTTGGACTGGGATTTAGAAGACTCAGTTCAGGTTCTCACTCAGCACCAAAACTGACTGGATGATTGTGGACCAGTTACTGTCTTTTGGTCTGACCTACCTCACAGGATTGTTGTAAGAACAAGGTGAGGAGGAGAGATGCGTATGCCAGCTTGAGCTTGTTGGAAGAAAGGCACGTGTAAATGCCAAATCAATGGAAAAAAGCTCTTGTTTACCCTTGAATTTCTTAAATTTGTAAATTTGGATAGAGTTCTCAAAGGAAAGATAGAGCCTCCATATGCAGCTGTAGTATATCTTAGATTACCAAGTGCCAGAAGAAAGGGAAAAGGACTGGTTGTTACCATTGTGGTCTTATTTGGGAGAATCCAAGTCATGGGTGGGCAGATTGTGGCCCTGTTGGAGTTGCTGGAAGCAACTCCTAGGATCCCCAAGCTGGCTAGAACTGACAAGATTTGTGGAGCTGTCACTCAGAAAAATATGTTTCCCAAACTCTAGCTGCGCCCACCTTGAAGTCTTCTGCTACTACATGCAAAAGTTGTTTCACAATCGGTGTGCCACTTCAACAGTTTTTACATAGCAATTAAATAACTTCAAACTTGCGGATTTAAAGTTTTGCTGTTCTAAATTTTATCACCATACCTCTTCCTTGTATCATGAAACTGGGGTGGGCATTGTGCTGTACTCCAGATGATGTGGGACTGCAAATCCCAGAAGCCAGAATAGCCAGTGGTGAAGAATGATGGGTGTTGTAGTCCAACCCCATCTGGTCATTTGATTCCTATCCCTCCCATAGATCCACATGTCCAGAATAATTCTGTCCTTGCCTATCGGATTCTCTCCTCCCACTCATTTCTTTCCCTTGCAGTGAGATGCGTCAGGTACCAGATAACCAAGAAGTCTTTGTTCATCCCTGTACGGACCAAAGCATCATCATAGAACTGCTGGAATATCAGGCAGGTGTGCCAGATGAAAGTGCTGCCAGGTAGGTGATGGGAGGCGTCTTCTTTTTGCTGATATGTAGATTGATGCTCATGCTCGTGCTTTTTCCAATCATCATCATCATCCAGACCTTTTTATTTAGAGTTCTCATTTTTATTTAAACAAGTGCTAAGGACTTGCTGGGAATCTTTTTTAATGGAATATGTGTGTTGTATTTTTTTCTTTTAATGTTATGTTTTTAAAATTATTTTTAAACCTTTACCATCAGTGGTATTTTAATATGATATCTTAATTGTACTATAACTTTTTATCATCAGGTTCTTAGCTTTATCTGTGACCTACCAGATTTAATGGTTATAAACTGTCTTGCATTCCATGCTTGGAAAAAAACGGAGTATTAAAAAAATACATAAAAATACATCCAGCTCTCAACCTCCAATCTTAAATGTGGTTCATTGGCAGCAAAGGGGAAAAGTCAACTCTTCACATGGTCAGAGACCATCT
This sequence comes from Cyclura pinguis, assembly GCA_030412105.1. Lineage (NCBI taxonomy): Eukaryota > Metazoa > Chordata > Lepidosauria > Squamata > Iguanidae > Cyclura > Cyclura pinguis. The sequence goes on along the minus strand of CM059604.1, from coordinate 133,303,633 downwards.
TGTTTGTTGCACTTAGTCATGAAAGGGTTCCTGAGTTTTATGCTGGCTGGTGTATCCTGGGAGTTACCATCCAAAAAAGCAATTTTTCCAAAGTGCTGCTTTTGATGCATCTATCTAGCTCAGGGCTGGGCAAGTTGTGATGTCCTAGATGTAGTAGAACTCCAGATCCCATCGTTCCCTAACCGTGGGTCACATTGGCTGGGGCTGATAAGAGTTATTATCCAATAATATCAGATAGGCTACAGATTGTGTGACCCTGATGTAGTTTGTTCCTCAGATCAGTCCAAGAATGTTTCATAGTTCCCAGTGGGGGGATGTAGCTCAGTGGTAGAGCGCATGCTTTGCATGCATGAGGTCCTGGGATCGATCCCCAGCATCTCCACTTTTTCTGCTCTGTTGGCAAATCATAAAGGCAAGAACTCAAGGTAGAGAATTGGACATGTCACTAAAAGTAGCTGTTAGTGATGTGCTATATGGTAAAACTTAAGATAAAATAGAATTTTAAAGGATAGCATCAAGATACATTATGGCTACAATCCCATTAGTGATACATGCTAGAGTAACATACTGTTCTGCTACGGTACAGTGGCCCCACTACTTTTGCGAGGGTTCAGGATGCAGAACCCTCATGAAAGTGGAGAAACTGTGAATAACTTGACCTCTGCTCCCCCTTATATTCCCTTCTGGGGCTCCCCCTTTCCCATTCCCATGTAAAAACGGAAGGGGAGGGGGAGAAGCCTTGTGGGAGCCTTCCTTTCCCCTTCTGGAGCTCCTCCTCTTCCAGTTCCCACACAAAATGGAAGGGAAGGTGGGGGGGAAGCCTTTTGCGAGTTCGCTGTGCTGGAGCAAAATGCATAGGAATGGGAGGGGGAGCTTACATGAGACTTTCCCCCCTTCCCTTCCGTTTTGCCTTGGTATGAGTTCTCCACGCTGAGGCAAAATGCGTGGGAATGGGAGGAGGAGAATGGGGAGGCACAGGCTCTCATGAATAATCAAATTTGCGAAGGTCAAACCCACGAATGTGGAGGGAGGACTGGATATTCTTTCAGAAGCATTGTAGAAAGAGGTATTTTGTACCTCCTTCTGCAACACCCCCTTGTTCTGGCTGCACAACAATAGCTGAGAAGCTCCCAAGTAGGGTTGTATCTCCGTATGAGCCCAGCCTGTTCTGGCTGCCCTGGAGTAGCCTGAGGCCATTTCAGCGCTAGACTGTTATAGTGCTATAATTCCACTTTCAACATCCTATGGAATCCTGGGGTTTGCAGTTTAGGGAACCCCAGGATTCCATAGGATGTTGAAAGTGGAATAACAGCACTGTAACAGTCTAGTGCGGAGATGGCCTGACCCTGAGGCAGAGGTTGCTCACCCGCCACTCCCACCCCGGTGAAGAAGGACAGCTCAAGTGCTCCCAGATACATTCCCGGAGCCAAGGAGTGACTGGGGGCAGAGTTGCCCCTTGACCCGTTCAGTGTAAATGCACAGGCAAAGATGTATGTTTTGGCTGCCTACTTATTGGAGCTCAGCCTTTAAGAACTATAACCTGAAATCTTACAAGAACTGTAACTTGACATTACTTTTCTCCCTCTTCTTAACTTTAGTTTGTGTTCTCTGTCAAATGGCTTATCTTTCTAAGATTGTCTTAAGAGCCGGATATGAATGCTAGGAGGATGTACATGAGAAGCTGTCTCGTACCGAGTTAGACTCGTGCTCTGTCTAGGCTGTTGTTGTTATGGGCAGCAGTGGCACTCTGGGTAGGATTCCTTCCTAGCCTTGCGTGAAGATCGTGGTATTGCCTAGTGGAACCCTGTTTAGCTTCTGCAACCTGTCAAAATTGGGGAGAGTGGGGTGTTTCAATATGTACGCAATAAATAGGGTTGCCAGAGTGAAAACTTCAGAGGGCTCCTGTTCCTTTTAAGGATTGTGTAGAAGAGGAAATTTCAGCTAGTATTGCTTGTCACACAACCAGCTACCAAACAACAGCAGCTGAAAACCCCTCTTCTACACAACCGTTAAAGGTACAAGAGCCCTCTCAGGTTTTTACTCCGGCAACCCTAGTAAGAGTTGAGTTGACTTAAGACAGGTGGAGACAGTGCACTCTATAGGCAACATGAAAGCCCTAAGGCCACTTGAAGGCTTCTAGAACCCCCTACCCCCCCATTGTTTTGACAGGTATTTGCCCCACCTGGACTTTTTTTAAGGCTTAGGAGAGGTCTGTTTTGCAACTAGGTCAACCAGAATTTGACTTCTGGTAGCAATAACAACCTTTTGGTGGTCTAACCTGGCCACATGCACCACACACATGGAGAAATTGCCAACTCCCACTCTCTGTTAGGAGGAACATTTTGAATAACTTTTTAAAGAAAAAAAATCGGAGGTGGAGGAGCTACAAAGAATACAGCCCTCCAATGCAGGGCTAGTGCGGCCTCTGACAGAGGACAGGTGGAAGCCAAGCACAGAGTCATGATCCGGTTCCGCTCCTCTTCTAAGAAATGACAAATAAACCTAGGATTCTTTTTTTCAGTTTAACCTAAAAGTGGCATTAAGATTCCTGTTCAGATAGAGGCAACAGAGTGCCAGCAGTTGAATGTACATGCACTTCAGTAATGGATCATTTGGTGGAAGGATAAGAAAAGAAGAGATAGAAGCAGCAGGGGGATGTAGCTCAGTGGTAGAGCGCATGTTTCGCATGTATGAGGTCCTGGGTTCAATCCCCAGCATCTCCAGAATGCTCTTTTTTTTGGCTGTGGGGAGTGGTATTTCTTTTGTAGAAAAGGTTGTTTGGAACATAGTGATGTGCTTCTGTCTTCAGCTTATTTTTAGGCATTTTTACACACTGTTTGATCACATCCCTCCAGATGCACAAGAACATTTTCTTCACTCTTTGCATCCACAGGTGAATCATTAATTTAAACAGGATCAAAAAATGGATCAAAAACACCCCCAAATGGGGTTTGAAATGGGTGTGTTTACTTGGAAGTAAATCTGAATGTATTCCATGAAGCTTACTTCAGCATTAGACCTTGGAAAAATTCCTTTTTGGGGGGCCTAGAATCTCATAGTCTGTTTGGCCAGTGGTCATGTTGTTTCTTGGAGATGTAGCCCCTCCCCAAAGGTCAATTTTCTGTCCTCTGTCCAGAGTGAACGTTCAAAGGGTCATGAAAGGTTGGTTGTGAAAATGGTCTTGAAATGCAAGGAAAAAAGAACAGTGTAATGTCTGAAAAAGACCATTAGGCATTTCTGATCAACAGGAAAGTAGGCTGGCTTCCTAGGGCAAGGGGATGTAGCTTAGTGGTAGAGCGCATGCTTTGCATGTATGAGGTCCTGGGTTCAATCCCTAGCATCTCCATTTTTTTAAAACTGTATTCTGCAGGCAAATGATTAAGACAAGAAATCTGAGGGGGACACTGGCTGAAGGAGGTACAGGCAAAATGCAACACCAGGAATGGGCAAAGTGTGGCGTTTGGACTAGAAATATAGCCCCTGCCCAACTTGTGTTTACATCCCTCTGCTCCCCACTACCAAAGTAATTTCAAACCAATTTTTAAAAATGGAAACAATATTTCCAGGAGCTTAGGTCTTGTTTTAAAGGAGAATTCCCTTAAAGACCCCAGGAAGCACAATTTTCCTTGAAAACAAGGGGCATACTCGTGCATCTTGTTTTTAACAATGACAGCAACACAATAAGAATAATATTGCCCTCTAATTTTAGCAGTACACAATTTGAGAGAGGTGCAGCCAGCAGAGTGTTCCAGCAGAAGGGCAAATCTGGTCCTAGATCCGCTGAAGTTGTGTCATCTGATAGAACCAAACTGCAGTGGGATTAGCATTAACCATAAAAAGACACACCAAGGCCAAAAAGTGAAATTGGTTCATGATCTGATCCTGGCTAGGTATATTCTACTGTCCACATTTCCCCCCCCAAAAACTCTCTTTCTGTTTTGATAAATGACAGGTGCAACATTTTAGGGTTTTTCTTTTTTAAAGTAAGCTGGAGCTTTTAAACTGTTATTTCCTCATTGAGCTGGAGGCCACAGTGCGCTTCAAGTGGCATGAAAAAAAAATGACTCACTACCTGGTGACATCACCATGCAGAGCTGCATTCAGAGTGGGGATATAGCTCAGTGGTAGAGCGCATGCTTTGCATGTATGAGGTCCTGGGTTCGATCCCCAGTATCTCCATGTTTTTTTATTAAAACAGATTTACTTTACAGGCAGCCACTTCTGCAGCCTTTGTCTCTCAAACATCTGTCTGACGTTTCTTTCCTTTGGCTATGTTGAGGAATGAAAAAAAATGCAGCCTGTGGACAGCATGCAGCTTTCCTCAAGGCCATTTTTATGGTACCTTGAAACCCCTCCTCATTTTTTGAAAAAAAAAAAATTTGTCCCTGGAAAGACAATTTCACCACATTTCCTGTTTTAAGCCCAGGAGGGGCCTTTTCTTTTCCAAGCAGGAGGGAAATCAGAAGTTGCCTTAGAGGTGACTTCATGTTTTAGAAACGGCCTCTCCTCAGCCTTAAATCATCCTGTGAGGGTGCAAAAATGTGACAGTATTGCCCCCTATATTGCCACAGGAAGGGGCATTCAGAAGCATTTAGGGTTGGGGTTTTTTTTGAGGGCAGGTGAGGGGGGGTGCATTCCACTTAGGTCTGCTGAGGCCAAGGTCACCTCCGGCCCTTGACATCTCAGTGCTACACAGACGCACATGCCAGCCCTGTTAACATGACATAGAAAGAGGAAGGAGGCTTTCTTAAAGCTGAGTGTATCTTCTAGGCCAGTGCTGCTCAAAGTGGTGGTCCACAGACTGCTGCCAGTCTTCAAACCATCGGCTGTTGGTCCCTGACAAGTTTCCAGGAACAAAAGAATTTGAGCCAATGTGCACAGATGTGGTGCCAGTCCCTGTAGATGTAGCTCAGTGGTAGAGTGAGTAATGTATATGTATGAGATTTACTGACTGTGGGACGATCCTAAAAGTGGTTTAGAGTATGAAAATCTGAATGGCATACAGTCTTTGTCTCTTTGCCACAAATTAAGCAGGCTGGGTTTTGGGTAAAGCTTGGGAAAGTTCCTCTTTTGGGACACTCACTCCCAGCTTCCCCAAGCCAACATGGTTAGTGGCCTTGTTCACCAAGTGGATTCTGGAAGCTGTTGTCCAAATCTGGAAGTCTTCTACACCCCTTCTTTTGGTTTCCTTCCATGATTGAGTGAGGTGATGTCTCCTCCCTTTGTTTTTTTTCCAAACCAACTCTTCCCTGTCCTTATTTCTACCAGGTACCATTTTGAGGACTTGGCTGATACATCTGCCACCACTGAGATCTTGAGCCAAGAACAGATAATGCCTCATCTCTTGGCCCTGGAAGGCTGTAGCAGTGCCTGGCAGCTCACTGCCCGTCAGCTGGTCTCTAAGTTCAATGAGGAGGTGGGTATCAAGGGTTGAGAAGAAGAGACAGTCTCAGGGTGTTATCAAGGGTGCCAGATTATTGGTCTGGGATTGGCACCTGAGAGCCTCTCAAAATTTGGGTGGGTGAGATTTGCTCAGGACACTCAAAGGGCCAGTAGTTCCAGTCTTCCTGTACGCTCTCTTCCTCTCCCGTCCCTTTAATCTCTTTTTGTAGGGCATCATTCTTTCAATCTATGGGCCTGGTTTGAGGTCAGCCTGGGTTTTGCCCGTATGTGGGAGAAAGGCTAAATCAGTGGTAGAGCCCATGTTTTATATGCAAAAGTCCCCACTTTAGTCTCTGTCATTTCGAGTTAGGACTGGGCAGAACTGCCATTGGTAATCCTGGATAGCCCCTGACAGCCATTGCTGAATAAGGGATGGACAGGAGGTAGATCTGGATTTACTGTACAGTCTTCCAGGACCTTGGCAAAGATTTTTGGCCAAGGTGCCGTTTGATGGCGAAGGTCCAGAGAGCGACAGGTGCTCAGTTTCCCCCAGCTGCCCAGTGTCACTAGGGTACATCATCATGGTCAATCAATTCTGTTTGTAGTAAAGGGACAGAGCTGCACCTGGGCACTGCTGAGCACCTGATGGGAGAGTATTGCACAAGGAAGTGCTAGATATCTCCTTGAGTAATATTCATGAAAATATCTATCTCCAGTTATGCCAGAGTAAGTTACTAAGACAATTCCAGCCCATGACTCCCAATTGTTTTACAATAGCAACAACAAAATGACTGCACCACCCATGATCATGTTTAAGTTATACACCTGAAATGAAAACTGCCTTTGTGTAGTAACAAGACAGTTTCTTTCATTTCAAGTAATGATACCCAGAAGGCCATCCTGTTGAACTGCAATATCTATCATCCATATATACTAGGGCCGTTATGCATAGAGGATGGAAGTTGTAGTACACATGAAAGAGACATAAGCCTCCACACCACGGACACACACACTGAGCGATAGTCAAGGCAGTCTCTTTCCTTCTCTCTCTTTAAAGATGGAGCCCAAAAGTGTTCACTTTAGAACTGGTCAGGTTGTTTTTGCCTATAGAGTGTATCATTATTTCAGGCAGCTTCTTTTAGGAAACAGTATCATTCCATTAATTTTGGGGTACTTTTGGAATGTTTTCTCTCTTCTTTCTCACTACCTGAAATATAGGCATCCCACATGGTGTCTTTGAAGCACTCTTCCAAAATCAAGGTCTGTTTATGTTCTCCGTTGGTGTTAAAAAAGGAGAGACCTTCCCAAGAGCTTCACTTAGTTTCTCTTTTTGGTCCCAGGCCAAAAATGAAGTAACCCTGCATCTGGCATTGCTGCGCCTTCCACAGTATGGGACAGACCTGCTTCTCACCTTCAACAATCCCACGTGGATTCAGTAAGTATATCTTAAAGCAGAGGTTGGGATGACTCCATACAGACCTCCTCCACATGAGGCTCAGTTTCTAACGACAAAAGTGCCTGTCCTCATGGCTGCCTCTTTCAAACAAGGGGACACGATATGTTTGTTCAGCAGTAAGGGAAATACTTTATACACAAATGGGACTTAGTGGGCAGAGGTAAGAAAGATACAGTAACTTAGTTGGGAGGTGCACCTACTTTGCATGGAGAAGCATTAGCTTCCAGTTCCTGGCGTCTCCAGATAGGGTTAGGATAATATTTTGCCTGGAAACCATGAGAGTCAGTGACAATAATACTGGATGAGGTGGACCAAGAATCTGACTCATGTAAGGTAGAAAAGAGAGACAGTGTAATGTACTGATTTAAGCAGTGCACTACAACTTTGGAGACCAGAGGTTGAATCACTGTGTGGCCGTGGAAATCCACTTGGTGACTTTGGACAAGTGACACTCTCTCAGTTTCAGAGGAAGGCAAAGGAACCCCCCTCTAAACAAATCTTGGCAAGAAACCCCCATCACAGATTTGGCTTAGAGTCGCCATAGGTCAGAAACAAGTTGAAGGCACATAACAAGAATAAGGTAGGCGTGAGAACCATGTTGCTGGTGGGCCACATGCAGCTGCCTGGGGGTTGCTATTGCGAGAATCCTGTAGATGCATCGGTTTTGCACACAGCTTCTAGCAAGATGAATCCTTTTTTTCCCTTTGTAAAACCAGAAGGGGTTTTATTCGGGCCTCAGTTTGTGTGTAGGTGCTGACATGAGGCTAGGAGAAATGGCCAGTGGGGCTCAACCATCCTTTTATAAGCAGGATTGCTAGGTTAAATATGAGACAGGACTCCTGCTGCGGCCTTGGAGGGAGAGAACAGGCAGGCGTAGCTTTTTCATGCCTAGGCCCAGCAGTCAAGGAAAGGCATTCCACCCATCGTATCATTGCTGTGGCCCCAGAGGGAAAGAAGAACTGGCAGGTACAGCACCTTCATGCCTATGCCCAGCAGCTGAGGAAAGGCCTTCCCTCCATCCTGTCACTGCCATGGCCCTGAAGGGAGAAAAGAACAGGCAGGCACACCCCATTGTGCCTAGACCCAGCAGCTAAGGAATAGCCCTCCCTCCATGCTAACTGCCACTGCTGAGCCCTCCAAGGGAGAGAAGAGGAGCCTGCATCTGCTGGACTTAATTCCTGCTCCCCACCCCCCACCCCCACTGTTTCCTTTTCCTTGTGTGGCATGTCTTATTTAGATTGTAAGGCTGAGAACTGCCAAATTAACTGTCTGAAAGCTGAAAGCAGTTTTCAGATGCTCTGGCAGCCTTTTCTGGCAAAGGGTGGGGTGTAAATATTTTAAATAATAAATATTTAGCAGAGTTTCAATCAGGAAGGCTTGCCATACAATGCTGTCAGGAGGAATTAGAGCTCCTCTAATCAATAATGGTCATAAACCCACTTTTTTTGTTGCTGATTCTGCCCTCCCAGCACAGCTGTTTTCCTAGAGCTGGACACACAATGGTATCATTCTCCAGGACCTCCCAAGGATCCCGGGAGGTAACAGAAGATGCCTATTGCTGTATGTCTAACTACAGGAAAAGTGGGAGACTCCTCTGCCAGGATTCCTTCCTCCCACTTTCCACCAGCCAGTGAATACCTGTGTTGTGGTCATCAGCTAAAAGATGATGAGGAAGAGTAAGGACGGAGAGGTGCCATATTTCTCCCTGTCAGAACTTTGTGGCAAGCCTTGCTGAAGATGGATCAGCTCAGTGTGGAAGCAGCAGGCACCCTGCCCTGCATTCTACCCTGTAACTTTTAAGTATAAGGCAGTGTTTTGTAACCAAAGGGAGGGAACTGTGTGTTCCTCATAATGACTTCTTTTTTCCTGTGTCAGCCCTCTCAGCAGCAGCGCAGCCCCAGGAGTGGAGGTCCCCCCTCCTTTTTCTGAAGCACCATGGATGGTGGAACATTTCCACACCTTCGTACGCAGCCTGCGGCTCCATGACCCCGGCATCTTTGGCTAGGACGCCTCTACTACACTAGCCTGGATTCTGAGCAATCCATCTTTGGCCTACCTGTATTGCAAGCACTGTGCGATTAAGAGCTTTGGGTGTGTCCCCAGTTGGGCTGAATATTTGGCTGTCCCACCAGCTGCTGCATTTTCTCCCTAGTTCACTTTTCCCCAGTGGGAAATGGACTCAGAATGCCAAAGAGTATTTGCATGGTCACAGAGGCAGTTTCAGGGGACCTCATGTGGCAATGGTGGTTTTAAGTCTCCTCCCTGCTATTGGAGGACGTGAATGGTTTTGTCTTCAAATGCAAAGGGCAGGGGGGTGTCACACTTCCTTCTCCCAGCCACAACTACTTTGTTTCTCCCTCAACATATCGCAGGTTCTGGGCAGCTCATTCTTCCAAATTCCTACATCCAGTTGCCAGTATACTGTTTACTATTTTCTCCTCCAACTTGCATTTTAATTACCTACCACAGGGAATGGAAGAAACGTGTCAGAGTGTGAACAAAGTGCACAAAATTCAGTTTTAAAAAAGCAGCAAGTATCTTTAATTACAGCCAGCCAACCAGCCAAGCTTTGTAAGACAGAGTATAACCCTTAGAGCCACACCAAAATTTTCATTAGACTTGATGACCAGGGAGAGGAGTGAACTTCAAAAAAAGAAGAAAACAAATGTTTCTGAGCAGGACCATAGTATTACCAACACACATACCAGGGTTGTTGGGGTTTTTTGGGTTTTTTTTTTTGACAAGTTTGTCCTTCTTCACTCCTCCTGATTTTTAGAGTTTGCCACAAAAACCTGAGGTCACAAAGCAGAGTCTCAGGTTAAACAGAGAGTATGTATCATCCTTTGAAAATAAAATATAAAATCTCCAAACTTAAAAGAGATGAGTTATTGACATGTTTGTCATTGATGCTTATAGAGACAGTGGTCATCTCCATTGCCACTTGGCTCCTAGTAGATAGCAAAAGCTAGAACATGGAGCTGGTCTCAAGAAAATGGCATCAAAACTCACCATGGAATTTCATCTTCAGATAATATGATGGTAACTGTAACTCAATGCAGTAAGAGCAAGAAGCTGTTGAAGCAAGTTAATTCTTGTAGGAGGGAACCTTTGGACTCTCCAGATGGTATTGGGCTACCGCTGGCCCAGATCCTTTAGTCTTAGTCATGCAGGTTAAGCCTTCTGGGACTGGTAGGCCAAAACATCAGAAGCAAAGGTTCCCATCCCTTGCATTCCAGCACCACCTAGAAGCAAGCCAACTGTAATTCTCTGGATTCTAATAGTTGTCAAACTACACAGTGAGGCCTGCTTAGTTGCCATGTTAGTGCCATACAGGGCTCTAGGTCCCATAGGTGAGGAACCTTTGGCCTTCCAGATGTTTTAGACCGCAACCCCTCCAGGATCTCTTACAATTTGTTGGGAGTCCAACAACTCATGACAAGCTACAAGTTGACCACTTCTGGGGTGTATCTGCACTGCACAACTGTAACAGCATGAGACTGCTTGAATTGTTGTGACCCTATTCCTATGGAATCCTGGGATCTGTAGTTTGGCATGGAACACCGAATTCTCCAGCACACTCCCCTGAAGTACAGCACTAGAGCTTTCTGACAGAGAATTCTAAGCACCACATGAAACTACAAATCCCAGTATTCTGTTAAATTGTCACAAAAGAGCTGTAACTGTGTAGCAGGGATATAACAGGGCTCTAAATCTTTACGTTAGGCCTAAGAATGAGCTGGGACTTATCACTGTCCTACAGAGAGGCAAACCAGAGATGTCTTTTCAACTTGCCTGAGCCTGCTGGGCAGCCAGCGAGCTCCTAGCAGACCATAATATGTAGCTAATGAATTGCATTTGGCTTTGCAGGTGACAAATTGTGTGGGCCTCTATGAGTGGAAAGGGGCACCCATGTGTGGTGAGTAGCCAAAAGGCAGCATTTCAGATGTTGGACCGCAACTTCCAACATTCCTCACCATTGACTGTCCGGATTAGGGTGCATGGGAGCTGTACTCCACCAACATCTAAAGGGCTGCCTGATTCCCATTTCTGGTTCAGGGCAAGGACGAGATTCTGGTTGCTGGACTCACATAGCACTCTTGGTGGTCCTCTACATTTTGCAAATCATTCCTCCAAACTGCTACATTCAGTTGCCGGTATACTTGTTACAGCCATAGCCTTTCTCTTTCTCAGAAGGGCTGTGGCTTGTGCCAGGTAGCTTCTCCCCAATGTGCAAGAGCAGAAATGAGATAGAAGATTTTAAAAAATAACAGAGAGCAGCTGCCACATGATGAGATGGAGTGTGAAGAAGTGAGGGTGACTGCTCATTCCCCCATCCCCTATGGCTGGGGTCACTGGCCCAAGGTTGTGTTAGCCCGAGGCCTGATGTTCAATCCAAAGGAGAGGTGAGAGAGTTGCCTTGCTGGTCCCAAGGTGTCTGAACCTCTCCAGGTAAGCAGCAACATGGAAACTGCAGTGGGCATCTCACACCGTCAGTTGCAATCAACATCACCGCTCCTGTGCCCAACGGATATATCCCTGGCGCAGCTGGTCCCAGAAGAGCAAGCTGAGGATGGTGTGGGGTCCGATGCGGAAGTAGGAAGCTCCCAATCCCTTGTAGACCCCCAGGAGCCCCTCTGAGCGAATGATTTTGGCAAGGCAATCGAGAAGACCCTTGTAGATCAGGCCCTATAGAAGAAAGAGAAAAAGCAAGCTGTTTTAAAGCAAGAAAACTTACTAGGTGGTAACCTCTCCCACCCCATTTCCAGTCTTTTGCCTGTAATTGCTCTGGGTGCCACCTTGTGGTCAGATAATTTGGTTAGTTGGCAGTTCTTGAAAACCTGGGGGTGTTCTCACAAGAAACCTTGAATACTAGAGAACCAGCTGGGGCTGGCAGCTTCAACCTAAGTGTGGCAGTGAGTCTGCTCCAAGTTCCAGTCCAGACTTTACAAGAGCTTGCCAGGGTGTTGTGCCCTATCACCAAAACAGATTCAGCAGCACTTCCAGTAGCTGCTTGAGAGTTTGGACTAAATTCCAGAGCAGATTCATTCCCCTACTGACACTGGAGCCACTGGGGAGAATGGGCAAACCACTGCCCATCTGGCTTTTTAAAAAAAAAAAATGACAGAATTCACTCCTAGAAAAAGAAATGGAGCAGGAGGAGACTGGATTGAATTGATTGGGTGCGGTGTTTTCAAGCAGGTGATCTCAAGTTCTCCCCTTCCAAATTTATATGCGAGATCAGTTTTGAAAGTAGTGCTCAGTCATTTCTCTTTGAGGAGGCTGTATTTTAGCTTCTAATGGATGCACGTTTGAATCCGTCCTTCCTTTCAAAAATGAAGGCTGCAATCCTGTGCGCATTTACTTGGAAGTAAGTCTTGAACTGCCATATTCAAGTGAACTTATCAGGGAGGGGGGATTTACTGGACAGCTGGTGGCCAAGATCCTTAAGAAGCCAGCTTCCTGGTGGCAGGGTCCAGAGCCATGGCACATTAGTCACAAATTGGCTGTCATTTCATTTTTAAATCCACTCCATTCTCACCAGTTTTCCCTTTGTACACCCTGACCCCTTTGCAAAGCGGCAAGTGTTTTTGGAAATCCCCCCTGCTCCTGTGCTCACCTGACCCTCAGGACCCACGGGCTGGTTGTAGAGGCGGGTGCTGGCCACATCGAAAGGCGACATGGTGAGGGCCACCGTGAAGCTACTCACTACACAAGCGCTCAGGGCCACCAGCCAGCTGTCCTTTGGGAATACCTGGAGGTAGTCAGAAATGGGGAGGGAAAAGAGGTGAATGAGCATTAAGGAGCAAGGGGTAGCAGCCTCAAGAAGCAGCAGGAGCACAAAGACAGGGCCTCATGACTGATGGGACACTAGAACCAGGACTAAGCAGAGGAGGCTTTCACACTAGACAATTCCAGCATTATGATTTTAACTTTCATGGCAACATCCTATGGAATCCTGGGTTTTGCAGTTTAGGGCAGGAATATTTAGAATTCTCAGCTAGAGAGCCTTAGGACTTCACCAAACTACAAATACCACTGGATGCAGCCATGCCAATCAAAGTAGAATCATCATGCTGTAATGGCTGTGTGAAAATGGCCCATAACAGCTATAGCTGGGATACTGGGAACTGTAATCTCTCCCCTCCCCTGCAAAAAAAAAGGTAACATTTTCAAGCGCTGATCAGGGCTGGCTGCAGGCCATGAGCTCCGGAAACTGAGCAGAGAAATCCAGCATCCTAAGAATCAATTTAAAGGGAAGAAACTACATTTCCACAGGATGGGGGGTAGAAATCATGTGACCTGCCAGATTTTGTTGGACTGCTGCTAGGGCCAGCCAGCACAGCCAACGGTGAAGGCATTTGGGAGTTGCAGTCCAACATCATCTGGAGGTCACATGATACCTACTTCTGGCTTAGGATTTCTAAAATATGGTTAAATTTCCAAACCACAGAGAGACTAAAGCAGCTTTCCCGCAGATAAGGAGAAGTATTTCAACATCCTATATAGTTGTCTATTGCACTAACATTCTGTCTTGCATCCAGTCATTGAACCCAGGAAAGCAGGAAAGACTGGGTGTCTACCATGCAGGCACTCACCAGAAGCCACTATATCCTCATTCAACTTAACTACCATTAAAACTGTGGGCCATGTCTTGGAATGGCAGCTATGCATTCTTCCTCACAGTTGGAGAAAGCAGAGTAATGGAATAATAATCAACCCTGTCTTAATCCACATCACATAAAATCACCATTCAGTCCAACCCCCTGCCATTCAAGAATACACATTTAAAGCACTCTTAAAAGATGCCAAACAGATTTTACTGTCAGGATGTTCTTCCTAATATTTAGGTAGAATTTTTTTTCCCTTGTAATTCGAATCCACCAGTTTATGTTCTAGTCTGTGGAGCAACAGAAAACAACTTTGCTCCATCTTCTACCTGACACCAAATATTTAAAGATGGCTACCATATCACATACATGCTGTACTTTGTGATATAAGACTTGGGCTCAACATCAGAATTATGATTTTATAAGGCAGTGTAGAGAAAGTCAGTTTTGTCCACAGCAACTGTAACTTGAACGCAATTCAGATTCTGGTTGCAAATCCTGCTTGTCTCGCTCAAATTGCCACCAAGAATGTATTTCTTCCCCTTCCAGAATGGTAGGTCAAAGGACAGGTGTGGAGAAACCTCCATTCTTCTGGCTCATGGCAATATCATTCAGAAGATTTCCAGCTTTCATGCATGTTTTTCTGCATTCTAAAGGTTGCAGCATCTCTCACCTGAGGCTTAGGCCATTTCTGCAGTAGACTGTTATAGCACTATTCTACCACTTTCAAGATCCTATGGAATTTTGGGGACTGCAGTTTAGGGACGGCCAGCCTAACAGTCTATTGCAGAAATGGCCTTAGTTATGGGCTGCAAGAGTTTTAAGTTATAAAAGTGCTTTAAGTTATAAAAACCATCCCTACCTGTTCTGCTCAGCCACTGCCACCCAAAGAAGCCCCAAAATTTCTCTAAAATTGGATTTGGGCCTTAGGCAGGTGGTTTCCGGTCCTTATAATGTAAATTTGTAAAGACTGCAAGGAAATGTTTACAAGCTGGCAACAGGCACACAAAAGAAAAGGTACACACACTCCCTCTGAAACACACCCACACCCACATATTCTGTTAATGGGCCAGGGACTGTAAACTGCTCACACCTTCAATGCAGCAAACTATCTATATCAGGGTAGGAAACATACTGGCCTTCAGATACTGGACTTTAACTCTGGCGGCCTGCCCAGCAAAGCCAATGAAGAAGAATTCTGGAAGCCATGGTCTAAAAACATGGGGGTGAGTGAGCTTACATTATTTCTACCCTGACCCATATCCACGAATGTTGAGATGCCCCCAAGTTCCTTGGCCCTATAAAACCAAGATAGCTTTGAAAGAGCCACTCTAGCACAAGGGGGTGGGAGAAAAAGAGAATCTTCTCTATAAATCTACACTTGCTTTACCTCTAGGTGGGCAAAGAACTCCTTGGCAGAGGAAAAGGTGGCCAGCTGGGTGGCAGAGCCCACCATGACCCGGGGCACAGATGAGATGGCCCCCCGCCACAATCCCAGGATGCCGTGCTCCTTGTGGATCATTATTAGTGCGTGGAACATCCCCTGGGTGCAGGGAAAGAGAACACACACAAAAAAACTAACACTTTCCCAACTTGTATTTTATTATTCATTTAATTTATAACCTGCTTTGGTCCCATCTGAGACCCAAAGAGGTTTACACCATACAGTAAAACAGTATAGCTAAAACAGTCTGAAACACAAACATTTAAAAAGTTTTTAACAATAATCCACTTAAAAACATTAATTTAGAACAGTTAAAAATATGTTAGAACCTCTTACACGTTAAGAACCAACACACCTGTTATACTAACCCACCCAGGAAAAAGATGAAGGCCTGTTTAAATAAGAAAGTCTTTGCTTTCTAGAAAAAAAGACAAGAGTCTAACCATTTACAGAGCGGCTTCCTAACTATAATACACGGAATGAGCCTCACATACCTGGTGCTGGTACTGGTGCCCTACTGCAATCTCGGCAGCTGACTGGGCCTGGATGTGAGTCTTCACCTGAGGGGAAGATGGGAGACATGTCAGCTTCCTAAGGAACCACGTAGGGAATCTATTCATTTTTAAAAACAAGACCACATCTCTTCCTCCTCCTCCTCCTCCTCTCACAGGTCATCATCATCACCATCCAAAGCAAAAATAACACCTATGTTTTTGACAGATGTTCTAGCCAGGGAGGTAAGCCTTACATGCAGCTTTGTTCTATTCATCATGACAAACCATCACACTCAAGGTTGCCAACACCTGACTGCAAGAATCTGAGAGCCTTTTTGTGGATGTGTAATTAGGAAAAGAGAGCCAACATTGTGTGGTTTGAGTGTTGGACTATGACTCTGGAGACCAGAGTTGGAAGCCCCTGCTCAGCCATGAAAATCCACTGGGTGACCTTGGGCAAGTCACACTCTTCCAGCCTCAGAGGAAGGCAAAGGCAAACCCCCTCTGAACAAATCTCGCCAAGAAATCCCCAATGTCATCTGATACCTTAGGGTAAGTCAGAAATTACTTGAAGTCACACAACCACCACCACCACTCAAGAAAAACAAAAAAACTAACAACAACAAGCTAGAAAAGCTCTTGTCTAGCATCTGTCATTTGCCACTGTTGGAAGGGGGGAAAAGGATGCAGGAATGGATAGACCACAAAAAATCAGGGGATCATAATCTAACACTATGTACATGATTATGATGTTGGCTCTTATCTCTTGTTGTTTGATGATTAACCAGGGAGGAGGGGAAGAGTGTGCTTGTATGTGTGTTTACACAAGCGGATAAGCTGTATCTTCAAAAAAACACCCATCAACAACACTCTTAATTGTTTATGATGCAACAAACTGCATGGATTGTGTAAAGAGGAAACAAAAATGTTCGCCTTCAAAGACAGAAAGAAGGCTTTTCTTTAAATGGGGAGTTAAAGAGAAGGCGTGTGGTGGAGAAGAAAAGAAATTTGTACAGCAGGTGTGATTCACGTCTAAAGAACCACCACAACCTTAATCTCACCGATCTTTGATCTAAAGCTGTTCCCACGTTCAGATATAATAGGGCAGTTGTCCCAGGATTGTGTTATAGCACAATGTCAATTTACAGCGACATTATTAACTCCCACGGATTCATTTTTTTAAAAGAAACCTTTAAAGGAATGCCACAATGTCTCATTGACTTCAACATGGCCTTGGCAGCCAGCCAGTTAAGAAATGGGAGCCCCAAAAAGTAACTTGCCATTTCCCACCTTATGACCAAACCAAATGAACAAATTATTGGCCATTCTGCCCAGTAATTATTTAGTTGCTGAAAGAAAAACAGGCTAACAGAAAGAAATTTTAGCTTGGACTAAAAATAACAAAAATAACTGCAACTAGCCATTGATGGCACATGCAAAAATGCTTCACTCTGCACCTCCAGTTCTCAAACGTGCTAGTCTGACCCATTTGTAAAACATTTTTTTCAAATGATTTTGGATTTTGAGGGGTAGAATTCCAACCATCAGCCCTGCCTCCCACACAGAGATATTTCTAGCCAGCTTCCCTTGCTTTTGTGTTCTAATATTCCAGGCTTCAGGCCCATGTAGGGTGCAATTTCCATGCAAACTAAGTAAACTACAAGTTAGAAAAAAATACCTATTTCTTTTCATTTTCCTGAGGAGAAGGGGGCTTCGCAACACTCAGGATATCCTGCTGAGTAGAACAGTGCAGTGCTGAGACTTCTGCAATTTTCTCTTGGTATCTGCACTAAGAATTATCCTGTTCAGAAAATACATGTGGTTTTCTGAGCAAACGAACTAAACCGAAACAAAAAACGTTTTTGGTACAGAAAACACATTTCCTCAATAGGAAATGGCACTTTTGCTGAAGACACATGGTTTCCTCCACAGAAAATATGTTTTCTGTGCAAAAATACGGGGTTTGCACAGAAAAGCCACAAATACTTCTATGCAGGGTAGTTTCCTAGAATACTTTGCAAGGTGAAAATCCCAGGAGAATATGGCCCAGAAATCTTCATTCTCTCCCGCAGAGCAGAGAAGACAAGAGTAAGTATTAATCCTTGCATAATATTGGGAATTATTTACATCCCCGATTTAGAGCATATGATTATGGGACCCCATGAAACAAAAGAAAAATACAGAATGTCAAGTTTTACGTAATTATCAGAATAATACACATTTTTGAAAAAGCTACAGGGCCCGTTAAACCTGAAGTAGAGTAGACCCTTGATGTGTCTCCAGCCAGGCCTGGACCCACCATATAGATGGGGCTGCTTGCAATAGCTGCGATCGCCCCCGCCAGTGCCCCAGCCGACGTGGTCCGCAGAGGGCTGACACGTCCGTCAGGTGTGTGGATGTAGCCAGCCGACTCGACGATCCCGTAAGTGCCCAGGCGGATGCCATTAAAGCCAAACTGGTACAGCAGGGCAGGCAAAAGTCCTCGCTGGAGAGCTGCCAGGCCGTCCACCCGGGCAATGGTGTAGAAGGCATGGAAGACGTTGCGGTAATGGCGGGTGTAAGTGCCGGGAGCACGGAGTTCCCCTTGCAGCTGCATCCGAGTCTTCACCACTTCCAGCGGGTTGGTGAAGATGCACGCCCCGCAGGCCGCCACCCCACTAAGGAAGAAGTCCATTGTCGGGGGAGAGGGGGGCTAAGGAACCAGTATGAGGACAGGATCAAGATGTGGGACAAGACAGATTATGGGGACTCTCTAGGGGAAAAGAGACAAAGCTGAGGGGAGGGAGCTGGTGAAAAGGAACCCTACAACTGAGATCTTAGCGACCAAAAGGAGGTTCCTGGATGGAGATACGGTGATGGGGGACAAACACAAGGTCCAGAAGGCTGCGGTAAAATGTTAAAATATAGGGACATTCGATAAAAGGAGAAAAACCCCAAAGATACAGGAACTACATTTCCAACTAAGGAAAAGTCAATATTGCGCAAGAGGGAAAATCAGGAAGCCCCCAGGCTGAGAAATACATAGCAGGAGCGGGTTAGGAAGAAGGGGCTAGGAGCGAATGGCAGATATACTCCTTTTTCCATAGGACAAGGGAAGGGGAGTCAGGGGAGAGGAAAGTGGAAATACAGGGGGAGCTTGACTAATTATCTATAGGAGCCAGAACAGGGGGATCCAGGCGAGGATGCCAACGGGCTCTCAAAAAAGTGGGAGTCTGGGGTGGGGAGGGAGAAACAAGTAGGCAGTAACACCAAAGAGTAACGAGTAACGAGTAACGACTAAAATACAATTTTCGAGGAAGAAGCGGGTCCCTCTAGGAGCCGAATGGGGTGAGACTTGCGTAAAAGTGATAAAACTGGAGGGAGAATCTTCTACCCTAGAAACAGAGATAGTAAAATCCAATTTCTAATGGAAGCGGACCAGGGAATTGAGAAAATTAATGAATTTTCTTTTTAAAGCGGGGATCGGAGGAAATTTGGAGCGCGGAGGGAAAAGGGAGCCCAGCTGTCTTACACGGCTAGCGGGCGAAAGGGCGACGATAAGCCTCCCCGTCCATACAAACCAAGCCGGACGGGCCACCCGACCCACCGCTTACCAGGCGAGCGCCTCGACGCCGGCCGGCACGCCCCGAACCGGCGCCCCATCCAACGGCCGGCCGACTTCCTCATGACGTCACGAAGCTGGACGGCGCCGATAGGGCGAGAAAGAAGCGACGCGCCCGGCTTCCACGCACCGGGGAGGGCGGTGGGCGGAGCCTGTTCCCCTCGCCTGACCCCGCCGTTCCAAGGGCTGGTGAATGGGCGCCGCGGGTGAGAATTACCGTAACGCGTGAAAAGGTCGCGCAAGGAGAAGCCGGTGGGAAATTGGGCCGTTGTATGGCTTGCCCAGTGCGATTTCTGGAGGAGTCTTGTGTCGCCCGACTCAAAAGTGACTCCGAAGCCACAGTCTCCTTGGAAACAACGCAAAGGCCCTTTTACCTTGCGCAGTTATAGTGCTATAATTCCAGCTTAACTGCCATGGCAACACCTGGGCCATTTCTGCCCTACACTGTCACAGTGCTATTATTCCACTTTCAGCCTCCTCTGGAATCCTGGGGTTTGTCCTTTAGGGAGGGGTATTTAATATTCTCAGCCAGAGAGCTCTTTGGCCTCAGTAAACTACAGATCCCATAATTCCACAGGATGTTGAAAGCGTGGCATGTTATCACCTAAGTAAGTTCCACACCTCGGACAGATCTTTTAATGTGGAAACTTACAAGTGGGCTGCTGTATTGCGGTTCCGTTGCTTTTACCAACAACCTCAAATTTTCATTGCTTACCTATTTTTGTACAGCACCTTATGAGAAGTTATCTTTTAAAAGGGGCAAGAGAAAGGATATAAGATAAGGCAGCAAATGAAAGAGTTGCACCACAAAAAGAGTGATGATCTCTTATTCACTGTCAACTCGTTACACCTTTGTTAATGGGGAAAGAAATTATAACTAAACTAGTTAGGACAGCCAGGATAATACATTGGTTTGAGCGCTGGACTGTGATCCTGGAGGCCAGAGTTCAATTCCCCACTCTACCATGGAAACCCACTGGGCGACCTTGGGCACACCACACACTCTCAGCCCTAGAAAACCCATGATAGGGTTGCCATAAATTGGAGATGATCAGAAGGCACACAACAACAAACCAGCTATAAATGCCTAGCTATTTCCTAGTTCTGGTTTCTGCTGTATAGCACACTTAAAACAAAACAGGCACTCTACGAAAGATCCCAAAAGGCAAAGATTTAGGCCGTTTCCACACTATACACTTATAGTGCGATTATTCCACTTTCAACATCCTATGGAATCCTGGAGTTTGCAGTTTAGGGAACCCCAGGATTCCATAGGATGTTGAAAGTGGAATAATCGCGCTATAAGAGTGTAGTGCGGAAACGGCCTTAAAGGTGCTAGACTCCATCTCATGAGAGACTTGATTGTGGAGGTCCTGTGCCCAGGCTCCCATATCTGGTTCAAAGTCAGTTTGCTTTACCACTTACTATGTTCCCAGTGCAGGGTGGACCTTTCAGACAAAAGTAAAAACCCAGCTCCACACAATGTACATGGTGGCTGTGAAGGATCTCTAGCTTTATAGTAATAGGGTGGGGAGAGGCAAGCAGAGGTAAAGTTAACAATGATGGATTTGTAATCCTCCACTGGCTTTGCTAATGTTATCACCCTTGTTACACTGCATTTTTGAGTCAAATTTGAATCAATTTGAGTCAATTTGAATCAAAGCAAAAGGGCCAGCCTAAGCCAGATAGACTGTACAATATTTCCATCAGGCTGTGGTCCTCCATTTTTGGCCATCCAGAGGTTAGGGGATTCAATTCTCATAATCCCTTTCCACTGGACATACTGCCTGAGGCTTCTGGGAGATGAAGTCCAAAATTCCTGCACGACCAAAGCTGAATATTGCAGGTGTGTCTGGCACTTAACTTCTCCTGTTCTGCTTCTATATGTCAAAATGCTACCTGAACTTTTTTGAGAACATATAGTGCAGGTGAGAGAAATTTCTCTTCTCACTGACTGTTTTAAGAGAGGCTAGCACAAAATGATGGGGGAAGAGAGAAAGAAAGCAGGCAAATTCACCCAAGAACAAAGCATGGGCACTTGTAAATGGAAAGAAGAAACGTCTACTACTGGTGCCCTTGAAAGAAAAGTGAGGGCTATTGGATGAAAAAAAGGGAGAGAAACACAAACAGCAGCTGATGTTAAACCTAGACTAGTCTTTGTGTTCAACTACACTGAAAAATTCAGACTTACAAATAGGTACTCATCTGACTGTAATGACAAGGAATTGCTTCTTAGACGGGAAGTAGGCAAAGCACTATATTAGACCAGGGCTAGAACTGTGTACCACTTCAGATATCGTTTGACTACAGCTCCCAGCATCCTCTAGCCTATACAGTCAGTAGAGAGGGATCCCTAGAGTTTAGGTTCAACATCTGGAGGGCCACACCGTTCCCATCCCAGTATTAAATGAACAAACATTTTCTATCTGAACAAAAATGTCAAATTGGATACACACAAGGCAAAAAGTATTCATTTATTGCTTCTGAGTCTCATTCGAGAAGTGGCACTTACCTTTAAAGTCCTAATTGGTCCAAATATTTTCAAGCTGCAAGCCTGCCTTGGGCACTCTATGCATCAGCAAGAGAAGTCACCTTCTTATTTGTGTCTCACAACTGTGAGATATACTTCCCAAGGAAGTGTGGCTGGTGCCAACATAGCAATGCTTCTGGCATCGGCTTAAACCTTTTATTGAACTAATTTTGTTGTATTGTTTTACAGGTTTTGCTTTCCATGTTTTTCTCATGTTACATTGTCATGTATATCACACTTCGATCTCAATTGGACATGGGGCCCAGTATTTGCAAGGATAGAAGGCATTCATTAAATGCTTCAGTAAATAGAAACAAACAATAGATTTAGAAGTTAGGTGGTTGAAATGTGTAGGCCTGGAACTCCATCAAAGCCATTAAATTCTGGGTTTGACGCCCCTTCTTTGGCTTCTGCTTTCCCGTGGCCACAGCGGGACAACAGAGAAGCATGTGCTATGGCCAGCTGACTTGCCAGCTGCCTCTGAACCAAACATGGTGAACCTGGAGCCCATGTGGCTCTCTTGGGTTTCCACACCCCACACCCCACTCCCTCTGACAGCACTGTTTGGACATTTCCTAGCTTTTGCACCCGGGCTTTCTTCTCCAAGTCTGAAAGAATACGATGTCTCTCCTAAGCCAGAAAACACAGTCAGGAGTAGCCATACTACCCACGCAGGAAAACAAAACAAAACCTGAAATCCACAAAAGAGCAATGCCTTCATTGGCCAACAAAAGTGCACAAAATACAAGCTTTCAAAGTTCCACTGGTTTCTTTCCTTGTGCATTTGGGTTGGCCAGTAAAGGCATTGTTCTTTTGTGGGTTTTGCTTTATTCTTCTAAGACAGAGTTACTGGCCACTGTTTTTGTCTTTGGCTTCACCCACCATCGAATACAGCCCCTCTGAAATTCAGTTTGGCCTTCTGCCTGAAAGAGGCTCCTCACTTTTACTCTAAACCCAGCCAAATACCTCCCCATCCTTTTGGTCCCAGGAAAAAAAAAACCACTCAGCACTTCTTTTTTTCATACCAAGAGAGTCCAGTTGAAGCTTTGTTTTCCACTCCACTTTTATTTGGAATTAGAAAAGTCCACAGTCACCACGTGACCTACAGAGTTTGCATATTTCCTTTGTCAAACTTAAGTTTTTTGTTTTTTTCCCCTCTCCTTTTTATTTTTCTGTTAAGGCCAATAGTGTTCTCCGCTTTTGTTCATTTGTTTTTGTCAGTTCTTTGTATGTCTCCCCACAACCCTGCCTTCAGGAAAACAAAACAAAACACATGGTTACGTCGCCCCATTACAGTTTGTTTTCGATTACCCTTGTCATGAAGACGCGGCAAAAAAGGTTTGGGGGTACACAGGTGGAGCCACTATGCTTACTCGCATACCCATCTCATATACACACGCACACACAAACGCACTCACTCCAGAAGTCACAGTTTCAAATCTGGAAAATACAATGAGGACTAGAAATGGAAAGAAATAGGAAAAAAAAAAAGCAAAGAGTGTTCGTCTCTTTGTTCAATGTTGCATATTTTCCCCTAACGTTTCAAAGCAAGTGCAACTTGGGAGGAAGACACAAGGAAGAGAAGGAAGAGTAATTTAAAAAAAAACAGGGAGGGATTTTGAGGCTGAAAATGGGAAGAAAAGGGAGGAAAAAAACCCACAAACTCTACACTGTGCCATGGATGCGAAGAGGGAAAGGGAGCCGACTGAAGCCTGCCGGTTGCCAAAGTTTCTAAGTGCTACCTGCTTCTAAAGTTTTTTCTTTTTCTTTCTTCCACAGGGGGTCAGAAATCTTGTTCTAAGATCTCTCCCAGACTCCCAAACCCTCCCAGACTACTTGAGGCTTTGCCCAACTTTCATCCTGCCTCGTAGCGGTAGTCTAAATTCACTGGTTAACTCCAGGGACTGTTTGCAAGCTCAGACGGCCTCCAAAGCCAGCTAGCAGGGAGTTCAGGGAAGAAAGGGGGGCACAGTCTGTTGAGTGGGACTTTTGAGCCCCTCTCCAAAGAACTCGAGTCCTCTGGCCGATCCTGGGAGTGTGTGAAAGCATGCAACCATCCCACACCTGAAGAGGGGGAAGTTGGGGGAGAGGGAGAGAGCAGAGATCTTGGACTACTTTCTTTGTCAGCTGAGAGGTGGGAACAGGGGTGTTATGGCCACATCTGGCCAAGAGATAATCCTAATGCCCTGAAATTTGGCATAGAGAGGGAGGAAAGGACAGGGAAAGGAAAGACGCTAGCCACAAGAGGCTGGCTTAACATTTGTGTGCTTACAACCTGGCCCGCTTTGGCTCGACAGGAAGAGGAAGGAGGGTGGGCTATGGCTTTTGACTGGTTAATGGATTGCACGGAGTCATGGGACGGAGGGAGGGAAGGAGGGAGGGAGGGTTTAGGAGGAAGAGGAGGAGGAATCTGCCACATCCTGAAAGCAAGAGGAGGTCCGCAGGGAGCCGATGGCGCAAGGAGAGCCACCATGATGCCCGAGGGAGGCTGGAGCCGTGCCCGAGTGGCAGTTGCCTTGGGTCCCCCGTATCATGTCGAACTCAGTACTTCTTGGGACCCCAGACAGATGTCTGCTTGGGGACCACACCAGTGCCAAAGACAGGGAATTCTTCGGCGCTACTCACATCTGGAGCCTGCAAACATATAAAAGAGAGAGGAGTCAGCTAGAACAATAATCAGGTAGGGCCCAGGCTTAGCACTGCTGCTTTTTGTTTTTTTTGGACTACAATTTCCAGAAACCCTGACACAGGCTGTGGTGGGGATGGTAGGAGGTATAGTCTAAAAAAAGTAATGGGGCCAAACTCTTGCTTGGTACGTACCTTGGGCATCACTGTTAAGTGGGAAAAAAGAGGGGGGTTGTCATATTCTCTGCACTCAGCTGGCTGCAGGGCCACCATCAGCTCTGCAAAGGAGCCAGCTCCATTCTGCTTCTCTTTGCATGGCATCACCTTTTCTCTGGGGTGATCTTCTTCATCAGGGGCATAGAGAAGCAGGGCTACTTCCATGGGGAGACTGGCAAATTTTAGCTGCTCCATGCAGGGAATTATGTCCAGGCCAGCTGGCAGCTGCTAAGAACTCTGCAGCTAAAAAACTGAGTTAGCTTCCTCTCCTCAACTGCTGCCTCCTGCCCAGACTCACTTCTTCTGGTGTCATGTCTCCCAGTTTGTCATCATGAGGGGCAAGGGACCTTAATGCTTTCCTTGGTAACTGTGTAGTGGAAGTGAAGTATAAATATTTCAGCAAGCCCCCTCCACTGCTTTGCACTAAAGGTCAAGCAAAGCAGCTGCCAAGGCCAATTCTGCCTGCCATGCTATGCACTGCCTTGGGTACGGGAAAACCTGGAGATGATTTTGAGCCAGACCTTGTTCCCAGATGCGTTCCAGGGGGCATCGCGCACCACGAAGCCCTTAGCAGGGCCCCGAGGTTCCTCTTCCAAGCGAGAGGGGGGCTTCATATACGCAGCCATAGTTTCTGTCTCCACCACATCCATCATCTGCAACAAAACACCTTCCTGTTAAGATGGGAGGTGAACCAGACACCCTCTCTCAATAATTGCTGGAGTACAACACCCATCATGACTTATAAAGCCCTATATGGCCTATATCCAGGCTGACAGACCAATTCTTCCCGAGATAGCCTGCCAGGGTCCTGAGATCTTCAGAAGATGCCCTTCTTTCAGTCCCACCACCTTCACAGATATATCTGCTTGGGATGTGAGACAGGGCCTTCTTGGCATCTGCCCCTAGGCTCTGGAACAAACTTCTTAGGGAATCTAAAATTGCCCCCATATTGCTTCCCTTCCATCAGGAGACAAAACCTTGTGGGTTTTATGAACTGAAACTTTTTAAAGACAAGACTTTTAAGAGGGTGTAGTATTGCTTTTAATTGCACTGTTTTTAAACAGCTTTTCATTATTTTTAACTGTATGCTTTAAATGGGCTTTAATGGTATTGACAGTTTAATTATTTTTTTACTGTTAAACTTTTGTCCCAGCTATACTGAATTTGTTTTAATTTGTAAACTTCCTTGAGACCCAGTTTTGTGGGAAAAGGAAGGGTAAATATACATGTCCATCATCTTCCCCCCTCCCCCCCCCAAGCTATTGCCTATGCTGAGTAGGACTCATGGGAGATGCAGTCAGACAGCATCTGCAGGGCCACAGGTTCCCTATCCTCTCCCCTAGACAGTTGTTTAGTGGACTCCTTGGGTACAAGGAACAGATCTTAAAATTAATGTCTACCCCCAAATGGAATCCTGGATCCATGATTTCTCAAAAGTCTCCACTTTCATAAACAACTTAAGCTGATGGGGATCTTGCAGACTTGGATTCTTCCTTGTCCTTTGTTGATATATTTATATTTTTGCTAGGTTATATGGAATTTTACATAATATTACATATTAATAATATGTAAAATTCCATATAACCTAGCAAAATATATTTTAAAAATATATATACTTTAATTTTTTTTAAAAAAAAATTGTCCTGTGAACTAATTCAAATGTTGCTGATTTTTTAGCCATAAATCTGTCTGCTCTTGGATAATGGACAGTAGAGATATGGTTAACAAGGAGAGAGAGATCTCTATGCCACAGTGGAAGACAATTTCGTTCCCCTTTTGCCCAGTCCATCAGCTGTCCGGACACCGGGTACCCATCCACCCTGCCACCAAGAAATATCCCTTTATCTCACATATTCCTCTTCCAAGTTTAACATGTGGTCAATCGCATCATCAACGTTTTCGGGCAGCCCTGTTACTGTGACTCTGTCAGGGTCACTAGAGCCTGGTTGAGGGAAGCGGATATCCACCTGTAGAGAAGAGAAGGCTCTTTAGAAAGCAAAGCAAGTCAATTCATGGAGCAGAGTCCCCCTACTTGAATGGCACCGACTGGAAGAGCCTGGCCGCCATTTTACTTGTCTGTATCATGGATGGCAAGTGGGACTGGAGACCATGGTGGTTGGGAATCCCTGGGCGTTGTCCAAAAATTTAACTTTTCCATGTTGAAGACTATGTGTGGTAGGACTCAAGATTACCTGCGAATTGTGTGCCCAGAATTCTTTTCCACCATGGAGGGACTTAAAACTCCCTGCCCCCTGAACATCACCTTATGCCTCACCATCTCACTACCTGTACAGAATCTAGCTCTTACCCGGAACTCTTCCATGAGTTTGCGGATGGCTTTGCCCCTCCCGCCAATGATGCGGGCATGGACTCGGTGATCCAGGCGGATGTCCTCACTGACCATCTCCTCAAGGTCAGCCACAATCTTCAAGATGGCATCCCGGGCTCCTTCAGCATTTTTCTCATACCCAGTGATTGTTATAAGGTCCTGGGGTACGGGAGGAAGGCAGGACAGAGGGGAAACGTGATTGAATGTTAGGATGACAAACTATTATGAATAGCCAGGTGACGGGGCAGTTACCATGTTATAGATAGAGCCATCTTGTTGCAAGCTTGTCTGAAAACCAGAACTAGATTTGACTTATAAAAGGAAGTGATTGACATATAATCCCTGAAGGATTCAAAGACCGTAAAAGATCTAAAAAGATCAAACTTTTCAGCTCACTTGAGGGAATGTTTTATGTATGCTTGAACTTCACTCACTTTCTTTGGAATCTGTTCTGATTCATTCTACAAGGACTGCACAAGAACTACCTGGACTTGAACAATCGAGCAACTTTACCAGAAGGAAAAGGCTGGGTTTCCCTTACTCTTGAAAAAGGAAAAGTCAGATCAAACCTTAAAATCAACCCACATTCTTTAGTTCAGTAAAAAAACCAGTCGAGGAGGAATGTCAGCCTGACCTTTGGCTGTCTTTGCTCCATAACCGATCCATCCCTCAGGCCTATGACTCCACACCTGAAGAGAAAGAGAGACCCACCTGATTCTCATCCCCTTTGTCTGGGAACTGGATGGTGACGTCATGGTCCTTACGTATCTGGGAAATGACTGCCCCCTTCTTGCCAATGATCTTTGGGTGATACTTGGGTTCCACACTCACCATCAGCTTGAAGCCCCGCAAGGCCTGAAAGACGAGAAGGGAGAGGAAATTGGAAATTAACAGCAGGTTAGAGTGCTGGCACTCCATGCCACACTATGGCTGATGAAAGCTGTGTGGGTGGTAAGGGGTCCTGGCACACTTTGCCCAGGCAGTACCCGATCCTCCTGCTCAGCTTGCAGTTCTTTGACCCGCTCCAGAAGGCCAGCTCTTGCTCGTTCCACATTGGAGACCAGGCCTGTGATCTTGATAATGTCTGACTGCTGCTCAGGCTGTGGCACGGAGATATTCACCTGGGAAATAGAGAAACACCATGTTTTGGATTTTTTAAAAAATAATACAGAGTAATACTCTCTCCAGGCTCAGATTTTTTAAAAATTTATTCAGGTTTATTCCTAGATTTTTGGGCTCCCTGAGTTGTTTTAGCCTTAGGAAAGGCCTTTAATTAAGGAGAAAAGTGAACTGCAACACCACTTTTGGTTTTTAATTCTTTGTTAAGTAAAGCCTCACCTTGGCCTAAAAGAGCCCAAGTAGTCTGAAATGCTTCCCCAAAATACTTCTGGCTTTGAGCCAAGAATATTTTAGGGGGGAAAAAATGGGAAAAGAGCTGGGTAGTAGAAAAATATCCCAGAAAGCTGCAATGTGGCCTGCCATTTCCTCTCTGCTGTGCTAGAGAAAGTTGCAGGAAGTCCTTTAGCCCGAGGGCTAACGGTGGGTGATGCCACCAAAGCTGAAAAAATAACACCAAAAACACCAGCATATTGCAGCTTATAGCAATTCCTGATTCAAAGTATAGTGTGTCCTCCATATATGGTTGGGTTCCATTTCAGGAATCCCTGTGTAAAACAAACAAACCGCTCCGCAAATGCTCCATTTCATTGTGGTCAATAGATGCAACATGCTTGCACCAGGACATGGGCGAGCATCCATCCCATCCATTGACTATAACAGGATGCAAGGCTTTGCACAATCTCACATTTGTGTGTGCTTACACCTGCAGGGGGTAGACTGTAAGCCTGAGGAAAACCACTTGAAACTTTTTTGAATGGGGCTGGTACAAAAGCTGGGATCCTATGTAACAGTGGTTATCACCAAGAAGGAAGACGGCTATCTGAAGACATCCAGAGTGCTAGACTGCAGCCACAGGGTTTGAGGTTCACCGTGTCTCTGCTCAAGAAACTTCAATCTGAGAGTTTCATCTGTGCATTTTTGGTTGGCCTTAGGAACATTTTTACCTACCATATCACTTTTGTAACATTTCCAAGTATTCTGTGAAATGATTTTGTTTGTAGCATCCTTTGATGGACACTAATTCTGTCAGAAATGCCACTCTTGAGCAAAATGTGACCTGCAGACTGCATGGACTATCTAGGGTCATTTTGGTGGCCCCAGGGCCTCCAGAGATCTTCTATTATTATTATTATTATTATTATTATTATTATTATTATTATTATTATTATTATTATTTCTACTACTACTACTACTACTACTACTGGCCCAAATACCTTCTAAGGGGGTTTGGATAGCATTTCTGCAAGATATTTTGGGCTTCCCTCAGCTATGTTAGGCCCAGGAGTGGTCTTTCTTAAAACAGGGACCGAACAGGAATTGATTTCTGCTCACTTCCTGTTGTTAAAAAAAAAAAGCCTCTTTTGGGCCTGTAATGGCCTGAGGGGGGTAAAAAACATGGTGAAAATGTTCCCCATGGCCCCTAGAGTACATTTGGAGACATCTGAAGGAAATTAAAAAAAAAAAAGCTTGCAAAGCAGTGCATTGTGGCCCTCCAAAGCTTCCTGAGGGACCAGTCTGGTCCACTCGCCTCCCACAGTTGCCCATCCCTATTTTACAGCATTTGAGGTCTCTCAACGTCAGCACAGAGGCCCTAAGTACAGGACTGGAATGTGGGCTACCTGCCCCCTACCTCATATTCCTCCATCATTTTACGAATGCCAGCTCCCTTCTGCCCAATGATGTAGCGATGCAGGTCAAAGGGGACATCCACATCCACAGTGATGGGAACCAGAGCCTGGAAGGGAAGAAAGAAGGTCCGATTCAGGAGTGCAACTTCAGTGCTTCTCTTGCTATTTATGCCTTATATATAGCCTCATTTCTGGTGGCCAAAGAACAGTACTTCTGTGTGTTTTAACTGTACTGTGTCTGTTTTAATCTTAAACTGAACTGAATTCCAGTTCTGGGAAAAAGGCAGGATATAAATAAAGACAACACTGGTGTGGAACTGGCAGGGGACTGGAGTGATGGAGATTGCCTGCACAAGGCATAAGTGACATCTCTCCTCAATATCTTCTGGTTTTTGATACATCTAGATCCCAATTTTTTTCCCAACCAACTTTACGTGCCTCTGCTTTCTGTTCTTACAACCCTGTAAGGCAGATCAGACTGAGCAAGAGAGACGCAAGGGAGTTTCATGGCTCAAGTGAGGACTTTGAACTGCATGTCCCAAATCCCAATCCGTCACTAATCACAACAGCACAATAGCCATCACTTGAGAACAAGGTAGGCTGGACTTCAGCATCACTACTGTATCACATGGGACATCTAAGCTGGCACAAGATTCTCTCCACTATCATCATACATTCCCTCTGACTGCCCCACCTTCTTCCATGAGAACAGGTCTTGCAGCCTTCTTCCTAACTATGACATGTTTTTGTTGTGTTTTCATCCAGAAAGAATGCTCTAGGGAAGAAGTCAGCAGATCATTATGGTGCCTCAGGGCGTTGTGACACCTTAGAGAACCACTAGTGCCCTCGTAGTTGTTGCGGGGTTTTTTTCCAAAACAGTAGCCCCTCTTTTCCCACTACAGCCACCAGGAAGTTAACCACCCCTTCTTCACAAGCACAATTGTGTGCTTGTGTTAGCAACTGAACACTAGGCTAAAATGGTGAGATCAACTCCAAAGTGCAGAAGGGCCTATTGATCTGAACAGATACGGTATATTTTTTTTTCCTTTTCACTGCTGCCTTTTCAACTTGTGATAAAAATTTTAATTTTTTAAAATTCATTTTATGCTTTAATTGTGTTTGTGCTATTTATTGCAATTCACGCTGAATCTCACTGGTTGCTAGACAGGAAAGAGGTGAAGCAAACGAGTAAATATATAACTACATAATTTTAACACTGCCTAAGGCAGGGTGGACAATGGTGACGGGAGAGGGAGGCAATTTTTGACCCAATGCCCCTGCTGGCTTGCGGCACTGGCACACCAAAGCTCTACCTGTTTTGAAAATTAAAAAAAAAAACAAAACTGGAGGGATCTGGGGGTTTCAGCAGCCTCACCCAGGGGTCTCAAGGTCCACATGCAAACTATGAGCTACACTTTGTCCATCCTTGCCCAAAGGAGATTAAGTGGTTGGACATGCAAGTAAGGAAGAAAATTTACGGACACAGTTTTTCTTCTCCCCAAATATAATACCCACCTTCTCTCCACACATCAATAATGTGGAACTATGAGGGATATGACTGCAGCCTCACGGAAGAAAGATCTGTTTTCACATCGTATCTTGCCTTTCTCCCAATATAGAACCTCAAGGAGGCTCATAGCATAAATTAAAAACAAAATACAGCTAAAACCCAGTTGCAACTCAGGCTTCCCCCACTGATCTGATGGGTTAGGGATCAGAACACTGCCACAGAGCGGAATTGGTTGAAAAGCAGAAACCATTTAAGGAACATGAGGGAATTAAGGAAGCTCACAGGGCACGCACTGTGCGTGCTGCTCGCAAAGCCTCTCAGTCAGTATGGTGTCTTCCTTCCTTCTCTAAGTTTGCTTTGCAAGCAGTGTGCACATGCCTCCGTAGGCAGGAAGAACTGACGAAAAACACACGTTTGGAGACTTGCAAATTCAGACAAGTTCCATTAATTGGATGAGAGGTCAGTTCTTCCTGTGAGTAAGATCTGTGACTGCATGCATGGAAGTGGTCCCAAGCAAGCCGCCGTAGGCAAGAAGAGCTGATGAAACAGTAGATCCCTCACTGAATTAATGGAACCTGTCTACATTTGCAAGCATTGAATTTGGAGGGGCCTGGGGGAACAGTGGAACATCAAAAAATGAGTTGACAAAGAGTGGGGGAATGCCTGTAGTAAAACAGAAAGTTTTAAAAGATCTCTAAGCAAACAGATGGGTCTAGTCGTATTTGGATTACTCTAACACGCTCTTCATGGGGTTGCCTTTGAAAAGTGGTCAGAAACTCAGCTAATCCAAAAGGCTGCACCCAGCTTGCTAACTGGGGTTGGCTACAGGGAGCACCCAACTCACTGACTGCAATAGCTCCACTGGCTGGCTAGTTTGTTTCTAGACACAATTCAAAGTGCTGCTCATGCCTTTTAAAGCCGTATAAGGCTCAGGTCCAGGTTATCTGAAGGACCACATTTTAACATACGAGTTTACTTAAGTTTGGAGATCCTCTGTGGAGGGCCTTCTCTCTGTCACACCATCCCCACGGATATATCTGGTGGGAATACAAGAGAGGGTCTGTGCGGTAGTTGCTCCCAGACTCTGGAACTCCCTTCCAGGACAGGTAAGTCTTTTTTAAAATTTCAGGAGGCCTTTGAAGACTGACTGCTCAAGGGGACTGGACCTTGCAGAATTGTGCTGTATTGTCCATTTGTGTTGTTTACTGGTTGCTTTTAACAGCAGTGTTTTTAAATTGGCTTCAATTTTGTGCATAGTTCAATGGTATTTTTTAACTTATGAATTGGTATATTTTTAAGCTATGTTTCTTTTAGCTGTCGGAAGCCACCTCAAGTCTCAAACTGGGAATAGGGAGGGGTAATAATATAATGACAGCCTAGTCAGTAAAAGGCTCTTCCCCTCACTTCATTACAAACAGACAGAGGGTTCCTACCAACAGTGCTGCCCGAGCCGCCTCACACTTCTCCTTGCGCCCCGAGATGAGGATGATGTCACATTTGCGGGGGGCAGAGTCCAGCTCTGGGCTCACATCGCCATTTTCCTGAGACTGTGCTTCTGAACCTGGGGACAAAAAGCAATGGGAAGGGGGAAAAGGTGCAAAAAGTGAGGTCCTCATGTGAAAACCTTAACTCCGGAACTGTTAAGCCATATACCGATCCCAACACACAAACCTGAATTGTCATCTCGTTCTGGGAACTTGATCAGTACGTCGTGGTCCCGAGTGATCTGTTGCACCTTGTAACCCTTGGCTCCCATGACCACACGGTGGAAGCGTTGAGGGATGATGCATTCCAGAACCACCTGGGCCTCCTGGGGAAGGAGGAGAAACCAAAGAGTGGATTATGGGAAATGCACGTATGGCACAATTCAGAATACGGCTTGTGGTAAGGCAAGACGCATCACTGTTTAACATAATCAGAATACAGTCAGCCCTCCATATTCACAGATTTGTATCCCAGATTCAACCATCCACAACTTGAAAATATTTTTAAAAAATCCAAAAGGCAACCCTTGATTCTGTCATTATATCTAGGGGATGCCATTTTGCCATGTCATTTTATGTAATGGGACTTGAGCATCCACGGATTTTGGTATCCACAGGGGGTCCTGGAACCAAATCTAGCACTTACTGAGGGCCTACTGTACCTTCAACATCTGAAAAGGGAAGGGGGCAACAAAGACCAGTGGAGATTAGTGGCTTCCATATCAGTGCAGTGGTGAATCCACACTCACCTTTAGTCCTAACTTTAAAGGAGTCATCTAAGGTGCTGATCCACCTCCCCAGAATAAGTACAGAACCTTGGACACCTCCCTTAACGTTAGGATTAAAAACCAGAGTAGATTCGCTACCCCACTGACATGGAAGCCCCCAAGGGCCACTCATAAGATGGTTACCCATAACGCAACTGTTGTCACAAGGCCCCAAACACAGCAAGTTTAGAAATAAAATTCTATGTATTGTGTTTTTTTTTAAAGAAAGCTTTGTTGTAATTGCCAAATTTTCACCAGATGCTGCCTCACACCAAATTCAATTTGTCGGTCTATTTTACCCAGCCTTGTCTTTCTAGAAGACTGGGAAATCTGCGACTCTCCTAATGCTGTTGAACTCTTAATTCCTATCAGCCCAAGCCAGCCTGGCCAATGGCGGGGCACATGATAGGAGCTGCAGTTCTTCAACATCTGGAAGGTTCTTCTCTCTTCTTTATTTGTAACTGGCAGTGGCTTTTGGTCAGAAGCCTTCCTCACCACCTGCAACCCCAATTCTTTAAACTGGAAATGCCACAGACTGAACTAGGATCAAGCTGAGCTACAATCCTTTCTAACAATCAGTTACAGATTTCCAAATATCACTTATGGGAGTAAAAAGAATTAAAGAAAACCCATACATCTGACGATTTTATGAACATTTAAAACATTAATGAAAGATACTCAGCTTTATTCCTTCTCAGCTATTTTGCACCGGCTGTTAATCGCACCCTCTCTAAATTTCTACTCCAAATGTAAACAAAATTTGATGTTCCCATTTTCTGACAACCGCCCTAGTACCAAAGAGATGGCCGTGGATGCTGATTTTGACACCCGTATGAATTTTGTTGCCACTGACCAACTTAATGTTAATACCTGACATTCTCCAGTTGAAGGCCAGCCTCCCCTGATTTTGATGTAAATCTACCTGTTTGTCCCAAGCCATTAAATCAAACAATCAACGTTTATTTCAGCTCCACTGACTCAATGGTTCTACTCTAGAGGGAACTAACGACTGGATTTAGGGTAGGAGTGTGAACTCTGTTGGATTGCACGATCCAGCAGCTCCAGTCAAAAGAGAAATGCTGGAAGAAAAATCTAAAAGGCTGCAAACTGCCACGCTGGCCAGGTGTGAGGCCAAGTGTGATGAGAGTTGCAGTCCAAGACATCTGGAGGGTTCCCAGTTGGGGAAGGCTGATTTGAAGTTATTTCAATATTTTATCAATATATCTCAGTGAAAATGTTTACAGAGCTGATGGACATATTATGGCACTGCCATGAATACGTTTACCTCCCCACATTTCCCAAAAGAGAGACACAATTAAGCAGCATTCATGAACTGAGTCAGAAAGATGGTGCTCTGACAGGCTGGTAAATCTTTCTTTTCAATGGAATGATGTAAGGTACTGTACAAAGTTTTTCCTAAGGAGAATCACACACATTGTTCTATCTAAGAGATACAGTGGAAGGCTGCAGGAACAGAGGAAGACCACACTACAGATGGATTGATTCAAGAAAGCCATGACCTAGAATTTGCAAGACCTGAGCATGGCACTAGATGCCTGGGGATCGTGGGATGTCTCTCATTTATAAGGTTGCAATACATTGGAATCGAGACTTGACAGCAAATAAAAACAATAACCCCAACCTTGACATCTGTGAGAAATATGTACCAGGTCACTGATGATCTCCAGAATGCGTCTCTTGGCAGCCTCCACACAGTCCTTCGCCCCCTTTAACGTCACTCGGTCACTCTGGACACCAGTCCGGGGAAAGCTCACCGTCACCCCGCCATACTCTTCTGCAATCTCCCGCAGCACGTGTCCTCGGCGTGCCACAAAATGGCGGTGATATTTGGGGTCCACCACCATCCAATCTTCAATGACGTTATCCTGTGGTGGAAGAAACTAGGTGTTGGTTGGGGAGGAGGGGAAACTGGCACTATATGGCAGGAGCAGACAACTGTGATGAGCCCAAGAGCCAACTGTCTACCCCTGGCACTCTCCAGTGGCCTCAAAGACTACCAAAAATTACCCCCAAAGTCCATCTCCATTCCTCTCAAATGTTGGAGTACTAATGGATGAGTACCTTTAACCTCATTTTAGTGAGAAAGGGGAAACTGATGGAACTTGGCCCTTTCCATTCCACTGGATGCCTCAGGTGCAAGAAGTGAGTTGGTGAGGTCCCCTTCGTCTGCTTGGGGCCAAGTGCCATTTGGTTCTCTCAGGCTCCCAGAATTCCCTTCTGCACTTACCACGGAACCTGGATTTCCTTACTGTCCTCTCCTTCTTTGGTGTCTTTTCCCCATCTTGGTGAATACAAATAAATAACACTACCATCCACTGGCCCTTAGTTCCTACAACCAAGCCAAGTATGCTCCTTGCTATTTAAGGGACCCGTACCAGATTCCGGATGAGGTTCTCCAACTCATGCTGGGCCTGCCGAACTGCATCCTCCTTCCCCACAATGGTGATAAGTTCCTGATCCTTGTCTTCAGCAGTGGGAAAGATGATGCGGGCCCCGGTGCGGTCCCTTACTTTGCGAATGTTTGCACCTCCACGCCCAATCAGAAACTTGTGGTACTCTGGCTTGGCATGCAGTTCCACTGAGTAGTTGTTGATTTGCTGGAGGAAGAGGAGGGAGGGATGGCAAAGAAAGGGCAATGGAAAGGGCAGCAGTCACAAGGAAGAATGAAGGTATACCCATTCTACACAACTGTAGTGTTTAAAACCACTTTAACCTACCACAAGACTTTCTTATACTAACCTGGGATTTGTAGTTTCATAAGGTACTTAGAATTATCTGACAGACAACTCTAACGCTACAGCTCAGAAGAGCCCATTAGAGGATTTTAATTAATGCACAAAAGAATTACAAAGGGAGGGTTCCATAGGATGGTGCCATGACATCTAACGTGGTATCAAAATGTTCTAATTGTGGATACCTTCTAGCTCAAGTGCTTCAAGAGCAGTTCATTCAACCAAAGCTAGGTTTGCTATTCTGCTCTACCAACACGTAACCCTACCTTCCTCACAGGCAGGTTGCCAAAAGAATCAATGACAGAAGGTTATTCCCTGGCATTTGTTCAGAAACAATTTGATCTTACTTATAGAGATCTTCTGTGTATAGCAGAGGTCAGGTACCTCAGGCCTTTCTAGGGAACTAATCCTCAGAGGGCCAAGATCACTTCCCCTTGATACCATTTTCCTAGCCTTTGCGTCTATTTTCCCCAATCCTAAAACTCTGAAATGCTTCTCTTAAGGATTAAGTACCAGCAACAAGAACTTCTAAGGTAAAATAGGCTGGAATTCTCAGCCCTGCACTGTTGTCTTGGAGTGTGGCCCCTGACGGCCTTCCTGAAATTGAGTTTGGCACTGAGGTTGAAATAGATGCTGCACTCTTGGAGTATACCACTGCTGTAAGAAGCTGGCTGCTCCAACTTTCCAGCCCAGATCAAATGGAGCTGGCATGTGATGTGCTTACACTTCACATTTGGTCACAAATGGTTAAGAGACAATGCCAAAATCCTTACACATAAGAATTTTAGTTCGCAATTCTCCCAAGTCATGTACCAGTTTATTTCATTTACTGGGTTCACTACGACCTATTTAATCATGCTGTTTACACGAGATAACGACACCTGATGAATATCTGTCTCAGGGTAGGAAGGGAAACTAGGTTGCCATAGGAATGGCAAGTAGGGTGGACCACAAAAAACATCCAAAATGCAAGTCCTTCATTGGGTGCATTCATCAAGATAAATTTAAGTGATAATGACTTTATGCTGCCCTGTGAAGATGTCACATTTTCACCAGGAAGCTGCACAGCCTGAAAAACTAGACTTCCAGTGTGATGGACTGTAAATACAAATGTCTTCACCTGTTCTGTTCTCTTGAAATTTACTATATAAAAGTCAAAGTTTGTATGTTTGTCTGTGTCAGGTGAAGACCTTATACGATTGGCTGCTTGAGGAGATTCTATGGAATCCTGGGGTCTGCAGTTTAGGGAGGGGCCTTTAGAATTCTCAGCCAGAGAACTGGCCGGTTGAGGCCTAGAAGCAAGGAGGAGGGCAGGGTATTCCCCCAGGAACTCAACCTCTGTATGTTAATAACTCTGAATTCAGATTGGATTGGGAAATATGGGGAAAAGTTACAGAGACCAGAGTTCAATTCCCTGCTTGGCCACAGAAACCCAGTGGGTGACCCTGGGCACGTCAGACACTCTCAGCCTATTACAGGGTCTCTGTAAGTCAGAAATGACTTGAAAGCACATGAGAACAATGGCTTTCAAAAGCCATAGAGTTCTTTACCAGGCAAAGATGGTTAAAAGCAAGTAGGAGAAAGAAAGTGATGGTGCTGGGCTCACAGAATCTATATTTCTTGCTTTGCTACAGAAAGCGCTATGTAGGCAACAAGGTCAACCCCTGCCCCACGGCCATAGTTGATGGGAACAAAGTCAGTAACATACAAGCAATAAAGTCTTGCTTCTCTACTTTAAGGTACTTTGTAACTTTCACTTTGTGAGCTTTAAATGCTAATGGGACGTATTTTGTGCCTTTTGGTTAGCCTAACGGATGCATCACCACAAGGCGGACACTGCATATTTGTTTGTCTGTTTTGCTCTATAGTCAACACAGCTACACCTGCGATTATTGCTCCTTTCAACTGCACAACTCAAGGTGGCAATACATCAGGGTTTCCAAAAGATCTGATCCCAAAACTGCTTTAATAAGCTGGCTGTCTTAAAAACCTTCAAGACTACATCCCAGTAGGCTAGAACCAGAGTCTGAAATGTTTAAGCCACAGCAACAGAGAGAAGAGGATGGGTGAGGAGTTTTCTATATCTTGTTACTGAAGAAACAAACAACCACCTGTTAAAACAGGACAAGGGAAACTCTGGCCTATACCTGTCCCTGGCAGCTTTTCTGTAGCCCCATCAGAACCCCCAACACCCCTCAAAAATTTGGGGAGGGATAACAGTCACCCCAAAACAATAATTCACCACTCTAGGAGCAACGGAAACATAAAAATATCCTACAAACCAGCCCCAAATAGCAACAAATTAAAATGAGAAATGACTTCCAGTTTTGTCTTTGTTCAACTATCGGTATTTGGGGTGGGGCTGAAGCCTGCTGTGAGGAAAAAAGCCCCCCCTGTGGTTGCCCCCCTCAATGCTTTAACAGGTAGCAACATCTGCCAAATTGGTACCTTTTCTTCTGCAAGCTGCAAAAGCTGGCGCTTGGCTTTTTCCACCTCTTCGCCAGGCCCTCGGATGGTGACTTTGTCACTGCCTGAACCCTCAGAAGGAAAATGGATATGCACCCCGCCACATTCTTCCATGATGGAACGCACCAGTCGCCCCTTGGCCCCGATCAGCGAATTGTGCAGTTTGGCTGGTATAGAGACGTCCACTTCTTTTATGTTAGCCTAGGAAGAAGAGGGAGGGAGACAGAAAGAGAGGGAGAACACAAAAAGCTACAAAATACTCGTTCTTCCAGGTGAACAGCCTGCAGGGCCCCTTTTTGGACAGGCCTCAAGGCAGCTAAGAAGTCACATAAGAGAAGTATAAAAAAAAAATTCAAGGTCAGGAAGCAGGCGCCAAACATACACCCAAAGTAGCAGAAACTGGGGAGCATCCATAATGTAATCCACGTAAGAAACTGGAGAAATGTCTCAAAGTGCTCAAAGTCTGACTGTTTTATTAGTTAAAATTCCAGTGTATTCTTAAGGCCTTCTTTGGAGGGAGGGGAACTGTTTAGAATCAAACCTTTGAAATCTCTGGACCAGGAATTCCCAAATCATTTACTGGAAAAGCAAAAAGCCCCTGACCAGTAAAGGTTTGAGGTTCCCAGCCCAGAAATTTCTGAAGTTTGATTTTAAACAACCCTCTGAAAAAGACCTTAAGAGTACACATAGGCAAAAATGTGCCAGCCTTTTCTTACTAAATAGCTACCAACAATTCAATAAACAATCCAGTAAAAAGAATGGAGTACATTTATTTATTTCAAAGCCATCAAGTGGCATAATTAAAAGCTTTCAAGAGCAGGACAGACTCAGAGAGGCACTTGATATGATAAAAAAACAAGTAAAGAACCCCAACGAATAAGATCTGGGCACTGCATCATTTCATAAAATTAATTATAAATAGAATGCATGAATGCGAAGTCAGTTTGGGTAATGACACTAAGCCTATCCCCAATCTAAAGTTATGATTTGTTTTCAGCAGAATATCCCAAGGAAGCCAATGCATATATGTAGCCAACTCTTTAGGCATGCCAGAATCAACATTTTCAAAATGTCCATTGCCTTTGTTTTACTTCTTAAAAATAAAGCTTCAGTGTGTCATGTTGGATCTTTTTTTTCCCCTCAGCATAGTCTCCTGGTTTATCAGACCACATTTTTTAAAACCATCAAGTCTAAGGTGGGACAAAGACATACTAAAGCACTACATACAACATTAAGTTTAAGAAGCCTCACAGAATTACTGAATTGAAAGGGACTCCAGAGGCCACCTCACCCCAACCCCGTTGGGTTACACAACTGAAGCATTCCTGAAAAACGTCCATCCAACTTCTGACCTCTGAAAAAAAGGAGAGTCCACCACCCAAACGGCACTCTATTTCACTGTCAATTACCTCCCCACCCCCAGAAACAAAAAAAGCAAGAAAGATAGATTAGAATGATAATGTATGTTTCAGAGTCTGTTTCCCCTGCTTCCTTTATCTTTTTAGCCAATGATCTGACATTTAGTTAAAAATATATTCTTTTGTATTTAAAGGGCCCTCATAATCTTAGGCTCTAATTTGGGTGGTGGCAAATTCCAGGTGTCTGGGGCTCACTTTTTCTGCAGACTGCACCAACAACCTGGAAAATGTTGGGAAAACAAAACTGGAAGTGAAAAGAAAATAGTTGAAGCAAAGCAAGCCATGGGGAGGTTTGCCTTTTAAGAACCTCTGGTCCTGAAGGCTTTGAGAGGTAAACATTCTCATTCAGGGCAAAGAAATCTGGGTGGTCTTCAGAGGGTAAGGTGCTGTAGACAACCTGTGCTTTCTTTACCCACTCATGCTCTAAACTGGAACTTACATAACCTGTGTGTAAACTTGGCCTGATCAACTCCCTTTGCTCTCCTTGGCTTAAACACAGTTTATTAACCCTCACAGTAGTTAATAAACCATGGTGCCTGGTGGCTCCTATACTATACCCTAATTTTAGTCCAAGTATATCCAAGGTACAGAACGTATTTAAGAGATAGGGTTTGGCACGTTGGATATAAAATCTCCATTCTGGACACAAAAAGTAAGCCTGAAGTATCTAAGCCAGTGCATAAAAGGAGACAAGTAAGATAGTGGAAAAATGTGAGCAGAAGATGTTCGTCCCTAGCTTGATTAGGGAAAGAACATTGTGTCCAAAACAGACCATATCTAAAATATTTAGAAGTATTCCAATAAAAGTAACAGTCAAAGATAGCTTTGAATTTAATGTTTAAACCATATTAAGTGCACTTTATTGATCTTCCCTCTGCCTTGCAATCAAATATTTCAGTTTCAACTACTTTTGGCAATGGGGAAAATATTTTTACAGTACATAAAATTAAAATGGCATATATTTTCAGTGAAGAGTATGAAAAGTAGTCAGTCAAGCAAACATACAAGTCCAGGTTCAAGTCCCCAGTAAGCTATGAAATTCACATGTGTGACCTTGGGCATGCCACTCTGTTTCTCAATCTGATCTACCTCACAGGGCTGGCATAAAGATAACCTGGGAAACATGTAAGCTCCACTGAGCTGACTGGAGGAAAGATGGGATATAAATGCAGCCAGATCAGCATTTAAAATCATTTCATAAAACAGTGACCAACTCTAACTCTAGAAACAGACACCCAGAAGAGGCTGTGCAGGTATAGCTACCAGTAAAGAGAATGTTTTCTTTGGGATCTGGACAGGCTTTAAAAAAGGAGGAAACTGCTTCACACACCCACCAGCTCCCTCTGGATGGCCAGGATGCGGTCCCGGGCGCCTTCACAGTTGGCCTTCTTCCCAGTTATCAGGATCACCTCCGAGTTGCTGTTTTCTGTGGGGAGGTCAATCTTGGTATTGGTTTCCTCTCGAATCTATTGTGAAGAGATAACATCAAACCCCGGACCCTCAAGGCTAGGCTACTGAAATGAACTTTATAAGGAGCAACCCTTCGAGACAGTTTGGAAGGTGAAAATCAGTGAAGGACAAGTGACAGATTTGCTCTCAGAGGTTTGTTAGGGAAAATCCATTGGGAATCCACTTGGATTTAACTTTCTACAGTATTTCAGCATTGAAACCCCGCACCCCTAAAGGCTAGGCTACTGTAACAAATACTATACAGAGCAGCCCTGGGAGGTGAAATTGCCTGAAAGATAGGCGACAGAGTAGGGATTCAAAACTTGAGTTAATTTCCTAGAGTATATAAGCGATTAAGTAACATACTAGGTCTGTCTCAGCCATTTCTGAACCTGGAAGAATTGCTTCTTTGACTACAACTACCAGAATTCCCCAGCCAACAGAGGGGATTCTGGAATTTGTAGCCAAAGAAGAAAGCTCTGTCCATTCCTAACTGGCACAGGAGTATATCCTTGAGAAACTGCTTCCTTCCAGAGGAAGCACAGAATCACAGAGGCCCAGTTCTGCAGGATACAAGGAGGGGAGAGGTGTTCGGAAAGACTGTACACTTTTACCTTTTTGATGTTGGCGCCTCCTTTTCCAATAATGTTCTTGTGGAACTGTTTAAAGATAGGAACTGGGATGGAAAAGCTGTTTTCAATCTAAAGCACAAAAGGAAAAAAAAGTCATGATTTGCTACTATCTTACTCTATGAGTAACAAATTCTGAGCATCTTGATGTGTATGACTTTTGTGTGTTATATTCTAAGTCAGGGCTCATGTAAGGTAGCTTAACTCTCCCTCTCTACCCTAAACAGGATCACAGAATTGAAAGGGAGCTAAACCAAGTCTCTGTCAGCGCAAGATCAAAACGAACCAAGCTAGCTTCTAGGGAGATGTTACTCTTCAAGGCAGATATAACTTCCATAAATAAAATCAAGTCTAATTTGTGGGAGTGTTTTCTTTCTGAAGGTATGTGGAAAGTCTACATGTGATTTGCACTTACTGACAGTGAATAACTTTCTTGTACTGTCCTCTGGAAAACAACTGGTGCAGCCCTCCAAATGTTGTTCAGTTGACAACTGACAACAGACTTGGTCCATATAGTCAGAAGCGAAGACTTGCTGAAACTCACCAGCTCTGCAATAACTTTCTGGAGGTACTTGGCGCACTTCTCCACCTCGTTCTTTGGCCCACGCAACTGCACGATGTCGCTCTTTTGGGAAGGGTCAGGGAAGTTAATGATGACCTGTAGGAGCAGAAATCAACATGGAGGATCACAAGGCAAGGAAGGTGCGAATCCCAGGTGCTCCCCATTTCAGCTCTTCCCTTGACTCCAAAGAGGTTTAGTAAATTTGGCGCTTTGTCAAATAGAAAACCCAGCCAAATTCAGATATACCTTCTTAATCTGCTCTTTATATAGTCTGCTTCAATTCCTTCTCCAAGAACAGTAACAACACTTTTCCCCACTCCTCTAATTTCTGATATTTTAGCTAACTGTTTTCCATATAATGTCAAACCTCGCTTTGTATTCTTGTGGGCTAGAAACCTATTGAGTTTTTGCTTCTAAAACAGTAAATATCCTAGGAAAGGTGAAGTCTGCTTTGTATGCATATTTCTTTGCAATATACTCCTCTGCCCCAAAGAGCAAAGCTTTGACATGTTGATTTTTTGGACTACAACTCCCACAATAACTCAAGACCATTGGGAACCATACTACAAAAAGTAAACTGTCAGTCCTCCACATTTGTTAGGGTTAGGCACATAGAACACTTTAAAAGGGGAAAAAGTGAAAATATCAAAATGTGCATCTGTCTGTAGAGAAGAGGCCGAGGCATGGTCGGTAGAACAGGCACCCAGGGTCCAAACAAGGCCAGTGAAAGAGGATGGGTTAGCATGGTAGCCCTATATTTCCTCTTTCACCCATCTCCTTCCTTGGATTGGGCACTGGAAAAGGGTCTGCAATGCTAAGAAATTGGGTTGCAAGCCATCGTTAGCTGGCCAGGCAGTGGTTACTGGAGGAGGAGGAGGGTTTTTAAAGGCCTGCATAGCCTGATCAGAGCTGCCAAGAGGGAAGGGTCCTCTGGAAAAGAAGCACTTGAGGTAGGGAAGCAGGAGTTGAAGGAGTCACAAATAATCAAATCCATGACAGCGAAACCTGCACATGTGGAGGGCCAACTGTATTTTTGAAGTTCTGCTGAAGAATATGGAGATGAAAATTCAGAACTTTGAAAGGGCTGCAAGCCTTTGGGTTCAACCAGCCCACGTTCAGATTATAGGTTCTCTAGTACCAGAAAGAGGATACAGCTCCTTCAGTATGGTGGCATTCAGGTGTTTCAGACTTCAAATTCCATCAGTGCAGCTGGAATGGCTGATAGTGAGGATGATGGCAGTTGGAGTCCTAAAGCTGGAAAGCCACAGAAGCAGGGGAAGCTCTGTTTCACACACTGTGACAAGAGCGTGAATTTGCACTGAAGAGAAGGGCCTGGTCAAATCTCAGTGAAACACAATATACTGAAGTTTGGCTAGGCCCTTCTGTACAGTGCCAACTTTTTGCTCCTTACCTCTGGGAACTTGTCACGTATCTCCTTGATTTTCTCGCCTTTCTGCCCAATGATGGTCCGGTGAAAGCGCTGCTCAATGATCAGGTCTTTTGTGCGTTCATTCTCCT
Organism: Cyclura pinguis; assembly: GCA_030412105.1. Classification (NCBI taxonomy): domain Eukaryota; kingdom Metazoa; phylum Chordata; class Lepidosauria; order Squamata; family Iguanidae; genus Cyclura; species Cyclura pinguis. The sequence continues at coordinate 133,259,645 of CM059604.1, read as the reverse complement.
AGGAGAGACTACCAACCATCAGCAGTATCTACTCTCTCCCAAACTCAACAGGTTCCCTCTTTGTGTGCACAAGGGATGAGTGTGGTAGGGACAATACACAACAGAAAGCTCTCTCCCAAAGAGCTCTGGTTTGTCCAAGCTGAGGCCTTCTACACTCACCTCTTTAAAGAACACCACTGCCTTCTCTGTCTACCAGCTATCCATTCATGCTTGTACATATGCACTGTCTTCTAACAAGTCAGATCCTTGGTCCATCAAGCTTAGTATTGCCTGATCCAGCAGAACTCTGAACACTGGCTCCATTAGGACTATTTAATTTATTTAATTTATCCATCACCTTTCTCTCTCAGAACTGAGACGAAAGGCAGTGCACAACTGATCTACAAAAAGCCACAATATTTGAACAAACTTATATTAAACAAGCTAAAATACTAAAATACAAAACAAACAAACAAACAAACAAATAAATACGGTTTTAAAAGCACATCAATTTAAATTTTTTTTAAATTAATATTGTTGGTTTCACAGTCTACCAGAGTTTTGGACCATTCATGATTCAGAGAGTACCCAAGAATCTAGGAATCAGTGAGATTACCATCAGATTACATGGCATGTTCCAGTCAGTGTTGCTTTTCTCAATTGGGCTATTGTTATCCTACATACAGTGATTTTATTCAGACGTTCTGTCAGTGTGTTTGGAACTGCTCCCAGAGCACCCACCAACTGGCAACACTTTCTCAAGAGGCATTTCTGTCTTTCATCCCATTCTCTCTTTTAAAAAGGGCTGGGAAGACATCTCCCACAACCCGCTATCTTCCTCTCTCCTTCCCCTTTCTGATTTGTTCCTTGTTCTCCCAGATTTCATAAAATGTACTGTTTCAGACTACAACTCTGAGAATCCCCCAGCTAGCTTGAATACTGCCCATGCTGGCTGAGAATCTTAAGGAGCTATGACCCCCAAACTCTAAGGTTTTCGTCCTCTTGCCATTCCAGCCCCTTTTTGGCAAATAAAGCAGCGATGCCTGTCTCCCTTACCATACGAGCGGCCATTTCCAGCAGCTCCTTGCGAGCCAGCTGGACCCCTTGCGGGTCTCCCTCAATCCGGATCAAGTTGCTCTTCTCGTTGTCAGGTGGGATGCGGACGGAGACTTTGTGCTGTTCTTTGATGCGATTGACTGCCAAGACATACAGAACATGTCAGACAGAAACAGCCTCCCTTCCTTTTGACAGAGAATGAGAGCCAGGATGGCATAGTGGTTAAGAGGACTAAACTGGGAGTAGAAAGATTCAGGTTCAAACGTCCATTCAGCCAGGAAGTTCATGAGATAAACTCAATTTAGTCATCTTTTCTCAGGAGCACAAGGGGATTGTTGTAACAATAAAAAGGTGGGGGGTTCACAGTCCTGGGGTCCTTAAGTAAAATACACAAAAGTACGACAAACACATTGACGGGGCTGGTACCCTGAATGGCACAGCTGTATCTCCCCAGATGTTTCTGGATTCTTATTCCCATCTGCTCCTGCCAAATGGGCCAATGGTGAAAGATGGTGAGATAGGGAAGTGAAAAATCTATCCCAATTTCATTGTTGTTGTCATCATTGCTGTGTGCCTTTCAGTGATTCTGATTTATGGAATCATGAAGTTTTTCTCTGCAGGGTTTGTTCAGACTGGGTTTGCCAATGCCCTCCTTGGAGGATGAGAGAGTGTGACTTGCCCAAGGTCTCCCAGAGTCCTAGTCTAACATTCAAACCATTATACCACACTGCCTTTCTCCAAATTTCCTCTGAATTTCCTTATCTCTTCTCCATAACAGGTTACAAAATTCTGCATTTTTTCCCAAGTGGAAATCAGGGCTTCTTTAAAAACATTTTTCATGATGTGTGTATCTGTTTACACATTTCACCTACTTCACATGATTTTCATCCAGTGATTAGTCACCATCTGTATGGTTTTTTTTCCAGTTGTGCATACTCTTAGCTGTTTGAATTTTAAAGCGTGCACATCATTTCTCAGAAATGTCCCACAACTCTCGTAATTGTACAAGTTCCTGAAACAAGGCACAAAACTTCTCCTCCCAAGGAACCTTGCCAGGTGTGGAAAAGCCACTTTCATGGACACAGCTGAAAACAATCACACTCTCTGTTATTTCCTGGGATGGGAGTAGTTACTGACACCTGGAGGGCCACAGGTTCCCCACCCTGGCTGTAGGAACTGGGACTCAGGGAAAAAGGGCTTTGTTAGCTGTACACTTTCATGGCAGGGGAGGAGAGACATCTTAGGTTTGCCAGATGTTTTGGGCTTAAATTCCCAGAAGCTCCAGCTAGGATGGTCAATGGCGAAAGATTCTGAAAGCTGAAGTCCAAAGTCAACGAAGGATCAAAGTTTGAGAACCACTGATCTAAATGACTCAGCCAGCAGATCTTTGCAGTCAGCAAGAGAAATAAAGGACAATTAAGAGGTCTGGATGTGCCCTCTAATCTTACAGACCACGTATGGGAAACTATGTCAGGTCTGGAAATTAATCTTCCTCAAGAGACCACATGGACTGCCCAAAAAACCTCCCAAAAGGCTGAAGAGGCGGCAAGTTTATTTCTGATTTTGAAAAAAAAAATTTTTTTTTAAAAAACATTAAAACTGCACTGGAGTCCCTGAAATTTATTTACAAGGTGAACTGCTGCTCTTGGTGACTTCCAGGAAAGGCAAGTTGATATTTTTATTTATGTTTGTTTTTTGTTTTTGTTTTAGCCAGAAAGAAGACAGTCTAGGCAAACTGTGAGACATAAAAATTGCCTTGGAGGGGGTCACGTGCAAAGCCAGTGGCTGAAATGTTACTAGCCTTCCAGATTTGCAGAAGTTGACACAGAACTGGTACAAGCACTGCCTGGTAAGATTTTGCATAGAATCCATCCCCTCATCCCCAGCACATTTGAGACAGGAGAATCTGCCCACTACCCACTTTGGCAATTCAAAACTCACTGTTGGCTCCATTCTTCCCTATGAGGTGACGGTGGAACCTCTGATCAATGAGCACTTCGGTGTAATCCATGCGACTCAGCTGGAAAGAAGAGAGGGAAGAGAGATAATGAACTGCTCTCATGGTTGCCAGAAGCAGCCCTGTTGCAAGAGAGCTGAACGTGCTGCAGACAGAATCTGCCATGTGGTCTCATACAGGGAAGAGCATCCTTTTATCATGTGGTTGCTCATTTGCCTCGACACGCTCTTGAACACTTTGGCAGAGTGAATGAGAGAGCAATGAACCACTACTACTGCAGACACATTTTATTCCATTAAGCAATGAAGCTGTGCATTGTTGTTGCATTCTTTTGAATCTTCTACAAAAGCAATCTTAACAATGCAACTGGTTGAGTCTTTTCAATTCTGCCTCCCTGGAAGAGGATTACTCTGGAGGTAGCAGCTTGAAAGTGTTATGTCCACTACCACTACAAAGTGTCATGTCCACTACCTAACATTAGTAATTTTTCTTCTCTCTCAGTACTAAAATTTGAGGTTGTTCCGCTAGAATTGTTTGGAAGCAGGTTCAGAACAAACAAAGTGGGGAAGAATTCATACAGCATACATACATACTGAATAAGGGTCACCGGCTTGGGTAGCTTTTAAAAATGAGATTCGTCAGAGTTAACAAGAGAAGCTCACCAAGTCTCGGATGATCTCTTGTATCTGAGCCTGAGCCAACTCCACCTCTTCAGTGGGTCCCTCTAGCGTGATCTTCTCATCACCATCAGTGAATTCAATGTGAACCTAAAAACAGAAGAACAACATGCAAATGCCACCACGTTGGCTATGGCTGGTAAAAAAAAACCTCAAGAAAGTTGTAAATAAATGAAGATAGTCCTTAGGTTGCTATGCATCTTCATGTCAACTCTGACTATCATACCGCTTTTTGGCAAGATTTACTCAGAGAAGGTTTGCCGTTGCTTTCCTCTAAGGCTCAGAGCATGACTTGCCCATGGTCAGCCAGCAGGCCTCAGTGGCAGAGCAGGGATTTGAATACTGGTCTCCTAGAATACCAATCCAACACTTTGACCACTACATCATTACTGTAATTGCTGTGTGCCTTCAAGTCCTTTCTGACTTGTGAAGACCCCAAAGGCAAAACCAACACAGGGTTTCTTGGTAGAGTCCGTCCACAGGGGCTTTGCCTCTACACACCATGCTGACCCTAAAATTATCACTTCCCTCTGGTAAATAAAGATCACCTCCAGGTGATTAGTGAGGCAAGTCTTTGCAGATGTTTTTGTTTTTGCTGCTCACAGTGTGTCACAAATGGCTTAAACAAGTATGTTTTGGCAAGCTGTCTAATAAAAACTTGTGGACTGATTAGGAACCTATAGGCTGATTTGAAAGGTGCTTCCCCGATCTATTAAAGAAACTCAAGGTGCATTCAAACACTCTCTCTAGTAATCCAATCCAGTCTGCCTCTGGCTGCATTAGCATTAGTGTACGGAACCCAGGCTTTTAATGTGTAAGCAGGTAAGCAGAAGAGTTTCTTATTGGGATGTCTCATTTATATTTAAAAAATTTCTGTATGTTTTAAAAATGATTTTATACTGTTTTTATGTGGTGTTTTTAATCGTTTTTGAGTTATTATTGCGCACGTTTTTAACTGACTGTTTCTGGGAGCCACTTGGGGTCCATTCTGGGAGAAAGATGGCATACAAATGCAATCAATCAATAAACAAACATACATACCACTTTCCTTTGAACAACAAAAAGAATTTCTTAGGCATTAAAACTAAGTTGCACTATTGGAAATCACACACTTTTTACATATTAAAGTTACTCAAAGCAAAGGCATTAGAAATACTTGCCTTAGGGAGCTGTTGGGTGATCCTGCCAATGTTCTGTCCTTTCTTTCCAATTATAAAACGATGTAACCAGGCTGGGGCTGTTACTTCAGCTACCATCACACTCTTCGCCTAAAGTGGGGAGAGGAAGGCCAGAGACATGTGCTTAATACCAGTAATGACACTGAGATTTGAGTTTCAGCATATATTTCTGGTTTAAATATACATCCTCTACAGATTCCAATCTTGGTTCTTCCCTACAATTTAGACGATGTAATGCCTATGTTCTACCTGTAGACGCAACTAGAACAACATCTGCTTTGGCATTCATTTCAAGCTATATAAGCATTACTTAGAGAACCAACAAAGGTAGTGAATCTGTGAGAAAGGATGAACCTCTTAAAACAGCCTCTGTGTCATCATCTGGTACTAAGGAACAGCGCAATGGCCCCAGCCTGATAGAACGTGACATCTTATTTATAAATAGAAAAGCAGGCATGAAGTCAGGAGAGTAAAAAGAAGAAAAAGCCTCATAAACACACTCCAAAAAAGAGAACAAAAGCTATTAATTACCGCTGTATAAAGTAAACAAAGCCACAACGATTATTTGATGTTAGGTCTTTCAAAAATTAATTCCAATGGCCCCTCGTCATTTCCACAAGGGTGTTTGGGGCACAGAATCGTTGCAAAAGTTTTTTAAAAATGCAAATAACTATCCTCGGGTTAGCACATTCCGTTCTGGGGCTCCCCCTTCCATTCCTTTGCCTTTTGCCCTGGCATGCATGCCTTCCTTCTAGATGCCTAGGAAAAAGAAAAGTAAATGGGAGGGAGCAGTCCCATGTGTGAAGGCATGCACATGCCTTCCCCACATTCTCTGCCTCTCATTCCCTTGCCTTTTGCCTGAGTGCACTTGCCTTCCTTCTCTGCAAGGCCAGGCAAAGGAATGGGAGGGGGAGAATGGGGGGGGGAGACAAGCAGGTGCCTCATGAATGATCAAATTCAAATAATCAAATTTGCAAAGGTCAAACCTGTGCAATGGAGGAGGACTGTACATAAATTCATCTCAAAAAAGAAGTTGGAAGCTCTCTTTTTCAAAGATGCTCCTATCTTATCCCCACCCACACAATGCAGCAGTCAAGTTGCTCTCAAGTCTCAGGTGAACCGTGCTGAGAGACCTGGTTCGACTTGCACATCCAGGCCACAAAACGGCTTCTGGGGCTAGTGTTCCTAGAAGCCCTGAAGCCTTTACCTTGGCATAGACTTGGGTCAGAGCTGGGCCAAGCTTGTCTGGCTCTCCCCGGAGGATGATGGTTTCCGAGCTGCTTTCGAGGGGCGGCATCTCCACTGAAACACCAGTGGCATCCAGAATCTCCTGCAGAGTGTTGCCCTTGGGGCCAATGATGTATTTGTGCTGGGACTTCTTAACCTCCACAGAGATCGTGGTTGTCTTGCGCTTCTGAAAGAGAAAGAGATGAGGCTGCAGAGAACTGTGCAAAGCCACCACTGTGAAAATCAGGCTGGGTAAAGTGTGAGCCAGAGGCCACATGCGATTCCCAAGGCCCCTTTGGGGTCCAAATTCTTTTTCATTGATTTTTTGCCCCAAAAGGACCTCCAGAGAGTGTGTGGGGCATTTTCCCCATATTTTGAGGCCCATCTGGGCCATTTTACACCCAGGAGATGCCATTTTAAAAAGCAGTAACTGATTTCTGCTCCTTTCCTATTGTTAAAAAAGGCCTCTCCTGGACTTAAAATGGCCTAGGGAGGCCTGAAGACATGGTGAAAATGCTCCCCATGCCTTTGGGCAATTTTTTTTTCAGAGGAAGCAGCCCTCCAAGCTCTCCTTGGAAAGCGGGGCTAATGCATCCCCTTAGCCTTCTACAGTTGCCCATCCCTGGTGTAAATCTGCCCAATACTTCATGGAGAAGGTAAGCTGCCTTTTAACCCTTTCACTCATCCAACCACAGAAAGCTGGGGTTATGGCTTATATTACTTCCTATACTCTGGTATGGTATAAAACTAGGGCCAAATGAATTGAATTAAAACCAATGCAAAACTTTTTTTAAAGAAGTTACCTGGACAGTCAGAGGGCAGATATTAAAACCAAAGCTGGGGAGTGGATATATTTTTTGGGCTACAATTCCCCAAAACCTCCAACTGGCATAGCAAGAAACCATATTGACTGTGGTACTGTAGGGGTTGTAGTCCAACTGCTTCCTCAAATATACATGTATATCATTTTAAAACAATTTTCTTTGTTCTTTCAGAACCATTTCTCATAGGTAACTTTAAGTAGATTCATTCCTGTCCCAGATGTTTACCCACTCTCTAGGTCATATGCTTGGAAAACTGCATGCTTACAGAAATTGGCACATTTTCCTTTAACTCAAACCCAAGGAGTTAATAGGCAATGATTTTATATCCACCTGTAAAGTATTTATAAGGGTAGGGGAAAGGGTGTGGTTTCTGCAGACAGGCACTCTTTACATTACTTTATTAGATACAGCCAACGGTCTTTACAACCTTTACACTTTTCTGTGATCGCACACTAGAAATTTATTGCAATGCAGTGTTACTAGAAGCAGTTCATGGACCAGTGGCAGTGAGCAGGCCATCAGCTGCTGGTCCATGGCAAGTTTCCAGGAAAGACTGTAGTCAGTGAGTAGAAATATGGTGCCAGTCCTTGTAACATGAGGAAACAATCTTGCTGATCCACCACATCAGACAGCTTAAGAATCACTGCTGTGATGCATGTAATTTTTTTCTCTAGTATCTGTGCCTAATTCCTTACCCAGGCACATGAAATTCTCTTCTGTAGAGCAAGAGGAAGAATTCTCTGCCCTCCAGCCATTGTTGAATTGCAATTCTCAGCAGCCCTAGCCAGGAGTGATGAATGCTGGGGATTACAATCCAACAAGATCTGCAAGTCCACACAATTCTCATCCCAGCTCCAGGGAAATTATCCAAATCATGAACAGCTTGGCTCCTTCCAGCCACATGAAGGAACAAAGAGGCACGAAGGACACTGAAGACCTTCTCTTTATCAGCTCCCAGCCCAAACTGGCTTCTGACCAAGAACTACAGATTAGTGGTAGCATATGTGTTTGTCATACAGAAGGTCAGGACTGAAATACTGGTATCTCCACTGAATTGATTACAGTTGGAAAGAGATGTGAAAGATTTCTGAAGCTAGGCTGGTGGAGTAGACATGACAGGGCTTTCTCTGTAGCAGCATCCTGACTGTGCAACTCCTTCCTGAAGGAAGTCTCCATCTCTTCCGAGTGGCAGTGAAGACTGTCCTACTCTGGTTGACCTTTCGATCTTGAAATTAATGGTGTCTACTCTGTGGCTACTTAAAAAAGTGTTTTAGAACAATTTTCAAGAGAAACCTCCACTGTTTTGTTTATTAGTTATTTAATTAATTTAGTTACCTATTTTTAAAAGTGCTTTTGCCTACTGTGCATCACCTTAGGGGCCCTGGTGGGTTAAGATATAAGAAATAAATGCCTTAAATAAGTAAACAATAATACATAAATTCTGTTGCTAGGGAGAAGATGCAGTGCTATCGATTCAAAGGTGAGGAACCTCTTTCAGCACCAAGGGCCTCAACTCAGTTTCAGAGAAATTTTTTGAGGCTGGATTCCAGTGATGGGTGGTGCCAAATACAAAAATGCAGAATTAAAGATATCAACATGGTTTGGTTTAATTCTCTTACTGCTAGTAACAAAGCCTTATGAGATGCATCTCAGCCTTGCATAACAGGAGAAAAAAATATGCAAAACCTGGAAAATCCATGAAAAATGGTGTCATGGTGAAGAAAGCATGGTTATCCAGAAACCCTAAAAGGCTGGATTTCCAGGAGTGCCAGATTAAGCTGCATGGCCTACAATTCCTATCACTGCTGTAACCAATGGCCTGGAGGACAAATTCCTTTCTAAGCCATAATCTTCAATGCCTAGAGGCAATATCTTGTTGACTGCATGATGCTGCCTTATACAGTTTTCTTCCAATTCAAGCTGTGGAATGTTTTCACCGTCACTGCAATCAAAAGCAAAGTGGAAGGTAAGCAACTCTATTTTTTCTGAGAAGCTGCAGAGCAACCTTCCTTAACTGAGCAACTTCTTAGCCACTCACCTTATCCTCGTAAATCTTCCGGATACGCAGGAGAGCTTGCGAGACAGGCTCCTTTTCACCAGTGATGATGATCTCGTCCTTGTTGACGCTGGGTGGTGGAATGTTGATCCGGGCCCCCGTTTCCTGCATGATCTCCTGGACCACTTTGTTGAACGCACCAGCAATGAATGGGTGGAAGGCCTTTTCCAGGTTCAACCGCTCCACTGCCCGCTTATCCTAGAACACAATGGGAAAACCATTGGCCCGCTTAAGAATACACAACCCTCTGCATTTCCCCAAAGGTTTCCTCTTTTCTACAACACACATCCAACACCTGAGAGTCAAGCCTTGATTCCTCAGTGTGCTTCATTCTGCCCTTCCGCTGGAAACATAGCTCAGCTTTACTCCTCCTTCCCTGTTCAAACAATCACCTAGGAGATTCCTTTTGAGAAAAAGGGTTGGAACACAGCACCCTGATCAACTGACACAGAGGTTAGACCAATGAATTAAGAGTCCCTTCCTCTACCTCACTGAAAATATTCTTATGTCATTCCCGAAAACGCTGGACTTAAGCCATGGCATGATCAAGCACCCCTCTGGAATAAGGTGTTTTGAATAACATGGATAATAACAGGGCCTCTGCTGTAGGCAGTATTTCAGAGGAAAGAACTGGCAAAACCACATCTGATTGTTCCTTGCTTAATATAACCATATGAAGTGCATAAGGTTGCTGTTAAGTTGACAGGCAACTTGAAGGCAGACATGCACATGTGCAGAGACAGACACACACACACATAATCATTATATCAAAGACGGACTTTTATCTATGGTGACTGACTGTAGAATTTATGTTTTCCAACAAAGATTTGGGGGTGGGAATCAGTATGTGAAAGAGGGAACTCACTCATGTTATGGTTGTACAGAATGGAAACAAATTAATGATGATAAAGAAAAAATACTTGAAAAAGAAAAAAAACCTCAAAAAATCAAAACATGGTTAACATGCCTGTCCCCTCAGTTATTATCCAAACTGGGAAGTGCAACTTTAGGTCATCCAGTGGTCAATCCCCCCACCCCACCCCATACCCTGTAATGGAATCCACCAGAAACTGTAAACTTCAGCCTACTGCAAGTCTCAAGAAATGCTGAGAATCAAGACCAAAAATCACTGTTAAAAGGTGTGTAGGTGGCTTTGGAGCCAAAACCAGGCACATTAAGACAGTGTACCTTGTTTCACAGGAAAATAATATTCTCTGGAGTGTGTCTCCACGGTTAATTTTTTTTCCGAAGAGGCATCAGTGAAGGAGGCCTTTGAGGGTCACAGAGACAAGTGGGGCTACATGCAGCCCATGTAGCCCACCACACTCTGTATCTATTCTGCACTCTGTGAAAGACTCTGAATAGTATGTCTGCTGCTGTTGTTGCATGCCTTTAACTCATTTCTGACTTATAGCAACCCTAAGGTGAACCTATCATGGGGTTTTCTGGGGCTGGGAGTGTGTCACCCAGTGCGCTTCCATGGCCAAGCGGGGAATCAAACCCTGGTCTTTCAGGTTCATATTCCAATGCTCAAACCACTACACCACAATGTATGGTATGTCTAGAGAAGTCAAATTCTGTTTCTTCAATTATGCATGTTGCCTTTTGCTTGCTAGGTTGTGGAATGAGGCACAGGTTGGCTTAAAAATGAAAGGAGAAACTGTAAACCCACTGGCTGGATGGACTAATGACCTCTGGTGCAGCTTCTCATGCCAGCCTCCTCCATTGGAAGGAACAGGACAACACCAGCCACTCACCTGTTCAGCTGAGATGAGCAAAATCTCATGCCGAGCCTTTTCAATGCCTTCCTTGGTGCCCGTGATCTTAATCTGGTTGCTGGGGTCCTCGGGCCGTGGGATGTTGATCTTGGTGGCCGTCTTCAGCTCAAGTTCCTGCAGTTTCTCGCCGTTCTTGCCGATCACAAAGCGATGGTGTTCCTTGGGGATTGTGACAGTAGCTGAAGCCTGCGGAAGAGAGCAAAGACGGCAATGAGACTGAGGTATTGAAATGTGGTCTAGGTACTATTGAGTGGTTGGCTGAGCAGCATAAAAACTTAGAAAACAGCATCCTACAATATTCTAAAATTTGGTGGTGGTGGGCAGATTCCCTCAAAACACCCCCTGCAGTACTCCTGAAACTGTAATGAGATAAAAAAGTAAATGTTATCACTGGCGGAAAGAAAGCAATGGTCTACCAGTCAATGGATAAGATCTGCATGGCAAGATGGAGTGCAATGTTCCAGCCAGGTGGGACTCCACTCTGTCTCCCCTTCTTCATACTGGTGGTCCCATGACAGGGCCATGTGGTGGCCACAGGTACCTGAGAAGCAGATTTATACCCTGATGTACAAATAAGAGCTCCTGGGGATCCTCCAGAGGTCCCAGAGGACAACATCATCATGCATCCAGCTACAGGAATGAACACCAGGTGTAAGCCATATTTCAGAGGAAGGAACCGGCAAAACCACCTCAACCACCTCTGAAATTCCTTGCCTAGGAAGCCATATGAAATTCATGGGAATCACAAGCAACTTGAAGACATATATACATACAAACACTCTCTAGCCAAACTGAGGAAAATCTCCTTACTACCCATTAGAATGGACACAGGCTAGAGAGAGAGCTTGGGGAAGTTACTTCTTTTGAACACATAGCTGGACACTACTTATATGCCCTCTGCCCTCCCCAAATACTACGTGCCCATGGTAAGAGTGCAGAAGAGAAAAATGAGGCTCGAGAGGGTGACAGTCATTGTGTGAAGGAGGCAGTGAATTCTTCCCTCAGCAACAAATGTAAAAAGACACATGCCAGGACTAACAGGATGCCTGCCATTATGTTTTTTCAAAGAGAGACCACCATTATGTCACCCACAGACCGAAACAGGTAACACTATTAATTGCAATGTGTTGCATCCAAGCTTTGCTTTGAAGATTGGGGGGCAATAATCAGACACTCGTTAAAGTTTCCTCAGAAATTTCCTGCTTACTCTCACCATCTGAGTGCCCATTATTTTTTTGATTGATTGATTGCACTGTTTAGTAATATAATAAAATGTCCAAATAGATTGCACTAAAATGCATAGGCGATATGAAAAGCACTTTTTTCTAAAAAAATATTTTTATTCAAAGAAAAAAAGCAATAAATAACACATCAAAATAAACATTTAAACATTTCACAGGAAATAAATACTCAAATTTAAAAAGAAAGTAACAACCATACTTCTACATTTACATCTAAATTCACATATCTTTTTAAATTTGATGGTTTTGTATATAAAAATGATAAATAAAAAAAAGTAAATATTCTAACTTCCAATACAAAAATGAAGAAATCATACTTAACAAATGGACAAGAACAGCATACACAACTCTGTTTCCAATAATTGTTTAAAGCTTAATATAGATTGAATACCCCTTATCCGAAAATGTGAAAGGCTCCAAAATCTGAAACTTTTGAAAAGCAGAACCAAGTCTTCTTCTTGTAGGGAAAAAGACGGAATAATGGATGCTCACTTGGGACTGCATGGGTGGTCCCAAGTGAGCCTCTGTAATTTCCTCATGTTCCCAACAGGAAGAAGGCAAAAAGAGTAGAACTGATGAAAGGGTGGAGCCACATCAAACGAACAGTATACAATCTCATTATATATGCAAATATTCCAGAATAAAAAAGCTAAAAAATCTAAAATCTGAAACATTTCCAGTTCCAAGCACTTTGGACAAGGGATGTTTAGCCTGTATTGTCTCTGCTTCCTAAACAAAACAAGGCAGAATATTCCAGTGGATGGGTACCACCACTGAGAAGGTCCATCTTCATAAGGTTACCCCAGTGATATTCTTTTGGCTGCAGAACACCTAATAAAGCCTCCACTGAAGATCTCAGAGGCCAACAAGGTAGATGCAGGGAAAGATAATCTGTTAGGTACTCTGGCTTTATGGTGTTAGGACAAGGATGGAGAACCTCTTCTAGTCAAAGTGTTAATTAAACTTGAGAGAAATCCTCAGGGGTTACATTCCAGTGGTAGGCACGATCAAAAGTTGGGACAAAAGCTATTTGTACATTTTGGTTAAAGCTTCTACTGCCCATAACTGAACCTTATGAGACTAAATGTTAATATTTTAGATGGGGAAGAAATCTTACACATTTCTGCACTCCACTGTTATAGTACTATTATTGCACTTTCAACCTTCTATGGAATCCTGGGGTTGGTAGTTTAGGGAGGGGCATTTCAATTTTCAGCCAGAGAGCTCTTTGGTCTCAGTAAGCTACAAACCCCGGAATTCCACAGAATGTTGAAAGTGGAGTAATAGCACTACAACAGTGGGGTGCAGAAATGTGTAAGATTTCTTCCCCATCTAAAATGTTGACGTTTATAGCACTACAACAGCGTAATGAGGAAATGGTCTTAGTTCTATGAGTTTCCACTGAGTTCTCTCATGCTCTATTTCGGGCTCTCGTCAATGGCATGAGGAAGACTGGTGGAAGCTGATCCCTAAAGGGTTAGAATCCCACTGCCCCAGCCAGGGGAAACCTGAGAACAGGTCTGCCTCTGTGTAAGTGCTGAAAGACTATTCAGTTGGGGTCAACAGAGATGTTCCCTAGCTGTCAGTTCCAAAGTATCTTGTAATGTATCTTGTTTTCTTGTAACTTTGCCACTTAAGCTATTGCCTGGACAATGATGCACAAAGTCATGACACCAAAAATCACGGAATCATAGAATCATAGAGTTGGAAGAGACCCCAGGGGCCATCCAGTCCAACCCCCCCATGCAGGAACACCCATCAAAGCATTCCCAACAAATGGCCATCCGGCGTCTTCTTAAAAACCTCCAAAGAAAGAGACTCTACCACACTCCGAGGCAGCATATTCCACTGCCAAACAGCTCTGACCATCAGGAAGTTCTTCCTGAGGTTCAAGTGGAATCTCCTTTCCTGCAGCTTGAATCCATTGCTCCTTGTCCTAGTCTCTGGAGCGGCAGAGAACAAGTCTGCTCCCTCCTCGACATGACATCCCTTCAAATATTTAAACATGGCTATCATGGTCCCCTCTTAACCTTCTGTTCTGCAGACGAAACATACCCAGTTCCCTGAGCTGTTCCTCATACAGCATGGCTTCCAGACCCTTCACCATTTTGGTCACCCTCCTCTGGACACGCTCCAGCTTGTCGATATCCGTCTTGAATTGAGGTGCCCAGAACTGGACACAGGATTCCAAATGAGGCCTAACCAATGCAGAATAGAGCGGTACCATTACCTCCCTCGAGCTAGACACCATACTCCTATTGATGCAACCAAGAATCGCATTGGCTTCCTTGGCTGCTGCATCACACTGCTGACTCACGTTGAGCTTGTGATCTACCAAGACTCTTAGATCTCTTTCACACGTACTACTATACAGCCACGTGTCCCCCATCCTGTATGTGTGCATTCCATTTTTTATGCCTAAGTGTAGGACCTTACATTTCTCTCTGTTGAAATTCATTTTGTAAGTTTTGGCCCAGCTCTCCAATCTGTCAAGGCCTTTCTGAAATTTGATCCTGTCCTCTGGTGTATTAGCAACCCCTCCCAATTTGGTATCATTTGCAAATTTGATCAGCATGCCCTCCATTCCTTCATATAAGTCACTGATGAAGATGTTGAATAGCACTCTTCTTGGAAAAATATTATTTTAGTTTTCTTATTGTAGAACACAACTTTTATAAACTCTCTATTACACATTTCCAGTGCTTGGCTAGTTGGCATTCACTGAGATAATTTTTCTCCAAGGCCAGGGAAGCAAACAGTGGGTTTACTTTGGTTTACTCATAACTCTGTATCTCACCTGGGAAAAGGGGAGAAGACACCAGGGAGCATGTAGGTAGAGGAGGTGCTGGGAACCTTCCCTTCTCTTACCAAGTGTTTAGGATAGAGCAGCAATTCTTAACCTTTTCTTTACCACCACTCTCCCGTTAAATATCTTTTGTTGCTGTGGACCACCCAGACTTAATTCAAGATTTAAACCCTTAAAGTACATCAAATATTTATTTGAAACCACTCATCAAGGCTCTTCAAATTTGGAGAGAAGGGAGAAATAAGTAAATGCACACACTCCTATTAAAATATTTTTATTGGAATTGATTCCATACAAATTTGTCCCCCTTCCTTCCTCTCTCTTTTAACTGTAAAAGCTCATAACATTTCTTCAAGCCTTTGTGGACCCCCATGAGGACATCACAGACCCCAGGTTAAGAACTGCTGGAATAAAGGAAACAACAGGACGCAGTGGTGTGATCTCACAAGTGGATTTTTGGGGGGATGGGGCAGGAAAGAGGAAAATGTGGAATTAAGATTTTAAATAAAATTCTAATTCACTGGTAGGTCAAACAGATGGTAAAAGATGAGATGTGATGGGACAGAAAAGCTTTACACGCACCTGGGTCTGAAGCCGAGCGACTATTTCCTTTCGAGCTTTCATGACAGAGTCTAGTTTGCCGGTCACCATGATGGAGAGGCCCTGGTCTTTGGCCAAAGAGAGCTCAATGTGAGCCCCAGTCTTCTGCATGATGTCCACACAAACTTTGGCCTCGTCACCTTCTCCGAACTGGCTGTTGTCCTTGTAGCGTCGCTCTTCCAGGGGGACGTGAAAAACCTGCCGAGAAGAACCCAGGGGCCATGACTGCAGAACTACTACGCTGAATGTAGAAACAGTCTTCCTCAATGAGACCAAGAGGTCACACTAGACCAGGGGCTCCCTCAGCATCTTCCGGAAGACCCCTCTCTTGGAAAGAAAGCAATACCTATCCCACATTTGTCCTTGTCATCTGATATTCAGAGGCACACTGCCTCTAAATATGGAGACCTCATTTAGATATTTTGCCCAGTAGTCACTAAGAGTCCTATCCAGCTTGAATTTGTCTAACCCTCTATTAAGCCCATCACTTTTTCACAAAAGACGATTCCATATATCACTGAAATGTTGCATGGGATCATCTTCTACCTGTTACAAATCCATAAATATGAGTTCTAATATAAGGGGACTGAAATTTCATATCTACTGTCCCCCACTCCATTTTTATAAGTCTCTGTCATATTCCTCAAAAGCCATTTTTCTATTAACTAGGAAGTTCCCAACATTTTAGTACTTTTTTCCTTTTATTATTACTTATCAGTTAGCTTGCCTTTCATCCAATGAATTCAAGGAGGTGCATACAGTTTTCCTCCTCCGCATTTTTATCTCACAACAACCCTGTGAGGTATATTAAACTGGGAGACAGCGACTGGCCTAAGGTCACCCAATGCGTTTCACGACCCAGTGAGGATTAAGTCAAAGACTCTCAGATCTCTTAGAATTAGCACACAGAATTGCAAGGATGAGCAACAGTGGCTTCTTTCAGTTGTCACTGTATTGCAACTCTTATCGGCCATGGCCAGTACAGCCAAAGGTGAAGAATAATGGCTGTCATAGTCCAACAATGCTCCACTACATGAGGAAGACTTCTGACCTCCTGAAGCTTGCCAGGAAAACCCTTCTCAGAGCTGAAGCTAGAATCTCCATGGCCCAACTCTTCACACTCACCTGGGTGATGACAGAGGACTTGATAGGCCGGATCTTGTTCCATACTCCTGTAAGCTCACTGGACTTTTCCCCAGGCCCTCCTTTTTCTGGGAGCGGAGGAAAAGCTTCCAAGTAAGTAGGGATGTAGGCCTCATCCTCTGGAACACCACCTGCCCAGCAGAAAAGTTGTGGAAGGAGGAGAGAGAGAAAGAGCTTACACCATAATAACAGATTCCTGCTAAAAAGAGAAACGGTTTCAATATGAAAAGCAACAAGAGCAAAGCAGGAGACAGAGGGGAAAGAAGCTCTTTAGGAAAGCTTCAAAGTAAATTGATACCAGTGCACAGAATTTTACACAGATTTTGGGGAAGGAGCGGGGGACAAGACATGGCCATATTTTTAGTTCACCGATACCCCTGTTGGTTCCTGATTTGTTATCTTCCCTGAAACCTGACAAGAAGAAGGTACTTTATGCTGGGGGGTGGGCAGAAGTTAGATTAAGATCTGCTTGTAGATCTCTAGACAATTTTTTTAAATTATTATCATCCTCCTCCTCCTCTATTTATATAGCACCATCCATGTACATGGCGCTTTACAAAACTTAAAATACAACAGTTGCCCGAAACAATTTGTGGCATATTACCTAGGACCTGACTACCAAAGGATAAAAGACTATATTTGCTGGCGTACAAGACTCATTTTTTCCCCCAAAAAATACTGTTTGAAAATGGGGTGCATCTTTTATGTTGGTGTGTCTTATACACCGGCAAATAGCATTTGCCAGTACATAAATGCACCCGTGCATCTTATATACGGGTGCATCTTATATGCCAGCAAACACGGTATCTTTTCCTTAGACCTACTTTGAGGGAGCCAAGGGGAAAAAATGTAGAAGGGAAAAGAATGTATGTGGTGGGGATAGAAAGACTGTGTCCTTTAGAGCAAATGTCTCACTTCACAGCCACTCCATTTCTTTTCCATCCCCCCACTCCCCATTTACTTCCAGAGGAAAACAGACCTTTCCTTCCACATTATCATAGATCATAGAATTGGAAGGGACCACAAGAGCCACCTAATGTAACCTTCTCTTACAGTTTAGGTGGAATCTCTCTCCCCCAACTTTTTTTTTTTTAGGTAATTTGACTCTGCTTCATGTTCTAGTCCCCGAGACAGCAGAAAACAAGCTTGCTCCATCTTCTACATGACATCCTTCCATATATTAAAGAGAGCTATCATGTCCCCTCTCAGTCCTTTCCTCTCCAAGCTAAACAAATGCAAGAATGGCCATTTTAAAGTCAGAAACATGTCCTGCCAAGCCAGAGTGTGCTCCTATTGTTTTCTGAATACTGACTTTCCCATTGTACAGCCATTAGTGCAGGAAAAAGAACTGTAAAGCAGTTACGACTCAGAGATCCTTGTCAATCCTGCCCATTGTCAACAGAAGCCAATTTATCCTTCAAGCCACAAGAAGTTCTTGTATATCGCTTCTCCAGGGCAATGCTTTAGATATTTCCACCTCACTCGAATACAAAGATTCCTGATCATCTTACCCCGTGTTTCCTCATTCCTCAAGCCGCTGCGGTGCTCAGCAAAGCTCTCGGGTGTTAACACTGCTACCGAACTCATAGTTTCAAACCCAGATTTGCGCGTTTCCGGTATTCCACTGGATGGGCAAAACAAGGGGGAAAAAAAAAAGAGAGAGAGATGACTAAATAATTTGGTAACTAAACCTCACAGGGCATCATTTACCCAGCCCAGAAGAGCTGCACTTCATCCATCCTATTACCTGGATATATAGAACTGCTTTTCACCAGGTGTGATTGCCCAGATACTGTCTTTTTCCTCTGAAGTTATCAGCGCTTGGAGGTTTTACTTTTTTGGACCACAACTTCCAGAATTCCCCAGCCACAATGATTGCAAAACTCTGGAAGCTGTAGTCTAAAAAAAGTAATTTCTCTGAGACCTGCTGGTTCCTTCCCCCAATTTCCATTGAGATATAGCAGAAGTGGAGATATGGTGCCTGTGGGGCTCATTCAGTCCCATTTTGAGCTGATTTCCTTTTTACAAAAAAGTTCAATTCCTAGTTCTGGTTCACGCCCTGTTTACAAAAAGGTCTTGCCAACGAGGTCACTAAAATCTGTCAAAATTACCCCTCATGGAGTATAAAACTGCATCTGGGGAGAAATATGGCAAAAGAAGGTTTTTTAAAAAATGGGTGGGTGAGATAGTGTGCGGTGGAGGCATGTAGTCTTCCAAGTCCTTGGGTGGGCCAATGTGAGCTCAGCAGTTGCCCTCCACTAAGACACATGAATTACTTTAAGGAAGGGCATTTTCATTCCCACTGAGCCTCTTAAAGAAGACAGGAGGAAAACACCTTGAAATCCAGGTGCCTAGAATTTGGTTACTGGTTCTTTTCACCTTTCAGTTCTTAGCAGAGGAGGCACCCACCGCTGGTGAGACCCTCACTTTTCCAAGGGACAACTCTTGGAATTTGAAAAACTCCCTCCAGTCTTGATAAATGCCACATTATCTACTCTTATAGTGTGATTATTCCACTTTCAGCATCCTATGGAATCTTCGGGTTTGCAGTTTAGGGAGGGGTCAGGCGTCCCCTCCCTAAACTGCAAAACCCAGGATTCCATAGGATGTTGAAAGTGGAATAACTGCACTATAAAAGTGTAGTGCGGAAATGGCCTCAAACATGCAGCGATGTAGCGGAGTCCATCAGAGTATAACTCCACCTCAACTCATTCTTGCTTTGCTGACAAGGAAAGGGAGTTCGACTCACCTGCAAAATGGTCAAATGCCAGAAGGGTCCGTCCTGAACGAGGCTACCTGTGGCGCTTCAGCGTGACGGCGGCTTTGGTCCTGAAAGAAGGATTGAGAGCTCTCAGAAGCCACTACAACTTGAGCAAGGCAATCTATAGCAGGCTGAATCTTTTTTGCCACCAAATACCTCTCAATATTCCACAGGGCATGTAGAAGGCGTTTTAACTGTTTTGGGGCCCTCTCAGGGCATTTTGGACCCTGGAGAGCTATTTTCTCAACAGAAAGGGGCTTAGAAATGTACTTTGGGTCATTTCCTGCTGAAAGGAAGGCTTCTCCTGGGCCTAAAATATCCAGGGTACCCCTAAAAATGTGGCACCCCACACCACTGGGAAAGGTGGGGACATTCGGGGGCATTTTTCTTAAAAAAAATTGGGCTTGGAGACCACTGAAGGACTGTACTTTCAACATCGCTGTTCAACATCGCTGTTCTACACAGGATAACACTAAAATCAAAGACTTGCTTTCCCTGACACCCTAAAATTTGTGACGCCTTCTCAGAAATGGGAAATGCTTATACCAACTTGTATGACAGGACAGAGAGAAATGAAACTTTTATGCTTTAACAAAATAAAGCAAGCTGAGCCCTCTTCCCAACTCTTATCAAGTTATCCAGACTATCTTTGTTTGAAAATGACTTAACATGAAGCTGACACAAGACTTTTACAGGTTTTTTTTTTAAACAGCCATTTGTGTGGTCATGTGTGGTGAGATATTATCTCTTCCAAGTCACCAGAATTTTCTTTTCTGGTTTTAAGGATGAAGGCTTTTTTTTTTTAAGGCCACAAACAACTGTTCAAATGTAATTAGGCAAGACTTGTCTGCAAGGCTGCAGTAGTATGGTTACTTCTCCTAGGAATTAAATTCCGTCCAGTAATGCTGCCAAAAGATTATATTCAGGTTTTATATCGTTCTATCCACTTGCAGCCATTTAACAGTGAGCCAAAAGCAAGATAAGGGGAACCTATCTATGCTTCTAGTCCTCAGGAACAGAGAGGAACAAAGCTTCCAGGCTTTCTGAATGCTCTCTACTGTGTTTTCAGAGAGAAATTAACATTCTCCATGGTGGGTGAAGCTGTTTTGGAAAGGAGCAGACCCAAGTGGCCCTAATCGTCTTTGACAATCAGAGGAACCAAAACAGTTTCAGTTGCTGTGCTCCTTAATAAGCAATCTCAACTGCAGACAACTTTCCTCTTAGCACCACCAGAACTCATAAATGTATTGTTGGAACCTGTTAAACTGAAGGAGCCACTGGTATCTAACGCAAGCAAATATACAACTTGGATTATGAACTTCTTACAAGCAAATGCACACCTCCAGCAACCCTTGGGTGCCCTGTTGCTGTACAGATGCCATCCAAAGGAGCTGCCTTCCCTCTCTTCACCCAAATTCAAGTTCCCATTCAGCACACGCAGGCCACCTGCTGTAGGGGAGGTAATGTCCTCCACTGCTCCCAACCCCCACAAAGCCAAAGCAAGATAAGAGCTAAGCTGCACAGAGCCAGCCCATGGCGAGGATTTGAGAGAAATCCTCTTAACGGAACCAGGAAGGAAGGAAGAGCGCTTACGCTCGCCACGGACAATACCTTTGCATCAGGGCTGCATCCAACAGGCAAGGTTGCCGAGGGAAGGAGGGAAAGAACATCCCACCCCCTCCCAGTACATGGAAGGTCTAATCCTGGGGTACACTTAAAACCAGCAAAAAGATTTCCCTAGGTATTGCTTCTTGTGACCTTTAATTAACCTTTCAGGAACCAGAGATAAAGAGGAAGATATGTGAGGTGGAAACAAATGAACACAGAATTGAAGACTGCCAGCTTTTTTTTATTTCTTCCTGGGCAAAGCAAAATAGAAAAAAAAAACAACTTCACACATGGCATGAGTCTTATTTATAACATTCAATTCCATAAGATGGCAGTGGTGATGACTCCATGTTTAATGGAATGAGAAGCTGGCTGGACCGCAGGGGAGCCGTGGTCTAACAAATCCAGAAGACACCAGATTAGGAGCCAGTGGGACAGAAAATACGATGTTGGATGAATTAATGGTCTGACTTTGCACAGGGCCAACTTCAGAGCTTGGAAAAGTTATTTTTAGATTTTAACTCACAGCAGCCATCCAAAAAAATTAACGTTTACAAGCCCAGAGAAGGTGCTGCGTTGCTCTAAAGCAATTGCCCATTCCAGCAAGTAAATAGGGTCAGGCATGCTCTGCTTTAGCGGCTGAAGTGAACTGGAGTGGTAGTCAGTGAACCAAGTGTTGGTCTGTGGTGAGTTTCCAGGAAATAAAGAAACAACTGATGTTATTAGGCGCAAATATGGTGTTGGTCCCTTTCATTGGGGGGGGGGCCCTGCCAGTCCCTTACATCTAGGGTTACTAGAGTGACCGCTGGAGAGGGGTTTTGTATCTTTAATGGTTCTTCAGAAGAAGGAATTTCAGCAGGTGTTCCTTGTTACTTGACCAGCAACCCCTGCTCAAATTCCCTGCTCTGCACAACCGTTAAAGGCACAGGAGTTGTCTTTAGTTTCCCATGTCAAACCTACCCAGATCAGATAGCTTAAGCACCAATGCTCAGTGCACGAAGCCACAAAGGTTTGTGTGTTAACATCTGCTCTACTGTTTCAGACTGTGAGGGGCTTGGTATATTTTTATTTCCACCCGTGACACTATTTTTAAATGCTCTTCTACAGAAACTTGCAGCCTGTAGATTGTTCTTTTAAAAAGCTGGTACATCAGGAAGAACGATTCTAGGCAGTCCTAACCACTGCTGTGCTAGTTTGCTACCACCACTTCTTTGACAAAGAGAGCTTTCACAAATGTGGCTCACCGCTAGCTGTCTGAAGCAGCACACACGGACCGGGCATCAATCTCGCACTCCTAGACCAAACCTTGGAATAGTACATGTGGAATTCCCTTCCAAAACTGTGCCCTCCCTCTTGTTCCTCTGGCCAGTTTTTGGTAGCTGACTGGTTGCCAAGGGAAGAACTTTTAACAGATGGGATCTTTCTCTTCCTAATGCTCTGCATTAAAATTCATTTGCATTTTACTGTTATAATTAGCTTAATGGTGTTTTAAAATGAGACTTTTTCTGCATTTATCCGTACCTTTTAAAGATCCTACGAACCTGCCCAGCCCCTGAGATCCTCAAGAGGCCCTTCTCTCTGTCCTTCCACTTTCACAGGTATGGCTGGTCGGAACTGAGATGGCGCCTTCTTAGTGGTTGCCCCCAGGCTCTGGCACTTTTTATTCTTTCCAGGGTTATGTTTCAAATTGTTATAAAATCGTGAAAAGTTGGATTCTATTTTCATGTTGATGTGTGCATATATTTAGCCATGATGCACATCTTTTACATCAGAAGCCACCCTGAGTCCCAATTCTATGGAAAAAGTCAGGGATATAATTATAATCATTACCATTATCCTGTGAAGCACCTAGTATGCCAGTTCTTAGATGCAAAATGTGGGGTAGTGACCAGACTGCAGTTTGGGAGAGTCACATTCTAATCCTAACACAGCCATGAAATTCACTGGGCAACCTTGGGCCAGTCCCACACTGTCTCACCCTGACCTACCTCACAAGGCTGTTGTAAGGATAATGTGAAGAGAGATCCATGCACAGCCCCTTGACGTTACTGGTGAAAAGGCAGGGTATACATATAACTAAAATATAAATTTTGCTTAAAAATGCTTTTTACATAGGACAATAAGGACCAATGTATGAGACAAAGGGTTCTATGCTCAACCTTAATGGTTCAATTTATATCCCACTCTTCTCCTGCCATGAGACACATAATAAATAAATAAATACAAAGTCTCTACTCAACCTTATTTATATTCCCACTCTTCTCTTGGTGGCCTCCTCAGTTCTCTAATTCCTCAAGGAAAGTGTGCTGGCTTTGAAGTTACACATTCTCAAAGTAAATGATAAGAAGCTGCCTTATACTGACTCAGACCACTGGTCCACCTAGCCTACTACTGTCCACTCTGACTGGCGGCAGCATCCAGGAACGATTCCTTTCTAGCCGTATCTTGAAATGCCAAAGACTGAACTTGGGATCTAGTGGGCATGAAACATTTCCAGTTATCACGGGGTTCTGACCTAAACTGTCTGGTTTATTCTGACTAGTATT
Organism: Cyclura pinguis; assembly: GCA_030412105.1. Taxonomy (NCBI): domain Eukaryota; kingdom Metazoa; phylum Chordata; class Lepidosauria; order Squamata; family Iguanidae; genus Cyclura; species Cyclura pinguis. The sequence goes on along the minus strand of CM059604.1, from coordinate 133,236,208 downwards.
ACCCATACCTGTGCCTGAAAGCATGCTCCAAGATCCCAGCTGTGTGTCCTTCCCAGCCCTAATACCCACATGTGCACACAATATTCACAGATACAGCCTCTGTGGGTCCTAGCCATTGCAGGATATTTGTTGTGGGTGAGTGGCTTCAAGTTGTTTCTGACTTATGGTGACCCTAAGGTGAACCTATCACAGAGTTTTCTGGGGCTGAGCATGTGTGACACACCCACGGTCACCCAGCAGGTTTCCACAGCCAAGCAGGAAATCGAACTCTGGATTCCAGGGTCGTAGTCCAATGCTCAAACCACTATACCATGCTGGCTCTCTATCAAATATTATTCAGTACATATTTGGTAGCTTTTTATATAACAGCATCTCAGACGCAGATTTCTTGCTACTATTTTACAGTACCTGGTGAAAAGACAACTCTAGAGGAGAGAGACATTCTCTTCGCACGCAATTAAACAAACTGAAAAAGAACCTGAAGGTTGCAAAGTTAGCTCTGGTAACAAAGAAACACGAGCTATGCATACAAAAGACAATGAAGGGCTGTGATTTTGATTCATCTCACAACACTTTGCTTTAGGTAAGAATTTAGCACCATTTGCTTTTGGAAGGGGTCTGGAGTTGGGCCTTTTTGACTCACAGGAAAGGTACTGAAGTCAATATTAATGATGTATGTCATTTTCATCCATCAGCCTAGCTCAGCCTGACACTCTGCAGATGCATTAAACTATAAGCATGCTGGCTAGGAATAATGGGAACTGTAATGCAACACATCTGGAAGATAATAGCTTGGAGTGGCTGTCTTTCATATACAGGCTGAATATCCTTTATCCAAAATGCTTGGTATCAGAAGCATTCTGTATTTCAGATTTTTTTGGATTCTGAAATATCTCAATTTGCATACATATACAATACAACAGTAGACAGGAGATCTTCAAGGAGTCCATGAATGAACAAGCAGGAACTCTGCAGTCTCCACATCAATGGCAGAAATGGGCAGTTGGTAGGTTCCCTGGAGATCTTGTGTATTTTTTTTCCGACTACAGGTATCAGGTCCCACATATCCTCAGATCACCAGTCTCTTGCCTGTCCATGTCTCATACACAATACGGGCAGCAAATGAATGAGATGTGAGGCTAGGGAGAGGCATGAGGCTAGAGAGAGACATAAGGATCTGTGAAATGGCAAGAGGCATGGTCCGTACCCAGGATTATGCTTAGATTTCTGTCATTCCACAAATCCTCACATTTCTCTTCAACCTCATGTCTCATTCATTTACTGTGTGTTGTGTATGAAATGCAAGGCTGGAGAGAGACTGAGGATCTAATAGATGAATAAGCAGGAGCACCACAGCCACTGCCTCAAAGGCAGAAGCAGGTGGCTGGTGGCAAAAAGTTTCTGTTTTTGGATTTCCAGATCAGGGGTGCTCAACCTGAAGTTATTTGATTTCTATCATACCTTTCGCTTCCAAGTGGGAATAACGGACAAGATATGTGGAATTCCATCTCTGATTCCAACCAATCCAATGTGCAACTCTCTGAACTAGTGTGTTTTCAACCAGCTTTCATTTTACACTTCCTCAATGTTTTCTGATAAGAGTTTTCAGCTTTTAAATAAAGTATCACAATGTTTTTTCAAATATGCATGCAGAAGTCCATGCAGATTTTTCAAAAACAAGCTCTCAGATTAATGCAGAAATAGAAAAATACAGCTATGTGTGCACAGCACCATAAGCCATACTTAATGTTATTTGATTTGTTGCTTTAGCCACAGAGTGTCTGCAAATAACCATAAGAAATCACTGTATGTTTTGGTAGTTTCTCATCCATTTCTTTCCTGCCTCTTTGGTCTGTCACTGTTTCAAAACAAGCAGCTGAAGAAATGTGCCAAGAACAGGAGATTTTGGTTCAGACATAACTAACTAGTCATGGTTCCAATAAGTTAAATGTCGTAAAAGAGAGTGGGCAAAGTGTGGCTTTAGGTCTCAAGAAGAACTCAGGAAACCACAATCTGGCTTACTGTTGCATGCAAACTCAGTCACTGTGTTTTATTCATTTGAGGATTATGGCTGGGAGGTCCTGTTCAAAGCCAGACCTTTCCTCTAAATTTCCTTCTCCAAATTAAGTCCTATCATCCCTCCAGTCACCAATTCTAGGTGGAGGTAGGATTTCTGCTGCATTCTGATTTGTCTCCCTGCCTACCAACTACCTAGAGCAGCCCAAGCAACGCAGTCCTGACCTCTGCACTGTCGTTCCGCGGGAGAAAAGACTGAATTCCAGTTGCCTTCCTGCTGTGCATTGCTTCCCTCAACTCCTGCTGCACTGACCGAGTTGCAACCTCATCTCCTTGATGCAATCCGACAGTACAGCAGCCTCTGGCCATCAATAAATAAAGATGGGAGAGGCGAGCACTAAAAACACAACTGAGGAAAGCAAGGAAGCAGCAGCAACAACTATTTCCTATATGCGGGGACAGGGGGAAGAGAGAGAACTGGCCTTCAAGACAGAAGTGTTGACATCTTCAGGGGAACCATGAGCACGTAACTGACAGAGGGTTCTAGCCCTCAAGGTATTGCGGAGAGCCAGAGAAACCACTGAAAAAGAGAGTACTTTCCTTTTAGAGGTCAGCAGACTATTCCACACACAGTCGATTTTCGTTCTACAAAAGTGTCCAAGGCACCATCATGCCACACCACAGCTGCCATACAAGCCAGGGTCTCAAATGCCTCCGAGACTCAACTTGTGGCAAGTTCACCAGCTTGAAGAGCAGTGCCGCAAGGAACTGAAGCTCTGTGTTTCCTGAACTGAGTGCTCACTGTCCACAGTAAGTGAAACCGACAGGATAATCATGTCACCTTCCAAAAGCACATCTCTAGTAGCAAAGCTTGGGAGACAGTGAAGCACTGGGATCGCTGGACTGGGACTTGGGAGATAAAGGTCTTCTTGGCAGGTGTTCTTGTGCCAGTCACATACTCTCTCACCTTGTCCTACCTCACAAGGTTGTTGTGAGCAGAGAGTAAGCAGGAGGAGGAGACTCATGAACATTGCCTCGAGCTCACCGGAAGAAGGATGGGATAAATATGCAACTAGTAATAAATAAATTAATGCTTGAATGAGGCATTCGGAATGAAATTCTGCACCCTGGAGGCACACAGGAAAAGGAAGAGGAGTCTACAGCTAGTGTAGAGCATAACAAACGGTGAATATGCATAGGATTTCTCTGTAAATGTAAAGAGTACACTTTTTATGCCAAGTTGTAAAATGATGGGTTTTATGATGCAAAAAGAGTAAAATAAATTTGATCCAATTCAATTCAATGTTGCATCTAGTTCATATTTATTTTGTTCCTGGGGAAAAAAAATATCCATGGCTTTCGTGTCCTCTAGATATTTTACATCTCTGCTCATGGAAATGGCTGGGTTGCACCATACATTCACAAGATGAAGATTAAGCCATCTGTCATTCACCCCTGGTCCAACTCTAGCATCAACTCCTGCCATCCTGCTTCTATTGTTCTAACATTCCCTTTGCCAAAGGTACGCATCCCATCTGCTCTCACAGCTCCCAGAGTGCACCAAACCTATTGCGCACTCCCCGTATTACCACTCCTGCACCAACTATTTGAGAAGATGCACAGAAGGCCCTCAAAACAAGCTGGACCACTCCGGTTCCAGTTTGATTAGAAGATCACTTGGCTCTAGCTTGTTTGGCATCCAAAGCAGCACAACTTAATTCATTTGGATCCCTCTCTCTCCAGCCATCATTTAGCTGGCTGGCACCACAAGCAAAAGCTGTGTAAACACCAGGAGGCCAACATCAAGTCAGAGGCCAAAGCAGACCTTACCAGTCACAGAACAGAAAGGATCTTGGCTAAGGAAGCAGTATTTCCTCTTTAGCTTTGGAAAGACCACAGCCAGCCATGGCCGTGTTCACAATGTGGCATACAGAACTGAGCATGTGAGTTTGTTTTCATTTTGCCATGTGTATATCCATGTGGTAGTAACTGGCTGCACAGTTGAAAACTGCTATGGGCCATTGTCATAATAAGATCACTATCTGGTTTGCACTGGTATCTCTCCAAGGTAATTCTTAGACCTTTTGTCAGATTAATGATTCATGTAAACCAAGGACAGGAAATGTGTGGCATTTCAAGAATGGGGAATATATGGTGTTTCACTGGCAAATGCTGACCGGCACTGGTAGGAACTGGAGTCAAATATTTGGAGCGTTGCACAGTCCTGGCACTGACTACCATACCCTATAGTTTTAAGTTGAATTGATCCTTTCAACTTTTATGAACATGGATGATGTGTAATTCACTGAGCAATTTAGCTGTTAATGACAACTTTTGCTTTTCCCATTCCATAAATACTTTCATTTGAGATTGCTACTCTCCAGAAGCCCACTTTGTGGCTCTACCAGAGTTCATGATTTTGGTGTCGAGAAGCTCTACGCTTCTGACTTTGCTCTCATTTGCACCTAACTAAACCTGGCAGAAAGTCTGCAACCCAACCCCTAGCACAGCCTTCCTCCAACCTGGTTGCCCCCCAGCACGGCCCAGGAGAACTGCAATCCCAATCCAGGAGAATCAGGTGCTGCTGGACAGGAGCCAAGTGCTCCTCTTGCTGGCCTACCGACCAAGGATTTGGATAGCTTCCCAGCTTGAAAGACCTAGCAAGCTGCAATCTCAACCAACTTATCACTGTTCTTTCCCAAGATACTGGAAGCTCTGACTGACTCCTAGCCCAGATTTCCAGTTGGACAACAACCCTATCTAATCCCCTTCTAAACTGAGTCAAACTCCTGTCCCAAGAACTTTGGCACCCAGAACTAACAATCAGCGTGTTCTTTTACTCCCCCCTCTTTCCTCTGCTTTGTTCTCCTGAATCTCAGCTCTTTTCATCTTCTATCACAGCCTACATAACTAGTAAAACTTCATAATGGATCCACCAATACCAACTCTCCCTCAACTGTGGAGATATCGAGTAGGATATCAGCCTCACATGGTCTTTCCCAAAGCTTTTTTATGAGCAGGGAAGTCTTTGCCCTGCTTATATCTCCTTATATAAGCCAGCATAAGTGTTAAGATTTGCAAGTGAGGGCTTTCTCTCAGTCCCACCACTTTTGCAGATGCAACTGGTGAGGACTGCGGAGAGGGCCTTCTCTGTGGCTATTCCCAGACTCTGGAACTCCTTACCACAGGTCTGGTTGGCTCTCTTTCTCTGCTCTCTTTCCACCGGCAGGTGAAGACGTTTTTATTTAGGCAGGCTTTTTAAAATTTTAACTATGCAGCAGTTCTGTGTGTGTAAGCAGTGTACTGTTTTCTCTTTTACTGAAGCTATGTTTTATGTATTATCTTCAAGTATGTTTTAACAGTGATATTTAATTCCTTTTTAGTGTCGTAAATTAATGTTTCAGGAGCAATATCTTTTTAAATTATTGGAAGCCACCTTCAATCCTATTTGGGAGAAAGATGGGGTAAAAATTCAATGAAAAATAAATAAATAAAAATTTTGCCCACTACCTAAGCTTTTAGCAACTGATAATTTCACTTGCTGTAAACAAACGGACAGGACTAGGGGGTGTACTGTTTTTAGAATAGTCTTAATTTCATTTGCTGTAAACAAATGGACAGGACTAGGGGGTGTACTGTTTTTAGAATAGTCTTAGTGTTCCTCCCTACTAACTCCTCTGCAGCATCTGGGTGGTCAAATGATGTTCAAAAACCTCCAAAGAAAGCAAGTCCACCACATTCCAAGGCAGCATATTCCACTGCTGAACCGCTCTGTATTGTCAGGAAGTTTCCTAATGTTTCTGTGGAAGCTCTTTTCCTATAGTCTGAAGCCACTGTTCTGCAGTGATGTACTAACTTCTTTTACCCCAAGTCTCAAGTTGAGTCTCAAGTCTGGGAGCCAACTTTTAACAGAAAAAAAAGGAGGTGGGGGTATGCAGGTTAAGTTTCAATACCTAGAAAATCAAAGCCCCATCCTGTCACTCCCTTTCCCACCTTGCCTCAGTGATGCTTCAACCAGACTTTAAACTTGTCTTTAAGGGTTTACACTTCAAGGGAGTGCAGCATATCTATCCTGGTGGTTTCCTCATGTGTAAGCAAGAGTTGATCAAATCATGGTTGATCATGGAAGGGAGGGAGCACCTTCCAAAAGGAAGCTACATCCCACTCTCACATTTGGCAGAGGCAACGTAACTATCCCAGCGGCTTCCTCAAAAGCAAAAACTATCCCAGTGGCTTCCTCAAAAGCCCACCCTCTACACATTCAGGCAAATCAAGCCCGAACTCTCCCTAGAAGTCAAGATGACTAAACTGAGGCTGTTGCACTTGGCCATATCATGAGAAGACATGGCTCACTAGAAAAGACAACAATGTAGGCTAGAAGGCAGCAGGAAAAGAGGAAGACCACATTACGTATCGATAAACTTAATCCCTGAATCTGCAAGTCCTGAGCAGGGCGGTTGATGACAGAGTGACTTGGGGATCTCTCATCCCCAGGGTCACCATAAGTTGATGTTAACTTGATGGCAGTTAGCAACAACAACAAACTCATCCATAGCACCACTCATTTCCAGAAAAAGTACTGAGAAAAGGAAACGAAGACCAGGAACTGCAATGATGCGAGATACCTATTATATGAGAAGAATAAATATATGAACATGTCCTAAATATTTTATTCATCATTCTAAAAGATAAGAGTCTATCATTCAATCTTTCTCCGTTTTTCTAGAAACAAAGGCATCTGAAAATCCAGGGAAAATGTTTTTTCCTTAATTTTTCCAGTTTTTTTTTTCCTGGGGCTTCCCATCTCTAGCATTGAGTGATTGACAAATACAGAACAATTGGAAGAGTGTGCACTTTTGCATATGGATGGAGACTGGCTGACAGGATGAGAGTGAAAGGGATTGCTTAGAATTGTGTGCTGTGAGTGATGGTGAAGGAGATCAGTAGGGACTGGTGGTTTGAGGAGCTGAGTCAGAACTTTATTGTTGAACAAGACTGCGTGAATGAATGAAAAACAGAGGTGGTCCTGCTATTTGAGCAGACTCAGAACTGACCATCTTGCCCTCAATATCCCTCCCAACCAGTGGGGCAGGTGAGGTACAAGGTATAATTAGACCAGGTTTGGATAGCATGTCATCCTCAAGCTGTTGTTGGCCTGCAGCTCCTAGCAGCTGTAGCCAATATAGCCAAAAGTGATGAATGGAGTCCAACAACATCTCTGCAGGACTGTGTTTCCCCCAATGAGCTTGCCAGATCTGCAGGAGAGGTTCTTCTTTCAGTCCCATAACCTTCACAGGTACAGTTGGTAAGAACACAAGAGAGGGCCTTCTCAATGGCTGCCCCTAGACTTTAGAACTCCCTCCCTTGGCAGACTATAAGATCCTCCCTTTGCTGTCCTTCCATCAGCAGGTGAAGACTTTTTAAAAAAATTCAGACAGGCTTTGGGCTCTAAGATAGTGCTGCATTGTTTTAAATTGTACTGTTGCATCTGCTTTTTTTCTTTTAAAATGTATGTTTTAAATTGTTTTCATAGAGTAAACCGTTTAATTCTATTTTAATGTTGAATTTTTGCACATTTTAATTATACTGCAACCATTTTAATTTGGAAGCTACCTTAATTCCCAATCTTGGCCAGAAAGGCAGGATGTAAGTAAAATTGATGATAATAGTATTATTAACAACAACTGCAGGACGGCATGATTACCACCTCTGAGAACTTGCAAGCAAGAAGACTAAGCAGCAAATCAGTTCTCAGTGCATAGATCTATAGTTCAATACTGCAGAGTACAACTAATTAACAATTTATGCGATGAAGGTGGTGAGGAATCAAATATACATAGAATTCTAATAAAATGGTCTTTCTTGCTTTTTACAGCCAAACCTACTGTGGAGTCATTATCAAAGGAAACATTTGAAGAAAGATTAAAAGCCAAAGGAAACATAAGATCTTGCATGCCAGTAATATCAAATCAAAGAATCATAGCGGAAGAAATCCCAAGGGTTTATCTAGTCTAAACACCTCCTCTGCAGGAATCCACAATTAAAGCAGCCCTGAGATGTGTCCATCCAGCTTCTGCTTAAAAACCTTCAATGAAAGTGAGTTTACCATTTTCCAGGATACAGACATCCTTTCCTTATCTGATGGGTTTGGGACCAGAGCACTATCAGAAAGTGGAACTGGCTGAAAAGCAGATCCCAGTCTTCCATCAGTTCTTCTCCTCGTGTGCTCTTCCTGTAGGCTCAAGCCTCTGTAATTCCCTCATGTTTCCTACAGGAAGAGGGCAAGAGAAGAAGAACCGAGGAAAGAGCAGACTCTGCCCGGAAAGAACAATACAGGTCTATAATTTACAATGGCTAAAAGAGCGGAACAATAGGAGAAAAAGGTCATCAAAAAGCAAGGAATGCCTGTATTCCACTGTTGAACAGTTCTTACTGAAAGAGAGTTGTTCCTAATGTTTAGATATCTCTTTTGTTGCAATCTGAATCCATTGGTTCATATCCTACCCCATGGAGTAGTAGAAAACAAGCTCATTCCAATTTCCTGGTGACCGTTGTCTTTAAATATCTGGAGGGTTATTGCATCATCTCTCACTCTTTGCTTCTTTGGGCTAAACATACTCAACTCCCTCAAGCATTCCTCACAGGATTCTAGGTTATCATCTCAGCTGCTCTCCTCTGAACATCTTCTGTCAGCCTCCTTCCTAAAGTGGACACAGTATTCCCGACCAAAGCAGAATGGAGTGATACTATTACTTTCCTTGCTCTGGACATTATAGTTGCATTGATGCCGCACAGAACTACATTAGCTGTTTTGTTCAGTGCCTAATGCTGTTGGCTTATGTTTGGCTTGTGGTTCCCTAGAAAAGATGACTAAATAACTTTCACAGAAACAGATCTTAAATGGATCCTGGTGACAGCATCATTCAGGAAAGAGAGAATGTGAAGGCAGTTTCCTTTGCCCCAAATGGTGAACTGTATCTTCATAGCAAATGGAGAAAGACCAGAGAACATGAGACCAGTGTGTTACCTACCTTTTGACCACACAGATGGACAGTAGCAATTGTAAGTTAGCCAGTCCTCCTAGTTACCAAAAGGAATTTGTGAACCAAGAGTCTCTGCTAAGGCTTGGTCATCCTGAGATCCTGCTCCACAAAATCCAGATTTCACACAAATGGAATGTAATTAGTGAAACAAACCAGATCCCAGTCCAGTTGTCATCAAGCAACTAACCACAGGGGTATAAAAAAGAGGGAAGAAATTCATTCACAAGCTGTCTAGTATCAACTCTTTAGCCAGTGCTCAATGGCTGAGAAACTTTCCTGAATGCCTCTGTGCGTCAGGAAGAAGAAAAAAAACAGAGAGAAACTTCCAGTTTGAGTTAATGAGATCCCACGGCATTTGCCCTAAAGTTAGCAGCACAACCGCCTCAGGGATCACTTTCCTCAAGACAAGCATAGTTCAAAATACAACTTCGTACTTTGAGGGACACTAACCACCGTCTGGGCTTCTGGGGAGTGAGAAATTACTGACAGGAAGGGCTGTCAGCACACTGTATTATTAAGCCTTCAAATTCTGGGTGGAGGCAACCTGTATTTTACACTGAGAAAAGCTGGTTTTCTCTGATGAATATTGTATCACCACATATCTTCCAGAAAGATTAGAGCAGTAGGTTTCTCAGTTCAACACAACATGGCAAGAGAATATTACACAGTGAGGTTCATACCTAAGCAGAATTGGATCTATAATTTGCCATCCCAAGGCTCTGAGTCAGTGATATACCCCATCTGCAAAGGCCTCTCAAGGAGATTCTACTGTCAAGAAATTATAGCCATAGCAAAGGATTCTAGGAGAGCATTGCCAACCTCTTGCTCTCCAGGTGTGTTGAGCTATAACTCCCATTGCCTTCCAGTAGCAATGCTTGCTGCAAACAGTGGAAAATCACAATGTTAAAAGTGGAAGGGGCTACAAGGGCCATCTAGTTCAGTTCCTTGACACAAAAGCATACCCAACTAAAGCACTCCTGTGAGATCCATCCAACCTTTGCTTAAAAACCTCCAAAAAAGAGCCCATCGCTTTTCTAAGGCAATCTATTCTACTTCCCAACATCTCTTACCATCACAAGTTCTTCCTGATCTTCAGGCAGAATCAAATTGAAGCCCAATACTTTTGGAGAGCACAAGATTAGGGAAAACAGTTCTGGGAGTAAGGACAGGTGTTCAGTGTGTGACTCTAAACATCCAACTGGGTGAGATATCCTGTTCTATCTGCACAAAGCAGTGGCATCTTTGCCACTTTGTGTTGTGTTCAGTTTTTATTTTTTTGAGGACAGGGAGACTCAGAGGGCATGAGTGGAACAACAGAGGGAAGGAGAAAAACAAATGGTCAAGCACACACACACACACACACACACACACACACACACGAATAACAAATATAAATCAAACAACTGACTGTATGTTGAAGCTAAAGAAAAGTTCCAAGGCTGGAAAGCAGTCTATAACCTTAACTTATGCACATCTCATTTTGCCAAGACAGAGGACATTGCCTTCTCCCTCCATAGTCAGATCTCACCTCTGGATTTCATCTAATTTGTTCCATAGCTGCTATAGGCAAAGCCCAGTCTTCCAGGACATCAACAATAATGGATGGAATGGTTCCTGACACAAAGCATTCTGGGACTTTGCCTTTGTAATTCAGTCAAGATAACACAATCCAGTGGGTTTCCATGTACACCCAGGGGATAGAAAGCCACAATTCTGCACAAACTGTTCTACCTTCAGGTACAGAAAAGAAAGAAGATGAATGGCTAAACTGGCTCAGAAGTGTCAAGAATCAGCAAGCTATTTACTCCCACACAAATAGGGCAAGCAGAGAATCGCACAAAAACACAAACTATGCAGAAGGAATATGAGGGTCATTAATTATTGTTTTAGAGACATTCCCTGCAGGAAGCTTTTATTTTCCATATAGTTTCCTGTACGTGCTGAAAACTGTGGATCTATGCAGTTCAATACCTTACGGAGCTCAAAGGGAAAGCAAGGACTATCCTCAAGAGCAGCTGCACAAGGACAGAACTGGAGCGATAGGTGGAACCCAGCCCGTATTTCCAAAATCCAAAGTCCAGCCCTTCTCCAACCTGACACACGCCAGTGTTTTTGAGTAGCAAATGGTGAGGATTTGTTGCACCTGAAGTCCAAAAAATGTCTACACGACACTGGATGAGGGGTGCTATTCCAAAAGGCTGTCATGAAACCAAACAGAGGAAGTTTTTAAAAATGTGTGTCCCGTTGGGCATCTAAACCTGAGATGATCCATGAAGAAAATACATGCATTGAATGGAGTACTGCAATGAAATCACACATAAGACAGTGCTGCAATGAAAAACCGCTCTGACAGTGAATGGAACAGTTGCACCACCATTTCACCTGCCAAGTCAACTGGGCAAGTGGAGTTGAGGGGGAAGCAATAATGCATTAATGACACCAGGCTCACTGATAAAGAGAAAAGGAAGCAAGAAGGTCACCATCCTTTCACAGGTTGTAAGGGATGGCAAGCAATTCCCCACCCCAGGGTTGATTGCAAGACTCCTGACCAGGGATACAGACCTTTCTCAGAGTTGCTAGGCAACAGCACACAGACCACATCACCTCAGTTACCACCTAGAATACCGTGTCTAGTTCTGGGTACCACAGTTCAGGAAGGATATGGACAAGCTGGAATGTAGCCAGAGGAGGCGACCACAATAGTGAAAGGCCTGGAAACCATGCCCTTAGGGAGCTGGGTATGTTTAACCAAGAGAAGAGAAGGTTAAGAGGCAACGTGATTGCTGTGTTTAAATATTTGAGGGTTGCTATACGGAAGATTGAGCAAAGTCTGTTTTCTGCTAGTCTAGAGACCTGGACATGGAGCAACGGCTTCAAACTTCAGGAAAATATTTCATCTAAACATTACGAAGGATTTTCTGATGGTAAGAGCAGTTCAACAGTGGAATACCTTGCCTTGGAGTGCGGTGGAGTCTCTTTCTTTGGAGGTTTTTAAACAGAGGCTGGATGGCAATTTATTGGGAATGGTTTGATGGTATATTCCTGCATGGCAGGGGGCTCGACTTGATGGCCCTTGTATTCTCTTCCAACTCTTATGATTCTATTCTAGTAGAAGAGAGACACAGCCAAGGAAGGAACCAAGCAGATTCTGACACACAGATACCAATAATGCACAGCCCACTTGTTACATGGCACTCTTTGGCAACCAGTCTTTGCCTGAGATTAGATCTGACAACTAAACAACACAACACAAAGACTGACAAGGAAGGAAGGGTAAAGGAATGGATATGAGCAGCACATTTTCCTTCAGGATGTTGGGTTTAATGGCCCTTTTACACGTCAAGATAGGGATTCTTGGTGAAAGGAGTTGAAAGTAGCTTAGATAGTAGCTCAATTGCCCATTTTATTCAAGTCTGTTGTGTGGTTACAATTACCATAGAGTTCTGATGCCTTCAAATAAAGAAGAACTGTAGAACTAGAAGAGATCCAGAGCAGGGCAATCAGGACAAATGGGACTTTTTTCTTAACAAGAGAAGAGCTTTGAAAAGTTATTGTGAACTATAGCTCCAAGAATCCTAGGGCAAAATAAAACTTCATTCCCTGTCCTATATGTATCACCAATACAACTCGGGGAGGTTTTGTTGTCCAAAAGTAATTTTTCCAAGCTTTGAATTAAAGCCATACCTTTAGCATCTAGGGTTCGCTAGTGTGTATTGGTGCAGAGGCTGGGGAGGGGGAGATGTTTACAGGGAAAGCACACGTTTTATAAAATTATGCAGAGTAGGGAAAGAGTTTCTCTTTTCTTGAACATTACAACTCAAAGTCAGTCTATAAAAGTGAATTCTTGTAGTAGAATCAGGAATGACAAAATGTATTAATCCAACATGCAGGTCATGGAATTTAGCTGGAATAACAGCACAGAGCCATATTTTCCAATCTGGTGCCCTTCAGGTGTACCGGACTACAAATTTCATCACCCTTGATCAGCAAGACTGAGGAAGTCTGGCTTAGATAGCTTCAAAGGATGGACTTCTATTCATGGATATACCTACAAATGACTTTTATCAGTCAAGACGATATGCAGAACCTCCAGACTCAGAGGTATTGTATCTATAAACCTCATTTGCTGGAGAATGAATAACAAGAGATGGCTGTCACCCATCAAGCACTGCTTCCAACCTCTGTAGAAAAGCAGGCAACAGAATGGTGAATAAGACTATACTTTGGTCTGATCCTGTAGGGAACAGTTATGAAAGTATGTTGCAGGCTAAGTGATGGCCAAGTTTGACCTGAAGGGTTCACTCACTGTCTAAATCTGCTTCTGATACTTTCAAGTAGCAATAACTGAGCTCAAATTTAGGAATAAAACTCACGTTGTTTTCCAGAACCACACCTTGGGGTGGTTTGCTCAGACTTCTCAAGAGCCTTGCAACACCAAGTGTGTTTAATTGGGCTCCACTGTGGCACTCTGGGGTCTCAGAGGGCCGCGCAGCTGCTGTGCTAAAAGCAGCTCTTATTTTCAGAGGCTAAGGGAGCTGCTATTTCCCCACCTGAGTCGAAACAGAGAGAACATGCAGCAGAAAGCACAGCTGACAGACAGCAGTTTTATTACACTTTAAACATTTGCCAACATACACAGTTAGCCCTCCACATTTGCAGGTTTCACTTTTGTGGATCTGATTATTCACAGATTATTTGCTGTAATCTCTGCTGCTTTCCTATGCCCTTTTTAATAGGGATTGCAAGCCTTGTGAGACTGAGAAATTATGAATGAGGCTTGCAAGTCCCTGTAAAAACGGTGTGGGGCAACAGTGGAGGTGGCAGTAAGCCCCCACCAGCCACCTACTTCTGCCTTGTGAAGGAACCTTGATGCCTCAAAGGAGTCCACAGTGGGTTGAATATGGTGGCCACATTTTATTTGTGTGTGAAATATGGTTTGGGAGAGCCTAGAGTTAGTCACAGTTTTTCCACTTTCACGGCGCTCCTGTGCCCCTAACCCTAGCAAATGTAGAAGGATGACTGTATAACAAAGGGCAGCAACTACACTGGACACCGAGGAGACCTTAGAGATCCACCCATATGTGCCCCACTGTGCCTCCTTGAATTATTAGTTTTAAAAAAAACAGGGTGCTGGGATTTCCCTAAATGGTAATGAGGCCACACTTTCCTCTCACCAGTATAAAAGATTCCCGCAGTCTGCATATAGTAACCCACTCAGGGATGGACTGCTGCTACTTAGAACGCCAATCCTTTCACCTCCCACATCTCTGGGAAGCACACACTGAAGGGGCAGAAACTCTTCAAATGACCACACAACAGAGCTGTCTAAACATGCGGAGGGACAGGATTTGAAAGCAGCTCATCGCAACATGTTTGCCCATACAAAAAGCAGGCCTGAGATTCCGCTCAGCATTCAGAAACCTCTTATGAGCCACCTTGGCTGTGATGATGAAAACAAGGAAGGATACACATGGAGCATAATGCATCTGCAACAGAGTGGGCATGGTGTAGGCTGTGAGCCGCATGGAGCCTCCCCATTCCTGTTTTTGTAGGTCCTTAGTGGTCCAGTAATTCATTTGCCATGCTGGGTCTGGAATGGAATTCTAAGGGCCGTAGTCCAATTTCCCCACCTCCCCAAGCTCAGGGTAGAAAGACCAGTAAAGGAGGAGCTCAGTAAACAAGGTCTGTTCACCCCATAGCTTGCTTATGTCCTAATATAAGGGCTCACAGTGTCCCTCCTTTATTTGCAGTGTCATTTTGTTATTTGTAAGAAACCATGGTTTGCTACTGCATCTGAACCAAGAAACTAGGTCTTATAGTTAGTCTGCCAAAACTATGGCTGAGAATTACATATGGCCTATGGCGAACTGGTAATCAGTGACTCCTGGATAGATTTCCATATGACTTAAGTTCTTGGACCCTGAAAGTACAGTGCCACAAGTGAGTTGTGTATTGCTTTCTTCTCAACCCCGCTACTTAAATTTATACTCGCAACCCCTTTCAACAAGCGTAATTGGATGACGCTTCTCTCACCGACAATCTATTCCCACTAAAATGAGAGCCTCTCCTGAGAAAATCTAACATCTAAAACTGCATTTTCCGTGGCCAAAGAGGGAATCAATTGATATTGCTACCCTCTACAAGCAAGGAAATTTCAATGTCTTGCAACTGCCCTATATCAAGGCAGGTGTGTTGGGAAGCCTAAAGGAGCCTTGAGATTGTCTAACCCAAATGACAGCAAAGAAGAGCTTGTAAACCAGCAGCAGCTGATAGACAAAGTAGAGAGGTAGGGGATATTCACGGTACCAGATATTGCTGTGCGTCTTGTGAATCCCAACGTATACTAGATTTTCAATGCAACATCCAAAATGTCTGGACGCACAGATGGCCAATTTGCAATACTACAGCACAACCAGCCTTGGCAGGATTTCACGGCATGCCTGGAGAACAGCCAGACAGCAAGCAGGCCTAGCTCCCATCTAGAGTTGTGGTAAGCAAATTCAGAAGTTTTTCTCCAGCTTCTCAAAAAGCACAATGAAGAAGGCAAGAGGGGCACTTGGTGGGGGCCGCAAAAATGGCCTTGTGGGACACACTGGAAGAATACTAGAGTTCCTCAGTAGCTTATCATAACTTCTTCAATGAAGCAGAGCTTGGGAAAGTTACTTTCTGGAAGGATAACTCCCAGAATCTCCCAGTCAGCATGCTGCCACGCTAACTGGGGAATCTTGGGAATTGCAGTCCAAGAAAGTTATTTTCATAAACTGTAAATATGGTGATTGATATGACTGCCAGTCACCCCTGAAACAGGTCTGTGTATGTATACATACAAACACACACATATATGTGTGTAAAACACACACACACACACACAGAATTTCATCTGTTAGCAGAAGTTGAAGTTTTCTATCCTCGACGCATGTATGTATCTATTGAAGAACTTATGCACAGTGCAGGAGATGCTGGAGGAACATTTTAGGGCATGCAAACATTTTCTTAGAATGAGGGGCATTTAACCAGGCCTCTCAGATCTTCCTGTCATCCCCTATTTAAGTTTTTACAGACTTGTCTCCACAAATCTTACAGTTATAATTTAAACACTACAAAATGAAACGGCTGTACAAACACACCCATTGCTTTCCTTTAGCTACACATTGGAAAGGGCAGTGGTGGCAGGCAAGCTGGGGGGTTTTTGGAGCTGCTTGTCTGCCATTACAAATCTTCTCACTGACCGATCACAATTCTCAGCAACAGACCTGAGGCAATTCTCAGAACATATGGCTTGAAAGCACTGTACTTGGCCTGGCATCCATACCCAGTGATAGAACATTCTGTACTGTTTCAGATGCAGGTGGGAATTATCATTTGCTGCCTTTTGTGTGGGAAAAACCCCCCTGCAAATAAGATAAGTAGCACATCAGGGAAAGATCCTAACTCACCCATTTCCTTGTTATGCTAATTTTCTAACTGCAGAGAGTTATTCCTATAGAGTTGAACTCAAAAGTACCACACATACAGCATGGGAAGTGGCACACTGCCACCTTACTGGCATATTTAAGCAACCAACATCCCCTTCCACTAAATTCCCAGGCCTACTTGGAAATCAACAAGAATTACAATAAACCCCCAAATATATGTTTGTTTACTCATATCCCTAATTTATCCTGGTATAGGATCAAATTTAAACAACTTAACAGAGCAGCATAAAATTCAGGCAGAAGAGGAAAAACATACAGCACAAGAACTGGGAGGAACAGGCTAGACTTGAAAATCTACAAAAATAAAATGGAACTTAGGTCCAACACTGGAATGAAACCCACACATATGCCAGGTAAACCTTCTCAGGGAGAGCATACCAAAAAGTTCAAAAGACTACTTTTTTGAACTACAATCTCTTGGGGCCTATGCAGGCCAGGGGATTCTGGGAATTTTTTCCTTTTCCTAGCTCTGTCATTCCATCACTGTGCAATCATGGTAAGGTAGACTGTCTCATCTCAACCTTGTGTTGTCACATAGAAACGCGAGGCAGAATGAGCAGAAGTACAACCTCTTCAGGGCAGATAAGTCGTCTCCATATGAACAGGCATTGAGATGCAGCGGGCCAGGCATTTTGGTTTGCCAAAGATACTTCCAAATGCTCAAGCTGCATCTGACCACACGCCTGTTCCGAATGGGCCCAGAAAAGATGCCAACAGTCCAGGGGCAGGCAACAATGATGTCAAAGTCATCTATTTATTGAAAAACCTCAAAAAACTGAGTTCTGTGTGCTTGTTGAGGCTAAAGAACAGCCACATACCTTAACATCTATCTTTCCAAAAAACAGCTTTCTACTCCATATATTACCTTCAACAGTTTAGTGCTTCACTTGGTACTATTTGTGCAGCTGCATCACGAGGAAATCTTGTCCCACAGTTCCATCTTTTCTTTGGCTCCTGTTTAAGGTAGCTGAAGAAACAGCCATATTTTATACCTATCTACTGAGGGACCGGAAATTCAGTTCAGTTAAAGAATAAACCTCAAGTTTCTAGTCCATGTGAATGCAAAACATAAGCTCAAAACTGTGAGACCAGGTTGGTATATTTAAGACAGGAAAAGACTGACCAAAATTTTAGCATGGGGTAGTCTAAGTACCTGAAGACTGGCAGAATCAGAAATATCATGCCAGTACATGTTGGAACAGCCATGTTAATCCAACATATACAACATATATAGTTCTGAATATGGATGATACAATTTTGGGAAACGACATTCTACCCAGAATGAGAAACCTATTTTTTCATAATGATGCAGATCTTCATTTATTTAATTCTTAGTCTCAAGAATGAAAAAAATAATTTTCAACTGGCAAGATTAAAAAAGGATTTTAATGATTTTTGCCATCTTTTGCAAAAAAATCCATTTGCACAAAAGTAGTCTTCTACCAAAAAAGCACAGAAAACAAAAACAAAACTTGAAAAAGTGTGCTAACATTTTTTTTTATGTCAGTGAGACAAAGACATGGTATCTCTTTCTGATCAAGGATCAGAAAAACTGTGAATATCCTTTACATCCCTGCTCCCTATACAAGGAAAGAAAAGGTACAGCCCTCCAAATGTTTCAGACTACAACTTCCAAAATCCCCAGCCAGCATGGCCAACGGCAACTGATTATAAGAATCAGAATCCAAACCATCAGGAGGACCAAAATTTTCCCAATGCTGGGAGCCAAGTAGAAAAATCACAGTTTGAGAGGGCCTTTCTGTCTTTTAGGCCAGCTGAGGATGATGTGAAGTATAGCCTAACACAAATAGAAGGCACCAGGATGGGAAAGGCAGATCTCATCAGAAGGTGGGCCTTTTTGGCCTTGCTTTGACATAAAATTCGAGGAGGAGGAGAAAAGGCTAATTTAAACCCAACCTGTTTTAACAAAACTTGCGGAAGCTTCCTCAAAAATTTTCCAAATTGCAAACCTTTCAAAATTACTTTTTTTATTGGCTAAGAGACTATTGGAGCTGTAAGCCAAAACAAACAACTTTCCCAAACTCTCTCTAGCCTACTGTCTACTCTTATGAGTGCTAAAGAGATTTTCCCCAGTCTGGTTACAGAGAAAGTAGGTGTGTAATGTGCTTTCAAGTCAACTGTCAACTGAATGCAACCCCATGAATTTCACAGGGTTTTCTCAGGCGAGGAATGCACAGAGGTTGTTTCGTCAGCTCCCTCCTCTGAAATATAGCCTACAGTACCGGGTATTCACTGGTGGTCTCCCATCCAAGTACTAACCAGGGCTCATCCTCCTTAGTTTCCAAGATAAGAAGGAGTTTGGTGCCTTTTGGCTTTTTATGCCCTCTGCCTATTCTAGTTCCTTTTCCTTCAGAAAACTCAATCTGGGACCTTCTGCATACAAAACAAGTGCGCTGCCACTGACTTTATGGTCCTATTTCTCCCATTCCTGCCTGAGGAAGGCTTCTCCTTATTAGAAAAGTCAACCCACCACATGTCATTTGCCAAATGACAGAGATAGTCAGCACTACACTAACAAGATGAGATAAAGACTCAAAAGCAGACACAGGTGAGGGAATAATAAGAGAGCCAGTGTAGTGTATTGTGCTGAGCACTGGGCTATGACCATGGAAATCAGAGTTCAATTCCTCGCTCAGCCACAGAACCCATAGAATCACTGAACTGGAAGGGACCATAAGGGCCATTTAGTCCAACCCTCCCCCTCCCCTCCCCCCCCCCCCCCCGCAGTGCAGGAAGACACCATCAAAGCATTACCAACAGATGACCACCCAACCTCTGTTTAAAAACCTCCAAAAAAAGGAGACTCCACCACACTCCAAGGCAGAGTATTCCACTGTCAAACTGCTCTTATCATCAGGAAATTCTTCCCAATATTTAGATGGACTCTCTTCTCCTGAAGTTTGAAGCCATTGCTCCATGTCCCAGTCTCTGGAGCAGCAGAAAACAAGTATGTTCCATCCTCCATATGACATACCTTCAAATATTTAAACATGGCTATCATGTCGGCTCTTAAACCTTCTCTTCTCCAGGCTAAACCTACCCAGCTCCATAAGCTGCTCCTCATAGGGCAGGGTTTCCAGGCTTTCTATGATTTTGGTTGCACTCCTCTGGACACCTTCCAGCTTGTCGATATCCTTCCTGAACTTTGGTCCCTAGAACTGGACACAGTATTCCAGGTGGAGTCTGAACAAAGCACAATAGAGTCATACTATCTTCCCTTGACCTAGACCCTGTACTCCTGTTGATGCAGTTCAGAATCACATTGGTTTTCTTAACCGCTGCATCACACTGCTGACTCATGTTCAGCCTGTGGTCTACTAAGACTCCTAGATCCCTTTCACAATTACTTTGGTTATCCTACATCTGTGCATTTCAGTTTTTCTGCCTAGGAGCCCACTGGGAGACCTTGGGACCACCACACACTCTCAGCCCTAGAAAACCCAGTGATAGGTTTGCTTTAGGATCACCATATACCAGAAATGACTTGAAGGCACCCAGAAAGAAGCTCTTGAAGAGACACCACTCAACACTGAGCCAGGCTATGTTGACAGGGCCACCCAGAAGGAAGTCCAGTATATGGTGCTACAGCAAGTACATCAGGGTTCTTTCTTGTCCTCTTGTTTTGCAGAGGGACAGCTCTTACCAGCAAAGTTGGACAGAAATATAGAAACATGGGAAGCTGCCTTATACTGAGTCCAGACTGCTGGAGTTTTAAGCCCAGCACTGTCAACTCTTATTGACAACACAGGCCCTCCAGAACTTGAGGCAGGGATTCCCCCTCCTCCCCCAGTCCTCCCCGGGAATCCATTGTATTGGTGGTAACTGCAACTGGCTTGATACAAATAAAATTTGACTTGATACTTGTATTCCCATCTGGCCTCCCATCCAATCCTAACCAAGGCTTCATTTCCAAAGATGAGATGAGACTGGGCATATCAGGATGGCATGATGGATAACCTCTACCATCTCTGCCACAGAACTGTAAAACAGAGATATCCATTTTAAGCCAAGCAAAATTTTCCTGGATTCTACAAATGCAAGAACACGAAGGCTGACTGCAAGATGGACAATTTATCTTTTAAAATCCTGCGCCCAAAGGCAAAGGTCCTTCCCGTAAGTTTTGCTACTCACAAAGTTTTCATCATTTGACTCTAATAAACATGCATTTTCCCCCTGCCACACACAAAAATACTGCACGTCTGAAACATGCCAAAATCCCTATGGGAAGCAGGCGAATTCTCCCCAGTTTCTCTACAGCAAGTATTCTTCTTTTGCTTGTTTTTCCATTGCTGCATCCCAGGGGAGCATCCTGCTGGCTCCAGCCACCCATTAGACTAAGCTGGCAAGTCTACTCCAATTTGAGCATCTCCCTCAAGTGGTTTCCACCTCTTCTGCTTCCTTCTATTCCAAGGGGAGGGAGAGGAACAGCAGCAAACTCCCTTAGAAGCCTTAATATTTAACCAGCAAAACAATAGCTTTACTTTTTGTACGATGGTTCCCAGATTCTGAAGCTGCTGTTCCAAAAAAATTTTTTTTTTCTCTCCAAGCCCTCTTATAGATTGTTCTGGGTCACTGTCAAATCACTGAAGCATTTATAGGGAACTATGAACTTTGTTCTTTCTTACTTCTTCTGAAACAAGCAAGCCCAGCCACGTGCCACCACCTTCTCACATTCTAAGTGGGATCTTCAGCTTCCAGTTCACACACTGAATGGCAAAAAGGAACCACACTTAAAAGGCATTTGTACCATAACAGAGTAAGTGACAGGGAGACAAACACTCTGCATGCATTCCAAAGATATTTTCTTTAAGCAGACACGGTGATGTCAGGATTATAACAGAGGAGGGTAACTATGGCCATCCAGATGTTGACCTGCAACTCCCACCATTTCTCACCACTGCTTATGCTGGAAATCCAACACAAGCAAGAGGGCTGTCCTTGTCAATTTTTGGTTCAGTGCACCAGGTTCAAATCTTCACTTTGGGGTCTGCAGGCCAGTTTATGTTCTCTCAGTGTAGAACTACTTCACAGAATGTCATGATGAGATAAACAGGGCAAGGGGCACACACTGGTGAGGTCTTTCAGGATATTAATGAATAAGTCCACCAAGATGAGCAAGAAAACAACATTAAGCTGTACTAGATTATCACGATCCAAGAAAACCAAAGATGATGCAAACTCCAAATCAGAATTGGAGAATCTGTGGGCACTCTTGGTGTTGTGAGAGTCCAATGCCCATCAACCCCAGACAGGCCACTGGTGAAGGATGATGAGAACTGTAGTCCAACAACATCTGGGAGGCAGCAGTTTCCAATACCCTGTTGAAAGAATGGTAACTCCTGCAATTTTCAAATACAGCAGATATAAATAGAAGGAAAAAGATTTTGGAGCACTCTTACCCAGATACACCTTTCGCCAGATGAGCAAGAAATGAACTGGAAAGACTACAGGGCACGTTTCAGTGCAACATAAGCTTTTCAACCATCACTTAACAGCCTTCAACAACTCCGGCCATTTTGTGAGTCCCCTAACACTCAGGTGCATTTCTAGCACCAGTAAAGGTTTTATTTCCATGTACACTGGCTTTCACCCCAGAGAACAAGACAACTTATAGCTGCATATGAAATTGAAGAAGAACTGTGGCAGCAACTAAAAGCGCAGTCAAAACTCGTCTCTCAGAAGAGAAGGCAAGCAAAGAGGGAATCACCCACTTGGCTTGCCTCAGGTCTTTTTGCTCTTGCAGACGGCAATCTTGACCTGAATACAAATATACCACAGTAAGCACCGTGAAGAGCGAGCCGGAACTATCCTCTGACTAGATGTGTAACTCTGCAGAACTGTAAGGCTGCCTAATGCAGCATCAGGGCCAGATAGGATCATCCAGCAGTTCCTTGTGTGTCCAATTTAGAATCTCTCTTGGCCCCCATATCAACCCCAGCAACGGTACTTGGGTCAGTACCACACCCACCATCCATTCCCCATGCAGCCTCCATTTCATAAAGTTCTTGTAGCTTTCTAGCTTTCATCATGGATCCAGCGCGGCTGCTGACCAAAATGTCAGGAGATGCTGAAGGATGAGAAACAAGACCACAGAAAGCTTATTCATGTCTCACACTCCAACCGTGCTGCCAAAACCCTGAATACGCCTACAGGGTCTAAATCTTTGATTGTTTTCTCCATTCAAAGCCAAGTCCACTGCGACAATCTTCAAGGGACACCACATAACTGAGGGGCTGTCATTGTTTTCATTCACCCTACCTGAAATCCCCCCAATATATTCCTATCATTCTTCTCTATTCCCCATTAAGTTAAAGAAATTTAGTTTCTTGTTCTTTCATGGCCATTTAGCAAGACTCATTTTTCCAGTGCCCAAACCATTTTCCCATCAGCACCCTAATAACCTCCTAAATATCCCAAAAGCACCAGAGCTCATCTGGTCTTAGATGCTAAGCAGGATCATCCCTGGTTAGTACATGGATGGGACACCACCAATGAATACTAGGCACCGAAGGCTATATTTCAGAAGAAGAAACTGAGAAAACCACCTCTGAGTATTCCTTGCCTAAGACCCTATGAAATTCATGGGGCTGCCATAAGTCAACAGATGGCTTGAAGACAGGTACACACAGACAACCACCTGTTACCTCTTCCTCATGCCTCTCCACAACCCACCTTACACTCCACTTATGTCTTCATTCTCTGTTGAAACTACTCCTTGAAACACCAGATACTCAGATATCAGTGTCCATATTTGCTTGACCCTCAGCTGCTAAAAATCCTGGGATGAGACTGTGACATCAATACCTCTCCCACATCCTACTTTTCTGTAGGAGCTGTATAAAAACAAGCAGCTTATTTCCCACCCTAAACGCACACATCCGCCTTACACCCCACTGCAGCTTTAACCTCCTTTTTGGCCTTCTCTGCTCAAGACACCAACAAATTCTCCGAACTGGTACCCCAGTCACTATCACCGGCGAATACCAATGATCTCACCGCCTATTTCCCTTTAAACCCTGTCCAAAGGACATCTCCGTTCCCAAAACAAGAATGACAGCCTTTCAATTTTTCCTTTAATTGGCCTTCTGGTGGTTATCACCCCCATGTGAGAAACATCCCTCTGCTAGAAGGTTGCATAATTTCCCTTCATCCTTCTCTCTGCTGAAGAACTCCCTTCCACCGCTGAAGTCCTTCTGAAGCTCCAGACCTATTCAATCCTACCTGGCAAAAAGACACCCCAAAATCCATGACCCCCTCCTCATGAATACCCAACACCAGCAGCCAAGGCAGTGTCACCTGAATGCTCTCTGCTGAAGAGGAGCCCACTAAGAAACCCCCTTTTTAGCCCTTTGGCCCTCCACGCCTCCCCCTCTATAACGACCACCAACAATCTCATCCGACTCCACTGGGGCAAATCTCTTTTCACCCTCTTTATTTGAAGCACTCCCTTGAACCAGATTCATTTTAACCTTCTGGGATTGAAGCCCCTCTCCCCACATCCATACCATCATTTCCCAATGGAAGGGGCGAGATTTCCTTTTAACCCTCTCCCTGCTGGAACCAATCCGCCTCCCCATCCCCAGGACCACCACGTCAGCGCCCCTTCCATCTCTGCAACGAGGCCTTTCCCCAAAGACCTACCGCTTCCCCTCCCCACGCAAATACCTCCCACCCCCTACCCCGGCCACTGCTTCTGCCTCCAAGCCCCCCCCCCCAAAAACGGGGCGTCCCACCCCCTCGTGGGGGCCGCTTTGCAGCAGGGCTTTGCCCGGGGACGCTCCTGCCGCGGCGGCTGGCCAGGAGGCCTGCTTCCTCGCTCGCCTGCCGGCCTCCCGGCTAGCTCGCCGCACGCAACGCGGCGAGACCTCCACAGCGCTCCGCCTTTCTCCCGGCCTGCCTCACCTGCGCGGCTGCGGCGGAGGGTCCCACTGCTGGGAGCGCAGCGTGGCGGTGGCGGCTGCTGCGGCGGAGGCCGCCACTGGGGCCCGGAGGAAAGGAGAGCCGCAAGGGGGAGGCAGCAGCGGCGGCCGCAGGAGCTGCTGCTGCTCCTCCACCGGCGGCAGCAGCACCGGTGGCTGCTCCTCCACCGGCGGCACTCTCGGCGCTGCCCTTGCCGCAGCCTCCGCCCCCTGCCGCTGCCCGGCGCCGACTGACAAGCCGCGCCAAGAACACGCCTCCTTTCTGTAGCCACACCCCCTTTTGCTCCTCCTTCCCTTCCTAAACCTCTTATCGCAGGCAAGCTCCTCCTATTTATCCCCTCCCCTTTTCGGGCCGAAGGTCCCTCCTCGGCCAATCATAACTCTCGGTAGAGGCCGGGGGAGGGGGAACAAAACTGCCCGCCCACATTGGGCTCGTTCCGGTTACTGCGCAGATGCAGGTCAACCCCTCTGGGCATACCACGCATGCGCCAGATATGAACGGGGATTTCTTTTTTTTTTTCCCCCTCTCATTCCAAAGAGATAAAGAAAAGTGGCTATCACTTCCGGTTTTTGGTGGAGGAATGTCGCCATGTGGGAGGCAACAGCAGCCATAGGGATTGGAAAAGGCTGATGCGGTGTAAAAAGCAAGTAGATAACATTAAATATAAGAAGCATAAGGATAAATAAAATAATTGGGTATATATGGAAAATATTGTCAGTACTGGGAGAGTCTACAGTACTCCCAAATGTTGCTGTGCTGTCTTACACCCTTCAAGTGAAAGCTCCGCATTGGGAGCCGGAAATAGCTGGATTAGCTGTGCTTTCCTCGAAACCGAGCTCTAGGATGTGTGAATTTCTGCGTTTTGCTTTGAATACACTTTGCTTTGCGGGGGAAAAAAGGGCTTTTTACAAATTAAACAATAAATTAATGTCCTCCCCGGGATGATGGGCGAAATCGCTGTTTCATTCCTTGACTTTATAAAATTAATATCACGGAGAACTCCTACAGCTCTAGAATAACTGGGTAAAGAAATGTATTGGGGAAAAGATCTACAGGATCACACACACACACCCCGAGTTGGCTGGCTGAGGAAAGATTAGCATGCAAGTGTATTCCCTCGGTTGTATGGGGCCAACTGTAATTGAATATTGCAAAAACTCCAAGTATATTTTAAACAACAGTGCAACAAATTATATATTAAATTTGACACATATGCACTGCCCCAAAAGTTCTATGCATCCAATGAGGTGCTTATGTAGGACTTGATTGCAGGACTTTCTGCCTGTGCTACTCAGTATTTCTGCAGTATTTGGTGCAGAAAAGCTACACGCGCGTGCGGGCACACACACACACACACACATACATACATACATACATACATATATATATATATATATATATAGAAATGCAATTACAATATATGCACACACGTACAGAAATGCAAATACAATAGAGAAATACAGTACAAAGAATTTATCTTTTTATTTCTTCTTAAAGTGTTGTTGTGAGCCTTCAAGTCATTTCTGAGTTATGGCGACCCTAAGGTGTACCTATCACAGGATTTTCTTGGCAGAATTTGTTCAGTGGGGGGTTTGCCCTGGGCTTCCTCTGAGGCTGAGAGAATGTGACTTGCCCAAGGTCTTCTAATGGGTTTCTATGGCCAAGCAAGGATTCGAACCCTGGTTTCCACAGTCGGCATCCCAACAATCAGACCACTACACCACACTGGCCTTCTCCTTCCTGAATACGTAATTTAAAAAAAAACACACTGTTTTGTTCAAATTGGAAAGGACCTGTTCTTTAGCCATGGCAACTATATCTCCTCTCCAGCTTCTTCTCTCCCTCTCCTAAACTCAACCAGCAAGTGGAACCCTTTCCTTAATTTTTCTGCACCCACTGGGCCAAACCAATAGATGTCACAGAGGGACCACGTGAGTGGAGGGGCTCACCAGTGGCAGGCAAGTTGTTATTAACTTTGCCTGCTTGCAGGAACTTTCCAGAGGAGGGCAAATGACTTTTCTCAATATTCTGATATCCTTAACTATGAAGACTCTTACAAGCGCAGTGTATACTCAAAAGGGTCCACCATGTTCCTTCCTCCCAGGTAAGTGAGCATAGGATAGATTGCAGACAGCCTTTAGTTATTCCTGGGAGAGCTAAACGACAGTTTCTCATACGTCCTGGTGCTTGATCATTTGGTATAGTGCTACTCCAAGTGGTGAGCCCTGGATTGTATCAGTCCACAAGCTATCAGCTCCCAGCCCACAGCAAGTTTCCAGGAAAGAAGGCAACAGTTGTAGCCTATGGGGACAAATATGCTACTAGTCCCTGGCACAGTATGAACTTTTTTTTTGCCAGACTCCCCCCTCCCCCCCAATCAGAGAACATACCCTCCAACTGTTCCAGTTTGGCAGAGACAATCCTGATTAATCTTCTCTTATCTCCGGTTTTCAGCTGCTTTTAAAATGGCCCTGTTTCTCTCTCTCCGCCTCCCACTTTCCCCCTTTGTCCTCAGCAGATTTTACTTGGTACAAACTGAGGCCATTTCCGCACTAGGCTGTTATAGTGCTATTATTCCACTTTCAGCATCCTATGGAATCCTGGGGTTTGCAGGTTAGGGAGGGGCATTCGGAGTTCTCAGCCAAAGAGCTCTTTGGCCTCAGTCAGCTACAAACCCCAGAATTCCACAGGAGGTTGAAAGTGGAATAATAGCACTATAACAGGTTAGTGCATAAGTGGCCATAGTGAAGATCCGCAGGAAATAGATTACAACAAAAAATAAAATGTAATAAAATGTAATTAAAATTATCTATAGAGTGAAAACAATGTAAAAACAGATATATATTAAAAGACAAGATTAAAAGCAGTAGAGTAGCACAGCATAATTTAATGCAGTCAGTTTTTGAGATGCCAGTTCAAAATAGAAGCCTTTCCCAATGGTTAACAGAAGGACGGCCAGGAAAGAGCCAGACTGGCTTCCATGGGAAAGGAATTCCAGAGTCTGAGGTCAGCCACCTTCCTACCAAATGAACCTATGATTGATGGAGGACTGATAGCAGGGCCTCCTCTGAAGCTCTCAGGGCCCAGACAAGCTC
Source organism: Cyclura pinguis (assembly GCA_030412105.1). NCBI lineage: Eukaryota > Metazoa > Chordata > Lepidosauria > Squamata > Iguanidae > Cyclura > Cyclura pinguis. Next base: position 133,208,638 of record CM059604.1, on the reverse strand, counting down.
ATATGAAAAAAATATGGTCTTGGACTACAAACCTGGAGACCAGGGTTCAGTTCCCCATCCAGCCATGGAAACCCACTGGGTGACCTTGGACATGTCACACTCTCTCAGCCCCAGAAAACCCCATAGGAGTTTTGCCTTGTTGTTGTGTGCCTTCGAGTCATTTCCAACTTACCAGGAAAGATCCTAGAGCAGATCATTAAACAGTCAGTTTGTAATTATCTAGAAAGCGATCCCGTAATCACTAAAAGTCAACATGAATTTCTCAGAAATAAGTCATGCCAGACTAATCTTATCTCTTTTTATGACAGAGTTACAAGCTTGATAGATGAAGGGAATGTTGTGGACGCAGCATATCTTGTTTTCAATAAGGCCTTTGACAAAGTTCCCCATGACGTTCTTGCAAAGAAGCTAGTAAAATGCGGGCTGGACAGGGCTACTGTTAGGTGAATTTGTAATTGGTTGACTGACCGAACCCAAAAGGTGCTCACCAGTGGCTGCTTTTCATCCTGGAGAGAAGTGACTAGTGGGGTGCCACACGGTTCTGTCCTGGGCCCAGTGCTATTCAACATCTTTATCAATGACTTGGATGAAGGAGTAGAGGGCATGCTCATCAAATTTGCAGATGACACCAAACTGGGAGGGGTTGCTAATACACCAGAGGACAGGATCAAATTTCAAAATGACCTGGACGGATTGGAGAGCTGAGCCAAAGCTAACAAAATGAATTTCAACAGAGAGAAATGTAAGGTCCTGCACTTAGGCAGAAAAAATGGAATGCACAAATATAGGATGGGGGGCGTGTGGCTGGATAGCAGTACGTGTGAAAGGGATCTAGGAGTCTTGGTAGATCACAAGCTGAACATGAGCCAGCAGTGTGATGCGGCAGCCAAGAAAGCCAAAACGGTTCTTGGTTGCATCAATAGGAGTATGGTGTCTAGCTCGAGGGAGGTAATGGTACCACTCTATTCTGCATTGGTTAGGCCTCATTTGGAATACTGTGTCCGGTTCTGGGCACCTCAATTCAAGAAGGATGTCGACAAGCTGGAACGTGTCCAGAGGAGGGTGACCAAAATGGTAAAGGGTCTGGAAGCCATGCTGTATGAGGAATGGCTTGGGGAGCTGGGTATGTTTTGTCTGCAGAACAGAAGGGTAAGAGGGGACATGATAACCCTGTTTAAATATTTGAAAGGATGTCATGTCGAGGAGGGAGTGGGCTTGTTTTCCACTGCTCCAGAGGCTAGGACAAGGAGCAGTGAATTCAAGCTGCAGGAAAGGAGATTCCACCTGAACCTCAGGAAGAACTTCCTGACAGTCAGAGCTGTGCAGCAGTGGAATATGCTGCCTCAGAGTGTGATGGAGTCTCCGTCTTTGGAGGTTTTTAAGCAGAAGCTGGATGGCTATCTGTGGGAATGCTTTGATGTGTGTTTCTGCATGGCAGGGGGTTGGACTGGATGGCCCCTGTGGTTTCTTCCAACTCTATGATTATGGCGACCCTAAGGTGAACCTGTCATGGGGTTTTCTGGGGCTGAGAGTATGTGACATACCCAAGGTCACCCTGTAGGTTTCCCTGGCCGAGTGGGAAATCAAACCCAACTCTCCAGGATCACTTTTCTGTCATGTTAAGTCAGAAACAACTTGAAGGTACACAAGAAATAGAAGAGGAAGTGGTGAACAGTATATGAGATAATCGCACTGGTAAGTTTATTTATATATCCTAATTCATGTGAGTTAATTCAGTCAGGGTGTTACTCTACCTTCATATGCTCCCACACTTGTGAAGTTCTGTTTCTAGCCATATACCTTTGCTTAACTCTGAAAACTTTCCTTGTTTTAATTCTACCAGGCTCTTAACACTTTGTTTATTTAAAAGATTTGACAACCTCCTTTCAGAGAATCCTGTTTTCTCCCAAAACAGATTACTGGAGTAAAAAGCATGAAAGCACAATTACAGCTGCAGCATTTAGACCATGAAATTGTTCTTAAAAAAAAAAAAAGCCAGAACAGCTAATGGTTTTGACAAGTCTAGCACAGTTCATCCCAACATACGCTTGAGTAAAGGTGTCTGCCAAGGCGTTTTGTTGTTAATCAACTGAATATTGATTTTATTATTTTGCTGACTCTTAGAGAGGATGTTGAGGCTAATGTGTTTTTTAAGTTGTCTAATATTGCACAATTCTACTTCTTATTGCTTTCTTCTTTTTCTGAGCCAACTTGATGGAAAAGGAAAATTATTTTTCAATAAAATAAACCCAATGCAACCTGGCCATGTTTTTGCCTTTTGTAAATGGAACTCATCAAGGTAAGTGTTTTTGTCCTCCCCCTTTTTTTTTTTTTATCCTTTATGCTATCTTGTTTTCATTTGCTGCTGAGTCTGTGAATTAGAGACTTCCAAGATATTCATTCATCCACTGCCCTGCTCAGCTCTTGGAAACTCTGGGCTGTGGTTTCCTTGATTCAATCAAACTACTTGTAGTGTACTCTTCCCGTTTTCCTGCTACCCTTCACTTCATGTCATCTCATGATATGCCCAAAGTACGATAGCCTCAGTTTGGTCTTTTGGTTTCTACTAAGAAGTCAGGCTTAACTTGCTCTTGAATCCAATTACTTGTCTTCTTAGCAGTCTGTGGTATCCATAGAATTCTTCTCCAGCACCACATTTCAAATGAGTTGATTCTCTTCCTGCTAGCTGTCTTCACTGTCCAAGCTTTCACAACCATGCATAGAAATGGGAAATACTGCGGCATTGATGATTATGACTTTTGTACAGTGGCCCTTCCACATTCGCTATGGTCAGGGACTCAGGGCCCTTGCAAATTGGAAAAATTACAAATATCAAAATGCATGTGTGTGTATGTCTGTGGGAAAAGGGCTGAGGCGTGGTGGGGGGAATGGACACTCAGAGTCCAAACCAGGTCAGGGAAAGGAGAGGGAAAGGGGGTGGGTTGGCATGGTAGCCCTATATTTTCTCTCTCAGACCCATATCCTTCTTTGGGCGTATGAGGGGCATCAGGAGAGGGTTTGTGATTCTGCGAAACTGGGCTGCAAGTTGTCCTTAGCTGGCCAAGCAGGGGTTAGTGGAGGAGGAGGAGGAGGAAGAAGAACAGAGGTGGGTTTTTAAAGGGTTGTGTGGCCTAGTTGGAGCTGCTGAGAGGGAAGGTACCCCCGGAAAAAAAGTGTCTGAGCTGGGGACAGGGTTTGTCGAAACTCACAAGTAATCAAATCTATGAAAGTCAAACTTGCAAATGTGGAGGGCCGACTGTATTACATGATATATTTTTACACCTGAAGACCTTATCTAGTTCCTTCATATCCATCCTTCCCTTCTTCATCGTCCGATTTCTTGACCACAGCCTCAATTTTGATCCACGACTAAGACAAGGTATAGGAAATCTTTATTTCCATGCCTCCATTGCCCACTTTTTTTAGAGTTGGGGAAATCATCTGTGGCCCTTATTTTTATTTTCTTAACATCCATCTGTAGCCCTGCTTTTCCACGTTATGCTTTCAGCCCACTCAAAATGATGTGGTGGTGAATTCCACAGAGCCTATGTTGAACGGCAAGGGTCAACCTGTGATGAAGGATGCAGCACCCAGAGATCAAATAGAATGATACATTGAGGCTAAAAATGTGATGCTTCCACAACTACTGCCAAACTTTGCAACTCCTCTGTCATCTTCCCAGCCCCTTTTTTCCTCTCTTACAAGTGTCTTATTAATCTCTTTTTAGGGAACACAGTGACACCTAGAGGATGCATTTATGCATCGCAGCAAGGTAAAACGAGAACTAGAGGAGACGAGTTAACTATGCAAGTTGGGTAACAGAGACTGGTTTTTATGGAGAGGGTTGGGCATAACATTAAGCCTATACAATGCTCAGTATGAGTCCACGGTGCAACTGATGGCCTCAGAAATGTCTGGTGGCCATATAAGAAAAATGTATTTTGGGAATGTTGGAAACAAGAGCATGCAGTGGAAAGAAACGCCCTTTCTTGGGAAAATGATCAAATTCCTTTTCTTGGAGATTAAGAAAAAGGTAGAGATGTGGACGTGGAAGATTTCCTCCCCGGGAAGAGCATGAATGTAAAAGGGATGAGTCTGCCAGAGGCATTTTAATGTAACAAAAACAGACTCATCACTTAGGCAGGACCAGGTCAGGGCTGCTCCAGGTGTATGTACCTGGCTTGCCTTTGGATGCAGGTGGAAGTTAAGAAGCTCCCTTATTTTGGTTTAGAAGGGGTTCAGAACAGGAACAGTCCTGATTAATCCTCTACCATCCCATTTTTCAGATGCTTTTAAAAATGTCCCAGTTTCTCTCCTCGGGCGGGGAGGGGGGTGTCGACTCATGGGCCCCATATAGCCCTCCAAGAGACTGTTTATAGCCTACAGATTTTCCTAGCACCCCCAACAAATGTTCTTTTAATTTGAAAACTCTGTGTGTGTGCGTGTGTGCGCGTGTGTGCTGGGAACCATTTTTTTTTAAAAAAATTGTGTTGGCTGGATATGACCCTCCAAGGTTTCCCGAAAGGTCAGTGCCCATCCCAAGTCTTGGCAGTTGCTCACCTCTAATTTAAAGTCTTTTAAGTATATTTGTGTTACACTGTGGTAGCTGTTGATACCACTATTAACCATTGTGGTTCAGTCGTAAGGAATTCTGGGATTTGTATTTTGATGAGGCAATCCCTAGAGGCCTCGAATGGAGAATTCCAAGAGGCTCATCAAAATACACATCACAAGATTGTATAGGATGGAAGCTAAAGATATTTTTTCTATCCATCTAAATTCTAAATCCACACAGAGCTTCAGACTGATGCCAAAAAGTAACACAGTTCTCTGTAAATGCTCTCTTGGGAGTAGCAAAGGCACAGCGAAGCTACAATTTAAAAGTAGTGTAAATGGTGGAAGCACTATTACTTTGAGGTCAAGGTATAACTAGTAACCTTTTCTGCTTGCCTCTGCTGTTACATTTGGGGAGGGATTTTTAGAAGCATTCCAAGCCAAATTTTTATGCCAGTGTCTTATCCATCTTATGTGGTTTCTAAAGAAGAATAAGAAGGAATTAATAAAGTAATAAGTTATTTTTAGAGAAATGCCAGCAAAAACAAAAGGGAAGGACTTAAAGACAAAAATTCTTGCAAAACAAGTCTGTAACTGGTTAATTTTTAAAAAGAAAACCATACATTCATAGTAATAAATTACCTTGCAGGGTTTGCTCTCTCTTACATTACAAATTAACTTAAAAATAACTTCCCAAGTTCTTGTCCTGTGTTGTATGTTCTTACGAGTCCCAGGCATGGGTCTTTCTTATCACCAGCTACTTCTGAATCCTTAACTGGAGATGCCAGCAGTTGAATCTGGCACCTTCAAAGTGGAAATGATATGTAATTCTCTCTCTCTCACATACACACACACACACAGAGCTGCTTCTAGTTCCTACATGTTCAGACAGGGCAAAAGCCAAAAGAGAATATATCTCTTCCCAAAATTTCTGAGAAGCAAACCAAGCACCATCTTCGATCCAGCTTGCCAGAGAATGGGATCAATCCATCCAATCTCTCTGGTGCTGCATATTTTCCAACTATCCAAATTTGTCAGGGACAGTCCTGATTAATCCTCTATCCTCCCATTTTTCAGCTGCTTTTAAAAATGTCCCAGTTTCTGTCTCTTCTTTCCATTTTCTTCCTTTGTCCTTTGTGTACTTCAGTTGCTGCAAACTGAATTTAAAGTGCAAAAAAGGTTTATGCTCAATTAACTCAGCAGGAGGAGGAAAGTCTTGTCCTTCCAAATAGGCTTGTTGGTTTCTCTCTCTCTCTTTAAGACTTTCCTTAATTCTGTGCATAAATTCCAGGGTTTCTTTGCATAAAACACCAGTTTTGTGCATCCTTCCTCATTAATACGTTTTGTCCTCTTGTTGCTAGACCACACCATTCTGACTACAATCTGGTGTTGCTTGACCACACATGTACTGGTTTTCATTTGTTGAATACTGGAGGGTTTGGCATTGTTTTCAGTGCTAGGAGCAATAAGGAAACAAAGTTAAATTTAAACCTGCCAGGTCAAAGATGAATACTTTTATCAAAGGCTGCCAGGAAGAATACCGTCATATATAGATCATGGGTTCACATAGCTCTGTGTTGTCCAGAGCTATGCTAGTAGTGCCTCCACAGCATTTTAGAAATAATCTTTACTAGCCCTACCCAGAAATGCTACCAAAGAAGCCTGTAGGGTTGTTCTGACTGAGAACATGAAGTTAGCATTGTATGACATTTTCTATATGCCGGTTTTGGAGAGAGGAGCAATTAAAGTTCTTTTATTTTATTTTATTGATTAGTATTTATTTATTATTTTTATTTATTTTATTTTATAAAGTTATTTATTGTATGTATTTATCTTGTCTTGTATTATGTATTTATCTTGTCTTTTCTTTCAGACAAGCAATTTTCTAGATTTAAACTGACCATGTCTGAGATATTTTTTATTCCTCATCCCCGGCAAACCCACCCACATCTGCAACAAACACTTAAACACTCAGATTATATATTTTGGAGTCTATGGCTTGAATCCTGTTGTAGACCTATTGAATCAGTTGCGAGTTGACATTTAGGGGGAAAAAATCCCATTGATTCCACTTTGATTGGGACTAGCCATAGAATTCACGCCAATATTTTCATGTTTAGATTTGGGGATTTGCTCTCAGAAATTCATGATTGAATTATTTTGACATGGACGGACAAAAAAATACCACCCTCCACAGGTTGCTATGCTGCTGAGCCGGTGGGATGCAGTCGTTTGAGCACTTGGCCATGGAAACCCACTGGTTGAACTTGAGTGTATCATATACCTCAGCCCCAGAAAACCTCACGGTAGGGTCACCTTAGGATCACCGTAAGTTGCAAATGACTTGAAGGCACACAAGAAGAATAAGGCAGTTTCTGCACTCCTCTGTTATAGTGCTATTATTCCACTTTCAACATCCTGTGGAATCCTGGGGTTTGTAGTTTAGGGAGGGGTATTTACAATTCTCAGCCAGAGAGCTCTTTGGCCTCAGTAAACTACAAACTCCAGAAATACACAGGATGTTGAAAGTGGAATAATATCACTATACAGCCTAGTAAGGAAATGGCTGAAGAAGAAGAAAAGAAGAAGAAGAAGAAGAAGAAGAAGAAGAAGAAGAAGAAGAAGAAGAAGACATTGTTTGTGGAACTGAGAGTCAGCCTAATGTCTATTTTTTGGTGGAGGGAACTGGCAAAGCCATCTTTGAATACTCCTTGCCAATGAAAACCCAATGAAATTCATGGGGTCTCCATAGGTTGAAAGGCAACTTGAAGGCAAGTACCTACACACTAATGGCTTTAATTTCCCATTTCCTTCAGCTTTGGAGACCTCCTCTTAATCATGTCCTCGATCATGGAAGAACTGATTCTGCGGCTTGACAGGCACGAGATGGAATCCAGCTTTGTTCTCCCTCAGTCTCACGCGTGGCTTGGTCACCTAATTAAACTTCAGCCTGATGGGAAGATGAAAGCTGCCTGATAGCATCCCATTATGTAACCTGTCAGGGCCTGGGAAATATGAGGTAATCTAATAGGGCCTGGGAAACAGAGCCAAAAATGAGATAATAACTCTGACTTGGCGTTGTCTTCCAACGAGGCCTGGGACAGTCATATGACCATCCAAATAGAATTGCTCAGTAGAGATGCAGATTCCATGTTTATACATGTTGTGAACTGTCTCTTAGAACCTTTCAGACAAGCACTTTCAATTAGTATCAGTGTTCTTCCTGTTATCTGTATGCATAATGTCACCTCTTTTCAGTGCCTGAGGTGTCAGAAAGAAAGACGAGGTCCAGCTCAGATGTAGCCACCTAAAAATAATTAGGATGGCTTAGGATCTGTGTGAAAACTTTGCATCCTGACCCACAAGACAATGGAGGGCAACTTACAGCCTCCCAGATATTGCCAGACTGCCACTCCCGTCATTCCTGTTTAGGTTAGCCACTACAAGAGATGGTGGGAGTTGCAGTCCAGCATCTTGTGGAGGGCTACCAGCTGTACCAATTTGCTTGCCTTTTGTTTTTGGGCTGCACTATGCAGTACTTCCCAGAAAGAAAGGGCAAAGTTTATGTACCTTTCTGAAACTGGATTTGAATACAGCAGAAAATATGACGTGTTTAGTATTACCAAAAAAAAAAAAGGACCATGGAAATGTTTTATTAACCTGCCCTAGCCTTAACTCTAAATGGTGTGAAACATTCTCAGCATCTTTCTCCAGTCCCCATCCTCTGTACTTTTCTGTTTGTTTAACTTTTGAATAGTTTTTTTAAAAATACAATTTGTAGTACATTTTGCAAACCTAATGAACAGCTCACATATGTGGCTTCTCCTTGTTGCATACCAGCTTGCAATGCACAACTGGATCTATTTGCAACTATTCACATCGTCTCCTCAACAACGTTGATGTTGGAGATTTCCTGACTTAAAAAAGAAACGAGTAGATACCAGTTTCTAGGGCACAGTTAAACCAACTTGGGTCATGCAGATCAGAGTTTCCACCCTAGGAAATGTTTGTGTTCTCCTCTTTCCATTCATGTTGTGCTATAGTTGTTCAGTGTATCACTGAGTAGACAGCTCCGTTCTGTCTCCAGCCCTAAAAGCTTTATGTTGGGGGGATCACCTAGATCACGGATCCCTAAATCTCCACCTCTGCTGACATAATACTGCTGACACAATAGCTTATCCATGGGAATCCTGCCATAGCCCCAGGGGTACAATCCAAGATTGTGGCTATGAAGAAGAGCCTGTCATGGGATGGTGCTTCAGAACCTACTTATGAACAAATCTGCATGCAGCCTTGTTTGGTGAGTCTTGCTTCTCTTCCTAAATTGGGCACCTCCTGCCCTGCAGGCCTGGGAACAAGTAGCTGCCTGCCTGCCTGCCCACCTCATGTGTTCCCCATGATTCATCACTTCATAGCCAATGGGAAGGTACAAATAGGAGGCTCGAGCTACTGTGGAAGACATTACAATAGGAACCTTCTCACTTTGAACACACCACCATCCCTTGGTTGAAGATACAACCTCTGGGGGAATATTCTGGAAGGACCGTTGCATCCCATTGAAAAAATATGGCTTTGTTAGTGCCTCCTGAAGATCTCCAGATGAATGGGAACCTGGAAGAAGCCTGGCCCCTCTTCAAACAACGTTTCCTGCTCTACCTGAAAGCAACGGGGGCAACCAATTGGCCAGATGACCAAAAAGTGGCGCTTTTCTTGACTGTAGCAGGACCAGAGGCTCTTCAAGTATACAATTCTTTCCAGCTGGATCCAAAGGAAGAAGAAGACTTTGAGGTGGTGCTGGCCCATTTTGAAGGCTACTGCCAGCCCCACCGCAATGAGACTTACGAACGGTTTCTCTTCCGCACACGGTTCCAGGGACTCCACGAATCACTGGAGGACTTTGTCACTGACCTGCAACGCAAAAGCCGTTTCTGCAACTTTGGGGACCAACGGGAATCGTTAGTTCGGGACCAGCTGATTTTGGGCTGCCAAGATGGCCACATCAAGCAACGGCTTCTCCAAGAGGAAGGGTTGACCCTGGAGAGTGCGCTCCAGATTTGCCGTTCAGCTGAGGAAAAGGAGGAGGCCCAGCGTCTGTCTGGGCAGCCAGGGCTGTGTGTTGTTGAGAAGCAAACCCAACTCAAGGTGAGCCAAGGCCAGCCTGTCCGGCGGAAGCTGCGTCGTACCCGGACTACAAACCACAAGAGGGACAATAGCCCTAGGATGGAGTCCTTCAAAACATACGTCTGAGACAGAGTGGTTGAGGTTGCAACTGAGACATTGAACAGAATGCTGAAGAATCCTCCAACCTGACTTCCTCTTTTCCCACCATCTTGAATTGGACCAATGGCCCTACTTGATTGATACCTTCTGGGACCAGTGTGACATTATACATGAATTTACCAAGAGGATCTCATATTCTTGAATGGAGATTAACTGCTTTGTGAACCCCACTCCCTTCAAGAAAGTTGCCAGTATGTAGTATGCCAGATTGATACTCAGGTGCAAGTCATAACTTGGTTCAGTATTTATTCAATGGCCAGGTTGACTGAAGATAATGAGAGTTGGAGTACAAAGTATTCAAAGGGTACCCTGTGGGAGAACAGCTTTTGTAAATCCAAAGCTTTTGAAAGTTAGTTTTTATGGACTACAACTCCCATAACCTTCAACAAACATCACCACTGTGAGTTATGTGCGTAAACCTCCCTCCCTATCTGACTCCTGCTCTTAAATGTTGTCAGCCATGGGATTAGATTGCTATTTTTTGTATGTTATTAAACAATATCGTTTTATATTGCTAAATTTGTATTGTTTAATTATATGGATCTGTTTTTGCTGTGTAGCTTGCTACATATTTTATTTAAGTTTTTATTTATGTATTTATTATGAATAATAAAGTCTGGCTATGTTCTTCTAACCTTGTTTGGTTTTAATTTCTTATTTTGAATGAAGTAGAATTCGGATTTTTAAGCCTAAATCCATTTCTTAACCCAAACTCACAGAACAGTTTAGACCCACAGAATCAGTGGAAAGGTGCTAAGTCAGCAGTTACCTAAATTCCATTGATTCTGTGCATCTACTGTCACTGGATCTAGGGACAGAAAGAATATTTGACAATATTCAGAAAAAGATTGAAAGACATGTTTCTCCAGGGTCAGGAAACCAAGATTAGGGGAATCCTGGACTGATGATAATCTTCACAGCTCGGGACTTATTCTGCACAAAATTTGGATATTTTGTGAGGCAAAGAACACAGAATTTTCTGCGGAGGCAACAGCATTTTCTGCAGAGAAAAATGATATTATTTTTTGTTCAGAAAATGCTGTTTTCTCTTCAGAAACATCACATGCAAATCTTATGCACAGTACCTCCCGAACTGTGCATAGTCTTCAAAAACAGTTTTCAACCCTTTTCTCACAGTGGGAATAAATTTGCTAAAATTGCTTTTTGCTGTCCCTGGGAGAGAAATTAGCCAAGAATTACATCTCTAGCTGGGACTCACAACCAGGTGTTTGTAACAATTAAGCTGAAACTCTTGCATATCTTCCTAGCAGTAAGATCTGTTGAATACAGTGGGACTAACATCTCTAAGACAGAACTCTTACAGAAGATGACAAAAGGAAAATATCCATCCCTTGCACATCCATTGCAGGTTCACCACCTCAAAGGCTCTCTGGAGGAGTGTTGGAGAGATGCAGAGTGGTGTGAGGGGGACCTCAGATATACCTTTATTTATTTAACCGTGGCATTTCCATATCACCTCTGAGCACATCAAAGCCCACAAGATGATGAACAACAAATACAAACATTTAAAACAATACACAGATAAAACATTAAAACACATGCTCCTTTAAAATAACACCAAATAGTTAAAACAGCCAAAGCGGTTTCAGGGACCAAAGGTCATATGAAACAACATCATTTTAACTGTGCCAGAAGCTCGGAAGAGATGCAACCAGCTGAACTTCCTTTGGCAGGGAGTGCCACAGTTAGGCTTTGTTGTTGTTGTTAATTACTGCCAAATCAACTTTGACTAATGGTGGCCCTATGAATGGAGACCTCCAAGTCATCAACCGCCCTGCTCAGGTCTTACAGACTCAGGGCCTTGGCTTCTTTGGTTGAGTCTATCCATCTGTAATGTGGTCTTCTTCCCTTTCCATTGCCTTCTACCTTGCCAAGCATTATTGTCTTTTCTAGTGAATCATGTCTTCTCATGATATGTCCAAAGTATGACAGTCTCAGTTTAGTCATCTTGGATTCTAGGGATAGTTCAGACTTAATTTGCTCATGTATTTGTCTTTTTAGCAGTCTAGAGTATCTGTTGAACTCTTATCTAGCACCACATTTCAAAGGAGATGATTTTCCTCCTATCAGATGTCTTTACTGTCCAGCTTTCACAACCATACATATAGAAACTGGAAATATGATGGCACGGACAATCCTAGCTTTAGTATTCAATGATACCTCCGTACACTTAATTATCTTGTCAAGTTCCTTCATAGCTGCCCTTCGGAGTCTTAGGGCATTTCCGCCCTCCACTGTTATAGTGCTATTATTCCACTTTCAACATCATGTGGAATTCTGGGGTTTGTAGTTTACTGAGGCCAAAGAGCTCTCTGGCTGAAAATTCTAAAGGCCCTTCCCTAAACTGCAAAGCCCAGGATCCCATAAGATGTTGAAAGCGGAATAATAGCACTATAACAGTACAGTGTGGAAATGGCCCTTGTCTTTTTCTGCAGTCTCCATCCTGATTAGTGACTGAGCCAAGGAAGGGAAAATCTTGAACTATTTTAGTGTACTCCTACAGAAAATTGCCTTTCCTTAATGTACACCATCTGAGACGCACAAGGTGTTGGGATACACAACAGGGCCTCAGCTGAGGACCTCCAATTTTAGGGCGGCTCATGTGGGAGAGGACAGTCATTCAGATATCCTAGCCCCAAGCTGTTTAGGGCTTTGTAGATCAAAACAAGCACTGTGTATTGACCTTGGAAGCAAACCAGGAGTGAGGAATTAGCCAAAATTAGACTTGAAGCTTTGTTGAGGACATCCAGAGAAGGAAGTTTTCATCCCATCTCCCTCCTTTGTAGCCCACTATGCACCATCCAAAATTGTGCAGGACTGCCGCACCATGCCCTCCTACTGCAAATCTTTCGAAAGTTTTCTATATGCTCATAAACAGCTACGGTAAGTCAATTTATCTTGTGAAACAAGATTTTTTTTAAAACTTGGACTTGGAAACCAACAGGGAAAGATCTCCTGACTACCATTTGCAGGGAAGTTTTCCCTTGCTACTTCTTCGTGGTCTATGTGCCTCACACAATGGGATCTTCGCGCATGCGCAGTAGCTTTTCGGAACATTCCAGAGCTGAGCAGTTTGGCGGGAAGCCCTCCCCCATTCGGTACTGAGCACGCTCAGTCCCGCCAAGGTAACGGTGCAGGTGGTCAACTTTGGAGAGGTATGTGTGTGCATGTGGAGGTGGGTGTCTGAAGACTAGGGTGGGCAGCTAAAGCTTGTCTCAGACCCTGAGGTTTCCAGGCCAAAACCTGAGATCTAGGGACGGTCTCCAGGTGATGTCATTAAGCATTAGGCATTTTATTTATTTATTTATTTATTTATTTATACATACCCTGCTTTCCTGACAGTGGGATTCAAGGTGGCTAACAAGATCAAAACAAAACAAATTAAAGCATAAAATGTTAAAAAAAGAAGCAAGCAATTTATAAAGTTAAAACAATTACCTATTAAAATATTAATATCAAAAATATTAAATACATTAAAGATGTTAAAACTGTAACACCTTAAAACAAAGCTGCACAGCATCAAGAGCCCACATCCAGTCAGTTTAAATAGCTTGCTGGCACAGAAATGTTTTCACATGCTTTGGAAAGGGGAGCAGCAATGGAGCCATCCTGGCTTCTCTAGGGAAGCAGTTCCAGAGCCTGGGAGCAGCCAGTGAGAAGGCCCTCTCCATTGTTCCTACCAAAGGCACCTGAGAGGGTGGTGGGACAGAGAGAAGAGCCTCTTCAGGTGATCTTAAAGTTCTGCTCGGCTCATAAGGGGAGATATGGTCCTTCAAATAACCTGGACCCAAGCCTGGACCGCTCCCAGCTTGCATCTCTCTTTCTCTCTCTCATATTATCCTGCCTAAAAATTAAGACAGAAATCTTAGCTAAAGGGGCTGTCCCCGGATCAAAGTGAAATGAGAGAATTTTTCCTTCTGAACCGCTTAAGGAGACAGGAATAAGGAATGTTTTATCTCGTCTAATTGCTTCTAGCTAGAAGGTAGAGACAGAACAGAGGAGAGGGTGAGACCTGGTGCCACAGGGACGGGGAAGGAAGGAAATTAAATACATGGACCTCCAGCCAGAGGGCCTTTGTAAGTTGTAGCAACACGACAGTTAAGCCTTGCAAACTGTAGCAATCGGCTGCTTTCCTGGTTGAACGGGAGCTTTGCCTCCAGCCCTTTCTTCTTGCTGAGCTGAGCTCCCCAAAACTGGAGAATGTGCATCTTTGTCTCTCAGAAAAAAACTAGAAGCACTCCCCTTCTTTTTTTAAACTAAAGAAATTATTACCCATGGAAGAGATAAAAAAAAATACAGCATTGATCAAATATTACTGTTTATACCAATCCACCAATTGATCACACGTCAAAAGGTACTGACATCAGAATGTGTCTTTCCAATATAACTCCCAGTGTAACTGAATGCTATAAGTATTTTCAGTCTTTGTCCAGTCTTACAATATATTCTTGACAATTACATATCAAACTTAACACCCATGTGCATATACAAAAAGAACTCACATATAAGGCTCTGAAACCCCAGTGTTAAACAAAAAACTATTATTGATAATAGACAGTCAACGGACAATGTAATACAAAAAGACTATTTAGATCGGGGCTTTCCAAATGGTGTACCGCAACATGTTAGTGTGTCGCCTGAAATGTATGTTATTTATAAATTATATATTTTAAAAAATATATGAAAGGTTTTCATGAGATATGTTGTGTCCCCATACATTTTGTTATTACAATTTATGTATGTGTCTGTATGTCTTATAAGGGGTTAGTTTAACCTCTGGTTTGCTAATAAAACTGAATTACGGTGTGGCAGAATGATGCATATCTAAAAAGTGTGTCACCAACATGAAAAGTTTGGAACGCTCTGATTCAGATACAATGATAGATATAATGTCTAGATATAATGATAGTGAGAAATCGATGAGATGGGTGTTCCTGGGATAATTAACCAAGATATTTCAACCAGCTTGGTATTTGTCAGCCCATGTTTTTTGTTAAATGTATGTGGTGTGGATCCTCCTTACTCAGTCCCAAGGACCACTTGTAATGGCAGCTGGTGTCTGTACTAACGGATATAAGCCATATAATGACTGTACGATCCACAGTCAAAAGCCTTTTGATGATCACTCAGGCCATTTCCACACTACACTGTTATAATGCTATTATTCTACTTTCAACATCTCATGGAATCCTGGGGTTTGCAGGTTGCGGAGGGGCATGTAGAATTCTCAACCAGAGAGCTCTTTGGCCTCAGTAAACGACAAACCCTGGAATTCCACAGGATGTTGAAAGTGGAGTAATAGCACTACAACAGTGTAGTGCAGAAATGGCCTCAGTTTGGTTTTTTATAGTTTCAATACTCCTTTTGAGTAAAACAGAATTTATCTCATTTCTAGACTCTAATGACAGGTACTGCAGTTATACAGATGGAATCATCAATTAGCTTGTGGACTTGTTTTCGTGACTGTCATGATTCTATTACTCATATGAAATTCTACAATAAATGCACGTCCTACCTTTGTCTCCCACTTGAGATGACCCACAAAAACTAGAGACTCCGAGCTGGCAACCTCTCGGAGACCTACGGCCCAAGCAAGACAAAGGCGGCTTTTGTGTAAATGTGAGGAAAGAAGAAATTACAGTAACTTCAGATGCACTGCCTGAATTCAATGGGCTTGAGACATAAGAGCCCCAAGGGAATCCATGCTTGGGAACGTGGAAATGTTTCTGGCATAGGCCATCGCCCTGGCATGAAAAGATTTTGCCTGGGGCCACAAAAGGCAAGTAACCGTGGCGGCATGATAAGTGGTGCAGACTTGAATCTACCGGATGTTCTGTGTGGCACATGCTTTCAAGATGGCCTCTTGCCCCGAGGAATTGGACCAACATCACGGATGCAGCCCTGATGCCTAGAAAGCTATGCAGCAGTCATTAGCAGCTGCTTAGTCATCACAGGGCCAGGCTGACAGTGAAGGCCAAGAAGATGGAGGAAGAAGGCTGCTAAGTTGGTTTCCATGAAAAAGAGAGAAATGGGAAGTAGGAAACTTGCCTACTTTGGTTCTAGGGAAAAGGGGCATGAGGGCATTGTCCTGCAATTAAATTTTCTTTCACTCTCCCAAAGTCTAACATGGCACCACCTAAAAACTTCAGTCCAGCATTTAGAAATATAGTTTAGGCACCTGAAGAAAGGGGGCAGGCAAAGTTACCCAGGGCATGTGAACACAGCAAACATAAGAATTCTAGGTGTGAATAATTTTTGGTCTTACCAGCTGGGATGCTACAAAATTGGGGAATGAGGGAAAAATTAATCTGAGGCAAGAATTGTTATTTGCAGGCAATGTCCACATTTTGCCCCTCCCCATAGCTACACTCCTGGATGGACAACTGTAGTGAGTCCAGGGGCCAGCTGGGTCCCAGAAGCCTATGGAGACTGCATGGATGGTCAAAATTGCCTTCCCTGAAAAGCAAAGGGGGAAAAATGAATTCAAAGTACCCAGACATCTCCTCCAGTGTTGAAAAAGTGGTAATTTTTAAATGCTTAAACCTCTTCAGAAGGCGAATTGCCACTCCTTGGGTCCTTTCACACTACACAGTTAATAGCACGAATTTTGCTTTCACAGCCATGGCAATGTCCCATGGAATCCTGGGGTTTGTAGTCTAATGAGGTCCTGGAGCTCTCTGGCTGAGAATTCTAACCCCCTTCTCTAAAATGCAAGTCCCAGGATTCCATAGGAGGGAACCATGGCAGTTAAAGTGGAACCATAGTGCTATAAACATGTGGTGTGAAAGGGCCCCTAGCGGATTTTAGGAGAACAGCCTCACTTTTTTGGTCAGAAAAAGAAGGTGGGTCCAGAGAATCCTTCAAATCATTTCTGACTTATGGTGAACCTAAGGAGAACCTATCACGGGGGGTTGTTCAAAGGGCGATTTGCTTTTGCCTTCCTCTGAGGGTGAGACAGCTTGACTTGCCCAAGGTCACCCAATGGGTTTCCATGGTCACATGAGGATCTGAACCCTCATTTCCAGAGTCATGGTCCAGTGCTCAAACCAGTGACAAGGAAAAGGAACATCAAAACAACTTTGGGGGCCACATGAGTCTCAGAGCTGTGGTGAACCCCTCTCCTAGGGCTAGGACAGAGAAGATTTATGGGTCTCCAGATGTCCTAGAGCTTCTGGTTCCGTCCTCCCCAGCCAACGTGCCCTGTGGTCAGTGCTGGGAACGGTAGCCTTACCATGAGTCATGAGAATGGCCTTGCTTTGAAAATGCCACCACAATAATGCTCACTTCTGGTCTGTCGCCAATGGGAAGATAGCACATGCCTCCCCAGGCCCCAGCATGATGTGTCACATTATTTGACGATGGACATTCTGGGTGTGACTCACATGCGGAGTGTCTGGTGAGGTTCACGGCCCCCAAGGCTGTGGGTTGTTCTGGATTTCAATATTTTGGACAATCATAAATGCATATAGTATGGAGTAAAAGCGCAAACATAGGCACCTTTGCTCACAGGTAGGCCCCACTAAGTTAAATGGGCCTTATTTTCAGGATTGCAACCTAAATGATGTTTAGAGTCAGAGTTTGGAAAAGACATTTTTTGGGAGAATTATTTGTTTTTAAAAAATTCGCCTGGCATTTGAGGCAGCAGCATTTGCTTCTCAGTAACCAAGGCTGCAATTGCAGGTACAATTGTCACCCCCCACATTAGGGTTAGGGATGCAGGACAACCACAAAAGTGGAAAAACCACAGATATCAAAATTTGTATGTGTCTGTGGGAAGGGGCCAAGGTGGGGGAATGGGCACCCAGCATCCACACCAGGCCTGGGAAGGGATGTGGATCCCCATGATGGCCCTATACTTCGTCTCTCTTGCCCATCTCCTTCTTTGGGTGTATATGGAGGGGTACAGGGAGAGTGTTTGTGGTGTTGAAAAACTGAGTTGTGAACCATCCTCAGCTGGCCAGGTAGCAGCTGGTAGAGAGAGAGCAGGACCAGAGGCATATTTTTAAAGGGCCATGTGGCCTGATCGGAGCCACGGACAAAAGGTTCCCCGGAAAAGAAACACTTGATGTGGAGGGGCAGGGGATGGAATAATCAAATCTGTGAAAGTGAAACCTGCAAATGTGGAGGGCTGACTGTAAAATAATAAAAAAATAGTGGAGTTTTAGAGTTATCGAGGGAGCAATCCCCTCTAATCACGGATTTATTTTTTAACCTGCCTTATAATTAAAAACAAACAACCAGGCAGCTTCTAAAACAAAGTGGTAAGCAACTTTTGATAAATAACAAGATTGTAACAGATCTCTTCCTGAAAACCAAAAATATAAAAAACAACAGAGGCACTGACACTGAAAATAAGAACAAATTAAAGAAGCAGAAGCAGTGTTACCAATCTGAAATTTTTTAACATGTTGAACCTGGCTGGTGTTATGGAGAACTCAGGAAGAATCACTTTGCACATGCTCAGAATACCTCTGAGAGGCAGTCGTTTCTATGAAGGGACAAATTCTGGATTTGGTTGGGCATCAGTTATTCCATTCATAACCTCCTTTTGTTTTGTTCTAATTTAACTTTTAAGGAACAGAGGTTCCATCTTCATCTGAGGTTTTGTTTCAGACTCAGCAAGGTATCTCAAGCCACCGTTAGGGCTGTCTGAGCCCAACAGACTGTCTGAGCCCAACAGGGAGGAGAAAATCTGTTCCTCTCCCAATATTGTTGGATTGCAATTGCCATCAGCCTCAGGCAGAATAGCAGATGGAGAGGGAAGATGGGAGTTGCAGTCAAGCAACATCTGGAAGGCTAGACGTTCTCCAAGAGACAGCAGGGACAGATGACTTAGGCAGCACAGTTCTGGGGGCTACATAATTGAGATACACTGAGCATCTTGCCAGGTTACTCACTTCACCTTGCATCTGTCCCATGTTTCTTGGATGTCTCTTTGGGTACTTTTCTTGACTGTAGCCTCTTTTCTCTTCCTCAGTAAAGAAATATATGATATCTTGATTCTGTGGTAAGAGAAGGAAGGGACCCATACCTTCCTGCATAAACTTGTTCAACCAGTTTTCACTTCCCATTATTCTGAAAGTTTTACAGCCAAGAGTCACTGCACCAGAAGGGAAGGGTGGGAAACCTTTGGTGTTCCAGGTGTTTTGGGCTACAATTCCGGGCAGCCACAACCAGCACAGGCACTATAAGAAATTAAAGGAGGTGTTTTCAGCAGTGCTTTTTAATCTTTGGTCCTCTAGAAATTTTGGACTTCAATTCCTAGAAGCCCTAGCCAACATGGGAGTTGAAGTCCCAAACAGCTGGAGGACTGAAGTTTGGAATCACAGGTCTACATATAGAGGGGATTTGATCACTGACCAAAGGACAATGTGGGCAGAATTTGTTTGGGAACCCAGTTCTACCATTTGGACCTTCCAGTGGATTCCTACATTGACCTGGACGACCATTGAAGATACCTTCCGACTGAATTAAAATATTTGGTTTTAAAGAATGGATTTTTAATGTTGAACATTGCTGGGAGCTCTTGAAGCCTGTTTTAAAACCTTTTTAGTGCCTCTCCTAAATACTTTTTTTTGTAACTAGTTCCTTGTAATCAAGAATTATAATCATAGAATGCTTAACATTATTGGCATTTAGTTCTTTTTTAAGAAAAAATTTGCAGAATAGGATTTTTTAGTGTAATATTCCTTTATATTTTTTGTAAGCCACCTTGGATCCCATTTCAGAAGAAAAGTGGGGCATAAATTCAAGAAATAAATAAATTGTGTAGTTGAAGGAAAATAACTAGTTATTTGTAACTCATTCTCTGTAATGAGTGAATTGCAGAATGGATGGCAACTGGTTGCTTGTAATTAGTTTCTTTTAAGTATGGAATTGCAGAGTAGAACGAAGGTATAAAGGGAAGTATGCTTCCTTGTTATCACAGAATTGCAACATTGAAGGAAAGTAGTTATTTTGTAACTAGTTCCTTGAAAGGAAGTAACCATATGTCTGTAAACATTTCCTTGAAACGTGGAATTACAGTTGAAGGGAAATAACTAGTTGCTTGTAACTAGTTCTTTGTGATCATGAGTTTGCAGAGCTGAAGGAAAGTAACTCTTTGCTCGTAACTAGTTCCTTATAATCATGGAATGATAGACTTGAAGTTTTTTGTGCCTAGTGATTCCTTGTAATCATGAAGTTGAAGGGAAGCAACTAGTTGCTTGTAACTCGTTCATTGTAATCTTGAGATTGCAGAATTTAAAGAAAGTAACGAGAAGGAAGTAATAGTCCTGCTATATTCTGCACTGTTCAGGCACCATCTGGAGTGCTGCATCCAGTTCTGGGAGCCTTATTTTAAGGAGGATATAGACAAGTCGGAGCAGGTTCAAGGAAGGTCAACAAGGATGATAAGAGGTGTGGAGTACAAAGCATATGAGCTGGGCTTGTTCAACTTGAAAAAGAAATCGCCTCAAGGACTGTCCCAGAAAGGAAGGGGCAGGTTTGTTCTCTGCTGCCCCGGAGAGTAGAACCAGATCTAATGGTTTTAAGTTACAGGAGGATAGATTTCAAACTGAATATCAGAAGGAACTTCTTGACAGTAAGAGCAGTTCCGTAATGGAACCAATTGCCAAGAAAGTTGGTGAGGTCCCCTGGACATTTTCAAAAACACATTGGACACTACCTGCTGGGGATCTTCTAGCAGGAGATCTTGCACTGAGCAGGGAGTGATGATATGCTGGAGGTCTCCCAGTGGGTTTCCATGGTTGAGCCGGGATTTGAACTCTGGTTTCCAGAGTCATATGCTCAAACTGCTACATCACACTGGTTGTCATATATAGATGAGGAGGGTTGGGGCTGACTGTACGGTATAATCTGGCATGGTGTTGTGGTTTGAGTGTTGGACTACAACTCCAGAGAACAGGGTTCAAATCCCCACCTAGCCATGGAAACCCTTTGGGTGATTTTGGCCATGTCACACTCTCTGGCCTTAGAGGAAGGCAAAGATCAAACCCCCCCTAAACAAGTCGGGTCAAGAAAACTCTGTGGCAAGTTTGCCTTAGGGTTGCCATAAGTCAGAAGTGACATAAAAGCCCATGACAGCAAACCATATAAAGTGTCTCCCAAATTATTTTGTATTGCAGGGACGTGTAAATTCCGCTACCTTATTAAGGCTGTTTTGTGTCAAATGAGGAACTAGAAAAGAGGAACTAAGAACCAACTTCAGCCTCGAGAGACATTATGAGAGGTGGTTCTCAGACCTGCACATCAACTATCTTCCGTTTCTTAAGCACATTACACGTAAAGTGCTTTACATTAAAACATTAAAGCAGGAAGTTGCTTGACGGTAAAGAGGTTTAAAAAGATTTAAAAGCACCTTTCAAGAGTAGTCAACTCTTAACACGCACTGGCATGTTGTCTTACAAAATAAAGGACTTTATATCCCTTTAAAGCGCTTTAACTCTCAGGTGGCTGCATGTCTAGAGCTGCTGGGGGATGGTGGGAGGTGGATTTGGATATTGTCTGGAAAACTAGAGGAATCAGCGTTGACCCACGGCACTTTGCTGCCTGAAGCATAGCAACAAATGCAGCGGTGTAGCTACAGCATGGCAAAATGAGGGTATTGCCACCCCAAATTTTGCTCCCCCATGCCATTGTCCTTCATTCCCCAGATTTCTAGCATGGTAGTGAATGAGACAACGGTACATGTGAAAGAGATCTTTGAGTCAGAATAGACCACTAGCTGAACATGAGTCAATAGTGTTATATAGCAGCTAAAAAAGCCAATGTGATTCTAGGCTGCATCAATAGGAGTATAACATCTAGCTCGAAGGAAGTGATAATACCACTCAATTCTGCTTTGGTCAGACCCCACCTGGAATACTGCATTCAGTTCTGGGCACCACAATTCAAGAAGGATACTGACAAGCTGGACCGTCTGCAGAGGAAGGCAACCAAAATGATGAGAGGCCTGGAAACCATGCCTTATGAGGAGTGGCTTAGGGAACTGGGGATGTTTAGCCTGGAGAAGATTAAGAGGTGACAGGATAGCCATATTTCAATATTTAAAAGGATGTTATATGAAGGATGGACAATCTTGTTTTCTACTGCTTCAGAGTCTAGGACATGGAGCAATGGCTTCAAACTATAGGAAAAGATTCCACCTAAACATCAGGAAGAACTTTCTGATAGGAAAAGCAGTTTGACAGTAAAATATGCTGCCTTGGAGTCTCCTTCTTCAAAGGTTTTTAAACCGCCTGTTGGGAGTGCTTTGATTGTGTATTCCTGGGGTTGGACTTGTGGTCCATGTGGCCTTTTCCATCTCTATGATTCTGTGAAACACTGAAAACTGTTCACACTTGGAACTCTTCTATTTGCTATGTTCTCATTCCCTTGGTAGCTTTCCTGCCCTTTTGATTTGGATGCTTAAACTGTATTTCTAAATGCTCAACTTAGGCTTCCAGTTATTACAATGCTAGAAACTGGAAGAGTTGAAGGAAAATTCATTCAGCAGGCAGAATTCTCATTTGATGTCACCCCTGCCCCCCAAGACTGGGAGAGTTAATTTTTGAGATTACAAAATTCAGTACCATTTCAACTAGCATGGCCAATGGAAGTTGTAGTCTAAAATATTAACTTTGCCAAGCCCCATTCAGGAAACATGGGCCCAGATCCAATTGCTAAGCTCAGCACTATTCAACACAAAGGTCCCTCCCTAAACTGTAAACCCCAGGATTCCATAGGATGTTGAAAGTGTGTGGAAATGGCCCTGGTTAATCCACTGCCAATCCACTTTTTCAGCTGCTTTTAAAATGTCCTGGTTTGTTTCTCCTCCTTCTACTTTTGCATTTTGCTCTCAGCTGGCTTCAATAGCTGCAAACTGAGTTCCAAGGGCAAAACTAGTTTGCTCTCACTTAACTCAGAAGTGGGGAGGGAAGAAGAAGGGGTAGAATCTTGACCTCCCTGTAAATTCAGGCAAAAGCAAACTGCCACAGCCTCTCCTAGCTTGCACGGTCTTCCTCATTAAGAACTTTTGCCACCTTGCCACTCTGATGCTGCTTGGCTTTGCATGTCCTGGTTTTCATCAGTGCAATGTTGTGGAGGGGGCAGTGTGAGACAGAAGCTGTTGATGCTCCCCAGATTTTGGCTGCTTGTAGGCCCGGTAGGTAGCCACCATGTGTCAGGATGGCTGCTTCTAGCCGTTGCTGAGCAAGGTCCTTTTGGCAGAAGGTCAACAAAAGCAGGCGAATTAGCACTGGAGGTGGGGAAGAGGCCAGCTGGCATCCTCTTGTTCCAGATGGCAGCTCTGCAGAGCATCCCGGCTCCTTCTGTGAGTCACCAATTTAATTAAGGCAGGAGAAGTAATGAAGCTCATTAGCATCACCCCAGAATTGGCTGCAGGGGTGTGAGATGGAGTATTTTTTTCTTCCTTTTTGCAAGCCACAAAACACTCAATCCTGACTCCTAGTGGATAAAAGTAGAAACCCTCAGCTCCACAGGTCCCTTCTTCACACTGTTTGTTGTTCTGAGCCTTCCACTCATTTCTGAGTTATGGCAACCCACCCCCTGGGTGACCGTGGGTGTATCACACATTCTCAGCCCCCAGAAAACCGTGTGATAGCTTTGCCTTAAGGTTACTGTAAGACAGAAATAACTTGAAGGCACACAACAACAACAAGGTGAATTTATCATTTTTTTTTTGGCAGAATTTGTTCAGACGGGGTTTGCCCTTGCCTTCCTCTGAGGCTGAGAGAGTGTGATTTACCCAAAGCCACCCAGTGAGTTTCGTGGCTGAGTAGAGATTCAAACCCTGGTCTACCAGTGTGGTAGTCCAATCAGTTCTTAACCTTTTCTTTACCAGGCACCCCCTGTAAATACAATTTGTTGCCGGGGTCCCCCAAGACTTAACTCAAGATTTAAATATTTACATTTAGATTTGTATATTAAAGGCTTCTGGAGACTAGGATTCAAATCCCTGCTCAGACACTAGGTGATCTTAGGCAAGTCACATTCTCTCAGCCTCAGAGGAAGGCAAAGGCAAACCCCCTCTGAACAAATCTTGCCAACCCCCCCCCCCCCCCGCAGCATGTGATAGGTTCACCTTAGGATTGCCATAGATCAGAAGTGACTTGAAGGCACACAACAACAAAGTGCCACTGCCAGGAGGGAGGGGTGTTCTTTCTAGCCATCATGTCTCTCCCCTTTGAAAACTGACCTATGGCAATACCGAGGCAAACTTGTCATGGGAGTTTTCTTGGCAAGATTTGTTGCCTTTGCCTTTTTCTGAGGCTGAGAGAATGTAACTTGCCTGAGGTCACCCAGTGGTTTTCCATGGCCAAGTGGGGATTCAAACATTGGTCTCCAGAGTCATAGGCCGTTTCCTCACTAGACTGTTATAGTGCTATTATTCCACTTTCAACATCCTATGGAATCCTGAGCTTGCATTTTAGGGATGGGCATTTAGAATTCTCAGCCAGAGAGCTCTTTGGCCCCAGTAAACTACAAACCCCAGAATTCCACAGGATGTTGAAAGTAGAATAATAGCACTATAACAATGCAGGGTGGAAATGGCCCTTGGCTGCAAAGCACATACTAAATTGTGGTCTGTATCACTTTTAGGGAATTTCAGGAAACATTTGTCATTTTGGATGTGTAATTCTCTGATTGTAAGATTGGTGATTTTATGTGAGCAATTTGGTTATTTTAGCAATATGTGTTTATGTAAGATTGACAGTCAGGCTAAACAAGATTGAGGTACAAATAAAATTAGAATCAATGAATAAGTGAATTGAGAATCTGCTCCAACAGATATGTCATATGTCGGTGTTCCTTTAACTTTGAAATTCCTTAAAATATTTCACAGAATCACAGAAATGTAGAGTTGGAAGAGACCACATGGGCCATCCAGTCCAACCCCCTGCCATGCAGGAATACCCTCAAAGCACTCCCGACAGATGGCCATCCAGCCTCTGCTTAAAAACCTCCAAGGAAGGAGACTCCACCACACTCCGAGGCAGCCTATTCCACTGCCGGACAGCCCTGACCGTCAGGAAGTTCTTCCTGAGGTTCAAGTGGAATCTCCTTTCCCGCAGCTTGAATCCATTGCTCCTTGTTCTGGTCTCTGGAGCAGCAGAAAACGAGCCCTCTCCCTCCTCTACATGGCATCCCTTCAAATATTTAAACATAGCTATCATGTCCCCTCTTAACCTTCTCTTCTGCAGACTAAACATACCCAGCTCTCTAAGTCTATCCTCATAGGGCATGGCTTCCAGGCCCTTCACCATTTTGGTCGCCCTCCTCTGGACCTGCTCCAGCTTGACCATGTCCTTCTTGAATTGGGGTGCCCAGAACTGGACACAGGATTCAAGATGAGGTCTAACCAAAGCAGAGTAGAGTGGTACCAGTACCTCCCTCGATCTAGACACCATACTCCTATTGATGCAGCCGAGAATTGCATTGGCTTTCTTGGCTTCCGCATCACATTGCTGACTCATGTTCAGCTTGTGGTCTATTAAGACTCCTAGATCCCTTTCACATGTACTGCCATCCAGCCACATGTCCCCCATCCTATATTTCTGCATTCCATTTTTTCTACCTAAGTGTAGGACCTTACACTTCTCTCTGTTGAATTTCATTTTGTTAGCCTTGGCCCAGCTCTCCAATCTATCCAGGTCATTTTGAATTTTGATCCTGTCCTCTGGTGTATTAGCAACCCCTCCCAATTTGGTGTCATCTGCAAATTTGATGAGCATGCCCTCTATTCCCTCATCCAAGTCGTTGATGAAAATATTGAAGAGCACTGGGCCCAGGACAGAACCCTGTGGCACCCCGCTAGTCACTTTTCTCCAGGATGAAAAGCAGCCATTGGTGAGCACCCTTTGGGAACGGTCAGTCAACCAGTTACAGATCCACCTGACAGTAGCCCTGTCCAGCCCCCATTTTATTAGCTTCTTTGCAAGAATGTCATGGGGAACTTTGTCAAAGGCCTTACTGAAATCGAGATATGCTACATCCACAGCATTCCCTTCATCTATCAAGCTAGTAACTCTATCATAAAAAGAAATAAGATTAGTCTGGCATGACTTATTTTTGAGAAATTCATGTTGACTTCTTGTGATTACCGCATTGCTTTGTAAGTGATTAGAAACTGACTGCTTAATGATCTGCTCCAGGATCTTTCCGGGTACTGATGTCAGGCTGACTGGGCGATAATTATTTGGGTCCTCTTTTTTTCCCTTCTTGAAGATGGGGACAACATTTGCCCTCTTCCAGTCTACTGGAACTTCTCCTGTCCTCCAAGATTTCTCAAAGATCATAGCAAGTGGTTCCGAAATGACCTCTGCCAGTTCTTTTAATATCCTAGGATGCAATTCATCTGGCCCTGGAGACTTGAATTCATCCAGTGTGGCCAGGTATTCTTGTACCACCTCTCTACCTATTATGTACTGCATTTCCCCTGCTTGCTCCCCTGCTCCCCAACCACCAGGTTGAGTGCTTGTATCCTTCTGGGAAAAAACTGAGGCAAAGAAGGTGTTAAGTAGTTCTGCCTTTTCTCTTCCCCCTGTTAGTAATTCGCCATCTTCTCTGCGCAGCGACCCTATCGCCTCTTTCTTTTTCCTTTTGCTGCGGACATATTTAAAAAAGCCCTTTTTATTGTGTTTAATGTCTCTGGCCAGCCTAAGTTCATTCTGTGCTTTAGCCTTTCTGACCTTCTCCCTACATTTCCTGGCTACTTGCTTAAATTCTTCTTTGGTGGTTTCCCCCCTCTTCCATTTCCTGTACACGTTTCTCTTAACACTTAGCTCAGCTGAGAGTTCTTTACTCAACCATTCTGGTTTCTTCAGGTGCCTTCCATTTTTCTTCCTTATTGGCACAGTTTTAGACTGTTCCTTCAGTATCTCCCTTTTAAAGAACTCCCATGCCTCCTGAACTCCTTTCCCTTTCACTATTCTTGACCACGGAATTTCAGCCAGCAGCTCCTTAAGTTTACAGAAGTCCGCTTTTTCAAAATCTAAGATGACTGTCTGGCTACACGTATCTTCTCCTTCCCACTGAATGCCAAATTCCAATAGGGCATGGTCACTCCCCCCTAAAGATCCAACCACTTCTACCTCATTAACAAGGTCATCCCTGCTGGTCAGGATCAGATCTAGAATATTTGATCCCCTTGTGGCCTCTTCCACCTTCTGGACCATGAAACTGTCTGCAAGACAAGCAAGAAACTTGCTGCACCTTGCTGTCTTGGCAGAGTTTGACTGCCAACATATATCTGGGTAATTGAAATCTCCTATTATTACTGTATCTCTCCTTTTTGAATGCGCGGTCATTTGGTTGAGGAAGGCGTCATCAAGGTCCTCAGTCTGGGCTGGAGGTCTGTAGTAAACCCCCACCAGAATATCCCTATTGTTTCTCGCTCCCTTAATTTTTACCCAGATGCTCTCGACCTGGCTTTCTGGGTTTAAGTCATGGATCTCTTCACAGGTGAAAACATCCTTGACATACAAGGCTACTCCTCCTCCTTTCTTGTTTGGTCTATTTCTACAAAATAGGCTGTACCCCTCTATTCCTACATTCCAATCCTGAGACTCATCCCACCAGGTCTCAGTGATGCCTATCAAATCGTATTTTTTTTTGTTGTACTAGGAGTTCAAGTTCTATGCTGGAAGGGAAAGCAGAATGATGAGAAAATACTTTTTGGAATACAGCTTCCAGAAACCTCCAGACAGCCCCAAAAGTAACTTCTCCAAATTCTGCTTAAGATGATAGAAAGAGAAGCAGCTACTCAAGAAAGGGCTCGTGATGGCTGCTAAAAGCACACAAGCAGGATGGCCGGCTTCCAGGGCAGAGATACATTGGAGATGCCAAGCCACAAACTGTGCCGACCTGAGTTGGCATCATGAGCCAGAGAGAGAACGACACTTGATTCAAGAAAAGGGGACTCTTAGAAGATCTTGGGGCACGACTATCAGATACTTGGAGGGGGAATATCTAGGTGTCAAGTCGACAGGTGGAATCTATGAGACCGGAAGCCCCTTCGCTATATACAATTATAGCATTATGATTCCATTTTAAACTTCCATTGCTCCATCCTGTGGAATCCTGGAGTTTATAATTTACGGAATCATAGAGCTGGAAGAGACCACAAGGGCCATCTAGCCCAACCCCTTGCCATGCAGGAATACATCATCAAAGCATTCCTGACAGATGACCATCTAGCCTCTGTTAAAAATCTCCAAAGAAGGAAACTCCACCACACTCTGAGGCAGCGTATTCCACTGTCAAACTGCTCTTACCATCAGGAAGCTCTTCCTAAGGTTTAGGTGGAATTTCTTTTCCTGTAGTTTCAAGCCATTGCTCTTTGTCCTAGTCTCTTGAGCTGGAGAAAACAAGCTTGCTCCATCCTCCATGCGATATCCATTCTAATATTTAAACGTGGCTATCATGTCAGAAATGAAGGACATTTACAACTCTCACCCAGAGTTGTCTAGTCTAGGTTTTTACTTAACTACAAACCCCAGGATTCCATAGACCAGAGCCATGGAAGTTAGAGTGGAATCATAGTGGTGTAACTCTGTACTGTAAAAGTACCCAATAAAATTTTAGAGCTATAATCCAATTTGACTGCCATGGCAACATCCCATGGAATCCTGGGATTTACAGTCTAGGGAGAGAGAGCTCTAGTTCCTCCCGCAATTGCATAGCTGTGGTACTATGGTTTTACTTTAACTGTCCTAGCTGCTGCAGCTTATGAAAACTTGGGATCCCTATGATGTTGTTATGGCAGTTAAAGTGGAATCATAGCAGTATAGCAATGTAGTGGGAAAGCAGCCCTTGCCACGAAGACCTATGAGATCCCCTGGTGTGGAATGGGTCTTGGAGTTGGAGGAAGAGTGCTCCAAGCCTCTGGAGTTCCTTTTTCAATTAGAAATAGGCATAGCTAGGGAACGGGAGGATGTGGGAGATAGACAGACTAGCCAAGGAAAGGGAATTGGAGAGAATCCCCCCAGTGAGTAGTGGTTAGAGCAGGGGGAGCGCCTGAAAGCAACAACCTTTATTCTCAAGAGTGATGGGAAATGGAGTAGTATGGTTAGAACACAAGCTTAATAGCACTGAGGCAGGTTCAGCTTCCCAGTGGCTGAGATGAGACCCAATCTGTTGCTAAGTTCTAGCCTACCTCACAGGATTGTTGTGAGGACAAATGAGAGGGCATGAAATATACTCTCTTGCGTTCCTCAGAGGAAAAGCAGGATAAAATTAAAAGGCACAGCAGGCTCAAAGAAGTAAGGGCCAGAAAGCTGATGAAAAGTTTTCTGTCCCTGGCGTGTATCTTTCAGAGCTTGACAAGTTACTTTTAAATATAGCTCATTCCAGTTACAGTCCATAGTAGTTATAATCATATTTGCACAGCAACTCTTTCCTTTCTTGTTATTTAAAAGTAGACTAATATTAGTAGCTGTCATTTTAAAATAAGAGTTATTTGGTTACTCTGGGGGGGGGGGACTCTTAAGGGGGATGCTTTTAGTTTTTTTCTAATTATTCAATTATGTTTTTTAAAAAACGTTAAAATGTTTGTCTTGTTTAAATTGTCATTGTTCTAATTTTCACAAGTCTTAAATGATTTCACTGTAAGACACCCAGACATCTGATGATATGGAGTAGGGCATAAATATTTTAAATAAAACATTAAGAAATTAAAAATGTTTACCATTCAGTTAATTTGGCAAAGTGGCTGCAACTACCCTGCAATTCTACACACAGACACTTCTGTTGGTAATCCCCAGGGGGAAAGTTCAATTGAAAATAATGACAATTACAGGACTTCCTTGTTAATTGATCAAACGTGGAAAAGAACTCACATGCTTGAGGACTGAAACATGATTAAATCAGTGGGTTTCACAGGCACAGCGGCAGGGGAGAAAACTTACATTTCTGGGGAAGCAAAGCTGTGAAACACCACAACTTGGAAGAATTATCAGGGACTGTAACTTCCAGCATCCTCCAGACAACATAGGAGATTCCGGGTGTTGTCGTCCAAAAAAGTAACTCCCCCAAAGCTCTGGGGGGAAAGCTCTTCTCCCTTAAGACAGTACAGGAGCCATATTCGGGCAGCAGTAGTTTCCTGAACACTGCCCTTGTTGTGTGCCTTCAAGACATTTCCAATTTATCGTGACCCTAAGGCAAACCTATCACGGGGTTTTCTGGGGGCCGAGAGAGTGTGACTTGCCTAAGGTCACCCAATGACCATGTGGGGAATTGAATGCTCCCCTCCAGGGTCGTGGTCCAATGCTCAAATCACTAGATTTTCCTGGTGAAAAAAACCAGGCCACCACATTAGTGTGTGATCCATATGACCAAAGTTACTAATGTGAGCAGGCACACAAACTTTGGAGCTGCTGCAGCGGCTTGCGTTCGTGCGAGGCTCCTGGGAAGGGCCGCCGCCGCCTCCCTCTCCTGGCTGAATTGCCCGCAACCTACTTTATGCCCTTTGAACTCAGGCCATTTCCTTATTACACTGGGATAGCGCTATTACTCCACTTTCAACATCCCGTGGAATCCTGGGGTTTGCAGTTTAGGGAGGGGGCTTTTAGAATTCTCAGCCAGAGAACTCTTTGGCCTCGGTAAACTGCAGACCCCGGAATTCCACATGACGTTGAAAGCGGAATAATAGCAGTGTAACCGTGTAGTGCGGAAGGGGGCTATCTGGCGACCAAAGAGCAGGAAAGGGCATGCGGGCAGGCTTTTCCCAACCTTCCTCGGAGGCAGCGGCTCCTCCTCTCTGCCGCCCCCCTTCCATCAGAGACAGGGCGGAGGCGGACGGGGAGGGAGGCGGATCCCGTAGGAGGCGGCGGCGGCGGCGATCAGCAGCCGGCGGGCAGCGTGCGCCCTCGGCGGGACAAAGGAGAGCCGAGCCCCGGTGGCGGGAGGCGATCGGGGACGGACGGAGGGACGGGGCGAGATCCCGCCGGAGAATCTGGGGTGAGAGGGCTGCCTCCGCGTCCGCCCTCTCTCCCTCGACCCCGGCCGGCTCCCCACTTGGTGGTCCCTTCCCCTTTCTTTGGGATCGCTCCGGGCTCCTCCTGCGCCCCTGCAGGCTGCGGAAGGTGAGGTGGGGAGAGGCGCCGGATTACCGAGGCTGACCCGGGCTGGGTGGATCTGCCATAAACCTGACTCGTGCGGGCGGGTGGGTTGGATCTGTTTGACTTTTTGTTGACAGAGGAAACGTACGCGGACCCACGCCTCTCCCTGCTCTGGCTGCCCATCAGGATCTCGCCTTTGCAGCGCCGGGATGGATTGATACGTGTAAAGTAGGGTGAGGGCGCCGTTGAACGTGTGCAGAGTGCCTCGAGCGGGCTCTACTGAGACTCGGTGGCTCTGCACCAGGGGTAGGCTGCTGAGGCCAGGCTAGGGGATAATTTTGGCCCCTTGGGGCGTTGCAGGGGCCACACAGAGGGCCAAAAATACCTCCCACAAGGTAAAAAAAGTGAGTATGAGGAAGTGTTTTCTCTCGTTTTGGTTTGAGTGAATTAAACTGCATTAAGTAGTCTATTTTCAAAGTCGGATTGTCTGTCCTGGAATGTTCAGAGAGAGACCATTCACTAACATTTTCTTTGCCTTTCAAAAGGGCTGGCTGGGAATCTGAAGCAGCTGAGGGCCACCGAGATGGTCATGGTGGCCTGAGGACTTCCCGTTGCCCATGTACCCTCTATGCCATGAAGAGAGTTTGGGATCTTAAGGAGATGAGTCCCTGGTAGGGCCTTTCAAAGCAAGCCTGAGCCCCAGCATCATTCCTTACAGAAGATGAACTGTTGAGACAGTATGAGAAAATTGCCTTATGCTAAATCGCCTTATATTAACTCTGATCGGCTTGGCCAGTGTTAACCTCCTCCTTCTCCTGGCTTCTGCTCTGCTGGGCATTTTTTGGAGGGCGCGAAAAGGTCTTTCGCATCCTCACTGACACCTTCAAATATAGGCAAATACCAGAGGTTGTATTTGGCTTCTTTTGCATAGAAATTGTGTGTTTGCAAACCCAGAGCTGTGTTATCTGTATTGACAGGCTAGAGGAGAATGCATCTTAGGAAGGACCTTGGAAAGTGTTGTGGGATTCTTGGAGTTTTAACCCACAAGGAAGTTTTTCAGCCTTTGATCCTTGATGTGTTTACACAGGAGCACATCCTACTGAATACAGTTAGAGCTATTTCAGAATAGACATGATTGTATGCAGTGGAACTCAGTGTGGTTTTGATCCTGCAGTTGGTGTGTGAGTGGAGATCCTCCAGATGTTGTTGAATTTGAGTTTTATCCCACTTTTCTGCCAAAATGAGACCTAAAGTAGCTAACAGTGTAAGTATCAGGATGCGTCGCCCCTGATATAAGTGGATCTGCTGGGCATGTATTGAAATACTGTATGCTAGTCATTGTAAGAGCAACACTAGAGTAAAAGTATCAAGTATTAATTGTTGATTACAACAAGGTATCTATTTGAAGTTTGCCTTGTGTATTCCAATGTATCAAATGGTTAATTGCTTTATTGCCCATTTCTGCAATGTATCCGATAAAGGGGAGACAATCAGAGTAGGTGAAAACAAAAGTACCAACAGGTGTTTCGGGAACTTGAAGTGTCTAAAGATAAAGGCAGGAAACATGTTTCTGCCCCAAGGATGAAAGAAGGGTAAACAACTGCAAGTCTGGGAAACAGTTAAAGATGTGGGGTGATGTTAAATTTATGATCCTCGCCAATCATAGTTCTGTGTGCCTGGATTTGTATGCATGGGTATAAAAGCTGTGAACTCCATGTATGCCTTAGGCCATTTCTGTACTAGACTGTTATAGTTCTGTTATTCCACTTTCAGCATCCTATGGACTCCTGGGGTTTGCAGGCCCCTCCTTAAACTTCAAACCCCAGAATTCCATAGGATGTTGAAAGTGGAATAATAGCACTATAAAGTCTAGTGAGGAAATGGCCTTAATCTCAGCAACTTTGGATGAAGTCTGCTGTGTTGTTTGCCTTGCTGCTGTCTAGGAGCAACCATCAAGAAGGCTCTCTCCCATGTCCTCATCAGATGAACCTGGAAAGGTTGTTGGGATGGAGAGAAAGCTTGTCTAGAATTTGATCACAACTTGAACTACAATTCCAAGTATTCCTTATTGTTGGATATGCTGCCTAAGGCTGCTGGGAGTTGAAGTGTAAGAATGTCTAGAGAGGTATGTGAATCTCAGCATGGTGTGAGTTGAGCTCTGGCTACAACTTGGTGGCCAGGATTTGAATTCCTGGTTTGAGTGTTTGAGCGTTTGAGTGTTTGGTTTGAGTGTTGGATGAGGAATGAGGAATCTGGGAGAGTAGGGTTTGAATCCCCCCAGCCATGGAAACCCACTGGGTGATCTTGGGCAAATCACATTCTCTCAGCCTCAAAGGGAGGCAAAGGCAAACCTCCTGAACAAATCTTGCCAAGAATATGGTCACCTGGAATGTGTCCAGAGGAGGGTGACCAAAATGGTGAAGGGTCTGGAAGCCATGTCCTATGAGGAGCGTCTTAGGGAGCTGGGGATGTTTGGTCTGCAGAAGAGAAGGTTAAGAGAGGACATGATAGCCATGTTTAAATATTTGAAGGGATGTCATGTCGAGGAGGGAGCGAGCTCGTTTTCTGGTGCTCCAGAGACTAGGAAAAGGAACAATGGATTCAAACTGCAGGAAAAGAGATTCCACTTAAACCTCAGGAAGAACTTTCTGACAGTCAGAGCTGTTTGGCAGTGGAATATGCTGCCTTGGAATGTGGTGGAGTCTCCTCCTTTGGAGGTTTTTAAGCAGAGGCTGGATGACCATCTGTTGGGAGTGCTTTGATACGGGTTCCTGCATGGCAGGGGGTTGTACTGGATGGCCCCGTGGTCTCTCCCAACTCTATGATTCTATGATCTTGTATCTTAGCGTCACCATAAGTTGGAAACGACTTGAAGTCACACAACAACCACCCGAATCCTGCTTCTGTTACAAGTTCTAGCTCTTCCTTTGTGACAATCAGTTTGGGTTTCCCCTAGTTTGAACTGACTATTTAGTTCCCACACATTACCCCAGATATAGAGGACAGAAATATCTTCCTCCAGAACCAGGCTTGTCATAACTTTTGAGTGGCATCCCAGAATTCAGGCTTGCAGTGTGGAGCCAGGCGCACTAATCTTAAACTGCAGACGGGCAGAAGTTGGTACAGCGCATTGAACCCATTGTTGAATGATGAGTCAATACATAGGTAAATCATATTGATTCAGTTTAGGCTACTCTAAGTCAAGCTTGTACCTGCAGAGGTTTGCAGTTCAGCCACCTCTGGAGGGCTGCAGAATTCCCATCAATGAATGCAGTTATTCCCCATCAGGCCTGAGCCAACCAGGTGTGGATTTTTGTGGCCAGGATTTTAACCACCTTTCGGCATTTATACAAAACAAGCAAACACCATCACCAGCCAATTCCTGGCCTCAAAACTTTAATTTAAAATGTATGCCTTTTTTTTTTGTGCCTGGCTCTCAGTTGGTGGGTACTTGAAAGTCCAGTAAAGCTAGAGTGGGTAACTTGTTGCTCCCCAGCCATCAATAATACATAGTGGATAAAGTTGCTTCAGGCTAATGGGCATTGCAGTTGAGTAACATCTGGAGAGCTACAAGTTTCCCAGCATCTTTTAGATGTTGGTAGACTGCAGTTCCCATCAAGGGCTATTTTGGTTGAAGCAGGTGCAGTTTAGTTAAATTCTGGAAGGGCACAAGTTACTCAGCCTCATAGTAAACAAACAAAATAGATCCAGTAAAGTCTGAAATCAATATACCTTGCTTTTCATATAAGTGAGGTTTGTTGTTGTGTGCCTTGAAGTCATTTCTGACTTGTGGCAATCCTAAGGCAAATCTATCACAGGATTTTTTTTGCAAGATTTGTTCGGAGGAAGTTTGCCTTTGCCTTCTGATGCTGAGAGAGTGTGACTCACCCAAGGTCACCCAGCAGGTTTATCCATGGCCAAGCAGGGGATTCAGACTCTGTTCTCCAGAGTTGTAGTCCAGTGCTCAATCCACTGCATGAGGTTACTGAAGGGATAAAGCGTATTTGTGTTGTGATGGAAGCTTTTCCCCAACATGTTAAAAATAGGAGACAGAAATCACAGTGCATTTCACTTTAATCCCCCCCGCTAAACATATTTTTCTGGAACTGAAATGCTCTGAGTTACGATGAAGTGAACATTCAAGGAAGTGTACTTTAGTGTTGCACCCTTGTTTAAAATCTCCAGTTTCCTTGTATATGGGAAGAGGGCTTGTCCATCAAGCAACCACAAAATCCCAGCACAAGTAGAGGCCAGATGCCTTGGCTGCAGGGGTGGATTATCAGTAGTTCAATTAGTGCAATTATTCCTGGCCTCTCCTTGGCTTTGGGATCCAGTGCTGAACAGCAGGGGCGAGTGTCTTTAGCATCCTCTTCTTTCCCAGTAGCTTGCTGACTCTCCTGGTGTTCATTGTATCATCATTTTGTGTCTTACTTGAGTAACTGAGTAAAAACTGCACAGATACCAGGCTGTTAGGTGCATCAAAGCTTCAGAACTGAAAAATGGGTTCATGTCCATGAAGATTTTTGTGTTGCAATGCCACATTGTTGTTGTCGTCATGTGCCTTCAAGTTGTTTCCGACTTATGGTGACATGGGAGGGAATTATCTCCAAAAGGGTGGTTTTTTGTTTACAGTTTTCTGTTGAATCCTGATTTGCATGTAGGATTTGTGCTGATTTGACGTGGACTGCAGGACTGTAATGCTGGTGGTGAGGCATCTAGTCTAATCCTGGTGATGCAGGATGGAAAGCTACTGTTAAAACTGTCCAAATAGATGGCCAACCAGATGCTGCGAGAATGTTTACAGTGAAGGAGACTCCACTGGTCCTGGAAGCTCAGGCCAAACAATTTTGTAGTGTTGGGTGTCTTCAAGTTGTTTCTGACTTGCAGCAACCCTATCATGGGGTTTTCTGGGGCTGAGAGTGTGTGATGTCTCCACAGTCATCCTGTAGGTTTCTGTCTCCAGGGTCATAGTCGAATGCTCAAACTGTTATACCATGCTGGTTCTCACAAACAACATTACAAGCAGTCATTCCTTCACAGTGTGGATTCTGGTTCTTTAGCTTGGCAAATCACACAGCTTGCGCATAGCTTTATTAGACCTAACTGTTCCTCTTTTTGGTATTTGGCTCAGATCCTACCCACAAATTCACATTCCAAGCTTCTAACCAGCAGGGACTGATGGTTCCTTTGGCAGTGAGGTGGTGAATATTTTCCTGGTTTTAGTCTGAACTTTAAGAGTGCCCTGCAGGCTGCTGTACCAATTGCTGGGTGCAGGGTTCAGAACTTTGAATGGGTCATTTTACGTTCAGACCAAAATGTGGAGCAGATTCAGTGTACTACTGAGATGGAAGGTGATAGTCTTACTGCTTCTAACCTCCCCTCTTTCTTTCCACTGTCTTCAAATAGACACGTGGTGGGGAACTAAATAGTGACCTATGCTTCATGGCTGTTGTATAAATTGTGAGTACTTACAAAAGCTCTTTGAACTCTTG
Source organism: Cyclura pinguis (assembly GCA_030412105.1). Classification (NCBI taxonomy): domain Eukaryota; kingdom Metazoa; phylum Chordata; class Lepidosauria; order Squamata; family Iguanidae; genus Cyclura; species Cyclura pinguis. The sequence continues at coordinate 133,172,232 of CM059604.1, read as the reverse complement.
AAATAAGGGTTTGTTGTTGTTGTGTGGCTTGAAGTTATTTTGGAGTTATGACAACCCTAAGGTGAGCCTATCACAAGGTTTTCCTGGCAAGATTTGTTCAGAGAAAATTTGCCTTTGCCTTCACCCTGAGGCTAAGAGAGTGTGACATGGACAAGGTCACCCAGTGGACTTCCTTGACCACATAGGGATTCAAACCCTGGTCTCCAGAATAGTAGTCCAATTATCATTAATGCTATGTATGTATTTGTTGCTTTTCAAAATGTTCTGTACATCTCCAGACATTGGGATTCCCTGAACAGGTTAAAAAACACCTTATATTTTTTGCTAATTATGCTTTGGCACCTTTCTTGTTGACCGGGGTGTGTGATGACAGGTGGGTGACTTCAGTAGGCCCAGATATACTTTTTCTGTTTCCTTAAGCTTCTGGAAGTTGTTTGGACTGCCAAAAATGACCCAGATTTGTGTGTTTGTGTGTGTGTGATTTCCACAAGCTGCCAGAAGTTTGGGGGTTTCAAAATAACTACAGAGGAGCCCTGAAAACAACTTGAACTTGATCACTGTTTGTAGATGCTTCTGGGAGATGCAATTTATTTTGTTTCCATGGGAAGAAGGGCCTCTTGTGCCGCTCAATCATAGCTTTTTTGGACTACAACTCCCAGAATCCCCTAGCCAGCATGGCCAGTGACCAAGATGGCTAGAACAGAAGCCAAATACAATCCCGAATAGTTTAATTTGTCAAGGTCTGCATTCAATGCAATGGAGAGTACACCAAGAACAAGTCTTCCTGTCGCCTTCCAGTTCAGATTTGCCACTTGCCACTTCCATAATGCTAGTCACTTGTGTGGCCCCTTTTTTCATCAGCCAGAGGCCTGACAAAATCCAAATGACTGCTCAGTTGTGTGGAAGTTGCTGCAACTTGCTTTGCCTGGTCATAAAACACGTGTGCCTTGAGGGTAAGTTTCTGTCATGACGTTAGTACAAGCCCTGAATTGGTCCTGGGGAATCACAAGGTCCACTGGATGTTCTTGGATGGAGACTCTCAGCATTCCTCACCCGTGGTCTGTGTTGACCAGGGAATGCTGGGAATTGCAGTCCAACAAAATCCAGAGGACTGCAAATTCCCCTTTTCTACCTTAAATGTAGTGGACACTTCTGGGTTTGGGCAGAATGTGCGAAAATTCCTTTTTTAATAGCTACAACTGCCAGAATCCCCCATCCAGAATATCAAGTGATCACAATGGCTATTTCCATACTAGACTGTTACGGTGCTATTATTCCACTTTCAACATCCTATGGAATCCTGGGGTTTGCAGTTTAGGGAGGGGCCTCAAAGGGCCCCTTTGAGGCCCCTCCCTAAACTGCAAATCCCAGGATTCCATAGGATGTTGAAAGCGGAATAATAGCACTATGACAGTCTAGTGCGGAAATGGTCAAGTCAGGGGTTCTAGAAGCAGTAGTCCACAAAAAATAAATTTTTAACCCCCCTGCGCTGGAGAACTTGGGAGCTATTGTTGTCCCCCAGCCACTGATGCCTGAGGAAAATTATGGAAGTTCAGTCAGTCCTCCACATTTGCTAGGGTTGGGGGTGCAGGACCCCCACAACAGTGGAAAAATCGCAAATATCAAAATATGTGTGTGTGTCTGTGGGAAAGGGTTGGGACATGGTAGGGAGAAAGGACACCCAGGGCCCAAATCCAGTTAGGGAATGGGGGTGGGTTGGCATGGTGGTCCTATACTTCCTATCTCTTGCCCATCTCCTTCCTTGGGTATGGGGGGCATAGGGAGAGGGTTTGTTGGGCTCCGAGATTGGGCTGCAAGCTGTCCTTAGCTGCCCAGGCAGTGGCTGGTGGAGGATGACAAGAATCAGAGGTGAGTTTTTAAAGGGCTACCTGGTTGGAGCCACCAAGAAGGAAGGCTTCCCTGGAAAAGAAGGTACTTGAGGTGGAAGGGGGGGCAAGGGTTGGAGAAACTCGCAAATAAACAAATCCGTGAAAGTCACACTCACAAATGCTGAAGGCTGACTGTAGTCCTAAGTTGTCTGCAGGCTCCGTGCACACCACCCCTCACACCCAAAGATCCCCAACATGTAACATTTCCAACCTCTGGTTTTAGGAAAGGAAAGTGAGGCCTCTGCAGCTTGAGGGTGAGAGTTCAGATTTAGGGTTAAGAGATCTGATGAAGTGGCAGGAAACCCAGAGGCAAGACGTGAGTCACTTTCTCCAGTCTGAAGTGGACAAGGAAGGAGACGAACAAAAACCACCCAGGTCTGCGCAGGAGAAAAAGCTGGTGGCTGAGGCTCCAGTCCTGAATCAGGTAGTGAAACCAGGAAACTTCTGCAACCAGTGATGTGCAACTGTGCATTTGCTGGGTGAGAGGTTGCCCGTCCTGCTGTCCATTCCAGGTGGTTCTATTCTGAAGAAATGAAAACGGAAACAGCTGCGCAAGCAGAGCACATGTGTGCAGGAGACAGGTGGCATTAATAGATATGTTTCGTGTATTTTTGTGAAAATGCTCTTGCACTTGCCACAGAAAGGGGGACTTTTTAGCTGTCTGAATCTTTGGTTTCAGAGGAATCCTTGTTGCACACCTTTGAGTTGTGCATTGCAGCCTTTCTTCACCAAGGCTTGTGCTGCTAATAAACTTCTAGCTAGAGAGAGGAAGAGGAAGAAAAGAGGGGCCAAATAGGCACCAAAAGGAACTTCACTTTCAGATGCTTTATTTAGGGAAGTATGTCTGTACCATCTTTTCGTTCTGCTCATGGGCTTTGCTTAGTCATCCAGTTGTGGGTAACAGAATGCTAGATCAGGCACACCTTTGGTCTGATCCAAAAGGCTCTTGTTTACATTGGTTTGCTGTTTTTTAAATCCAGTTTCCTTTTTTAAAAGTGAAACAAAACATGTATTTCTTCAACACCCAAGTTGGTTATTAACAACAGTGATGGCATATAATCTTGTAGCTTCAATAAAATCTTTATGACAGCCTTCATACATCTCACACTTATTGCAGATTTTATGTCTGCTTAGAGATATGATACAGGTTTCTGGTTGGCATTCTCCATACACATGTAAAGGTACAAAGCAAGGGTGGAAGTCTAAGCTTGCAATCCCAGATTTACGAGAGAATAACCAGCATGTTGGTTTAAGTGTTGGACTACAACTCTGGAGACCAGGGTTTGAATCCCCCACTTGGCCATAGAAACCTACTGGGTGACCTTGGGTGAGTCACAGTCTCTCAACCTCAGAGGAAGGCAAAGGCAAGCCTCCTCTGAACAAATCTTGCTGAGAAAACCATGGGATAGATTTGCCTTAGGGTCACCATAAGCTGGAAACGGCTTGAAGGCACACAATAACAACAATAATAAAACAAAAACAACAACAACAGCTACCTTGTTTTAGGCTCAATGAAATATCTCTGAGTGAACATGTCTCAGATGGTGCTGAAATAGGCATGCAGCTTTCTAGAAGGGAAGGCTGGTACTTGCTGGGCAGAAGGTTGGTGTTTTGTTTTTTTTAAATAAGGGTGGGGAACATTTGGTCCTTCAGATATTTTGGACTTCAATTCCCCTAATCCCCAATCAGTATGTTAAGGGATAGCGGGAGTCATAGTGCCAAATATCCAGAGGCGCACACATTCTGTACTGCTGTTGTTTCAGGCTGGAAAGTATATGGCTATGGTGCATTTATGCATCTTTCTCTGATCTACGGTTGTTCAGATGTTTTGAACCATAACTCCCACCAATGACGAGGATCACTAGGGAATCTAACTGTAGCCCAACATGTCTGGAGAACTTTTATTTAAATAATAAAGAGTCTTGTGACCTCTTAAAGGCTAACGGTTTGGCATAAGGAGTTATGGATTGTAGCCCATTTCATTCAAAGTCAGTGGGCTGCAGTCCAAAAAAAAAAACAAAAAACAAACAACAAAAAATAACCCTATGCTAAATGAAACTTGTTAGTCTTCTAAGTAGTCACAAGACTTCACTTTTTCAACAGGCTAACACAGTTCCCCCTCCTTGTGATTAATATAATTTCTTGTTGTGTGCCTTCAAGTTGTTTCCGACTTACGGCGGCCCTATCATGGGTTTTTCTGAGGCTGAGAGTGTGTGACTGTAAAGATGTACGATCTTTTGTTTGTCATATTACGTTGTTCAATTTCAAAAGCTCTTTTGGTTCGCATGACAGCTGAGTCTGGTATAAGCTGAAAGCCAGGCAGAAGTCATACAGCTTACTGTTAGTTCAGTTAATTTATTAATTGCATTTATACTCCACCTTCCCTTTGCTGAATTCAATGTGAGGTGCATGGCTCTACTTCCCACATCTTTTAAGACCGGAGCTGGGGTGTGTGTAGCCTTCCAGATGTTGTTATTGTTTCTATGTCTCTTCAAGTCCACTCTTAACTTACAGTGACCCTATCCTAAGGTTTTGTTGGCTAGATTCACTCAGTGGACATTTACCATTGCCTTCCTCTAAGGTTGCGAAAGTGCAAGTTGCCGAAGATGACCCAGTGAGTTTCCATGAGAGAGTGGGACTTTGAACTCTGATCTCTAGGAATAATAGCCCAACACTCAAACCACTATACCATACTGTTCCAGTTGTTGTTGGACTGTAACTCCTAGAATTCCTCACCATTGGCTATGCCGAAGATAATGTTTGGCACAGTCCACATCCTAGTTGTAGCCACTTCCATGGGAGAAAGCTCCGTTGAAGCCAGACTTGCTTGTGTTTTGGTATGTCTATGGTTGTACTGTTAGTTTTGCTGGATTTTTTAAATAATTGAATACAGATTTATATTTTGTGTTTGATTTCCATATCTGATTTATGCTGACATTCTTAGCAGAATGCAAGTTTTTAACATTAGATCATGCAATCTTTTTGCCCCTTTTCATTCTCTTCTGTTAAAAGGCAGGGTTTGAACTCTCAGTACAATCTACTATATAAAAGTCAAAGTTTGTGAGTTTGTCTGTTTGTCTGTGTCAAGCAGGTGAAGACCTCATACGATTGACTGAGTGAGGCAAGAAGACCTCATATGATTGGCTGCCTATGAAGATTCTATGGAATCCTGGGGTTGGCAGTTCAGGGAGGGGCTTTTAGAATTCTCAACCAGAGAGCTCTTGGGCCTCGGGCCAGTTGCTATGGAGATGAGGCCCATCAGCAAGAAGAAAGGCAGTATATTCCCTCAGAAACCAAACCTCTGTTATGTTAACAACTCTGAATACAGACTGGATTGGGGAATATGGAGATAAATTACAGGTACTGGAATAGGCTGGCTGCTATGGAGATGAGGCCTAACAGTAAGGAGGAGGACAATGTATTCCCTCAGTAACCCAACCTCTGTATGTGAACAACTCTGAATACAAATTGGATTGGGAAATAGGCCCCTCTCTAAACTGCAAACCCCAGGATTCCATAGGATGTTGAAAGTGGAATAATAGCACTGTAACAATCTAGTGTGGAAATGTGTAAGTCTACTCAAGAAGTAAGCCTCTTCAAAGTTGCCTACTTTATATAGGAGGGACTTTAGACCTGCAGATATGGTGCTAACTATGTCAGAGGAAAGGTAGATACAGTCGTAAGCGATGATAAGTATTGCTGTATGATGTTTCTCGTGCAGCAATAATTATCATTACTTGAGATTATATCTGCCTGTGGTATTTATGAGTGCCAGCATAGTGTAGTAGGTTGAGCATTAGACTATGACCGGGGTTCAAATCTCCGCTTGGCCATGGAAACCCACTGGATGATCATGGTGAAGTCATACACTCTCAGCCTCAGAGGAAAGCAAAGGCAACCTTACCCCCAAACAAATCTTGCCAAGAAAACCCTATGATAGGTTTCCCATAAGTCAGAAACAACTTAAAGGCATATAACAGCAATGTTATTTATTGTATGGTTACTGGAAATGGGTGTTGGCAAGTCGAGAATGTGAAATGTTAGACTGCAAAAAACAGTTTTAAACCAGCTCTTTATGTTGATGCTCACTTGTGGGAGGGACTCTGTACATGTTCAAAGCAACTGTCACTTTCCACTTATGGCTCTGGTTCTTGGAAGAGGCTCTGGCACTAAAAATTCCAGGTTAGGTTCTGGTTCCAGATGAAGCACAAAGCTCCTTTATGGATCTGGACTTGGCATGTCATCCAGAGAGGAAGAACTGCCAAGAGTACTCCATTTTGGTTGCCCCTTGATGACCACCATTGTGTCCACAAACAAGGGACTGAATCTACACTTCTAGTTTAATTTAAACCAGTGGAACTTCAGAGTACTGGGCAGTGATATGAGTTTTCCGGAAACTGTAGAAATGGAAGATTTTCTGGAAATTTTCTAAATAATGTTAATCTGATTTAGCATGTTTGGTTTTACCTTTATATTGAAAAAGCATTCAAGACTTTATGAGAAAATTATTTTACTGGTATGTTTGTAACAATGTAAAGAGAATAGCATATGCTTCCCATATATTTTTTTAACATGTATTTTTAAACAAACAATTACTACACCTTAAAGAACACTACTTTTTTTAAGGTCACGTGCCTGGAGAATGCTGTGCCTAACATAATTTATATCAACAGTTTAATTTTCTTTTGTTGAGGTATAACCTACAGCTTCACTCACTCACTCTCTGTACTACTTATCAGATCTATTGCAAGTGGAGAAAAAAAACCTGATTCAGTACACCTAGTTGAACATTTTATTGCACTAAAGGATGCATGTGAATCTGTGAGCACAGGCAACTTAACACATTTTGTCTTGAGTATTTGTACTTGTGACTGATTGAGAAGTGAGAGATTGTGTGAAATAGAGGCAAGCTTAGCAATGTATTCATTTGTTAGTCTGTTTCACAGACTGTAATGTTGTTGTTGTTGTGTGCTTTCAATAATTTCCAACTTATGGTGGACCCCTAAGGTGACCTGATCATGGGGTTTTCTGGGGGCTGACAGTGTGTGATGTGGCCCAGGTCATCCTTTTCGTTTCCATGGCCAAGCGGAGAATCGAACTCTGGTCTCCAGGGTCGTAGTCCAGTATTCAAACCGCTATACCATGCTGGCTCTCGACTGTAATGTAGGACAAAAATATTTTGAAACTAAATGGCGTGGCATTCTTTATTCAGGAATGCACAAGCTCTGTGCAACCTGGCGTTTTATCCAGGGAGGGGCATGTGAATGCCACAAGACAGGTGCAGAAAGCAGCTCTAGTTCTGTAATTGAGTTTCTGGAGAGTCTTTTTCCTCCTTTTTCCTCCTTTTAAAAACTAAGGTAGTTTCCTCACTATACTGTTATAGTGCTATTATTCCACTTTCAACATCCTTTGGAATCCTGGGCTTTGCAGTTGAGGGAGGGGCGTTTAGAATTCTCAGCCAGAGAGTTTTTTGGCCTCAGTAAACTACAAACCCCAGAATTCCAAAGGATGTTGACAGTGGAATGATAGCACCAGAACAGTGTAGAGCAGAAATAGTCTAAGTTTGTAGACCTTATTGTTGCGAAGGTAGGTGTGATGTAGGCAACACTCAGTCATTCTTATTCAGCAATGCTTTGGATTTCTAAACCTTACAGAATTGTCAGAGATGGGAGATGGGTTGCCACTACTGTAGAAGTACTGTGTTTGTCGCCATATAAGACACACTCCCCCCCCCCCGGAAAAATACTGTTTGAAAATGAGGTGTGTCTTATATGCTGGCAAATATGGTAAATTATGTAAAATGAAGTGATATCATGAAAATATGATTAGTTTGTACACCTCATGCCGATAACAAAATAAAACTTTCCTAGGGGCATGATTTTATTTTGGACTAGTGTATTTACCCGGCGTTGCCTGGGATTTTATTTTCCTCCTCGGAACTCACCAAACTGTCTTCTCCAGTACCTGTAACTTTTCCCCGTATTTCCCAATGCAATCTGTATTCAGCGTTGTTAACATACAGAGGTCGGGTTCCTGAGGGAATACACTGTCCTCCTCCTTGCTGCTAGGCCTCATCTCCATAGCAGCCAGCTTATTCCAGTACCAGTAACTTTTCCCCATGTTCCCCAATCCAATCTGTATTCAGTGTTGTTAACATACAGAGGGTTTGGTTTCTGAGGGAATATACTGCCTTTCCTCTTGCTGGTAGGCCTCTCCATAGCAACCGGCCTATTCAGAGCTCTTGGCTGAGAATTCTAAAGGCCCCTCCCTAAAGTGCCAACCCCAGGATTCCATAGAATCTTCACAGCCAGCCAATCATATGAGGTCTTCTCGCCTCATACAGCCAATTGTATGAGGTCTTCACCTGCCTGATGCAGACAAACAGACAAACTCACAGACAAACTTTGACTTTTATATAGTAGACATACCGTAATTTATGCTAAATGCCCAGTAATAGGTATAGACCTTGGTGGGTACTGAAACAAAACACTTGTATGAAATAGCTTGGACGTGCAGAATGGATCGTCTGGGTATGTTTGATTCTTCCCCTCTTACGTAAGGTTCTTGCACAAACCACTTCTACAACAAGAAGAGTTCTCTTGCATGCAGCAGCCTGTTTTAGCACACACAGAGAACAGGTTTGCTTTTTTTCATTCCTGTCAAAAATGGTCATCAAGGATATCAGGATGAAAGAATGAAAGCAGGAAAATGTTAGGTTATGGAGAATTCCAGATCCTAGTCAGAGATATGCGATTCAGTTTTCACTGTTACCCTTGGAAGAACAGAGAAGTCGCAGATGGAAATTACAATTGTTGTTTCTATTTGCCATCAAGCTGGCTTTGATGCACAATGAACCTATGAATGAGAGATCTCCATGAGCCTGGGTTATCAACAGCTCTGGTCAGCTCTTGCAGACACTGGGCCACTGCTTCATTGATGGACACTATCTTGTACCTGTAATGATCTATGACCATCCTCATTTCCTACTGCCTTCCACTTTGCTGAGCATTATCATCTTTTCCAGTAAGTCATGTCTTGAGAACCAGCATGGTGTAGTGGTTTGAGTGCTGGACTATGATCCTGGAGACCAGGGTTCATTTCTCCTTTCGGCCATGGAGACCCACTGAGTGACCTTGGGTATGTCACACACACTCAGTCCCAGAAAACCCTGTGATAGGTTTGTGACAAATGCTGAGGGTGGGGGGCTTACCAACAGAGCACCCTAGCAACCCAGAGAATTTAAAATTGATTGGCGGTTGACTATGGAACCCGGGCTAGCCAGAGGGAGGGGCTAGATGAGAGTGAGTAAGTGAAATTTAACTGAAACAGAGTTCTGGAGTTTGAAGTTTGGGAGCTGAGAGAGAGATTCATCTGAGAGTGTGTGAGAGAGAGAGAGGAAAGAGAGGGTTTCTTGGTTTAAATATACAAGTGTTGTGCTGCTTGATCTTGAATTTACCAACTACCTTGTCCCTTGACAGTTTGTTAAATAAAGGTTTGGTTATGTTTTTTTTAAAGAGCAGTCTCAATACAGTGTCTCTTGAAACTGGATTGGGTGTACATCCTATCATCAGTGACACAGTCATTTGAATAAGCTAATCTATGCTTTGCCCTATATCTGCAAAGGTGTGGATTTAGGGAAAGCAGTAGAGAGATCCAGCCTGAGACCCCTCCCAAAACTGCAAAACCCAGGATTCCAGAGGATGTTGAAAGTGGAATAATAGCACTATAACAGTCCAGTGCAAAAATGGCCTATGTCTCCATTGCCTTCTTTAAAGTTACACAAATCATCTATCGACATTATTTTTGTTTTCTAAATATTCAGTTGTAGCCCACTTTTGCATTTTTTCTCCTTATCTCAAAGTTGTTCCAAGTCTTCACTATTTTCTGCTAGTAATATGGTGTCATCCGCGTAGCTTGAATAGTGGTGTTCCTTTCCCCACTTTTCACATCTCCTTCCTTTAAATCTAATCCTGCTTTCGGCGTGATACGTTCTCAGTGCAAGAATCTTATACTGGTCTACACAGGAGTAAGCCTTATTATATTTAGTGGGGCTTACTCCCACGAAATAAATGTGGTATTATGGCCTAACTGTGCAGGATTGAATTTGTGATGGTTCTTCCGTCAGCCAGGAGTATTCTGAGAAAAGAGTATTGAAAACCAGAGAGAATGTATGTATGTATGTTTCTTCTTTTAGTGGGTCCTTCTGGATTTGTGAGATGTTGCAGGCCACAGCACTGGATGCTTGATTCTAGCTATCATTTTAATTTCCCACAGTGTCCTGGAGTGATGCATCATGAGCAACCAATATGGTGGCCAGACCAGATGTCTGATCCTCTGTTTTGTTTTGACAAGGAGTAGGGCCCAGATTAAATGTGTAGCAGGGCCAAAGAGCTTGGAATTTTACTTTTCTGAACTAGAATTCCCTGAATCCCACATCCAGCATGGACACCGACTATACTGTCTTGTGGCTTCTGGGAACTCTTACTGCAATAAGTAATTTTTCCAAGCTCTTTGGCAGCAATGTGCCCTCTTGTATTGATGTGTGATATTAGAATAATAACCTCTTCAGCATTAAAACCTCCCACATTCTCCTTGTTTGTAGAAAGTCAGCAGGGCAACAGCTGGTCTGACTCATTCTCCCTACCCTATCTATTAGTTTGTTTACTTGCAAGGAATTTTATACACAGGGAAAGCTTTTGAAAGTGGCATCCCTACCTGCAGCTTGACTTAGTACAGCTATAAAATGCGTCAGCAAGTGTTGCTGAATTCATTTAATGGTATGCCTACTGTTTCTACCCCTTCCTGTCTTCCATTTGGTGCAACAGGTAGAATATTTGTTTCGGACAGAAGGAGACCCAGATACACATTCCTGCTCAGATAGGAATCTGGATGGGCAATTTTAAGTTGGGCCATGTCTTGATTTCTTGAGGGTTCTTGTGAAGGTATGAGAAGTGAACAAATTGCCCAGCCCCTTTTCCTGCTCCATAAGAGCCTTCTAAATGGTTCTACCCTCCAGCTGAGTGTAAACACTTTCTCAGTCCTCGCTGGGAGATTTAAGTATGTTGCTCAAGGCTGCAGCCCTGTCTGATATTTACCTAGGAATGGCTCCCACTGAACCTCAGGATGTCTTGCTTCCAAATCAACATACCCATGATACCAGGGGGATTCCAAGAGATGTAATCCAGAAAAGAACGTTCCCAAGTTGTGAATCAAAAAAGTTGTGGTAGCCAAGAAGCGAGTTTGGCCTGTTTGGTTTTAGTTTTGGTTTTTTGGGGGAGGTGTTTGTGTGGGGTGGGGTGTTTCTTGTAATATAATGACTTTTTTTTGGAGACATTATTCAGCAGGCAGTATTTTGACGCTGAAAAAGAGCAAGTCTTAACCTGATGTTGGCAGCCCTCTCCTAAATAAACTCCTGGGTGCATGCTGTATGGAATTTGCATGCCTAGTCAAATCTCCAGTCCAGTGAATGCATTTGCATCATTCTGTCTGCCTTTGGCCAGTTTGTTGGTGGCCCTTTTCTGTTTCCGGGTAGCCAGCTCCTGAATAAACCCTCTCTGTCTCAGTCTCTCTCTCTGTGTGTATGTGTCTGTACATGTGTACATCTCCCATCTTCGTGACTGCCACTCCCTTCCTTTCAAATGACTGAGAAAGCCCTTTTTTGCTTGCTTTCTTTTTGCGTTCCTATGTGCAAAGACATCTGCCCATCCCATCGCTTCCTGCTTTTGTGCCGTGTACACCAACACCATTCCCTTTCCAAGAAGCGAGGCCAAGAAGAGGAAAGATCTCCCTCTACCACCACCACCACCCACCTTTCCTTTCCTCCAGCCAACTCTCCATCTCTCTGAAACAAGGAGCGGTTTGATCGGTTACCGGCAGCTCAGGGAAGACCACAGACAGAGCTGGCTAGGGAGAGCTCCTTTGCGGCAGCTTGCAAAAATCCCAGCCCTTCTCACCATCCAGGAGGGAGAGGGAGGAAAGAAAGCAAAGAAAAGCTTTTTTCCTTTTTTTTGCAAACTGGCTTCCTTTTGTCTGCTCATCTCTGGATTTCTGTTTCTTTTTTTTTCTCCTGGTTCAATCAGAGCTGAAGATGTAAAGCCTCCGCTCCATGCAAGATATAATTTTTTCTCAGAAGGTCAACGCAGGAAAATGCTTCAGAGGAGAGTCCGGAATTGAAGGGTAATGGATCTTTTTTGTCAGAGGAGTTAATGAGCAGGTGGGCTTAACAAAGGGGGATTTTAATAGGAATCTAACAAAGGCGATCTAATGGGGAGGGGAGGGAACCTCACATCTGAACTGGGAAAGGGAACCACATCAGGAATCTTGAGCCGAAATGTGGGGGTTCTCAAAGAGACACTAGAGTCAGTGATCTCGTTAGATTCCCCACCGCCAAAAGGACTGAGGTGTTTTTAAAAATTCTGCATTTTCGACCACACTCCCCCACGGATCCAGCTTGATGTCTTCTCCTCTAGGTAAATTGGGGACTCTCCTCTGGAGAATAAATCTAATTCAAGGTTTCTTCAGAGATAGATTACTGAGATGATCTTCAAGGGCTCTAGAAATGGTCTCTCTGCTACAGAGAGGAAAGCTAGGCTTTGAAAGCATTCAGACTTAAGAGTATCTCTCGTCTTTCTTTCTTTCTTTCTTTCTTTCTTTCTTTCTTTCTTTCTTTCTTTCTTTCCTAAGATCTATACCATAAAGAGAAATTGCATGGCACCTTTCTTAGGATCTTTTGTTCTTCCCTCCCATAATCTTAAAGTTCAGTGTAATATTGGGAGTGGGAAAGGAAAAAATGGATTTCCTTGTTCCATGAGGTACATTTTGTGTGTTTTCTTAAACTCTCTCCTTCTTTCAAAGCAGTCTAGTTCTTGGCTTTGGAAATGAGTGGCTGTAACAGAAACACCCACTTATCCCTCCCCTCCCTGGAGCAAAGGAAAAGGTACAAGACTTAATTCTTGTCCTGCATAAAAAGGACCACATGAAATTCTGTCTTCAGCGTGAAGTGGTCACTAAATTTGTGGGCATAAAATATGTCCTAGATGAGAAGGATGAGTTTTCTTTTTTTTCTCTGGGATTTCATTGCTTATTGTGGCTTTACAGTTTCCCACTTCATGTGGTCCCAATTTTGAATGATTCATCCAAGCCGTTTGATTTTTTCCAAAGCGGAGAAGAAACCCATGAAAGAATGGGAATGAGTGCGTGGAGACTTTGGTCGCAGCCTCTGAGCTTGAGAGGGAGGGATGGGAATCGTTCCAGAGAAAGGACAGACTGGATGTGATGTTGTAACTAGGAGCGCTTTTGAGCATGTCTAGAGTTGCCACATGTTTTTCCCTCAGGAAAAAAAATAGTTTGGTTTATTTTCCTGACTTTACTCAGCGCAATAAACCAGACACATTTTTTTTGACACACCTCTCTAATTAAACTGAAGCCAGATGATATTTTGCCTCCAGGATCAATTTGTCTCAATGATGAGCTGCCATGCCCACTGTTTTTCACCGTGGTATAAATTAAAGAGTACTGCTTTAGTGTTAGTAGGTGCCACCCCTTCTTATTTCTTACCCTCTAGTAAGTCAGGAATAGTTTCCTTCAAAGAGTGGGGCAGATTTTACTGTTTCGTTCATTTTTGCTTTGGTGTAACTTTTAAGAAAAGACTGGGAGGGGGTCTAAATACCCTAAAGACACCAGATCCCATCTGATCTTGAAAGCTTAGTAGGGTCAGCCCTGGTTGGTACTTGAATGGAGGACCATGAAGGAATAACAGATGCTTTAGGCTTCACTTCAGAGTGCGGAACTGGCAAAACCATCTTCGAATATTCCTTGCCTATGAACATCGTATGAAATTCATGCAGTCACCCGTGGTCAGCAGATGACATGCAGACACAGACACACACACACACACAGAGACTGGGAACAGATTCCTCCATTTACCTGGCTGAGCTGGTGCCTAACAGCACAAAAGTGAATGGGCTGGATTCTTCCTTCCTCTTTAATGAAAGTAGCTCATATGCCAGAGGGAAGTGGTCTGAGGCTGTAGAGCAGGACGTGAAGAGAAAAGAGGGGAAAAATCTTCACTTTTTAGGCATAGAAATGCAGAAGAAAAGAGAAAGTGGGGGCTGGGAAATACAGTGGAAGGGCCAGTATGTGGAAAATTACTTAAAATGCAATTAATTATCATGATAGTTGCAGATCCTCTCCAAAAGTAGTTAGTTATCAAGTTAGGCACATTTTAAAAGTAACGTTTTGCTTCCGTGTTATTTGCAAGAGTAACTATAATAGATACTTCTGAATTTCTTTCAAACGACAGCACTAAAATGCTACTTATTATTTACATATTATTTTTTAGGATGACTTGAGTGTTAATTAGCTTTAATAAATTACAGTTGGCCCTCTACACTTGCTGGGGTTAGGAGGTCAGGACTGCCGCAAAAGTGGAAAAACCGCAAATATCAAAACGTGTGTGTGTGTGTGTGGCTGTAGGAAGGGGGTTGAGGCTGAGTGGGAAGAACAGGCATCCGGGGTCCAAACGAGGTCAGGAAAAGAAGATGGAAAGTGGGGTGGATCGGCATGGTAGCCCATTACTTCCTCTCTCTCTCTTGTCCATCTCCTTTGGTTGTGGGTGACATTTGGAGAGGGTTTGTGGTGCTGAGAAATTGGAGTTCGAGCCATCCTTAGCTGGTCAGGAGGAGGACCAGAGGTGGGTTTTTAAAAGGCTGTGGAGCTTGACCGGAGGTGCCAAGAGGGAAAATTCCCCCAGAAAAGAAGCATTTGAGGTGGTGGTGGAGGGCAGGGGTTAGAGAAACTTGCAAATAAACAAATCCATGAGTGTTAAACCTGTAAATGTGAAGGGACAACTCTAATTAATGCACTTACTTATTTAAAACTTATTCATTAACCAATATTTATTTTTTATTAAAAGTTACTTTTCTATTTTAAACATTTTTGAAGCCAGTTTTGGGGTTTGACCTGCATAAAGTGACATACAAGCCAGAGGCCATTTAGACACCAGACATTTACAGCCATAAGTAGCAAAGGTATAGCAACCATTAGGAAGGCATTTTTTAAATGCCTAAATACAGAGACAGGAAATGTGAGGTATATATCAATAAACCAAAATCCTTGTGGTATTAGAACCACTACCAAGCAGACCACATTGCATATCTTAATAGTTGGGTTTCAAGAAGGAGAAATGCATAGTGTGTACAGATCCTGCAAGACTCTGTTTTGACAAATTAATGCCTTGGATGAGTGATGGCACTGAAAGAAGCCCTGTCCCTGTCTGTCATATGTTAACAGCTCACAGGTGGCAGATATTCCCATCATGCCTTGCTTCTGAATTTCCCTCTGTAGCATCTGGTTGGCTACTGAAGGGAAAAGAACATGCGGCTCCCATCATTCCTTGCTCTGCCCCAACTGGATAGCTTTCTCACAATGACCACGAAGCACGTTGGGAAAGCACTTCAAGGATATCCATTGAAGGTCAATGAGGGAACTTAACTGGCTTGGAAGCACTTTGTGGTTGAGCCCTTTTGAAAAGTGGCCAGACTATCATGCTCTGAGTGGGTTTTAGGGTTGATGTGTTGCTCTGAACCAACAGGAATGTGTGCACAGATGCACCAGAGCTTGAAAGAAAATTAAGTCCCCAGATCCTTCAGCCACCATGTTTGGTAGTCAAGTCGGCTAGGGGACTCTGGAGGTATAGTCTCAAAAGGCAACTTTTCTAAGTTCTGGGACAAATGTACTGGGGGAAATTATCTATATTGAGTTAAAGATGAAAAAAAAGCATGCAGTGGATTGGGGTTGCAGAATAAATTATGACACTTTGGGCTGAAGATTGGGGCTTATTTATTTCAATTCTCTGAACTCTTGTGGGCTTGTGAAAGCCAGTGGATAAGCTATTCTGGATTTTTTTTTTAAAGTGGTGTGTACCTGTGTATCTGCATGGGATTAAGAGTGGCCATATCTTTGATTTTTTTTCCCACTTGAATTCATCTAACATGTGGCCATACTGCCGCTTAGAGCTAACCATAGAACCTTAACTAGTTTTTACAGTTGGCCCTCCGTATCCACAAATTCTGCCTCCGTAGGTTCAACCAAGCGTGCCCCAAAAATATTAAAAAAAAAAAAAATCCGAAAAACAAAGCATTGGGCAGTTAACCGTTTTAAGGGATGCCATTTTACTACACCGTTGTATAGAATGGGACTTGAGCATCCGCAGATTTTATCGTCTGGCCGCTTCCCAAAAGTGGTCAACAGCAAAATGCTTCTAAGCCGTTTAAGTTCACCTGTTGACTTTAAATGGACCTCCTTGAAGTGCTTCCCCAACAGGCTTCATGGTCATTGTGAGAAAGCTATCAGGCTGGGGCAGAGCAAGGAATTATGGGAGCAGCATATTCTTTTTCCCCTTGGTAGCCAACCAGATGCTGCAGAAGGAAATTTGGAAGCAAGGGATGATGGCAACATCTGCTAGCTATGAGCTGTTAGCAGATGACAGACAGAGACAGGGCTTCTTTCAAGAACACTGCTCAGCCGAGGCATTAATCTGCCAAATCAATACAGAAGAGAATCTCTGTGGGAATACAAAGTGCATTCCTTTTTCCTGAATGCCAGCTACTAAGAGTATGCATGTTGGCATAGGTATGGGGTATGGCTTTCTTGGCAGTAGCTCCAACACTACCACAGATTTCTCTGTCTATTGACATTTACCTTGCCTTTTTCAGTCTCTGTGTTTAGGCAAAAAGGAAACACGTCGGAAGTGGCCGCTAGATCTCTGTTACTTGTGGCTACAACGTTTCACATCCAAATGATCTCTGGATTGTGTGCAAGTTACAAAAAATGACTTACATTTTTGTGTAAAATTGTGTAAAAATACTTCTAAAAAGTAACACTTATTAAAAAAAATTGGTTAATGAATAAATTTCATATAAATAAGTAAATTTAATTACAGATGTCCTTCCATGTTTGTAGGTTTAATATTCATTTGCAAGTTTATTTGCAAGTTTTTCCAACCCTTGCCCCCACTCACATACCTCAAGCACCTCTTTTTCTGGGCAATTTTCCCTCAGCAGCAACCATTAGGCGGCACAGCCCTTTAAAACCAGCCTCTAGTCCTCTTCCTCCTTCACCAGCCACGGCTCGGCCAGCTAAGGACAGCTCATAGCCTGATTTCTCAGCATCACAAACCCTCTCCCAATGCCCCCCCCCCAATATTTTGAACACACTTTTGTGAGAGTCTTGCACTCCTTGCCCAAGCAAATGCGGAAGGCAAACTGTTTATCATCATCAGTGCCCCACAGCTGTTTCCTCTTTAGCGAGAGCGTGCATACTTCTATACCGCTTATCAGCTAAGTGCTCTCTAAGCGAATTACAACGGGTTAACTAATTGCCCCCAACAAGCTGGGTACTCATTTTACCGACCTGCGGAAGGATGGAAGGCTGAGTCAACCTGGAGCCCGGCAGGATTCAACTCACAACCTTGTGGCTGCAGTACCGGCATTTAAGCACTGCACCACCAGGGCTCCTTTACCTTTTATGCAACCAGGGAACCAGTCATTGAGTGCCTCCTAGGACATTTTGGGGTGCATCCAGTTGCCCTTCGACACACACACACCCAAGCAGAGATGGGAACCATATCCTTTTGGTTCTTCATTGAAAAGGCATTTTATTTTTTTCCTGAACACAGAGACAGACCATCTCCTTTATTGTTTTAGCAGACTAATACCTCGGGTGAGCAATGCTATTGAAAGAAGCCCTGTCTCTGTCTGTCATATGCTAACAGCTCACAAGGGGTGAATGTTCCCATCATGCCTTGCTTCTGAATTTCCCTCTGTAGCATCTGGTTGGCTGCTGAGGAGAAAAGAACATGCTGGTCCCATAATTCCTTGCTCTGCCCCAATCTGTTCTCACAATGACCACAAAGTATGTCGGGAAAGCACTTCAAGGAAAAAGCTATGGGGCACTGATGATATACAGTTTCTCCTCTGCATTTGTTGGGGTTAGGAGTGCAGGACCATCTCGAAAGTGGAAAAATCAATCACAAATACCAAAATGTGTGTGTGTGTCCATGGGAGAGGGGTCAAGGCATGGTGAGGAGAGCAGGGTCCAAATGAAGTCAGGGAAAGGGGGTGGCTTAGCATGGTGGTCTGATACTTCCTCTCTCTTGGTGGTCTCCTTCCTTGTGTGTGTGTCTGGAGGGTATTGGGAGAGGGTTTGCTGCACTGAGAAATAAAACGGAGGTCCATCCCTAGCTGGCCAGGCAGTGGGTGGTGGAAGAAGAGGAGGAGGACCAGAGGCGGGTTTTTACTTGGCCTGATTGGAGCCACTGAGAGGGAAAGTTTTCCTGGAAAAGAAGTGCCAGAGGTGAGGGGCAGGGTTTGAAGAAACTTGCAAATAATCAAACCTAAGAAAATCACACCTGCAAATGCAGAGGGCCAATTGTATATAAAATCATGACAATGACTATTCAGAAAGCAGCAACTATTCAGAAAGACTATTCAGAAAGAAAGTGTTGCTAGTAACACAAATTTTGTGGCACTGACAAACCACGTGTCGTGGGATTAAAACCCATTTTCTCAATTGAGGCCATACGTGATGGAATTCAACTTCTTAGTAAGTGTTAATTCAATAATTTCACCCCAGTATTTCCTTTTAAAGTGCCATAGTTCAACAATGGGCAATTCAGGGTCAGTGACGGAGTGTCCTGAGACAAAGGATATCCTACTCGTTTCTGAAAATTGACATTTCGGCTGTCAAATGTGGGTCCATTTATTCTTTTGGAGAGAGACAGATCTGTTTGTGCTATGTATGAGGTCATAGCTGGCAGAGGATAGTTTATGCTACATTTGAAGATAAGGTGGTAAACGAATCCTTTATGTTATTTGGTCCTGTAAGATTATTGTTTGGGTAAATGTGAGGACGGATTTGCATCTGGGTTCATTTCAGAGTTAGTTTGTGTGTCTGTTACATGGCCTATTGTTTCTAATAAGCAGCTGCTTCAAGTGAGGGGGCTTCTCATAAGTGAATATAGATTTACCAGTGCTGGTAGGTCAGTTCTCACTTACCAGCGTGTTCCTAAACTGAAATGGTATCACAGCTCTGTGAGACAGAATTGTCATTGTCCAATAGGGGCTATGCAGATCATTGATGGAGTATTACAGTAGAAGCTATGCATAGCTTCAGAAATTTCATTTTTTGGACTACTGTTCTTGGAATCCTGTGTGTACTGGCGGATCGTAGAAGTTATAACTATTTTTTTCCCCAAGCTTATTAGTATCAAGTGGTGTTCCATCATTTTCTCTTCTACGTCTGTCTCATGGTCTGAGCAGAGAAACTTTGCCCTTCCTAGCGTTTTGGACTTCAGCTCCCAAAAACTCTAGCTGTCATGGCCAATCATAAGGCATTGCATTGATTGTAGTCCAAAATATCCAGAGGGCCAAAGGTTTTCCACCCCTGCTGGAGTGGATTATTCTTAGGCACCACTTTTGCATTTTTCAGTCTGTTCTCCTCCTCCCACTTCATTGGCACTCTTAATTGCTTTTTGTAAAACATGAAATTGTAACAAGAACAACCAAAAGTTCTCCAGCAACTTTAGGACTAGCACATGTACGTAGTGTAAGCTTTCATGGACTGCAGTCCACTTCATCAGAGGCATGAAGCATGATCAAAAATTTAAGGTAGATATCAGGCATATATCAGATTCATAGGAGGCTGGACTGTAGAGTGTGAGGTCAGAGGGTAATTAATTGAGAACATACTGACTGTGACAATTACTCTGTTAATCCTAGCCACAAAACATAAGATATAATGTCCTATCCCATTTATAACTATCCCATGAGTTATAAAAGGCTAATCTGTTCTCTTCTCCCACTTCTTGCAGCCAAATCTGTTCAAATGACACAGAATTATGATATTATCTGTTGACTCTTTCAGTCATGTCTAATACCAGCAGGCAGGCAGTGGTATCTGGATTAAAACCGTGGTGCTGGGAAGAGTAACCTTTCCCCAGAGCTTGGAAAAGTTACTTCTTTTGGACTGTTAACATCCAGAATCCCCAATCCAGGATGACTATTAGCCATGCTAACAGGGAGAAGTATGGGGGTTGTAGTCCAAAAAAGTAAATTTTCCATGTCCTGCCCTGCCCTGCCCATGTCATTTTGCCGATGAAAATCCGCTCTGCCCAAAAACAGAAAGAGGCAAGAGTCAGGAGCATTCTCCGTGTTTAACCTCATCTCTATTTTCCTCTCTTTTTTTGCATGTAAGCCTCTTGGGGCAGGGAGCTGTCCTCTTCTACTTTGGCATGCAGGTAAATGGCACCATATGAATAAGAGGAATAAGCACTATATAAATAATAGGGAAACAATACTGGGTGAACAATTCTTGCCACTTCCCTTCCTGTTACTTTTGCTACATTTCCTCCACTCCCCCATTCCAACAGTGAGAGGATTCTAAGTTAAACCTTCCGTTTTCCTGGCTCCGGAAAGACGCATTTCCTTTCTGCCATGGAAGAGGGCTTCAGGGATAGGATCCATGAGGAGGCTGCAGCTTGGAAGAAGCTAGTTCCATTGCACGCTTTCTTCTGGGGTCTGAGAAATCAGTTTTTCTATTAAAGAGAGTGTGAGAGTGCAGCAGAATTTTCTCCAGGTATGGATGTACCTCTCAGATTTACTCTTCCTCTTTGTAATCCTTCTACTGACTACTGAAGGCTAGATTGGGGCCCTGTCTTGCATTTCATCTATAGCTGGCAGTAGAAGAGCAGGTTGCTCTGTGTGTGTGTGTGTGTGTGTGTGTGTGTTGTTCTTGTTAGCTGCCGTCAAGTCCACTTCAATTTATGGCAATTCTGTAAATGAGAACCCTCTAAGTCACCTTATCATCTACTGCCCTGCTCAGGCATGTAGATTCAAGGACATGTCTTCCTTGATTGACTCTATCCATCTGTAAGGTGGGCTTCTCTTTTCCTACTGCCTGCTATCGTACCAAGCATTACTGGCTTTTCTAGTGACTCATGTCATTTCATGATATGACCAAAATACAACAGCCTCAGTTTAGTCATCTTGGCTTCTAGGGAGAATTCAGGCTTGATTTGCTCTAGGACTCATTCATTTGTCTTTTTTAGCAATCATGGGTATCCATAAAATTCTTCTCCAACATCACAGTTCAAAGGAGTTGATTTTCTTCCCATCAGCTTTCTTCACTCTTCAGCTTTCACATACGTAGAACTGGAAATATGGTGGTGTGGATAATCCTACCTTTAGTATTCAATGATACATCTTTACACTTCAGGATCTTCTCTAGTTCTTTTATAGCTGCCCTTCCAAGTCCTAGTCTTCTTCTGAATGTTTTACTGTTGTCTCCATTCTGATTAATGACCGAGCCAAAGTATGGAAAATATGTAACTATTTCAGTGTCTTCGTCTGCCTTAAGGTGTGTGTCTGCCCCTGCTGTTTAATTTCCGTGATCACAAAGGACTAGCAACTTGTTCTTGGTAAAATAACATGACATCTGGGATCCCAGCGTTTTCTGCACAAGTGTCTGCCCTTGTTTATGACTAAAACATCTGCTTGCTGTTTTGTGTATTCCTGTGCTTTGTTAGAGCTTCTTTGTGGCAAGAAAGTAAGAAGTGGGCTGCCTTTGAGTTTTACATTGGCCACTGATTGGACCTTTTGCAATATCTTTTATTATGTGAAGTGTTCTGAGCACCAGGGGGGAAAGTAAAGAAGAAAATGGGTGTGTATCACTCAAGGCAGATGGCATCAATTAAAATTTCACAAGAAAACCCCAGTATCAGGACAGAATGTAGTGGAATCCTTGGGACCTTGACAGTTCAAGGAGTATCTCTCCATACATACACCTGACCAGGGTCTGTGTCCTGCTGTGTGTGTACGTCCCTTCAAGTCTCCTGTCAATTTATGGAGACCTCATTAATTCCATAGGGTTTTCTTAGGCAAGGAATCCTTGGAAGTGGTTTTGCCAGTTCCTTCCTCTGAAATCTAGCCTACAGCATCCGGTATTCTTTTGGTGGTCTCCTATCCAAGTACTAATAAGAGGTGACCCTGCTTAGCTTCCAAGATCAGACAGGATCTGGTGCCTTTAGGATATTTACGCAGCACTAAGTAGACAGGAACCAGTGTGGTATAATGGTCTGAGCCCTGGACTATGACCCTGGAGACCAGGGTTTGATTCCTTGCTCAGCCAGGGAAACTCACTGGGTGACCTGGGGTGCGTCACACACTCTCAGCCCCAGAAAGCCCCGTGAGAGGGTTGCCTTAGGATCGGCATAAATTGGAAACGACTTGAAGGCACACAAAAACAACAACAAGGTAGGCTGGTAAAGTGAACCATTATGTCTCCTGAACCCCAGCAAATCAGATTTTTGATGACCATCACCAATACTTTAAGTTGCACCATAGTCTTGCAAAATGGCTGTAATATGATCTCATGGGTGAGCATTGCATTAATCTAGTTTTGCTGGCCTGTGTTGCCACAGTCAAGTCTACTGACTTAGGGATGTGCACAGCTGGTGCACCAGCAAAGATGATCCAAGCTACTCTTGCCACTTGGTCATCCAGATGCAAATCTGAATCCAAGAGCAACCCCCTTTTATTTTCTTACTGCACACAACAACCGTGCATGGAAGGCAAAAGTAAGAGACAGCCCAAGGCTGTCAGTAAGCCTCCTTGCTGAGTGAGAATATGAACCGGGATGTACTGAGTCTGATGGTGCACGGGGGCAGAAATTCAGCAGGTAAAGCACAGGATGCTCTCATGTATACACTCTTAGTGCAGCTGTAAGACTTCCATGACCAATTGTCTTCAGGAATAAATGAACTATTAAGGGTGTAATACTGCTTCCTATAAATATGACAGGTCTTTTAATTTCAGATAGCACAGTTCAGTTTGATAGCTTGGGGATTCAACTGTTCTAAGATTTCCCCTACATTTTATGGGTTGCTGCCTTCCAGAATGATATAGCAGTAACCTCACCAACAAGAAGTTTTTGTTCCTAGTGTAGAGGTGGCTGGATCACTCCGGGTTTCTGGGGCATGGCCCAGATTTCAGCAAAGCAGAGGGCCTGTTTCTATCCATCCCAGAATGAGGTCAGGACAAATATGTCTTCTGAGAATTGTCTCTTTTGGAGCAGGCAGTTGAGTTTGGGAGTGCCATAAAAACAAAGAATTCTCTTGAATTCTGCTCGTAGAAAAAACTTCACTAGCTAACTCTGTGTATCTGGAGTATCTCAGAGTATGTCCAGATTTCATTAAGATGCTGTTTTTACCAGGTCAACTCATTGGTCTATGCATTGTCTATGTCAGGATGGGCGAAGAGTGGGGCCATTTCTGCACTAGCCTTAAAGGCCCCTCCCTAAACTGCAAACCCTGGGATTCCATAGGATGTTGAAAGAGGAATAATAGCACTATAACAGGCTAGTGTGGAAATGGCCTGGGTCTCCAAATGCTGCTGGACTACAGTTCCTAGCATTCCTCACCATTGGCTATTCCGACTAAGGCTGATGGGAGTTCCAAACAACATTTGGAAGACGCACTTTGCCCGCCTTTGGTCTACGCTGGGAATTGTAGTCTCTCCAAAAGAACTTTTCCAAGCTCTGACAAAAACAGCACCTAGGGAGAGACCTCAGGACTGTATTCTCTCTTTCTCCAATCAGATCAATGAAAAATAAGCCTTTTTTCCCCTTACAAATTATTGTCCTTCTCTTCTCTCTTCTTGCCTCCAAATCGGTCTCTCTCTCTCTCTCTCCCCCCCACCGGGATCCTGGAAGAATCCAGAATAATGTCAGCTGCTGAGTAGGCTGCAAAGGGAGGGAGCTGTAGGAGGAGGTGATTGTTTTAAATACTCCTGGGACTAATGGTTGGCAGTAGTTGTGCGTTGTTCCTCAACGGGTTTTGCACGCTCTGCTCCCTCTCTGTCACTGATATGAAGAGCGATATGATGAATACATAGAGTCCTGCTGAGAGGAGGAGACCTGGAAAATTGAGGCAGTGAAGTCGGCCAGAGGTCTCTCCGGACGAGTGGCAGAGGGGGGAAGGAGGGAGGAAGGAGACCATGCAGCAGCACAACTTCGGGGAAATGAATATGACAGAAGCAGAGCATGGAAAGTTACTTATAAAAAAGTGATTACATCACAGGTGACCTAAAAATAGTTAGTTATCACTCTACTTGAGAGCCAGTGTGGTGCAGTGATTTGGACTACAGCTCTGGAGAACAGGGTTTGAACCCACCCGCCCTCAGCCATGGAAACCCACAGGCTGTTCTTGGGCAAGTCACACTCTCTCAGCCTCAGATAAAGGCACAGGCAAACCCCCTCTGAACAAACCTCACCAAGAAAATCCGGTGATAGGTTTGCTTTAGGGTTCCCATAAGTCAGAAACAACTGGAAGGTATACAAAAACAACTTCAGATAGCTCCTTTAAAGTTCAAACTGATACCTGGAATGGGTACACTGACACTGGAGCCACCAGCCTCCTTTCGCCCAGATCTCTTTGGTACAGTTTGCTATAGTCTCCTTGGAGGAGAAGATGGGACAATGCAGGTTTAGGAATGTAATGCTAAACTGTATTGTACCATTATATTCAAATTGAACCACTGGTGTTGGGCAGTGACCTTCCTTTCAAGACTCGGCACTTTAAAAAAAACCTGCCAGATCTTGTCTGATTTTGGAAGCTAAGCAGGGTCACCCCTGGTTAGTACTTGGATGGGAGACCACCAGCGAATACCAGGTTCTGTAGGCTATATTTCAGAGGAAGGAACTGACAAAACCACCTCTCAGTATTCTCTGCCTAAGAAAACCCTGTGAAATCCATGGGGTTGCCATAAGTTGACAGGGGACTTGAAGTCCCATATAATACACACAAGCTGATGGCTTCACATTAAGGTGTCACTTCCCTATTGGTGCAATTACATGGCAGTCTTGAATTACATTTGCATTTCTAATCTTTATAGAAAGTAGTGAAGACTTGTCATCAGAACTGGGGGAAAAAAACACTAGTAGTGAATAGTTATCATGATATACTGCATCCTCTGTTTATGAGAAGGTTCTGTTCCAGTAGCCTCTGCAGATATTGGAAATTGCAAGTGCTCATGTCCCATTATATTCAATGGCAGCAACGTGCATGTGGACACTTCAGCATATCTGCACACACATCACTACCAATTTAGGTAAAGGGACACATTGTTTTGCATGAAGTGGAAATCATGCATGTGGATGTCGTGGGTAGGGAGGGCCCACTGTAATTGAAGGCCAACATAATATACTGCTTTGAGTGTTAGATGTGGACTCTGGGAGATCAGAGTTTGAATCCCTGCTCTGTCATGGAAACTCACTAAGGTGGCCTTGGGTAGGTCATACTCTCTCAGCCTCAGAGGAAGGCAAGGACAAACCACCTCTGAACAAAGGAAACCCCACAAGAGGTGCTTTGGCACACAGGAACAGCAACAACTATACTTATAATTTAACTCATTGCTTTTCTTGAAATTAACTTTAATAGTTAATTTTAATTTTAATTACTTTTTAAAAATCCAAGTCACTGTACTCGTAGAAAACATGCTCTTCTCCAGTTTGCTGCCTCAGCTTGCCCAACTGAATGTGAAATACCACTTATTCCTTCTCCACCATTTAGCGAGGCTGTAGTAGTGCAACTAAAAAGTAGTTAAAATTTAACATTTATTGTTGAAAAAACGGAAATGATTGCAAGTAGCTTTTTCCCCATTTGCACCAAATTGCTCTCAAGCTCTGAGCAGAGGAAGCTGCTGCTAATTTCCTTCTATTATTAACAGCTGCAGGAATGACAGGAAGAAATTCAACAGGTGTAGATCTTTTCATGTTGCCCCAGCCTCTTGCTGAGTGCTAAGAAGATGAACCTGTTTAAATTTCTGCTCCCCACGAAGCTGCTGAAGCTAGTGGCCGCTGGTGAATCCGTTCCGGGTTTTCATCCAAGCTTTAAGGAGCTCTCCAAGCTGCTTGAACCTATTCTGGGGACAAAGTGTATCACCTTAGCCCGCTCCTTTAAAGTCTGTGCTAAAACCTGGAGTGGATTTCACACCTCAGTGACAGTGGGCCCACCAGCCGCCCCTGCACAAAGCCTCAGTTCAGAACTAATGGTACTGACACAGTGCTGTCGCCATAGCAACCGTGACACTTTTATGAGTTCTCATGTTACTAAAAGAAGAGGCTTGCTCCATCCATGATGCTCTTCTGAGGTGATAATGAGATAAAATGAAGGGGATGATCTCTCAGTGGAATGAGTAAAATACAGAGATCATAGAAATCATAGAAATCATAGAAATGTAGAGTTGGAAGAGACCACACGGGCCATCCGGTCCAACCCCCTGCCATGCAGGAACACCCTCAAAGCACTCCCGACAGATGGCCATCCAGCCTCTGCTTAAAAACCTCCAAGGAAGGAGACTCCACCACACTCCGAGACAGCATATTCCACTGCCGGACAGCCCTGACTGTCAGGAAGTTCTTCCTGAGGTTCAGGTGGAATCTCCTTTCCTGCAGCTTGAATCCATTGCTCCTTGTCTTGGTCTCTGGAGCGGCAGAAAACAAGCATTCTCCCTCCTCGACATGGCATCCCTTCAAATATTTAAATATAGCTATCATGTCCCCTCTTAACCTTCTCTTCTGCAGACTGAACATACCCAGCTCTCTAAGTCTATCCTCATAGGGCTTGGCTTCCAGGCCCTTCACCATTTTGGTCGCCCTCCTCTGGACCTGCTCCAGCTTGACCATGTCCTTCTTGAACTGGGGTGCCCAGAACTGGACACAGGATTCAAGATGAGGTCTAACCAAAGCAGAGTGGAGTGGTACCAGTACCTCCCTCGATCTAGACACCATACTCCTATTGATGCAGCCGAGAATTGCATTGGCTTTCTTGGCTGCCGCATCACACTGCTGACTCAAGTTCAGCTTGTGGTCTATTAAGACTCCTAGATCCCTTTCACACGTACTGCCATCCAGCCACGTGTCCCCCACCCTGTATTTCTGTATTCCATTTTTGCTACCTAAGTGTAGGACCTTACACTTCTCTCTGTTGAATTTCATTTTGTTAGCCTTGGCCCATCTCTCCAATCTGTCCAGGTCATTTTGAATTTTGATCCTGTCCTCTGGTGTATTAGCAACCCCTCCCAATTTGGTGTCATCTGCAAATTTGATGAGCATGCCCTCTATTCCTTCATCCAAGTCATTGATGAAAATATTGAAGAGCACTGGGCCCAGGACAGAACCCTGCGGCACCCCGCTAGTCACTTCTCTCCAGGATGAAAAGCAGCCATTGGTGAGCACCCTTTGGGAACGGTCAGTCAGTGGAAGGATTTTTCCTTCCATGTGTCACTGAGGCCTACACAAATTCAGCCTTAGACCTAAGCCAGATTTTAAAGGCCTCTGGAAGAAAAAAGACACAGGCTGGACGGGGGAAAATGGTGAACTTCTGGCTTTGGGAAGGAGATCCCATGGCTTCCCCTACCTTTCCACACTTTGAGGACTATCTGCATTGGAGAGTGATAGCTGTTTGATGCCACTTTAACTGTCCTGGCTTCATCATGTGGAATTAGCATTTTGATAAAGTACTTAGAATAGTCTGCTGGAAAGATCTAAGAGTTCTTTGCAACAATGAAGCAAAAAATAAAATGTGGGTCATTTTGTCTCCATTTGCTAAATGAGGACAGTGAGACAGGAAGACTTCAGCATCAAGTTTTTGGAATTGAATCTTCTGAACTCAGTTTCTCTGTAGTGTGAATGAGTTCAATCCTTGGACATTTTTTCAAAATATTTTTACACAAATTTAGCTACTATAAAACAACATACAGGGGAACCAACACAGACACGCTGTTTATCATCTGCAAACTAAACTAGAAAAATCAATAGCTAAACAGAAAGGGGACATTGGTAACCAATCGTTGGACTTACAAAGATAGATAATTGACTGTTTATGGAATTCAGGAGTGATTGTTTTGGGCTGAAGTTTTGTTGGTTTTCTAAACTTTTTTTTCTGTATTCTTTTAATGTGGAATTAAAACCCAAAATATCAATAGAAATAAAAGGAATTCTTTGCTAGAAAACTTTGAAGATGTGCTGTCTAGCAGAAAATTCTAAGTCTCTCAACAACTAGAAATTCCAGGATTCCATAGGAAAAAGCCATGACACGGTGGCGGAGCTTGGAGTGTGGGGAGGGGGCAGGACTACGATGGGAGGGGCGTGGCCACTGTGTGCAGGGGTGTGGCTGCAGTGCGTGGGGGCGTGGCCAGGGCACATGCGAACGTGGCTATGGGCCAAGATGCCCCAGAAACATTTCCGCCCAGGGTGAATTGCCCCCCCCCCACGTCCCTACACGACTGCCATGATAGTTCATTGGGGCATCAGAGTATTAATAGTGTATAGTGTGTGTCTGATGCATTGAACTAAAGCCAAGAGGGCAGTATGGCTGTTTGTAGAGATGACAAGTGAAATCCCATGTATTAACATGTGTTGCAGTGTGGAGTATTGCTGCTAAACTATACATGTGAGACAGCCACGCTCTCTTCCAAGATCCTTCATTTCTTCTCCTTCCATTTTCCAGATTTTAGCCATGGAATAAGATGATGATGTGGTTTGCTGCGGGAGGTGGGAGGATGGTCTAAACCAGTGGTTCCTTAATCTTTTCTTTACCTGGGACCCCCTGCAAAGATAATTTGTTGCCAGGGGCCCCCAAGGTTTAACTCCAGCGTTAAGTATTTAATTTTAGATTTAAATATTCAAACATTTATTTATTTATTAAAAGCTTCTGGGGACTAGGATTCAAATTCCTGCTCAGACACTGGGTGGCCTTGGGCAAGTCACATTCTCTCAGCCTCAGAGGATGGCCAAGGCAACCCCCTCTGAACAAATCTTGCCAAAAAACCCCTGTGGTAAGTTCACTTTAAAGTTGCCAGAAGTTGCAAGTGACTTGAAGGCACACAACAACAAAATGCCACTGACAAGGGGAGGTTCTTTTTAGCCATGATGTTTCTCTCATTTGAAAACTGACTTATGGTGACCCTAAGGCAAGGCTATCATGGGGATTTTCTTGGAAAGATCTGTTGCCTTTCTCTAAGGCTGAGAGAATCTGACTTGCTTGAGGTCACCCAGTGGGTTTCCACAGCCTAGTGAGGATTCAGACCCTAGTCTCCAGGTTCATAGTTTGGGTATGCACACATGCCTGTTGTGTCCCTCAGTGCCCACACCCCCTGCTGCTACATCCCTGACAAAAGGGATATGGAAGCAGGCGTGTACATATGCCCAAACTGCTCCCTCGTTTGCAAATAAGCAAGCAGTTTTGGCACCCACAAACACATCCCACTGCTGTGTCCCCACTGCTGCTATTGCTGCTAATATCCAGCAGTAGGGCTCTGTGGACCCCCTTCAAGGACTCTGTGGCTACCAGGTTAAGAGCTGCTGGTCTAAATTTTGAGAGAAATGATATTTGGGTGTCTGTTTCTTCTTCCTCTTCAAATGATTGGGAAATCAGTGATACAGTGGAACCAGGGTTGGTCATTGAATCAGGATATTTTGATAAGCAGGGACAACCAAATCCTCTGTCATCCCGTTCTGGCTTTCCTGCTCCCTCTAAACTCGGCTGCAGTAGTTAGGAGAGGAACCCCAATGGATTTTCCCTGCGATGATGCATTATACCCTGTTGCTACTGTAACACAAAGTATATTGGCTTGGCCTGGCCTGTAATGACAATTAAGATCCATTAGGTTTGCAAAAGACCTGTTCTTGGTGGAAATGAGAAGTGGGATTTACAGATGAATACAGCACACTCTGCCTTTTGCTTCTTCAGGTTATGGGGTCTGTCACATTGAGTGTCATCGTTTCCAAATATTCTGCTGTTCAAAAGGTTGTGTAAGACTTCTGTTAGTTCCTTGCAAATGTGAATAGTCTGCTAAGTAAGGACTTCTGCATGAATCAGTTTTAGTTGAAGGGTTTGTTAGTTGCTGACCAGTTTATGGAAGTACCTGCTTCCCCCCTCCTCCATTCCCTTCCTCGTTCTGTTCCTTGACCCTGTCTCTGGGCACAAAGCCTGAGTTTCTCCACCCACTTGGTGGGCCCAAAATATCTAGCCAGCAGCTGACCTCCTCCAACTGTCTCCTGTGAGGCAGCTGTCATGATTTCATTCTCTTGCCCTTCCTCCCAGCCCCCCAGCCTTCATGTATGTGAGTGCATGTTTGCATGTTTTCAATCCTCCTATTTCTTTCTGGCAGTGGTTTAGGAAGAGCTAGGTGCCTCTGGAGGAACAGGTAAGGGGAGAACAGGATGAAAACCTAGAAGTATTCCAAGGGAGAATGGCGTCCATGTGTGTGTTTTCAAGGGTGTGTCAGTGTGGCAGGATTTGGAACGTGTTTTTTCTGGGGTTGAAATCTAGGCCAGATTTTGCAAAAAACGGTCAGCCCTGAGAATTAATCTTCTAGTGTGGAAGAAGAGGGTGGGATATAGTTTGGGAAGAGGGGAGGCTGATACATTCTTTAAAGCCCTGCCCAGTCATAGATCCAGGAGACTTTATACAGAGCTGATAAAGTCAAGTTTCCCTGTCTCATGACTAACAGGAAACGGAGCCACTGGATCTGAGAGGAAAGGAAGCTAAACAGGGTTGTGAACACTGCAAAATGCATCTCTGTCTTTTCCTCTCTCAATGTTCTTCATTGAGACTTGAGCTGTGAAACCAACTGTGCAAACTTCATTAATTTCACAAAGAGCTGCTTGTTCATTTGACAGAATTCTGTTGCTCCTTCCAACCCACAGGGTGGAGGAAACTCTTTATGGCAATTACAGCCTTGCCTCTAGTCTGACATAGAAATCTGGGACTTTGGGACTTCATCAATGGAAATCAGAAGGACTAGAAACTTAAATTGCTTTAGAAAGAAAAATGTCTCAGTGTACTGAATGCCGCACCATATTTTTGCAGGGTGAACACAGAAATGTCAAAAGTCACACAACTTTGGGTATCTCTTTGTGCAGTAAATACTGAAATGCATTTGTTGTTGTGTGCCTTCAAGTCATTTCTGACTCAGGCCAACCCTAAGGTGAACCTATCACAGAGTTTTCTTGGCAACGTTTGTTCGGAAGGGGTTTGCCACTGCCTTCCTCTAAGGCTGAGAGAATGTGACTTGTCCAGGGTCACCCAATGGGTTTCCATGGCCAAGGGGGGATTCAAATCCTGATCTCCAGAGTCGTAGTCCAACACTCAAACCGCTTCACTGTGGTGGCTCCCAGTGAAGTGTATAGCACAGACGGTTGGGAAATTACAAGGAAGAACTGCTGTTTGTGAGGGTTTTTTTTTTTTTAAGTTGAAGGCAAGAGCTAAACTTCTCGTTTTATAGCAGTCCCCTCCCCAAACATATTTTTAGGGTGTAGGGACTTGACATTGGCAGGCAGGTTTTTGTTAATTTTGCTTACTGGAAGGTATTTGCAGGGGGAAGGAAAATTACCTCTCCCATCCATCAGTCCTGAAATATCCTTAAATATAAAAACCCTTATAAGTTCAATGTGTTCTTAGAAGTCCTCTCCATCTTAATCCCAAGTAAGTGTGCAGAAGAAAGACTGCAGGCGGCCTTTGTTATTCCTGAGAGGGCTCAGCAACCACTTTTGTAATATTTCTTAACTGCTTCATCACTGAGTACTCTTCTGGTTGATTATTCCTGAGAAAGCTCAGCTACGGAGGAGTCTTGGTGGTCCAATTTTGCTAAACCATTTCGGCAGGGGCTCAGCCACCCCAGCTGAGTGGTGGTGGGGGTGCACCTCCCAACCCGCTCCCTGACGGTTTCGTGGAAAAAATGGTTTTGAGTGAGAAAGGGGCATGGAAGAGAACTTAAATTCTTCCCCCTAACCACAGTCCTGATCTAGATCAGTGCCCCCAGTGGGCTATTGAGAAAAGTTGGTGGCCAGACCTAAATATGCTGTTGAGCAGAGGTTGGGAGAAAATACTGTTGTGAACTACAACTCCCAGCCAGCATGCCCACCGGCCAAGAAACTTTCTGAAGCTTTGCTGTTAATGCGATGCTGAGGTTGGATGCTAGGCTGCGACGTGGTCGTCAGAACTGTCCCTCTGCCCAAGCCCTTGTTACGTGCAAAGTGCTTGGGGATAGCATTTGCTTCTACTGGGGTCGGGCTATACCCTTTTCCCCCTGTTTCTTCCAACTTGTTTGCTTCGTTTCCAAGTTTCCAAGTGACTGGGCAGAGTGATCCTGTTGTGGTATTTCTGCCCAGCTGGCAATCATGAGGAACCGCACCCCGGCAAATGTTGTCATGTTGGAGAGCTGCCTCTCTCTGGCAGCTGGCCCAGGGAGCCATTAGGAGCCGGCTGGCCTGTTGCGTGTGCACATTCCCCAGAGAGCAGGACGTGTCGTCTCGCGTGCAGAGCCTGTGATGAATGAAGTTGTAGAGCTTTAGCCCGGGAGGGTGGATGATACCAGAGCCGGGGGGGGGCACTGTGCCAAAGCTGTGCATATGACTTTGGAATGCTTCCGGAAGGAAGGATGAGTCAACTGGCTGGGGAGAGTTTTTGTCTAACTGGGGGTGGCAGGAAAGAGGGGAGATAGACACAGCCCCCTTCTATTACAGATGAGGGTTCCCTAACTTGGCCTGCACTGAATCGGCACACAGCCATAGCTTGGTGGTTCAACCTCTGACTAACCTCAAGGTAGGGCTGGGAAAGAGAATATCTGATCTGAAACTCTGGAGAGAGACTGCCAGCCATTGTAGACCGGGGTCCTTTCACACTACATAACTGTAACACTATGGTTCCACTTTAACTGCCATGCCTCTGTCCTGTGGAATCCTGGGGCTTGTAGCTCGGTGAGGTATTGGAGCACTCTTGCTGAGAATGAGTATCCATCCCAAAACTGCAACTCCCAGCATTCTACAGAATGGCACCAGTTAAAAGAGAAATCATAATGCTATAATAGTGTACTGTTGGCCCTCCTTGTCTATGAATCCTGCATCCACAGATTCAACCAACCATGGCTCAAAAATATTAACAAAAAAAAAAAATCGAAAAAGCAAACCTTTGAGTTGTTCATCATTTTATATAAGAGACACATTTTACTACACCATTGTATATAATGGGACTTGAGCATCCACGGATTTCGGTATCCACAGGAGATTCTGGAACCAAATCCCAGTGGATATTGAGGGCTCACTGTAGTGTGAAAGGGCCCCAGAAACTGACAGGCCGTGTGCAGCACCCCCATGCAGTACAACTGCACACTTTTGCAGCCTGAAGACTATCGATAAGTCACCCTGTGCCTTACCTTCTGAGTTTCATTTAACGGGGGGGGGGGGGGTGTTACTGCCCAGGCTAGCCCGAGCTTTGGAGATATAAAAAGATATCTATTGATATCACTAATTCGGCTTCACATATCCCTTCCACGTGCTTGTGAGGCCCCCGGACAAGCACGCACACAGGCTTGGCCGGCACACAGGCTTGGCCGATTGTCGCCGTAATATTCCTAGACAATACAGGCAGGCCAGAAAACAGCCGACTTGCCGCTTTAGGAGCCCTCAAGGCAAGTACCTTCATTAGGTATGCGAGCAGCTCTCAAAAGATCCTCTGCCCCGCGCTGGCAGCTTGATGATCTGACTATACAACTCCGCATTTGCATACCGGCTGCTCTATTGATAAATTCGGCTCTAATGCAATCATTCAAATTCTGGCCTTTCGGAGGCTTTGTCTCCAACTCCAAATCTATTGTTTTCCCCTAAGTCCGACCTAGCCTGCGGTCACAATTCTCCTTATAAAAAACCCTGACTTTGAGCGCTTCCTCGGATCGCTCTTGGCTTCCATCCCACCTTGCTGTTGCTTTGTCCAGCGAGCCTTCCCCTCAGCTCCACGTGCTGAGATACATCAAACTCCAACTTTGTTCTCCATTTTCTTCCGGACTTCAGGACAGGTTTCATATCACCCGAACCAACTATCCCTCTGAAAATCCCGCTATCTCACTCACACCTTTGTCTTCCTTAGTTATCTGCTTGCGTGTGTTACTTACATTGTGTGCCTGTATTTAATAAAGATCATTCATTATTTTCCAATGGGTTTGCTTCTTGACTTGGCCTGACCCCGTAAACACTGGGTTGCAAGATCCTGCTAAGTTATCCTGCCTCTCGTTGTGCGAACTTGTGCTCTGAACTAATTTCCCCAACTTGTATAGTTTGATAGTAATCTGGTGTCCCTCCCGGGACCCCCAGACAACAGGGTAACGGGGGGGGGGATAAACAAATGAACCATGCCCTTCCATGATGTGCAGTTCTCCTTAAAACCAAGGTGCCTGATTTTGACCTGTCCTCAAAACTCATGTTTTTAAAGAAACCAACATTTGGTGTGTGTGTGTGTGTGTGTGTGTGTGTGAATGAATGCCCTATCCACTGTCATATAACTTGCCCACCCATAGCATAGATCAGGGGTAGAAGTGATATTGCTCTTCAAGGTGATGTTGGACTGTAAATCCCAGCAGTCCTAGCTAACATAGCCAATGGTGAGGAATGGTGGAAGCTCCAGTACAAGACGACTTAGATGGAAGGAATAATGGTCCAGAATCAGCATGTAAGGCAAGGCCCTTCTGTGTTTAATATATATAATGGTGGAGTGTATTCAGGGCTCCTTTGGCTGAGGACTGGAATGTTTTGATCAACACAGATGATGATGTTATCTGCTACCTTCCATCCACTGTGGACTTCCCTTTTGCCTCTGAGTTTAAATGTGAGGGAATAGATTTTCCTGGTATCACCATAAACACTGAGTTCTCCCTGTTGTGCAAATTGTTTTGGGGGTGACTTGATCTGGAATGATCAATTAAGAGCCATTAGCTTTACAAAAAAAAAAATGTTCCTCACACTGGTAGTGGAATTCTGTGAGGTTTTTTTAAAGCCTTTTCCAAACTCCGAAAAATCCTGCATCAAGGAAAAATACTTTGTTCTAGCCTGTATTTAGGCTGTTCACATCCTCTGTTTATATAGTAGCTGTTTGTTTTTACACCAGGGGTGGTTAAAAAAAACCCAAACACTATTAACTCTTTCTATATTTCTGCATTTTTGTGCCCTCATGGTGACTCATGACCAATATAATAAAAACACTTTGCAAGCATATGGTGTGATAGATCTTTAAAAAGCAGCATGAAAACAGATCTTAGTTCAGCCAAGTGGTCCAGATCAACATCAAAAACATTTTAACCATTTACAAACTGGCCAACCATCTTTACTGAAAAAAGATAATTTAAAAAAAAACAAAGATACTCCATATGATCATGTGCCTTTCATCCAGGATACCATCATTCCTTTACATGTATTTCTCCCCCTTCCCTAGGCCTTAGTTACTGGCAATGAGATCTTAAAGCCAAAATTTGCTGATACTTTTGGTCTCATCATTTTGCCTTTGACCCTGCCCACCACTGGAATGCATTCCACTCCCCCTGAGAACTTCTCTAAATTTGAGCTGGGCCCCTGGGCTGAACGAGTTTCCCCGCTTTTGACTGATACCAGGCAGGGTCAACTGTGGTACGACCCAAAGGGGCAGTTTTTTGCCCCAACACATTCCAGGTGCTGCGTGGATTGCCCAGAGTGGCAAAAAGAAACACAAAAACCAAAAACAGAAGTGGTCAGAAATCCCCTTCTGCTTTTGCAAAAGGAGTAAATTATTTTGGGTGTGAAATTGTGCAAGGAGGGGCGCCTCAACACAGTTAAGAATTGGATTGCAATTCACTTTTTTATTTTTGATCAGTAGTAGAGTTTTTCCGGGGGTTACAAAAAGAGCTTTGAGAACCACAGGCAATTCCAGGGTCACATTTTTCCCATCCTTGACCTACAGGAGCGTTGGGCAAAATCCAGCACCCAAGGCTGCATGATGATTGAGGCCACAGTAGAGCTGAGGGCTGTTTTTATGGCCTCTGGGGATAATTTTCCTATACTTTTTCACCTCTAAATGCCTTCTAGGTTGTTTATGGGGCATTTTTGCTTTTTTAAAAAAACCTCCTTGCAGGCCAGTTTAGGCCCAGGATTGAGTTTCTTTTTGAAACAGGAAATGAACAGAAAGTTTGCTCACTTTGTGTTGTTACAAAAAAAGGCCTCTCCAGGGCCTAAAATGGCCCATGGGGGACAAAAACATGGCAAAGATGCTGCTACCCCCTTAGAGGGTGTTTGTGGTCATTTGGGTGGCAAAACATTTTTTGGATTTATTTTGTGGGGGTTAGTGCAGTGGGGTGATCGTGGCCCTCCGAGTTCTCCTCCTGCGGTCCCCTGGCTTTCTACTCTGACTTGTAGGAATGGCAGTTGAGCCTAACAATAATCGTGTCTGCCTCTCTTGCATTGTCTTCAAATCTTATGTTGACTTATGACAACCCCACGAATTTTGTAGGGTTTTCTTAGACAAGGAATACTCAGGGGTGTTTTTGCCATTTCCTTCCTCTGAAATATAGCCTATAATACCTGGTATTCATTGGTGGTTCTCATCCAAATACTAACCAAAAGTGACTCTGCATAGCTTCCAGACTCAAATGGGATCTGGTGCCTTTAGGGTGTTTAGGCTGATGTCTGTCTCTGTTGCCCCACAGAAGATGAAATCACATTGGTGGACCTACAGCTGCTGCCCATGACCCCCCTCTCTCCATGAAGATGTCTTCCATGGACCCCCTGCCTCCAGCCACCCCTCCAACTCAGAAGCCCACCCGCATCATCAAGCCTCGCCCGCCCACCCGGCCGCGACCCTATCTGCCCCCCAGGCCGGACTCTGCCAGGCTAAGCCGTGGCCCGACTCCAACTTTGCCTCCGGAGGTCTCTACGGCTGAGACGTCGAGCGAGGGATGCTCATGGGTTACTGAATCCCCTTATAGCCACCAGCGGCACCTCCACAAGCTGCAGAATTCAGGCGCCGTGCGGAAGATCGTGGTGCAGTTTGACCATGCTGCTCCAGGAAAAGGGGAGACCGCCAAGCTGAACCAGATCACTCCAAACTGCAATGAGGCACCTGTCCCTGTTGCTGAAAATGGGGAGGAGACGACCATGGAGGAGAAGGAGGAGCCAGGGCAATCCAGTAAGTGATCACAATTTTAAGACTTTACAGATATTCTACATGTGACTTCTTTCCTCTTGGCCAGAAGATATGTATATCCTGGACTACTGGGGTGATGAATGGTTTTGAAGGGTGCTGTAGCCCCCCCCCCCCATGGCTTTTATTCCCAGACAGCTGGCATGGCCCATCCCACCTCCACACCCAGAGGGAGAAGACATGGGATGGTTCTAGCCACTCTGGCATAAATTTCAAGGCAGCTTCATTCTTTCAGGGAGTTTGTGAGGCAGATGAATCCCATTTCCTTGTTACTTGCAGCAGTGTGCAGGGAAATCTGCATGCAACACATAGGTGCGCAGTTTGAGGAAGGGGCTTGGGGTCTGAGGGGACTCCCAGCACCCACAGTAGCTCAAATAGGGATCCTTGATTGCAGGGCAGGGGAAACTGTGTCCTATGGGTTTCACGTGGCCTTCAAGGCCATTCTGGAAGTGTCCAGCAACCTCTATTATTAGAAGCAGTCCCTATTTTCTACTGCTCCAGAGACTAGGGCCATTTCTATACCACACTGTTATAGTGCTATTATTCTACTTTCGACATCCTATGGAATTCTGGAGTTTGTAGTTTACTGAGGCCAAGGAGTTCTCTGGCTAGAATTCTAAATGCCCCTCCCTAAACTGCAAACCCCCGGATTCCATAGGCTGTTGGAAGTGGAGTAATAGCACTATAACAGTGTAGTGTGGAAATGCCCTTGAACACAGAGCAATGGCTTCAAATTTTAGGAAAAGAGATTCCATCTTAAACATTAGGAAGAACTTTCTGACAATAAGAGCAGTTTGACAGTGGAATAAACTGTCTAGAAGTGTGGTGGAATCTCTTGCTTTGGAGGTTTTTAAGTAGAGGTTGGACGGCCAACTTTTGGGAATGCTTTGATGGTGTATTCTTGTGTGACAAGGGATTGCACTTGATGGCTGTTGTGGTCTCTTCCAACTCTAGAATTCTATGTTTTTTGTTTTAAACCCCTCCAAATTATCGCTAGGGGGCATGGAGGATATTTTAATCTCATTTGACAGACCCTGGCTGTTTTCAGTCTTACTATTGCATGTGTTCAATTCAATTCCAACATGGTGACCCTAAAGCGACCCTATCATGGCATTTTCTTAGTAAGATTTATTCAGAGGCGGTTTGCCTTTGTGTTCCTCTGAGGCTGAGAGAGTGTGATTTGTCCAAGATCAACCAGTGGGCGGGGGGGTGGAATTAAAACCCTACTCTCCCAGATTCTTTGCCTGACTCTCAAATTATTACACGTACTGACTCTCACCGTCATAGGTCTAGGAGAGTCCTTTTTTCAGAAATGGAAGGGAACTTGAAATTGACTTGTGGTTCACTTCCTGTTTTGAAAAAGGCTTCTCTGCGGCCTGAAACATCCATGGATGTAGCAAAAATAGCCACCTCCCAGAGAACACTGGGGATTAAATTTTAAAATAATGTGGTGGGCTGGGGTGGTTCTCCAAATCCCCATGAGTGGCACTGAGGTCTCTCCATTCCCTGATAGTTGTCCATCCCTGCTTTATAGGCTGGATTTGGCCTGAGAGGCAGAGGTTCCATTGCCCAGTTATTCTGGTACCTCTGTTCCAAAGGACCCTGGATTGTTTCTCTTACTTGCAGAAGTTAAGCAAACTAGATGTGGAGGCTTAAGTGTATTAATTTTAATAACTAGCATTGCCAGATGAAATAAGAGACAGGGCTCCTGTCCCTTTAAAGGTTGTGTAGAAGAGGGACTTTCAGCAGGTGTTGCTGGTTGAAATGACCTCTTCTGGGTGCATGGGGCTTCAAGTCCACATATGAATTTCACCCATGAATTTCATAGGGTTTTTTTAGGCACGAAATGCTCAGAGATGGTTTTGCCAAGTTCCTTCCTCTAAAATATAGTCTATGCACCCATTAAAGGGTCCCCTATTTCTCCTGGCAACCTGATGCATAACATTTGTAAAGGGTGCAGTGTAGTGACTTTTGGCTCCCTTCTCCAGCCCCTCCCTACCTTTTGCTCCTATCATTCTGTTAGAGAGATTGGGCAAGTATTTTTGAGTCTTCTTGTTGCAGCATGATGGCTCAAATCATACTGTCTCTCCCCGGCTTTTGAAACAAAAGCTACAGTTCCCAGGGATGCTGAAATCTTTAACCCAGTATCAAATTCTCTGGTTATGACATCCATGTGATCTCTGATTATGTCTGTTTGAAGTCTTGACTTTATCTGAAAGTAGGAGTGGGCAAAATCCAGTGGCTGGAGAGAGTCTCTGAAACTCAGCTCCCATCACCATGACACACCATCAGTAGCAGCAGCAAAAATCACCACTAATTTTCTTGTAAACCAGGAGAGGTCAGGGAACACACACATCACTTTTGAGTCGAACTACACTTCTGGGAGTGTGGTTTTTACTTTAAAAACAAGGGGACTTCCCCCCACCAATGCATCTGATTTACATAGTCTTTTAAAAAAAGGTTTGATTTTGGTGCCACCCGCAGGACAATGTTGGTAGAATGGGTGGGAATACTGAAACCGGCTGCAGAAACTGCTGGGCGTGAGGCTTTAAATTGCCCATCCCAGTCTTAAAAACAGAGTTTGAAAAAGGTAACTTTTTTTAACCCCTGTTCCCAAAGCCAACCTCCTTTCCCCTACCCACCCTGGACAGAGCCTGAAATCTGATTTCAGAAGCTAAATATATATCAGATCTAGTTAGTACATGGATAGGAAACCACCACAAAGTGTTAGAGTTACCCCTGAATCCTCAAAAAAACTTGTGGGGCCAGACCTAAAATATTAGGTCTGCACAGTCTACCACGAGTAGTCTATGTGATTGCAGGTAAGCTTTGAATCAGCCTGGAAAGGTCCCCAACTTTGGCCAAAGAGACTTCTCCCCCGCCTCGGGAAGAACGCAGTCAAAAACTGCTCCGTACATGAACAAAGAAAAGAACCCTTTACTGTTAAAAGGAGGCATTTTTATAAATCGGGGTGACAATGATCTCATAAAGCATTCCATGCATGTGCAAGAATTGTTACTTTCTCAGGACCAAAATTCTGCGAAATGGTTGATAATAGAGTAACTTCTGGTTAACAATCCACAGTGAACACTGAATCACACATGTATTCGCTCAGCAGTGATGTATAAGAAATATCGTTACAGAGAACTCTGGGAACCGATGCTGAGAACCTAGCCATTGACTTTGCCAATTAACGTCAGCATAATTTTAAGCAGGACAAGGGGCTGACAACAGGAACAAGCTTTAAAATGGGCTAGAATTCAAAATGGATGAACTTTGGTTAAGTAAATGCAGAGAGACACAGAGAAAGAGTTCATTTAGTTTAAGCAGGCGATCCCTTCTGTGAATTGAACTGCCCAGGGTGCTGAATCTCTAGCAGCCCTGCAGAGCAGGCCAGGAGAAAGCTGGAGAAGACTATCTATTTTGGCAACTCTTTTATTGCTTACAGGAACACCGGAAATCTCCAGGTGGGGCGAGGAAAGAAAACTGCCTCAGAGTTGACAACGTGGATCTCGAGATGTACTAATGCTCTGACTCAGTAAAAGACAGCTTCCTGGTTTCCTAACTTTTCCAAGCTCTGTCTAAAAGCAGGTGACAGCAGCATCTAAAACGCCCACGCCACCTACTCACTCCTAAAATGACAACATCACCACCTGTCTTTTACAAGGCCCACAATGTTCTGTCTCTGTCTGTCTCTTCAGATCCTTCCGAAGACACCCAGCCTCCCGGTTCCTGCGCAGGGGAGCAGAACGGTGTAGAATTACCTCCTTCCTGCCCCTCGGGCTGCCCCTGCGTTTGCCACCAGCAGCGGCCAGGGATGGTATTGGCCTGGGTTCCAGCGCCTTCTCAGCAGGCTGAGCAGGAAGACGGCGAGGAAGGCCAAGCCTCGGACCTCTCTTCTTCTGCCGACGAGGGGGGCCCCCTCTTTCAACACCTGCTGGCGCTCAACGCCCCACCTGCCAGCTCCTCCTCCTCATCCGTGGGGGGCAGGCCCCCCAAAAGCCGCCGTTCTCCCCGGAGCAAGAAACCCCCTGATCCACCCCCTTCCGCCAACGGACACGCTGAAGGGGGGGTGGTATTGACGGGGTACCGCTCGACGGCCGAGCCTCTTCCACCCCGCTGCCCCCCTCTGATGCCCAAGCCCCCTCGGCGCAGTAAGGGGGGTTCCCCTGCCTCATTGGACGGCGAGGCCTTGCCCCCCGCTATCCCCCCGAAAGCGCCCGTGAAGCCGCCTCGCAACGCCTTGGGCCCTTTGGCCTTCTCGCGCAGGAGTTCTCTCCAGTACCCGCTTGAGGTGAACCATATTCCCGGCGACGTCTCCCCCGTTTCTGCGCGGGAAAGCCTCCTGTTGCCGCCCCCTTCCCAGCCTCCGCCACCCCCGCCCACCTCACAAACACCATTCCCCGTTTCTCAGCCCCCCGTAGTGAATTCTTTCCGGTCGCCTCCAGCCCCAACTCCCCCCCCTCCCTCGCAGCCCCCTCCTCCGCTCCCTCAGGGCCTGCCCCCTCCGCCCACTCAGCCGCCACCGCCTCTGGAGAGCTCGCCCGTCAGCGAAGGCCCAGGCCAAGGTATTGTCTGTATTCTGTGTGGGAAAGACCTTTCAGGGCAGGGGTGCACAAGGTGGGACGCATCCAGAGGGAGCATTGCCTGGCCCACCAAGGGATAGATCTCACGGTTTTCAAAATAGCTGCTGATATTTGGGGGATAAAATTTTGAGGTTTAGAAGGGCAGACCTTTCGGCTGTCCTTTAACAGCCTTAGGGCCTGTCTGCACTACATTGTTATAGTGCTATTATTCCACTTTCAACATCCTCTGGAATTCTGGGGTTTGTAGTTTACTGAAGCCAAGGAGCTCTCGGGCTGAGAATTCTGAATGCCCCTCCCTAAACTGCAAACCCCAGGATGCCATAGGATGTTGAAAATGGAATAATAGCACTGTAACAATGTAATGCGGAAAGGTCTCAGTTAATCCTCTGCCATCCCACTTTTTCAGTTGCTTTCAAAATGTCTTGGTTTCTCTCTTTTCTTCCCACTTTCTTCCTTTGCCTTCAGCTTACATCAGTTCTTGCAAACTGGGCTTGAACTGCAAATATAGCTTGCACTGAATTAAGTAAGCAGTGGGGAGAGGAGACAAGGGGGCAAAATCTTACGCTTCCCAGCTGCCTCATTTAAATCTTTTCCCCTTAATATATATATTCTAGCGTTCCCTGCCTAAAATTGTTGCTTTGTGTGTTCTTCCACAGTAATAATTTTTGCCCTCTTATTGTGTGGCCACACTTTTTTGGCCACACTGTGATGTTGCTCGTATGCACATGTCCCAGTTTTCCTCCATGAAATGTTGGGGGTATGGAAGAACACTTTAGATTATTTCGCTGTGATTGGGTTGGTGAGGATTTGTTGAGCGTTCCCCTCTTCTTGCTGCCACAAATGACTCCTGACTCGCTTGTTTTGAGCTCTCTACTTCTTTTATGCCATTCCTCTGGGAGTTGGGAAAAGCAGGAGACTTGATTGTTGTGTGTGGAGTTTCTGTCATTCTTGTGGGTTCATCAAACATATCTTTCTTTCATAGAGGTGTGATAGTAACTGGGTTAACTTTTCTTCACACTATGATGCCTTCCTCACCCACTTACCATGCTTCACCAACTCTGCAAAATCTCTTTCCAGGTGACTGTGAAAATGAATCCCCTGCTCTGGATGATTCTGGTGGAGGGACCCCAAAAGACAGGTATGTTTGTATCTGCCTCTCCAAAACCTTATATGAGAGATTTGCAGGTATTTGTGAAGAGATTCTAGTTTGGTATAAAGGTGGTATGAAGGTGACAGAACTTGGGAAAGTTAAGGTTTTTTTTTTAAATTTGTTTTTGCGTTTTTTGCACAACATGTTCCAGAACCTCCCAGCCAGCATGCCCATTGGGGATTCTGGGAGCTGTAGTCCAAAAAATTACTTCTACAGGCTCTGGTCTTTTTCACATGAGGGGAACTTGGGATTACGGTAAAAACTGAAGTACATTCTCCATGCCTGTAGTCTGACCACTCCAAAATCTTCAGTCTGATCAAAGGCCCTTTCATACTACACAGTTTTAGCACTGTGATTCCACTTCAGCTGTTATGCTTGCAATTTAAGGAGGGGTATTCAGAATTCTCAGTTAGAGAACTTCAGTGCCTCTCTATCAGGTCAGCTGTGCTCTCCCTGCCATATAATGCCTTGATGTTTGAAAATGGGCTTTATTGTGTTGTAAGGGGAATGTTATTTTAATAATCCCTGATAAGGATGAACAGAGGCAGCTGCAAGGTTGTACAGTTGGTAGGCAGAATGAGATTCTGGGAAAAGAGTTAATTAGCTGACATGCTAATTTGAAATATTACAGTTTGTAAGGTACTGCAAATCCAATAGTTCTTTAGTCTTGGCAGTTGCCAAGGTGTGCAGGTATTTTCTTCAATGTTCTTGAATAAAGCTTTTGAAATTCTCTAAGCCTGTTATCTGAACATGAA
This sequence comes from Cyclura pinguis, assembly GCA_030412105.1. Classification (NCBI taxonomy): domain Eukaryota; kingdom Metazoa; phylum Chordata; class Lepidosauria; order Squamata; family Iguanidae; genus Cyclura; species Cyclura pinguis. Next base: position 133,128,796 of record CM059604.1, on the reverse strand, counting down.
GCTATCCTGTACATCACACTCTCCAAACTACAAATCGCAAGATTCTATAAGATGCAGCAGTGGCAGTAAAGAGAATCATGGTACTACGTTTGTGTAGTACTGTGGTTCTTAAACTCTGATCCTCTGGTTGTTTTGGACTTCAGTTCCCAGAAGGCCCAGCCCCCTTGTCCAGTGGTCAGGTATTCTGGAAGCTGAAGTTGAAAACACTTGGAGGACCAGAGAGGACTCTATGGCTATTTCTGTACTAGATTGTTATAGCGCTATTATTCCACTTTCAACATCCTGTGGAATCCTGGGGTTTGCAGTTTAGGGAGGGGCATTTAGAATTCTCAGCCAGAGAGCTCTTTGGCCTCAGTAAACTACAAACCCCAGGATTCCATAGGATGTTGAAAGTGGAATGATAGCACTATCACAATCTAGTGTGGAAATGGCCTGTGTCTCTCATTCCTCCCTTCCTTTTTGCTCTTCCCTTGCTTTGCTTGTTTGTAGATCTTCTGCTAAACTTTCTCAGAATTTAACAGACTTTTTTAGCACCATAAAGGGAAGAGAGGAAAAGCAGCAGAAGACAACAGATACAGATTTCTTTTTCCAGTTTCCATGCATTTGAATTGGGGCGCTTTCACACTACACAGTGATTGTGTTGTGATTCCGCTTTAACTGCCATGGTTCCATCCTGTGGAAACTAGATTTGCAGTTTAGGGGCTTGTATTTAGAATTCTCAGCCAGAGAGCTGTAGTGCCTCCTGAAACTACAAATCCCATGATTCCTTACGATGTAGCCAAGGCTGTTAAAGTAGACTCAGAGCACTATAACTGCTTAGTGTGGAAAGGCCCCTGGTTTCCCTATAACTGTGTATTTTAACTCTGACTCACTGTCAAGGGCCCTAGGAGGGCTGTTTTTAGGGTTGCTTTCAATCTTGTACAGGGATGGGCCAACCGAATAGTCAAATCCTGGGTAAGGATTCGAGATTCCCGAATCCGAATCCCTGTGCCAAAATAGGCAAACCGAATCTTTCGAATCTGCCAACTAAATAGATTGTTGGAGACCGGGATGCCTGAAAACTTGGGAGACCATATATACTAGGGAAGATAGTAAGTAGGTGAGGTTTTCCCTTGCAGTAATAATGGCCTTTGCTAACAATTTCACAAATTATAGCTGGGCTTGTATTCTAAGATATTTAAATTGAACATTTCATATTTAAGTTTAGTACTTGAGTGGAAGCTACAGGCTTGAGATTTCAAGGACAGCTGAAACATTGCATTGCAAGCTCCCTTGCAAACCTCTTTCAGACACAATTCTGGGGCTTGGAGTTTCACAAGGTGTCACAGCCTTCTCTGCCAAAGTGTACTGGTGCATCATCAAACTACAAACCCCAGGATGCTAGAAGGAGCTATGCAAAGAAAAGCCAATTTTGACCTGGATTATCTCTCTACTGTAGTACGTGGCCCTGTTTATACAGGCAGGAAAATGAGGGATTAATCCACATTTTCCTGCCTGTGTAGAAAGGGCCTTCATGTCATTTTCAGTCTGGGGAGATCCTGAGGCAAAACTAGGACAATTGTCTTGGCCAGATTTCTGCAGGGGTAGGTTTGCCTTTGCCTAAGCTTTTGCTAAGGCTGAGAGAGTGCGTCTTGCCCAAGATTATCCTTCTTTCCCTTGCTTTTTAAACTCTTTTTTAAAAAAGGATTTGAAAGATTCGAGATTCATGAGATTCGCGGATTCCCAGAACCTTCCAGGGATTCAGATCCGGATCCGGATTCGGAAAATTCTGGATTCATCCCATCCCTAATCTTGTATATTATTTCATTTTGATTTCCTTGCATTTCAGGAGCTGTTCTGTGTTATCGCTCAAGGGCCCTGACTGGGGGCTTTACCTCCAGGATGGTAAGTGGGAAATGGGTTGAAGAAAATTGTTTAAGGTAAGAACAGAGGTTGGAAAAATTAGATACAGCTGCAGGATGGTTTCTTGAAGAAGAGGCGTTGTCAGGGCTTGCAACATTCCTTTTTTAAGGACTGCAGCTCCCAAGAGAAAATGAGGGTGAAACTATGATTTTGAGGTTCTGAAATTGTTGTCACTATTTTGCTTTGTTTTGAATAGTTGATGTTACAATTTATAATTTGATGTCATGCAAAAGAGGGTTAAAAATTGTAGATGATATTACTTTGTTGCTATATTTTAATATTTTTTCATATATGTTACATATACTATACTAGATATCAATATATTTTAAAGAGACTAACTCATTTATATTATAGACTTATAGACTTACGATTAAGCAGCAATGTTAACTTTAATTGTTTGAGGTAGATTTATGGTACTAGTATTTAGGTAAAAGATTATGGGTAGTTGATAGTTGGGGCGAGAACCAACTTTTATTATGTGTACTAAGTATTTGGTTTTTTTAGTTTTTCGTATTTGTTAGTTTAGATTTATTTGTTGCTATTGCTTATTGTTAATATTTGTAGATGTTTATTTGTACTGTGTATTTTATGTTGTTTTTTCTTTTTTCTTTTTAAAATACTTAATAAAATATTTTTTTTAAAAAAGAACTGCATTTCCTAGAACAGTCATACTGACTGGGGGATTCTGGGAGCTGCATTCCCAAAAACGCAACTCTTCCAGGTTCCACATTGGCCAATGGCTTTATGAGTACAGGTTCCCTTACTGATCTTCTCTCCAGTGAAGGGGCATTGATGTGTTTGGGATACAGGGACAATACAGTGTGCCCTCTTCTGGCATGACCTCCACTTGCATGAATGTGAGGTTGCGTGTTGCGTCGCATCCCATTATAGTCAATGTATGTGATGAGCCCATGCTTATGCTGCTGTGGGCTTGCACACATTGCATCAATTGACTACAATGGGGCATGATGTTTAAATTTTTTGTTTATGCAGATGTTCTTGGAACAGAACTGCCACCTATATGGCAGGCACACTGTATATGTGATCCTATCCGCATACATATACTTCACTTCAGTTTTTTGAATACATGGAGCAAATGTCTGAACTGGGCTTCCAAAGAGACTTATGGTGTTGGGTTGGACCTGATGTCTATTTGGGTCCACATGTTGACCTTCTGTAATATAAGTCCTGGTCTCTGAGTTTTTCTCTTTCTCTTTAAAACACTCTGCCTGATTTCCCATCTCTCCCCTTTACAGAGCCCCTGTACCAAACGTATCGCCAGGCTGTCATCTCTAAAGAGATCAAACGGCAAACGGTTCCCCGCAACAGCAGCTTCAGCAGCTCAGATTATGGGGCCCCTTCCCCTGGAGAAGGACCCTCTGGGCCTCGTGGTCCCATCCCGCACAGCACGCTTTGGCAAGAGCTGCCTGCTGTGCGAGAGAGTGGCCTTCTGGGAAACATTAGTCCCGAGGAGCGGAAGATGCAAGAGGTGAGTTAGCCAGGTTTCCCCTGCCTCATCCTGTGCCACCTGATAATTTTTTGGAAAGAGGCATCGGAAAATGACTGTGCGGGGCTCTGCATCTTGAGAGACAGTATGGCATAATTGTTAGAGCACTGGACTGGGACTTGGAAGATTTAAGACTGAGTCCCCACTCAGTTGTGAAACTCTCTAGATGTCCTCAGGCAATGGCACATACTCTCTGACCTGCTTCATAGGGTTGTCATGAAGTCAAGGTGGGGCAGAGAGAATAATTTATGCAGTGGTGAGCTAATGAGAAGAAAAGAGAATATAAATACAAAAAAGACATACAAGTGGGCGAAAAATGTTAAAAGATAAAATAAATCTACAGAATAATCACTGATCAGTTGTACACATTTTAAAAATACACCATTCAACCATATAGCAGGACAGGTGAAGGTCTACAAGGCATAAACCAATAGCTGAAATCCCAGTTTTGGCCGGTCGTTGTTCAGACAGAGGCCAGGTGCATTTCAACCAGCAAATTCTCATGTTTTTCAGTCCTTTCCCCCAGACAACGGCTGATATATTGTATAAATTCCTACAGAATAAAAATTCCTCTTCCCCTTCACTACCCATAGCCAACATGGTGTGGTAGTCTGAGTGTTGGACTAGGGCTCCAGGAAACCAGGGTTCAAGTCCCCACTTGGTCATAGAAATCCACTGGGTGACCTTGGGCAAGTTGTACTCTCTCAGCCTCAGAGGAAGGCAATGGCAAACACCCTCTCAGGAGCTCTTCCCAAGAAACCGCCATAGTTAGTTTGCCTTAGGGTTGCCATAAGTTGGAAACAACTTGAAGCCACACAGCAAAGGTAAATAAGTCCCCTATAATGTTAGAAGTCTTCTCTCCTCCTCCCTGGCACCATGTTGCATTATTATTTGCTTTATATCCCACTTTTCTCCTGAATGGAACTCAAAGCTGCTTACAATAAAAATTAAAACAGAACATCTAAAACAACATGGACTACAAAAGTTAAAACAAGCATTAAACCATTGTTGTCATGTGCCTTCAAGTCATTTCTGACTTATGGTGACCCTAAGGTGAACCTATTATAGGCTCTTCTGGGGCTGATAATGTGTGATGCTCCCAAGTCACCCAGTGGGTTTTCATAGCTGAGCAGGGATTCAAACCCTGATCTTCGGGTCATAGTCCAAGGCTCAAACCACTACAGCACACTGCCTGTCACTGTACTTTCACTTAAAACACTATTTTTAAAACATTAAAAATATAAACAATTAAAACACTTAAGATTCACAGTCCATATTGAAAACTGCACACCCAATTACACATCACTCAACTCTGGTCAGCCAAGGTTGAAGGCCTGCTTACACAAGAAGGTCTTTGCCTGCCCACAAAAAGACAGCTGAGAGGGTGCAAATCGAACCTCTCTTGGGAATTTCAAAGCTTAAAAGCAACCACTAAGAAGATTCTTTCCCATGTCCTTACCAGCTGAGCCTGGGGGGTTGGTGGAATGGAGAGAAAGCCCTCTCCTGAAAATTATAAGACTCGGGCAGGCTAATATGGGGAGATGTATGTTTTGCAATCTCCTACCATTGACTTCTGTTTCTATTGTTTTTGCTCCACGTGTCCAGAGCCTTTTTGAGGTGGTGACTTCAGAGGCCTCGTATCTACGCTCACTGACCCTTCTGATCGAGCACTTCATGGAGTCACGGGACCTGGCATCCACGATTCTCCTGCGCGAGCACCGGATTCTCTTCTCCAACATCCGCAAAGTCAAGGAGGTCAGCGAAAGGTCAGTGCTTCCTCTTTCCCCATGTCTCCAGGCTAGAGATGTCAAATTTCTGGAAATTTTCATGCTGGGGAGAAAAAAAACCCATATTTTTTTTCCTTGGACTTCTTTTACAGGGGAAAAAAACACCAAAACATTTGGAAAAATTGAAAAAAAAGTGAAACATTCATTCCCTTTACACACTGAAAGTCATTTTGTTAACATTTAGGAACATAAAATGCATTATGAATAAGTTGGTTTGGCATACAATCATCATGTCTGATATATTATAGCAGGGGGTTGGACTGGGTTGCCCCTGGAGTCTCTTCCAACTCTATGGTTCTGTGATTCTATGATTAAAAGTACAGTTTATGTAGGAAAGTATTACAAATGGAGTGTATATCTTAAAAAATGATTTAGTTACAAATGGAGTTACAAGGTTCTTGAATTGTAAGGAACACCTGAACTATAAAGAGCCCTTTTGGTTTTACTAGTTTATGAGAATCAGGAAAAAACAAAAATAGTAAGAACAAGAGAAACCATCAATATTATTAAAACAAAGACAATTATTTTATCTCCCTAGTCCTCCACAATGCCAAACAGATATAAAACACTCACTTCCATAGAAAGAACTGAGAAAAGCAAACCAAGACCAGGAATTCTAATGGTATGAGATACAGTATGGCCATTTCTGCACTAGACTGTAATAGTGCTATTATTCCACTTTCACCATCCTACAGAATCCTGGGGTTTGCAGTTTAGGGAGGGGCCTTTAGAGTTCTCAGCCAGAGAGCTCTTTGGCCTCAGTAAACTACAAACCCAGAATTCAACAGGGATGTTGAAAGTAGAACCATAGCACTGTAACAATGTAGTGTGGAAATGGCTTATGTAGTCTTACCTAAACATCTGCTTGCTGTGGGCCTTTGGATATTGGACTCATCATGCCTTGCCATTGGTTAGTCTGCCAGGAATTGGAATCCAACTACATCTGAAGGCCTGTAGGTTTCCCAGACCTGTTCCTACACATTCAGAGGAAAGCACATGCTTATTTGAAAGGCCGTGCTGCATTATCCATCTCATAATGTGGAACAGCTCTTTTGATCATGTATCTCAGCACTTTTGACTCATTGTGAAGGTAGAAGTATCAGGTCCAAGATCACGTACCCAAATCTACTATCGTGGGGGAAGGATGAACCTAAACTCAATTGCTAATACCAGATAGAGTATTGTCATTGAACCAGTGGAATTTATAGAAGAGTTAATTCTAGTAGTTTGGATTAGAGTATATATGTTTCTATTGCTGCATATCAGAAATTAGTCCCCTCTTTTTGTCTGTGGCTTTTGTAAGCATCCTGTTCATGACTTTCCATGGTTCTGATCCAACCTCTTGGCAGATTCTTGCAAGACCTGGAAGGGCGCCTAGCTGAGAGCCTGCAGATCTCGGATGTCTGTGACATTGTGGAGGAACACGCCCAGCAAAGTTTCTCCGTCTACATTGACTATGTGCGGAACCAGCTGTACCAGGAGAAGACCTACAGCACCCTAATGTGAGTGAAAGGGAGAGAGCAGAGCTTGGAGAACAATTAACTTTCTTTTTTTGGAGGGGGGACAACAAGATCCAAAATCTGCAAGCAGTGATATCTTTATTGGGCCAGCTCCAAAGCAAAAGGTACATTATGCAAGCTTTGTGAAATATTTCATGACATATTTTATGCTTTAGAGTTCGCCCAATAAAAGTATTGCTATTTGTGAAGCCCTCAGGCTTACAATCTAATTAAGACATGACACAAAAGGAAAAGGGGATGGCAGTCTGGGAGAGCATTCAGTCCAGCAGATACTGCCTCTTCTTCTTTCCCTCTGAGGCTTGGGCAGTGGCAGTTGGGATGGAGGAAGAGCCTTTCGTATGCTTCTGGGCATAATAGAACCGTGCCTACTTCTTCTGCTGCTGTTAAATAAATAAATAGAACCATGCCAGCTGGGGATTCTGGTGGTTGTTGTGCAACAAGGCAACTTTTCCCAGCTCTAAGAGAGGGAGAAGAGAATCAGAGAGGAAAGAAGTTTGCTAAACTGAGTTTTAGTAGTTTGAAAGGTCTGTAAATGTTAACAGGGAGATGCAATTAAAAATCAAACTCATCAAAACTTCCCCCTCTCCACTTTCTTTCCACTTTGTAGAATTTTTATACTTCTTTCAAGTCCTGTTTCCCAACCTATCTACTACGTTTTTCTTCTTGACTATGCTAGGAGAGGAGAAAATCTGTATCTCATGTAATATTCTAGAATGCAGGGTCATCCAGTAAAGATGAATGAGGGAAGAGATTCAGGACATTAAAAAATAAGTACTTCTTTGTATTGTGGAGCAGTAAAACATGGCATTTGCAACAGCATGGTACAGTGACAGCAAATAACAATCTGGGCAACATGGAAGCTCCATTCTTTCAAAGTTGATAGTGGCCAAGCAATCCAACTGCAGTACATTTATTGAAGAACTGCCTTGCTGGATCCAACATCTTGCTTTGCACAGTGGCCAGATAAATGCCTCTGGGAAGTCCATGGCTCGAATGGGAGATAGAGGGGGATAAGACTTATAAAGCACCAAACAGCATTCCAGGCAGGTTTGTTCTGGACCTCAAAAGAATGCAGTTAATTGCTTCAACTATGCGTCTCTTAAAATGACTAACACACCAGAAATAGTTGAGGTATTAAATACATTTTGGAATATTCCATTCTCTCTATGCTTATCCTTTAGTTACTACAGCCTTCCCTGATTTACATCAATCAACTTGAAGAAGAAGCTGAAACATTTTACTTTGAGACTTAAATATTTCTGTTGTTGTAGAAAAATAGAGATCGAGACCCACGGAGAGGAAATTCGAAAGGTTTTATTCAGCCAGCTGGGTCTCGGCGGAATCGCTTCCAAAGACCGAGAGCCCTGTTTCTAAGAACTCCCAACAATTTATACATTCTTGGATACACATTCTTTGATACAGTCTTATCATGTACGCTTTGCACCAGATGCACTACATACTACAATGGACAATAGACCATTCTGTTCTGTGACTGCACATTCTTAATGTTGCAAGTAGAAATTCTACCTCAGAATGTTTCTTTTCCACATTCTTTCTCACATTCTCCCTCACTGTCGTGTTACTTGTTGTAGTATAGTTTTTCCTTCTAAGCTCCTGCAGTGCTCAGAATGGCTTACATGCCTGGTTTTGGGAGAAAAGCAGAGTATAATTAATGTTAACACTAATAGTAGCATTAGTGTTAATACTGTAAGTATTGGTATTAATACAACTAGTACTAGTATTAATACTAGTGGTACTGTTAGTACTCTTATTAATGCTAATAACTAGCTAACTGCCTAAATCCAGTACAGGATGGCCATCTGTAATATGATGGGACTTTTCTTTTCCCCTGCTCCTCTCTTCCTTGTAGCTCCTAAGCTTCCCCGAAACCTGTTTCAGAGGGTTTTCAAGCCCTTTGGATGTTTTTAGGGCACATGAAGGCAAGGCCACATTAAAGTTTTCGTAGGTCCTAAGCAATCTTGTATTCAAGTCTCTGCCTTGTAGGCCATAAACTTTTTGTTAATCCTGTTTTCATAGGCGCTAAAGTTTTCATAGGCCCTAGATACTCTGACCCTTCTAGGAGGGCTACAGTGTGGGGGGAAAGCCCCCTCCCCATTTCTGCTGATGAAAATAATTCACTCAGTGGAACCATACTGCTGAATCCTGACATGCATAAATCCAGTCATCTGATTAAAAACAGGGTAGTCTTAAAAATTTTGAAGGCAAGAAAAAGGCCCTGTGCTAATGCCATTGTGGCTACTTAAGGACTGACACCTGGGGAATTGTATTTGTTATTACAACACAATATGCAATATATACTCTACCAGTTTCTGGGTGGCACTGGTGTGCTCAGGGGAATGCCAGGTTTTGCAGAAGTCCAAAACACAGATCTGTGTAGAAAGGGAAAAGGAGTTCGAAGGGGGAAACTGAGCATGCCCAGAATGTTGGCTGGTAGGCGGAAGAAAGAAGGAGAGTGGCATGGAATGTCTTGGAAGGCGCCTTCCACGCTGCAACATTTTGTTACAGGTCCCACTTGGTAGAGTTCCAGATCCTGTTTCCTGATCCTGCCTGCCACTTCTCTTCCCTCTCAGGGAGAAGAACCCCCAGTTTGCCACGGTTGTCACCCGCCTCCAAGAGCTGCCCCAGTGCCAGCGGCTACCCTTCATGTCCTTCCTGCTGCTTCCTTTCCAGAGAATCACCCGCATCAAGATGCTCATAGAGGTAAGACTTTGGATGCAATCCCTGGCAGGACAAAATTATAATTTATCTGTTTCCTTTATACCTCTCCTCCCACATGGGCTCACATCTCATGTGTGGGATTCCTACTCCTTTCCACTTTCTCCTTACAACAGCCCTTTGAGGTAGGACAGGCAGAGAAAGAGGTTGGCCTGAGGACACAGCCAGATCTATGTCTCAATGAGGACTAGCGTCTGGATCTCACAAGTCATATGCCCAGCCCTAACCATTGTTCTGCACTAACTCCGTTGTTGTAAATCAGGGCCAGAGAATCTCTTCTTCTCTCAAAGAACACATGCTGGTGTCAGGCAGTGCTTGAGTCAAAATCTTTCTGTCACCCCTTCCTCCTTGCTTTCTTTTCCTCCTCTCATTCTCTCTTTCTTTCATCCCTGTTTTCTTCTCTTGCTCTTTGCACCGTTTTGTTAATCTTTCTTTGGGCTGTACCTCTTCGGGTGAGTGGGTGGTGGAGATCAGCACCTTGAAAACCGCCTTTTAAAGTTCAGACTAAAAGCCAGAAGAGATTCACCATTCCACTGACATGGAAGCAGAGGTGTTGCTATGGCAAGGGGAATTTTTTTAAAAAAAAATTCTGTGAGCTAGAAAGATGTAAAACTCAGCGATCCTGCTGTGTAAGAGTGGGAAGCTACATCTGAAACTCCTTCCTCATTCAAAATTTATTTCTCTCTCCTCAGAACATCCTGCGCCGAACAGAAGAAGGCTGTCCGAGAGAACAGAACGCCATGAAAGCGTTGGCATCTGTTTCCAAGGTGAGTCTGACTAACAGTCAATATATGAACCCATGAAGAGCTTGGAAAATTTATTTTCCAGAATCCGTCGGTGAATATGTATAGAGGCTGGATGTTATCATTCAGAAAGGGAATGTTTCCTCAGAAGATATTATTATATCTAATAACTGCGGCAAGGTTGACATATGCGCAGCACTGGAAAGAAAAGAAACATATTGATATAGAAGAATGGAAGTTAAAAGTTCTGGATATGATAGAGATGGAAAAGTTAGCATTTTCTTTGAAGAATAACTCTATCCAGAACTTTGAGAAAGAATGGAAAAGAGTATTGGATTGGGTAAGGATATAAATGTATAAGAAATCAAAGAAGAAATAATGTAACTGTTCTTCTCTCTGTAAGATGGAAATTATGTCTGTAATGGCATGGAAATCATCAATTTCAACTGGAAGATTTAAGCATGGAAGTGTGTGTGGGGGAGGTTATTTTCGAGACAAACTTTCAATAAAAGTTGTACAAAAAAAAAAAGGGAACGTTTCCAAGCTCTGAGCTTCTGAAGCTGACTTACACTGAGCCAGACCTTTGGTCTAGGAAGTACAGTATCACGTGCTCTGACTGGCAGCTGTTGCCCTGGGCACATCCAGTCCTGCAACTAGATATTCTGCAGCCAGGGTTGGCAGAATTGAACCTGGAACCTTCTGCATCCGAAGTGTGCGTTCTGTTATTGAAACAACCACCTTTTCTGTAATATGTGGCTTGTTATATGTGCCTTCAAGTGAGCTCTGACTTACGGTGGCCCTATCATAAGTTTTTTTGGGGGGCAAGATTTATTCTGAGGAGGTTGGCCCTTGCCTTCCTCTCAGGCTGAGAGTGTGTGACTTGCTTGAGGTCATCCAGGGGCTTTCAGTGAATGAGTGGGGATTCCAACCCTGGTCTCCTGGAGACATAGTCAAACACTCAACTGTCTACACCATGCCAGCTCTTTTTCCACAATATAATACTACTTTAATATCAGTCTTTCTTATGGGTAATTCAGATCTGAGCTCTGATGACTATTGAGGTCTTTCTGAAATGGCATGCTCTGGGAAACACAGACTTTCAGGAGTCAAAGATTCCCTCCCTCCCAAAAAAGAAAAATATCCAGTGAGGTTTCAGCATGTTCAGTACCTTGGGGTGAACAGAATGGAGAACTGGTGTGGAACAGAATGGATTTTCTTGCAAGATGGTATAGTAGGCAGAAATCTTGGACAAGGGTATACGCCATGTAGCATCATTTTGTTGCAAATCATAACTCATCTTGTTTTAGTGTACCTCCAGACTGATTATAAGGACCAGAAAGTCCAAGGTTTTGTTCCTGCTCTTTCCAATTTTATTTTGGAGATCCTTAAATTTTTGTTCTTTCCAGAATATTTTCGGCCAGCTTCCAGTACAACCAGAGACTTTTTTTTAATCAGTTCCCCAGGCCAGTTTACTTTAACCCAGTATAAAATGGGAAAGGAAAGAAACAATATCTGGACTTTTCAATTGGTCAGGAAGCCCCCTTAGTTGTGGCAGATTCTTTAAGGCTCCTCTTCCCTACACAATAGGTCAGTAATTTCCTTATGGCCCCTGGTATACCGAGTCTTTCCTTTCTTGTTTTCCACAACTCTCTCTGACTAAGATTATAGAAGACTGTAATTCCGAGGTGGGACGCATGCGTCAAATGGAGGAGCTGATCCACATCGCCAGCAAAATTGAATTTGACAAGCTTAAGGTGAGCATGTATTCATCCTTGTAGCTTCTTGGGGATTGTGTCTACCTGCCATGGTCCTGTGTCTCTGCTTTTCTTTTGCTGCACCACAAAATGACACAGGTGATTGTCCTGTTGTCCTCTATTGGCCCAGGTTTGGAAGAAAAAGATGTGGTTCATGAAATCAAGTCCTTGCCTACTCAAGCTGGTTGATCCAGACCAGTTTTGTTCTGCAGCTGATCTTGGTCATGAACTTGATGCTTCATGAGGGACACATGGCATCACAAATTGCATAGGCTGGTCTTTTGTGGTCCTCTAGGACTCCGCCTTGCAGCAAGGGGCCAGGTGGCCCTGGGCGACACTTTCCTCCTCACCTCTTTTAATTCCTCTTTATTTCAGGCTGTCCCTATCATCTCCCAAAGCCGTCAGCTCTTGAAGCAGGGGGAGCTGTTGGAGGTAGTTCATCGGGGCACTATCTTTGGCACCAAGCCCAAACTGGTGCCCATCTACTTGTTCCTCTTCAATGACCTGCTGCTCATCACTCAGCGCAAGAGGTGAGTTGGGAGTTCCTTTGGCTTAATGCAGGTCAGGCTGAGAAGAGACTGAACGTAGCTTCGTATTTGATGGAGAGCTGGTCCCCGTATATGCTTCCCTGAGGATGGAAGTCTGCGGGAGGGTCCCTCCTCTGTGTCCCACTAGTAGGAGCAATACATTGTGGGAGGACATGGAGAGGGCCGTCTTTGTTGTCGGCACCCCAGTCACGAAATTCCCTCCTCTTGGAGGCTTGATTGCTGCCGATTAGCTGATTTCATTCCAGCACCAAGTTCAGCCCTGGCTTTTTATTTAGATCCTGTGGGGCTGAATGATTTGAAACCCCTGCAATGTTTTAAACAGTTTTAAAATTTTAAAATGTTCAGTTGTTTATTGTGTTTCTAGATAATTTAAATATTTTTATTGTTTTAGTGTTAGATTGCTTCCAAAACGATTTTGTTGCAATTTGTCCAGAGATCTTACCATATCGGGTAGCATATAAATATTTTAATAGATGAATAAAATGTAATTGGTTAGCCTCTTTCAACCTGGCACCTTTTGGGTGTGCTGGATTTTGGCGTGTTATCCGACTTGGGCCTGCTGGCTGGGGGATGATGGGAGTTGTAGCCCAACACGTCCAGAGTGCCTTGGATTGAAGAAAGCTGCACTTGGCTCTTTGAGAAAAGAATGGTGTGTGTATGTGTGTGGGATAGGGGCCGTTAGAAAGAAAGGAAGTGCTGAGAAATGAAGCTCCCCTCCCAATAAATGTTTTAGGAGGATGTGTGGTAACCCTCCCAGGTTTTAGTTTGAACTTTAAAAAGAGCTTTCTGAGGTACTGAACATATTTTGGGGATAGGGTTCAGCAGTCTGGATGGCACCTTTAAAATTCTGACTGCAGCCCAGAGTGAACTCACAGCCCCCATTGTTGTGGGGAGCCCTGATGGGTAATTATTGCAGATGTTGATGCTTTTCTGTGAATTCTCAGCTTGAACCAGCTGGACACTTTTTTAGAGCCTGCCACTTGTCCTTTAAGGGACGGAACATTTTAAATTGTAAGAACAATAAAAAAAAAATGCCCAGACACTTGTTTCTGCCTTCGGATAGTCCGACTGTGGAGATACACACATCATCGTGTGTATCTGATTTGAAATGGAGGTCAGTCTTTCAGACTACTGGCTTTTGAGAGAAAATGGAGTCTGTATGCTAATCCCATATCTTGGGTGTACTACTTGTCTAGACGCCAGCCTCCAGAAGCTGTGGTGGCCAGGAGGGGAATGCTGGGAGCTGTAGTCCAAAAGCAGCTGCTGCCCTGTGCTGCCTGTGCATACAGGCCTAGCGGCTGTGTAGCTTTTCTCCTCTGCTTCACTTGTCTTCTTTGCTCCCTTTGCCCCCTGCAGTTCCGAACGCTTTGTGGTGCTGGATTATGCCCATCGCTCATTGGTCCAAGCCCAGGGCTGTGGGGAGACCCACACAGGCCAGGGCGCAGAGAACAGCTTCTATCTGACGCTGATGGAGAACCACCAAGGGCGGAGTAGTGAACGCCTCTGCCGTGCTCCAACACAGTGAGTCGTTTTGGTGTTTGGGGGTGAGTGGGACAGGGTAGGGTTGGATAGCAAACAGCTGCCTAAATTTGTAAATGGTGTCCAGAGGAGGGTGACCAGAATGCTAAAAGGTGCAGAAACTGTGCCCTGTGAGCAGAGGCTTAGGGAGCTGGGTATGTTTAGCCTGGAGAAGGGAAGGTTAAGAGGTGACATGATAGCTATGTTTAAATATTTGAAGGGATGTCATATAGAGGATGGAACAAGCCTGTTTTCTGCTGCTCCAGAGACTAGGACAGGGAGCAATGGCTTCAAAGTTCAGGAAAAGAGATTCCATCTAAACATTAGGAAGAACTTCCTGATGGTAAGAGTAGTTTGACAGTGGAATGTGTTGCCTGGGAGTGTGGTAGAGTCTCCTCCTTTGGAAGTTTTTAAATAGAAGCTGGATGGCCATTTGTCAGGAAAGCTTATGTTCTATTCCTGAATAGAAAGGGGCTGGACTGGATGGCCATTGTGGTCTCTTCCAACTCTATGATTCTGTGGTGAGGAGAGATACAGTAAGATGCACCATTCACTTTCAAGGTGGAATCACCTTGGATTGCTTGGGGTGTTATACAGTCACAGAGTTGGAAGGAACCTGACAGAGTTGTTAACACAAGAAAGCAGGGAGGAGCAGAGCAATGTATGCTGTCTTCAGTTTAGGTGGCTGTTAGGGACATAGGCACATGCAAGTTTTCTTACGCCTGTGTCTGTCCTTTTTGGGGTGTTGCAGAGGTTGGTAATCCCTTCCTTCCTTGCAAAGCTGCCCCCCAATTTACTGTACAGCCTCTGAACCCCACTGCCTACATAGCTGTTCTATGCTTCACGGGGAATGGTCAGGATCAGAGAAGCATCTGGCAATGTCCAATGTCATAGCCAGATGCGAAGTGATTACATTATTGCTGAGAAGGCCTCTGGCAGATCTCAGCACTGATACAGTTATTTTGCATCTTGCTACAGGGACATAGCTAGGCACTTATCTGATCCTCCCCATTAGGCATGGAATGGCTGTGCAGGGAGCTTCAAAGGCTATATGGTAAGTCCAGCATGGTGGTGGTATACAGCTCAGCCTGGTGTAGGTCTGCATGTGGAATTGGGATGTTATGCTGAGCCATACAGGAGCTGTATGGAGCTGACATCTCCCTATATGGGCCTGGCCAAATTCTAAGATCCCTGAGGGATTGCTTTGTCTCATTCCCACCACTGGAATTCTGGACTCAGTTGATGTTTTGGTGAGGCTGCTTTGTATGATCCTTCTGTAGCCCTGTACTAAAGTCCCTTTGCTGCAAATCTACTACTGGAAAATAGCTGATCATGGATTTTGTCTCTGGTTTCAGGTCAGATATGCACCGCTGGATAGGTGCTTTCCCCTCGCACGATTCCCAGTCTAATGGAAAGCAGGAAACCATCTATGAGGACTGGGGTGAGAAGCTCTTTCTTTTTTTAACACCCATCAGCTCCACACCCAAGCTCGGGAACATTTTGGATTGCAGCTTCCAGAATCCCTTCAGTCAGCATGGCCATTTGCTGTGGGGTATTTTGGTAGCTGTAGTCCAAAATTCTAAACTCTGCTTCCCTCACTGTTTAAAACAGCAGGTCCTGGCAGTAGAACCAAATGAGCCAGCTTAAGGTAGATTCTGGGAATTTTAGTTCAAGGTGTCAGGAGGACAGCAACTTAAGGAAGGCTGCCCTACGTAGATGTCCTTCTTACTTTTCCCTTTCTCTCCGTCTTCTCCCCACCCAGATTGCCCCCAAGTGCAGTGCACCGAGGCCTACACCGCCACCCAGGCTGACGAACTGAGCCTTGAGCCCACCGACATTGTGAATGTGCTACGCAAAACGAACGAGGGTGAGTGTGTTCACTGTGAAATGCAGTGCAGGCGGATATACTGAGTAATCAGTGAAAGAGCCAATAGGGATTAATGGATTCTGTGCCGTTTGGTTGGTGAATCCTCTCTTGGTTTTATTCTGCTGCTTTCAAGTAGCTATTGCTGTAGTGTGCCTTTAAATCATTTCTAGCGTATGGTGACCCTGAGGTGAACCTACCATGGGGATGAGAGTGACGCAACCAAGGTCATGATTTTCCATGGCTGAGCAGGAAATTGAACTCTGGTCTCTACGTTTTTAGTCCAATGCTCAACCACTGTACCACACTAGCTCTAAAGTAGCTATCTCAGGTGCTAATCTTGAAAAAAGTTCAGAGCAAAAACCTGGGGTGTGTTGTTGTCTCACTGACATGGAAGACACAATGAGATAAGAAAATATAAAACCTGACTCGCAGCACTGACAGACTTGGGAGATAAATAAGTAAAGCATATATAAATATATTGTAAATAACAAATACATGATCCATACAGTTTTGTAATAGCACTAAAGGCACTTTGCTATGATTCCAAGTTTTGGGAAAGTGAGGGGGTATAGATACAGTGAAAGAGGAAAAGGAGGGGGAGGAGGTTATCAGTCAGTCATAAATCTTTGAACTGGTAGAAGACTGACTAATAGCCATTGGTGTGAGCAGGTCAACACTTGAACAAAGGCCAGAAGCATTTCAACAGAATTGTCCTCCTCAGGGTCTCATATAATAGGAATACAGACAGAAACCAGTAGTTGGCCTTGAAAAGGGCAATTAAAATCTCTCAACTCCCCATTTTCTTCTTAGCATCTGATATTTAGATCCTGGAAGTATTCTATTTCTGGTTGCTATGTTATTTTATTCACATTTCAGGCCCAAGGACTATCAGCAGCCACATATGTGGCTCATTTGGCCTTTTCTTACACTTACAAAGACCAAGAAAAAATTTAAGACCAAGATCCTGTATGGGAGGCATAGCTGTGATGGTGTAGCTGGGGTTTCATCTCCTAATTTGAAACCCCTTCCAGCCCACTGTAAAAGCCAGGCAGCCTCACCAGCTAAGGACTTTTGAGGTGCTGGAGAACAAGCGACTGAAGAATGATGTGCCCAGTCCCCACTGCCAGTGAGCTGTGGTGGGGAACGCTGTGTGTATGATCCTTCAACGCTCCACTCGCCTTTGCCTTAGAACTCCTTGGCAGCAGGGCTGTCTGGGTTTTAAATGGTGCCGCAGCCGTAAAGGTGAATAGCTAACTTTTTGAGGCTGCAAGATTACAATATTATAAACATCGCAAAGGAGTGGGGGCTTTCAGGGGCTGCAAATTAAGGCCCCTAAGAGCCATAAGTGGTCAGCAGGCCACACTTTGAGTGTTCCTGCTTCATAACTTATACACTTATAAATAGACCTAAAGATATTAGCCATGGACACGGTGACTCAGTACTCAGATGAGTCATCAGCCACTATTAACCATAGAACAGGTCAAACCTCTTTTATCTGGAAATCTGGAAACTTTCAAAACCCAAAATGTTTTGCCTCCAGCTGCCCACTCCTACCTTTGAGGTGGCAGCTGAGACGTTCCTATTCATTCTCCTCTCCAGATCCTCAGTCTCTCTCTATTGCTGCCGGCTGTCCACTTTTGCCTTGGAGGCAGCAGCTGCAGTGCCCCTGCTCATTCATTTCTCAGGAGTGCCACCACTGTGCCGCGAAGGCAGAAGCAGGCAACTGGTGGCAAAAAGAGAGACTGAGGACCTCTGAAATGGCAGGAGGCGTGGATTTGTGCTAAGCACTACCCTTGGATTCCCACCGTTTCACAGATCCTCAGCTGTCCTCCAGTCTTGTGTCTCATACACAAGTAGCATATGAACAAGATACAAGGCTGTTCCATAAGGATACTGTGTTCCAAAATCCAAAATACAGACTACTTCTGGTCCTAAGCATTCTGAAGTAGGGAGGCTCAATCTGTAGCTTCTAATGGAACCTCCATGTTGAAAGGCAGTATACCTCTGAATATAGGTTGCTGAGTAGTTCTTGTGCTTTAAAAAGAAACACATACATGTACACACATGGTGGAGGGGCATAAATTTAGAAACTGATGGATCCCTGGTTCTTTTTCCTCTTCCCCACCACCATTGCAGGTTGGTATGAAGGCGTTCGCCTGGCGGATGGCAAGAAGGGCTGGTTCCCCTCACGCTACGTGCAAGAAATCACCAATGAGCATGTGCGGCGGCGCAACCTTCGTGAGCGCTACCGTGTCCTGCAGGCTGCTCGCCAGCTCCAGCTGACACGCACCAGCCATGGGAAGGGCAAGTATGGTTCAGCCTGAGACGGCAGGTGTAGAACCACTGAGGGGGCCACGAGAGAGGCTGACCTGCATGCATGCGTTCTGTTAATGCTGGGCTCAGAACCGGATCAACTTCTGCTCTGTTGGGCACAGAAGAAGCACTGCCACAGTGGGCTGCTGAGGATAGGTGATGACACTGGAGTATGGTTTTCAGCAATGATGGAAGACCAGCAGTGGAAGGAAGGCAAATGAGAGCAAAGTGTCTTTGTTATCCTGAGCTGATGGCTGCTGTAATGCCACAAACTGGCCTCCAGAGGTGCTGAAGGCACACTTCCAGATCTGCCTCCCCTGCCCCTTATTACCAGAAGGGGACGACAGAGTGTCAGCATTTTCGTTTGCACTGCACTACACACACACCAAGTG
This sequence comes from Cyclura pinguis, assembly GCA_030412105.1. Lineage (NCBI taxonomy): Eukaryota > Metazoa > Chordata > Lepidosauria > Squamata > Iguanidae > Cyclura > Cyclura pinguis. The sequence continues at coordinate 133,110,209 of CM059604.1, read as the reverse complement.
ACTTATGTTACCCTACTTAGAGGCTGCCACATTTGACTGGTTTCACAGTATCCAAAAGGACATATTCCCCCAGCGAAAGGAGGGGAAAGGTGGGGTTTGCTGTCTCAACTTACACTATTGGGTGGGGGGAGGGCACCTCCTTTTCAGCTGTGACATTGTCAGATTAAGCACAGGGAGTTAGACAATACAGGGGCTGTGAGGTTATGGCCCCCTCTTCCAACCAGATTCAGTGGTGCATAACTTTTTTTACTCTGACATTATGCAGCTGATGCCTCTCTTCAAACTGAGGAGAGGCAGACGGGTCTTCCCTTGTACCTCAGATAATGTGAAAAGGGCACACTTTCCTTTTTCCTACCATGAATCACTTGGTCCAGGTGTATGAACAAAGCATCTCTTTCGTATTCTCTGAGGTCAGAGCTTGGGAAAGTAACCTTTTTTGGACAGCATCTTCCAGAATCCCTCAGCCTCAGCTTTGTCTGAGGTGCAAGCTGGCACTGGAGAACACACACGCCTATTTCCTTGTTCTCTTCAACAAGAATGGACAGCAGATTATGCGTATCAACCCACCCATGGCCTGGCACAGTGGCAGTAACATGGTTTGGGCCAGAACTGTCTGGGCCTGGTTCCTGCTTGCAGGGTAGCAGTTTCCAGCCATGGGCTCAAGAGGGTGCTGTAACCTCTGTGCATGCCTTGCTTATTTCCCAGCAACCTTTGTTAGAAACCTGGTGTACAATGCAGTTGAAAGTTTCCATCCTCCCAGGCATTTTATAGATGAGTAACTGCACTGGGTGCCAAACACGTTGCCATCTTGATGCCATTTCTGCCAGTATTCCCCAGCCCTTTCCAGTCTTCCTTTCCCTGGCATCAGCTTGGGGCCTTCTCTACCTCAGCCAGGATGTTCCTTTTCAACTAGGGCTCTCCTTGCTTCTTCATCCCCCTTCTGGGGGTATCTAGGGCTACTGCTTCTCTCTTCACTTTGAGCCTAGACCTTTCCCCCTCTGGTGCTGGCATCTTTCTGCTGCCCTTCCTCAAGTATTTTCTCCCTAACGCCAACCTGCTTGATTACCGCACCCCACAACTATGGAGTTCTTCCCTGTGCTTCCTAACTTGGAACCATGGACCCAAGACAGCTCGTATTTATTACTTTGAACACCCTCTTGCTTTCCATTTCAGAAGAGGAGCTTCCACATCCACCTGCTAAAAATTGTTCAGAGCCCCTGCTAATGTTTGGGGTGTGGAGGGGGAAAAGATGGTTTAATTTATTCTGTACCATATTTGCTTGCATTGTTGTCTTTATTTTGTGTCTTTTTCTATCACAATTGCTTGTTGTTGTTTTTTAAAATGAGGATGATGATGGAAAATTCTCTGTGTGTGACTCTGTTGGTCTTCTGCCTCAAGTTTTGCACTTTGGGTTTTGATGATGATGCACAGAAAATGGTGGTTACAGATTCCTTGGTAGGCTAAAGCTGTACTTGCGTTAAGATATGAGAAGACTAAAAACCAGCCTCATAATAGTGTCTCCTGTCCTTACCAATAGCCCTCTTTCACGCTACACAACTATAGTGCCATTATTCAATTTTTAAGTGCAAGAGCAACATTCGGCGGAATTCTGGGATTTGTAGTTTAGGGAGGCCCTAAAATGCTATCTGACTGAGAATTCTAAATTCCCTACCATGATCTGCAAATCCCAAGATTCCATGGGATGTTGCCATGGCAATTAAAAGTGGAATTGTAGCACTGTAATTATGTAGTGTGAAAGGACCCCCGGACATTAGGACTGTAGTTTTAAAAACTAGGCCAGAGCAGACTGTGGGAAGATAGATAAAAGTGCTGTTTGCCAAGTTTTAAATAATTCTGAAAAACCCAGGGAGCTGTACAAAGAATTCTAAATGGGGGCACCTTCTGTGTTGTACAAATGCTCATCATGACAATATCAGTAGCTATGCTTGGACCCTTTCCTGTGAAAGAGATCCCAAAATGCAGGCCACTAACTGATCCATAGCAACAAATCTAACAGTTTTTCATTTCCGCATGAAGTCTTTTGTAAAGCTAATGGGTCTTATTTGCCAGTTCAAAACCAAGCCACCCCAAGATACTTGGCATGCCAAAGGGAGTTCTTCACAATATTGTTGCAGAGAAAAAAACATTCATCTTTCCGCAGCTACTGAAGGGATCACAGCTAACCTCAGAGAGAACAAGGAAGGCCTGGACTGCTGCAGAATAGGCTGGAATTCATAGGGGACTCACATTTTCATAACTCATGTGTGGGAAGTAGAAATGAGCAGTTTCACAGTGTCCATATTCATCAAGAGGCCGCTGTGAGGTTACTGCATGGGGACCAAATCCATAATGGGACTTGACACACAATCACACCAGTGCACATTGGGACAATGGCTAGGGAGTGCAGATGCTCATTGGAAGAGCCCAGTGCACATTGGGACACGCTCGCTGGTGTCCTGTTATGCACCTTCACAATTCACGAATAGAAGTACAGCATCTAGGTCAAGGGAAGTGATAGGACCACTCTGTTTGGCTTTGGTCAGACCTCAGTTGGAATACTATGTCCAGTTCTGGGCACCACAGTTCAGGACAGAGTTTGACAAGCTGGAACATGTCCAGAGGAGGGCTACCAAAATGGTATAAAGCCTGGAAACCATTCCCTGTGAGGAGTGGCTTAGGGAGCTGAGTATGTTTCGCCTGAAGAAAAGAAGGTTAAGAGGCAATGTGAAAGCTATGTTTAAATATTTGAAGAGATGTCATATGGAGGATGGAGCAAGCCTGTTTTCTGTTGCTCCAGGACTAGGACATGGAGCAGTAGCTTTAAACTTCAGGAAAAGAGATTCCATTTGAACATTAGGAAGAACTGCCTGACAGTAAAAGCAGTTTGACGGTGGAATATGTTGCATTGGAGTGTGGTGGAGTCTCTTTCTTTGGCAGTTTTTAAACAGAGGCTGGATGGCCATCTGTTGGGAATGCTTTTATCATGTATTCCTGTATGACAGAATGGGGTCAGACTCAATGGCCCTTGTGGTCTGTTCAACTCTATGATTCTATAATTCTAGGATTCCTTAGTGCTTCTGCTATGCAGCCAAGTACGCATAAAGTTATGCAACATAGGCTGCGATAAGACAATTCCAGCCATAGATCCAGCTGATCAAAAAGTACTACCCGTTCAACCATGACCAGAGTTTGGAACACTGCTTCTTAAGAGTAATTTATTGCTTTGGTGTGTGCCTTGTCAGTTTTACTCTTTACCAAAAGCACAACTTTGTGCTTTTTTATTTTTTTTCCAAAAAGTATACTTAAAAGTGGCCTCAAATCCACCAAAAGCAGTATTTTAGGCATAACAGGCAGACATTGTTCATGTTTATTTAAAAAACAGTGATGTTACTATTATGTAACACTGTTATGTGTTACTTTTTAGCTCTGGCTTTGACTTCGCAACCCCCACTTTTGATACACTAATTCTAAGCATGCTTCATTGCTGAGAAGTGGGCAATTTTCCTCCTTTTTCCGTGTGTGGCATGTTAATGGACTGCCATTGTTCCAGCTGCAGGATCAACATTAGTCTTGATTGCTTTCAAAGGCATTTTGGCAATTGCATATATATTGATTTCCTCTGCTGAACTTCTGCCAACTAGGAGTCTTGTCCAGAACAGTGATATGGAATCGGGCAGGGTTCCTCTGAGCAGAGGTGATTTTACAGGCGCTCTCAAAAGTAAGCCGTCTGAGGTAGAAGGGGGCCGTCTTCGATTTTAAATCTTGGCTTGGGAATTGCTTGAAAAACTGGTACCACGATTACATAAACCCATGATTTCACTTGTGGGGCTTCACATCTGGGAGGAACAAGATTTTTGATATAGGATTTTTTTCAACTTGCCGATAATTTCCTACAAGGATTGCCAATAAGGTTGCCAGAGTGAAAACGGGAGAGGATTCTAGTGCCTTTGATTTTATGAAGAGAATTTCAGCAGATGCTGCTTGTTACTTGATCGTGTGACAAGCAACACTGGCTGACATTTGTTCTACACAACTACAGGAGCACCCTTTTTTCCCCTGGCATATCTGTCTGCCTTACTTCCAAATATAGGCTTAGATGGGTCCCTTGCACCCTCTAGGGAGGGCGTGGGGACTCCAAATTGTTCTAGGTCTTGACAGCTTTTTTCATTTCTGATTTTGAAAAAATGGACCATCTTGGCCTTAAAACAACTCAGGGAGAAAAGGGGCAAAAGTAATTTCACCCACCCCTCATAGTAAGGGTGGGAATCAGGTAGCCCTCCAGAGGCTGTTTGACTGCAACTCCCATCAGCCCTAGCTGGCATTAGCAATTATGAGGCATTATGATTCTGACAACCCCAGAAAGGGCACATGCTTCTCAGCCCTGTCTCAGATTCTGTAGAGGATGTAAAGGGATATTTCTGAGGAAGGAAAATGGAGGGGTTGGGACAGCACAAGGTCCATGTATAGTCCCCCTGAGAACCAGGGGTGATGAGGAGTTCGTGGCCTCTGGATCGCTGGAAGTGCCCCAGCACCAATTTATCAGCTTGAGAGTGGTGGGAGGAATGGTGCTTTTGCATTATGCGCTAAGAATGTCCTAGTAAGACAAGCGCTACACGAAGGCAACTGGCCAGTGTGTGATTCTCCAGATGCTTGTTGCTGTGTGCCTTTAAGTAAGAGAGTGTGACTTGGCCAAGGTTACTCAGTGAGTTTCTAAGGCTGAGCAGGGATTCAACGCTTCAGTCTCAGAGTTGTAGCCCAACATTCCAACCACGACATAAGGCTACCGCTCTCTCTAAATGCTGTTGCGTGTCATTCTGACTTATAGCAAACCTAAGGCACTTATTCACCCAAAATTGGGGCTCACGGCAGCTACCAGAGGATTTTCTTGGCCAGAATTGTTCAGGGGAAGTTTGGCATTGCTTTCCTCTGAGTTCACAGTGTGACTTGCCTAAGGTTTCCATGACCAACCAGGGATTCAAAGCCTGGTCTCCTAGAGTCCTAGTCTAACACTCAAATCACTACACCATACTGATTCTCTCCAGATGTTGGCACACTGTAATTTCCATCAGCCTTAGCCAGAAGAACCAATGGCAAAGGATGTTGGGAGATGCAGTCTTAACAATTTGAAGAGTGCCACCTATTCCCCATTTCTGCTTATCTGTAGACCACAGTGGTATCACTGCCTGGGCTCGAGCATACCTCCCTCTTTTCTCCCTCCACTTTCTCACACGATACTGACTGGTGTGCATCTAATTTAAAATGTAGAATTTATTTGGTGTGCTGCAGAACAGCAATGCCAGCAAGTTTAATGCACTGTTTTGAAAAGGAAGCAGCTGACACACGTCCACCCCATCAGCCAAGCCAGACTGGGGGCCAAAAGCCCACAGGATTATGGGAAGTTACACAAGGCTCCTTGCCATTACGTGCCTGCTGAAGGCCTCCTGCTGCCTCATGAGAGTTCTTGGCTCAAAAGCACGGACAAATTCAGAGAAACACCCCCAGAAAGGATAATCTCCACATTGGACCAAAAAGAACATTAGTCACACTTTAAGTAGTTCTTTGGGATAATCTTTACACCACTCAGATGGGCCGAGGAGTGCTTGGTGTGTGTGGGTGTGTGTGGCATCTCTTATCTTTGTCACAAAGCTGACCAAGTTCTTAACAATTTGAATATAGAGTTGGCACTCCTGCTACAGCTTAGGTAGCTGCCAGAGTATTAAATATTAGTCACGGATCATTTACCTCTTGCACTTAAGTCCCATCTCCTGTCCTGTCTCCATCTCCTGCTTCAATTTGATTGCCATAAAATATACAGATGTGTCCCCTTCTCCGCCCATGTCTTTGACGGCTGATAACCAACTGGGAATTCATAGGGATACTCCAAGTAAACGTTTGCTTCCTTCTGTGCTGTTCATCTTAGTTGTTTCTTTCTGGCCTTCCTCTCTTCTTGTTTTGAAAAGAGAAAGATGCCAGGAAAACTGCTCTGAGAATCCAAGACTCCCTTTCCCCTCTAAATTCTCTAACATATAAGATGGATGGTGACAGGTGAAATGTACTTTGCAGCTACTCAGAAACACTCCTGCTTTTTCACAAAAGTCACAGTTTAAGGCCTGGCATAACAGAACAAAAGCAGATATTTTTTGGTTCAAGTAAAGAACACAGCCCACAGTGAAGGGGCAGAGAGAGACCTGAGGGAAAAGGGGAAGAAAATGGGAGGTATACACCACTATTCTTTGGAAATTCAGTGTGGCTCAACTTAATGAAGAATTGCTGTGCCACTAACACAGAACACTTCCAGATGAAACCATGCAGCCTCATTCTGCGTACATCTGTGTGAGGAGCACGGAATACTGCTTTCCTTTGGTAACTCTCCCCTTGTTTCCTCTGTCTTCTCTCTTTCCTTACTAGAGAAAAATCTGTCAAGGAAGGAAAAACATACCTCCACAATACATTTGAACAGTGAGTAGTAAATAAGTAGTACTCCTCTTAACAGTCCCCTAACAAAGTTCGATGTGGCTAGGCCCTATTGAAGAAGCAGGGGAAGCTTCACTGGCAGACATCTTAGTTGACATTTGGAGAGGACGCTGCCATGTCTGTAGTCTTTCCCCTGCTTCAGGGCAGTGTGACTCTCCCGCTACATAGTATGTGAAGGGAGGATTAGTGGAACACCACAAGGCAGCAGTGGTCACTCTTGATCCAATGTTCAGTGCTAGGCAAGGACCATGTCTTTCCCTACCCTGGCATGTAGTTGTCCATCTTAGTCCTTTGTTTTGAAGGCACCAAGGCAGATGGGCAGTGGAAGCAAAATGAGAGACTGCTCTCCCCACTCCTCCAATCTGCTTTCTGTAAGTTTCCGGCTTTCAGTGTGTTGACCACCACAGCCCACTCAGTTCCCCTGGGGCTGAAGGGAGTGGTAGAGCTGGTGTTAGGGGTCCACAAAAGAGACCATGATGTAGCGAGTGCCACGGGTGGTGGGCAAGCCTTCGTGGTAGTGAGTGAGGCGACCGGGATGCATCAAGCTCCAGCCTTTGCGGGGAGATTCCACTTTGCAGTTGTAGCGGATAAATCGGCAGCCACCACCCTGTCAAGTGGATAGAAGAGAAAACTAGATTTAGAGATGGAGAAACAGAGAAAAGACCTACAAGTATTGTTATACTAGCACTCTCAGTTAGGGTCAAGTGATGGGGGGAAACATCTAGCTGAAGTGGCTGTCCAAATTGCACTTATGTCCTCAAGTTTAGATGAAATCAGTTGAATGAACTTGTTTGTTTGTTGCTTCATCTTTTATGTCAGGGGTGGAAATGCTTTGAAATATGAAGCTCCTAGATGACCATTTCAGATCTGGAAAGTGTCTGAGAAAGGGAATGTTGCCCAAAAAAGCATGGAAGGGATGCCCCTGTGCCTCTTTTTAATTTAGTTATGAACATGAATATTCATAATTTAGTTATGAATATTTATAAATCAGGAAGGCAGGGGCAAGGTGTTGGGCAATCTCCTCTAAATAAATCTTGTTCTCTACCAAAAAAAAAAAAGGCTATAAGAGGATCACCCTAAGTTGGAGTGATTGCTTAGATTTGAAAATTTCAGAGTGGCATATGGCAATAATGAAACACAAACAAAAACACAATTTATAAAAAAAATTAACAGTATTTATATGATTTATATGGTCTGTGAATTAGGGCTGAATTTGCACTATCCAGGGAAAGTTTGTGTAAACAGCTAAGTTTTCAATGTGACTTAAAACTATGAATTGTTGGGGCAACCTGAATGTCCTAGGAAAGACACTCAGCACAATTTATTCAGTGCTAACCGTCCTGCTCTGAAGGACTGCAAGTGACACCACTGAAGCCTTCTCCATTGCTCCCAACTCTTCCCAAAAGAGCGTATCCAACACTGGGAGTGGGCTTTGGACACATCTGGTTTTGTTTTGGAGGCTGGTGCTATCCCTGGGAGATAAAAATTAGCAGCTAAAAATAGCAGCTAAAAATTGGCCTCTGGACCTCCAAAGTTTGCCTTCCCCCACAATATTTGTACATGAACTCCAAAATGTGTGTGTGTCTGCACATGCACGCACGCTTTCAAGTCACTTGATGCCTTATGGGGACTTCATGAATTTTATAGGGTTTTCTTAGGCAAGGAATCCTCAAAGGTGTTTTGCTAGTTCCTTCCTGTGAAATATAGCCTACAGCACCTGGTACTCATTGGCAGTCTCCCATCCAAGTACTAATCAGGGCTGATCCTGCTTAGCTTTCAAGATCAGACAGGATCTGGTGCCTTCAGGATACTCCAAAACACTGGTACTAAAAATAGTACATATAATTTCAAATGCTGCCTGCTCAATTAAATTGGGGCATTGTTTTAGTCAATTACTTAAAAAAAAAAAGATGAATCAAGTTACCCCAGAGATGGGAACTATCTGTCCTTCTAGATGCTGAATGGTACTTCCCAGCATTCATTATCATTTTTTCTACCAGCTAGAGCTGCTGGGAGATGCAGTTCAGCAACATCTGGAGGGCTCCACCATTCCTGCCCCCATCTACTCAAACACAGGAGTCCAAGAATGTATTTCCTGTTTGCCTCTTCCGTTCCAGTATCATCTCTGCTCCAGGTCTAGCTACATTCCTCTCATTAATAAAGGCCTTGCCTGGGGCATGCCCCCACCTGCTCTGCAGGGGAGGCTCACCTCATAGTCGATCCCTTTGCGGTTAAGAGCAACGTTGATGGTGAAAGTGGAGGAATCGTGGTGGGGCCGGAGCGAGGGCTGCTCGTCTGGACGGTACCGAACCATGAAGTTCATGATCGCTCGAGCCTGAAAATTGGATGTGAGACAGACATGTCTTGTGATGGTGAGAAGAAGGGCAAACTGCATCTGTATGCACACAGCCAGCACTGGGAAAAATTTCTATAGTTCCTGCTTATAACCTATAAAGACGTATACGACTTACATCCAGGCTATCCGGAAAACTTTATCTCCCTATATGACTCTACTTGAGTTTTAAGATCTGTGGAGGATGGCTTTCTCTCAGTTTCACTATCTTCACAGGTACAGCTGGTGAGGATCTGAGAGAGAGCCTTCTCGGTGGCTGCTCCCAATCCTATGGAACTCTCTGTCAAGGGAGGCTTGGTTGGTGCTCTCCCTGTTTTCCCTCCACCAGCAGGCCAAGATCTTCTTATTTAAATAGTCCATCAGTTTTTAATCTGTTCAGCATAGTGCAATGGGTAAGTTTTGATATGCTTTTAAATTATTTTATACTGATGTTTTATTTAAGAGGATTACATTTAATGCTTTCTAAATTTTTGTATTCCAGATTGTTTTTAGCCGTATAGGCTGCCTCTCACTTTTCAATGATCTGCTTTTTGGCAATCTGCTCTCTTGACCTTTTTCAATTACAACCAGAACCTATATATTTGACGTGTGATCTGCTCTTTCAACCACATTGACTATATGGGTTCAGGGTGTAATTGAAAAGGGTTGGAAGAGCAGATCATTGAAAAGTGACCATGCCTTCCTTTTTCTCTAAATCGACTTGGCACTATCTTTTTGTTCAGTCTGAACAAAAAAAGATATTGTACACAGACTGAACAAAAAGATGGCTCTGAGTCAATTCATGGTGCATTTCTGAGAAACTGTGCACAGTACATCTCTTATCCAAAAATACTTTTGTCTATTTAAAGTATTCTTTTGTTCATTTTACTGTACTTCCCCAAACCTTAAAAAAAAAAAAGACTACTTTGTTTTGACAATTTCTCCTTTTGTGACAGTGCTCTCATCCCTAACCTGCTGAATAAGCAGGAGATTCCTGTATTGTTTAATTGTATACAATACATTAACTGTATTTAATGTATGGTGTGAGCTGCTTTGGGTCCTGTATGGGAGAAATCAGGACATAAATTAAATAGTAAACAAACAAACAAACTCCCTTAAATCCCCCAGCCAGCATGAGCATGTTGACTCAGAGATTCTGAGAGCTGTGGTCCAAAGACAGACTTTATTGACATCTGCACAACCCCTTCTTGATTGTTGTAACAATTTCCACTGCCTGACACATTTTAAGCCTCCCCAAAATGTAAACCCCAGGATTCCACAGAACAAGCCACAGTGGTTAAAGTGGAACCATAGCACTATCACTGTGTAGCGTGAAAGGCCCCCTGGTCTCCCTAGAACTGTGCATTCTAAAATCTGATCCCACTATTGAATTCCCCGTGTGCTCCTGCTGTGACCTAATCGCCAGTCCTGCAGCTGTGATACGTCATCACAGAGGCTGCTGCTTGCCCACCCCTCAGGAGCTGATACCTTGGTGTAGTAGCCTGGATAGAGCTTCTCTGTGACAGGGGCGATGTAGTCTCGCAGGAATTGCAGCCATTCCTTCTCAAAACCAATTTGGTTCATGTGGATGTCCACAGTAGGGACATTCTCATAGCCACCAGCCAGTCGGTTATCCTAGATGAGAAAGATCAATTTACAATCAAGGTGAGGTGGGGTGCCCTGAGATCACCCAGTCCTGCCCCATAAATACATTTATACAGAGGAAGGATAGGGGATTTGGGGGGCATAAGGGGCCACAAAAAGTGGATGCAGTTCCACAACTCCACTTTTGTGGCCCCTGATGTTCCCCAAATCCACTAACCCCCCCCCAATTTTTAATACACACACACACATTTTTCTTTCAATAGATTTGGGGGCAATTTTTGCCCCAAAATCGCTCCATGCATGAAAATATCCTCAGCTCCCAAGCACCCAAGAACCCTATACTATTCCAAAATTCTTCTGTTTTCCTCTGCAGTCCTCCTCAAAAGGGCAACAGGAACACAATGACATTTCATGTCACTATCCTGAGGGACTGTAGAAGAAAACTGAGATGCTTGGGCTCACTCTGTGGGAAGGTATAGCTTGTTGGACTGAGAGGAGAGAAGAACTGGTCCTTGGCCCTCATGCAGTTGCCCGCTCCTGATCTCTCTAGTCCCAGCTACGGGATGTCCCAATCAGAAGGAAAAACAAGACAAACATCTCCAGGACATTCCTGATCCCTAGTCCTGCCTCATGTGTGAATGGCTTTTCTCCAGCTAAGGAAAGGTCCCAGCATTTGAAAGAGCAAACAGGAATAACATAGGAACATCTCCGAACAGAGCTTCTGACATGCCAAGAGGACTAGTAACCTGAAACTAGTAATGTTACAGCAGGGATAGGCAACTGCAATGGGTCCAGGAATCCATTTTTGCCTTACAACTCTCAGGAAACTGTCACAAATATGAAAAAGGTGTGTGGAGGGTGGAAGTAGTGCCTGGTTTTGAAAATCAGGCATCATTTCTGGGGAGAGTAGGAGCTGCAACCACTTTAAAAGGTGAATTATTGCTCCCAGAGAGTTCCAGGAGAAGTCAGAAAAAGATCAGTCCAAGGAATTTGGAGAGATTGCTGGACACAAAAACAAACTTGTGAGACCATGTGGAGCCCTAAGGTCTCCCTTCACTCCCCTTGTGTTTTAGCACATGTCCCATCTTGACAGCAGAATATTCCTACAGTTTGGGGTTTATTCTGCGCAAAATTTGCCTGCAGTGGCTTCACGCAAAACACACAGCATTTTTCTCTGCAAAGAATCAGCATTTTCTGTGGAAAAAAAAATATTTCTGATTACTGTGCAGAAAATGCTGATTTCTCCACTAGACAACCATGGGTGAATTTTGTGCAGAGTAAGTCCTTTGGAAACTACACATTTTTAAAAGCAGGAAGAAAATTGCAAAAAATTACACACTGCTTCCTTCAAGAATAAAATCAGTGAAGAATTACACCTCTATTCTCCAGATTACCCAGCCTCCTTTCCCCCCTCAATGAGAGAAGCTGTGACACTGTGCTCCTACCTCATGCTTTCCTCCAGACCACTGGCCGAAATTTTCCGCCTCTTCCACCAGCTCATCACACATCTGATCGGTGAACACTGGGAACCAGTAAACATCAGGACAGGGCTGAAAAAGGAAGGACAGGATGGTGAGGGCTGGAAGAGGGTTCACAACAAAGAAGAGGGCGCTGCAATGTCAAAACAACGCTCTTACCTGCTCATAATTGTCCCCTTCCAGCACCCGGGAGTAGTTCTCATGGATGTATTTGTCCTGCCAGTCCTGAAGAGAGAGAGACAGACAGAGAGAGAGAGAGAGAGACAAAAGTGGAGAGACGTTAAGGGTGATCAGGAGCACACAGAGAAGCCATTTTGACTTTTATGTTAAGCAGGTTTCTGGCCCTCGTGGCTGCAGAGAAGTGGCTTTTCAAAAATGGTGTGGAGCGAAGAATCTGAGACCATCTGAGGCTGCAGTATAGCTGAAGCAAAGCATGTGTGGACCTGATGAGCAGCAGACCACTGGAAGAGCCATTTGAAAAGTGGGATGAGAGGAATGGTATATTTTCTGTTGTTTACTTTCTGGTATGCACAGCCATCCAGATTTGTACACCAGAGCTCCTGTTCTGTTCAAAAGTTTCCCAGTTTGGAGAACAAGGCTAATTTCAATTCAGAATCTTCCTGGGGGTTAAATAGCCTAGTACTACCAATCAGTGAGCAGAGATGAGGGCAGAAAAGCTTCAACAGGTTATATGGGGAATCTCAGCAGGCCAGATTATTCCTATAGGCTGGAGGTTCTTTTTCCCTACTCTGTAGCATTGTAAGAAATTGAAACAGTGGCACCCAGCAAGAGCCACTGTACATTGTGGGATGCCCAACTCTATAAAATTGAGCATCCACTCACCAGAGGATTCTCTGAAATCTGCCAGAGGTCAGGATGTACTCGGGAAGTGTTATATCTGGAGGTGGAAAGAAGCCGTCCAAACTCGTCCCGGTTACTGATGTGAAGAAAGATGCCCTGAAAGAGGACAGAGAGGTCTAAATCTAGGTTAGGAAAGGAAGAAAAAGTTCACACACAATCTGCACCGCCGAGCCCAGACACATATTGGGAGAACCCAGAATTGCTTCTACACAAAAATAAAAAAATAAAAAAACAGGATAAAGCCACTTTAAGATATGGCATAGTGTACTTAAAAAATTTGAGAGCACCGTAAGTTTCATGGTTTAAAGGAGTGCTTGTTAAGCTGTCTCATGTAGGGGACCATCAACTCTCTCCCCCATGTGCCAACAGCTGGTACAATATTTGTGCCATTGACTACACTTGCTTATTTCTTTCCTGGAAGCTCTCCAGGGAGCAGCAGCAGATGACTCAGGCATTGGCACTGGTCCCAAAGACCCATACTTTGAGCAGCACTGATTTAAAGCATGTTTCTAATTCTTAAATGACCAATCTGACTATATGTACGGTCTGGTTTTATTTCACACCCAATGAACTGTTGACTGCCCCCAACTGGACCAGTGTCTGAATGAATCTTTCTCAGCTATGAAAAGCAGAATGCTGTGCAAATCTAGGAAAATAGGAACTATTCACAGAACCCATTGGTGATGCAGAATATATCTTTCAAAGCATGCACAGGTCTGGATTAATGGGATCTCCTAGAGAGGCCAAATGTCTTACCTTCTCCCTCACGCTCTTGCAAAAGGCCATATCCGGATCTGTGTCTTCCAAGGTGAAGATACTGCGCTGGGGCAGTTCATGGCGTAAGGTCTCCCCCCGTATCAGATAGGCCTGGGAGATGTAGGGGACATTCCATATCCCACTGCAATGGAGAAAAGGGACAGGAGGGTCATGAGTGTCAAAAGCAGTAATCAACTGGGCAAAGGATGGGAATGTCTAGGAGAGGGCCGAATTTAGTTTTTGAGTCATTCTCAAGGGACTGCATTCTGGTAGTGGCCAGAGCCAAAGGCAAAATATGGACAACTGAAATAAAGCAGCATGTAATACTACTGCTAATTAAGCTGGGGGGCCATCTGGAACTGTTAGAATGGGGAAAACAATTACCACGCAAAAACCTGAAAAGTACTAATCTGGGGCAGTCAGCTGAGGCAGGCTAAGCGCCTAATTTTCTTTCCCTAGGACTCACTGGGGACTCTGTGCACTGCCAAAAAAGCAAAAAAACAAAACAAAAAAACAAAACAGCAGATTTTGCCAGAAGTCTACTTTTGGATTTGAAAAGGGCTGTTTTTTAGGTTAAACAGTACCAGTGGTCTATAATCTATTTAAAAGGTGATCTCTGTGAAAGCTCTGCCTATTCCTCCATTGCCACCAAATGGGAGGGTCTCCCCTTATCTCCACCTCTACCACCACTGTGAAGACATTCTCCTGTTTCACACTGCGGCTACAAACGGCCCTCATGGTTCCTGTGTGAGATTTCATTTATCTTTTATCCACACCAGGCACCAACACTCTTTATCAAATGCTGCCACAAGAGATAGCGTGTCTAAACTCAGTTTTCCACTATGTAGTGTTCCCAGAGACAAAAGTGTACAGTACAAAATAATGGTTTATTAAATAGAATTTAAACAGAACATTACAGATTACTTATTTAATACATCTAAATCACATCTCTCTCTCCCTTTCTCTCTCTCTCTCTCTCTCTCAAACACACACACACGCACACATTCGTCTGTTTGCTAACTCGGACTCTGATGCTAACTCTTCTAACCATTCAAACTCCTAAATGCCACTCATCAGTTCCTAATCCTGACAGGCTTCATTCCTGGCCAAGTGTCATACACTCTAGCCTTTTAAAAAGGCCTTCGAACAAGCAATCTCTGCTCACTCTCTATGTTCCATTCTCTCACACCCTCCTGATAGATTCTTTCCTTAGTTTATCTAACAAACGTAACATTTTCCCCCAAAAGTCTGTTAAGATCACAAAACTGCCGCTCCATAAAGCTTCCTGGGGAGGCAATTAAGCCTCCTTTTAGCTCAGACAAAGATCCAGGGAATCCAGAAAACTGCAGAAACAGCCTTTGGTGGCATGTTTTGCCAGGCCTTCCAAAAAAGGAACTTTTCTAAGCTCTGTCTGGAGCTATGAGAATACTTCTCCACACACATATGAACCTACATCCACAGCTTAAGACCTTTTTCCTCACCACCACAACTCACATTCTCTTGCCCTGGACCAACTCCACATAGTCCTCAGAACGGGCGTAGTATTCATCAGGGCTCAGAGCACCCCAGAAGTTAGACCAAAGCTTTCCATACCGGGACATCATGGGAGCTATCACCTTCCTGGATGGTGGAATTTTAGGGTCGGGGTAAGTGGAAAAGAAAAAAAAAGTAGGTAGGTTAAGAGGGAGGAATTCCCATGACCTGTCTTGCAAGCTCTGAGAACAGAGAGAAGAGCAAGGAATAATTTCTTACTTGTTCTCCTGGATAAGGATCTGTAGGATTTCAGGGTTTGTCACAACCACATCAGCATCTAGACTGAAGTAATAGTCACAGGTGGTGTCCTGCCGGCAAAGATCCCTGTTGCACAAACACAGAAGGAAAAGCGGTCAGATCTTAGGTTGAAACAGCCTGTCCTAATGGACAGAGGTTCACCAGAACTTTATAATTAGCTGTGATAATGGAACCAGGGATGGTCTCTCCTTTGTAAGAAGTTTCTAAAGAGAAGTTGGATGGGCATCGGTCAGTGATTTTTTTTTCTTCCTCAGAGATATATTTATTAGGAGTCCTACAAAATTAGGCCAGTGTTTACTTTCCATTAATCAGTCACAAAACAAAATATGCTAAATGCAAGATACACAGGTGAGGCAGATCATGTCGTATGACCAAGAGACATCTTTCACCACTTGCAGGAGCATCAAGGCACATCATGTAGGAAGTATGTAGAAAACCAGGCCAGTCAATGAAAAAGAAGCCACAATCACTCAGTGATGCTTTAGCTGTGGATTTTCTGCACCAGCAAGGGGTTGGACTAGATGGCCCCTACAATGCCTTCCAACTCTACAACTCTACAATCATCTCGCACTCAGTATGGCCTCCCTTGTTTCCTCTGACTTGAGCTACAATTCTTACAGAAGCTGATTGGAAAATAATATTTACAACATGAGTATGTTGTTGTGGGCCACTTCTGTTGTGAGGAAAAGTATGGTTTGGTCTGGAATGAGCAACTGAGATCCATCTGCTTTACAAAAGACCTGCTCCTGCTGAAGAGGAAATCTACCAGAGCTAGTTTGTTGATAAAGATCAACATATCTGTTTCCTGTGAGTTCTCTTCAGAGTCACGGTTGGATTTCTTCATGTGTGCCTTTTGCTTTCCTAATTGCTAGGAAATCTCGCACCAGGTGGTAGAGGCCAGGTGGGGAACCTCCGTGTGTGAGGTTAGGCCTTGGAGCAGCAGGGAGACAGAAGTTCTCCTTCCCTGCTTGATGGCTTTACCAATGAAAATAATCACAGTCTTTTAACATAGCACTTTTAAGTGTTTGGCAGACATTAGCTTTTTGCAGCCCTGTAAGGTAGTCTAGCATGGTTAAATAGCAAAAGCAGCACAGAGAGGGAATAGTTTGTCTCAGGCCACCATCTCCTTGCAGTGTTTCCTCCCCTTTACTACCCTCTCCAGAATACAACCCAACATTTTTACTTACATGGCCATATCTCTTGCTTCACCCTCACTCATATCCTCCTCTGGGCCCACAAGTTTGATGCTGTCAAAGGCCTCGCGGAGCCGTTCCCACTCAGCCTGGATGTGAGGCTCATGATACACCACCTGGCAAAAAAAGTCAGGACATATTAAAAGCCCTGTCACGAAAATAATAGACCAGCCAAGAACTAGGCACAATTTTTCCCCAGCATTCAATGTCCCAAAATGTTCTAGAGGAATTATTGTGATGAAAAACATCTTTTTTCATACATCCCCCCTGACTTCTGTGGAGAAAATGGGTTTCCTCCAGAGAGAACATATTTCCCAGTAAAGGAAACCTGTGCAGAAAACGACTTTCGTGCAAAAAAAAAAAAGTTTTCCTCCACAGAATAATTCCACTGCAAACTGGTAAAAACTACCATAATTATTCATCCTCACATGCAAGGACAAAAAAACCAAGGGTTCATATCCCTATTTTAGATCCAGGACTAGCAAGAGGCCAGCATCTTCTGAAACAGGAAATGGCCTTCTTGTGACTTGGTGTTCCTTTCTGAAAATGCTTCTGGGCTGTTTTAGGGTGCAATGATTCATGATGAAACAGCACCCTACAGAGACATTTTTGGGGGGCAGGGAGGCTGGGGACTTGGATGCCCTCCTTGGTTGCATGGGGCCTGCAGGATTCCCACTCCTCCCTTTAGAGGAGAGTACAACTCACACGATTGTGGATGAAGAGGCTGAGCCGTGAGTAAGGGTAATCGAAAGTCAGTAGGCGCTGTAGAAACTGAGGGAAAAAGGGGGTGGGTTGCTCTATGAACACACCCATCAGTACACGTGGGTATGATTCTTCCTGTAAAAAAGAAAGCACATGAAGAAAAGTAAGCATCCTCCTCTCAAAACACTCATCTTGATGCCCCGATCTCCAAAGCCTGCACAGGACTCACTCCTCCCTGCCAAAGCCTTCTCGTATCTGCTGCCCTATGGCAACAGTTCCACCTCCTGTCTACTAACTCACCGGCAACTCTGACAGATCCAGGAGGCCTTGATCGCACACCCCACAGCCCCCTTCATATGTCCAGGCATTGGGGACATAGTTGCCCAGATAGTTTAACTGTAGCTGTGGAAACAAAAGGAGAAGAAAAGAAGACAGGTCATGACAAGGAACAGGAGGCTGGCTGTTCCAGAGGTCCCCAAAACTTTGGTTCCACCATGAGGACTGCAACCTTAATTATTTTAAAGGAACTAATTGAACTTGAAACTTGTCAGACTATGGTCTAGACTTTCTGAGACTCCGACTAGAATAGACCCACTGAATGAAAGAGTCAACCTACATGTTGACTCATCATTCAGCAATTGATCCAGTGGTTCTACCCTAGTTGAGACTAAACAATTGGACTCAGGCTTCTGTGTGTAGACTCAAGCTCAGAAAGATGAGTTTTTCCAGTCTGCAACTCAAGTAAATACATGAGTCATGGTTCAAAGAAAAGTCAGCTTTTCCAAGCTGCCTTTGCTTTTCTAGGTATTCAAAAATGTGGTAGCCTCACTGAGCAGTTAGATCTCTAGCACATTTAACAGTTCTTTTAAAGTTTAGATCAAGTCCCAAAATGGATACACTGCTCCACTGTCATGGAGGCCACCAATCACCATCTGGGAGGAGTCCTTCGAAGATAAACGTCCCTCTGCTGTATGAGGAAAGGGTTACCTTGGTGGGCCCATTGCCATGAATGACAACAGGAAGGGTGTCATAAGCGACATTGCGGGCTCGTACTCGGGTTGGCTCGAATTTCAGAACCACCTCCTCTGTTAAACAAAGAGGAATAAGAACATGAGAAGAAAATATGCAAGATGTTAATTCCTTCTGATTAAGAAGCCATGAAGCAAACAGCAGTCCAGCCTCGCATCTACCACAACTGGCCAATCAGAGCTTGGAAAAGTTATTTTTGGGGCAGCATCAGATAGTCACTTCCACGTCAACCAGGAAATTAATCTCTTCTGAGTTTTAGTCCAAACGTTAAAGAAGATCTGCAAGGTGCTAATGTTTATCTCCTCGAGACCCAGACTTTAGATAGTTCCTTAAAACCTCACACTAAAACCCAGGACAGACTGATTGCCTTCAGAATTTCACTGACCAGCAAGTAGTCGTGATGGTGGAGGGATTATGGGAGTTGTGGTCCAAACAAATGACTTTTCTGAGCTCTGGATTCTATTAGAGCAGGAGTGGAAACTATGTTATCCACAAGCCACAATATTGCCTGCCAACGCCCTTACAGCTCTGTATTGCCCTTCCTTAAATTTGGGACCCCCAAATTGAAAACTGCAAGCCCAGATGCCTTGGGGGGTGATGATTCTTGGTTTCAAGACTATTCCTGGCAGCCCCACACCCTGTTGTGCCAGAAACAGCTCACTTTTCCTGCTCCCTGAAAACAGAATCATCTCATCCCTGCTTGTGAAAAAAGGACAGGGTATGGTTTACGCAGGTCTGGGGGTGGGCTGAAAAATGGGGTGTCTATAGACCCTTCAGAAGTGTCCACACTGCAGTCCGGAGACATCCACTCAATGCTGAACTACACTTGTAGATTCTCTTAAATGTGGAATCTTCAGCTAACACAGATGAGGGAAACCTACTAGCTCCAAGGAACCATCTCCTTATTGTTTCTCAAGGTCAGGGAGGAGCACATGATGGGGCAGAGAGACTGTGTTCCAGTGTGTTCCTCCCTCCCACCTTTCCAACTTTCCTCTTCACACCAAGGATACATTTGCTTATTCATTTACAGAATGCTATTTAGAAAAGACACCACTCACTCACCAATGGCCCCATTCAGGTTCTGGAAAATTTTCGACTTATGATCGAGAGCAATCCCATGTTTTTCCTAGAGGCAGCAAGGAGAAAGCGGTAAGAATAAAAACCTTCCACAACAAACCAATCTTTCCCTCACCCCTCCAGTTGTGAATGTCTGGGACTGGAAGGAGCATAGAGTCACCATGACTAGTAGCTATTGATAATGCCACATTCCACATCACCAAGGCTCATGGTCCTTTCCAATAACAGTGATCCCTCCACATTTGTGTGTTTAACTTTTGCAGATTTGATTATCAGAGAATTATTTCCCGCTGCCTCTGCTATTTTTAACAGGGACTTACAAGCCTTGCCTTGCGTTCACAGTCTGCCTCAGTCTCACGCGGCTTGCAGAGAGGCTGTGAACACCAGGCGAGGCTTGTAGATTCCTATTAAAAATGATGTAGGGCAACAGCAGAGATGACAGGAAGCCCTGTCAGCCACCTGCTTCTGCCTTGTGAAGGAATCCTGCCTCCTCAAAGGCAGAACCAGGCAGCTGGTATGTTCCCCATCATGGATCATACTTTTGTGTGTGTGTTAAATATGTTTGGGGGTCCTAGAGATATTCATGGTTTTTCCATCTTCATGGGCGTCCTGTACCCCTAAACCCTGCAAATGTGAAGGGACGACTTTATAGTAAAGATGAGAATCAGGGCATTGTGTAATGATCTTTCTAGAACTCAACATTTTTTGGGGAAAAAAATATGGCAGAAAGAACACTGGGTGAACTTAAGCAAGTTACACACTCTCAGCATTCGAGGAGGCAAAGGCAGATCCCTCAGAACAAATCTTGCCCAGGAAATCCTTTGATAGGAATGTGTTAGGGTTGCTGTTGTAACAACTTGAAGGCACACAACAACTGTAATGGCAACTATTTGTGGGGGAGGGACACAGACTTAGGGACGGTAATTCTAATCAATTACTTTAAAAAAGTAACTTCCCAACCTCTGGTGAAGACTTCACATGCTGAATATTAAGGCAGAAAGAGACGCAGGCCATTTCTGTACTAGACTGTTATAGTGCTATTATTCCACTTTCAACATCCTATGGAATCCTGGGCTTGGCAGCTTAAGGAGAGGCCTTTGAGGCCTCTCCCCAAACTGCAAACCCTAAGATTCCATAAGATGTTGAATGTGGAATAATAGTACTATTAACAGTCTAGTACAAAAATGGCCACAGATGTGTACTGTATTCAGACTTTTAACATGTTCTGCTGGTTTAGATGAGTTTGCTATGAGGTGTGGAACTACTTAAAGGATATTGACACATTACAGAGAGCCAGTTAAATCTTTAACAGACTTCAGCAAGGTTACTTTCTTTGGACAGCAGAATTCTCCAGCCTGTAGAATTCTGGGAGCTGTAGTCCCAAGCTTTTGATACAGAAAAGAAAGGAAGGAAGGAAGGAAGGAAGGAAGGAAGGAAGGAAGGAAGAAGGAAGGAGGGAAGGAAGGAAGGAAGGAAGGATGGACGGACGGATGGACGGAAGGAAGGACGGACGGAAGGACGGACGGACGGACAGAAGGACGGACAGAAGGACGGACGGACGGAAGAAATGCTATTGTATAGAAAAGGAAAAACCAGGAAAAAATTCACCCCACAGCCCTGTCATGGCATTCACTCACCCTCAAGGCTGGGTCCAAATAAATGCGTGTATAGAAGAGCTGGTCATCATCATCATCCTTGTATTTCCATAGCTGGACAATGCGGTTGATAGCGGGGGCATAGCCAATGAACCCTGAAAGAAAGAGGTACGGTCTTGGGAGTTGTGCATTGCTGAAGCCTAGCCTTGCAGTCTTAAGGGAAGGATGCATAACTCTGTAGTCCTGAGACAGCACTGGCCCACATACAACTCTTTGGGGGCATCACTCTTGCCACCACCACCCCACAGCTGCTGCCAAAATTCAGTAGCAAGTGGGATGTGTCTATGGTGCAACTCCTCTTGTACCACAGAGATTTGTGAAACCACAAGGCAGAGAGTCTTTTCTTCTTTTCTGTTGCTAAATGAAGCAACGAGCAGGGGAAGGACTCTGTGGATTGTGACAGTGGCTGATTTGGTGGCAGGAGGGGAGCTGTGAGGTGTTTATCACGAAATAGGGTTCATGAGCTACATGAGGCCTGTGATCACATACTGCCTACCCAGTTTTAAGAACTAGAACCTTAAAAAAAAGATTAGGGAGAGAAGTAAGGAAAATATAATCTGTGTATTCAGTTACTAAACATGCATAGGATATTATTTACATAGATCACCACTTGGCCTATTAAACAGGTACTTGCACAGTCAGCAAACTGGATTCTTATTCAAGAAGGATTTTTTAACTCTCACCTAAACTACAGTTGTGTGGAATTTCAGAAGGGTCTTAGTAACATCCTGGCCAGAGAATAGGACAATTAATGAAGTAACTATCCTGAGAGACAAAGAGTGTACACACACACACACACACACACACACACACACACACAATTTCTGTGGCCTTATGTATTCTCCGCCTTTGCTGGCTTGCTATGCAAATTCACAATTGTTCAAATGCACAGCATGAACTAGCTGGTATACAGACAACTACAGCATTCACTCTTAAAACATACACTTGCATTTCTATTTCATATGGCTGGAGATAAACTTATAAGCATGCAAGCAGAGAATTGCTAGAAGAGTTTCAGGATGAAAGAAAGAGACAGCAGTATTCCTCACAGATAATGTTCAGACCATCAGCACCCTACAAGACTTTCATCCTTCAAATGAATTGATTTTTTTCCCTATGTCACTACTCTCTGATGCTCCAGTTGTCCATTCCTCCAGCTGTCCATTCCTCTCTTTCATACTACAGAATTATAGTATTTTGATAGCATTTTAATTTCCATGGCTGGCTGCAACAAATGTAGCCCTTGGATCTGTAGTTTGATGAGGCACTAGAGCTCTCTGGCAGAGAATTCTACATCAATCACAAGACTACAAATTCCAGAATTCTATAGGATGGACTCATGGTATCAAAGTGCTGTAACGGTGTAATATGAAAGAGACTTTTGCTAAGGAAGTATCATATTATTTGGAACCCTGTACCTTGGCATTGCAATAACAACAACAACATTTGCACAATGCATTCCAGTTTCAAAAACCTGCATCTTCCTGACACAGAATTTGGGTGACTTCATTCCAGTTCTGCTCAGCCATTTCCATGTCGGGTGTGTGTGTGTAGCAAATCTGTTCTCTTTTTAGTCCAAATTCTAAATGGGGCTATACAAAGTGTTGCAAGTATTTCAGGGATAGGATTCAACACACTGGACACCTTCTTTAAAGTTCAACTGAAACCCAGAGTAGATTCACTGCCCCAAATTGATATAGAAGCCATCAGCCATCACTGCCAACCTCCTTTGATACAATTGGCCTTTTACCTCCAGAATTGAGGAATCGCTTGCCCACAGCTACTGGTGGGTATTTTTCAGCCAGTGACCACTCTGGCCAGCAAAAGCTTTCTGCCGAGAAGACCACCTTGCTCTTGAATTGCAGAAATTTCCACAGAAGTTCGATGGGGGTCCCAGCTAGAATCACATCATAGCTGGAAAAGAAGACAGATTGAGAGGCTATGTGAGTCCCTGAAATGTCTTTTCATCTCCACTGTAGCTGAGGGACCACAAGTAGACAAAGTAAACATTTTGTTATTGTGCTGAGACCATAGCCTGCCATGCTGTCTGAGGCATTCATGTAGTACACAAAAATAACTTTCCCATGCTCTGATCAAGACTCCCAATTCATGAACATCTCCAGTGCATGCATCTTATGAATATATTACTATTAACTTTTTAGTACTTAGCTAGCATCATCAATAATCATAGCAATGGAATTTTCAAAAACCACATTGTTTTTGCAGCCTATAACTTACTCTGCTCAAAATTCACATGAGGTTGTTTGGCGTAGAAAACAACATTTTTGCAACATGAAGCAGTATTTTCTGTGTAAAGAATACTATTTCCAAGCAGAAATATTGTTTTTTGTGCAGAAAGATCTGTTTTCTGCAAAGAAACTGCTGTTTTCTGTGTAAATCAACCATGTGCAAATTTTTGCACACAATAAAGTTTTCCATTACCACATTTTCTGCAAAGGAGGCAGCTTTTTATGCATAGTCAACTACATATGACTTTTATGTAGAGTAAGTTCAGAACTGTGAAGATTCTTATCAGTCCAGGATTCTTCTCATCAGAATTCCTCAATAGTTGAAAAATATGCTTTTTGATTATTTTTCAAATATTTTCTAATCTTCTTTCCATGCGTATATGTATGTGTAGTACCATTTTATCTGCACAAATATCACTGTAAGGTAGGCTAGGTTGAAGGCAAGTGACCAATTCATGGCTGAGTGGAGGGTATTTCTCAGCAGAGATCCGCATGACATACACTAATGTAGGGATAGTGAACCTATGGCTATCCAGATGTTGCTAGACTGCAATTTCCATCACTTTCATGATTAGCTATGCTGAGTAGAGCTGATGTCAATTGCAGTCCATCAACTTCTGGGTGGCACAGGTTCCCTCTTCTTAAACTAAAGTGTGACAACTTACACCCTCCTGTGTAAGAAATTAGCCTGTCTGCTACTATTCCCTCAGTAAGGGACATCTATCCTCATATAACTTCAATTCCATGTCCTCTTTCCTTGAACCACTTGCT
This sequence comes from Cyclura pinguis, assembly GCA_030412105.1. Taxonomy (NCBI): domain Eukaryota; kingdom Metazoa; phylum Chordata; class Lepidosauria; order Squamata; family Iguanidae; genus Cyclura; species Cyclura pinguis. Next base: position 133,086,236 of record CM059604.1, on the reverse strand, counting down.
GAAATCTCAGCTCCTCCGAAAGAGAGAATCTCTGCATCTATCACTTGCCAACTCAGTAAAATGCAATGCTACTCACAGTTCATTTACTTGTCAGCCTTCAGGCATATTAGTTCTTCACTTCATCTAAACTGGGGTTTTTTTTTTTGGGTGGGGGTGCTCAGGTCAGGCAGGCAAAACAAATCATCTAAATTTAAATACCCACAACAGCCCTGTGAGGTACTCTCCATCATGTCTAACCTACAGTTAACTCACTTTAGAAAATAGAAAGACTGGCCCAAAGGAAATCAGATCAGATGGTTTGTATTCTCTGTGTTTTTTGGCTTCTGTATCCAGGCCCAGCTGGGAATCCACCACAGAGAGGCCAAACACATCACCACAAAGCTTCCAAAAAGAAGACTAATACTGATGTTTTAGGACCTTCCAGGGTAGAACCCAGTCATACATGCAAGCGCAGGGCATTCTGACCAACATTTTAAGAAACTATACTGACAAAACCAAGGTCATCCTTTGTGAGCCCACCTGTCCACAAACATGACAACCAGGTCCTCCTCGTTGGCATAGTTTTTCATTTCAGCCTTCAGCCAACGGACCTTCTGTCCTCCACCAACTGTCCGGGCTACATCCCCTCCTTTCCAGTCTTCACCTAGACCAAGAGTCTGGAAAGGGAGTAAACAAGCATAATAAATACAACAGAAGCAAAACCAAGAGGAAATCTTGGCCCCAAATTAGGTACTTTTAAGCTGGAAGCAAGTAATTATGCAACTGTCTTTCAATACACATTGATCTCTCCACCTCAGAGCAGAGCATCCACAAAGTCTGGCCTTGGACTCCATGCAGCCTCTTGAGACTGCTTTTTGTGCCCCTCAAATTCTCCAGACCACATTTTTTCCCATTTGGAGAAAACACATGAGAGGGCCTGTTTGGTGGCTACTCCTAGACTATGGAATTCTTTCCCAGAAGAGGCTAGCCTGGCCCCCTCTCAACTCTTCTGCTGCCAGAAGGTAAAAATAGGCTTTTGGTTATATTGGTTGAACATCCTTAATCCAGATATCCTAAAACCTCCAGAATTGAAAACTTTTTGCTGCCAGCTGCCCCCTTCTGCCGTTGAAGTAGCAGCTGCAGCACTCCTGCTTGTTTATCTCTCAGATCCCCAGTCTGTGTCCAGCCTCGCATCTAATACACAACACAAGTAGTAAATGAATGAGACAAGAGGCTCAAGAGAAATGCGAGGGTCTGTGAAATGACATGAATCCAAGCGTAGTGCTTGGCATCAATCCATGCCTCCTGCCATTTCATAGAACCCTCAAGGCCGGGTACAATCCTGAACTGGTAACTCTACCCACAGCATTTGGTATATCATTTGGGGCCATTTTGCTTCGTATCACATGCTTGCGGGCAGTCTGTTGTGAGCATGGCTGGCATTTGCTCTCACTAGATCAAGAAATACAGGATTTGGGGCAACGCATATGAGTTGTTATAGCAGCCAAAGTGAAAATGGAGAGGGCTCCTATCCTTTTAATGGTTGTATGAAAGAAGGAATTTAAGCAGGCATTGCTTGTCATACAACGAAGTAACAAGAAATACATGCTGAAATTCCAAATTCCAAATCAATTAACCCTTCAAAATTCTAGTGAGCTGCTGCTCTCCCAGCTGAGCTGGAGATTTGCATGTAGTCCTTTTCTTTTGCCCAGAGATGATCTCACCAAAACTGGGGAACTGGCACCCTTGACTCCCACTTGGAAGCCCTGAGATGTGGCAACCCTCTTTAGGGGCAGAGTATTGCTCTGAGGCCCCTGACAATCATACGTGGCCTACCGAACCTGCTCTCCACTCTGTTGTAGAAGCTCACTCACAGGCACAGTCTAAAACAGAGCTCAGCACTGCCTACAATGCTCTCCATTGTTTGAAAATTTAGTTTAAAAAAGAACATTATTTCCCATTTTCCTGGGTTTCCTGGAGAAATTGTTGGGAGGACAGGTTGGGAAATACCTTGATGGTGTAGTTAAAATATTTGGCAGTCCGTAGGAAGCGCTGGTAGCCTTCTGTCTCCTCAGTGGCTGCTGTTAATACAAGGAGTTTTCCTGGAGAAAGGAAGACACACACACAGAGACAAAAATAAGCCAAGTGTGAAAATGACCATATTGTGGAAAGGATAAGCCTGTATTTCTCTCTCTGCTATCCAGGGCAAAACAGTAGCAGGCCTGAAATTCTCGGATATACAGGTTCCTAAAATATTTTGGCTGCCGCTTAGGAATTTAAAGTATGGACTTTTCCCTTTCGAGACATAAGAACCCGGTGCCTAGAAAGCAGAACGTGGCGCCAATTCATTCCAGTTTTTTTCCTTCAGCCCTGAAGGATTTAATTTAGAGGACAGATACAGGAAAAGGGACATAAACTTGAACAGGTCTGGACACAGACAGTCTAGCAAGAATTCTTGCATGGAAAGGAAAACACACTAAGCTGGATATTATTATACTGATTTTATCCTACTGTTCTCTCATCTAAGGAGTCCAGGACTATTATTATCCTCTTCGATCCTCCTCATGCCAACCCTGTAAGGTAGTTTAAGGCTAAAACCTCAATGTGGTGCCTGACAGATGTTCTGGCTTGCAGTTCCCATTGGCTCCAGCTAAAGGCAGCTAACAATATTTAGGAGGTACAAGCTTGCAGGAAACTGGGCTACAAAATAGTGGTTGGTTATCCAGTGTGCATCAATAGTCTGTGTACAGTGCTCTATCCATCCTGTCTCCTATCCAGCACCCTCACTCCCTGTTGGACTACAACTCCCATCAACTTCAGAATGGGGATGATGTGAGTTGTAGGACACCAAGTTCAAGGAAGGTTGAGCTAGTTCTTGCACTACATAGGCTCTGCTCCCAACTCATAGGAACAATCTGTTGATATATCATCCAGCCCTCTAGATGTTGTTTGACTGCAACTCCCAGCAGCCTTTGACATCATAGCCCATGATGAAGAATGCTGGATGTTACAAGCCAACAACATCTGGAAGGCTGCACAATTCCGATTTCTGATTTTGATCTCTGACCTGTGAACTAAGGGTTAAATTCTGAAGCGGTGGGGGAAGAAGAAATGGGAATGGGGTGTACTACATGCCCCCATCAGTTGGGGAGAGAGATAAGGGGGATTTACGATAGGAAACTGGGACCCTGAACCACAGCCAAAGATATTCAGAATCAGGGTCCCACTGTGCTTTTTTTCCTTCAGTTTTAGCACACTTTTAAAACACACACACAGACACACACCAGAGCTTGGGACAGTTCACTTCTTAGGACTACAACTTGAAAGGGAACTTTTATGACATCATATTAGGCTATGGAAAGAGCCTACAAATTCTGTATTTCCATAACTCCCAGCATGGAAGCTGGATAGCTACCTCATACAGTCATTTCTCATGGTTTAGCAAGTCCCTTTCCTCTCTGCCTTTCTTCCCTTCTCTCTGAGATTTTTGAACAACTCCCAAAATCCCTCAGTCATCGTGGAATTTTAAACCTTCCAGAATCCTCCAGGCAGGTTGTGGGGGCAAAACTCTCAGAGTCTTTCAGGCAGCATGGTCAGTGAGCATGCTATATGAGGTATTTGGGGAGTTGTAGTACCTTTTGAGAGTCGGACTATGACCCTGGGGACCAGAGTTCAGTTCCCCATTCAGCCGTGGAAACTCACTTGGTGAACTTGGGCACATCACACACTCTCAACCTCGGAAAACTCCATGACAGGGTTGTCTTAGGGTTGCCGTAAGTTGGAAATGACTTGAAGGCACACAGCAAGTACTGCTAAAAAGCCTTTTCAAGCTGAGTCTCCTTCTACTCTAGTTTATCTAAACAGTTTTGCCTCAAACTGATTCCCTTCCATCTTTCCAGCTCCAGGTCTTCATTTTGTTCTGGCTGCCTTCTAGGGGTGATGAAAACCCCACACACATTACCATCCTAAATGCTGCCTCTTTCTTGGTTGCTGCTGAGAACTTTATCCCAATTCCGTCAACTCCATCCCCCAAGATATCACATTCCTAGAGCTTAAGGATTTGACAGATACACCTTCCACCCCAGGGCAGCCAGCTGCTACAGAACCTAAAAGGAGGGGCAGGTATCCTGTGGAGTGGGAACGGCACAGGGGGAGAACAGGGGGAGAACGGAGGAAGGTAACACCAGCCAGAGCCCTGCTAAGAGGTGTGGATATTTTGCACACTCAAGCAGGAGTGTTCAGGTGGTACCAAAGGCACAAACTGCACGTATTCCAGGAACCCATTGCGAGTACATTGGCACAAACAGGCCGAAAAACAACACTATCCACATCAAGAGTAGAAGAGGCTGGATGTGATATTCCTTCTCTCTCTGTCAAACACACATAATAAATCCAGCATTTACTTTATGGCTGAGCATTCAACTTGTTCTCCCCAGCATCCAGATTAATAAAACAACACCTGTGGAATTAAATTATCATCAAACCATTGTAAAGCACTATCTTTATTGGAAGAACAGCTGCAAAGATATTGGAAGACAAACCAATTATATTTTGTGTGCGTTATTTGTGAGGAAGGGAACAAAAATAATCAGTTGATCTGATCCTTACACTAATTGCAAATAAGGTAACAATTACACTGAAACAGTGAAATATTACGGTAATAAGTTGGCCGCAATTTCTTTAAATCATGAATGATCCACTGAGCTGTTCTTCCTTTTTGACTTTTCATCTGAAACACCACAGTTCCAATATATTTTATTTTTTTAAAAAAAAAACTGTGCAGTGAGAAGAGGGGAGCCACAGCAACTGTTTAAAAATTGAGAAGAGACAGTGTGCCATAGTGGTCAAGGTAGCTGACTTGGACGTAGGAGAAGTAGGTTCTAATCCTCAAAAAGTTATGAAACTTCACTGGGTGATCTTTAATCAGTCAACCACCCTTAGTCTGACCTACCTCACAGGATGGTTGTTCTGAGGACAAAGCGAGGAGGAGGAGAACTACTTAATACTCCTCTGGCTAACTCACTGAATAAAAAGTAAGATAGAAGATATAAACATGGCTTAGAGCTTTTTAAAAAATCTGTTTAAACCAGAGGTGGGAACCAGATATTTGTTGGATTGCAGCCCCCAGCATTCTGCAGCAACAGGTATACTGGCTAGGGCTGCTTTGCAGTCCAACAACTTCTGGTGGGCCACATAATTCCCATTCTGTTGTCCAGTTAATGGGATCCCATAAATGTCTGCTCAGAAGCAAGCCACGTTGAGCTCTGTGGAGCGTACTCCCTGGCAAGTGAATTACAGGACAGACTTTGCCTTGTCTCTCACTAATACAGGGCTAGCCAGCAAAGTAGCCTTTAGTCCTGCCCTTGCCAACAAACATGACTGCATAAATTATTACTTTTCCAAAATAAGCTGCTCTCTATGCAGCAACATTCTTACATTCATGGAATATTTGACAATATTTGTCCACAGTCAAAATAATAGTATTGGAGTGGGTAACCAGTTGGCATGCCAACTTGCTTCCAGTCCTCACCCACCATTTCTCAACAGATATGAAGATTTCTGGAGATGACATGCATGAACATTTGGGGGAGTGGGGCGAATTCTGCAGTTTTTAATGGAGAAAATTCATGCAGCTGCAACATTGGCTGGAACCCAAGCAATCCTGCTAGAACTGCTGGATCTTCCTGGTTCCCATGGCATTTTTTTGCCTGAAATTTGATGCCAGGAAGCCATGACCCATAAGATTCACAGGTTTCAGAGGTGTGGGGCCAGCAGTGAGTCACACACAGCCCTCACATACACGTCCACAGCTCAATCTTTTTTGCTTGTTAGTGCAAAGTAGCCAACACTCTGTTCTCAGTTTATATTGTGGGTACAGGTTTCCCTCACTTATCTGACATGTTAGAGACCATAGCACTGTCAGAAAATGGAATTAGTGAAAAGCAGAACCCATGTACTATACTGCAGAGAGCATGAAGGACACAGGAAGCTCACTTGTTACCAAGGGCTTACATGTGTTGCTTGCAAAGTCTCTCAGCCAGCTTAGTGCCTTTCCCCCCAGCTCACTTTGCAAGCTGCACATGTGTGAAAGTGGTTCCAAGCGAGCCTCCATAGGGAAAAGAACTGATGAAAAGAATGGAATCCCCACTGAATTCATGGAACTTGACATTAATTTGGAAATGTCAAGAGAACGAGTCATCAGATGACGTGGCATCAAAAAGTTGGGGGCCTCCTGTATATGGGAACTAAATTTCAGATTTTGCTGCTACAGATGGAAACCATGGTGGAAATGGACAGACTGAGAAGACTAACAGTTTTAGCATCCTGACTGAGCATAAGACAGCACAGTTAAAACAAGCAAGGTTACATATCCTTGTGGTGAACAAAGCTATCATGTTCTGCTATGACTGAGAGAGGCAAAGAGATGCATGTGACCCACAATGCTTTTTTGGTGGTCTCTGTTTCTCCAGCTGTTCTTTTACTGGAGATAACAGAGCAACTTGTCACTCCTAGAAGTCTGCAGGAGCAATGATATAACTTTTAGGGTTTGTGTGTGGCCTACAGGGTAGAATATTGGCCAACTCCACACTCTGAGAACACTAATTTTCTTGGAGGGTATCTGCCCACAGTTCCAGAGCCAATGTTTCTTTCTAATAGCCCAAGATGTGGCAGAGTCCATCAGAGGCCAGGAAGGGAGGGGTCCAAAAGCTTCCCTGAACTCATACAAAGGCCTTATCCACTCACAGGTAAATGTGGCAACATGCTGCAGCATGCCAGCACCATAGGCCTCCAAGGGTATACATAGTTTGAAGGCTGCATCATGGAAGACTATGGGACCAGCATGTGAAAATCAAACAGATTTTAGAAATCCCGAAATCTATAAAAGATGCTGAATGAAATACAGAATCCTGCTCGGACAAGGGCACATCAGATTGCAGAGAGAAGTCATTTTTTGATAGACACACAGAAAGCTGCTTTCAAATGAATAACTAGCAGGCCAAAGCAGTCCACTCTGTTTCATTTCTTTTTTTGGAACTTTTTTTTATGGAACTTTATATTATTTTATTTATAACCTGCCTTTCTTCTGGCAAGGAACTCAGAGCAAAAAATTTAGAATGCACTCCAGCCAAAACCTTATTTGCAACATAAAGATAACTAAACTGACAATTCTGTTTAGAAAGCAAAGTGTTAAAACAGTTTAAATCGCGCTTAAAATATAATTAAAAGGTAATAGTACAACAAACCACATACAAAACACCCTTTTGTCTACTAATTTAAGCACCAAAGGTGTGCCTAAACAAATTACATACTCATACAGCAAGTCTAGCACCTGTGATCTGGAAAGGAACATTTCATTCTATTGCATAACTGGGGAACTTCCAGCTCTCTAGAGTTTGATGATCTACCACCACCATCACACATCACTATTGTCCAGGCCGGCTAGGGATGGAGGGAATTGGTGTTCTAAAACATTGTGAAGGCCACAGGTTTCCAAGATCTTTGATATCTTCTTCTATGATATCTGTCCACTATGCCTGTTTCACCACCAGATATTTGCTGCTCAACATCTACCTTATTACTGTGGTACCCTGAGTATGCAAAACAGCCAGACTGTGCAAAGTCACACTATTGGACTACAGCTCCCAGAATCCCCCAGCCAGCATTCTGGGAGCCATCGTCCAAAAATGAGACTTTGCCAGACTGTGGTCTACACACATCTAGAATTACAGGGACAGGTATGTGGGGCAAATGGCATATCACTGGACAAACTTGGACAAGCGAGATGGGAGAGGCCACGTTTTGCAGATTGTGAGGGAATGTCTGAAGGAATCCTGTTCCTAGACCTAGTAAAACTAAGAACCTTAGGCATGTGTGTAGAGGGGAAGGAAATCTCTCAGCAGAAATGGGAACTATACTGTAGGCTGCTTCTCTTTGTGAGACTCTCCTCTTCAGGTTTGGTCCATCCTCTTTTGGCTCTGATGGCCCCAGACAGCTGCCAAATGGCAGCCAGGCCTTTGGTTTCTCAAAGAACCTTTCAACAAATTACGAATGTAGTCTTGGAGGATGGCCAAGGCTTCTGGTCTGGCATGGGGAAGTTCCTCCTGATTTACAGCTCTTTCCCATATTGCAACAGTCTCCCCCCCCCCGCCAATGTACCAGTATTGCTACTTCCTCAAAAGCAAAAATATAGCTTGCATTCTCCTGCTTCCTATTTCTTTGAGTTCATGAGGACTAAAAGCTTACTCAAAAATTTCTAGTCCTCATGATAGCCCTTAAATTTTTTTTAAAAAAAAACCAGCATAAGAAGGTCCTTGGGAAACTACATTAATGCTTTGTGTCACATCCATAGAGATTGCATGGATGTTTCCCTGTTAAATGGGCTGGATATTAAGCTGGCTGGACTAAAGGATATCAGAGCTATAACCTGAAAGGTGGCACCAAGACAGTTGAGCCTGGCAGTAGATGGTCTACTTGTTTCTTAATCAGCAGGTCACTGTGTTTTACAGTCCCCTGAAATTTTGCTACCTGGCACATCTACATGGCTTTGTTTTTCAGAAAGTAAGCAGGAGGCAAATTGGATCAAGCTTGGTTTGTCTGATATTTTGGGTTTGAGCAAGATGACAAAAAGCACTTGACCGGGGAACACGGCTCGACAAACAGCCCTGAAATATGTATGCAAATATGCCTCTTAACATGTACAGAGGCAGCCCATCCTTCAACAGCAACTGCCAGACCTATTCGCATTTGGAGCTCACAGGTGAAGGAAAGGGTGGTTCCTGCAAAGCAGAGCAATGAGAACAGCTTCTTCCAATCAGGTAGCCTTCTAACGAGTTGGATGACAACTTTCATCATCCCCAACCAACAGGGGCTGGGAGTTGTAGCTTCTTAGTGAGTTGGGCCTCTGTCACCAGGCAGATGGGTTTTGGAGTCCTTGCCAGCCATACATTAACAGCTCCAGAAATGGTCTATTTATATTAATGATGTTGACTGTTTGCATTACCTTGGAAAAGAAATGGAGGCAGAAAAGGGACTGGGGGAGTGGATTTTCCTCTGTTGCTAATTTGACCGCACAGCAATCATAGCTGGGAGGGTGATAGGTCGTGCTTGAACACACTGATTTTCTTTGTTTGCTTCAGAGCTCTATAATCCTTGGAAGACTATCTTCCATAGGCCTTGGCCAGGTGTGCAGCCCAGCTCAGGTGTTCCATATAGCCAGCAATGGGGAATTTGATTGTCAGCAGGTGGTAGCTCTGGGGAGAATTTATCTGGCAGCCGAGTTCTATCATTGGTTGCAAGGGACTGCAGAGCCCATCAGTGAAAAAGCTGAAATGCTTCCCTGCTATGTAACATCTGCTGCATAATTTACCATCAATAAAGTTTATGCTTACAGCAGTAATGTGTGTCAGTGTGTTTTGCATCAAAGAAATTCTTCAGGAGGCCTGAATCTACACCCAAATCTACAGTCAGCCCGCCACATTTGCAGGTTTAATTTTCACGGATTTGACTATTTGCAAGTTTCTCTAACCCCTGCTCCCCCCCAAGTGCTTCTTCTCTGGGGGAACCTTTCCTCTTGGTTGCTCCAGTGAGGCTGTTCACCCCTTTAAAAGCTCATCTCTGATCCTTCTACTCATCCACCAGCCATTACTTGGCCAGCTAAGGACAGCTTGCAGCCTGATTTCTCAGCACCACAAACCCTCTCCTGATGCCTCCTCAACACCCAAGGAAGGAGATGGGCGAGAGAGAGAGAGGTTTAATGCACCATGGCAATCCACCCCCTTCCCACTCCTCTCCCTGACCTGGTTTGGATCCTGGGTGCCCATTCTCCCCACAATGCCTTAGCCCCCTTCCCACAGACAGACACACATACATTTTGATATTTGCAGTTTTTCCACTTCTGTGGGGATGCTGTGCCCCAACCCTAGCGAATGTGGAAGGGCCAACTGTATTCAACAGCAAAACATGCTGTCTGAATTTTTAAAAAAGTACTAAAGACCTCTCTCTTCCAGCAGGCCTACCCAGTCAATTTTTAACTATGAATTTTAAATTGATGTATTTTAAATGGTTTTGTATGTTTTTAGTTATTTTAATCTATGATATGTTTTCAGTTGTATTTTAATCTATGATGTATCCCACCTCAAGCCTTGGGCAGGTAGGAAATAAAAAATTATTATTATTATTATTATTTATTACTACTATTACTATCATTATTGGTAGTAGTTATTATTAGTAGTAGTACTAATAGGAGTAGTAATCATAGCAGTTTTATATTAGAACGCCCAGAGAGAGGAGGCTGATCTGCTATGATTCTCATTTTCAGAACTAACCATTGATACCAACACTGTGGCCATTTCCACACTACATTATTATAGTGCTATTATTCCACTTTCGACATCCTATGGAATCCAGGGCTCTGCAGTTTAGGGAGGGGCATTTAAAATTCTCAGCCAGATTGCTCAGTAACCCCAGAATTCCACAAGATGTTGAAAGTGGAATAATAGCACTATAACAGCGTAGTGCGGAAATGGCCTGTAAAAAGATATAGAAATCTGCATCATGCTATCTGAGGTCCTAAAGCAGAATCCACTCTGGACAAATAACGTAACACATCAAAATGAACTTTTCCTGAGAAAGGATTCCCCTTCTTGGCCGCCCGTCTGTGCCCAACCAACGACCGAATTTCTCTGAGGCAAAATTTCCACACTACTATTTTCTGCTCTGCAAACACTGGAAAGTCTGGCTACGAGTCTCCTCAAGTGCCTGGCCCAGTCACCAGAGAATGCTAGAAGCTGCCAGAAATTTCTCAAATTGTCCAGTGTGGGTAAGGAAGAGAGTGAGATGAATGCAGAAAAGAAAAACCGGTCTTTCGGCCTGGGAAGGAGACGGGGGAGAAAGCAGGGAAGAAAACACATGGACAGGGAGAAGCGAGGTTATCTGAGCCATAGTTGAAGAAGTTATCTGGGGGGGGGGGGTGTGAGGATGAACAAGGACAGAATTCTAAAATACCGTGTAAAAAAAAGGAGAGCTTGGGAAAATCACTTTTTCGGGACTACATCTTCCAAAATTTGCCAGTCAGCTGCCTGGGGGATTTTGGGAGACATCATCCAAAAGAAGTAACTTTTCCAAGCTTGACAAAGAAGCCTCTGCACTCAGTAGCTAGATCTCCCCAACTACATCAGAGAGACAGGGTTTCAGGGGCAAAGTACAGAGGTTTGAGGGTTGGACTATGGGACCTATCACACTACACTGTTAAAACGCCTGTTATTCCACTTTGACTGTCATGGAACATTGTATGAAATCCTGGGATTTGCAGTTTAGGGAGCGGTGGTTGGAATTCTCAGCCAGAGAGCTCTTGGACCTCACTAAAACTACAAACCCCAGAATTCCACAAGATCTTGCCGTGACAGATTAAGTGGAATAATAGCGCTGTACCTATGTAATGTGACAGGGCCTTACCACTCTGGAGATGAGGGTTCAAGTCTCAGCTCAGCCAGAGAAACTCACCGGGTGACCTTTGGCAAGTCACACTCTCTCAACGTTACAGGAAGGCAATGCTAAACCTTAGCCGAAAGAGTCTTGTGGCGAAAAACCTAGAATAGGGTTGTCCTAAGTCGGAGTCGACTTGAAGGCCCATAGCAACAACAAACAAGGGCAAAAGGCCCCTAAACCCAGTGTGGGAATTCTACAGTCTTCCAGATGTTACTGAATTGCATCTCCCAGCAGCCTTAAGCCAAGAATGAGGAATGCTTGGAACTGCAGTCAACCACATCTGGAGAGCCAGCATATCTCCCCCCGCATCCCGCTTTAACCCTTTTCCTCTCTATAACAATAATCAAAGCTTCGGTGGAATTATCTCTTGAGGTACCACCACTTTCTCCTCCTGTGTTGAAACCTTGACAAGAGACAAACAGGAGCTCAGCAGGTGCGGTGCAGAGTTTTAGCTTGCTATAGTCACAGTGGGGAGGTGCGGTAACTATGGTAACCTGAGGCCTAAATACTGGACTCCATCCATCCATCTGAAGAAATGGGCTTGAGTCCACAAAATGTCACACTGAAATAAATTGGCTGCTCTAAAAGACATCACAATACTCCTCTTCTCCTCCTCTTTTCCTATTGAAACAAACTAATACAGTTTCTCTTTTAAAAGTAGATGAAAGACGGGAGTATCGAGAGCTCTTTGCCCCTTTCTTACTTATTGTAAGTATCCACGCTACACAGTTAGAGCACTTCGACATAATTTTAAATATCATGGTTCCATTCAATGAAATCCTGGGAATTGTAGTCTTGGGGAAGTACTTAGAATTCTCAGCCAGGGAGTTCTAGCACTGTAGTTCAGAGGAGTACATTAGAGAATAAGAAGTACCTCACTTGACTACAAATCTCAGGATTTGGTAGCCAGCAGGCATGAAAATTGAGGTGTATTAGAAGGTACCCTATTTGCTGGTGTATAAGACTCACATTTTCCCCTGAAAAATACTATTTGAAAATGGGGTTCGTCTTATATGCCAATGGGGTGCATCTTATATGCTGGTGCATCTTATACGCCAGCAAATTCAGTATATCGCTGTGCACTATGAGTACACCTGTACAAGACAAAAGGCACACACTCACGGTCGTGGGAATCCTTGGAGTCCCGGGCAATTCCGAAAACCAAAGTAGAATTATGGTGCAGTGTGAGAACTTGCTTAAAAGAAGGGGTGAGCAAGTACACGGGGGCCAGTGGCCAATTTTGCTCTCAGTCCTCTTTACAAACTATGCCTTGCCTTGATGGTGAATGAAAATACCTCTTTTTCCAGTCATATTCTGGCCAAAAAAAGAGGTATTGGGTAGAACTGCCAGAGTGAAAAGAGGTGGGATGATTCTGAGTTGGCAATCCTATTTCCAGGCATTTTTAAACTGAGAAATCATGGGCTCTGTAGTTTGGGGAGGCACTAGAGTCCTCTGGCTGTGGATTTTAAATGCCCCTCCCTAAACTCCAAATCTGAGGATTCCATAGGACGGAATCATGACAGTTAAAGTGGAATCACAGTGCTATAACTGTCTAGTGTGGATGGATCCCGGATAACATGCAACACCTACTGCAATTCCCTCTTTTGCACAATCATTAAAAGTAGAGACATCCTTCCAGTTTTCACTCTAGCAGCCCTTGAGGGCACCCTGAATAACATGTTCAGAAAAAGGATGGCTGCTAGAAGCAATATCCTTCCCCCATCCACTTTCAATCATCCAACAGTTAATGGGGTTCAATACCAGTGATCCAAAGACGACTCCCATAAACAGCAACCTTGTTACCCAATTCAGAGAGCTAAAAACTCCTTTCCAGAACCAGACAGCTGTCTCTGCGGACAAAATAACTTTCTCTTGCAGCAGGCTAAAGTTTCACAAAGCCGGAAGTCATAACCCCCTGAAAGATTATCCAGTCACTTCTGTAGAGGCAATTATAGGCATTAGGAGTGGAGAGATTCACCTCCCTGGAATGCTCATGAGCGAACAAAGCACATTTTGTGCCTTTTGGGTTGGCTTACTAAATAATAGTCTTACAACCACAATCAGGATATGAGATTTCTTTTTCCTCCACTTTTGGCCAAAACAGATATCTCCACTTTACTTTTATAAACTGGAGACCCTTAAAATACTAAGCCAATCTCCCTTGACCCAACTCCTTTCCCAAATATGTGGGGAGTAGGGATGGATGTCGGCATGTTAGCAGGGGACAATGGATGTTGTCGTTCAATAGATCGTGATTTTCTGGGGCTGAGTGTGTGTGATGTGCCCAAGGTCATGATAAGTAATAAATTTAATAAATAATTATTTTTGTATTATACACTCGAGCCTTAAGCACACTACATAAGGAATATCGGAAAGTTTGAGTTCAGATACAGAGGGATGATGGTGGCAGCAATTAATCCAGGGTGGTGAGCTCAGAGGAGAAATTAAACGAATAAAATCTCACACTGAAATCACAAGGGCATCTAGAACATCCCCACAATGGTCCAATAGATGGTAAAGGTCTTTGTTATAAAATTTTGAGCATCAGTTTGCTTGCATGGGAGATTAAAACAAAGGTCTGATGGTTACCACAATCCCTTGGGGATCGGAATGTAGGTGCAGCATTTCCAATCTGTGGCCACTGATTTGTTTTTCATAATTGTTGACGCATTTTAGTTAAAATGTGAATAGATTCTGTTGCTGTATCTCGAATGCCATCTCTTCCTGGTGATTTATTTTTCCCAAGTGCTTCCATTTCCCATTCTTAAAACTGTGACAGTCACAACAAAAGGTTCTCCCTTACTCTGTCATCCTTTCATCTCTCTTACATAGTTCTTCACTGCATTGCTTCCATCTTCTTTTTATTTATTTTTTTTTCTTGATCATACAGCATGTCCTCCCGTTTAAAGATGTGGAGAGAGCTGGCTATCCCTAGCTGAGATGGACTGGTCAGTAGCTGTGGCCATTTCCGCACTACACTCTTATAGCGCGATTGTTCCACTTTCAACATCCTATGGAATCCTGGGTTTTGCAGTTTTGGGAGGGGCCAACTGGCCCCTCCCAAAACTGCAAACCTCAGGATTTCATAGGATGTTGAAAGTAGAATAATTGCGCTATAAGAGTGTGGTATGGAAATGGCCTGTAAGTTGTTCGATTCCCTGCTCAGCCATGGAAACCTACTGCGTCACGTTGGATGTATCACAAACTATCAGCCCCCAGAAAACCCTGTGATAGGGTCTCCGTAAGTACGAAACACCTTATGGAGACCTGAAGGCACACAACAACAACAACAACAACATTTTGACTACATGTATTGGTCAGTTTGGTTTTATATTATATTGTATTTTTTTTTTTTTGCATTTTCTCTGGATAATTTATTTCACAATTGAAGAGTGTAGTTTTAGTTTTCCTTCCTTTCTTCCCTCTGTGTGTGTGTGTGTGTGTGCGTGCGTGTGTGTGTGGATACATATATATGCACACACATACTCATATATTTTAGATTGTATGCTCTTTGGCAGGACCCACTGTTTTTGGTTGTTTTACTTGTAAAGCACCACATATATGAATGAACAAATAAATGGTGATTATGACGGTGATGCTGATGATGACGACGACGATTTTGCACTTTGGTTTATATTCTACGTCTTTTCGGCATAACACAAATATTTATTGATGGCGTTAAATTATGCAGTCCTTCTAGTGCCTGCCTGTGTACTGCAACATATGTCCAACAAGGGTCACTGCACACGACTGCCAACATTTTGTGCAACTACAACATACAAGGGAATACCTAGAAGGACTACCCATTCATATGTTACTCTGCGTACTTTGATGGACTCCCACATGCATAACAGTCCTGCATGTGCAACTTATGCTGCCATCAGCTGGACACCAGCACTGCACATCATCCCCATGTACATCCCATGTACAGCGCAATTTACACCTGTGTATGTCACTAATAGGATGGCAGCCTTTCACTGTAATCCAAAATCTACACTTTTTCTTTGTTTCTGCCTGAAACACATTCATTTAAACAATAACAGTACTGAGAATGCACAAATTCAACCTCTCTAGTTCGCCACCACTCTCTCTCTAGTTCACAACACTCTCGGCCTCCTGTTTCAGACCCCTGGCTGCAGTCTCAGAGGTCATTTGGTCCAACACCTGCCGAGGCAGGAAATCCATAGTCAGTGTTTGCCTGCCAGGCATCCACAGCCAGTGGGGTCTCTCTGCCATCCCCATTCTGTTTAAAAATCTCCAACAACTGTAGTCCATTCAACTATCTCAAACAGCTCTCAATGGTCTGCATAGAATCATAAAGTTGGAAGATACCACTCAGTCCAACCTCCTGCCATGCAGGAATACACAACCAAAGCATTCCAAACAGATGGTCATCCGACCTCTGTTTAAAACCCTCCAAAGAAGGAGACTCCACCACACGCCCAGGCAATATATTCCACTGTCAAACTGCTTGCAATGTCAGGAAGTTCTTCCTAGTGTTTACATGGAATCTCTTTTCCTGTAGTTTGAAGCCATTTCTCTGCATCCTAGTCTTTGGAGCAACAGATAACAAGCTTGTTCCATGTTCAGTATGACATTCTTTCAAGTAGTTACAGTGGCTATCATGTCACATCTTAACCTTCTCTTCTCAAGGCTAAACATACCCTGCTCCCTAAGCCTCTCCTCATAAGGCACGGTTTCCAAGCCTTTTACCATTTTGGTCACCCTCCTCTGGACACGTTCCAGCTTGTCAATATCCTTCTTGAATTCTGGTGCTCAAAAATGGACACAGTATTCCAGGTGGGGCCTGACCAAAGCAGAATTGAGTGGCACTATTACTTCCCTCAGCCTAGATGTGATACTCCTGTTGCGTTTCCTGATTTAAGGAGTGGGAGCCATATGTCCTCCCCACCATTTCGTTGGATTTCAAGTCCCAGGACCTCTAACCAACATAGCCAGTGGTGAGGAATGCTAGAAACTGCCATTGAAGGATATCAGGAGGGTGACTTGATTCCTAGTCCTGGCTGGCCTAAAATCTCCTTTCACGCGTAACAGACTCAGATCCTGCCTTCTATCGTGGCAGGAAACAAGCCTGCCCTAGCTCCTATGTGACAGCCCTTTCTGTTATTCAAAAGTGGCCCATTGACACCTGATGTGCTGTACAATAACTCCCATCATCCTCAAACCAGAGCCCAACACCCTGGAGGGGACAACAGTTTGCTTGAGGGAAGCTGCATTAGAGCAAAGATGTTTTACGGAAGAGGCATATGTGATGCCATTTCTCCCAGTCTGTGGCCTATACAACCTCAGCTACTAGAACGTTATTTTATTTATACTCCACCTTCATGCCAATGAAGGCCTCAAGGCCCCTGTGGTGTCATTGATTGTAAGGATATAAGCCTGAGGGCAGGAAAATTGTACTTGTAAAGTGCCTTGTATAGTGCCTTGTACAGTGATTATGTTATATAACTAAATGATGGTGATGATGATAATTAATACCTCTGGTCCCAAGCTGTACCACAGGAAACACTAAATAATAAAAAGAAAGAGACTCCCTTAACTATCATGGCTCCTTCTTATGGCCTGAGATGTGCAGTACGGGGAGGTACTTAGGACCCCTTGCCACAGAACTCCAGGGCAGTCCCCTGCACTACAGCACTAGACCTCTCTAACAGAGAAGTTCCCCCACCAAACTACAAATCCCAGAATTCCAGAGGATGTAATCATGCCAGTTACAGTCGTATCAAACTGTTATAACTGTGAAGCGTGATGATACACTGCCAGTCAACAGTATGCAAGGGACTTTGCCCAACTTGTTATTCCCCGAACCAAGGCGTTACAGTCGATGTTAGCTGAGTTTTCTCCCATCCCATCTTTAAAGATAACCCTAAAATAATAACCGAGATCTCCTTTTTAAGACGAGCATTATACATACATACATACATACATATATTGCCCCGTTTCCTTCTGCTTCTCCAGCAGCACTGCACACGCTTGCGTTTCCTTAGCAGCTACACAGAGATCCTCGATCGGTTCTTCCATCTCCCTCTCCCCACGCTCCTGCCCCTCTAAGTGTGCGTTGGGGGAGCAGCGGTACCTCAATAGGGAGCGCCCACCCCTCCTTCTGGCACCCTTGTTTATCTCCCCCTCTGGATCGTGCCTGTCTCTCCCTCCCTCGCTCTCCCTTCCCTCTACGCGCGATCGTACCGGGATCCACATTGCTCGGCTCTCCATCAGAGGCGGCAGCGCCCACCACCCAGACGGCCAGCATCACCCAGACAGGAGACCAAGGGGTCTTCCTCCGCCGATCCATGACGGTGCCGGCGAAACGGGCGCCGCGGAGGGAAGCGACGGTGCTCGGGGCCCGCCTGGGGATTTTTAAGCTCTCGCGATCAGCGGGGCTGGAGGGACCTCAAGCTCCACCCTATATACTGGTGGGGGGGAAGGAGAAAAAGAGAGCCATTTCCCTCCCGCCTTGGGAGGAGAAGCAATCTTTCCTTCCCCCTTCAGCCCTCTATAAGCCGCCGAGCCCCCGGACGGAAGAGGAAAAAATATGCCAAGAATGACACCAACGCTAACCCCCCACTTCTCCTTAATTTTTTTTCACAATGGGAGCCCGTGGGAAAGGCGCTTTCCCCATCGTCCAATCCTAAGGCAGCTGGAGGAAGCGACCGTCCAATCAGAACGCGGCGTGGGGGCTTCCCTCTGCGGGCCAATCAAGAGTCTGGAAAGTTCGGGATGGCGTCAGAAAGTTGTAGCAAGGGGTGAAAGCTGCGGTTTTAATAATAAAGCTTTGAAGAAGGAAAGAAGGCGGCGTTCTCGAAAGACGCATTTTTCTCCCTACAGCTGCCACGTTGCCGGGGGGAAAAAGAGACACCCTGCGGGGGTTATGAAGAGGTAGAAGGGCTTAGCAAGGTGGCCTTTGTTCCTGGAATAAGGCTTTTGTGAATAAGAACGGTAGCGTTCAGTCTAGGAAACGATGAAGAAGGAATCAAATGGGGTTTTACAGGAAGAATCTGCCAATGGAGTGAAAAAAAAAATCTTCTGGTACTGCAGAATCTAGCTTATTGCTGGAATTCAAATCCAGCTTTTCCTCTGATGCTCGCCCGAGGAGCTCATGGCTTTTCCCCACCTCACAACATCCCTGTGAGGTAGATCAGGTTGAAAGAGAGTGACTAGACCAGGGGGACCAAGGAATTTCTTTGCTCAGTGTTGACTGGAACCTGGATGTTCCCCGGGCTTTCCACACTACACTGATATAGGGCTAAGAGTGCTACTGTTAATATCCTATGGAATTCTGAGGTTTGTGGTTCACTGAGGCCAAAGAGCTCTCTGGCTGCAAATTCTAAAGCCCTCCCCCAAAACTGCCAACCCCAGGATTCCATAGGGTGTTGAAAGTGGAATAATAGCACTATAACATCCTGAGGAATTCTGGAGTTTGTAGTTTACTGAGGCCAGTAAATAGGGAGCGCTATAATAGCACTATGACAGTGTAGGGTGGAAAGGCCCCAAGTCCCAGTCCAGCTCTGAAGCTGTGTTGTTGTTATTCAGTGGTGTGTTGGCAAACACTGAAATAGAGGATCTCATCATTACGATCTCTGTAGCTGTACTCCAGAGAGAGTCAGAACATGTAGGTTGGCTGGGTCGATCTCTCTTCTCCCCGCCTTTAAAAACATTTTAGTAGTTTTAATCCCAGGAGCAGGTCTTTTGTAAACCTAATAGGTCTTGCCCATTCAAGGAGGAGGAAGCCCAAAATAGTTTGGATTGCAACAGGGACAACTCACACTAATACATCTTGCTGTACCTTGTGGGCCCTAGCTCCACTACACCACAGTGGTTATAGAATCATAGTGCTGGAAGAGACCACAAGGGCCGTTGAGTCCAACCCACTGCCGTGCAAGAATACACCATCAAAGCATTCTCAACAGATGGTCATCCAGCCTCTATTTAAAAATCTCCAAAGAAGGAGATTCCACCACACTCCCAAGCAGTGCGTTCCACTATCACACCCTTTACTCCATCTTTCAGTGTCAGTAACTCCATTCTCCTGATTGCTTCTGCTGGTCTTTTAGCCCTACTCAGTGAGTTTTCTTACACTAACCACTATATCACACTACCCTCCTGTATTCCCTAATGATCTTTTTAGGCTGAGGTACCGTGCGCACTTCACCTGAGAGGAAGCATCACTGAATCCAATGGGATTTGATTCTGATTAGACTTTTAGCCTTGACTTGTTAAGCGATTATCCCTCCTATCTGCACACCTACTCGGGAGTAAACCCGATTAATCACAGGGGCTTGCATCTGGTTAAAAGTGCGAAGGGTGGTAGAAAGTGGTCTGGTTTGTGGAATGTACAAAACATTATTGATGATATTATTACAGAAAAAAATTAATCGTAATCTATCTGAGCGGTTATATTATTGAAATAAACTGGCCTAGAGTTAAGAATCTCTCTTCTACCTCCCACTTTTGAGCTGTGAATATTCTTGACAGGCACTCTGCACATGTTTAGAAGAATGCTCATTTTGCAATATCAATATGTCTTCAATGACTATTAGAACTAGAAACCGTTTCAGAGGCTCGGCCGAGGGCTTGTGAATCTTGTGTCTATTTTAGACAAGCACCGATTTCTTCTTTTCGCCTAGGCAGCAGGTCGAGGAGACATTCTAAACCGGAGGCGTTTAGGACCCGGGAGAATAATTCTGGCCCTGGCCATCATAAATCAGAGCTTAGCGACTCTCCGCTCCAACGTCGTCGTGACGTTCTTAGGGGCGGGACTTCTGAGAGCAGGCGGAAGTGCTTTTGCCCCTAGCAAAATGGCGGCCGGTTGCTGGTAGCGTTTTCTTCCTAGAGCTAGAAAAAGGGGCGTCTGCGCGCATAATATAAACTTCCGATATTGTGATGAAAGCCGCACGCGTTTTGAGGTGAAAAAGGGAAGAGAAAGCTGGTTCGGGTTTATACCGAAGTGTCAGTAAAGACTGCGTGGGAGCTGCACGCCCTTCTCCCTAGCTGGAGACATGGTGGAAAAGAAAGGTTCAGGTACCTTGGAGAGGCAGGTGGGGAGGGAACCGGGGTGATGGCTACGTAAAAATCTTTTCGCGCTGCACTGTTATAGTGCTATTATTCCACTTTCAACATCCTGTGGAATTCTGGGGGTTGTAGTTTACTGAGGCCAAAGAACGCTGTGGCTGAGAATCCTAAATGCCTCTCCTTGAACTGCACACCCCAGGATTCCATAGGAGATTGAAAGTGGAATAATGGCACTATAATAGTGTCGTGTGGAAAGGCCCGTAGAGTGATTGGTGGGGGATTCCCATTGCAAAGACAATGGGAGGTAAGGAACACTCATTCCGTGCTGGGCTCGTGAGGCATTAGGAAGACCTTTTTTTTTCCAAAACAAAAAAGACAATCCAGGCAGAATAAACTAATGGCGTGGTACAGAGGCAGCTCTCCAACCTGTGTGTCTTTCCAGCCGTCCCCAGCCCTGGTGCTGCACGTGTTGGGGCTGCCACATCTCAGGGCCGGACCCTGAGTTTCCAGCTTTTGTGGAAGTGGGAGACAAAGGTGCCAGTTCTCTCATTTTGGTGGCCTCAGCCCTGCAAAAGAGAGAAGGGCATCTGCGGCTCAGCTGGGAGAGCAGCAGCTTGCGACAAGTTTCCAAGGATGAATTGATTTGGTGCTGCAGTTTGTAAGGTGACACACCCTGGCTAACTCAGAATCCACAAACTTCACTCGGAGGTAAACAACAGTGTTTATTTGTAGCAATGCGCGCAGTGCTGCACTTTTCATTTGAAGTTGCTAAGACAGAAACATACATGACGGTTACAAGTTTTATACTTTTCCATACAAATTTAGGTATTCAGAGCTGTGATTGGAGAGGATCATGAATGCATAAAGAATGGTGGTGAAACTTACAAAATGACTTCACTCTGGTTCAGCATTCAGAGGGGAGGGGGATCATTGTCATTGCCACATTGTCCAATTTTTGGCCCTAGAGAGCCCAGAAGTTGTAAATTCCAGTTCTTCAGACTGGCTGGTAGCATGCCTTCCAACTGTCCCAAATATAACAGGGACAGTCCTAATGAATCCTTTGTCATCCCGTTTTTTCTCTCTCTCACCTGCAGAATCACTACAGGTCCATTGCTGAAGGCCCAAGGGATACCTCCAACCTGGCAACATGGCTGTTTATATGTCACTTCCTTCCTCTGTTTCTCTTTTCCTACTTAGCACGCTCCCAGGATCCCAGCCAGAGGCGCATCTTAGACCGGGCAACCCGCCAGCGCCGCCTAAACCGCCAGTTGGAGGCGCTAGAGAATGATAACTTCCAGGATGACCCTCATGCCAACATGCCTCAGCTTGTGAAACGCCTGCCTCAGTTCGACGATGATGCTGAAACAGGTGAGGTACCTTTTTTTTTCAGGTGTAGGGTGTGTGAGTGGATTCTGGGAGTTGTCATCCAAAAAAAGTATTCCCCGATAGGGAGGAATTCTTGTTGAAACTGCCTGAACTAGTACAAATGGACAAAATTATCTGGTTTGATTGAAACAGAGTCTTTGGAGACATTTGTAAAAGTTTGAAAACTCCTTATAGACTCTTTGCAGAAAAAAAGAAAATGATCTTGCAACTTTTGGTATTGACAGTTCATAAGACTTTGTTAGTGGAAGAAGTGAACAATGTAGCTTTAGAGAGAGGTTTGATTATACTGATTTGATTATGCAAATAACTGCCAAAAGGAAAGTCGGAAGCCACACTTTCTTTTTATCTATATTTCTTTTTATATCCTTTTATATCCTACTTTCCTTTCTTCTTCTTATTTTTTTCTTCCTTTTTGTTTCTTCAGATTGTTTGTAATTTTCATTGCACTTTGAAACATTCTTAATAACAAAAGAGAATTGGGGGGGGGAGGTATTCTCCCCCTCCTCAAGATCTTATTTTTAAAAAAGTCAAGAAAAAGTATTTTACAAAGATTTATGAGAACTCCTGGAATTTATGTACTGAGTTAAGTAAAGCCTGAGAAAAAGAAAACAACAACAAATGAACCTATTGGGAAGAGCAAGACTCCATGAGCTCTTCTCCGTTATGCTGAGTTAACGGAGAGCAAACTGCTTTTGCACTTTGAACTCAGTTTGCTGCAATTGAAGTAAGTTGAGGATGACAGAAAAAGTGGGAAGTGTAGAAGGAAGCTGGGACATTTGTAAAGCAAATCAGAAAGTGGGACAGTAGAGGATTAATTGTTGTTGCCCCTAACAAATCTAAATGGGTTGAGTTGATGAGAGTGCCATTCTTGGTGGAATATGAATGGATCAGTTCACTTATGTGGTAACCGCACTCAGACTGAAGAAGTTTAGCTTAAAATTGATATTATTCTTCCTTTCTTTCCCTTGCCCCCCCCCCCCCCCAAATGATATTTTTTACAGGTAAAAAGAAGAAGAAAACCCGAGGAGACCATTTCAAGCTGCGTTTCAGGAAGAACTTCCAGGCTTTGCTGGAGGAACAGGTGCCCTTCAGGTTTCCTTTTCTAGGAAGTGGTTAAGACTGGGGCATGCCGCTCTTCATTCTGCTCACTGTTTTCCTTTCCCACCAAGCCCTGGACTTAAAGGCATTGTTAAAACAGTATAGACAAAATATACAGTTTTTTTAAAAAGAATCATTTTTTTTCAATCTTTATTTATTGAGGTTTATTCAATTTAAACATAAAATCACATAAAGATTCCATAACCTTATACAAAACTTTATTGGCAACAAACACAAAAGAAAAGAATTATAAACAATTAGAAGCAATTAGAAAAAATAAAGAAAAGAAAAGAAATTACACAAAAAGAATAAGTATCAAAAATTTTAAAATATGTAAAATTTCATAGAAAAGAAGCATTTTAATTGAACCTTAAAAGCATGCTACAGAAAGAAAGAGAATGATTGGTCTTTTCTTAGAAACATAGAGGTGGAAGAAGCCACAAGGGCCATTGAGTCCAATCCCTTGCCATGCAGGGATGCACAATTGGAGCATTCCCAACAGATGGTCATCCAGCCTCTGTTTAAAAATCTCCAGAGAAGGAGACTCTGCCACATTCTGAGACGGTATATTCGACTGTCAAACTGCTCTTACCATCAGAAAATTCTTCCTGACGTTCAGATGGAATCTCTTTTTCTCAAGTTGGAAGTTATTGCTCTGTGTCCTAATCTCTGGAGCAGCAGAAAACAGGCTTGCTCTATCCTCCATATGACATCCCTTCAAATATTTAAACATAGCTATCATGTTGCTTCTTAACTTTCTCTTCTCTAGGTTAAACATACCCAGCTCCCTAAGCCGCATAGGGCATGGTTTGCAGGCCTTCTTCCATTTTGGTCATCCCCTTTTGGACACATTCCAGCTTGTCAATATCCTTCCTGAACTGTGCTGCCCAGAACTGGACACGGTATTCCAGGTGGGGTCTGGCCAAGGCAGAATAGAGTGGTACCACCACTTCCCCTGACCTATCTTGCATGCACTCTCTCAACAAAATCAGATTGGCAGCCTAGAGGCTATGTTCTTGGAAACATGAGTTACCCAGCTACAATTCCCATCAAGAAGAGTAAATATTTACATGATCTGCTCATATACGTGGCCAAGAGAGGGAATCATGGCTGATCCAGTTGTTGTTGGAAGTCCCAGCAGCTGTTGCCAGCATAGCCAGTAGTGAGGAATGCTGGGAGCTGCAGTCCAGCAACATCCACAGAGTCACACAGTTCTCACCCTTTCCTCACAAAAGCACATGTGATAGGGTTGGGCAATTGCGCTACAGGTAGGGATCAATTTTTAATTCCCCTGGAACCTAGGCAGGCTACACTGTGCTGGTCTGACATCACTTCTAGTTTTATTTTTAGCTGCTTTTCAGTCTTTTTTGTAGTTGTTGTTGTAGTTTGCTTGGGAGTTTCTGGAGGTGTCAGGGTTGTGATGAGAGGAAAACCATTCCATTTTGCATTGATTTCTAGCATTTTTGGCATATTGAGGACAAAAAAAAGGCACCAGAGAATGAATGAACACACACACACACACACACACACACATTTAGTGGAGGGGTCTGGAGCTTAAAGGTCTGGACCCCTGGACTGGGGTCACATTTGGACCAAGGGCCAAGCATTCACCATCCATGTGCTGTGGCTTAGGATCTTGAGCTCGTAGATGAGTGATTCCCCTGCTGTTTTTAACTTTCAGCAGAACCTGAATGTGAGTGAAGGACCAAACTACCTCACAGCGTGTGCGCCTCCTTCCAACCTGCCCCAACGCCATTTCTGCACTGTCTGCGGCTTCCCATCAAACTATACGTGTGTATCCTGTGGGGCTCGCTACTGCTGTGTCAAATGCTTGGGAACACACCAGGAAACTCGGTAAGGCAAACTGGAGAATAGCAGGTTGCCTGTGGTGATCAGGAATTGACTCTAGGCAAACTGATTGTTGACTGTTCTTTTCTTTTGACTGTTCCTTCTTTTGAGCTGTGGGCAAATGATAGAGATAAGTATGGCCCTGGGAGACTAAGAGTGTTTGTAGCAATTGTGGACTTGTTTTTTTCCAAGGCAGAGGCAAGAGTATCGTCATAAGAACTTTGCAAATGTTAGAAATAAAAAGAGTGTGTGGCCTGGATAGGATTTAATGAAGTAGCAAGAGACAGACTGAAGGTAGAGACAGTCATTTCTTCTTGTGGGTGGAAAATCAGATTGAATGATGGAAAGATTATTAAAAACCAAAGAATGACTTCAAGAACAGGGCTGTGGAGTAGGGGTGGGGGTGGGAAAGCACTGACTGGGATGGTGGAAGTTGTAGTACCACACATCTCATAAAGGCATCACAAGGAAAGTTTGTGCTAACAGGTCTTATTGTGATTTCTTTAGTCAGTGCTCTAGAAATATGTCTCCGACCTGAATCTTATTGGTTCTCCCAACCGGAGTAGACCTGTTGCATCGCTGGCATTTCCATAGGTGTTAACTCCCCATCAACACTTGGTGAAAAAGAGTGCACTTTAAAGGCGCCAAATATTTTAGGGTTGCAGGTGGGCAGTTTATGACTCTACAGGTGTTGGTGACGCACAGCTCCTGTAATACTTCCTTTTTGGTCCTGCGGACCAGGGCTGCTAAGCATTGCACACTTTTGTCTTTGGCTATTTTCTGAGCTTCTTGCTCTCTTTTCATTGCAGATGCCTGAAGTGGACAGTTTGAAAACTGAATATTTATTCTGAAAAACTGCAGTGCAGCAGATTATGTGTGGAAGGAACACATAAGACTTACCTGTTGCTGGTGGATGTCTTGGGCCTAGATTGATCTCTCACAAGACTTGAAATACCAGGTTCTTAGAACTGAGAGGAGATCACACAGAACTGAGAAGAGACCATGTGCCTGACAGTCACTATCCTTTGAGTATTAAAACTCCTTTTATGCTATCTGTGACTTGAGTCATTTTCTTGAGTCTCCTGGAACTGTTCACCAGCTGTCATACAGCTTTGTCTGCTGGTGGATTAGATCCAGACTGAAAACGCTTCTGGTTGAAGACCAGTGGGATTGTCCTGTTTATTCCTAAATGAAACACAATGCTAAACACTGTGAGTGGTGTGGATATGGGGATCCCATGCTATTTGATTGTCTGCTTTCCAACAGTCTGCTCTTTTGACGGCTTTCAGTTATAACCAGGACCCATATATACAACATTTGATCTACTTTTTCGACCACATATACTAATTGAAAAGGGTTGAAAGAATAGATTGTCAACAAGCAACCTTGTGCTGCTTTTGCTCTCAGTCAACTTGGTCCTGTCTTTTTGTTTGGTCTGTACACACACCGAACAAAAAAGATGACACCGAATCAATTTGCTTCTGCATTTGAATGATTTCTGCTTTTCAACAGTGTTCTGGTCTGTAACCTGTTGAATAAGCAGGGAATACCTGCACACTTGGGCCTGCTGTGTCCATGGGCTTACCATCTGTGAATTTAACTCACTGCAGATTAAAATGTACAGATTACTGTACATTTGACTCTGCAGTGGGGAGCATGCTAACTACCCACTTCTACCTCTGAGGTGGCAGGGTTCCTTTGAAAGAAGAAGTGGCCAACTATCACCATTAATAGGGGCTTAATGTACAAGCCTCATTTCTAAAGGCTTTGTAGTCTCTCTGCAAGTCTCATGAGGCTGACTTGAGCAGATTTGGGTTTTGATATCTGTATGTGTTTTGTGTGTGTCCTGGAATGAATCTCCTGCAGATAGGGTGGACCCACTGTGTTTTATTTCAGATCATTTCTGTGACAGGGCTCTGCTTCTATTTCAGATTAGTATGGCAGTTCTCCAATCCGATAAAGCACCCTGTCTTTTCCACACAGCTCTGTCTTCCCCCTTATAATACCACCTTTGTGTAAAAGCGTAAGGCCTATTTAGACCCCCTTTGTAGTTCTGTAGTAGCGTATTTCTGTGTTAAATACTGTACACCACTCAGCCAAGTCAGCATTTATAAAAAATAAACTGTAACATTTATCAAGGTAACATACAGAATAATGTATTGGTGTTCATATGGAGGTCAAAATTAATACAGTCAGCCCCCCACATTTGTGGGTTTGACATTCACAGATTTGATTATTTGCGAGTTTCTCCAACCTCTGCCCTCTCGCCTCAGGTGCTTCTTGTTTGGGGGAACCTTTCCTCTTGGTGGCTCAAATCAGACTGTATAGCCATTTAAAAACCCACCTCTGGTCCTCCTCTTCCTCTACGAGTCTCTGCCTGGCCAGCTAAGGATGGCTCTCTGCCCAAATTCTCAGCACCACAAACCCTCTACCCATGCCCCATACATACCCAAGGAAGGAGATTGGCAATAGAGAGGAAGCACAGGAGCACCATGCCAACCATCTCCTTTCCCTGACCGGGTTTAGATCCTGGATGCCCACTTTCCCACCCATGCCTCAGCCCCCTTCCCACAGACATACAAGTTTTGTTATTTTGTTAATTTTTCACTTTTGTGAGGGTCCTGTGTCCCTAACCCTAGCAAATGTGGAGGGCCAAGTGTACAATTTTTCAGAGTACTTTTAGGCAGGCCCCATATACTCACATAAGCCCAAGTATCATAGACAGACCTTCGGCTATACTTTCACCAAACGCTCAACCTCTCAATCTAGGTCATACTTTCTTACCAGATTCTATAATGGCTTAATTACTCTTCTGCCTCTCACTAGGCTTCCCCTGAGAATTAAACCCTTCTCTGGCTGACTGAGGGACTATACTCCCCAGTGAGAACTCTCACTGAAGGACTGCAAATGACAACTGATGTTTCCCTTTATTTATCTTTTCTTCTCAGCCACCAATTCCTCCCACGCACTACAGGAGCTTCTGTCCTGAGGAGCTATTCTGATTGCCCAGCAACCTGCTTCTAGGCTGCTCTGGCATTCCAGATAGCTACATTCCCGGAACTCTGTCACAATTCTAAACTACTTTTCCTTTAGCAGTTCACCATAAGGCCAATTGCTTTTTTAAAAAGCCCCAACAACAATAAGATCGCTCAAAAACAATTACTTCAAAGGTTCATCGCTTGGAAAATTCAAATGACTACCCTCCAGTTCCGAAGAGGAATACCAGATAGTATCTGGTCTGTCATCAGCCTGTCTTTTGGTTCCTTCCCCCACAATGTAGCAGCAGAAAAGGGCACAATAATTAGAATGCAGGATTCGATGATCTTGTAGTGGCAGTAGTGTTAGCTGAAGGACAGAGGGTGAAAAGACCATCTGTCATGCTGCTGCCCCAGGACCCAGATAGGACCCAACAGCCATATCCTAGAGACACGAGAAGGACAGTACTTAGAGTATCCAGTGCAGGTGGAAAAGGAAGAGCTTGTTAATTAGGCCACAGCTGGCCAGGATGCTGACGCTATAAAATCAGAAGTCGGGATGGCAGAAAGCTGCTGGAATCTACTGACTCCATTGGTGGTGACAGCCTTGGTGACTCTCTTGGTCTCTCTGCTCATGTTCTTTGGACCTTGGACCTTTGCCTGGACTATAGATTCTGCTCTTGGACACTCTCTCCCTGGACTCTTGGTAAATTCAGACTTGGTAGCTCTGGACTGCTTTTGGACTGCTTTAACAAATGCTATTTGCTAGTTACTGCAGGTTACACAGCTATGAAGCCTTGGCAGGCTGCCAGCACAGGACACCATCCATCACTTTATTTATACAGGCTTATTTGCTGCTTATTTGAAAAGTCAGGGACCAGACCACTGTCAAAAAATAGAAATGGTTGAAATGTGGAACCTGGTCTTTGTTTCAGCTTGCAAAATTCATTTTGGCCACCAAAAAACATTTTTTTATTGTATATATATTCTAAGCAAAAATACTTTATAGTGGGGCCTCCTCTCGCGCGATATCTGCATATGCAAATATGAGGTCATGTGAAGTGTCGTATCCCTTTATAGTCAATGGATATGGTGGGTACATATCTGCACTGCCGCAGGCATGCATATGTTGTGTTCATTGATTATGATGGGACATGATGCTTCACATTTTTTTGTTTTACATGGGGATTCCTGGAATGGAACCCCTGCATATATGGCCAGCGCACCACATTACAAGCACAAATATTGTGTGAGACAAGAGACACACCACAAATGACTTCTACAGTATACAGGACTGTCCACTAGATGGTGCCAAGTCGATTGAGGGAAAAAAAAGCAGATGGCCATCCAGCCTCTATTTAAAAACCTCCAAAGAAGGAGACTCCATCGCACACCCAGGCAGCATATTCCATTGTCAAACTGCTCTAACCATCAGGAAGTTCTTCCTAATGTTTTGGTGGAATCTCTTTCGTGAAGTTTGAAGCCATTACTCCACGTGCTAATCTTTGGAGCCACAGAAAACAAGGTTGCTCCATCTTCCATATGAGGTCCCTTTAAATATCTTAACGCACATTGTCACCTCTTAACCTTCTCTTCTCCAGGCTAATCATACCCAGTTCCCTAAGCTGTTCCTCATAGGGCATGGTTTCCAGGCCTTTTCCCATTTTGATCACCTTCCTGTGAACACATTCTGCCTTCTGAAAATCCTTCCTGAACTGTAGTGCCCAGAACTGGACACAGTAATAGTCCAAGTGGGGTCTGGCCAAAGCAGAACAGAGTGGTAGTATTACTTGCCTTGATCTAGACACTCTATTCCTGTTGATGCAGCCTGGAATCAGTTTTTTGTTTTTTTTATAGCATACCTAACATAGCTGGACACTTCACCACCACTTCCCTGCTCTCCATTGGTCAGTAAATGGCTGTTGACAGGGGCTGCATTAGGAGAAGTGTGGATTTTGAGGGAGGGACAGAGCAGACATGGCACAATTCTGCTCAATGCTGTGCCTCTCTGATCCAAGATCTTGGCAGAAGCCTTTTCTGCACAATATATCTTCAGCAGAATTCTTCACTCTTTTCAGTCTGCGGTACAGGGACTTACCACTCCTAAGTTTCCATACCTCTAAGAAGTGTGGCACTGTTTGTTTTCCCCTCCTCCTCCCATTTATAACAGGATGGAATCCAAAGATTGAAAAAGGCGGTACGGTCAAAGTTGGATTGCTTCTCCTAGGATGCCAAAAGCTGATAATAGCAAACTGGAAAGGGAAAAAAAAAAAAAAAAGGAAAAGTAATAAGTTACATTTTAATGCTGAAAAAACATCACTAGCCTTGACACAGGTAAGCAAACAGTTCCAATTGCAAGTCTGTTGCCAGGAAAAATGTCTCTACAAAAGAGGCAATTTCAGTGTTGACACTCCGTATCTGCTAAAAAAAGTCTCTCATTTATCCAGTAATTAAAGGGATAGGACCCCTGTTCCTTATGCCACCTGGGAACCCTAAGTCTGCAAGTTGTATCTAATGGTCAATGACATATTTTCTAGCATTCAGTTCAACTTATCTTGCCAGTGTGAATAAGGGGAGAGGAAGGAAGTGGCATAAATTGATTTTAGTTTTGGATGCATGTGTTTTCATGTGAATACACTTAATTTTGTGACTTGGAGCTAATGTGTGAACTAAAGCTCCATTATTCTTCAAAAACACTAATTTTCTGTTTGTTTGAACAAAATTCTCCAATCAAATAATGCATATAAAATATATTAGGGAGAAGTTCACACAAACTGCATACATTTCTCATACATTTATGAAAACATGTTTTACTAGGAAAATTGCTTGCAGCAGTTTGGTTTAGTAGGCAAAACAGCATCAATTTCATGTGAATTGAAAAATGCTCAAAGTTTGGCATAAACTGAATTTAAGACTGGGAAATTCATAAAGTTAGGAGATGCCAAAGTTTAAACTTATGAAAATGAGAAACAGAGAATCTAAAACTGGCAGACTCATTCAGTGTGAATTTCTGTGTGTCTCTGTTTCTCAAAACGCTGGTAAAGTTAACAGGTAATTGTCTGGGGGCATTTGAAGGCCGCTTTTAATTTTCTTCTGGCGTGGGCAGGGCCACAATTGGTAAAGTCTTCCAAATTCTCTTGGAGGGGGTCCATCATCATCCCTCCCAAACCCAGAAATTTTCCCACCCCTGCACTAGAGCTTTCTGGCAGAGAATTCTAAGTACCTCACAATATTACAACTTCCAGGATTCCACAGCTTCCAGTGTTAAAGTGTTATGAAACTGCAATGATTGCGTAGTGTGATTCAGAGAGCAGAAGAATGACTTCAGAACTCGGAGATGTTACCTTTGTGGGACAACGATTCCCAGAATGCCTCACCCAGCATGGCCACAGGGTCTTGTTTATGAAAGCAATGTTCCCAAGCTCTGGAGAAATACAACTGAAAATTTCTCAAGCCCCTTTCCAACGCCCCAAGTGCACATCTTAACTCTCCTCCAACACGCATCATGCTCATGTGCTCTCTCCCACTCAGAAAGAATGTTTACTTTTCTTGCTGTTTCTGGGCCCGCATAGAAGGCAGGGCTGTTGTAACTGTTTTTCTGCCTGCCAGAAGGCAGAGCGGTTACCGTGAAACCATAATGTTACTGCAAGCAACTCAACGTCAACATATAACATAGTAAGGAATCCCTGAAATACTCACATAATATTAGGAACAGTGGATTAACCATAGGTTTCTCCTATTTTTGTCCTGCCCCCTCCTCTTTTATTATTATCTGTACATCTCACTTTTCTTCTCACAAGGTTGTTATACATGGCTCTCCTCCCCATCTTCCAGCCTACAACCCTGTGAGGTAGGTCATATTTTTACACAGGAGTGGGAAAGAATATGTCTTCTAAAGGAGGAGCACACTTTTCTCAGTGGCCATTTCCACACTACACTCTTATAGCGCGGTTATTCCACTTTCAACATCCTATGGAATCCTGGGGTTTGCAGTTTAGGGAGGGGCCAAGTGGCCCCTCCCTAAACTGCAAACCCCAGGATTCCATAGGATGTTGAAAGTGGAATAATCGCGCTATAAGAGTGTAGTGTGGAAATGACCAGTGTCTGCTCAATTATATATACCCATATCTTCCAACTCTCCTGATTTGGCAGGGACAGTCTTGATTAATCCATGGTCACCTTCCTTTTTCAGCTGCCTTTAAAAAATCCCAGTCTCTCTCTTTTCCATCCACTTTCTTTGTCCTCAGCTTACTCAATTCTTGCAAACTGAGCTCAGAGTGCAGGAATGGTTTGCACTTAGTTAGTCCATGGGGAAAAAAGAGAGCAGGATAAGAATCTTGCCCTTCCCAGTAAACTCAGGCAAAAGCAAACTGCTGTAGGTCTCCTAGCTTGTAGTCTTCTTCATTAATAGCTTTGTCTATCTCAGTCCCACTCTGATGTTGCTTGGCCCTGCACGGCCTAGTTATCTTCTGTGAAATGTGGGAAGGTATCAGGTCAGAGACGGGGCTGAACAAATTTGGAAGCTAGAGGTAGAGGTCAAATATTGACAAGCTGAAGCGTGTCCAGAGGAGGACGACCAATACGACAAAAGGCCTGGAAGCCACACCCTATGAGAAGTAACTTAGAGATCTGGGTATGTTTAGCCTGGAGAAGAGATGGTTAAGAGGTGACATGACAGCCAGCTGAAGGTGAGCTTTGGCTTTCAATGAAGAACAAAAAGAATTCCCACGAGTGAGCGTTCTCATACCAACTACTCAATTTAAGCCAGGAAGCTATAAATGAAAAGGTAGAACATCAGCCAGCACCTCCTGGACTTAATTCCTTGTTCCACTGCCTTGTGTGTTTTGTCTTATCTTCTACTATATAAAGGTAAGTGTTTGTCTGTTTGTGAGTTCGTCTGTCTGTCTGCGTCAGGCAGGCGAACACCTCATATGATTGGCTCTGTGAGGCGAGAAGACCCCATGTGATTGGCTGGCTGTGAAGATTCTATGGAATCCTGGGGTTGGCCGTTCAGAGAGAGGTCTTTAGAATTCTCAGCCAGAGAGCTCAGGCCAGTTGCTATGGAGACGACGCCTACCAGCAAGAAGGAGGGCAGTGTGTTCGCTCAGGAACCCAAACTCAGTATGTTAATAACTCTGAATGGAGATTGGATTGGGGAATATGGAGAAAACTTACAGGCACTGGATGAGGCAGTTTGGGGAATTGGAGACACAGGATATCAAATCTATGTAATTTCAACCATCAGATTCCTAAGGTAAGGTAAGGTAATTCCTAAGGTATTTCTAACAAGTGTTACCTATGAGAAAATAAAATCCCAGGCAATGCTGAGTAAATACACTTGTCAGATTATAAACCTGACTGCAAGGAGCTGTCAAATTAACAATTTGTATGCCCTGAGAGAGACCCAACATTGGTGTAGTTATTTGAATATTGGGCCATGACTCTGGAGACCAGGGCTCAAATTCCTGCTCAGCTATGGAAACCCACTGGGTGACCTTGGGCAAGTCACGCTCTCTCAGCCTCAGAGGAAGGCAAAGGCAAACCCCCTCTAAACCAATCTTGTCAAGAAAACCCTGTGAAAGGTTCACTTCAGGGTCGCATAAGCTGAAACTGACTTGAAGATACACAACAACAGCAGGAAAGCCACTCTGGGAGCCTTTTTGGCTGAAAGGCAGGGTATATGTGGTCTAAATAAATACATGCACGCATGGATGCATGCATGCATGCATGCGTGAATGAATAAACCATCCATCCATCCATCCATCCATCCATCCATCCATCCATCCATCCATCCATCCATCCATCCAGGATTCCATTGGATGTACCCATACCAGTTGAACTGAATCAAGATGTTAATCATCTAATGGAGAGCTTTTCAAACTTTTCATGTTGGTGACACACTTTTTAGACATGCATCATTTTGCGACACAGTAATTCAGTAATTCAGTACGTGGAGGCAGACCCTCCACCTTAGCCTGGCCTGCCACCGTTGCTGCCGCCCTTGCTGGGGTCTTCCTTGGCCCAGAATGGCAACGGCCAAGGCAGTCCCTTCACCCAGGCCTGGCCTGCGGGGGCAGCAGGAAAGGCAGCCCTTCCACTCATTATGTTCACACGACACACCTACACACTGCGGGTGACCCACTAATGTGTCATGACACACAGTTTGGAAAGCTTGGAAAACCTCCCATCTTCTCCAGTAAGCAAAAAAATTGCTGAAAATGGCAACCGGAAATGACGTGATGTGACTTTTGGCATACTGAATGTGCTAGTATGAATGTGAAAACACCCCCCCTCAACTCCATGCCCTATTTTATGGAGAAATTTGCTGTCCAGAATTGTGGTTTGGATGGCTGTATGGTCAGTTCTAACAATTCGGAGTTACATTGTAAAATAAAAAGGTTGAGTGGGTTTCTTGGGTGTTGAAGGCAGAAAAGTTCTTATTGTGCCAACAGCAATTTATGATGCTGGTTGTGTGCATTTCAGACATTTATGACATTGCCTTGAGGGCAGATTCATAGGTAGATGAAAGAAGAAAAATAACTTGAGGTGTGGCTATGTTTCAGGGCACACTTCTCGTACCCGCTCAGGTGTGAGTGTTACTTCCGACGCCAGACTCTGTGGCAACTGCGCAGGGAACGCCCGAAGGAACCAAGAATCTCTGAGAAAGTGAGCCGAAGGTGGTCACTCGCACCATGGCCTTTGATGTACGGCTTGGGAAGCAGAACTTCATGGTGGGCCTTTGTGTCGTCTTCCTGGTCAGCGTCACGCTTTCGTTGTTAGAGAGGGCCAAGAGGTGAGTGGGGAGTTTGGGAAGAAGGGGGCCCGAGGAGGACAGGAACCAGCTGAGTCCAGCCATGCAGGATTAGACAAAAGGACTAGAGTCCCCTTTCACGCTGTGCACTTACAGCAGTCTGATACCACTGTAACTCAGCAGCAGGTGCCTCCAAGGAAGCAAGGAAAGGCAGAGCATCAAACCCCAAAAATCTTCTCTGCTCCATGGTTGCTCCTGAGCTGCTAGTATGTGTCGATGTGTTCCTGGGCGTTACATCTCTGACAGAAAATTTGATACCAGAGGCAGAAACAACATGGAAAGAACAGAGATAGGTTGTTGCTGTGCTAGAATACTAGACAATGCCAGAAATGTGATTGTTGTTGTTGTGCATTGAAGTTGTTTCTGACTTACGGCAACCTTCAGGTGACCCTATCATGGGGTTTTCTGGAAGGGCTGAGAGTGCGTGATGAGCCCAAGGTCACCCCAGTGGGTTTCCATGGCCGAGTGGGGAATTGAACCTGGTCTCCATAGTCGTACTCCAGTGCTGGCTCTCTCTAAGGACAGGTTGCTTACACTACCACCGCCACCCACAAAAAAAGATGAGCAATTGAACCCTTTTCGGCAAATGTGTTACTCCAAACTAGTAACCTGTACATGGGAAATAAAGCAACCAGGTCAGGTAAGCTTTGCATAAGCAAGCAAAAAGGTTTTTCAGCTTCCAGAGAGCACTTGAAAGCTTCTTCCAAAATGCATTGAGGGATGAAATTTTTCTTTCATTGGCTCCCCTTTTGCTTCTGATTTCCATTTGGGTGGATAAAGTTATCAGTGTCTGCTTCTTTAATATGCTAGGGGTTGCTGATGAAGCTAACTTACCTGGTCTACTCTTTTCTCTCTGTTTTGCTGTTCGCATGACCTTAATAAGGAATCTTCAGGGGAGGCAGCTGCTGTTGTCTGTTGTAGACAAGCACACACAGTTACAGTGGGATCAGCTGGAGTAGAACTCCATTCTTACACACCTCAAGCTTTTTGCATAGCTTACTGAAGACACACTGCTGCAACCCAACAGCAAATGTTTTTCTCCAGTCTTCCTTCACCACTTTCCCAGAGCCAATGCTGCTAAAAAACTTCCAGCTAGTAGAGGACAAGGGAGAAAAGTGGGGGTTGAGTAGGCATTAAAAGACTGTGTAAAAAGGCGTTTCTTTGTCAGAGGCTTTGTTAACTGATGCATGCCTGAAATTACTAAGGGAGGAATTAGCACTATATGCACAAACCTGATGGAGCCTGGCAAAGCCGCATACTTATAGCCCACCTTCTCTTCTCCTGTGTGGACAGGAAGAAGACTCCTGCCAAGTTCTTTCCTGGCCCTGAACTCGCCTTATGTCTCTGCCATACGTACATCTCTTGTTCTTTGCACTCTGCTGCTGCTGCATCTTCCACCTTTTTCCTCTTCCGTCCCCTTGTGATACCACATCTGCCTCCCTTGCACCTTACTGCTCCTCACAATCACTTTTTTTGCTCTTTGCCATGGTATTTTTAACTCTCACTTGCGTCCTTAGTGTTCACTCCCTTGACTTAGGCCGTTTCCGCACTACACAGTTATAGTGCTATCATTCCACTTTCAACATTCTGTGGAATTCTTGGGTTTGTACTTTACTGAGGCCAAAGAGTTCTCTGGCTGAGAATTCTTTTTATTATTATTATTATTATTTAACTTTTTATTAAAACAGTCGTAACATTCGATATAAAAGACATTCATTTTTCTAACAATGTTCAACATATATCATTTCTAAATGCTCAATTTTTATAGATAAACAATCAAAACTACGAATATTAGAACACTATGTTGAATATTGATTCCCAAAGGAAAAAATATAGTATATATTTCTGAAAGTTTTCCTTTATTCCTTTGCCGGTTAACTAGGTTTCTTTCTACGCTTTATCTTTACTCCACTATTCGAAGTTTCCTTACCATTCTTATTTTCCCATCTCTGAGGTTGAGTACACCTTTTATATTCCGTTGAGTCATCCTTTACTTTCCCTAACCATCATTATTTTCCCATTAAACATTCTCCATTCTATTATAATGATAGTTTTTCTGGGTTTCATCTCCCCCTCCCTTTAATCATAACCATAACCTTAGTACAACTTGCATTTTATATCTTTATACCCCATCTTTCATTTATATATAATATCACAGGCTCCCAATCACTTTTAACTTGACTTGTTGATTTACCCTTTATATAGTGTGTGAATACATCAAATTCCTTTAGTTCTATGACTTTTTCTAACCATTGTTCTATGTCTGGCACTTTTGGATCTTTCCACATTTTTGCAAAATTCAATCTTGTTGCTGTCACCAAATTCAGTAATATCCTATTATTTTTATGTGTAAATTCTTTTTCAAACATGTATATCATATTTAATAAGAAGAATTCCGGAGACATAGGGAATGCTATTTGGAACATTTCTTTTATGACATTGTATACTTTTAGCCAATATTTTTTAGTAACCTCACAAGTCTACCATAAATGGTAATAAGAACCTATTTTCTCTTTCCACTTCCAACATTTGTTATGCCCTGTATGATAAATCTTGTCTATTTTTTCAGGGGTAAGGTGGTATCTGTACATCATCTTTAGAAAATTCTCTTTCAGATCTTGTGAACTTGTGAAATCGTTTGTATATTTCCAAGTTGATTCCCAGTATTCTATTGGTATCTCATGTTGGATGTTTTTTGCCCATGTTATCATTGTCTCTTTTATTGTCGCGTCTTCCAATTGGTGTGTTAAAACTATTTATAGTACTGTGAAATCTTTTGTTTTGTTTTTGTGAATATAATAGTTTCTAATTCGTTGTACTTCCTTTGGGGTATGAATCCTTCAAGTTTCAAATCCATTTTGAAGTGTTCTTTTAGTTGTAAATATGGAAACCAATTAATTTTAATACCTTGATTGTTCAGTTCTTCTCGAGTTTTAATTCTAATTTCGTTTCTATCATCTGAAATTATCAGGTTTTCATATCTTAACCATTCTCCTTGTTGATCCACCCATCTTCCAAAGAACGCTTCCTGCGGCGAAACCCATGGTGGTATTTTATTGTAGGTTTGTTTTTTAACTTTTTGCCAAATTTTTAATAAAGATTTTCTTAGATAATGATTGTTGAAGTCTTTGTCAATTTTCGCTTTGTCATACCATAGGTATGCATGAAATCTGAATCTCATGTCCGCTCCTTCAATTTCTAATGTTCTTGTGTCTTTTAGTGTTACCCAGTCTTGTAGCCATACCATGACGTTGGCATAGTAATAGAGTTTTAAGTCCGGTAGATCGTCCTTTCGTCTTCTGTTCCGTTAACAATTTCCACTTAATTCTTGGTTTTTTTCCCCTCCAGATGAATCTTGTCAATTCTTTTTTTCAATTCTGGAATGGTTTATCATTTGTTATAATAGGCAGATTTTGGAATAAGAAATTTAGTTTTGGTAGGATGTTCATTTTGATTGTAGCTATCCGACCAAGTAATGATAAGTTAAGATTTGACCACTTCTTCAGGTCGCCAGTTATCTCTTTCCAAATTTTACTGTAATTATTATCAAACAAATCCTTACTGCTCTCGGTAAACCATATCCCTAAATACTTTATTCTTTTCTCGATTTTTATTCCGATATCTCTGCTTAGGTCCTCCTTCTCCTGTTTTTCCATATTTTTAACCATCATACTAGATTTACTGTAATTTACTTTCAAACCTGCTGCCTCACCAAATTTTTTTAACTCTTGGTTCAATTTATTTACTCCTTTTGCTGGATCTTCCAAAAAGAACACCAGGTCGTCAGCAAACGCTCTGAGTTTGTATTCTTGATTTTTGGTTCTGATTCCTTTTATCTCAGGTTCTGATTGAATTCTATTATTTAATATCTCCAACATCGAGATAAAGAGAAGCGGTGACAGTGGGCAGCCTTGGCGGGTTCCTTTATTAGTATCGATTGCCTTTGTTAGTTCTCCATTTATGATTAACTTTGCTTTCTGTTCCTTGTAGATCTCTTGTATCCATTTAAGAAAATTTTCTCCACACTTCATTCTT
Source organism: Cyclura pinguis (assembly GCA_030412105.1). Lineage (NCBI taxonomy): Eukaryota > Metazoa > Chordata > Lepidosauria > Squamata > Iguanidae > Cyclura > Cyclura pinguis. The sequence goes on along the minus strand of CM059604.1, from coordinate 133,047,587 downwards.
TTTAATGTCTCAATCATGAATTGCCATCTGACTTTGTCAAATGGTTTCTCCACGTCTGTAAGTAAGATGGCTAGTTTCTTTTCATTCCTCTTTTCGAAGTGTTCAATTATATTTAGCAAAATTCGTGTATTGTTCCTCAAGTGTCGATTTGGGAGAAAGCCATTCTGGTCTGGACGTATCATTTTTTGCAGGACTATTTTGAATTGTTCTGCTAATATAGACGCGAATATTTTATAGTCCGTGTTAAGTAAGGATATCGGTCTATAATTCTCTGGTAGTGAATCGTCCTTTCCCTCTTTAGGTATTAAAGTTATATTTGCGTGCTTCCAAGTTTCCGGTATTCCCTCTTGCCTTATTGCATTTATTGTTTCCTTCAGAGGCTCCAGCAATTCTATTTCAAAAGTTTTATAAAACATGGCCGTATATCCGTCTGGGCCTGGTGCTTTTGCAGTTTTTAATCTCCTAATCGCAACCGATACTTCCTTTGTTGTAACAGGAGTGTTCAGAGTCTCTTTATGCTCCTCATCTATGGGCATAATGCTTTGTTTGTCAAGATAGGCTTTTGCTTTCTTATTTTCCATATCTCGTGGTAGGTCTTTTTCGTATAGGTATGTGTAGTACTCACAGAACGTCTTCTTGATTTGTTTTTGGTCTGTAATCCCTGTTTGGTCTTTTTTAACTTTAAATATCCTTCTTTTTTCTCTCTCTGGCTGAGAATTCTTAATGCTCCTCCCTAAACTGCAAACCCCAGGATTCTAAAGGATGTGGAGAGTGGAATAATATCACTATAATAGCATAGTGTGGAAATGGCCTTACTCTCTATTTCTTCCTATTCCCTTCCTTGCCTCATCTCACAACCTGGCAATGACTCTCTGGTTTTTTGCATGCTGATGCTTGCACACTCACTATCCCTTCTATCCTACTCCCTTCCTCATCTCACTTTGCAGCCTCCCAGTGCATCCCTGCCTTTGCACACCTGTAAAGCAGGGGCCAACTAGTTTTCTTACAAAAATGGCGTCCTGCTGCACATTTTGCCCAAAATCTCAGCTTCTATAAGGGCTAGAGACTTGCTTTAAAAACAAAAACTAAGCCTGGGATCTGGGCCATCTCATGGTCTAAACTGGAATTATGTGGCAATCCTAGAATGCAGGTAAAATCCCACCAAATTGGAGATATGGCAAGCCTATTCCCCACTCACCAGTCCATGGTGAGTCTCATTTAGTTCCCCTGGGACTCTTTTACACAAGAACAATGATTGCACAAGAACAATAATTGAGATGTGTGTCAATTTTCATCTGCTTGTAGTTTTCCTTGGGCCTGTTTAGTCCAGAAAAAGCAGTAGTTTTTGAAGTTTGCTGTGTTGCTTGCTTTGCTACAAATAAATGCAGTGGCATAGCTTGGTGTGAGTGGGGCAGGGGCAGGGGCAGAGGGGTGGGGGAAGGGTGACAGTGGGTGAGGGAGGGGTGACGGCATGTGTTGCGGGGACAACAGTGGGCAGAGGAGGGGCAATGGCAGGGGACAGGCAAGTAGCGGCAGCGCCTCCAAAAAAATGCCACCCGGGGCAGGCTACCTCCTCGCCTCCCATCCCTACGCCACTGCATAAATGCTACTGTCTACTGCAGAGTGGAGTTTGTGGATTGTGAGTTTTCCAGGGCATGACAGAAAGACAGGATCATATATCATCTTCATAGAATGTGATGTTCCTCAACCATGTATGTATCTTGCATGTAAGCGTGCCTTTTTTGTGATTAATCATTGGAAGGTAAATGGGCTTAATTTTCAGCTCTGAGTAGAAGGAAATCCCATTGTCAGAAGGCAAACGCTTTCAGGAAAGGGAAGAAAAAGGCATTATTGTTCACAGCTAGTTTGACCTGAGTTGTGGCTTAGTTAATAGGAAGAGGAATAAATTATAAGTGGCGTACTATTTGCGACTAGTTACTTCCAGGTCTGCTCCAAACAATGAGGCCTGTGGTCTGGAGGACAGAGCTGAAGGACATCAGTGGAATTGTAAGGCTAAAGATAAAAAGATCTGGAGTAGTACACTGGCAGTTTCCTTGCTCATACCCTTGCTTCAGCTGGGGTGATATTCTCACTTGGTTCTGCAGGCAGAGCACAGCTATGTCAGTGTGGGAGGGGGGCCTTTGACGAACTTTCTAAAGACTAGGAGCTCTTCAAGTGACCACAGTCCTTTCTGTGACTTTTTCTTTCCAGAAATGGGATCAAAGGAGAAGAACAAGGTAGATGCTGGGAACTGAGTCTGTTACTTCAGCAGAACAATCTCTCTGGAATGTGAGTTCTGATGATTTGTTGAAATGTCAGCTTAAAGGGAGTTGTTTTTTTAAGTTGTACAGGAAACCTTGAGCTCAAAGATTCAATGGCTTGTTTGAATCAAGCTGAGAAATCCAGACCCTTTTCTACCATACCACCCCTGGATTTAATCCTGGTTCATCTCTTTTCTCTCTCCGTCCCTATCTCTTTTTCTCTGTGACTGTGATAACAAAGTCCTCTTTCTTTTCTTCTCCCTCCTCCTCACATCTTTTTCTTCTTCCTCTTGTTTTTTTCCCTGTTGAAGATGCTTTCATATTACTAGATGTAATCAGAATGTGAAAAATGATAATGGGGTTAAGACAGTAACAGAAACAGAGATAGAAACCTGGCTTAAAGAAATGTTTCAAGTATTTGTTTTGAGATGCTAGATAACACGAACAATTCCATGTGTGACTAGACCTCAGATCCCCTGTGCAGGTCCATCCCATGTTCACACCCTCCAGCATTTCACAGATGAAAACTGGGGCCTGTGTGGCACCACTAGAGTGTTGTCAAGATGGCAAAAGTTATTAACAAGGAAGAACACACAAGTAGCAGTTTGCTTTTGCCTGAGCCTACTGGGAATGTCAAAATTTCCCTCTCTCACCTCTCCTCTCCTTCCTGCTGAGTTCAGTGCAAACTCCTTTTGCACATTGATCTCTGGCCATTTCTGCACAAGGTCGACACATGGTAGTAGCGTTGAATCCTCACTTTCACGTCTGCACGTTGAATTGTTTTAGCATCGTAGTTTTCCTTTTGTGGTTCTGCACATTTTCAGCTCCTAGAACAGTTCACTGCAATGTGAAACCACTGTATGTGAAAACTGGAAAAACTCCAATGTAAATCTCCCAAAACAGTTCTGCTTCAGTTTTCGCCTACGTGCAGAAGCGTAGCATTGATTCCAATCGCAGAAGTGGCTGGCTACGGGCATTCCCAGGCTGTCCCCTCCATCATTTCTGTCCCTATCTCTCTCTGCCCATCAAAGGACAGGATGCCATCATTATTGTTTTCATGCATTAAACAGACAGCAGGAAGAGAGTGGATCTGGTAATGGACTGTTAAGACTGTTTTTTCCCACATATCAATGAACATACATATCTATGCACAAACGTAGCAATGCAGAAATGTGTTTAAAATGTGTGTGTGTGTGTGTGTGTGTGTGTGTATGTGTTTTAAAAAACAGACCAATCAGCGATGGTGAGGTGGGGTGGGGTGAGGGAGGGCAATGGAGTGGCCGGGGACTTGCTGTTGTGGCTGCAGCAACGGCTGTTCTCCGCAGTAGTATGATGTAAATGGGGGATGCAGACAGCGCAGTTTCTGAACTGGAATATAAAAACACCGCTTTTGACATGCAATGAACTGCTCCTCCCTTCTTGTGTGGAAATGGCCTCAGTCTGCAGCAATTGAAATAAGCCGAGAAAAAAAGGGAAAAAGTAGGAGGAGGAGGGAGAAATTGGGACATTTTAAAAGCAACTGGAAAAAATGGGAAAACAGGGTTAATTAGGACTTTAAAGGAAGTATTGAAGGTGCTGAATCCTATCTCTCCAAGAAGGTTCAACACCTTGGCTTATTCCTTTCAAGTCTGAACTCAAACCCAGAGTGGATTTGCCACTCCAGCAACTGCCAATGCTCAGATCTCATGTGTAACAGGCACACAATCATGTTTGCAAATTCCCTGGGTGAATTTACATGGCCTCCTTTTCTCGTCTATCTCTGCCCTGTTGGTAGCACCCATTTTCACAAGACAGATGGTGAGAAGGAGAAGATCCTTATGATAAATAACTGGAAATTCCCGGAGACGGAGAGCAGGATAATGGAGCATCTGCTGCTGGCCCAAGGATGCCCCTGGGAGCCTGATGTTGCAGCGGTTGCACAATACAGGTAACTCTCTTGTTTGATTCTCACCTTACAGAAATCTGTAAAGGTGGAGTAAAAGTACAGGAACAGATATAGAATACTAGAATCTTAGAATTGGAAGGGCTGCCTAATCCAACCCTCCGCAATGCAGGAATACACAACTAAAGCACTCCTGAAAGATGCCAATTCAACCTCCATTTAAAGACTGGTGAAGTAGGAAAGTCCAGCTTTCTTTGAGGCATGCTATTCTGCTGTGAAAAAGCTCTTACGGTAATGAAATTCTTCCTAATATTTAGGAGGAATCTCTTTTCTTGTTGTTTAAATCCATTGGTTTATGCTCCAGTCCCTGAAGTAACAGAAAACAAGATCACCCCATCTTCTGCAGAATATCCTTTCAGATATTTAAAGATGGCTATCATGTCACCTGTCAGTCTTTTCTTCTCCAAGCTAAACATACTCAGCTTCCTAAGTTGTTCCTCATAAGCCTTGGTTTTCAGACCTTTAGGCCATTTCCACACTAGATTGTTATAGTGCTATTGTTCCACTTTCAACATCCAATGTAATGCTGGGGTTTGCAGTTTAGGGAGGGGCCAAAGGGATGTCTAAACTGCAAACCCCCAGGATTCCATAGGATGTTGAAAGTGGAATAATAGCATTATAACAGTGAAGTGCAGAAATAGCCCTGGTCACCTTTCTTCGAATAAGTTCCAGGTTGTCAATATCCTTGAACTGGACACAGAACTGGACACAGTACTCTAGGTGAGATCTGACCAAAGCATTTGACTAGAAGCTTCAGCCCGTTCTGGGCTCCTGGATATACACAACACATACATATATTTGCTGGCTCTCAACTGTTACAGATCCTCTCCACTGGGGTAGGAAATCATGATCTTCCAGTTGTCTTCTGCCTACATCTCCCATCAGCCCTCATAGAATTTTTGAGCCAGAAAGAGCCACAAAGGCCACCTAGTTCAACCTCTTGCTATGCAGGAATAAACAACTAAAGTACTGCTGAAAGATGGTCATCCAAGCTCTATTTGTCTAATGGCGAAGGATTACAGGGGGCTGATGTCTGGCAGCTCTGCTTTCCCCCTTTATAATGCTACCTTTGTGTAAAACTGCCTTTCAATGGTTGTTTAGAACCCCTTAATAGTTCTATGGTAATGTGTTTTTTAAATACTGTATACTACTCCACTGAGTCAGTATTTATAAAAATAAACTATAATACTTATTAAAATAACATACAGAACAAAGTATTGGAGTTCATATGTAGGTCAAAGCCAATATAGTTCAGAGTTCTTTTAGACAGTTTCCTTATATCTTTAAACTTTCATATAAGCAGAAGCATCATAAACAGCCCTTTGGCTACACTCTCACTAGAGACTCAACACTCCAATCTAGGACACACTTTCTTACCAGATTCTATAATGACTTAATTATTTTTTTACTTCTCACTAGGCTTTTCCTGAGAATTAAACCCTTCCCACACAGTCACTCTCTCTGGCTGACTGAGCGACTCTACTTCCCAGCTGTCTCTGGTGACAACTTTCACTAAAGGACTCCAAATGACAATCAGCATTTACCTTTATATATCTTTTCCTCTCAGCCACCAGCCCCTCCCACACACTACTGGGCTGGGTTTTTCTCCTGAGGAGCTATTCTGGTTGTCTGGCAACATCTTTCTAGGCTGTTCTGGCCCTTCAGATAGCCACATCCCCAGAATTCCATCAAAGATGGCCATCCAAGCTCTGTTTATCTAATAGTGAGGGATTACTGGGGTGGGGCCTGACTTCCAGAAACAATTCAGCCCACATGCTTTAGAGGATCTCTGTGTGGATTTTCTTGAGTGTGATTGCATCAGAATTGGGGGGAATTTTGGGGGGGCAAGAGAGATAACAATTCCCAGCCAGCCTGACCACACCAGTTGGGTGATTCTGTGAGCTGTAGTCAAAAAGGTAACATTTCCAAGAGCTGGGTCCTATTAGGGAAGCTTTCCTGGAAGGCCTCCACATATTACAATCTCATTCTTAGTCCCGACAAGGGTAGACTTATTGAGTCAGTGGCATCTGCCTCTGTTTTGACTTACCATTCAACAATCAATCGAACCAGTCTACTCTAAGTAGTTTTAACTGATAGCGTTCAGACCCTGGATTCAGCAGAGGATTGAATGGGTTCCTTGCAAAATCATATCCTGTGGCTTTGAGGAAGATAAACAGCTTTAGGTTAATGATGTGTTCCTGAGCACTGCTTCTTTAACAGAAAATGTGATACCAAAGGCAGAAATAACATGGAAAACCTATGTTCCTACACTACAAGAAAGAGGAGCCATTCAGCATGTCTGAACAAACCTTTTCTACAAAACTAACAATGTGCCCATGGGAAATGAAGCAACCAGATGAGGGATGTCTCACATAATATAAACATTTTGAACCTTCTAGATGCCACTTGGAGAATTCTTTCAAAATGCTTCCAGAGATGATGTTTTCTCTGCACTAGTCTCCACTTTTCTCATGATTTCCATTTTGGTGCCCTCCTTTAGCAGCCTCCCAATGCTGATGCTGCTAAAAAAAGCTTCCAGCTGGACAGAGGAGAAGGAGAAAAAGGAGTGGGCAAGTAGGTTTAAAAAGCCTTTGTAAAAAGGAGCTTTTCTTCAGAGATGTTGTTAACTGAGATATGCTTGTAATTCTAACCTAAAGCCAATCTCTTGGCAGGACACTGCTGCAGCAATGCTGCAATGCCTCCTTTTGGTTAGTGGTGACCAAGGAAAACACACCACTGGGATCCTACATCATCTTCGATGGGGCCAAAGGCAACAAACTGCGGGTGGAAAATGAGCTATTGGCTCTGCTGCTGAAGGTGGGGGAATATTTTTCTTTGGGATTTTGATGGTGTGTGGAACTGGGGAGAGAAGGAGCAAGCAATGGGCATGGGCTGTGCAACACCAGATGAGCAGACACTTAGTATCCAGAAGGTTCCACATTTGGTCTTTGGCCTCTCCAGTTAAAGGAGCTCAAGTAAAAGACATGGGAAATGCCCTTGGAACAAAACCAGACAAAACACAAACCCAGCAGATTTTAAATTTGGGCACTGAGTGCAGGAAGAACAGACAGTTTCTTCAAAGACAAATCCATGCCAGATCTCATGCTCCATGGAATTATTTCAGATGATTAATAAAGGCAAAGAAGTTACCAAATGTGGTTGGCATGAAGGAAACTCATAAAGGCTTCAGTATATACATGATGCATTAGAATGCTTGCAACTGTAAAGGAATCGGATTTAGGCCTCTTAGCATTTTAAAGCATTTTTAATGGGCCAAAATTGGTGGTCTCAATTAGAGCAAACTCATAGAATCAGTGGGATTTTCCTAAGTACTGACTTCTCATTCAGTGGGTCAGCAATAACAGAGGCTAACAGTTGGTTTCAGGCTATAGGTTATAGCAGGGCTGGACAACTGTGGAAATCTTGGGGGCTACACATCCCTATAAAAAAAAATCTTTTTTTTTTTGGTCCCAAACACTTTCAGGGAGTTGTATGGTCATCTCCACCATGTTTTTTACCCATTTAAAGCCAGTTCAAGTGACTTTGATTTTTTGGGGGGGGTATTGAGAAATTTTAATCATGTTACTATATTTAATTCTGTTCCCTTCAACCCACAAATCTAGAAATCACCCTTCTTGGACATTCCTTATAGAGACTGTGCAGTGGTAGGCAATGGAGGAATCCTACTAAACAGCTCCTGCGGGCAGGAGATTGACCAGGCGGATTTTGTAGTCAGGTAACTTTTCTTTGAGTGCAGTTTGCAGTGGGTCAGTGGGCAGGGCAATCAATAATACTCTGCCCTTGATCTGTCTAAGTGAGCACAGAAAGCACTCTTATATCGGGCCATTTCCGTACTAGACTGTTATAGTGCTATTATTCCACTTTCAACATCCTATGGAATCCTTGGGTCTGCAGTTTAGGGAGGGGGCCTAAACTCCCTAAACATTTCCAGGAAATGGCCTAAATTTGTAGACCAACAATTTCTTTTAAATAATGGGGCATTGTGTGCTCCCTCTCTAGTTCTGAATCCCGTTTCAACCTTGTCTTTTTTTCACTAGAAACATGACACATCCTCCAAAAGTCCTGATTTGGCAGGGACAGTCCCAATTAATCCACTTTTTAAACTGCTTTTAAAAGGTCCTGGTTTTTCTCTTTTCCTCCCACTTTCCCCCTTTGCCCTTGGCTTAGTACAGTTGTTACAAACTGAGTCCAAAGTGCAAAAGTGTTGTATATTCTAATGTATAAGTCTAAAAATTTAGTAAAAAAAAATGACTCCAAAAGCCTGGGTCAACTGATTCATGGAGCAATGCAAGTACCTTACCTTAACTCTTATCCAGAAAGGAACCATCCCTTTCTTTGACTAGACTGGCAAAAAGCAAGAGTCCATCCCAGGACCGACCCCTCTTCACTATGGTGCCACTTCTGGCCTTTCTGAATGTCTGGGTGAGAAAATGGCAATTCCTCTCAAAGGAGCTCCAAGAGAATAGAAGGAGTCAGTGTTTCTTTTAGGTTCTCCCAAGACAGACTAAGCTCTTGCCTCTCAGTGCAATTCAACTCAGAGAAGGGGATGGTTTCTTTTAGGGACAGAATTAATATTGTACCTCAACTTTTTTTAAAAAACTAGCATATATACCCAGCATTGCCTGGGATTTTATTTTCTCATAGGTAATGCTTGTTAGAAAGATTTGAGATCCTGTGTATCTAATTCCCCAAACTGTCTTGCCCAGTACCTGTAACTTTCCCCCATATTCCCCAATTCAATCTGTATTCAGAATTATTAACATACAGAGGTTGTGTTTCTGAGAAAATACACTGCCCTCCTCCTTGCTGCTAGGCTCATCTCCATAGCAACTGGTCAGGCCCAAGAGCTCTCTGGCTGAGAATTCTACAGGCCCCTCCCTAAACCCCAGGATTCTATAGAGTCTTCTCAGGCAGCCAATCATATGAGGTCTTCTCCTGACACAGACAAACAAGCATACAAACTTTGACTTTTATATAGTCGATGAACTTTTATATAGTAGATGAGAGTATATAGTAGATGAGAGTGGTGAAAAGCCTTTTTGATTGCTTGGGCAGGAAAATAGCAGTGGCAGTCAGGTGAGGCTGGCCCTTTGGGGTAGTTCTGATGGTTTCTCCTCTCTGCGGAATGACCCTTGACTTATCCATGGGTCAGATTGAAACCGATAGTTTTGGTCCCAATACCTGCTTTCGACTTATACATGAGGCTGACTTATACTCAAGTATATAGTATGTACTCAATTAGCAGGAGAGGTGGGGAGGACAAGAGGACTGGAGTCTTGTCCTTCCCAGTAGGTTCAGGCAAAAGCAAATGGCTACAGCCTCACTGAGTTTGTGTGCTCTTCCTTATTAGTAACTTTTGCCCTTTAGAACACACTCTGCTGTTGCTTGGCCACACATATACCAGTTTTCATCTGTGAAACATTAGAAGGTATGAGTCACCCAACCAAACTAGGTATATGTGGAGAGCTACACATTGTGTAACCCTCCAGATACTCTTAAACTGCAACTCTTGCTGTTCTTTAGCATTGGCCAGACTGGCTAGAGCTGCCAGAAGTCAAAGTTAAGCAACATCTGGAGCCTTGCACAATTCTCACCTTTGTTCTAAATAAAATCAAAAGCATGGGTAGATTCCCTATTGAGGTTTTAAAGCTTTTCTGGAACAAATATTTTCCACCAACTTTTCAGAGAAAAGCCAAACCAAGTTGCTGCAAACCTATTTGCCTTCTGATTGTACTGAGAGCTGACAGAAAACATTCTGGGACAAACAAAACATATATGGATTTCTAAAATAAACTTGGAAAGAACAAAAACAAAATGCATCACAAACTGGGGCACATCTGCATTGATTAAAAAGACCAGAAAGTCGAAGATTTTGTTCTTGTTTTAGAGAAAGAACAGGAACAAAATGTATAACAGCTCAGGGCACATCCACACTGATTAAAAAGACCAGAAAATCCCAGATTTTGTTCTTGATTCAGAGAAATTAAGCTGGAAAAGAGCATTTATTTGACTGCTGACATGGACTTCTTTACCATTTTCCCTCCATGCCCCCATCCAGGTTCAACCTGCCTCCCATGAACTTTTCTGAAGACGTGGGAATGAAGACAAACTTGGTGACCATCAACCCCAGCATAATTGCCAATAAGTAAGGGGCTGGGGAAAACATGGACAGATCAAGGGGACCCTTGAACTGTTCCAAAAGTGGGGATTTTAATACATAAGCTATAGAGGAATAGAAATTAATTAATTAAGTAACTATTAATTAATTAATTAAGTAACTATAATAATGGAATGCAAAATGCAATAGACAACAGCTTGTAAATCCGCATACACAAACCCATTTTCAGTGAGACTAATAGCCTGATAAACAAACTTTTAAAATTTGAAGTTGGTGTTAGAAACTCTGGGAGATTCAGCTAGTGACTTGGGAAGAAATCGCCTAATTTGCTTTTCTTGGCAATGAAAGTCAGTCCTGACATTCTGCATATCCAACACACCCAATAGTCCCAACTGGGCAGAGGCACTTCTCTGTTGTCTCACTTTTCAGCTGTTATTAAAATGCCCTGGTTTCCTCTCTCCTCTTACCACTTTTTCCACTTTGCCCTCAGCTTACTGAAATTGCACAAACGAAGTTCACAGTGCAAAAGTAGTTTGCACTCCATTCTGGGCAGCATTAAGATTCCTGTAAACCCTAGGTGCTGTTGTATTCAACTCACCGCCTCACTTCGAAGGACCACTAGCAATGTTTTCCTAGACCTTAAAATCCTGTTTTTGTAGACCCTAGAATTTTTGTTGGCCCCAGGCACTGAGCTTAAAGTGCCTAATGGATAAGCTGGACCTGACTTAATTAATTCAGCAGGGGGAAGAGTTGATGAGAGGGCAGAATCCTTTTCCAGTAGATTCAGGCAGAAGCAAGCTGCCACAGCCTTTCCTGCCTTATGTGTTCTTCCTCATTAATAACTTTTACCATCCTGATCACACTCTGATGTTGCTTGGCCCCATGCGTGCCAGTTTTCATCTCTGAAATGTCGTGGAGTATGTAATGTACATTATAAGCCCACCCACATTTCTTCATATTCTGAATGCAACCTTTCCCCCTTCCTGTAGGTTCTACTCCTTGCAAGATCGGAGGAAGCCCTTTGCTGAAGTTCTGCGCTCTTACGGAGGTGCCCTCTTTCTCCTCCCCACTTTCTCCTTTGTGGGCCACAGCACTCTCGGCTACCGTGTGCTATATACCATGGAGGATTTTGGACTGCGGGGACAGGGCCTCTTCCTGAACCCTCAGTACCTGAGTAACTTGACTAACTTCTGGAGGAGAAGAGGTTTGCAGGCACGCCGCCTCTCCTCTGGGTTCATGCTTGTCAGCATGGCTTTGGAGTTCTGCCAGCGCATCACCCTCTATGGCTTCTGGCCCTTCTCGCATGACCTGGACAATCAGGCCATCCCTCACCACTACTACGATGACAGGAAGCCCAAGCCTGGGATACATGCCATGCCCACAGAGTTCTTGAATTATCTCAGCATGTACTCTCAGGGTGTGCTGCGGTTACGGTTAGGCAAGTGTCAGTGACAGGTTTATGCCCGGGATGGAGCCAGAATTATCTTCTCAATCAGGTATGGGCAACTGTGGTGGGGGGGCACATTAGCCCCTCTTCAGACCTTGAACAGCTGTACTCAAACCACACCCAGAAAAAAAAATGCCCCTAAGCACCCTCTAGATTGTGTGAGTGGCATTTTTGCCATGTTTTTAGGCCTCCATGGGCCATTTTAAATACAGGAAATGGCCACAAGTCACTTCCTGTTTTTTTTTTAATGGCTTCTTCTAGGCCTAAAATGGCTCAGGAGGCAAAAACATGGCATAAATTCCCCCTACACCTTCCACAGGGCATTTGAGGGCAAAAAAGTTGGGGTAATTTTTTTGTACAGGCCTGGAGTATAACCCCGCAGGAGGGCTGCTTGTGGCCTGTGGCCTGCCCTTTGCATACCTCTGTTATAAACCATGAAAAAACAGGACGCATCCGAGAGAACCTGAAGGTGGCAACACAAGAGATTTGTGGTAGCCCAATGTGAGAAGGCCATTCTAGAAGTACTGTTTTGCATAAGCAGGTCCTTGCTTTTAGAGAAGAGATGGGGAACCTCTGGACCTGAAGCTGAATGCAGCCTCTTGGGCTTTCCTTGGGCCACTCTCCTGCCCACAGCCAGTGGGGAGAATCTGTGGTGTAATAAATAAAGGCTTTGTGGGGTATGGGGGAGAGAAAGAGAAATAGTGAGAGAAATAGTCCTGGGGTGCGGTAGTTAAATGCCAGTACTGCAGCCACAACCTTGTGGGTTTGATCCTGCTGGGCTCCAGGTTGACTCAGCCTTCCATCCTTCAGTAGCTCGGTAAAATGAGTACTCAGCTTGTTTGGGGCAATTAGCTAAAACATTGTAAACCGCTTAGGGAGTGCTTAGCACTGATAAACAGTATAGAAATGTAACTGCTATTGGAACTGCTAACTGCTTGAAACACCACTCCCTGACGAGCTGCTCCCACAAGCTGACTATATGTCATGGAGGGATGAGAGAGGACAGGATGGCCTTGCTCTGAGTCTTCTGCTACAGCAACATGATAGTAATGTGACCTCCAGATGCACAGCAAGGAAGTAACATTGCCCTTGAATTAAACAGGTCCTACATACCTACTCCAGTGGAATATTTCTGATTCTTATTCTGGAATCTTCAACTAAGTCTTCTCCAAACAAGGAATGGTGTGTATGTAAGATTTCCAGGAGGTAAGTAAATTGCAATTACAACAGGATAATAGTGTCCTGAGCTGGGACTTATCACATGACATTGTTCCTTTTCTGTTCTTCTCACTGTTTGAGATTGTTTTGAAAAGTATTTCTTTCATTAACACAAAAGATCTGTTGATGACTTCCTTTGTGAAAGAAACCCTTTCCAAATGGTGGCCCACCAGAGAACAATAGAAGAGGAATGACATCATGTGATAAATCCCAGCTAAAGACACTATTATCCTGCTGTAATTGTAGGATTGTGATAAGCTCCTGAGTCTGGAGAACTGATAAGAGAATTTGTAAAGTATAGAAATTCTGTCCCAAGAGGTACAAATGAAGAGGAACATCAATTGTGCTATACATTGTTTTGTTGGTACAATATAAAGGACATTATAATGGGATTGTAATGGGTTTTCTATCAGTTTTCCTTCTCTGAATCAGTGTGGACTATTCTAAACCACTACCTAGATCAAGCAAGAGAGTATTGATAGCTTGTGATGTTCCACTGGTGGGCCCCCATGAGTGCTAAGAAGCCTAGGTAGTAGTCAGAAGAAAATACTCACCCAGATTCTCACCCCTTCATCCAGCAAGGGGTAAGGTGTCATACTCCTCCAATATTTCACAGATGAAAGCATGGATGCATGTAGCTCAGCAGCATCAAGATGGCAAAAGTTATCAATGAAGAAGAACACACAGGATACGAAAGACTTCAGCAGTCTGCTTTTTGTCTCAATCTACAGGAGAGGGCAAGATTCCACCCCCTTCTCTCTTCTCTTTCTGATTGACTTGAGTCTAAACTACTTTTCAACTTTGAATTCAGTTTGCATCAGTTGAAGTAAACTGTGGATGAGAGGGGAAAGTAGAAGTAGGAGAGAGAAACCAGGACATTTTAAAAGCGGCCAAAAAAAGTGGGATGACAAAGGATTAATTGAGACTGTCCCTGACAAATTGGGACAGTTAGAGAGTATGCAGTGGGGGTGGGAGTGGGGATGGGGGTGGAGGGAAACCAGAGCGTAGTCTGAGACAGAGGAAGACACAAGTACAGACATCTGAGTGTTAAAACATCTCCATAAAGATCCAGTGGTGAAGTAATCGACTCTAGCTAACTGCTATGCTGTTTAAGCTGCGTGTCTCTCCATAAGCTTAGCATGTATATTTTTAAATAAGTGGAAATGCTATGTGGGGGGATGGTGGCTTCAACATCTGCAGGAGCTGGGAATCTGTTCCAGGAAAACAATCCAAAGTGCTGAAACCTATACCTCAAAATCAGTTCAGCACTTTGGGTAGCTCCTTTAAAGTTCAGATTACACACACACACACCCCGAAAAAAAATCCCATCAATAAGCTTCTTCTGACCTCCTTTTTAAAGGATACCATCCCTGGGTAAGTGTTTTACTGTGGACAGGGATATAAAAATATAATATAAGCCACAATGGTTAACAATTGTTTGGTCCCTAGAAAGAATAGATATTTACAGGCTGCACTTTCCTTTAAAGAGAAGGCCATTATAGGGCTATTGTGGAAGCTGGGTGGAACATTCTTTTTAATGTATGAGAAATATCAACATTCTTGTCCCCATTTAGGATCTTTTAAACAGCCATATCAAGATAGATGTTGTTTCTATTGTTTAGCTGGATGCCTTTTCAAAGGGCAGCTTGAGCTGGGACAGAGGCTGTATTTATTTATGCTGTGGGGCAGCTGTATTTGCTATAGTTCTGGTAGAGTCATAAACAGACAATAGTTCGTGATACAATCTCAAAAGAAGAGGTACCTTCGTGGCCTTTTGTTGTGGCTTCACCCAATGCGAGTTAATGCAGCTGAGAAATTAGTTGTCTGATGGACTGCATGAAAAGCTTCTGTAAATAAATTCATATCTAACCTTTTTGGAGCTTTCAGAAGTTTACTTTTTGACAAATAGGTCTTTCTGAGTTTAAATAAAAGGCACATGTGTATTTGCTGATCCTAGAGGCCGAAAAAGAATCACAAAGAGAATTCTGGACAGGTTGAAGGGCTGAAAAACAGCCTTGAGGGAGCCCCACAGCTCAGATTTGCCCACTGTATTATTAGATTCAGGGTGGACAACTACATAGGGGCCAAAGACCAATTCCCCTCTCCATTCCCCTTCCCATGGACCCACCACCTTGCAGTTGTGCTCCCTCAAATCTATTTGTTGGATTCCTTCCTAAGATGGAGACTAGAAATTTTTTTGCATTGCTTCTGGTTGCCATTTTGAGAAGGACTAAAAAAAGAAAGGATTTGGGGGTGCTGCAGGAATTTCTGGGTGGGGCTTAGGGATTTTACAAGTTTGGGGTGGGTTGCATTATTTGGAGCTCAAAAATTGTTCTGATTTTTTTAAAAAATGGGAGATTGGGGGCACTTGCTTAGAGCTTCAGATGCTACAAAAGTGGAATTCAGAGGCTGCATGTGACCCATGGGACATAGTTTCCCACCCCTGGACTTGATGGTTCATATGCAAGATGGTTCACATGCATGGGACAGCCTACAACGGGATTTAAAGTTTTCATATCTTCTGGCATGAAAGATTAATGTAACAAGACAAGGTCAGACCAATTGTCCATCAGTTTTAGTAGTTCAGATTAACTCAGAGTGAATTCATTGCCCCACTGAGATGGAAGGCACAAGCTGCCATTGGCCCTAGGGACAGCAAACCCATAATTTTCCGTCCCAGCGCTCCAGTTCTCCAGGATGGTTCTTTGGAAGGGAATGCTTCCAAGGAAATCATTTGAGAGCTCCTCCAGCTACTTCCTATGGTTCTTTGAAGATGACAAAAAGGAGGGAAAGAACATTTTTATTGAGAGAAAACCCCACTTTAAGGCCACAGTTTGCTTTATGTACTCCTGCTTGTCCATTCTAATCTAGCAAGTTCTCCTTAATATCAATAAGTTGGACACCTGGGGTGAGGAACCTACCATCTATGGTGATGACCTTATTAAAAACAGCTGCTACAAAGCCTATCTCCTGTTTTCCCACTGCATTAGGAATCCTAACAATAGTACCTCAGAGATCCTCTCCTATTTCATAGCCTCCTTTTACAGTTATTTTCTGATGAATTCTGAGAAGCTTCTTTTTTATGCTTCTAGGAAGCCAAGCCTTTGGAATACCAACTTTGAAACTAGCTAATAGAACTTGAACAACCAAAAAGATTCTGTCAAATTATGAGGCATTTACCTTGATGGCCTACTTAAAAATGGGACGCCATGCATGTGCAACCAATTTTCTTTGACTACTATAGACGTGTTGATGTCTTGTATTTTTCTCTTCATATTCTTTTTACAAGCTCTTTTGAGGGCCTAGTCACACAAAGGGCAGGAGATAGAAATATTTTTGTAAATACAGTAAAACTAGCATTATATAATGCCCAAGTCCCTATTAAACCACTCACAAGAGACTGTATAGTGTGGTAGTTTGACATTTCTATCATTCAGGCATCAAGACACACGCAGGGCCTGGTGATGCAAGTGGAGGACATACTGTACCAAAAGTGATAATTGTATGTACAGTAACAGCAAAGAATAATCCTGTATCAATATGCCAATAGCACAGTTCAATCTTGGCCAATGTTATCACTTAAGGCAGATAAAAGGATAAGGAAACTTTCTTCTATAACAGCCTTCTCAGCTACAGAAAAGATCTATTGGACAATCACAGGTGACAGTGCATGGAGTCAAGTCCAAGACTAGGTGAAGCTTGCCTCTTCTCTCTCTGCCACCCTGTTTCTGAAGGTCATATGAAATTAAGCTGACAGAGATGTTTGCTAGCCCACAGATCCAAAGTGGAGGTGTCCCCTACTAATCTCTTTCTAATATAGAGCTGAACTTCTAAAAGTCCTTTCACACTACCCAAGCACAGCATTATAATTCCACTTTAACTCTCATGGGTGCATCCTATGAAAACCTGAGATTTGTAGTTTGGTGAGGCACTGGAGCGCTTTGGCAGAGAATTCTAAATATCCCTCCCTAAAATGCAAATTCTAGGATTCCATAGGACATTGCCGTAGTACTTGAAATAGAATCATAGTATTATAATTGTGTATTGTGAACACGGGCCCTAAAATTATGTATGGTTAATGGTTTGGATAGAGTAGGCAATAGTCCACAAAATCCGTAAAAGCTTTTCCTGTTAAAAGTATTATGAATACCCAGAACTTGGAAATCTTAGTTGGAAAAGTGGACTACAATCCCTGGAATTCTCCAACTAGGTATTGTCTGGACTCTGGGAATTGTAATTATAAAAAGTAAGTTTCCCAAGCTCTTAAGCTACAACAAGACTCTTTGTTTTTCTACAACAAACTGTACCCTTTTGAAAATCACTTGTTCCTAAATCCTTTGGGGGAAAAAAGAAGCAGGGCTTGAATCTGCTATATGCCCATGACACTTCTGGAAAATCTCTTTCCTTTTGCGTTGGTTATGACACATGTTCCAGCTCATGTACACATATAAGAGTGCACACACACTTTAACCCCTCCCTGGAGCTGGTCCTGAGTTCCATGTTGGAAAGAAAAGGTGGGTGATCTTGAGTCGAGGATCTTGAAAAAGGTTGCTGGTTATGACACTTGAAAACCGTTTGCCATAAAAGTTTCCGTAAATCGTTAAGCAAATAACAGTTTGATTCAGTGGTCAGTTTGCTGCAACTTGAGTTGCTGTTAGCTATTTGGCTTTTTTAAAATCATATTCGTCCTGACCCTGTTGCCTGGAGAAGCTGATGACGAGGCGAAACTGTTCTGCTGGGAGTGGTGAGGTAAGAAACGATATCTGGTCCCCACCCTGGGGTGTGTCAATTAGGAAAATCAAGACAAGTGCAGGGGGAATAGGATGTAACATGTAAGCATGAAGATTACAATATTACTTTTTCTGTTAGAATTGTTAAATGATAGGGTTATGATTTGCAGTATGGTTACTGTAACAAAAATGCTTACTGTGACAAAATCTCACAAAATCTTAATGCGCCAATATAATCTATTTCTTGAAAGAAAATAAAAGAATATTTGGTGCATTACACCAAGGAACATAATAATAATAATAAGAACAACAACACACACACACACACACAATTATTCTTGGCCAAGAGGGAACATCATAGCCCCTGCTGTCAGCTTGGCTGCAATAGTAGTCTGATCAGATGAACAAAACTTTGCTGAAACATCAGGCTTTTTATATAGCTTCAAAGAGGCACTTGTTTAACATAAATTGCAGGACAGTATGTTAGAATGATCTGTTCTCTAAGGCCCTTTCCACATGTGGAGGGGGAAACAGGGGAAAATGCGCCGAAATGGAGCTTACCGGCAGCCGGGTAAGTCCATCGCCATGCGGAGCAGCGCGAACTCGCTGCTCCGCACTCCTCCGGTGTCCAAAATGGCGGCTTCCGCCTGGCAGAGGCTCTCCACCAACCGGAGAAGGTCGCCAGCCAGAAGCCCGCCCGGCACGCACTAGTGCGCGCCTGCAAATCTGCACCGGAGCGCGGCGACGGAGCTGCACGGGGCTGCGCGCTTCGTGCTTCTTAAAAACCTCTGAAAAGAGGTTTTTAAAAAACACGCAGCGCCGCCAGTTCCGGTCGCTTCAGAGCGGATTGAGGTGCGGAACTACGAAAAGTAGTCCACCCCAATCCACTCCACGCTGCAGACGACCTCCGTGGTAGGTCGCTCTGAACCGTTTTAATACCCCGGTGTGGAAAGGACCTAGGTATAGGCATCATTCTTTCTGTGAACAAACTCATGTTCTCAGTGAGTTATGTTGTTGACTTTTGACAGAGTTCTTGCAAGAAGACAGAATGGCTTGTTTAGAATTGCTTAGGAAATCAGAAACAAAATACTAAATGCTCAGAAAACTTTTTATCTCCAACAGTATAATGACATTGGATTAGATCCATTCTATATTCACTGCATTTATATCCCACTGAAAAACCAATGTGAAAAGGTTGTCCTGACCTGTGGCAGATGTCTTTGTACGGAGAGGCTCTCAATATCAGCCATGATCAATCAGTCAACTTTGCACTAGCAGGTAGAACTGCACATTTAGAATCCCCTGTCGTGGGAAAACTCATCCTTGAAGATCTCTTACAGTCTCTTGGGATTTGTAGTCCAACTGTATTTGGAGGCCCACAACATGCTCACCTCCTTGCCTCATGGATCTTTTTTTATCCAGCAACAGTTACTATTCCTGTGAAAAGAACTGCCTTGTGGCACCTTATACTCCAATTGTAAACAAACTGCCTGCAGCCATTCACATTTATTAAAGAAACTGCTGGAGAACTTGTTGGTTTTATTTAATGAATAATTTAATTAATAATGTGATTCTGTAATTAAGTTAACGATGAAAGCCAAATTTAAATGAATAAAGTTTTAAAAAAAGTTCCTCCTTTTGTTAGAAAATTTCTAATTTCATTTATTTTAACTAGTTAGTTCCTATCACTACACCTAACCTACATTTCTTATATAATTAACAAGGTAAATTTCTCTCACTCTTTTTTCTCCTACTCTCTTACCATAACATGGCTTAAGGCTATCAACCTCTTCAAGGCTATGAGCAACATGGCAGTAGTCTAGAATGGCTCGCTCATGCATTGTTTCTGTGAGCTATATAGACAGGAAACTTCTTTCTGCCTTGGAATGCTTGGCTATATTCTGCCCTTCCCAACCAATTTGGTCTCATCCTTTGAAAAAAGAATAGAAACCAACAACCTAATTTGTCTATGGGTAAATACAAAAAAAGAATGGCTGTTTGTAATTTTGAGCCAGACCTAAACAATGGAGGCTGCTGCTTCCATGTCAGTGTGGAGGTGATTCTGCTCTGGGTTTTAGTCAAACTGGAAAGGAGCTGTCTATACTTGATCTTAGCCAAAAGGCCAAGAAGCAAAAAGATGATGAACCCCATCTCCAAAACAGGTTTTACACATAACTTCAAATGAGCTATTTGCACAGCTCCTTAAAGGACTAAAAGCCAGAGTGAGTTCAGCCACCACTGGTCCTAGGGCCAGCAAGCCCGTCACTTTCTGCTCCAGTTCTCCAGCTCTCCAGGAAGGGAATGCCTCCTAGGGAACAGTCTGAGAGCTCCTCCAGCCATTTCTTGTAGTTCTTTGAAGAGGTCAAAAAAAATGAGGAAAAGAGCATTTATATTGAAAAAACAATCCCAATTTAAAGTCACAGTTTGCTCTCTGTTGTCCCACCTGTTCATTCTAATTCATAAATTGGACATCTAGGGTGAGCAATTTGTAGCCCATGGGCTGGCAAATGTCTCTCTCAGCTTACTTGCATGTGCTCTGAGGAAACAGGGTGGCAAAGACAGAAGATGCAAACTTCACCTAGTCTTGGCCTTGATGCACCATCACCTGTGATTCCTCAGAAGATATTTTTTTGTAGCTGAAAAGGCCTTTACAGAAGAAATTTTCATCACCTCTTCTCTGCTTGGCATTATAAAATTGGCCAAGATCCAACTGTGCTGTTGGCATATTAATACAGGATTACCCTTCCTCCCTACTGTGCACACAATTATGACTTTTGGTACAGTATGCCCTCCACTTGCATAACCAGGTCCTGCATGTGTCTTGGTGCCCGAGTGATACAAATGTCAAACTAATCACAATATAGTCTATTGTGATTGTGGTTTAATAGGGACGAGGGCATTATATAATGCTAGTTTAACTGTATCTATAAAAACATTTCTATCTTCTGTCCTTTGTGTGACTAGGCCCTCAAAAGAGCTTGTAAAAAAGAATATGAAGACAAAAATAGAAAATCTCAATATTTCTACAGTAATCAAAGAAAATTGGCTGCATGTGTGTGGCAGCCATTTTTACTTAGGTCATCATGGTAAATACCTCATAATTTGACAGAATGTTTTCGGTTGTTCAAGTTCTATTAGCTAGTTTCAAAGTTGATATTCCAAAGGTGTGGCTTCCTAGAAGCTAAAAAAGGTAAGCTTTTCAGAATTCACCAGGAAACAATTGTTAAAGGACGCTAGAAAATAGGAGAGGATCTCTGAGGTACTATCGCTAAAATTTCTGATGCAGTGGGAAAACAGGAGATGGTGAAGGCATTACTTCTAACATTCTTGATGTTAAAAAAAGCTCCAGGCTAGATGACAGGATATCGCTCTAGGAGGTAATGCTGATAAGATAGAGGAGTGGGTAAAACAAAAGTCCTCCTTTTGGAGTGTCCAGGCAGTACTAGATATAATTCAGCCAGAAAACAGGAGAGGGCTTTTAGGACAACTGCTGCTAAGGCCCTTTTCACATGTGGTGGGGGGGAACGGGTGAAAATGCCCAAAAACGGAGCTTACCTGAAACCGGGCAAGTCCGTCGCCACGTGGAGCAGCACAAGCTCGCTGCTCCGCAGTCCTCCGGCGTCCCAAATGGCTGCTTCTGGTTGGTGGAGGCTCTCCACCAACCGGAGAAGCTTGCCAGCTGGAAGCCCGCCCCGGCAGATCTGCAGGCATGCACTTGCACGCGCCTGCAAATCCGCGTCGGAGCCGGGTGACAGAGCGGCGCAGGGCTGCACACTCCGTGCTTTTTAAAAACCTCGAAAAAGAGGTTTTTAAAAAACACGCAGCGCGGCTAGTTCCGGCCACTTCTGAGTGGATTCTGGTGTGGAACTACAAAAAGTAGTCCACGCCAGTCCACTCTAGGGTGTAGAAGACCTCCATGAGAGGTCGCTCTGCACCATTTCAGAAGCCCGGTATGGAAACTGCCTAAGAATAGAACTGACACCTATGCTGCCTAGAGCCTATGGACACTGAAGTCAAACATTTGGTGGGCCACACAGTATTTATTTGAGCCAATCTGTATTCCACTTTTCCAGAGTAAAATGAGAATAACCACAATATTTTACAATATTAGCAGCAAGAAGTAAACAAAGAGAATTAGCACTAGACAAAAATCAGTGGTGCCAATCAGAGAAATCTTACCAAGCATATTTGAAAGTCTGTTTCAGTAATAATGATGTAAACTAGGTGGTAGAAAGCAGGCAAAGAGAGGAATGATTAGACTTCCTGAGAAAGGAATAGCTTTGGTTGAGCAATTGGGAAGGTTCCCTCACATGTCCTGAGCAAGCTGGCCTTGTCAGGATGCAGACAAAAAAGCCTTCTGCTAGAAGGACATTGATGCCCTTTATCACCATGGAAGAAAGACCACCTGGTTTACATGAACAGCCTCAGGAACAAGAGAATTGGTGGTGCAAACAGTCTAATTCAGGGAAGGAGAATACGTGACCTCTTAATTCCCAGCCTCCCCGCAAACCCATGCACTCCTTCCAAACAAATATACCTATTTTTCAGGTAAAAAAAATATTCCCAAGTGATCAGTCACACACCCTGCATTGCAATGAAAACCCAACTCTTCAGTCTGTATGCCCATGGGCCAGCACCCCCCATTCCCACATACCTCATTGACATTTCCCATAACGTAAAAGCAATATATTCTGGGTGTGCATGTGAAGATAATGTGAGAACTCAGTGGGCATGTCATGCAACTGCACATCAGGCAACTTGTCATCATAGTAGTGGAAAGAGATGGTACGTTCATCCAGGTCACTCAAGAAGGGCCAGAAGCCATAGAGGGTGATGCGCTGGCAGAACTCCAAAGCCATGCTGATGAATATGAAGCCAGAGGAGAGGCGCCGTGGCTGCAAGTTTTCCTTCTTCCAGTAGTTATTCAGGTTACCCTGGTACTGTGGGTTCAGGAAGAAAGCCTTCTGTGCCAGCCCAATTTCTTCCATGGTATACAGAGCAAGATAGCTCACATCACCATCATGGGGCAAAGTGAAGGCAGGAATGAGGAAGAGAGCATCTTTGTAATGTAGCAGAGCCTCTTGAAAGGGCTTCCACTCAGCCAACAAGTGATGGAATCTGCAGGAAGAAGGAAGAGAACTTCATTCAGAAAATGAAGAAAGACAAGAGGGATTATGACATAAATCAGTAAGGTAGCTCCATGACTGTTGGGACTGGGGCTGGAGAGAGGGAAACTTGATGCTCACAGAGCTCATCAATAGTTATCATGCTTTCTGGACTGACTCCAGATTGGCTCTGACTCTCTTCCAACCTGTTGTTAACATGAAATCTGTATGCAGGGGGAAATGAATGACAAGGGATACATGTACAATGAAATACCATTTAAAGGGCCTGAACTGTAATGCCAGCTTTTTGAGACAGAGAGAGTAGCTTGGTGGTAGAACAGAAGCTTTGTGTGCATGTTTCAGTGATTTACTATCCAATGAGAATGACCCTGACCTGCCTGAGTTCCTGAAATGCTAATGTTAGTGATAGCAGATATAGCTCAGTCAGGCTGATATATAGGGAAGACTCATCTGTGAATGCAGAGGGTTTTAGTGAGCGGTAAATGGTGGAGGAGATCTGTGCATCCCTGTTTTGGGATGGTGGTGCACAGAACTCTGCTTCAAATCTCTCTGGTTCTTAGGGCCCTTTCACACTTATGCAGTTACAACACTAATATTCCAGTTTAACTGCCATGGAAACATCCTATCTAGTCCTAGGGTTTGAAATTTGATGAAGCACTAGAACTCTCCGGCTGATAATTCTAAATGTTGGCATTGTGTGCTATCTAGTCGTTTCTGACTTATGGTGCCTGTAAGGCAAATCTGTCTCAGGGTTTTCTGAGGCTGAGAGTGTGTGATGTGCCCAAGGTCACCCAGATGATTTCCATGGCCACATGGGAAATCGTACCCTGGTCTCTGAGTCATAGTCCAATGTTCAAACCATTACACTATGCTGGCTGTCCCTAAACTGCAGATCCCAGGATTCCGTAGAATGGTACCATGGCAATTAAAATGGAATCATAGTGCTATAATAGTGCAATGTGAAAGGGCTTTTAGTTGATAATGTTGACCAGATATCACTGGCAACAACACATCACTGTTATCATCCAAAGAAGCCAATACACCTGATGGAGAGTTAGAAATTTTTAAATGCTTCCCCAATCTCCTTACTTAGTCTTAAGGATGCTAGGGTTGATGGTGACCAGACTTGTCTTGGTTCCCACATCTTCAGAGAAGTTCATGGGAGGCAGGTTGAATCTGGATTGGGAAGAGAGAGTAGAAAAAACACTTTAAAGTCAGTGTCAGCTGTCAAGTAAATGGTAGTTTGGACTCTGTAAATAAAATCAAGTCTTATTGTTGAGGTTTTAAAGCTTTTCTAATTTTCTGTCTCTGTTTTCAGGAACAAGGAAACTACGTTGTTGTTATCCTGTTTGCCTTCCAGCAATGGTGTCCTCCCATTAATTTTGCAGCACTGGGTTGTGATTCCTTCCTCCCTTCTTTATTTCTCATAATGCACAAAAGCAATGCCTTCCTCTCTCCCAAAGCTCTTTAATCCTCTGCAAAGGTGCAATCTTCTAAATAAGAGAATATACATTTCTTTCATCATTGTTACCATATCCTGCCATACCTCCTACGAGATTTGTGAATTTCATACATTGAACTTATTAATGACTGGAGAATACGACTGGGGTCATGCTGGCCAGAGACTGTGTTTGGGGTTACTCTGTCCAGAGGCGTGTTTAGGGTCATGAAAGTTCAGATAGCATTATGCAGAAAACCCAGTGTTGATGGGTTTGTGCTAATCCCTTCACCACTTCAGGCTCCTTGCATTTTTGAATACAATGAAAGACAATGTCATGAGCCAGGCTGAGCGTGCTGCTGATTCAGACTTGGACTCTGATTTAGACTTGGACTCCCAGCCGGGGGAGGATCGCTTGGAGGGGCCTTCGGGAGAGGGGGCTCCTTCAGAGTCTAGGGAGGACTCTGCCAGCGACCCCACAGCTATCCCGGGCACGGATCCCGAGCCAGTACCTGCAGCAGATGTTTCTGCTCCAGAGGCAGAGGCTAGTGCTTCTGACTCGACAGAGGCTGGTGTTTCTGACTCCAGTCCGGAGTTTGCAGCAGACTCTTCCCCCACGTTCCTCCAGAGGTGGCTGGAAAAGGGGGTGGTTCGGAGGTCTCAGCGGCTGCGGGAGAAGCGTCTGATGAATCGGCCCTGAAGTCTTGAGGGGCTCCAGCTGTGAGCTGGGCCAACGGACATTTGATCAGCCCCAGCTGGGCTAAAGACTGTGTATTTAAGACAGACGCTGTTGGAGTTGGGCACGGGGCAACAACCGTCTATCAACCGGGAATCAGCGTCCTGTGGCATGGGCTTTCTGTTCCAGGCTAAACCTTGCTGTTTGAGTTTGCTGCTCCTGGGACTTGGATGTTTGTTTTGGTGATGTAACCTCTTAATTTCTTTATTACTAAAGTCATAAACTCAGCTCCTCCCTCTGTGTCTGCTTAGCTGCCGCCGGACATTGACAGACAAACTCCCCAGATTGGTAAGCAATCAGAGATAATACCTCGATCTTACTCTACAAAGATCATCCCTATAAACCTTACGTATATACCTTATATACCAAAGCCAGTATGGTTTTGTCAACGTACCCCTTCAAGGCATGAAATAGGGTATGAAAACCCTAGCTTTGACCCCAGTCAATTGTAGTACATAGGATGTAGGATGTAGTGCCATTCTTCCACGCTATCTTCATATGCTATCTGGACCGCTCTGCTGTGACCATCTTCTTTAAGACTGGTAACTATCACATTTTCACCCAATCTCTCTCTATCCAACCTTTCTCACCTCACTTTCCTTATACAGTCCTTAAGACTGTTCAATTTCTCATATGTTTGTCAATTCAAATGAAATACTTTGTTTAATTTTAATTGGGGCCCTCTCTACAGTTAGTACTGGTATACATAGGCGAAAAAATCCCGCTGTTACCCTCCTCTTGAAGGCCTCTTTTGCGTCATAATTTCCCCAAATTCTAAGGAGATGCTGGCATTGCAGGTAGACCCCAACATAGTCCACTTCTTAGGGTAACACCACTTTCATTTTATGAGGATCATACCTGTTCTGTTAAAATTTTTCCGGTTGAAGTGGAAACTTCATGGTTAAGTATTAAGTCATCCCTTAATACAATTTGACCCCTGTGGTGTCATATCCCTTCTAAAGGATATGACACTATAGTGAGGACATGTTTAAACACAGTGAGGAAAAGTTCAAACATCCTTAACTAAGTATGATGAAGACATCTCTGCTTCTATATATCCTTAGGGGGTGCAGGCCTGAACCCCTAGATAGAAGGAGCATGGCACTAGAGGCAAAAGAGAAGGCTGAACTCCTTTCTAGTCCTCAAGAACAAGGGTGAATAAAGGCACAGACTTGGTCTGCAGCTACCAGAAGAGCTCAGATGTAAGTGAGGACTCCTGGGGTTCTTCTTTGGGAATAGGTGGTTTCCTTGAGGGAAGAGTCCTTCTCCCAGGGAAACCAGCAGATAAAATTCCTGTAACTAAACTTGGGAGGAAGTCCAGGTAGTTCAGCAATATAAACCATACTTGTAAAAGAGCACAGCTGCAAGGAACAATGTCTGACCTCAGTCCTAGACTTTGTTGCTACTTCTTTATTTTTGGCTTTTCTTATGACTGATCTACTATGCCAGTGCCTGAAATCTGTTTTTCACTTGGCTCCTGCAGCATCCCTGTCTGGTTGCTGCTCAAACTTGACTGGTATCAGACTGTAGACAGCTATTTGACTTTGGCTCTGGATTCCCCTCCCCTGCAGGGACTCTAATTACTTTGATCTCTGCTTTGCCATCTGACTTTGCTTCCAGATTCTGCTTTCCTGCTTAGTATGCATCCTGCGTGCAACCTTGCCTGTACCCACCTCAGCCTGTTAAAGGCTTTTCCATGAGACCCATATAACCAGAAACAGGACAGCAGGTGTGATTTATTAGTTAATCCTTTCTCATTTGTAATGAGAACAATTGCTGATTAATTGTGATTTTGAAAAATACATTAAACTAAGCAGTAGTTTTGCTTGGAAGGAAACCAGCAACGAAAGTCCCAGAACCTGCAAGGGAACAAGAGCTGACTACTAGGTTAGATGCACCAGTGCTATGACTCTCTAGTTGAGTTGTCAGTCATAGATCAGTACTAGAAAAGATAATTCTCTATTTTCCCATCCTGACAGATGGCAGGAAAAAGCAATCTCTTTTTCTTCTTGTAGCGCCAAGACATTTGGGAATTTTTTTTTCTCACAATGAGGGGAAACTACATAACTTTCTGAAGTAAGCTATGGAGCTCCCCCAAAAAAGCAGCATGGTTTTTCAGAAAACTTTCCCATGAAAGCTAGGGAGCTTTTCAAAAAGACAGAGGAAAAAAGCACAAAACTGAATATTGCACAGCTTCAGACAACTTTAAATGTTGCACAGCTTTAAAACAGGGATGGGAAATACATATGTTTTATTCTGAGCATTGTAAAGGCCATTGGTTATATACAATAAAACTACAACAGCAGCAAGAAAGAGTAGATTGTACACAGGACAAAAGGACAAATAGAACACAGAGGGAGACAATATTTTAATATATAGCTCTGTTTGTAGATTTTTTTTCTTTTGCATTTTGAATAGTCTTCCCAAGTATACATAAAGGAAAAAACAACATAAGCTTTTTTTTTCTTGGAAAGCTGCACAGTTACTCAAACTGTGCAGCTCACAAAGTGTGCAGATTTTGTTGTGCTGAGAACGAAGTACTATTTTTCTTGCTGCAAATGTGGTCAGGAACTCCAAATTTCAATCCCAATTGAGACATTGTTGAACACCCATTCCACCCTTACTCAGTACAGCAGCATGAGCTTCTCATACAAAAGATCCTAGGTTCAATCCCTTGCTCCTCCAGGGAGGAGTGGAGAACCCCTGCTCCAAATCCTGGAGTGCCTCTGCCAGTCTACATTAGCAACATTGACCAACATAGACTAATGGTATTACAGGGTATAGGACAGCTTCAGTTTTCAAGTGTAAGGCTAGTTCATATATGCAGAATAAGGATGTGACAGTACCCAGGTCTTCCACTTGAGGTTTTTCCGCCTTGACTACTTGAAGTATAGCCCCTTACTCTCAAAGAAAGAAAGAGTTACCTGACTACTAGATCTGCCTGGTCGATCTCCTGTCCACAATGGCTGTTTCGTAAGATTCCGCTATTACCCACTACTGCACAACGCTTATACTGTGAATGTGAGAAGGGTGATCTCTAGATTTTTTTCAGGAGTGGGAACAAAATTGAAAATATTTGTTTCTTTTTTTTAAAAAAAATAAAATGTACAAAAGATAAAGTTCACACATTGCATATTATTCCAGAGTTAATAATTCTAGCAAGTTGCAAACACAACACATCTTTGTATGAATCTGTTCTGTTTTATTGTAGTACGTTAGCTTATGGTCAGTGCACTGAATTCCTGCACTGAGCAGAGAGTTGGAGTCAATGGCCTAATGAGGTTCCTTCCAAGTTCATGGTTCTATGATTCTATAAACTAGTGTCCTAAATTCTATAAAATCAGCTCCATCCAGGTAGAGTGACCTATATAGGCTAGTAAAAGAGAATACACATCTTGATTATGGTTAAAAATCAACCTCCAGTATCAACTGATACAAAAATCCCTTGTAATAGTTCCAGATTGTTGTTCTTGGATGCTCAGGTGGGGCAGTATGTTCAAATAGTCTAAGAAATCTTAATATGGAACTTGTTGAGCTGGGAAAGGTAAGTAGAAGAGCAATCCAAATGACCAAAGGATTGGAATGGCTCTACTGAGGAATGGCTAAAGTATTTGAGGACTTTTAAAAACATGGCAACTTAGAGGGCATACAATAGAGATTTACAAAATGATATGTGAAGTGGAGAAAGGCTAGGGCAGGGGAGGAAACTTGCAAAGGGAAGGGAACATCCACTCCAAGAGCTACACTAGCACTTTTGATATGCCCCAGAAGTGACCTCACATCACTTCCACTTTCACTTTTTGGTTGATTTGCAGCTGATTCCCCCCCCCACAATGTCTTAGAAATTAACCTGGAACTGTCTTGAAAATTAACCTGGGCCACAAACATTTGTCTTACTTCCTTTACAGCTGCTGAACAACCTCTATAAAAAGTGCAATCACTTGCAAAACAAGGTATTACATGGACAGAGAGTACCAACTGTGTTACCCCCCAAAATAGTAGACCTTGTGATACTCCAGCGATGCCAGCCTCTCCTTAGAAAGATGGAGTGTTATAGATCAAGGAGGCCTGCAACCATGGGACCAGTAATCACGGGACTTCAGTTGAGAGTCAAAAGAATGTCTTTATTGGGGGAATTCACACATACACACACACAATCAAAGTCTAAAGAACCACATAAGGCTAATGAAAGCAATGGAGAGAAATGTTGGATAGTGAGAGGTTTAGGGTGAAGTGGGTGATAATTACCATTCCAGAAGCAGGATGGTTCAAACCCAAGGGTTTGAAGGGAACCCCGGCCACAAGAATTGGGGAACAAATGGACAGAGTGACATGCCTATGTGCATCCAAAGTGCCACAAATCATTGGGCCTGGAGCCAGGGTTTAAATACTCTTTTTCTGCCCTGAAGGGGAACATGTTAATTGCTCTCTGGAAGAGCCAACACAAGGGGTCTTGAAGGTTCTGACTGCCTTTGCAGCAGGTGACAAAGCATTAAGGGTAATCACAATAGCCTCTTAATGACTGGAAAGGTGCAGGAACAAAGGGACAGTTTCCATGGGAAGAAGTAACAGGATGTCGACCTTTTAGATGCTTCGCTATTGTTCCCTAGGTTTGGGTGCTTTAGAGGACTATCTAAAACTCATCAGGTTGGGCTCTCTGACTGATCCTTCTGAATTGAAAGGTAAATCCTACAAACTGAGCATGGCCATTGTTGCTGTGTTGTTGATTCAGCTGGCCAAACCTTCATGTTCTCCTAAGTACATATGCAGCTATCTTATACTCATTTAGACCACTGTCCTATTTAGGCCAGTATATTACTCTGGCTGGTAGAGGCTCTCTAGAACGTCAGGCACAGTCCCTTCCCAGTTCTATTAAACCGAGATCCTTTGTTTCAATGTGAGAAACATCTTCCAGTTCAAGGGCCAAATTTGATTTTAGAGACATTCTTAGGAGGCAAATTCTAGCAATGGGCAAAGTCCAAGGCAACAAGGCTCCCAAATACCTCATACTTTAGCTTAGCTAATATCTAAGCCTTAAAAGAAGCATTCCAGTCTCTTATAATGCAGAAAATCCTACGTAAAAGTTAGGGAATCACCATATAATGGTGTCATAGTATAAGGAAGGCAGCATGGACATCTAGGAAATCCCAGAGGAGCTGGATTGGGTTGCTCTGAAATTCCTCACCTCCGTGTCAATTTCAGTGCCAAGGATTGATCCTGAGACCTTTTGTATTGCAATATGTATGCATCACCACTTAGCTGCAACCTTTCCCTGTTGCTTGCTCCTTTGCTGTTCTAAACTAATTTCCCACTACATACAAAAGCCATACAAAACAAACCATCAAAACTGAGGGGGAAGTGATTTTGTACTTACCTCTGGCAGCAGCTCGGTGAGCTCAGCTCCCACAACTATTTTGGTATTGTCCCCAAAACAAGTAATATCTGATCCTAGAGGTGTGTTTTCCTTAGTTAGGACTAGCTGGAATGAAGCATTACAGCATTGCCCCAGTTCTGCCCTGCAAGGAAATGGAACCTGGATTAGTGTTAATTCCAGAAAGGAATGATATTTAGCTTGTAAGAATATCTTACAAACAACCTAGGTACTGCAAAGACATCACTATCCCACTGTAATTTTGCTTCTTTGTCTTTCTTTTCATCTTTAAAGGCTTGCAGACAAGAGGCTGTTTATGCTGCACGAGCCATTCAACTTTTGAGCTCTAACCATTAGAGGTTACTATTTTTTGCTTTGAATGGCAAAAAGCCAGATCATGGTACTGATTGTCCCATATTTGTTGAGCCTTCTTCCTGAAGAGAAGAAGAAAGTACTGTTTCTTGCTCTTTCTCATGCTGTTGTTGTTTTGGTAGAGGGATTTGTGTGATTTTTTGTGTGGCAATTCTTGTAATGGGTGATATATATTCCTTTGGTTCTCGTTCATCTATGCAAGTTTTAACACCATTACCTGTATCGAGCCAGTTCTGTGACATCAGGTTCCCAAGGACCTCTCTGTGTGAGTGGCAAATGCAGTAGTTTTCTTTTATCCTGCATTGATAATTCATACTTCCATTGAAAACTGCCAGCTTTCCCATGAAATTGGACACGTCTAAGAAAAATGAGAGAGTGACACACTTCGTATTTGCATGTACACACTCTCTCATACACAAGTGCACAGCCAAAAAGCCATGTAGCGTTCATCCAAAAGGATTTTGCTTCCCTGATACAATTTGAGAAATTGCATGTAATCTCTTCCATTATGACACACAATCTGGAATCCCGAGGATTTCTATGTTTAAAGCAACTTTCTTGAGAAGAATGCTTAAGGAAACAATACAGATATGAAACCTGACTATCAGATAAGACCAGATTTTGCAACCCTGGCAGACTATATGACGAATACAACTCCCAGAAACTGTGCGTAGCCACACAGTGCCATTTGCGAGGTGGGCTGATCAAGCAGAGTTCATCCTCCACCCTGGGCTGGAGGACGTAGGCAGAGCCCATCCAGGTCTGCAGTCAGCTGCTGCAGTACCCAGATGCCCGCGAATGTGGCAGTCAATGGGAGCAGGCCTGGCACGCTTCCATTGGCTGCCGGGCTGGGCATGGGCAGGATTGTGCATGCCCAGTTGGCATTGGGTGAGGGGATATATATTTCCCTACCATGGATGATCAGGCCTCTTTCTGTGCTGGCTGCTCCCACCCATCCCCCCCAAGTTTTTTATGTCGCTGTTTATAGTTTTGTCACAACTTTTAGGGGGGTCACATGGGTCTTGGATTTAAGTTGATGGGTACCAGCGGCCTCCTGGCATTGGTACAAGATATATCAGGGGTTTCAAGGGGATGCTAGGTGGTTTTTGGAGTGGCCAGATTGAGACGTCACCCTCTGCATAGCACCCCCGTTTGGCAGCGGTTCCCGGCTGATGGGCTATCTCTGCCATCCTCTGGGGATTCTGGGACTGGGACTGGAAGTTTGGCTTATCGGTCAACAGGCGGGTTGATCAATGATGGAATCCAGACCCATGCAGGTGCCAACCCCTTTGTGCTCTGTAATCAATAATGTTGTGGCTTTTTTCCCCTTCCAATCAGTTGTCTGTGTTTTTTTTTCATCTGCGACATACTCAGCCCTGCTCATGCAAATCCAAATAGATACAGATTGATAGACATTAAGGAAAAGAACCTTCAAACATCTTAAAGATATAGGGCTGGAGTAACCATGCCTGTGTCATATTAGCATAACAGCTTTGTAAGGATCGTAAATTCTGAGATGGCTTGTCACTCCGCCACACATCCCATTGCCCTTCCCCCTACTTCTCTCGCCACTGAAACTCTTTTTATTTCTCTCTGCAATTTTTCTCACTCCAACCTGGTCCTTTGCCAGCATTTCTCTATGTTTGCACCACCTTGCCCTGCTTAATCAGGTGAGGAGAACTTCCCTCTTTCTTTCTCTCTGTTCAAGATGTTAAAGAGACACTTCTGAGGCCTTGTAGAGGAAAGCTATACTGGAACTGTCTAGAGACCCTGTGGAGAAATGGATCTAACGGTGCCTCAAAAGTATGAGGACTGCTCACGATGAGGGGTTCCCTCAAGGGCAGGCACCGTCTCTCTCAGAAAGCTTCCTTGGTTCTCCTTCTCTTGAACTTTCAGTGAACATCAAAGACACGCCTAGGTAGCTTTATTTTCTCTCTTGTTGGCAGTTTGCGTTCTCAATCTTATATCTTTTGTTCTCTGGTTTTCTATTTCATTGCTATAATTTTACTGTATATTATTCTTGCTTTTTTTAGAATGTTATAAAACATCTTGTTGAAAGCCAGTGTAGGAGTACCGGACATTAATACATATGCCCTCTCAAGCTGTTTCTTAAGGAACATCCATCAGTTGTCTATGTGAACAGAGCAGGTATTTCTTCTTGAGAAAACAGAGGCCATTTCCGCACTACACTGTTATAGTACTGTTATTCCACTTTCAACATCCTGTGGAATTCTGGGGTTTGTAGTTTACTGAGGCCAAAGAGCTCCCTGGCTGAGGATTCTAAATGCCCCTCCATAAACTGCAAACCCCAGGATTTCACAGGATCCTGAAAGTGGAATAATAGCACTATAACAGTGTAGTGCAGAAATGGCCAGAGTAGAAAAAAAAATCCTCCGTTGCTGATCCTTTCTCTAGCCTGAAAGTGAGGACAATCCTAATTTGTCTTCTCAAATTAGCCCTCATATTGCTAATACCCTTTTTTCAAATGAATAAAGCCTTCTGTATTTAGACAAAATTCTAGTAACATAGGCTAGTACCTTTAGAGAATCCTTTCTTCTCTCTATAAAGCTTGATACTTCAAAGGTTTACTAAATAAGCCAAATTCAATTGATTTTGGGTTACTTCTGTGTTAGCACAGGAAGCAAACCTAACCTAAAATATGGGAATAAATGAGTAGCTGCGAACACTTTCAGAGCAGTAAGACTCAATATGGTTTCATGACACACACACACAGAACTCACTGAGATAATGAATTTCTGCTCTACTGATTTGCAATCATTTCCACTGTTCCTTGCTAGGAAGTTAATCTAGTTAACAGATTGCCTTAGAAGACAGATGATTCTGGGGAGCTCATCTGTTGGGGGAAATTTGTATTTCTTTTTAGTTCACAGGTTGAGCTGTGAATTCGAAAATCCAAAATATTCCAAAGCCAAAAATGCTCCAAAATCCAAAATGGATGGCTGAGATAGAAAGACCTTTGCTTTCTGATAGTTCAGTGTATGCAAATGTTGTTTCATGCACAAAATTATTAAAAATATTGTATAAAATTACCTTCAGCCTATATGTCTAAGGTATATAAAAACATAAATGAATATTGTGTTTAGGCTGGGGTCCCATCTCCAAGATCTCTCATTTTATTTATTTATATATATATATATATATATATATATATATATAAATATTCCAAAATCCAAAGAAATTCAAAATCTGAAACACTTCTCTTCCCAAGCATTTCAAATAGCGGATACTTGGCCCGTATTAAAGATTACTGTGACATTCCTACAACTTCCACCCAATGAAGTTCATCTGTTTTACTTTTCTTCTGTAATTTAGAAAGATTATATTTCTGTCACCTGAAAAGAATGACAAAGGGGATGAGGCAGACCACTACACAGATGCGACTTTTAAATGTCTGGTTTCTCGCCATAAGGATGAAGGATATAGGAAGCTTCAGGTCACTATTTTGTTTTTTCTCCAACGTCTAGCTCTGTCAGTTGGGTCCTGTATGTCTATGTCGTAGCCTTTTACCAAAAAACTTCAGTCATACTTGTGTTGACTCAATAAACCTGTTCAAAAAGGTAGCCATATTTCATTTACTGTTCTTTGTTTCTGGACCCATGAATTTATATCCCAACCCAGCTGGAAAATGTCAAACAAACATGACATACAGCAAAAACACTCATCAGAACCAGGCACCATGCACAAACACAACGGGTGTTATATTTTTTTCTGAATGTTATTGGCACAAGATGGTGTTAGGGTCGATAATTTCACAATGGTAGGCAGCTTTAGGAACCAGCTCAGCTCTTTGTATTTGTCCCTAAGAAGTGTACTCCTGTCTCTAACCAAATACCACCTCCCAAAACATCAAGTAGGGTTCTCAGATCTCAAAGCCTTCTCCAGTTCTAAGGGCAAGAGAGAAGAATCTCTGCAAAAGAGCATTACGTTGAAAAATGTATACATATGTATTTTCCTCATTAATTAGACCAGTTGGATTTTTTAAAGAATTGAGTGTTATGCTCTGTGCAACTACGTTGATGCTTAATGACACCAACAGGACTGCTCCTTGTAACACCACTCTTGCAATTTTACTAGGGCCCATGTTTTATGATGTCACAAGGAGTCATTTCCAGGTCTCAAGTTTTGGTCCTGACATCTCAGGGCCTGGAATAGTCTTGACCCGGCAACCCTAGCATCAAGAGATTTTGTTCCCATTCCCTGACAGCAAAACAACTCTTTTTCTGTTATCCCAGACCAGAAAAAGAACCTGAGAAGAGCGGCTGTGAAGCATTGGGAGGACAGAGATGTTTGTTGTACATAGTCTGTTCTGCAACCGCAAAAAGTTAGCTTGCATCTTCCAAGTACAGTGGAGGACCCTATTCCATTCCCAGTAACAAAATAAAATTCATAGGCCATTCCTGTCAGCTTCTGTACAGGAAATGAGGAGAGGAGCCTTTTTTTCCTTTTACGTTATGCAGCAAAATATTCTTGCCAAGTCAATCCAGCACTTTGCTAGCAAGATTCTCTGCAGACTCTCCACAGCAATCAAGTCAAGTCCATTTATTCTTTATAATTACAGGTCACAATCGTAATATAAACCTGACAAGAAAAGTTTGGCAGAGAGACAGCCATCCTCTACCAACTGAAGATGCTTAACTCTATGTTTCACATGTTAGGGATAGTTTAATACTATTTCAGTCATACATTTTTCTCTGTTTTCAGCTACCAGTGTTTTTGCCTGTATTTTTTAAAAAATGTTGTAAACCACCTTGAGTCACAGCTTTGGAAAGAACCCACGGTACTTATTTATTTATTTATTGTCTACCCTTTCCACTAAATTGAGACTCCGGGTGGGGTACAAATAAAAGAATAGGGTAGCATAGTATAGAATAGATTAGATAGCTGTAGGGGGAAAGACAGGCAGGGTGAAGACTTAATTAATTAAATCCAAAGATCATATAGAGTTCCGCAGTAAAATATTATAAAGTTACGGAACTACCACCAGACAAAACACCACTAAGAATTTAGCTGCTTACTTTAGTCATGACTAAAATTTACATACAAGTTATATGTCAGCTTAAAAGTTCAATATATATTTTCAAAGTCACAAAACAGCTTAATCTTATGCAGAGAGACTGCCTGACAGACTCCTAGAGCACGGCCTTGCTTCCATCTTAGGCACTGCTGGCTGGAAATGAAGCATTTCTCCTTCTCCTTCTCCTTTGCAGCATTTCAAAGGAAATATTTATTTATATACTCAGAGCTGACTTACCTCTGTCGATTTCCTTATTCCACAGTGAGACTGTTATGTCTACATCTACAAAAATGAAGCAATTGTGAGGGGATTGGGAGAGGTTTTTGAGGAAAGGATCTCCGGGGAGAGTGGGAGATGTTTCAGAGGAGATTCTGAAAGTCAGGGTCAGAAAAAAACAGGATAGATGGAGGAGAGTGTAGAGAAAGGGGGGGGGGGAAAGAGAACAAAATAACCTGTAGAAACTGAGAGAGAGAAAGGAGACAGCAGTCATGACCATGTGCCTTCACATGGCAACATTTATTCAGTGGCTAAGCTGTCGTGTGACTGTGGCAGTCTGAGGCCTGCACATAGATCCAAGGATTGTGTAGCCAGAAACAGCCCCGGGCACCAAAGAAATAAACAAAACAAAACCCCTTTTGCCTTCCTCCCTTGTTTGGTTTCCACCATCCCTACCATATTGCTTAGGAAATCACATTGTAAATTTAGAGGACGGAAAAATTACTCCCCTGGATAACCTCGGAAAACTAACCTGAGGGGTCATTGTTTTAATACTGCAAATAGTTTGATTCTATTTTAACATTCACTTTTTATATGTTTTTAATTGTATTGCTCTAAATTGTGAGCTGCTTTGAGTCTCAATTTTGGGGGAGAAAAGCAGGATATAAATTAACAACAAAACAACCACCGCCTGGGACCTGTAGCCACCCAAAAAGCAAACTTTCCAATCTCTGCACTTAATTCTAGCATTTCCTCTTGCTTTTCCTTCCTTTTCTGTCTAATAAATTGCCCACTTAGCATTCTGCTAAGTTCTCCATTGGCTGCTCCTTTCATTCTTTGTCAGGAAATTAAAACTTGAAGAGACGGCTGTGGATGAGACCCCATGATATGGCGACTCACAAAATTATTTAGGCACAGAACGCTATCCAAGCACACAACCCTCGTGGCAAGGAAAGAAGAGAAAAATGAATGACTAGGGAGCTGAGCATGAACACTCCACAATACGTTTTGGGTCATACTGATCCTGACAGAATCTGGAGAGAGCTGAAGGGGTTACATCTTGAAAATGGCCTAGTTTTCTTTTGGCTCAGAATCCAATGTACTGGCCCATCCACGCCAATAATGGCCAAGACACCTACATTTATCAAAAAGAAGTCTATATATCAAAAAAGGAGACATATAATATTTTTCTCTTCTTGTTATTTGTTGCATATATGTACATGTATAAACATACTGGTTTGGATTAGAGTGTCATTAGACTACATTTCTAATACCATGATATCTTCATGTTTAAGTATATCAATATTAGATGGCAGAAGAGGTATGATGATTAAAAGAAAGTTATACCAGAAACTGCCAGGAAGTCAAGGTGTGTAAGAAGAAGAACGTATATATGAGAATTAGGTAAGTATATTGACTTCATCTATTTTTTTTGTGTTAAAATTTTAAAATTATAATAAAAAAATCAATAGCATGAAAACTTGACAGAAAAAAATGAGTAGCATCCTACTTTTCAATGCCAGCACAGACAAGCATGAAAAATGGGGGAAATTCAGGAGGGGAGAGACTTTAATGGTTTCTTATCAGTCTTTTGGTTGATTTCCACTAAATGTTAAGAAACCTCATGAGTTCATAACAGAAGGGACTTTTTTTTTAAAAAAGTAAGTGTTAAATATAACTGTTATGATTTTCATTATAAATTTGGAGTGTTCTGATGAGTATTTTGCTGTGCAAAACTGGGAGAAAAACTCAAAGGGTAGGTATGTGTCTATAGGACACACATTTATATGACACTCTTTAATTCAGATTATTTCATATTAATGAGGTTATTCTTTAAGAAAAACAAGGTTGTGTCAGGAGGGGCAACGTTGTATCTTCGAGGTCTGTCAGGAATGATGGATAATATACTCCAACACGTGCAGGATCACTATGTGTTTAATTTTTTAAAAAACGTGATTTAAAAAGCTAAAATGTGATCTTTTTAGACAAACAAATACCCCCTTTTATCCACTGTGATGGCATCCAAATCAGAACTAGTTTCCACCCCATTAACTCAGCAGCAGGGTGGGAAGTGGGTGGAATCTTGATCTTCCCGGTAGGCTCAGGCAAACGCAAACTGCTGCAGTCTCTCCTAGCTTGTGTATTCTTCCTCATTAATAACATTTGCCATCTCGGCCACACTCTTCTGTTGCTTGGGCACACGTCCCAGTTTTATCTGTGAAATGCCAGAGGGTCTGCAAGGCCCACAGCTCAGTGGCAGAGCAGATACTTTGCATGCAAAATGTCCCAGTTTCAATCCCCGGCATCCCCAGCAAAAAAGGATCAGGTAGCAAGACACCTACCAAAAAGACTATGGAGAGTTGGTGCCAGGCAGAGTAGACAACACTAAGGTAGGCAGAGAAATACGAAAATGTAACTTGGCCTTTCTATATTTATTCTTAGAAAAGTGTACTTATTAATACATAAATATCCCATGAATGGCCTCCAAAGCTGGAGACAATTCCATTTTAAATGCCTCCTGAAAACGTAACTGTTTATGAAGATCTGATCGTGGCTACTATGTTTTCTATGTTACTGTTGTGGAAAGTTGTAAAACAGTTTTAAGACAAGTAAATAAAGTACCAGAAAGTTTATAAGTGCATGGGAATGTTTTTATGCAATAAAACCAAACTGGAAGGGAAATTAAAAGCCTCCATTTGGATCGTTAAATCTAAATCTCTTTCTCTTTCTCTCTCTCAATCTCATCCACATACCATTTTACAGAAGAAAATCTCAACAAATATAAAACAGTTCAAACAAATATTAAACCTCTTTAAAACTATTTTAAAACATAATAAAAAGCAAACTGTTCCTTGTTTGATGTTGCTTCAAACTGTTCAGTATTATCTAAAATGTTTAATGTTGTGTGTTTGAGATATTATTATATCAATGTTAACACCAAAGATATAAACAAATATATGAACTGGACAGCTGAAAGGAGACTTTAGTTTCCATGTTGTGCCTCCCACTACTTCCTGCCTGACATAGAGACATCTCTCTCTTTTCTTATACATGGTAAATGAAACTCAGAACAGGTTAAATGTGAATTTATTTACAAAAAGTGCTTCATGTTCAGTAAATACTGCCATTTTCATCTACTGTGTTACCCAGCAAAAGGCCGCAGGAGAGATTTCCCCCTCTTTTGAGTTTTTAATGTGCAGCATTGTTGATCCATGTGTGTTTAATCTATAGCAAACACAGCTGCTTTGTCCCCTGTTGTATAAATGCATCTTTCCCAGCCACAGCCTGTTTTCTGAAGAGCATTGCAGCTAAACAGTGGAAGCAGCATCTCACTAAATTGAGGTAAATGAATTATTTGGTCCTTGGGGTGATGGTATGAACACCTAAGTTTTGGTGTGTCACCTGGGAGTGCTTTCTTGTCCTTCAATCAGATGCAAAATGTTGGGGTAGGGCCTTTAATGGTCTGATTAGCAGTTAGCAGCAGTTGTTTACTGCTGAGGGAAAACTTGGGCCCATGGCCATATCCAAACCACAGATGATTCTCATGCAGCCTGAGGAATCTCAGACCCAGTGGTCCTCTGCATGTCCATGAAGCTGTGGTCTCAAGGCAGGATGGAAGTTCCCTTTTGGCCTCTTCTGCCAGTCAATTTCCCTCTTTCCTTGATCCCAACGTTGCTGCTACTCAGCTGTTCCTCAGGACCACGCAAGACAAATCAAAACATATGTTTGAACCAGTTTTTTCCAGAGACAATTCCTACGTTCTCAAAACCTCTCCTAATGCTAAACCAGTATCTCTGCTTTCTTCTGACTTTTTGCCATTTGGAGGTTCCCTTCTTAAAGTGACATTAGTGGGAATGGCTATCTTCTTAAGTTCCTTTCCTGTCATTATTGTTTTGACAACACCAAGCAAAGCATAAAAGAAAACATGGCACTATGCCATGCTTCTGTTCAATGTTCCAAACAGCTGTTGTTGGCTTCCTCAGTACTCCATTCCATTCACATTTGCATCTTCTCTTCCAACAGACATTTAGTGTTCCTTGCCCAGTCAGAATGCTGTCTTCATTGGGTCATTTTGTTTGTAATCCCCTCCCTAAAGATTTTTATTTATTTATTTTGGTACTTCAAACCTTGCAGTTTTCTTAAGCGTGCTGATATCTGCCTTTTGCTTTTAACTGGCCCTTTTTATGCTACAGCCTCAGCAGCTTTATTTGCTATTAATGTTAGATAGTGAGTTAGTGATGATGTTGATATTGACAGTACAAGGGGATAAAGAGCTTTCCTCCAAGAGGCTTACATGCTATGATTCAACACAAAAGAGACAGGTAGCAGAAGAAAGGATGGGGGAAATGAAGGTAGCTAGGGGTGTGTGTGGTTATTTGTACAGAATATCTATTTGAGTTACCTGTAGTGAGGCTTAGTTATAATAGGGGTTGGAGATGAAAGGATTATGGAGAAGTGGTATTTGAGAAGGGATCTGAAGGAAAAGACTCAACCCAAACGGTAAATATCAGAGAATTAACAATGGCTTTCCTACTGTCAACATGTATGCATGAATGCAAGGCAGTTTCGACGTTTCATGTGCTACAGAAGGTGAGATAAAATTGAAACCACTGGCACTCTGATGTGAGGGGAACTAAGTTTTTCTAGTAACCTTTGAATGCTAGGCATAATCAAGTACTTTTCAATTGCTTTGTTGCTTTTCTATTCGATTTTTAACTCTTGCACGCTGTGAATTTTTAGCTATATTTGTTTTAACTGTTACGAAGCTACCTTGAGGCCCAACTGGCGGAAAAAGCAGGATATAAATAAGTATATAATAAATCACTCAAGTCCATGAATTGTACGGGTAATGGATACAGAATACATACATATGCCCAAAGGCATATGGCTATGTGTGTTCTGGTAGTGGAAAGGAGATATAATCTGCATATAGATGAATGCAATCCTCAGGAAACCTTAAGCTCAAGAGGCCATAGGTATGGTACTTATTCTGGCAGGGCTAGTGTGATCTTACAACTGTGTTGCATGCAGAGGCATCAGGTGAAGAGTCCTCCAGCCCAGTGGAACATAGGAGGTAAAGAGGGTAAGAACAGTGCCAGAAAGACGGAGGTTCAACACCTGCTCTACTATAAAGCTAACAGAAAGGTCTTACAGACTTTCTTGTGTGCCTTGCAAGATTGTTGGGCAGATAATAAGGGGATGACTAGGTAAACATGTTCACTCCCCAAGCTGCTTCAAAGGAAATGCAAGTTAAAAGAAATCAAACAAATCTAATATATAAAAGTCAAAGTTTGTGAGTTTGTCTGTGTCAGGCAGGCGAAGACCTTATATGATTGGCTGCCTGCAAAGAGTCTATGGAATCCTGGGGTTTGTAGTTTAGGGTGGAGCCTTTAGAATTTTCAGCCAATCAGTTCTTGGGCCTCAGGCTGGTTGCTATGGAGACAAGGCCTAGCAGCAAGAAGGAGGAGGATAGTGTATTCCCTCAGAAACTGAACCTCTGTATCCTGACAACTCTGAATACAGATTGGATTGGGGAATATGGGGAAAAGTTACAGGTACTGGACAATGCAGTTTAGAGAATTAGAGACACAGCATCTCAAATCTGTGTATTTCAACCGCATCTAATTCCTAAGGTAAGGTAACTCCTAAGGTATTTCTAACAAGTGTTACGTATGAGAAAATAAAATCCTGGGCTATGCCAGGTAAATACGCTAGTAAATAATAAATTTTAAACTACAACAAAATACAAAACCCACAAAAGAACAATCCCTTTATTGGTCAACTAAAACGCATAAAATGTATCATGTGAGTTTTCAAAGCTCCACTGGTTTCTCCATCAAGCAAAGATGTTAAAAATCATACAGGAGGAAAAAAAAGGAAGAGTCATGGGACTACACTGTGCCTCAGATGTGACTGTTGTCAATTAAGATGATACTGAGGGATTTCAGTGCAGGGAATTTTAAACTGTAGTAGTTCTGCCACAACTAAAAAACTAAAAGTACCAAACTCACACATCTAAGGGTTGGGTTATAGATGAAAAATAATAATAATAGGAAGCTGTCTCACCTAGAGAACCTGTGAAGTAAAGGATGTGTATAATGGTCTTCATTGCACCCTGTGTAGAAATAAAGTTTGGAAAGGTCTTCCTTTTTTTTTTTCCCTACCACTGTTTCCCCTTGTTCTTAAATCTTTATTTTCAGAGATGGCAGTTTGGCATGCTGGACTTGGAACCATTGCTGTAGTGATTGTGGGCAGCTTCATAGCAGGTAAGACCTGTCAGGAAATGGGGAATGGGCTAGTAGGACTAGAACATTTTAAACATTTAAGCATTTTAAAGGAGCCATGGATAAAAATGTGCCTTCAGCGGGGCTTCCAACTCTGTTAGGGATCCTTGGAAGTCACATACATGTCACAAGAAAGGAGAAAATGCTTCTTCCCAAAAGAGGATAAAAGAAGACACATATCTGCATAATGTTTCTATATGTAGATTTATAAATGTTATATATACAGATGTACATTCAAAAATAGTTATATGTTATAGTGCCAAGTACCTGCTTTACAACTGTGAGACACTGCTTTAAAAGAAAATTGTGTTAGGTCTGAGTCCGAATTAGAGGAATTGAAAACAGCCACCGAAATTGTAAGCCCCCAGTTAAGTCCCATTGGAATTAGGACAAGTACCTCCTAAAAAAAAGTTTTTCTGTTATTATTTATTATTTATTAAAAGGAGTGGTGTTGGAGTTCCCTCTTCCACTGAGAGAAGCTTCTGCACTGGGTATACAGCATATATATTAGCTTATATGTATAACACGTATTTTAGATATATTTACACATATATTCCAGTATATTTTATCTTTTAGCTTCTGTAATACACTAAGTCTAAGAAGACAGCTTTCTAAAATTGGCAGCTGACCAAAGAGGGCCTCCAAGACCTTCGATCTGTAGGATAGCAGGTGTGTTTCAGGTAACAACAGGACAAGGCGGTCTGTCTTGGCCTTGAATCTCGATGTAGAACCAGACTGATAAGACAAGTCTGAGTGACAGGACAAGGCTGTCTGTAAGGAGTAAACTGATCAATAGGGACATACCAGAACATGCTGATAAGACACCTTGAATGTAACATGAGAAGCAAAGATACATGAGGGAAATGCATGATCAGTGCATGATCACTCATACTGTAAATATAGAGAAGGGGAAATGTAACTTCTTAGGCAATCGTGATAGGTTGTAACCTTTGGGGTCCTATCCAATGGGATCCCAGGGGAGGGAAAACCTGCGATGGGGAGAGGGAATAAAATATGAGGTATTCAATACTGGGGTGTGTCCTTCTCTCTGGGGAGCACCTGCTTCTGCAGAAACGTACTTTTAAATAAACATTTAATGCTTCAGCCCATCCTGTGCTAAATTGTTTTATGAGTCTTTTCAGCTATTTCTCACACCACAATAAAAGAATCTCCTCTCTTTTCTTCCCAGTTCTTCCCTTGTTGATGAAACAAGATGCAGCATATATCAGCGGTTCTTAATCTGTGGTCAGCAGACCCCAGGGCCCACAATGTCCTCACAGGGCGTCCACAAAGCCTTGAAGAAATGTTATAAGCTTTTACAGTGAAGAAAGAAAGAAAGAACCCACTATAACAAGGCTTGTACGTGAAATGCTGCACTAGACTTCTAATTAATTAATTAATTAAAATTAACAAGTAATATTAGGCCAAGGCTAAAAATTACTATGTTAAATTTGTATGGAATCATTCCAACAAAAATATTATAGTAGGAGTGTATGCATTTACTTATTTCTCCTTTCTCTCCAAATATGAAGACCCCTGATGAGCAACTGTAAAAAAATATTTGATGCACTTTGGGGTTTTAAATCTTGAGTTAAGTCTTGGTAGTCCATGGCAACAAAAGATATTTAAAGTGGGTCTGTGGTAAAAAAACATTAAGAACCACTGATATATAATAATAAACTTCAATTTCTCATTGCTCCCTTTCCCCACTTCCCTTCAGGCCACAGGTATGCGTTAAGTTTGATGTCTTAGGAATGAAGCCATGATATTCACCCACTTTTATATAAAAGTGTTCTCTTGAAGAAATAGAGTTTGCTCATACATCCCATACCACCTCCATCTAGTTCCTGAAGTTTGTCCCTAATCATCACAGCCGTAATCATTAGGATAAGGTTACTGGACTAGTAGGGCTGGCCCAAGACATATTGCTGCTAGAGGCAAAGAACAGGAGGGGTGTCACCCCTCCCCATTCTGTGCACACAGGTCAACTGGACCAGTGCTTAAA
Source organism: Cyclura pinguis (assembly GCA_030412105.1). Lineage (NCBI taxonomy): Eukaryota > Metazoa > Chordata > Lepidosauria > Squamata > Iguanidae > Cyclura > Cyclura pinguis. The sequence continues at coordinate 133,003,267 of CM059604.1, read as the reverse complement.
ACTTATCTTCAACACTGATAATGGGACAGCATATTTCACTATATCTGAAGGAAGCAGGCTAACTTTGGAGTACAGGAAAATCAGTGAGGCAGATCTCTAATTTCTAATACTTCATTGGCTGTTGCCCTGCCAGCAAGATGTAGTGGGTTTGAGTGTTGGGGCCTTTCCACACTATGCTGTTATAGTGCTATTATTCCATTTTCAACGTCCTATGGAATCCTGGGGTTTGCAGTTTAGAGAGGGGCATTTAGAATTCTCAGCCAGAATGCCCTTTGGCCTCAGTAAACTACAAACCTCAGAATTCCACAGGATGTTGCAAGTGGAATAATAGCACTATAACAGTGTAGTGTTACCCTGATTTCCGGGGTCCCAAGAAGGACACCTAAATGCGCTTTCTATTTTATAAGTTGGGGAAATTAGCCAAGAGCACAGCCTAGCAATACGAGAGGCAGGGTAACATAGCGAGATCTTGAACCCTATGTTTACGGGGTCAGGCCGAGTCAAGGAGCACACAGAAGTTGAAATAATAAAGATAGTTTTATTAAAACACAGTCAAACAGTGTATGCAGCACACTCACATAGATAACTAAGGAAATAAAGGTTTGGAGTGGGATAGAGGGATTTTTAGAGGAGTTGTTGGTTTGGGTGATAGTTCACCTGTGCTGAAGCCCAGTTAGAAGCGGAGAAGCTGGGGAGCGTGGATCTCAGCCCATGGAGCTGAGGGGAAAGCTCGCTGGACAAAGCGGCAGCAAGGCGGGATGGAAGCCAAGAGCGATCCAAGGAAGCGCTCAAAGTCAGGGGTTTTTATAAGGAGAATTGTGACCGTAGGCTAGTTCGGACTTGGGGAAAACAATGAGTTTGGGGCTGGAGACAAAGCCTCCGAAAGGTCAGAATTTGAATGATTGAATTATAGTCAAATTGTCAATAGGATAGCCAGTATGCAAACGCGGAGTACTCGAGCGTTGTACAGTCAGATCATCAAGCTGCCAGCGCAGGGCAGAGGATCTTTGCGTGCATGCCTAATGGAGGTACTTGCCTTGACGTCTCCTAAAGCTGCGAGTCGGCTATTTCTGGTCTGCCTGTATTGTGTTGGAATATTACGGCGATTATCGGCCGAGCCTGTGTGCGTGCTTGTCCGGGGGCCTCGCAAGCACGTGGAGGGGAATGGGTATGTGAGGCCGAATTATTGATATCAAGAGATATCTTTATATCTCACGAGCTTGGGCTAGCCAGGGCAGTAACAGTAGGGCAGAAAGACCCTGAGACTAGGACGCTAGGAGACCAGGGTTTGAACCCCTGCTTGGTCATGGAAAACCACTGGGTAACTTTGGGCAAGTCACACTTTCTCTGCCTCAAAGGAAGGCAATCCTCCTCTGAACAAATTCTACCAAGAAAGCCACATGATAGGTTTGCCTTAAGGTCACCATAAGTCAGAAATGACTTGAAGGAACTCTCCTTGCCCCGATGTGACAGCCTCACTGTGCCTAACATGACCAGCTCTTTCTCTTACCATGCCTCTGTTTTGGAAAGAGTGAAAGAAACTGGATACTGCTTCCTATTTGGGAAACAAGGCAGTTCTTCTACATGACTTTGTTAAGCAGAAATCAGATCCTTCTTGGTTTCTCTCATGTAGGACTGGGAACAAAATGACAACAACATTGTGAATGCTAAGAGGGGGATCACAGTACATTGTAGGGAAGCAAAATTTTTCTGCTATATATTTAAAAATTCTGCTGCAAATAATGATATTAAATATTAATGCTTCCATTCTAAATATGTTTTCTAAATACCTGTAGATTTTGATTGAGTTAACTCTAAAGTATGTTGGGAGGGCCTAAAATACTCTGAAAGCACCAGATCTTGTCTCTCATGTTGCAATCTAAACAGGGTCAGGCTGGATTAGTACTTGGAGGGGGAACCACCAAGGAATACCAGGTACTGTAGGCTATATTTCAGAGGAAGGCAATAGGAAACCACTTGTAAGTATTCCTTGTCTAATTTCTCCCTCTAAACTTCACGAGGTTGCCATAAGTCAACAAGTAACTTGAAGGCACAAATACACACATGGACACAAGTTTGCCCAGGCTTGTAACACTGTTTTAATTTTCAGTTTCTGATTCAATTAGCATGAATTTTAATTTGTAAAATGATTATCTTTCAGATAGCTATTGGGGTCCAGCAATGGGGCTGGAGCATGCTATTTGTTGCAGGGGAGGGGGTTTGCCCTTTCTGAGAGATGAGGAATGCACTTTTGTATGTGTGTGTGTATGCGTGTATGCAAACATGCCTGTAAAGGCGATCTGCACCTCTGCCAAAAGAACATACATTTTTTACCCCCAAATACTCCAAACCTTCTGTAGGGACATTTTTGCCAAGTTTTGGAGGCCCCTGGGTTATTTTAAGCCCAGAAAATGTCTGTTTCACAACAGGAAGTTACTGTGAAGTCCCTTCACATTCAGTTCCTGTTTTTCTTTTTAAACAAGGACTCTTTGAGGTCTAAAAAATAGCTCGGAGGGGCCCAAAAACATGGTGAAAATGCCTCTGGCCTCTTCAGGAGTCATTTGGGATCCCTGTAGGGCTGGTGGCCCTAGGTGTTTAGAACAAGAGTTGCCAGATCTGAGGGTCTGACACAAACTCTCAGGTCCTTTGCCCTCTTCTCCGGTTATCAGGGCAAGGGGCAGGAATCTCAAGGTAAGAGCGCTGCCTTGGAAAGCACATGTATATGTATTTTCCTTATTTGTTTCACATTTGAATGTTGCACTCTTGCAATTGTAGCTGATATTTAAGGCATCCTGCTAAATTACAACACCAAGGAGCCCAACGCCTGTGACATCACAAGGAATCATCCCTGGGTCTCATGTTTGGGGTTGAAATCTCTGGGCATGCGGTAATCCTGACCAGGCAGCCTTATTTAGAACTGAAAAGGGTTTCTTGGACTGATGTGGAAAGAGAGGAGAGAAAGAAAGAGAGAGAGTTGTAAAACACATATTATTTTTTTAGGTTCCGAAGATTCTACAGAAAGGGATCGAAAGGATAATGATGATGACAGAAGGCAAGGTAAAGGCATGCCTGTGCCGTGGTTAAGTATGTGCATGTTGGTTTGTCTTACAATAGACATGAATACATATGTAGTTCGTGTGGTTATTTTTGTGGCCACCACAAGATGTCTGTTATAAAAATCTCACTAAACATGTGTGAAGGTCATGGGATTGAGAGAAGCACAGTTTTCATGCAAAAACAAAGCAGTCTGGAAAGGTCTTCCTTGCTTTAATGGGGAACTGTGCTTCGCAGAGGCTTCTCTAAACAAGATGTCTGGAATGCTTGGTTTAGCACAAAAACACTTTTCAGACAAACCAGACATGACATTCACCCAATTCCAGTTGCTGCTATGCTGAATTTTATTTTGCTAAAGTATGAACTGCTAAATTGGGGTCTCCAGAATTTCTACAACTGCCTTCCCCAACATAATGCCCCCTTGATGTGGTAAACTACATCTCCCACCATCCCAATGGCTGGGGATGGTATTGGTTGCAGGCAAGTACTGTACATATGGAAGGCTCCAGGCTGGGTAAGACTACTGTAGAGCTTAAATTTCTGATCAGGATGTAGACACATCTTATCTCAAGTACACAGGCCCAAAGGTACATTTTAGTGATGGGGTCAGTACCTTTGATGGGGCCTTTAAAGTTCGGGTTAAAACCTGGAGCAAAGTTGCCATCTCAGTGCCATGGAAGCCACCAGACACCATCAAAAAGGGCCTCTCTTTTCTCAGTGCAAGGAGAAAAGAGGGAGTAAGTGAATGAGAGTGACAAGAGAAGGAAGTAGAAAGAGAGAGCAGATCATTTCTTTTGGCTAGGCCTGCTGTTTGGCATTGTCCATTGTTGACGTACGGAAACAGTTTCCCTCCCCTTGGCCTAGGCAGATGGTGAATATCTCTGCAGAGTCTCTAAGACCTTTGTCATGATCAGCTACTTAAACCTTTTAAACAGAAATACCAGAGATTGAACTTTGAACCTTCTGCATGCAAAGCACATGCAAATCCACTGAGCTCTGGGTGTTCTCTACAAAGTTTTATTGCTGCCACTTTCCTCTCAAAGAGATCTGTGTCCTTCCTTTCTAGTACTCCTATGTCCTTGCTCTCAAGGATGCTGTGAAGACGAGTGGTACCAGTTCAAAGATGCTTGTTACCTTCCGGTGCATGAACCAGAAAACTGGGAACATGCTAAGGTATACTGGGGCACGTGCTTTTGTCTGTTTGTTCAAATCTTCATATTCTAGGGAACATAAAGGATGTATCAAAAGTCATGCTCCACAGGCAATTTAGATAATCCAAAGGAGGCCATCACATTAAAATCTGTGAACTTCAGAAAAATGTTACTTTATCTGGAAATATTCAAAGGTTCTGTATCATCTGCAAAAGAAGGTGTTTAGAAGAAAATGGCAGATGATTCAAATACTGAATTTAATTTATGTATCATAAATGAGGCCTATGAGGCATGACTTTTGGTATCTACAGTATATCACCATAGGAAGATACTGAACAGGAATGCTGAGCAGAATCACTGACACTGAAATATTACATTTTACTACCCCATACCCCCAATCTTGAGGAGGATTGTAGGGGAGGGGGCAAGATTAAAGCTACACCCTGCTCCAGCACTCTTCATTAAAGTAATTGTTTCTCCAGAGTGACATTCATCATCTTTATGTAGGAAGCCATGAAGTGCAATGGAAGAATCCATGCAGAGGTTTCTTGGTCAATTTATTGTTGTTGTGTGCCTTCAAGTCATTTCTGATTTATGGTGACTCTACAATGACTCTATCATAGGGTTTTCTTGGCAAGAATTGTCCCAAGGGAGCTTGCCTTTCCCTTTCTCTGAGGCTGGAACATTGTGACTTGCCCAAGATCACCCAGCAGGTTTCCATGGCCAAGTGGGCATTTGAAGTCTAGTCTCTCAGTATCCTAGTTCAACACTCAAACCACTACCTCACAATCTATATCCCTACTGATATTTCCAGGTAGAGTTGGGTCCCTGTCTGAGTTCACAGAGCAGGGATGGACAACTTTGGTGAGTCTGTTAACTGCTCACCAAAGTCTGCACTGTGTGCTGCTACTGTTATATGCCACTGAAATTTGGTATTTTGCACAAAACCTATTTCTCATTTGCTAAAAAACACATTAAAGACTGTTCCAGAATGGCCTGAAGGAAAGTTTGAGCAGTATAGCTCCTTGGATTTTGCCGGGTTTTGGCTGTTGTTGTCTCCGCTGTGTGTACTTGTTTCATTCTTTTGGGAGGTTGTTTATAGCAATTTCTTGGGTTTACAGTAGGATTTTTCCAAAGGATTTTTTTTTCCAATAAAAACTGGGGTATACTTTGCTGAGGTCATCCAGTGCTTTGAAGGACAAATTTTCTCCTCTCTGAATGTTATTTATTTATTTAGTTTGGAGTTATGGTGCAAAAGTAGTATTTTGCTGATGCAGTATGGCATTATAACTCATTTTAAAGTGAGGTTTTTAAAAAGAGAGAGAGAGAGAAAAGAAGAGAAGCATGCTTTTTTCTTCTGCTGTGTCTTAGAATTAAAAAAAATCCACTGAGGGATGGGAATAAAAGGTTGTAACTGGTGCCCAGAATTGTCAGAAAAATAGTCTGGGAGAAAAGAAATGTCATTTGAATATTTTAAATAATTCTGAGACAAATACTGCAACAAATACTGCATCGTATAGCAACTTCACAATACTTTTGCTCCATCTGGAGGAGTCCATGGTCTCTAAAAATAATGTGCCAGAGGATTAGACACCTTGTGGTAGGGTACAATCAACCCCCCCCCCCCCGGAGGCTACTCTAAAGCAAGGTGTTAGCTCCCAGAGCATCTTATTTCAAAATGTGATTTGTTTTGCTTCCATTGTGCCATACTACTCTGTTCAGAAACAGCAATTGGGGAATTTGTATGTTTGTGTTCCTTCAAGTCGCTTGTTGACTTATGGTGACCCTCTGACTTTCAAAGCATTTTCTTAGTCAAGGAATACTCAGAGGCGGTTTGGTCAGTTCCTTCCTCAGAAACATAGCCTATAGCACCTGGTATTAGTGGGTGGTTTCCCATCCAAGTACTAGTCAGGGCTGACCTGGCTTAGCTTCTGAGATCATATAGGAACTAGTGCCTCTAGGGTATTTAGGCAATACCAGTGCTAAAAAGAAAAAGAACAGGTGGAGAACACGAGGCCCACAGGCTATGTGTTGCCAACCCCTATCCTAAAGAGCCACTGTTAATCCGTATAGATAAGACCAGTGTAGATGGATCAATGGTCTGACAGTGTGAGGCTGGAGTGGATAATGACCCTCTAGAGTTGGACTGCAACTCCTAGCATTTGTCACCACCGATTAAGGCTGCTGAGAGTTGCAGTTCAACCATGTATTTGAAGATACTCATGCATTTTTTTAAAAAAAAGACTGGATGCAGCTAGTGAATATTCAGGTACAATCCAAAACAAATAGAACTGGAAACTCTTGAGACTTCCAGAGATTTTTTTCCCTCTTCCGGAGGCCCTCTAAGCTGAAGTGTCTGTATGCAGTTTGACACCTTGCTAGGATAGATAGTAGTGACCCATCAGTTGCTTGGGACCTTTTTCACACTCCTATATTGTTTTGAATCTTCCACATGTCTAGTAAAAATCCTGGCTTATTGCTATTTCAAGTGTTCAAGTGTTGGAAGAGTGCCCACATTTCCTCTGTTTATCCCATCACAGGAGAACTGTGAAGACGACAGTGCTCATCTAGCCTCTGTTCACAGTGAAGACGAAGACAGCTTCATCTTTCATCTGATGCAGAAAAGAGAAGGTTACTGGCTTGGAGCAGACAGAACCCATGTAAGAAAAGGGGTGGGGTGGAGAGCTACATTCTTTTATTTATACAATCAAAGAGTTTACACATCTCATCATTTCTAGTGTTCAAGATATGGCAATGTTCTCCAGATCAAATGAACAATCTGGATTATTTAGCTCATCAACTCTTTCAGAAAGGGTTTATTAAGAAGTATGAGCCAACGTAGTATAGTGGCTTGAGTGTTGGACTGTGACTCTGGAGGCCAGGGTTCAAGTCCCCATTTGGCCGTAAAAACCCACTGGGTGACTTTGGGTAAGTCACACTCTCTCAGCCTCTGGAGAAAGCAAAGGCAAAACCCCTCTGAACAACTCTTGCCAAGAAAATCCTGTGATAGATTCATTTTAGAATCTCCATAAATCAGAAATGACTTGAAGGCATACAACACCGCCAGCAACATGTTATAACTTGGTTCCAGTAGAAGTGAGAAAAGCTTGACCTAAGGCTGCATGTGGCTTTTAAGTCTGTCTTTGTAGCCCCTGACAGCTCTTGACTGCCCATTTTTGAGTAAGAAAAAGGATGAATTGTCTCTACTAGAAGCCTCCCAACCTGAATTGCACTTCCATCATTGCACCTGTGAATTATTTTCATTCTAACAGAAGCTGTCATTGGTGTCAATGAGAGTTTCCCATCTAGTATCACAGCTTGGAAATGTTACTTCCATTGCACTAGAATTCTTAGAATCTCCCACCTGGCACAGCCATTCTGGGGCTTTTCACTTGTCACTGGCCATACTGGCTGAGGGATTTTGAGAGCTGTAGTCCAAAAAAGTAACCTTCCCAAGCTGTGTATGTGATTAACCTTTCCCGGCATGTTTGCTTCCTCTGTATAGCACTGAAAGGCCTGTTTTAGCTCTCTAGTGCTATCCTGTATGTATCCACTTAGACGTACAGCCCAGCTGTATTCAGTGAGGCTTACTTCCAGGGTGGTAGCAGAGTGGGCATCATGTGAAAGCTCTCAACAACTCAGGCAAAATTGTAGAATGCTGAAAGTTACACTTCAGTAACATTTGGGAGGGGGGGGCACACGCACAATTCTCATCCTAAGGTTGTAGGACTGCTACCTTAAATGTTCAATCAAGACCCTCTTCTGGTTTTCATGCTAACTTGTTTTTGTTTTTTTATTTTTAATTTCTGGCTCTTTAGGACACAGCAAATCCCTGGAAATGGATTGATAATTCTACCTGGGATTACCCTGATAAATTGACCAACCGTGCAGGACCGCAGCTCATTGACCGTGTGGCAGTCTACGAAAGGGATGATGGAGGTTTGGAGGGAGAAGGAACAGATTTTTTTTAAATCTCTTTTTATCTGAGCGCATTCAGCTTGTGTTTAGCTTCCAGTGCTGTTGAATGTTGGGAAACAATGGAATATCAGGGCAGAGAGAGAAAGAAGGCCTGTCAAAGGGAGAAAAGGGGTGGCATATCCTTCAACACTTCACAGATGAAAATTGTAACAGGTGTAGCCAAGCAACATCAGAATGTGGTCTAGATGGCAACAAGTATGAATGAGGAAGAAAGGACAGGAAAGCTGCAGCAGTTTGCTTTCGCTTGAACCTAATGGGAAAGGCAAGACTCTGATTGAGTCCCTGCTGAGTAAATTGAGTGCAAATTATTTTTGTTCTTGAACTCTGTTTGCAGCAATTGAAGTAAGCCAAGATGAAGGGGGAAAGTGGGAGAAGGGGAAAGAAATCAGGATATTTTAAAGTGGAATGACAGAGGATTAATCAGGACTGTCCCTGCCAAATTAGGACAGTTAGAGAGCATAGAGTGGGCTTTTCAACTGGGAGGGTGTCCTCATTTGTACTTTCAACCTCTTTAGTAAATACAGAAGAATTCAAGCCTCTCACTTTGGAACACACTCTATAGATTACTGTGAAGAACACCTGATGCTGTGTTCCATTCACTAGTCTGAGTTTTGTGTGTGTGCGCGTATGTGTGTGCAAAAGGGAGAACAGACAGGAGATGTGGCAGCATGAGGGAACACTGGTTAGAAGACTGGGACTAGAGGCACTTACTTAGGCTTCCTTATTTTAACACACAGTTATACACTAACTCTCAGTCTGAGATAACTGAGCTAACAATATTTTTGACTGAAGTCCTAATTCAGGTGGGAACTATCTCTAAAATCACTTTAAAACAATGCACTACAATCTAGATCTTTTTAAACATTTTTAAAAATCAATTCACATACAATAACAAGAAAGGGAGAATGTGAATTGATAAAAAGACAGACAGACACTCTCCCAGCCAGATTTCCCTGTTCCTTGTTTCTAGATGTCTGGTAACTTCGCAGCTCGACTTCTGCAATGCGCGCTCTACATAGGGCTATCCTTGTGCTTAGTCTGGAAACTTCAATTAGTTCAGAATATGGCAGCCAGGTTGGTCACCGGTAGACCTAAAACTGACCATATAACACCAATTTTAAAATCTCTTCATTGGCTGCCTATTAGTTTCCAGGCACAGTACAAGGTGTTGGTTATTACCTTTAAAGCCCTTCATGGCTTGGGGCCAGCCTACCTGCGGGATCGCCTTCTCCCATATAATCTGCCTCGCACATTAAGGTCCTCTGGGAGGAATTTACCGCAGCCAGTTAGAACTAGGTTGGCTGCGGTTACCCAGAGGACCTTTTCTTCTATCGCTCCCAAGTTATGGAATGGCCTGCCGGAGGAGACCCGGCATATTACCAGTCTGGACTGCTTTAAAAAAGAGGTCAAGACTGATCTCTTCCAACAGGCCTTCCAAGATTAGCATTTCCATCACCTCCCATCAATTGTCTTCTTGTTTTGTTAATAGTCAACTGATTGACTGTTAATTGTATGTTTGAAAGGTTTGGTTTAGGTGGGTTGGTGGATGGTGAGGATTGGGTATGTTTTTAATCTCTTTTAATGTATTTAATGTATTTTATGTTGTTTACCACCTCGATCCTTGTGGAGAGGCCGGATAGAAATAAATTTTATTATTATTAGTAGTAGTAGTATGTCTCTCTCTCTTGTTTTTCCAGGTAAAACATACTGGATGGTGTCTAAACTAGACCAGCAACGTGCATATGTCTGTAAATACCTACTGGATTGAGGATACATCCCAGAACTGATGGAATATTCTGTCTGGATCTAAAAAAGATGTCGTGTGGTTTTGCTCGACAATGATTATTCCAGTAGTAGAAATTACTTTGGAGCAGATCACCACCCAAACAGTTTCTTTCTGATAATAGTTAGCCCTATAGTGTAGTGAGATTTTGAGTAGCAGAAGAATTAAAAAAAAAACAACCCAGCTTTTAGGCTGTAGATCACTTTAAACATATAGCAGTTCTCAAAACGTAACATCTTGTTTGTAGTCTAAATTGGTATTATGTAGAGAAGACTGTGCCATATGCCTCTTCTGAATGATTGAATTAATTTTTAGAATGTTTTTGTTGATGGAATAAGTGATTATCAAGTAAATTATGTGGAAACCAGCTGTTAGATGTAGGTATAGAGGTTCCTCCTTGGAAAGAAGGGCTCTAAATATACCTGTATGCTTTCTGAAATTGTTTTAATAATTTCTACTTCAGTCCTTTAAAAATAAACATCTGAGGTAGCTTACAAAAACTATATTTAAAAAAGTCATGTAAAAATGAAAACAGCAATGCTGAGATCCAGACAAAACTCCAATCAAGCCATAAAATAATTCACAGTGGCAGCAATAAAACAATATAATCTACTAAAAGCCTAGGCTAAAAGGAATGATATATTTTTATCTGCCTTTTGTCTACAATTCCCACAGTTCCTCCAGTGAGAGAAAGACCCATCAACCTACCACAGAAAGCATGTGTTTCTTAGTCCTATAAAGTACAAAAAGGCCTCACAAGACAATATTAAGGCACAAGCAGATTTAGAATGAAGAAAGCCTTGAATTTTATAAACCTTTTTTTCTGTCAGTTAATGGAAACAAAAATTCAAATACTGTATTATCCCTGTCTGAATCTGAGATTCTTCAAATTTCCATCATGCCTCCAGAACCAAATGAAAAGAGACTAGGAATTTAAATAGAAAACAGAGGTTTTTAAAGATGTCTTCTCCAACTCATCTCTGATATGCTTATTAATTTTCTAAGAGTTGTACACACTAATCATATTCACATTCACAATAATACTGTGAAGCTTGTAGATAACAGTCATGCTTTTCCCATCTTCTAATGTCCCCACTTCCAGAATGGGATTCCTGTAGGGTTTTTTGATCCCCTATATGTCAGAACCAGCTTTTTGTCTCCTGATATCTTCATATACACTCGAGCAAATTTGAGAAACATCTACAGATGAAACTTAAATCTTGCAGCCTTTTCCTCATGGGGAATATATTTCTGCTTTACAGCAGGTTAAATGCCAAAGTGTTTCTCCGATCTCATAAGAAACCTTCTGTTATTCAGCTCACGGTGAAACAATAGGATATAACACTTAGGGAGAAACATCCCACTAAGCAAGGTTAAACTGGAGGCAAGAATAGCAAAGGCCTCTGTAGCTGCCGTGTAGTGTTTTAGGGACGTAAGGTAGGCAGGAACAAATGCCAGCCAGACCCCGAAGCAACTCAATAAACTGAAACAGATCAATGATGCTTCACTGAAGGCCTCAAGGAGGTTACGTGCCAAGAAAGCTCCAGTTAAGCTGAGCCCAGCCAGCAGGCCCAGATAAGACATCATGCTCCAAAAGGCGGTGGTCGAACCTTCATCGCATGACAGGGTGATGGCATGGGGAAGAGAGTGTAGGTCTCTCTGGAGGGAAGGAGGGGAGGCCACCAACCAGGCTGCGCATAACAGGAACTGGAGAAGGCAGCCCAACAGAATCACACCATGGGACATCCGGGCACTAAGCCACACCCTGGAGCAGCCACCTGGGCTAGTTGCCCCGAATGCTGCCACCACCAGCAGCGTCTTGGCCAGGATGCAAGAGAGACAGAGGGCAAAGGTCATCCCAAAGACAACTTGGCGCAACAAGCAGGCTGTGTGGGTGGGCCGTCCAAGGAACAGCAGGTAGCAAAGGGAGCTGAGTGCCAACCCAGCCAGGAGCAGGTAGCTCAGTTCACGGCTGTGGGCCCGAACCAGCGGGGTCTCTCGATGTGCAATGAAGAGGGTAAGAACCAAGACAGGCAGAAGGGAGCCACAGACAGAAGTGCTGGCCAGGCTGGCCCCCAGTGGCTTGTGGAAGGCCAGAAATAGTTCCTTTTTGGGTAGATACTTTGGCCTTTATTGGGCCATTGGTCTTCTGGGCATCTTGAGCATGTGGGAGAATCTAAGAAAGAAAGATTTAGTGAGCTGTTTTGTCTCCACAACTCCCCTTTACTCCTCACAAAATCCGTGCTCACAGGATTCTACCAGCGCAACCTGTTTGCCATGGGAACGTGTCATGTAACTGGTACATGACCGAACACATAATTCAAATGTGTTTATCAAGAATCTAAAGTTTATAATTACAGCCGGCTCAAGCTTACCATCATGTTGCAGAGTAAAAGGATAAGAATTTTATTTTTCGCTTCTATCCTAGAATATTGGCATTTGGGACTCCCTACATAAAGTGAACTGACAGCAGGTTCAGCATAGACAAACGAAAATGACTCCTATACGCAACGTATCCCAGATCCCATCTGACCTTGTAAACTAAGCAGGGTCAGCTTGGATGGGAGACAGCCAAAGAATACCAGGTGCCACAGGCTATATTTCAGAGGAAGGAACAGGCAAAATCACTTCTGAGTGTTCCTTGCCTTAGAAAACCCTATGAAATTCATGAGATCACCATATGTCAACAGATGACTCTAAGGCACAGACACACACATGCAGCATATTATTCACAGCAGGAATTTGAAGCCAGAAGAGGAGATGACAGTGCATTATTCAGATTGAAATCACGCTACATTAGTCATACTTTTATTTTTAAATGCTTAATGCTTTCCTCCTGGGACTTTGTCCCTGAATTAACCTGACTCAAATTGATCTTGTATTTCTTAACGCGTTCATTTAATTGACATTTTCAAAGCAACTTTCTACTTGCAAATTGCTACATAGACATTCAGATACATTCTCTTTTTGTTTTGTTTCGCATGGTTTAATGTCAAGCCGTGGCATTAAAATTTACCCCTTGGGATTATTGTTTATCACAGGCTGAACATGAACCAGCTGCTGTGATGCTACAGCAAAGGAGGTGAATGCTATTTTAGTCTGTATTAATAGAAGCATAGTTTCCAAGTTGAGAGGAGTACTACTCCCACTATATTCTGTGCTGGTCTGGCCCTGTCTAGAGTACTTGTGTCCAGTTCTGGGCACCTCACTTTAGGAAGGATATAGAAAAGTTGGAGCAGGTTCAGAGAAAGGAAACAAGGAAGATAAGAGGTGCAGAGAACAAAACATATGAGGAAAGGTTGAAGGAGCTAAGCTTGTTCACCTTGGCAAAGAAAGGACTGAAGGTGACATGACAGCGCCCTATAAATACTTCAAAGGCTGTCACAGAGAGGAGGGGGAAATCCTGTTCTCTGCTGCCCAGAGAGTAGGGCCAGGTCTAATGGTCTGAAGTTACAGAACAGTAGATTTCAACTGAACATTAGAAAGAATTTATTGATAGTTAGAGTGGTTTGGCAATGGAAACAATTGCCTCAAGACATGGTGGGGGTCTCCTCCTTTGGATATCTTCAAAAAGAGGCTGGACCACTACCTGTTGTGGGTGCTTTAGCTGGCGATCCTGCATTGAGCAAGGGGTTGGACTCAATGGGCCATGATGCCCCTTCCAGCTGTATGGTTCTATGGTTTATTAGAATTTAATTGAAGCTCCTGTTGAGGAACTGTGTAGTTCAAGAGTGGAGAACTCAGATGCTTTAGGAGAGGGCATCTATAATACCGGGTTCATTATCTTTGTTTATTCTCACTAAGGAAACCTGGAAACTGTAGCTCTGTGTGGGTTGGAGGGGACATTTTCAGCCTCTTCACAAACTATCTAGTCCCTCTGATAATTTCAGAGAATCCGTGACACTCACAACTCATATAAAACCAGCAGATATTTGCAGCATATCTACGCCCTTGGAAAGAGATAAAGAGCCTGTTAAATTTACACCTGCGTAGTTATGGAGTTATGTCATATCAGAATCATATTGGACTTCATTGCCTTGTGCCGGCCTGTTGTGCCACAGTGTAGTTACTTCCCAACCTCCAAGTGAAATGGAGTCTGGTATCCTCCTAGGAAGCACAACTGCTGGTGGGATTGTTAGGCTGGTGTAACATTGAAAGTACAGAGCTGATTAGGGACTTCTGAAGGACTTCTCTGTGGTAGCATCCCAGTTGTGGTGTACTTTCCTCTTGGAGGCCCGACTGGTACCAGTGTTGGTATCACTGCAGCACCAGGTCAGAACATATTTAAGCTTTTGGGCCTAACTGATTTTATCCAGGGTGTGTGCATACTATGGTTGCATTATTTTAAATTGTTTTAACCATTTTTAAATTATCTGGGCTTTAATTGTTAAATGTTTTAACATGAATTAACTATATCAAATCATTTATCGGTTAAGAACCAATTTACAAATGGTTAAAACAATTTAAAATAGTGCAACCATAGCACATAGGCACACTGGATAAAATCAATTAGGCTCGAGGGCTTTAATTAAAAGAAAAAATACATTTTGACTCGGTGCTGAAACAATACCAATGCTGGCACCAGTTGAGTGTTGACATAAATAAATAAATAGGATACTAGTCTTGTATTGCCTCCTAGAAAGTGCAATTTGTATGATATTTATGTAAGTGTAAGTCACTAACAGAATTCTAGCCAGAAGGTACAGTATGATGGAACTCTATCTGTCACGCCTCTGTCATCAACTGTGGAAGAAAGCCCCCAGCGCTATCAGCACCAAATGTAGAAACCTTTATTTCTTCTGTTTTTATCACTATCACCAAATGAGGTCTTTGAAAAGCTTTTAATCCACATGCTGTCATCACTTGTGGACCTCTTGTAATGGTCCATGTGGTCTGTAATCCCAACACCGGACCCATCACCTCGTCACACCACCAGTCACCAAATATACCTACCTCAATTAAACATCCAACACAGACTCCCTGTGTCTCACTTATCACCACCCTACTCAGAAGAGGTGAAGAGAAGGGAGAAGAGAAGGTTAGGAGGTGACATGATAGCTATGTTTAAATATTTGAAGGGATGTCCTATGGAAGACGGAGCAAGCCTGTTTTCTCCTCCAGAGACTAGAACACAGAGCAATGGCTTCAAGAAAAGAGATTCCTGCTAAACATTAGGAAGAACTTCCTGATGGTAAGAGCAGTTCGATAGTGGGATAGGCTGACTCAGAGTGTGGTGGAGTCTCCTTTGGAGGTTTTTAAACAGAGGCTGAATGGCCATCTGTCGGGAATGCTTCCATGGTATATTCCTGGACGGCAAGGGGTTGGACTCAGTGGCCCTTGTGGTCTCTTCCAGCTCCACGATTCTATGATTCTACTCAGACTACTGTAGTGTTCAAAGAGGTGTATGTGGGTGTATATTACAAGGTATTTACTGAACAGGTGATAAACATACATCAAGTTTACTTTGTGTGCTGAAGCATGAGGTTATAAGGGTTACTGGCTTAGTTGCTACAGTTACTGATTTAACCATTAATCTCTACCATTCATGTATCACATCACTCTGTTTTCTGGCTTAAAATTAAGCTGGGTAAAAACCTGATTGAAATATGACTGTTAACCCTGTCCTCTCTCCCTCTCTTACCCCATCTAACTGAACTAACGGCTTATCTCTAACAGACTCACCCTTCAAATCACATTCAAACTCACAGCCAGCAACTTCCAACACTCTATGCTCTCATCCGCTCTAATAGTGCTGCCTTGAAGATACTTAACAATACAGCAATACTTAACAATACAATACTTAACAATACTTTACCTTATTTCTTCCAATAATGATGGTTGGCATCCTGTATTGCAGTTATATTTATAATCTACAGTTACAAATCTGTAAGTGCTCTGTACTCAGTAATACTAAGTTTTCACGATCATTGCACTATTGCCACAATATAAAACCTACCTACCTTAATAGCCAGCAGCCACACTGGGCAATAGCAGTCTGTTCAGCTGGCAGTCAGTCAAGGCACAGGAAGATGACAATTCCAGTTTCTTCCCACCAGCAAGAAAGATTGCACCAATCAGAAGCAGGACCCCTGTTGAAGTTCCTTGCTTTCTGGTACAAGAGGGCTGGAAAGATCATCCTCCTATGCCCCAGCTGCCGACTGAACAGACTTCCATCGCTTGTGCGGCTGCTGGCTATTGAGATAGGTTCGTGGGAAGGGTCAGGCCAGAAGATGTTACTGACTTATACATTTGTACCTAAGCAGACAATGTAGATCTCAGTAAACCTATTTAATAAATCAATAACATATGTCCAGAAAATCACATGCTACAGTACCCACTCACCAGTCTGGTTTGAGAGCTCCCTATGCACACATGGCATGCAGTCAAAACAGCAGGTAGGTCTATTTGAGCGAAGGGACTTGTGGGAGCCCATTGGGCAACTTTCTGTACATACAGAGATGGGGATCTAAGGCAGAAGTGGAAGAGTCATAGGTATTTCTTGCTACACTTCGTTTTTTGATAAATATAAATACAGTCAGCCCTCCACATTTGTGGGTTTGAATTTTGCAGATTTGATTATTCACAGATTATTTGCTACTGCTTCTGCTGCTGCCCTATGACATTTTTAATAGGAATGGTAAGCCTTGTGAGGCTAAGAGACTGCAAACAAGGCTTGTAAGTTCCTATTAAGAATGGTGTAGGGCAGCAGTGGAGGTGGCAGCAAGCCCCTCCAGCCACCCATTTCTGCCTTGTGAAGGAACCCCAATGCCTTGAAGACATCCATGGTGGGCTGAACACATGGATCATTATTTTGTGTGTGTGTGTTAAATATGGTTGGGGGTAGAGTTATTTGTGGTTTTTCCAATTTCTTGTGGGTCCTGAGCTCCAAACCCCAGCAAATGTGGAGGGATGTTTGTATATGTGCTGTGTTAGTTTCAGAACTGCCAGATCTCAAGGCCTGGTCCTGAATCTCTGGTTTTCATGAGTCATCTCCAGATGGGAAACAAGAGTGCAAATTGTCCAGTTTGGGGAGGCTTATCACTAGCCAAAAGGATAGGGCTATATGCAAATCTTTAGCTCATCTATTAAAGCAGCAACTTACAAGGCTTAATGGATTTCTTGCTACAGCTTGCAAAGATTCTCTAGAGGGTCTCTTTTTTTACTTAGTTATCTTCCTCCTTCCTTCCTAGTTATTGTAGCTTCAAGGCTCACCCTCCACTCTGATCTGGATCCTGGGTGAGAAGGAATAATCCCCTCACTTTTCCTTGGTTGAGAAACAGCCCCTTTAGCTAAGTCTTGGCTTAATTTTGAAACAGGAAAATATGTTCTCTCTGTGTGTAGGTTTGCGTGTGCATGTCTGAATGTCAAGCTGCAAGTAAATGTGGCTGCCACTTAATGTGTAATGTTTAATGGCATCACCAGGGACTGTCTTTAGGTCTCAGGTTTTGGCCCAGAAAACTCAGGGCCTGGGATGATCCCGAAGTGGCAACTGTACCCTCAACCCACTTCAGTTCTCTACTCTGGTTTTAATAAGGGGCAGATACCATGCTCTGCAGAGCAGTCGTAGCAAAGATCCAGTCAAGTGGGGTTCCCTAGGGATGCAATCCAAAGAAAAATGTAGCAACCATGATATACAACATGCCTTTTGCTCCACTTAAGTTTCCTTGCACAGGAATTCTCACTAGGACAACTAATCAGGGTTGAATCCATTTGGCAGCCCTAGTGCACAAACACCTTTTGAAAATAAAAGCCTGTCCTTCTTACCTCTGTTCGTCCTCCACTCCATACGATGGCACTGTCATTAATGGCCAGTCCTTTGGCTTGAGAGAGGTTGAGCTGTCCTACTTGTGTAAGTCTGCCATCTCCAGAAGCAAGGCGAGTGTTATAGATGTCAAAGAGGGCAGGAGGGTCGCCATGTTCATCAAAAGAGACTTCCTCACCCACCTTGTTCTTGAAATGTACTTTCCTCAGGTGCTGAAGCAACTGGAGGTTGGGAGAGTAAGGGGGCATCAGATCAATGCAAGGAATAAATGTTTGTGGACAAGGTAAGGGCAGAGGAGAAGACTTTGGCTTAACATGGTGCTTTACCCTAGGGTGGCCTACTGGCAAAGATTTTGTCACTAATGAAACACTTTGGTGTCCTCTGAACCATCATCCATGTCGATCTTTTAGAACAACCTCCTCCAAATTGATGCCCACCAGATGGAGTTGGACTATAGCCTCTCATCACCCAATGTTGCTTAACTAGACATGATGGGCATGGTAATCCCAACACATCTGGAAGGAAGAGGCTCTTCTGGAAACTGAGAAGTAAATACATGGACTAGGATCCTGTTGGTGACCCCAGTATAAGTGTTTTTCAAAGCACAACAAAAGGAGCTACCCTATATCTCCTTGTGTAATGTGTTTGCCCTAGGAACACAAGGGCAGGAATTCACACAGCATACTCCCACGTGTTTTTCATGAAGAAAATGGACCAAGCTTGTTTCCTGCTGCTCCTGAAACCAGGACATGAACAATTACAAGAAAAGAGATTCTACCCATACATTAGGAATAACTTCCTGACAGTAAGAGCTGTTTGGCAGTGGAATGGAATGGAATGGAATGCCTTGGAAAGAGTGCCTTCACTGGAGGCCTTAAAACAGAGTTTAGATGGCCATCTTTGAGACATGAGTCTACCATTCCCAGCCCTAATCAGAGACTGTGGGGTGGAACTACTCCCAGGAGCAGTGCAGATGCTACTGCACCCAGGAGAATGAAGAGTTGCCATTGTTCTCTAGACTACTGGAGTAGGTATGCTTGGGGGGGGTTCTCACACACTCCACCTAGCAATCAAACAGGATGTTAGCAAAATATAGTAGTTAAGTAAAATAGTACCTTCCAAGGATTGAATCCATGAGGTCTCATTTGTACCCTGTTTGCAAGAATCTTGGCCCTTCTTGGTTCTTCTTGCGCCATCATGTCATGAAGGGCATGAGCAATGGCATAGACTGCATTGTGGATATTGAATGCCATGCCCAAACCGGGCAGGCTGGCAAAAGGGTTTCAAATTCTCCTTTCCTGTACAATAGTGGCAGCCATGTTCCTCCTCTACAGAGCTCTGGTTCCACCAGCATTTGAAAATCTTGGTCCACATCTCCTGGATGAAGATGTCTTCTGAAGAAGAGGTTGGGTGGAGCTGGAGTAAGAAGTCCCTCAGGCTGGGAACAGGTTCTTTGTGAGAAGAGATGGAGAGTGAGCCATCGAGAATATACAAGTTGTTTGGGTTCCTGAAAGCACTGGCTTGGCTCACAGCCTCAGAACACAACCACACCGGTCCTGTCACTCTCTCCTGGTACAGCTGACTAAGCAGAGGCTGAATCTCATATCCGCAGAAGGTGACAATGACACGGGCCTGAGATGTCGTTATTGTGTTGGCAACATTTGTGACACAGGGGCTGTCAAGCAAAAAGAGAAGTAAGCTCAAGAAGGCAACACACACACTCTTCTTCATGATCTCCTTTTGTACAATCTTAATTCCTTGCTTCCCATATTCAGAATCTGTCGCAAGCATATCGACCCATGTCCAGCCAAAATGGATCACCAGGCGAGCGAGGCCGAGAGCCTGGTGTTTGTCACTGGGGACGGTGCGGAAGAAGGAGGGGAACTGGGCCCTGTTGTTGCTCACTGGGCCAGTGGCAGAGTAACTGATCTGAACACACAAAAAAGGAAAAATAATCCCTCTGTTGCATACCCTCTCACTTTTCACAGATGAAAACTGGGACAGAGTTTGGTCAAGACAGCAAAAGTTATAAATGGGGAAGAATGCACAAGCTAGGAGACACTGAAGCAGTTTGCTTTTGCCTGAGTCTTTTGGGAACAGCAAGGTTCTAACCCCCCCCCCCCATTTCATCCCTGCTGAGTGAAAGAAGTGCAAACTATCTTTGCACTTGCAACTTAGTTTGCAGCAACTGAAGTAAGCTGAGGACAAAAAGAAAAGGTGGGAGGAGGAGAAAGAAACTGGAATATTTTTAAAGCAGCTGAAAAAAGTGGGATGACAGAGTGTCAACTGGGACTGTCTCTGCCAAACAGGAGGGTATGAGACTGAATTATGTTTTTTTTAACTTTATTTATTAATTATATACTCAGTATTACCATACAACAGATACAGCAAATCATTACAAAATAGTTCTATATTATGACAAAAATGCTCATTCCCCCGCTTCCACCCACCCTCATTCCATACTGATGGCTATACAAGGTATTTTAATTTCCATTGCCTATAATGTGGAATATTAATAGTTTTTATCACTTCTTTGTACCCCTTTTCTCCTTTAACTCTTTAAGCCCCACTTATCTCACTAGCTTTTTTCCTTTATTTGCCCATTATATTTTCCTTTTCTGTCCTTTAGAAAATCAAATAAAAGACATTCTGCTATATAATGTGACCAATTACTTTTATCCCAGCTTTGTCTATTTTGCCATCCCAATCCTATTACAGTATGTATCACTCTTAAAAAGATTTTTCTTATTACACAATCTTCTAGCTTATTCAATCCCAATTTTTTAAAATTTCAGGTTAGGCAATTCTCTTTATTGAATTGCAGGTCGCTCTCTCCATTATTTTATTTATCTCTTAAACAATTTCTAACAAAAAATTTAGTATGAAGGGACACTCCCACCACATATGAATATATGCTTCGAGGGGTACTTATGATGACTGTATCCTAAGAGTTTTGGGGGCAAGACTTTTCAATAGAGGTTTGTCATTGTTTTCCTACAAGGCTGAAAGACTGTGACCTGCTTAAGGTCAAACAGTGGGTTTTCATGAATGTATGGGAATTAAAACTGTTGTCTCCTGAAGTCCTAGTCAACATTTAGATTACTACCCCATACTACTTCATGGAACTGCACTGCCTCCTAATGTTCCTTAGATGCAACTGCCACAGCCTGCCAGATACTGAAACGATTTTTAAAAGCCACTGAAAAGCACAGATAGAGTACTTCAGTACTGCTATGGGAGAATCAAATGCCAAGAAACAGTGAGCAAGCTTCAAGTATTTCAGGACTTTTCTTCATCAAGCGTAAACCTGATCTGGGAATCTCAGGAGAGTGAGTGAGAAACAGAGAGAGGAAAGGCTGTCATGCTAAGAAAGCTGTCTGCAATTGCAGCTCTCTCAGATAAAGTCCCCATGGTGTCTTGCAGGCTTAATTGGATTAACCTATTTTAGATCCATACAGATTTCAAGCTGCCTTAAGGCTACTGAAAAAAAACACCAATCACAGCACGTACAGTCGACCCTCCACATTCACCGGTTTAACTTTCATGGATTTTATTATTTGAGAGTTTCTCCCCTCTATCTTCTCAAGCACTTCCTGTCTGGGAGAACTTTCCCTCTCGGCAGCTCCGATCAAACCGTACAGCCCTTTAAAAACCTGCCTCTGGTCCTCTTCCTACTCCACTAGTGGCTGCCTGGGCAGCTTAAGATGCCTCATGCATCAACTTACTCTCTCCCAACATTTCCTTCACCCGCCCAAGGAAGGAGATGGGCACGAGAAAGGAGGTATAGGGCTATCATGCCAAACCCGGATCCTGAATGCCCATTCTCCCCACCATGCCTCAGCTCCCTCCCCCTCCACACACATTTTGATATTTATGATTCTCCCACTTTGGAAGGGGCCCTGCACTTTAATGCCAGCAAATGAGGAGGGCCGATTGTACTTTGTTCACAAGCACATGTACATACGTATCTTCCAGCAGACATTCAAATGCATCTCTACCACCAAGTTAAACATGCAGTTTCTTGGTAGGGATGTGATGGTTCTGTCTTTCCCAATGGCATAGCATTATAAAAATGAATCATATACAGAATCATAGATCTGAAAGGTGTCTTATGGGCCACGGAGTCCAACCCTCTGCTCAGTGCAGGATCTCCAACTAAACCATCCCCTGCAAGTAGCTGTCCAATCTCTTTCTGAAGATGTCCAAAGGAGCCACCACCACCTCTCTAGGCAACTGTTTCCATTTCCAAACCACTCTTACGGGCTTATCACACTACCCTGTTATAGTGCTATTATTCCACCCTAGCTCCCATGGCAATATCACATGGAATCATGGGATTTGCAGTTTAGGGAGAGGCATTTAGAATTCTCAACCAGAAGGCTTCAGTGTCTCACCAAACTACAAACCCTAGAATTCCACAGGGTGCAGCCAAGGCACTTAAAATGGAATAATAGCACTATAACAGTGTAGTGTGATAAGGCCCTTACTGTCAAGAAGTTCCTTCTAATGTTCAATTGAAATCTGTTCAGGTCTACTTTAAACCTGGCCCTATCCTCTCAGGCAGCAGAAAACAGACCTGCCCTTTCCTCTCTGTGGCAGCCCTTGAGGTATTCAAGAGTACGATCATGTTACCCCTTAGTTTTCTCTTCACCAAGCTGAACAGGTCTGGCTCTTTCAACCTTTCCCCACGTTTTGTTCTCCATAACTCTGATCATCCTTGCTGCCCTTCTCTGAATCTGCTGCATCTTGTCTATGTCCTTCTTAAAATGAGGCACCCCAAACTGGATGCAATACTCCAGATGAGACCTGACCAACACAGAATATAGTGGGGCTATTTCTTTTCCCATCTTGGAAACTCTGCTTCTATTGATGCAACTAAAATAGCATTGACCTTCTTTGCCACCGCATCATATTGCTGGCTCCTGTTCAGCTTCTGATCAACAATAACTCCAAGTTCTTTTTTTGCATGTGGTCCTGCTGAGCCATGTATCTCCTGTCCTATACCTCTGCATTTGGTTTTTGTGGCCTAAATGTGGATCTTTGCATTGGTCTCCATTTGAATTTCATTTTATTAATTTCTGCCCAGTTTTCTAGTTTATCTAGGCCTCCTTGAATTCTGTTCCTATCTTCCAGTGTGTTAGCCACCCCTCCTAGTTTTGTGTCATCTACACACTTCATAAGCATTGCATCTACTCTATCACCAAAGTCACTGATAAAATACAAGACGATAAGCCCTTGCTCCTAGGAGCATAGAATTTTACATAAAAGAGAATGCAGTTCCTACCTGGGGAAATCTGTAGAGATCCAGCAAACCAGCAATTGCTCTGGACTCTTTTATTCCAGCCTCTGCTATAAGATCGACTCGTGGAGGAATATGTTGGCAATGAAAGTTGGGGATGGCTGTCTGATGGCCCGCAAGAAACTGCATGGTACCCAAAAGGGCTTGTGAAACTGTCTGACAGGAATCAAAGATCTGGAAGCCAAGAGTGATGTTGGGCAAAAGACTTGATGCTCGATTAATCTCTTCAGTGGCAAAGACCATGGTCTGAATGTACTGGTAAAACCAAAACAATAGCCTGGAGGAAATCAGGAGATAATTTAGGGATTAAGATCAGAATGGGAAAATAAATTGCTGAAGTTCATAGATATTATACTGGCTATCAGAGGAGATGGAACGGATTTATCTCAAGACTTTTGTTTAGTTAATTTGTTGTTAAGTGCTTTCAAGTTGTTTCCAACTTGTGGCAACCATTTCCTAGGTGTGTACAGAGGAGGTCTAACCTTACTTTTCTCTCAGCCTGACAGTGTGACTCAGTCAAGGTGCCTAAATGAACTTGCAAGTAATTTGTTACAGAATAAGCTACTTATAATTAATTATTCTTTGCAATAACCGAGAGATAACTAGGTTACATGACAATTGCAGCATAACAAGAGATAACACCATGTGTTTTACAGCTTAATTGTAACTGTGCTTGTTACCTTTATGCTGGCAGGGGGAGCTTCGATATACCAGTGTGTTTTCTATCAGTGGGCTGAAGCATTCTGCTTTTATCGTAAAAGTAACTAAAAACTGCTAGTTAAATTTGAATAACAAAAAGGGCTACTTTTAAAAATCTTTAATGGAGCCCCTTTGCATTTTTTGTGTCCCAGAAATTGTGTCCAATTGCTTTTTTAAAAATGGACACAGGAAGCTAGTACAGGACCCCCTACCCCTGACAGATGAGGGAGCAGAGCATGTCTGTATCTTTCAACGGAAAGAAATGGCTTTCAGGAGGCTGCCCCTGCTGCCCCCCAACATCTACTTTGGAGATCGTTGAATGGGGCGTACATTCTTCTTACGGTAGCCAAACAGAATGTTACTTTAGTACTGAGAAAGAGACAGTATCCTATATCACAGTACCCCTGAAGGCTGCAGGCTAATGGGTGTGCACGTGTATGGAGTAAAATAAGGGCATTATCCCACATCCTCCAACTGTCTCAATTTGGCAGAGACACTTTGAACTTACTTTGCACCCGTTGAAGGAGGCTGAGGACAAAGGAGAAAAGTGAGAGGAAAAGAAAGAAAACTGGGACATTTTTAAACCAGCTGAAAAAGTGGGACAAGAGAGAATTCATCTGGATTGTTCCTGTCAAATCAGAACAGTTGGAGGGCATGTTTGGCACCCAAGGCAGCTTACAATATAG
Source organism: Cyclura pinguis (assembly GCA_030412105.1). Lineage (NCBI taxonomy): Eukaryota > Metazoa > Chordata > Lepidosauria > Squamata > Iguanidae > Cyclura > Cyclura pinguis. The sequence goes on along the minus strand of CM059604.1, from coordinate 132,978,855 downwards.
TTTGAAAACAAAATACAGTCAGCCTTACACATTTGCCGGTTTCACTTTTGTGGATTTGATTATTCTTGGATTGTTTGCTACCACTTCTGCTGCCTCCCTATGCCATTTTTAATAGGGAGACTGAGCCTCATGAGACTGAGAAACTGTGAACGAGGCTTGTAAGTCCCTATTAAAAATGGTGTGGGGCAGCAGTGGTGGTAGCTGTAAGCCTCACTAGCCACTCACTTCTGCCTTGTGAAGGAACTCTGATGCCTCAAAGGAATCCACGGTGGATTGAATATGGTGATCACGCTTTTTTTTAAATATAGTTTTGGAGGGCCTAGAGTGATTCACGTTTTTTCCACTTTCACTGGGGTCCTGTGCCCCTAACCCTAGCGAATGTGGAGGCATGACTGTAGAGCTAAACACAATATTCATTAAAAACACTGAAAACAATTAAATAAACTATCCTATAAACTATCCAGCATGGATTTAAAAAGCTTTATTGCATTTAAAACATAACAATGAAGAAAAATAGTACAGTGCCCTCATCCATTAAAAGACCCTTATTTAGCAACCAGTTCATAGCCAAGAACTTATCTTTGCCTGCTGGCAGAAGCACAGAAAGGATAGCTTGGCCTCCTTCAGGAGTGATTTTGAAAGTCTTGGAGTAGCCACAAAAAAGGTTATCTCACATGTCCTCACCATCTGCGCCTGTGGTGGACCAAGAAAAAGCCCTTCCCTGAGGATCTTAAAACTTGGACAGGCTTGTAGAGGGAGATGGAGTCTTTCAGATAGTTTAGACCCAAGCCACATAGGGCTTCACAAGTCATATCATATATTTACCTTGAAGGGTCACTGTGAAGGCTTCCATTGTGAATTGCAGAAGAATAAGACAGATTGGTACGGTGGGGCTGCTGGTGGTGAGTCAACTGGTGACAATATACAGAACTTGGGGACTTAGTGAAGGTGACTTTTGGGAGGTCACTTGACACATGCAGGTGCAGTGGGAAGATCCCTCCAATGACTATGTCCCCTTCTCTCTTAAAAGCTTCCATGTGGAGAGCGGGCAGCTGGCATTGATGCCCACTGAGGCTGGGCACCAAGATGAAAAACAAGAGTTCAAGGAAAAAAGGGTTCAAAGATCCTTAAGGAGATCTTTTCTGACCTCTTTTTCTGAGAATATAAGAAAATGCCCAAGATGTTTCATTTTAAGAACCTTCTGGATTAACTGTGGCCCAGATTTATGGTATTTTACAGTTTCACAGAAGGGGACGTAGGAGATCTAAACCCAGATCATGCTGCAAAGACATTCAGGTTCAAAGAAAGGATAAAATATCCGCCCTTCCAATTCTTGGTTGATGGCAGAGGGAATGCAAAAGGTGAGCTGTAAGTAATGTCTCTCACAGGCTTAGTGAGCAATCCCTCCCATAGGATTAGTAGATCCACAAAAACAGAGGAGTGGGACAGATACCAGCCTGAGCAGCTCATTTGGCAAAAATCTAGAGGACAAGCCAGTGCCAGGATGCCCAGATGCCCTTTTTAATAGGCTTAGAGAGCACAGAGAGAGCTCTTTGGTTCTCTGGAGTATTTTCACCAAGTGGAAAATTGACTGACGTAGAGCTAGAAGGCAAATGGAAGGATAGTAACATGCCACCAAAGGAAGTGCAGAATTGGAAAAGAGCTCTAGGGACAGGACAATAGACAATCTAATTTGCATGGATGCTTCTGGCCTCTGCATTTCCAGCTAAGAGCACAAAATTACTCCTTCCCTCAAACTTCATCCCCTGATCACTAAGAAGTAGTTCTCTTTTCTGGTTTGTGTTTGACGTATGTGTGTGGGGGTGGGGTGAGTAATTTTCGAAAAAGTAGAAATTTGTAGACTATCTAGCAAACTTAGGGTGCTCAACAATTATTCATTCTTTCATGCAGTAGACTATAAAGATGCCACATGACCCCATTTTTCTCATTCTGAGTTGGATGTCCTGCAAATTTCTGAATAGTATAGCTATTTATTTTGTACCTATGTGGGATCATCAGCTTACTGCAGAATCTGGTGCAGAATTCAGCATCTTTTGTTTTATCTAGAACATGTTTCTAGATCTCATGACAGTGGAGGAAGAAAGCTAGGAAGCATACAAGATGCTGTAAATTCTTGGAGCCCATTCATATGTAATGTTCTTAATTTCGACAGAACACATGTAGTGAAATCTTAGCAAAAAATATTGATAGGTTAATGTAAATCCTCACTTATTCTACTGGAATGATAAATAAGCAGAAACAGACAAGAATTTATTTTCTGTAAGTTTTCAACAAAAGTGCATTTCCTCGACTGTCACATTCTCACAAGCCAAGATTTTATGCAAAAATCAATGGGTGCAGCATTCCCCAGTCAACAAAGTAAATGGTGGGGAAAGCTTCACTTCTTGTTTTCTGCCTTTTGCTAACGAGTAAAAATAACAGAATTGTGCCAGAAAACTGAGCACCAATTTTTGATGCCCCTCTTCTTCGAGCATAAAGTTCTGGCCATGAAACTTTGCCAGCTCCACCCCTACTGTCCTTGTTTATAGATTTCTTCCCATTTGGCATATGCTATTCTACCAATTCCTGCCCTCAGGGCCATTTGGCCTCATTAACCAAATAAGCAACATACTTTCCAGAGTTAGCAGCACACTCATCCCCATGATGCACTGGTAAATGGCATGGCAGGGGAGCTGTTAAGATTATTTTTGTTCCAATTATCACTGAGATAATAGCAGGTAAGTGCACGGAATTGAGGGCAGGTTACAACTTGCTGCCCCAATTAGGAAAACAGGTAGGCTGCTAAAGTCTTATCAAACCTCTGATTTTAGCACACTAGAGAGGTCTCTTCTTCAGGTGGTTTGAAGAGCTGTGAGCCTCTGGATCAAATCCCATGGGCTGGGTTGATTGAGGTGATAATGCACTTGGTGCTTCCTACCTGAAATAATAACATAATTGTACTGCCTGGTGAGGAACTGAATTCAAATCAAAGTTTTTGAACTAGTCAGCCTCCCATACCTCTTCTTACAGACAAAGAGCACTTTCACACCACAGAGTTACAGCACTTTGATTCCCCTTTAACTGACAGCCACCTGCTATGGAATCCTGGGATTTGTAGCTTGCTGACTGGGGGAAGACAAAGATGTGACTCCTTAGAAGAGGTCTGCTTAGTGAGACCATGGGAGGGAGTCTTTTCAGTGGCTGCTCTCACCCTATGGAACTCTTTTCCCCCTGGGACGCTAGACTGGCCCCCCCTCCCTGCTTTCCTTTTGCAAGCAAGAAAAAAGCATTTCTTTTCAAGCGGGCTTTTAGTGTGTGAGCAGGGGAGCTTTTCATTTATCAAGCTATTTTTTAAAAATGTTGTAGGTTTTTTTATTTTATATGTTTTTAATTGTTTTAAATATTTACAATGTTTTTAACTTTTTTTTGGAAGCCGCCTTGGGTCCCACTCTGAGAGAAAGGCAGCATATAAAGATAATAAGAATAGGTAGATAAATAAATAGGCAATAATGCACGATAGGATGGAAGGCGGCAGGAAAACCATTAGACTGTATTCCAGATGGGTGGGCTCTTTAAGGAAACCACGCGTGTCCCGAGTCTGCAACCGCTGAGGAGGGCTGTTCACAACAGGGTGAGGTGGAGACTCCTCATTCATAGGCCCTTTGCGCCCTATACTCTTATAGTGCTATTATTCCACTTTCAACATCCTTTGGAATTCTGGGATCTGTAGTTTTTACCGAGGCCAAAGAGCTCCCTGGCTGAGAATGCTAAATGCCCCTCCTTAAACTGCAAATCCCAGGATTCCACAGGATGTTGAAAGTGGCATAATAGCGCGATAACAGTGTAGTGCTGAAAGGCCGATAGAGTTGCCGTAACCCGAAGTCGACTTTGACGCAACTAACAACGGTCGTGCACTGTGTTTCTCTAGCTGAGATTCTGAACGTCCCTGTTTAAACTGCCAATCCTAGGATTCCATAAGATGCCCTGGGAGTTAAAGCGAAATCATAGCGCTATAATTGTGTAGTGTGCAAGCGCCCCTAGAGGGCACAAGAGCAGAAGCACAAACCACACGTCCACACTTCCCGTATCGAACTAATCTCATATTTCCGACTCGCGTTTCCCGTACACTATATGCTGGAATTAATTGCCTAGTTATAAATGCTTTTTGAGCTAGCCGAGCACCCGTACCGCTCCCCGCGACCCCCTGAAGCACCTGTGAGAAAGCGCCGAGCTGAGGTTGCTATGACTGAGGTAGACCAATCTGTTATCAGCGGTTGGTGATAACCGATCGATCGAGGGGCGGTCCTTTCACCCTCCTCCTCCAATGAACAGAAAGAAGAGGCGAAGGAAAGAACGCGCTCCACGGCTACCATGGAAACGAGAGGCGCATGCGCACTTTCATAAAGCTTTTTTAAAGACGCTGAAAGCGTCAGGGAGAAAGCGGGACGCCGTGTCGTGGAATCCTTGGGTGGGGTGGTGACCATAGAGGCTTCCGGTCTCCTTGCGGGAGAAAATGGGGAGGGTTTCCGGTCTCGTCTGAGGTCAGCTGGCAGCTCCGCTTCCGGAGGTGGGCGCCATGGAGTCGGTGCTGAGCGAAGTTGTGGCGTTGGAGGATCTTCAGGTGAGTAAGCGAGCCGCTCCCGGAGGGAGTCTGTTTCGTCGGCCCCCCGACAGCCGTCGCGAACCGACGTGGTAGTCAGTGGAGCTCCCTCCAGCAGGGGCAGCCAGCTTTGCTGCTGGTGATAAACCAGCTAGTGGAGGTAGTTCCTTGCCTAAGCTTTGGCGGGACATCCGTCTGCCCCCCTCCTGGAGGCGAAAGGGCTGGATTTGATGGACCTCCTGGGTTGGATCCAGAACAGCTTTCCTTCCTTGTGTCTCTGTCTCGTCGCTTCCCCTGGTTGCTTCATCCCTCTTTCCCAATGCTCCCCCTTGAATTATCTTTCTGAAATTTTAATTAGCCTTGTTGGGCTACAGTGAAATAATTGCTTGGTCTGAGCATGAGATGACATGGAATCTGTTGACTTTAAAAGAAATACGGAATGGCAACGGCTAGGGGAAGTGCTGATAAGTTGGTAATAGTGGGCGTGGCAGAGACAATTTCCACACTACACTGTAATAGTGCTAGTATTCCACTTTCAACATCCTGTGGAATTCTGGGGTTTGTAGGCCAAAGAGCTCTCTGGCTGAGAATTCTCAAGGCCCCTCCCTAAACTGCAAAGCCCAGGGTTCCATAGGATGTTGAAAGTGGAATAATAGCACCATTACAGTCTAGTGCAGAGAGAGAAAGAATCTGTTTCACTGAAGGCTGACAGAGAAAAACAAGAGGTGTTTGTTGATCTTATGAAAAGGAATTAGAATTTGAGAGTCTGTGGCACACAGGATGTTGGATTATAGCTCCCATCAATCTTTGCCAGCCTGGCTAATGAGAGATGTCATTCATCAGCACTCTGAGGGCAAGATGTTCTCCTGCTGTGTGATAAACATGAAGATGCTGTTGGGCTCCACCTCTCAGCAGTTCTAGCCAGCATAGGCAGTGGTGATGAATGCTGGGAGATGCAGTACAACAAATTGTGGAGGCCTGTATAATTGCCACCCTTGTTGTAAATACTGGTTACAAATGTAATATGTACTTAGGTAGCATAGCTTAGCTTAGGAAGTGTTGTGTATTATATATTTTCATGGGCAGCACTCTTCTGTGTATAGTCTTACTGTCAGTGAAAGTTCTTGGACGGCTCTATAATAGTTTGGCCTGGTTTTGGTCCGTCTCATGTCCCATGACCTCCAACATTTCACAGACGAAAGCAGGAACATTTGTGCCCAAGCAACGACAGAATTGTGGTCAAGATGGCAAAGATTCTTAAGGAGTGAGAATACACAAACTGGGAGAGGTTGGAGCAGTTTGCTTTTGCCTGAATCTAGTATGAAGGGCAAGATTCTTCCCCCCTCTTCTCACCCGTGCTGAGTTATTGGACTGCAGACTACTTTTGCAGTTTGAACTTAGTTTGCAGCCACTGTAGTAAGTTGAGGAGAAAGTGGGAATTGGTGGGAGAAGCTGGGACATTTTGAAAGAAGCTGAAAAAGTGGAAGAGGATTAATTGGTGCTGCCCATACCAAATTGAGACAGTTGGATGCTACATGTTCCCAAACAGTTACTTTATTCAACTACTCTAGACATGCACACAGCGGCAGCTTTATGTCAAAAACTTTTTCTTTTCCCAGTTGGCTTTTTTATACAGCACTGTTTATTAAATTTCTAATAGCTGAGGAACCCTTTCTATGTACGTCTTTGGAATTACAGCCAGAGGCACGCCTGAGTCATGCTCTTTTATATGATTGGCTGGCATGCAAGGATGATGTGGTATTAGAGTGTTCTAGGCCCTTTCCTTCAATGTTAGTGAAACTGAAAGGAGGTCAACATAGCGTAGCTTTAGCACATCAAGTATGTGCCTACATAGGTTGCTTCTCACTTTCAGCAGATGCTGTTTCAAAAGAGTAAGTCCCAGAACAGTTGACTGTACAGGGATACAGTAATCAGTCCCCCTGGGTGAACTGACCTTTGGTGTATAATTGACTTATTTTTCAAGGCCGTATGCTGTTTAGGATTGATATGGTAGAGCAGGATTAGGGAACTTTGGCTGTCCAGATGTTTTGGTTTTCAACTCTCAGAAATTCCAGTAAGCATTACTGATGGTTATACGTTACTGGTGTTGTACACCAAAACATTTGGGGGGCGTGTGTTGTGAAGATTCCTCTTCCATCCCGCTTCTTGACCTAACATACATTCTTCTCTTCACAAATTCTTTCTTCTTGCCAGTTTTATCAACCCTACACTGACACTTTTTTTTGTTCCACAGAAGATCACTTCGAGAAGTAGTTCATAAAGGATAGACCAGTCTCTCTGCAACAGGGTAACTTCTGTATGTTTTGGATGACAGTTTCCACCTCTCAGCTAGCCGTGTTAGCTGGTGTTGCAGTTGTAGTTTAACACATCCAGAAGGCACCAGATTGTGGGGAGTGTGACAGTCACTTACTTCTCCCAGCTTGGTGTGGCAACTCCCAGCCTGATAAGGTGCCCCATCTTTGCCACAGAGCTCTGCCTCCCCCGCCATATGTGTAGAAGGGGTAGGGTTTTCAGTGTCTGTTTAGAACTATTCAATAACTTTATGGTAGCATGTTTTCTTTGTTACCATAAATACTGTACACAACTCAGCTGAGTCAGTATTTATAAAAATAAACTGTAACATTTATTTAGATAACAATTAGAATAAAATTTTAAAGTTTTTATGCAGGTCCAAGTTAATACAGTTCTTCAGCACACTTTTTAGACAGTTAACTTGTATCTTTAGATTCTCATATAAAGCACAAGTATTGTATAACAGCCCTTTGGCTACACTGCCACCAAAAGCTCAACTCTCAGTCTAGGTTACACTCTGACCAGATTCTACTAGTATTCAGTTAACTCTTCTGCCTCTCACTAGGCGTCCACTGAGAATTAACCCTTCCCACACAGTCACATTCTGACTGTCTAAGAATCTCTTAGTACAACAAGTGGTACTTGGCTTTGTGTAACTCTCACCAGTCCCTCCCACTCACTACTAGGCTGTTTTTTCTCTCCTGAGGAGCTATTCTGGTTGTCTGGCAACCTGCTTCCATGCTGCTCTGGCACTTCAGATAGCTATACCCCCAGCATTTCGTCACAGGGAAATACTGTACTTTCTGTCTCTTATTTTTACCCAAGCCATCTCCTGTCTGTTAGTGATCTGCTGGCAAGGCTCAATGGCATCATTCCCTTCTCATTCTCTCCAGTTTGAAGTCTTCAGTGGCCTGAGTTTGGCTGAAGGGCTGTGTGTTTACCTGTGCTAACAAAACAGAATTTTCTTCATTTGTATACATTCATTTCTTATCAATGTGGAAGTCCTTTCTGTGTGAATGGGCTTGCAGATCAGTTGTATGATTGGTGTGTATTGCAAAGTAGAGGTACTACATCCGTGGGATTTTTTTTTCTGGTCTCTCCAGAACCCTCAAATGCCCCAGTAATGATTTTGTATTAAAACAAAAAAAGTCCCCCTGCACCTTGTCCCACCACCACCACCACCTCAGACAAAACTGGAAGTGATTTTTCCAGTTTCTTTCCACTTTTTCAGGACTGATGTGGTTCCCAGAGGATCCCTGAGAGTGGAAGATTGATCCCTAGAGCTCTTGCTTCATGGCATGTACTAAACACTCCCCTTTATTTTGACATTGCAGATAAAATTTGGAAGAACAAACTAAACAAAAGGGGAGATAATTTCCCCCTCCACTGACTAAATGAGGCAATTGAAAGACATAAGACAAAGACATGTATTAGTCTGGATCAGTATGCGAAGGGATCTTGGAGCACCTTTGAGACTAACTAAAGGAAAGAAGTTGGTAGCACAAGATTTCTCTAAGACTAATTTGCCTTATTTCTTCAAAGGGATCTAAGACCTTTGAGACTAACTCGCTCCATGCATCTGATCGAGTAGATGTAGGGCTTTTCCACACTGTACCGTTATAGTGCTATTATTCCACTTTCAATATCCTGTGGAATTCTGGCATTTGTAGTTTACTGAGGCCAAAGAGCTCTCTGGCTGAAAATTCTAAGTGTCCCTTCCTAAACTGCAAATACCAGGATGCTATAGGATGTTGAAAGTGGAATAATAACACTATAACAGTGTAGTGCAGAAAGGCCCTTAGTCTTATGCTTATGCTACCAACTTCTTTGTCTCAGTGAATCTCAAAGGTGCTATAAGATCTCTTTGCATATATGGGCCAAGTTAGTCTTTTAGAGAAATTATATCAAGCTATCTGGGTCACTGGAGTGAAGAGCTCAGATTGCTGGAATGATACACTGCCATATACTGTCCCTGTGAAGAGGCAGATTGCTGAGTTTTCAAGTAGACTGTGGTCTCTGATGAAAGTAGCCTCATAAAAAATCATATGAACGTGTTGTGATGTGATGTTGTATGGTGGCACAGGATTTCCACTAGGGGGCACCAAATCATTGCTGGTCACTCAAGCACTGGCTGGACTACAGCCCAAGCATCAATATGTTTCATTTTGTCTGTCTGCTCATCTTAAGATCTTTGTTCTGTGAAATGCAGTGCTGCTTTCATCCCAATAAATATAGTTAGGATTGCCATCATAGATTTTTTTTCCAGAGTAGCACTGAAGTCTGGATAGCTGATACTTTCTCCTCAGTCTTCACACTTTTTTGCAGTCACCAGATACTGTCTTGGTTGTAAAAAGATAGTTTTGTTTTGGGTCTCTGTGTTGCATTTACAGTGGTCATTCAATGGTCATTGTCTATCCAGTGTAAGAGGTGGATGAGAAAAGTCCTAGGTTTTTGCAGTTGCAGCACACAACTGGAAATGAATGTCTGTTTTACTTGCTTTGAAGCCAATTTTCATCCCTTTAACTATGAGTTTTAAAATGTATGAGAAGTTCCTAACAGATTCTTGGAAAGATATGTGGAAGTGTTTAAAAGAATTTGCCGTGTTTAGCACTTTCTTCTTGGAGCTGGCCCAGGATTTGGAGTAGCTGGAGTGTGTCTTCTGTACTGTAGTAGCCTTCCTCTGAACCCTGCATCTCTGAGTGAAAGTTGGTTTTAAAGGAAGATAGGGAAATGAATGGGCCTGCACTATATGTGGCTCATTGTCCCTGTAGCCTGAGTCTGTTCCTTGATAACCTTTGTCACTAGAGGCCCAGATGACTTCAGAGGCTCAGAATGCCTCTTACTAGGTTTGGCTGCTGCACCAATTGTGGCTGTTGTTGGACAAGAATAGCTTGGTTGCAGTGATCCAAACACTGAACACCTTAAAGCTGGACTACTGCAATGTACTCTCTGTGGGGCCACTCTCAAAAGTTGACCTGGTCTTTTCAGCTGGTGCAGAATAATGTGACTTCTGCCTGGAACATCCTAATGCCAGCATAAAATGCATTTCTTGAAGAAATTGCACTGGCTGTTTGTTTGCTTCCAGGCTGGGCTTAAGGTTTTGTTGTTAGCGTAAAAAACTCTAAACAATTTGGCACCTACATAACTGAGAGGCTACCTTTTCCTTCCTAAACCTGGGTGGTCCTTGAAGAGAGCTGTGTTCTTGAGATCTGTTCTAGAATTGTTTGGGGCAAGGTGTTTAGTGTGGTGGCATCCATTATGTGGAATACTTCCTTCCCACTGTTTTGAGCTTAAATTTTTTTATCATTTAGGTGCATGTTGAAATCTTATGCCTAAAGCCAGTTGCTTTTTTCAAGTAAAATAGACCTGCTGATAGAGAGGCTGCATGGTATAGTGGTTTGAGCATTGGACTGTAATTCTGGAGACAAAGGTTTGAACTCTGCTCAGCCATGGCAACTTGCTGGAGGGCCTTGGGGGAGTCACGGTCTCTCAGCTTCAGAAGAAGGCAAAGGTAACCCCCCTCTGTACAAATCTTGCCAAGAAAACCCCATGAAAGGTTTGCCTTAGAGTTGGCATAAGTTAGAAATTGACTTGAAGGCACACAACAGCAAAGATCTGCTGAATCAACTTCTGAAAGATAAGCCAGTGCTGAAATAAACCCCACTGATCCTATGGGTCTGTTCTAGCTGGGGCTAGCAATTGGATTTGGGCCTTATCTATTTTTGAAAACCTTCCTTGATTAGTTCAGCCTTCTGTCTATTCCCTGGAAAATGAAAATACTGTATTGAAATTTTGTGTCTTGTTCATATCAGGTCTGATGCTGATCTTGTTCTGTGAAGCACCAAAATCTCTTCAGTTTATTATAAATACTTTTAAGACAAAAAATAGAAAGCATGTGCAGTCTCAGGCTGAATGGTAGCTAGGGTCAGCTGGACAAGCAGAGAGTTGTCGGGAACTGATTTGCTTGAACCTGGTTTTGATGATATCTACCAGCTGTGATGGATTGATTTTGAGTGACCAAGAAAAGCAGCTGATTTTTGAAACTGAATTTTCAGCCTCTCACTTTTTTTGCTGCTTCATACCAGTATAAACTAATTGTTATAGCAACAAATGTACTTGCAGCTAAATCCATTAAGTATCCTTGGATTAGAGATGTTCATGAGGAGATTATGAATGTTTTAAAATATGTTGAATTCCCCTCTTCTCCAAGTCTCTTTCTGTTTAATAGAGCTGTTGTGAGATAAGAGAGCTGCCTGGTGTGTGGTCTGAACATTGGGCTATCACTCTAGACACCAAGGTTTGAATCCCTACTCAGCCAAGGAAACTCACTGGATGACCTTAGTTAAGGCACATTCTCTCAGCCTCAGAAGGTGGCAAAGACTAATTGGCCCAGAAGAAATCTTGCCAAGAAAACCCTGTGACAGATTTGCCTTGGGGTCACCAAAAGGTGGGAATGACTTGAAGGCACACAGCAGCCACTGTCAGATTAAGCCCTTTTGTCTGGCACTCTCTTTACCTCCTAACTCACTTGTTTTTGTTGCTGTGTGCATTCAAGTCATTTCTGACTTGTGGTGACTCTAAAGCAATCCTCTTTCTTATCCACACCAAAATGAAGGGCTAGTAGATAAGGAACAGGACAGGATTTCTCATGACAAGGAAAAGGAAACTTCAGTGCTTGCTCCTTGTCAGCTTAAACAATTTGAATCATGATCAGCTGATACTGTTAACCTTTGGAGAGTCTTTGTGACAATGACTTGTTCATTTATGTAGAAGACACTTGACCTGGTGAGCACGTTCAGTCAAGAAATCAAGCACGCAGTTGTGCTACCGGATTGCTCCTAATACCGGTAGGAGGTTGATACACAGTTGGCCCTGCACATTTGCAGGTTTGACTTTCATAGGTTTGATTGTTCGCAAGTTTATCCAATCCCTGTCTCCACAACTCAGGTGCTTCTTTTCTGGGGGCTATGCAGCCCTTTAAAAACACACCTCTGGTCCTCCTTCTCCACCAGACACTCCCTGGCCAGCGAATTTCTTAGCACCACAAACTTTCTCCCAGTCCCTCCACCTCCCAACAAAGGAAATGGACAAAAGGAAGTATAGGGCCACCGTGCTGATCCGCCCCCTTTTCTTCTCCTTTTCCTGACCAAGTTTGGACCCTGGATATTCCTTCTCTCTGTTATGCCTCAGTCCCCTTCCCACAGATACATACACATTTGGATATTTGCAGTTTTTCCACTTTTGCAAGGGTTCTCCCCCCATTAACCCTAGCAAGTACGAGGGCTGACTGTAGAAGCTTTTAGTCTAGCCTACTTCTTGTAGCCTAGAAGTTTTTTAGCATTTAGTATGGCCTGCTTCTTATACCACTAAATCTCAACTCAACTCAAATCTCAACTCAAATCTCAACTCAGGATTTCTTAAGCATTGGAGCACTCAAAACAATGACCACACCTAGTCTAAAGTGATATGATACATTCAGCTTTTTCCATTTTTCTGAATCATCCCAACTTTGAGGAAAACGAGGTCTGCATTTTTTTTTTCCATTGGGATATCTGAACCTGGTAGGACCCAGCATACTGGCTTCTCTCTTCCTGACAAACCTAGAATACACACACACACAAAAAAAATCTTAAATTGTAGTCTAGAGGGCAGCTGCTCAGTCAGTGTACACAATACTGAGGAAACGGAAGTAATTCGACTTGGAATTATGCATTCCTAAAGAGTCAGAATCATCCGTGGTATAGTACAACAGAATCTACCCCCCCCCAAAAAAAAACCCAAATCCACAATCATCCATGCCATATAACAAAAAAAATCCAAAAGCCAACCAAAATGCATAAAATACTTCGTGTGAACTTTCAGTCCTGCATGGCTTCTTCATCCAGCAAAGATGTTAAAAATTGTACGGGAGAAGAAGAGTGACGAGGTTACACTCACAGACCTTCGTTACATCTCAGATGTTACTTCTGTTGTCAGTTGAGATGGTCTGGAAAGATCTCAATGAAAGGCAGAGACCATTCTCTTTTTTGATCATGTGTGGACTAATATTTAGTAATGCCATACCATTTCTAATTTCTGTGTATGGGCTTGGAAGCTGGACGGGGAAGAAACCTGACAGGAAGAAAATAAACTCCTCTGAAATAATGGTGCTGGAGAAGAGTTCTACAGATAACACATATTGCTAAAAAGACAAATAATTGGGTCCTTGAGCAAATCAGGGCGGAACTCTCTATAAGCTATCATACATTGGCCATATTGTGAGATGGTGTGACTCATTGGAAAAGAAGATAATGCTTGGCAAAGTGGAAGACAGTAAGAAAGGAGGAAGATTGCATCACAGGTGCCTTAATTCAAGGAAGTCACTGTGCTGAATTTGCAAAACCTGAGTAGGGCAGTTAATGACCAGAGTTCTAGAGGCTTCTCATTTGTACGATTGCCACAAATTGAAGTCAGCCTAAAGGCAAGTAACAACAAATGGGTATTTTCTGCAACTGAAATTTTATTGTTTATTGTTGTATGCCTTCAAGTTGTTTTCGACTTACGGCGACCCTGAAGTGAGTCTGTTATGGGGTTTTCTGGGGCTGCGTGTGTGATGAGGCTGAGGTAACTCAGTGGGTTTCCATGATTGAGCAGGAAATCTCCAGGGTTGTCCAGTGCTCAAACTACACTACTGTAGTTTAACACACAGAAATACAAAATGTGGAGATACAAATTAGCTTAACCTCTCAATTATATTCATCTAGCAAGAGCTATACATGGAAAATCTAAACAAATTTTATAACAACACTTCCCCTTATGGTGCGAAAGACATAATAACCATCCCTGAAATAATAGAAAAAGGTATGAAAAGCTTTAAAAGGAGACAGGAGTAGGGGGCGAATATTGTAGTTAATATAATGAATTTTGCAACTAGCACATTTCTGAAACTGTTGTTGCCTCTTAGCAGAACACACATCTGTTTGGGGTTGGGGTTTGTTTGACAAAGAACAAAGGATATAGACTTGTACAGTGAGCACCCTAATGAATAATAAAGTAAATAATAAACTTCACCAGACTGCGGATACAATGCCTTCTGAAATGGCTGAGATGCTAATGGCAAGACTCAAGTTATCAGTGTGTTTTATTTTGATGCCTAAACTGTACTCGGCAATTAATGTTGGCAGAGGGCTGTTTTACAATATGGCAGGTGTGGGGTAAGGGGTAGAACTGTAGGGTTTTGTCCTGAGTTCCAGGTCAAAGGAGAAGATTCAGTACAAATAAAACAATAAATAGGTAATAATGGGATTCTAACTTCTCTTTCTCTCTTCTAAAAGTGATCTGCTTTAACAGGAAGTTTAACATGTTTCAGGCTAGCTCCTTAAAGCCAAAGCCTGGCTCATTCAAGTGGTTGGAGGAGATGACTGAATTCTGTGTTGGCAGAATGGACTGTGCTGTTGCAGACTGTTTGAGCTTGTGTGTGCTGTTCGGTGAAGTTTATTCTTTTAGAAATTCTCTCTAAGGAAGTGAAAGAATTGGGCCATTCTTGGTCCCACTGTTTACACTTTTTTCCATGTTTGTTCATGTATGTCTACAATAGAAAATGAGAATACTGTATAAACTGTCAACTTGAAGGTTCCCTGTATCAAGACTGGGCTCTAGTCTGCCAGAGCTTAAGTCACAAATGAATAATTAGTCTTTTAGGTAACACAAAACTCTTTTGTGTTTTGTTGCAGCTGACTAATACAGCTAGCCTTCTGGAATTTGATACTGATAAAAGCTTTTAAGTTAGGCCGTTTCTTGTTCTGTTAAATCTCTGCTTACACCAAGCTTTGTCTGAATGCAAGGCACCTGCTCTGAAAGATGACTGCTCATTAGAGTGTGACATGTTACACATCTGTGTCCATCTCCTCCATTTTGCTGCCTTAACAGATTAGACTGGAGTCATTACAGAAAATTGATTATACATTTGAGAGAATCATGGGGAATCTGGAGTCCAAAAAAATGTAGATTTTTCCAAACTCTGATTGGATTATAAGATGGCAAAGTATAAATTGTGCTGGAAGTCATACATGAAAGGGTTTTCTCATGGACTAGACATTTTCTTTCTCTTCCTCCATTCCTGAGCTATTCCACTGAGTCTATAGTAAATGATCATGTATTCCTCCCTGTAGACTTCCCAGGTTTTTGAGGTCAGTGATTCCCCTTCTCAAGTTCTAAATTTCAGTGGGTGAGGAAAGAATTTAACTTTAGCTCATTTGGCATTGAATGCAGTGATAAATATCACTGTGACCTAATCATTCCCCCTTAGAGTGCCAGTTCAGGATTGTGCCAGGGCAAATCTAAAACAGTCCCTGTTGTTGTCATTAAGTGTTATGCAGTATGTACTCAGTAGCTTGTCATTTAAACACTCATGCACAAATGTAGAACATATTTTTTCCTATTTGCAAATTAAGACAGAAATCTTAACCAAAAGACCAGTTTTTAAATCAAGGGGAAATGTGGAAGGTGATTCCTTCTCACTTTGTTGTTGTGTGCCTTCAAGTCATTTGTGAGGCAACCCTTAGGTGAACCTGTCACAGTGTTTTCTTGGCAAGATTTGTTCAGAGAGAGTTTGCCTTTGTCTCCTCTGAGGCTGAGAGAGTGATTCACCCAAGGTCATTCAGTGAGTTTCCGTGGCCAAGCTGGGATTTGAACCCCGGTCTTCAGAGTTCTAGTCCAGTGCTCAAGTCATCATGCTGGTTCTGTTCCTTTTCACTTACTTAGGGGAAGTGGGATAAGGAATATGTAATCCAGCCTGCTTGCTTATAGCCAGAAGGTGGAAGCAGAGCAGAATGAAGGGTGAGATTTGGTGTCATAAGGACAGAGAGAGGAGGAAAGTAGATAAGTAAATACAAAGACCTTCCAGACAGTTTTGCAAGTTGCAGCGAGAAATCCATTGAGCCTTGCAAATTGTGGTGAGCTGTTGCTTTCCTAGCTGAACTAGAGGTTTGCACACAGCCCTTTTCTCTTGGTTGGAACTGCGACCCGCAAAACTGAAGGATTTGCAACCTTGTCTCCTACCTGGAGATTATCTATGAAAAGAGGAGACTCAGGCCCAGGAGCTAAGATCCAGCAACCCTAGTTCCCCTTATTGGAAGGTCTTGTATTTGCTCCCTTAAATGAGCCACCAAGCCAGACCTGTAGCCAGCTAAGAACCCCACACATCCCTGTTGCCTCCAGTTGGGCAACTGAGAAGATGGGTTAGGCCAAGTGTGTGTGCACGTTGATCCCATGATAATAAAATCCCCACCCTAGAAGAAGGCAGAGTGCTCTTGAGGGCCCTTCTTGGCTTGACATTGGCGTTTCCTGGATTTCATGCGGCCGTGTTGCAACCAGCATGTTGTTCAAACAGAATTCTGTTTCCTTAAAATCCAAATGAAAAGGATGCTTTGCGACAGGTGACCTCTCTTCCTTGAGCAACTGCTTTTAAACAAATGAGGCATCTGTTTTTTTTCAGGAGGCTTGTGAGGCATCACACCCATCTGGACAGATCTGTGGCTTGTGTCGGCCATCTCTTAAAACCTTTAGAAGAATTTCATCTCTCCTTCTCCTGCCCCTGCTAAAGGTCATCTTGTTCTCATCCTGATCTTGGAAACTCTCTCCCCTGTGTTTTGAAAGACTTCCCATCTGAGCTCTTGATTAAACGGGGTTCACATGGCTAACCTTCTCCCACCCACTCATCCTCACTAGAGTTTGAAAGGTTTACAGACATGCAAGGGAAGGAGCCTTTCCCTGGTGTGGCCATAAACAGCCTGGCTGCCCTAGGTAGCTATTGGTCTGACCTGTCTAGTTCACTCGGTTGGCAGGAGACAAAAAGATCAGTGTTTGATTTCCGACAACAGGATTCCGGCTACAGAGGTCTTTGTTGTGCTTTTTTTTAATTTCTCTGATTCTTGCGTAAGTTTTCATAAAAGATCCGGTTGGTAAGCCTGTTCCTGTTGGAGCAATTTCTCATCTGGGAATAGGGTGTTCTCACAGGGTACTCCGTGCTTTAAAGCAAATGTTTCAGGCCGACCTGAGCTGAGGAGCTGAGCACTCTGACCTTTTATAAAATGATATATGCACACATCATTTCTTTCCTCCTCCTCTTCTAAAAAAGTCTTAGGCATCATTCCTTTCTGGACACTGGAAACAGAGGAAATCTGAGCCAGAAAAGTTACTTCTGGGGACTCTGTCTCCCAGAGTCTTCCAGCCAGAACGGCCACACTGAATGAGGGGTTTTTGAAGTTGTACAGTGAGCCCTTGATATCTGCTAGGGTTTGGTTCCAGGACCCTCCGTGGGGACCAAAATTTGGGGATTCTCAAATCCCATTATGTACAATGGTGTCCCCACAGAAAATGGCAAAATCAAAGTTCGCTTTTGGGAATTTTTTTTGGAGGGAGGATATTTTCAAGCCATGGTTGGTTGAATCCATGGATACAGAATCCACGAATATGGAAGGCTGGCGGTAACCCCCCCCCCCAAAAATGTTTCTGAGCTGTAATGTGGAACCTTCTGTATTCAGAGGTCACCATCTGCCTGTAACAGGAATATTTAGGCCTTTGGAGACTGAGATGTCCCTGGAAGTGTCCATTTCTTTAATTCCCAGTGTATGGCCTCCCTTCAGCTATTGTTTTATATATGGGGTGAAATGCTGGATTTTGAGATTCTGTTGCGGGGAGGACTCCAAAGCGTGGAGTTAACATCTGCCCAGTCCTGCTGTAATGAGGTGAAAGTGGCTATGTCATTCTCTAGTTCCCCACATGTTGTTCTCACATCTACCATGTGAGGTGTAGTAATAAGGAAGAAAGTGACTGGTCCAAGGTCAAATAATGACCTTTGTGACAATGTGGGATTTGAACTCTGAACTCAAGCACTCTGACCTTGCCAGCACAGTGACTTTGCGTTCAGGGCATTGGGCACACCTCAGACATTTCCAGCTTCACCTTCTAAGCACAGTATTTGCAGCATTTAAAAGACTGTTGCTATGTTCTATTGTTGCTCTTTTCCTCTGTTCTGTCCTTTGTATCCTTTTCTGAAATTGCACACATCACAGGAAAAAGGCAGGAAAGCTGCAACATTTTCCAGCAGCAAAGTACACTGACCCTCCAGCTGTTGCTGGATTGCATCTCCCATGGCCCCTCACTGCTGCCTATACTTGATAGGGTTGATGGGAATTACAGTCCATGAATGTCTGAACTGTGGGGTTTTTGTCCCTACGCCAACCTTTTCTCTGCCGTCTTTCAGAAAATTGTAGCCATGTTTGGGGAAACTCAGTCCACCTCTATTTCTCTCCTCTTCAATTTTTTTCTTGTATGTTTACTACCACCCCCTGAGATATTTCTAGAAGATGTTGTGATTATCCATAATTGTCTGGCCTTTTGTACTGCAGTGTTACAAGGGGTTAATGTAGCTTTTGAAAGTCCAGGTATTGTTCTAAGGAGGCAGGTATTGATGAAGTATAGAGCTCAGAGAAACAGACTAAGAAATAAACTCCCTGCTAAGCTTGGTTCTGTTTCATGTGATCTCTTACAAGTTACAAGTTTTTTATGATCTACACAAATCGTACCAGATGGACATACTAACCATGCTTACGCAAAATCAAAGTATAGATAGATGTCAGTTACAAGTTCAAGACACTGCAGTTATACCTCAGCAAAAGAAGGTTAATCTGTTGATAGAAGATATAGTAGGTAGAGCTCTTACTGGGTATGTGACCTTTAAAAATGTGTACATAAAGCTTTGAATGTGTTTGAATATAACAGTTATACCATTGGTTCTTAACCTTTTCTTTACTAAATATAATTTGTTGTCAAGGGATCTCCAGCTTAACTCAATATTTAAATATTTAAAATTAGATTTAAATATTTAGATATTTATTTATTTAAGGCTTCTGGAGACTAGGATTGAAATCCCTGCTCAGACACTTGGTGACCCTGGGCAAGTCACATTCTCTCAGCCTCAGAGGCAGGCAAAAGGCAAACCCCCTCTGAACAAATCTGGCCCAAAAAGCCCTGTGATAGGTTCACCTTAGAGTTGCCACAATTCAGAAGAGACTTGAAGGCACACAGCAACAAAGTGCCGCTCACAGCGGGAGGTTCTTTCTAGCCATCGTGTCTCTCTCTTTTGAAAACTAACTTATGGCAATACTGAGGCAAACTTGTCATGGGGGTTTTCTTGGCAAGATTTGTTGCCTTTGCCTTTCCCTGAGGCTGAGAAAATGTGACTTGCCTGAATGTGACTCAGCCAGTGGTTTCCATGGCTAAGTGGGGATTCAAACCCTGGTCTCTAGAGTGCACATGCCTACCACTGTGTCCGTTTTGTCAGAGACAGGCTGTGAGTGCCAAAACTCCTCTTTCATTTGTAAACAAGGGAGCAGTTTGGGCATATGCACACACCTGCCATGTCCCTTAACTCCCACACCCCCAGTTCTCACATCCCTGATGAAAGGAACATGGCAGCAGGTGTATGCATGCACCCAAACTGCTCTCCCATTTGCAAATGATGGCGCACTTTCGGCACCCCGCACCCCCTGGCCATATCTCTGTTGCTGCTGCTGCTGCTATTGGTGTCCAGGAGCAGGGCTTTGCGGCCCCCACGTTTTTGGATTCCGTGGACCTCCAGGGGTCTGTGGACCCCAGGTTAAGAAACACTGAGTTATACTGTACATACTAAATCAAGTAACATTATTTGGACCACTAGAGAATTTTCCAGTTTAGGAAAGAAAGAGGCACTAGGGATCATATTGTAAATGTATGTTAGATAATGAAGCTCACCAAAGAATTTCAGAAGAAAATCTTTATGTGCTTTTATAGATTGTAGCAGAGCCTTTGGTTGTGTAGATCATTTTTTATTTTTTTTAATTTAAATTTTTCTTAAGTTCAACCATTATTATAAGTCAATATAATTATAAAATACAATAGATTTGTGTGTGTGTGTGTGTGTGTGTGTGTGTATCACAATAAAAGTCAGTAACGTAATAGAAATCAATAATGTAAGTCTGACGTTATAATATTATTCAATATTTAACTGTATTCAAAAGAAGAAGAAGAAAAAAATAAATTTATGCTTGTCTGTAACTAATATGAACGGGAAAAACAATAATTATTTTACCCAAATAAAATCCTAATCTTTATGAATGCTATTTCTTATCCTAAATATCAGTATGAAGATCTAATATGAAGACCTAATTTAACTAACCTTCAGACAAGAAAAGATAAATACAGACATAAATAGTAGAAAGAAAAAAAGAAAAAAAAAGATAATATGAAATAAACTCATGAAGAAGAAAAGTAATTCAAAAACAGATTTATGGCTCTGGCTTGTAGTTTATAATTCTAAAAGAAACATTTTCCCCCATCTCTCCTTCCATACATTTTTTAAAGTATTCCCTTCTTGATTCAATTCATCTATACTTTGATTTTGCGTAAGCGTGGTTAGTATGTCCATCTGGTACGATTTGTGTAGATCATAAAAAACTATGGATTACTCTTTTAAAAAATGGGAGTGCCATATTGTTTCATTGTCAAGCAAGAGGCTACGATCAGGACCACATACAGAGAAGCAGAATGGTTTCCAATTGGCAAGAGAGTCAGACAAGACTGCATTTTATCACCCGATTTGTCTCACTTGTACCCTATCTATTTTAACTATTATACTGAGTATATCATATGTAAAGCCACATTAGACCTGGGGAAAGGAGGCATGAAGACGGTTGATGTTCCTTCTTCCAATTTAAGATATACAGTTGACACCATACCAGCAGAAAACAGAAAAGACTTGGAACAGTTAATGAAGAAGGTCAAGGAAGAAAACACATAAGGCAGGTTTACAGCTGAACATTAGGGAAGGAAAAAAATATAATAACCACAGATGAGTGACTTTACAGAAGATGATGAAGACATTGAAATAGTGGAAGGTTTTCCATGCCTTAGCTCATTCAATAAACAGAATGGGGAATGCAATGAAGAAAGCAGAGGAAGACTAGGACTTGGAAGGGTAGTTATGAGGGAACCAGACCAGATCCTGAAGTGTAAAGATATATCACTGAATACTAAAGTTAGGACTGTCCATGCCATCATATTTCCTATTTCTAAATATGGTTGTGAAAGTTGGACAGTGAAGAGAGCTGACAGGAAGCAAATTGACTCATCTGAAATGTGGTGCTGGACAAGAGTTCAGTGGATATTGTGGGCTGTTAAAAAAGACAAATGAATGGGTCCTAGCTAGCAAATCAAGTCTGAACTCTCCCTAGAAGGCAAGATGAGTAAACTGAGATTGTCATACTTTGGACATGTTGTGAGAAGACATGAAAAGAAAACAGTGCTTGATAAGGTGGAAGACAGTACAAAAAGAGGAAGGCTGCATTACAGATGGGTAGACTTAATCAAGGAAACCCCCAGCCCTGCATCCGCAAGACCTGGGCAGGGCTGTTGATGATAGGGTGAGTTAGAGGTCTCTCATTCATAGGATTTCCATATTCAAAGTTGACTTGAAGGAAGTTAAAAACAAACCTTTTCCAAAAAATGGTATGGAAAGGTTACCCCCCCCCCTTGCCTTTTCTATCAGTTCTAGTTGGTAGTCTGGATGGATTGGCTATTTAACTGGCAGTAAATCGGAAGGTTGTTTTGGACAGCCCTACGCTGTGTGGCCAGGCAATCTTAATATGCTCCAGATGGGGGTTCCAGTTTCCTTCTTCCCCTCAAGAGAGTTTCTGCATCTTTACTCAACAGTGAGAAATTCAGCAGACCAAAGCTTGGGCCAGTCCTTGCTTTCCAAGCAGAGTTCCACCATCTGCTGCACGTGGCTGTTAAAAGGCAAAGGCTTGTTCCGGGATGGCAGCCTTCTCGTTTGGCACACAATCAGCAGCCTTCTCTTGCCAGTTGGCAGTTATTGGGGAAATGAAAGGTGGCGCAAGCTTGCCAAGGAATCTGAGTTGTTTTTCTAGCTTGGCTCTTCTGGCTTTGTCCTTTGGGCAACCTTATGAAGTAAACACCCAAGCAAGGAAGGACTGATAAGCCATCAGAAGCCTGGAAAAGTTCCTTTTTTGTGTGTGTCACAATTTCCAGATTTCCTCAGTGAGCATGCCAGTGGCCAGGTTGCTGGGGAAATCTGGGAGTTGCAGTCCAAAAATTTCATTCTTTTGAGCTGTGCTGAAGCATCCTTCCTCAGAATAGGAGCTGGGCTCCCTAGTTGTTTGGGAGAGGCATGGTTTGCATGCAGAACATCCCAGGTGCAATCAAAGCATCCCATAGTCCTTACTATTGTCCATGCTGGTTGGAGCTGGGGGAAGCTCTAGGTCAAAACTTCGAGAAGGTTCCTCAGCCTTGGGTTAGGTGGGCAAATAGTCTAGCCTGGTCTAGAACTTCCTAATATGTATAGAGTCTGTTGGAGGTTGAAGGCTCAACTTGCTGAAGGGCCTTATTGTATAGCCATGGGTAGGAAAAATCCAACCCTCCCAATGTTGGACTGTAGCTCTTATCTCTGAGCAGCTTAGCTAATGGTAAGCAGTGGTTGGAGTTGCAGTCCAACACCATCTGAGGGCCGCGTATTGCCCATCTCTGTGCTATTGAGAAGGCTGTTGTCTTGGAAGGTTGCTTGGAAATGCAGCTCCCGTTTTCCATTACAATTGCTGTGCTGTCTGGGGCTGATGGGATTTCAGTTTGACAAGATCTGGAGAGGCAATCGCATAGCGACAGGGGGTGATGCACTCCCAGTGGCAATTTTTTGGGGAGCGCCATGGCTCCTTGCTTGCCCTCCCGCATCTGCCATAGCCCCACCCCATCCGTCATAGCCACGCCCATAGCCCTGCCCTCGCACACTGTAGCCGTGCCCCTGCATGCCGCAGCCATGTCTCCGCTCTGCTGTAGCCCTGTCCCTCACCCCCCCACACACACTCGGGGTCCTGCCCTCCCCACCTATAAAGTAATGGCAGCAGACTTCGGAGAAAAAGGCTTTGTGAACAGTAAGAACAAATTGTTTTGTTGTTCTTTTACTTGTAAAGCGCCATATACAGTAATGATGCTATCCAAATAGGTGATGATGATGGGGGATCGACATTGGCAGATCGTTGTTAATTTTGACTACTTGCAGGCACCTTTTTAAAATAAAACCGTGAAAATGCAACGTGTTGCATTAAAACAATCCTCCTCCATCTGGAAGTGGTAAAAAATCATGAAACCAATAGCAAAATAATGATCATTTAATACTGGTTAATGTTTCTTGAGAGGGCTCAACTGCCTAGAAGCCTTGGTTGTTCAATTCTACCTGATTTTTTTTTGGGGGGGGGTTGCTAATCTCAAGGAGGCTTGAGCCCCCTCTCATTCTAGGGTCCATGGCTGTAAACCTCTCCTTCCTTCAATCCATCCTTTTTCTTTTCAATTCTTCAGAGATTTGAGAAGAAGTACAGTGCTGAGTTGAAAGCAGGCAACATCTCTAAAGGAACCAAGTTTGAGTACGCCTGGTGCTTGGTCCGTAGCAAATACAACGATGACATCAAGAAAGGCATCGTACTCCTGGAAGGTGAGCTGTAGGTCAGGCCAGCCAGTGTGGCGCTGTGGTTACAGCAGGAAACTTGGAGTTCTCTGTATGTTGCTGGATTGCAACTCCCAGTGTTTCTCACCATTGGCTATACTGGCTATGGCTCGTGGGAGTTACAGTCTGACAATGTTCGAGGGCAGAACTTTGCCCATCCCAGATTTTTTTTCAAATAATTTTTATTGAAGGCACATATTATTATTTTTTTTAAATATTTTTGTTAAAAGTTTATTAACAAAAAAAAATATAGTGAATATACACTGTTTAACAGATGTACCCCACTCCCGCCCCCACTTCCATGCTTGTATTTCCCCACTTGAATCTATTTTGTTTCCATTTACAAAGAGAAGAACAATTACATTTCCATTAACAGAAGAGAAACATTACACTTTTCATTTCTTTATACATCTTATACATCTTGTATATCTATATTTTTATCCAGTTCAAAACTCCTTCCCATTCCCTTTCAAAGTTCTGGATAGGTTTATTTTTCAAAGAGAATGCTAATTTTTCTATCTCTACTATATCCAGAACTTTTAATTTCCACTCTCCTAAATCAATATCTATCTTTTCTTTCCGGTATTTTGCGTATATCAACCTTTTAGCTGTTATAACAATATCTTCTGTTGACTTCTTATCTCCATCTGTTGCCCTAACATAAGAAGGCACATATTAAAACTACACCAAACACTCCTAACAAAAACAGACTAATAAGAAAATACTAACAAACTACAAACAAAATATCTAACTAATCAACTAAATATTAACTCACCATCCAGATACAGACACATATACAAAGGAGAAGTATGCAAAAAGAAAGCAAACATATGTACTACCACATAAACTACAGATCTGTCTAAAAGTGACTTCCAGCTGTCTTTTCTGTGGTTATATATATCCTAGATATTGTACCTCTTCTAATAATAAACTAATATTTAAAACTGATGGTTATGATTTCACTTTTTTTCTCTCAAAGTCTGTCAGAGGTTTCCAGTTTTTCACAAAAGTTGCTAATGGCTTCTCTCTAATCAGAGTAGACAGTTTATCAGTTTCTGCTAACTTGTTCATTTTTGAGAATCAATCTTCCTTAGAAGGTAGAGTACAACAGTGCCCATCCCAGATTAGAGTGGAATGTGAGTTCTCGTCCCAACTGAACCACGAAACTCCCTGGGGGCCTTTGGGCAAATTGCTATCTCTCTCTTAGCTTGAGATCTTCACAGGGTTGTTGTGAAGGCTGAGCGGATTGGAGAAAAGACATGTACGCCATTGTGAACTTGCTGGAGAGAGGCAAAATGAGTTTGTAATAAACCATGTAATATGCATCTAATAAGCCCAAATTTCCCTTGTGAAGTAGTTGCCAAGTAAGTTCCAATTAGGGAAATAGCTGTTCAAACGCAGATCAAGAATAAATAGCTTATTTAAAAAAAAAATCAAGGTAAGTCTTACCCAGTAACGATCTGTGAACATGGCAGCAGTGGTGGAACAGAAAGGCTAAGAAACAACTGTTGAAAGGTGGGGAGTGAGTGCTCAGCTCACAAGATAGCTTGTCTTAGGAAGTTTTGAGTTGCAGATACTGGAGGCTTAATCTCTCTGCTAGCCCTGGCCAACCTGGTGCCCTCCAGAGGTCATAGACTGTATAGGAAGCTGCCTTGTTTTGAATCAGACTGCTGGTCCACTTATCCCAGAGTTGACAGGCAGTGGGGCTTTCCAGAGTTTTGGACAGAACTTTTCCCTAGTTCAACCTGGAGGTGCCTGAAGGCCTCCCCACCAAATGCGACAATTGTCTCTTCTAGCATTATGCGGAGATTCTTCATATTTCCTGGTGTAGCTTCTGAAATCAGATGGGATTGGATGTGTTCAGAGCAGTATGGTGGTCTACAACTCCCATCAACTCAGCGGGGAGCTGTAGCCTAAGTCGGGCAGAGGGTACCAGGTGGGGAAATCTGTCCTGGTGTTGAGTGAGTTTTTAGCTTCACATCTGGAAAAAAACAAGGACCTGGAAGAAGAGACATACAAGTCATGTTTTAGGAGAATAGCCTTTTTTTTTTTTTTTGGATGCATGCAATACACCACACATACTATTTTCTCTTGCCTGACGTATTTCTAGCCACCAAGTCTTCCCTTGAGGCAGAACTAATATCCATTTTCGTACACAAGGGATTTCCCCTTTCGCAAGGCAACCAGTTTGGATTGTCATCTTTATGAAAAGCACCAGGCATTTGTTAGTGGCCAGCTCCAATCTGTAGATGAAGGAAGGTACAGTTTGTAAAATAAACACTTTCCTACCCATAAAAATGCAAATTGGACCCATGAAATCTGAGACCTCATGCTCTGTGACAGGAACAGGCAGCTTCAATAGCCTTCTAGATCAAGGATGGGAATCTCATGTGGCACTCTAGGTCTTCACCCACCATTTTCACCATTGATTCTACTGGCTAAGGCTGCTGGGAGTTGCACTTCAAAACTATCTGAAGGACCATGCAGTTCCTATCCCTGCTTTAAAGGTTGTTAGATTGCAACCTCATCCCTTCCCAGTTGATTGTGTTGGCTGGAGCTGGTGGGAGTAACCTTTGGAAGAGTGATACTTTCCCCACCCCTGCATTATTAACTCCTCCACTTAATTACAAAATCAGTGGTTTGCTTATTTGCCAAGCCACAGTATAACACATAAATCCTTGCTGGGCTGGATCCAATGGCTCATCTAGGTTTGCATCCTGTTCCCCTGAGGTGGCCAACCAGACGTTTCAGGGAAGCCTATAAGTCCAGGCATGGGTGACACTGTTCTGCCTTAGCTGTTGGAATTCAGTGTTACCCTGCTTCTGAATGTGGAAGATCTACTTACTAAACATGACTGAAAGGTCCTTCCTCTCCATGAAAATTGTTCTGTCCTTAGTGCAAGTTTCCATTATACCAATCAAAACATAGAAATATTCCTTTTAGGGGGAAACTGCAGCTCCCAGATGAAATTGCTAGCTGAGAGATTCTTGAAACTGTAGTCCCCCCCCTCAAAAAAAACATTTTCGAGGTCTGCAACACATCTGTTGGCTGCGAGTTTTGTATGGTGATCATGGACTGCAGATAGGATGTTATCTTAAATCTGTTCATTGGGTAGCCTTGTGTACTACTTGCAATGCTATGCCTAATTTTATAACACTGTTAAACACTGCCTCAGCCTCTTACTGTTCCTTTACACCTGTGGTGGGCAAAGTGTGGCAAGAAAATGTTTGCCCCAAAATGCCCTCTAGGGGAACATGGGTGGCATTTTGCCCCTCCCCAGGCCATTGTAGGCTCACGAAAAGCCTTTTTAAAAATCAGCAATGAACCAAACGTGACTTCTAGTCACTTCCTGTTTTGTAAAAAGACCTCCCAGCCTGCCACTGAGCCCCTAGAGAGTGTTGAGGGACATTTGGAGGCAATTTTCTTTGGCAGTGGGAGAGTGTGGGAGGAGCACAGTCTCGTAGGGGGTAACGTGGCCCCCTGGCCTCCGTAGTTGGCTGACCCTCTGCTTTACACTATCAACCAAGAACTCATTGGTAATAATTCTGAATGGAGAAAGCCACACAGAGTTGCCTGTTTGGGATGCCTCTTCTCTCCTGAGT
Organism: Cyclura pinguis; assembly: GCA_030412105.1. Taxonomy (NCBI): domain Eukaryota; kingdom Metazoa; phylum Chordata; class Lepidosauria; order Squamata; family Iguanidae; genus Cyclura; species Cyclura pinguis. The sequence goes on along the minus strand of CM059604.1, from coordinate 132,951,809 downwards.
GTACTCCACCCACATGCTCTCCATCCCATCCCAGTGTCTCCTTTATCAGGCTTGGCCTCTTGATTCAAAGGCCTCTGCACCTCTTGCATGGTGACTCCCCATATGTGATGGTTGCTTTCTTTCTTGCCTTTGGCTTCCCCAAGTCCAAGAGCCAGGATGCCATTTGGAAATTTAATTGTCGAGCTCCAGATAGGGTAACTCTAGTTTGTGTGTGTGCTTCATGAGTTGGGAAGAAATACACAATGCCAGATGCCACCTTTTGTCTTCCTTTTTCTTCCTACAAGTGTAGGAAGCTGCCTTGCACTGAATTTGACCATTGGTCCATCTAGGTCAGTATTTTCAACTCTTACTGGCAGTAGAAATTTTCCAGGGATTCAAGGAGAATTTTTTCTGGGCCTAAGCTGGAGATCTCTGGCTTTCCCTGGTGGTTTCCCATCCAAGTACCAACTAGACCCAGTACAATCTTACTGAGTTTCTTATGAGACTGGATACATCCAGAATGAGATGACAGTTGCAGATTCCTTGCATAGTTACTCAAATGCTTTTTTTTTTCTTTCTTCATTTTAGATCTGTTGCCCAAAGGGACCAAAGAAGAACAGCGTGATTATGTCTTCTATTTGGCAGTGGGCAATTACCGGCTGAAGGTGAGTTTTCTGGTGCTCTGTCCCCTGGCCTGCCAACATCCTGTATTTGTCACTGGACTAGCCTTGTTTACATTCTTGCTGGATTGCCTTCCAAAGAGTTTTACATTTAAAACCTACAAAAATCACACAGTCTTTTTCAGCATTTTTTGTTCCAGTCTCTCCAGGGTGGGAGAGGTGAAGATCCGTCTACCCCTCACCCCTTCGATCCCCTTCCCTTTTCAGAGCTTCACCTCTCAATGCTGTATTAACTTTTCCTTGCTGCCTCTCCTTTCTCCCCAATGTGGCTTGGGTTGTCTTGCCTGGGTGCTAACCGCTAGTTAAAACATTTAGACAACATCCATAGGAGGTAAGTGCATTTGGCTTTTCATCATCAGCCACTCTGGTGACTGTGAACTAAGGAGGGAACTCTGGTTCTCAAGAGAATTCAGCAGGGAAGCCGAGGCAATGTTGTGTTAATTCCTTTCCCCCTCTCCTGAAACTAATCACTGCCCAAGGAAGTTCAAGTTTACTTTCAACAGCTTTTTCCCATGAATCTGAGGTTTTAACAATTTGCAGGGTTTTGTAGATAGGAAGCAGATGCATTCTGCTGTGATTGCTGAAACTGATGTGTATGAAGAGGATTGTGGAGGGAGAGCTAAGTCAAAACGTGGTTTGTAACCATTTTGATTTCACTTCCATGTGTACACACAGCTAGGTAAAAAGAGGTCAGTTCCTCCAGTAGGGTGAAAGTCTTGGACCTCCCCTTATCTTGGCCTCCCCTTATCTCTGGCAGCTAATCCCAACTTCATAAACCTTGTCAAAACCAGAATGATGCCATCTGACTATCAGTCTTGTTATCTGAGTGCTTTATGGACTGCCAGGTGATGGACTCTTGGATCATGGGGTGTGTGTGGAGGCAACAATTCAGATAAGAAGGAGCTTGTGGTGGAGGGAGGAGGAGCAGCCCAAGGCAGAGATAACAGCGCAGTCTTGACCATGTTTACTCGGAAGGCCCACTTTGCTCTCCAGTGAGCGTGCCTGGCAGCTTGCAGCCTGAAGAGCGATGGTACAAGGGAAGGGCAACAAGCTAGCATTCTGTGTTGTCTGGGTGTATCTTTGTGTGATACCGCAGGTAGAACTTTGGGCTGGCAAGGGAGAAATCCAGTTTCAGATCCTATCCAGCTGAAAACGTTTGGGAGGTTTAAGATCTATGGGAGGAGCTTTCTTCTGTGTCCTATCAGTCAGAGCAATATGCTGTGTGGGTCACAGGAGAGGGACTTCTTTGCTTTGGCACCACGGTTAAGGAACATGCTCTCCCTGCAGGCCCAATTGGTGCCAACATTGCTGCTGTTTAAGTGCCAGGTAAAAACGTGGATGCTTGTGAAAGCTTTAGGGGCTTGATTGGTTTTACCAAACCCCTCTTAGGCACTTGGTTTTAATTCAGTCTTTTAGCCTTTTAATATTATTTTATTTATTTATACTGTTTCAGATTTGTTAGATTGGCTTTTATTGCGCACCAGATAAAGAATGGAAAATGAATGAATGAATGAATGAATGAATGAATGAATGAATGGGGATGGCCGTGAATAAGTAACTATCCCTCAGTGAGTAACAACTGTTTTCATACAACCAATCAGTCGTGTCCCAACCAGCTGTGTCCTAAGCGAAAATGGGAGAACTTAGTGTGTGGATATCCATTTTATTGGAGGGAGACAGCTCTGACTGGGGCTTATGAGTCAGGAGATTGCCACTGATTCCCTGGAAAGTTATCTCTGCTGTTTCATGGAATCTCTGACACTGAATCCCTGTAGCATGAGGGTGGGGAACTTCATTCAGCCCTAAAGTCAAATGTCATTTCAGAGGAGTTCTCAGAAGCATTGCAGTGGTTGTGGGTGGCAAAAAAAAAGCAAAAAAGCAAGATCAAAAATATTAGCATATTTTACCTTACAACTTTTCTGGCCGCTAACTGGACCTTATTTCAACCTTTTGGAATTGTGAAAGACCTGTGTTGCAAACCTGGGAATCCCCAAATTATGGCAGCATAGGAAAAGGAGAATTCCCCAAGGGGATCAGCACCAGGGTCTGAGGTTCTCCATCCCTGTCTAGCAGCTAAATTGAAGCTCATTGTTCTGCTATTGTAAAACTCACAGATGAAGCTATCACTGCTAGTATGTCCCTGTGATTTGGTTCTGAAAGATTTCAGTAGTCACATCATAGGTTACAGTGAGTCATTGAGTAATCCAAAGTGTTTGTGGGTACTGAGTTTGGAGAAAAAAATCCATAACTCTTTCCTCCATTGTTCTCAGGACTTCCCAAGGCTCTGTTCTGTTCCTTTCCACCTCACTCTTGCCAGACAAACATCCCTATCTTCTCCTTGCTTATTTTCCTTTTGAGAGATGGGAAACTCTCACTTGTTTGTGTCCTTCTCTCCTAAGGTGTTTTCTTCATTTCACACGGAGAACTGAAACCATGCCTGACCAGACCCCAAGCATCAGTGCATTTCTGTTCTCTGTTTTTGGCAGGAGTATGAGAAAGCATTGAAGTACATCCGGGGCCTACTGAAAACAGAGCCAGGCAACACGCAGGCCTTGGAGTTGGAGAAGCTCATCAACAAAGCCATGCAAAAAGGTTAGAAGGCAGAGGTGGGGGTGGCAATGAGAACTTAGCCCCTTTTTCATCCACTCTCTAGGACCGGTTCAGACATCATGATCCTAGTCCAGAAAACCATGGTTATGGCATTCTTTATAAACCACAGTTTGATCTTGGTTTATAGGGCTTGTCGCCAAAACATAGCTTCCCAGTGTAGATTTCATTGGACATCATGGCTTAACAAGTAAGAAAGCTAACTACACTGGGTGCAAGGGAAATTCTGCTCATTCCTGGTCGAGCAAACCGTGGTTTGGGCTATGATTGTAATACTCACACCTAACTTTAAATGTAGATAGTGTGAAAACAGCCAACCAACAGTGCTTGGTGTATGGAGTTCTCCCTCCCTCCCTCCCTCCCTCCCTCTCTCTGTCTGTGGTTTCAAGTTGTCTGTCAACTTGACCCCATGAATTCCATAAAGATTTTCTTGGGCAAAGAGTACTCAGAGCCTTCCTCTGAAATACAACCTCCAGTACCTGATCCCTAATCCATGTACTTAGCAGGCCTAACATTAATTCATTTCCACGACATCTCCAATGTTCACAACAAGGCTGGGAAGAGATCTCACAACTTGGTAGGGCAGTGGAATAGGTAGCCCTCCAGATGAGGTTGCACTTCAACTCCCATCAACCCTTCATCAAGTGTGAAGGATCATGGGAATTGTTTCAGCCCAACATCTGAAAGTTCTCATGTCCCCTGTTCCTTTATCACTAGGATGATTAAAGGCATTGCACGGGTCACTTGGAAAGAGCAAAGACTGACAGGAGGGCCGCATCTGTTGTTACGGTGTCTAGCATGTTCAGCACTTAGGAGGTGGCAGCTGCTTCTGTAAGGGCTTCTGCTTATCCCCACCTCTGCCACTAATGCATGGACCTCGTTCTGCCTCACTGCTGTGGCATCAAAATTGGAGAACTTCTAGATGCCCTCATGGTTCCTGTGTGACCCTTTATTCAACTAATCTCCCCACTGGACACCACTGCCCTTGAATAACTACGGCTACCACAGACATGGTGTGTCTGAAATCAAGCTTTCCAGCGTAGCATTCTCAGAGGCACAAGTGTATTAAACAGAAATTGAGCATAACATCAAAGATTACCTATTTAATACATCTAAATTCTGACTGATCCTAAGTCCAACTTAGATTGAGTCTGACTGACTCTCCTGACATCTCTAACTCCTCCTCCTGTCAAACACAGCAGCTTTTTGAAAAAAATCCTCAGACACTCAGCCAGTCACCAGTCACTCCTAACATTCCATTCTCTCAACCTCTCCCAGCAGATCCTAATCTTACAACATATACCACACATGGATTACATAACAAGACTTATGACAACCCTGACGCAAACCTATCGTGGGCTTTTCTGGGGCTGATAGTATCTGATGTGCCCAAGATCACCCAGTGGGTTTCTGTGGACAAACATGGAATCAAACTCTGCTCTCCAGAGTTATAGTCCAGGGCTTAAATCACTGTAGCATACCGGCTGTCTTACATATTTCACTTTAATTTATCTGATTTAATGCAACATTTTCTACACACAAGTCCAGAACATCACATTTCACCTTCTCTCATGCTGGTAGGGATAGAGAAAGAAAGTTGGTTCACCATGGGAACTGGGCCCCAAGGTTTCCTCCATTCCCTTTCTCACAGGCCACAAGGATCCTTTGAACCTATCAATCCTTAACTAGTGATCAAGGATAACGATTTCTTGTTCTCTCCACAGACGGATTGGTTGGCATGGCAATTGTCGGTGGCATGGCGCTGGGTGCAGCCGGGCTGGCTGGTCTCATTGGCTTGGCCATCTCCAAATCGAAATCATAACAGGCTTGGTTTGGGCAGAGCGAGGGAGAGGCGCTTCCCTCTCTGCTGAAGCGGCTTGGCCCAGCAGTTGACCGTCTAACCCTTTGGAGAAGCTGAAGGGTGTTTAAAAATGCTCACCAAAAGATACTAACCCGACTGATTTCTGGACTTCTGTTCTCCTCATGACTGATTGGCTGCCACATTTACATGGTCAGAATGGCAGTTCGGCTCTGACAGCCCAATCGAAGATTGACCAGTAGCAATATGGGTGTTTGTATGTGTGTAGTTGTTGGTGGGTTGCCTGTAGGTCTTAGAAGCTGAGTCTCCTGTACAGTAATCCAGGTTTAAGTCTACAACCTAACCTTTACCACTTTAACATAGGTGCAAGAAGGCACAGGAGTTCTCCTTCTCCATTACCTCCATTTGCCCTCTCTTGTTCTTATCACCCAAGACTAAAGCTGCCAAACTGTTGGGAATGGGAAGCATTTGGAGAAAACTAAAATAAGGCTGTTCTTTTCTGAGAAGCTGGGATATATTCTGGTGTGTAGAGTGGAGCTTAAAGGACCTTGAGCAAACCAAGTTTTCCCTGCCTGGATCATGGTCTTTCCTCTCCCGGCCAATCCACTTTCTCATATGCACTTTCTCTCCCACCCTTTGCTCCCAGTCAACCTCCACATGCTATGGAAAAAGCACATGTTATGGTAACGTGTGTACACAGTCACGTTTTAAGCTTCATTGACCCTTGGTCCCTTAGAGCCTTCCTCCTTGCAGCTTGCTATGCAAACTTTTATTTCAGTCGTTCCACCCCTTTCTTTTTTTCTTTTTCTTTTTTTTTAATTTGGTGGAGCTAGAAGAATGAGAGGGATGCCAATGCAAGGATTAGTCGCAACTGCCTTGTCTTAACAACGGACATGTAGGAAGTGCAGAGGAAGGACCAGAAGTTGAAGCTGCCTTATATTGTATTTTGTTTGCTTCTGAGCTGATGTCACAGTGTTATGATGAACATTCACAATATTGGAAGTATTGCTTTTCCTCTCTTCTCTGATAATTTAATTTCTCTGCTCCTCTAATATGTGCTTTAATATTCTTCCTCTGGCCGGTACGAGGCAGGAATGTGAATAAACAAGATGATGTACCTGGGAGAGGCTTGGACAGTCTTGATTTCGACCACTTAGGATTTGACAGTATAACCCCTGTCCTCCAGATCATTGCAGGCAGTCATCCTGTTTTGATTGTCAGCTGCAGATAGTGTTTTATACTCCTGGGCATTTGCCAGGATCTTCCTCCAGTAATAAACACCTGATAGCTTTCCTTGAACTCTGGATCCTTGGCAGCAATTTGCTCCTTAATTGCTATAAGTTAACTCATGCCAACTGTGGCAAATAACCAAAACTGATCTTCAAGAATGGAAAGATGAGTAGTTTCGCAAGGCAGGGGTGGTGCTGCTAGTAACTGTTGAGACTAGGAAATGCTGCTGTTTACTACGGGTGAACATGCCTGCTGGCGTCTTAATAACCCTCTCTCGGCCCAGTGAGTATTGAGGTCTCTGAAACAGCCTTTGGACTGAAATGAGCCACTTGTTTTCACTCTTTTTCCCCAGTTCTGTCCACAGAGTTGCTGAGCTAGTGCAAGCCAAGCAGTTCCTGGTTTGGGAGGGCCTTTTTCCCCTTTCTGGAGCTGATGCAAGTTTGGATGAAACCTGAAACTTTGTATTGCAGCAGTCACTATATAGATATTTTCAAATTCCCTTTACTGAGTCTCAAGAGCTTTGAAAAGTTTGGAATTTTTTGGACGATCCAGTAGGCACATAACACTTGCTTCAGAAATTTCTGACACTTGGAATTTCAAAGGGAAGGCCAGGTATCAGCTACCTGGGCAGAGATGTCATATCCAAGTAGTCCTCTTCCGTAGCAGTACTCGCAGGCTTCTCAGAGCCTTTACCTTGAGCAGAGCTACTAAAAAGTTACTTTTTTGGTTATGCTGGCTTGGGATTTTGGGAGTAGTAGTAACAAAAATGTTAATTCATTAGCTCTGATTTTAAGTAGTGGATGGATGCTACAGTATTGATACATGTTACCAGATGCATTTGAGGCAACCTGTCTGAGATTCATTCTGGAGAATATTATCCTCAAGAATGTGACTAATTTAGTTTCCATTCATTTTACACAGTGTGATCTAAGTATGACTAAGTCTGATCCAACCCTTGGTCAGGAAGTATGTATAATCTGGACCTCCCCCCCAAAAAACCTCCCAAGGCTCACAGTAGATTACACAACTTGGAAACCAACATGTCAAACTGAGATAAGGTATATATATTTCTAGTTTCTACAAATTATCACTCTCCTTTTCCAAAGAAGTGGCAGCCAGCATTGCAAGGTCTCCACCAGGTCACCAATAATTTCCCCTGTCAACAGCTGCACTCAGCAGATGATAGCTCTCAAAAGCTTTGCCTGTTAATGTTTTTGCTAGTGGGGCTTCACATGAAGAGTATTCTGTGTGGGTCACCTGACGTAACTAACCAGGCCTATGCTGCTGTTGCGCGTCGTCAAGTCATTTCTGACTTACGGCACCCTTGAGGTGAACCTGTCATTGGCTTTTCTTGGCAAGGTTTGTTCAGAGGGAGTTTGCCAGCGCCTTCCTTTGAGGCTAGAGTGTATGACTTGACCAAGGCCACCCAAGTGGATTTCCAGGGCTGAGCAGGGATTTGAATGATGGTTTTCCAGACTCCCAGTCCAGTGCTTAAACCACTGGCTCTCTAGACCAAGTCTACATATATGCAAACTGAACTAGACGCATAAACTTGGAGCAGGGAAAAAGCCAAGTGACAATAGACATTTGAAGTTAAGATCTCTCCCAGCCATGGACAAACAGGAGGTAGAAACAGAACCAACAGTGGACTCAGTCAGGCCCATATGCACATACACCTTATTATGGTTATAGATCAGCCTGGTCCCAGTACTTCTGGCTTTGTTCCTTCCGTCTTCCTAACTGTAGCAACAGCACTTCAGCACAGCCACTCATGGTTCCTTGATCAAGATCCTATGTGTGGGCGGTGTAGAATAAATCTCTGATTGTGGAGCTCTTGTGCTAAGCAACCCATCTACTGAATGGTATAGTTGTGCAGCTTCGGAGATGAAAACCGGGCTACATGTGGCCAAGCAACATTGGAGTGTGTTCAAGATGACAAGAACAGACAAATGAAGAGACTGCAACAGCTTACTGTTGCCTGAGCCTACTGGGAAGGACAAGATTTCACCCTCTTCTCTATCCTTTGCCAAGTTGATTGAGTGCAAACTACTTTTGAACTACTTTGCAGCAATTAATGTAAGCTGAGGACTTTTTTCTGACTTGCCCTCACCTTTCCTTCTCTGACAGAGATTGCCTGCAGTGTGGCATTCAAATTTCTTTTCTCCCCTTTTCTCCCAAACTGCTCTTGCTGCTGTTGCTGGAGATGGTGGCTAGGAATGAATCAAAACATATTCTAGCCAAAAGGGGAGGGCATAGTGAAATTTCACTTTCTTTCCCCACCAGAAGCAGTTTGGCGAATGAGACAAATTTTAACAACAGGTTTGGCTTGGGTGAACTAGTGAGAACCAGCTGAATGACACCACTGCATTGGTGGTAGGAACAGTTTAGATGTTAGGATTTGAAACTGAGCTCTCTATATGGTGAGTATACAGGGTTGTCATGTGAAATAAATGACCAAGCACCTGTGACTTTAACAACTGTGTAGAAAAGGAAATTTCAGCAGGTAACGTTTTGCTTGCATGACCTTGTCCCTTATTTTACCTGGCAGCCCTGTAAGGTGTATAAAGCAAAATAAATAAATAAATAAAAAAATCTAAATGCAGTGTGAAATTGCTTTTCCCCATCTCCTTGTCATTATGTTCTTATCTATGCTTTATGTTTAAAGATGTCAAGCCATCTGTATCTTCTAGAGATACAGAGATACAAAGTATTTCCCTTTGACAGTGGTTCAACAAAGTAAGACATTGAAAGCCCTCTTGGCTTATGTAGGTGGGCTTATGTCATCTTTTCTCGTAAGAAACTGCCTACTGTGGATTACCGGAATAAATGTAAATGTTGTTCACATTCATTTAATAACAAATCTAATTTATACATTTTCCTCCTTTCATAAACCTGTCACCAAGTTGATGTTCAGCTACTGTGTCTAAATTTTGCATAGGGTTTCTCACCGACCAAAGTCTGCTGAGAAAAGAATGCCAGCCAAGGAGGAAATACCTGATCTCAGCTTCCTTACACCTAAAACCTGCTTAAAGGATTTTCAGTTTAGTGGTGCCTCTTCTCCTACTTTCTTTTGACCTTGAAACATGCTTCAGTGGGGTGTAAAAACACAATACTGAAATGGTTCTCTTTATGATATCCTGGATAACTTGCCCACCACAAGCTTCACTCAGAGTTAAACAGCAGTGTTTATTTGTAGCATAGCAAGCAACACAACACACTTTGTTTGAAGTTGCCGAGACTAAAGGCACACATAGTGGTTACAGGTTTTATACTTTCCATACAAATTTAGGCCTGCAAAGCCTAAATCGGGGAGGATCATTAATCTCACATCATCCCACCAAGTTAGATATTTTCCCAGGCACTCAGTTGTCTATACATCTTTCATCCTTGAGGCAGGAACATCTTCCTGTCTTCTTATCTTTGAGTATTGCCAGTTCTCATAACACTTTGTAGATACTTTCTCATTTTTTCCCCCTCTGATCTTCTCCACTTTGACCTGATGCATTGTAGCAGCGAGCAATAAAGCAGTTAACCATTTGATGCCCTGGAATACATTTGCAAGCTTCAATCAATACAATCTGCAGTCAACAATTGGCAATTGATACTTCGTAGCTCTCTTACGGACTCTAGCCACGCCTAAGCTAGTGGATCTATTCTGATACATGTTGTAATACAAATCCAGCAAATGCTTATGACAGGAACCATGTATCCTGACACCCTTTTCTGACCTTTAGGGGCCTTGTTTGTATAATAGCTGAAACATGCTTCCAAAGAGTGTTGTTTGGATCTCTCTTGCAGAGGAGTGTGACCGAGAACTGTTAAACCACTAGGTCTATCCATGCTACTAGCTTATCTTGAGGTTTTAATGCTGGTTATCCAAGAGCATTGGCAAAAGAATGGCTCATATGTGCTTTCTGTGATGTTGTAGTGGGACCAGAGTTTACAGGGCTGAAATGAGGGGACTTCTTGATTAATAGGATGAGCTCATTATTTGAAATCTTCATCAGGCTTCACTTTCTCCCCTAAGCTTAACTGCAGTCTTCACAGAATCAAGAAGGAGGCAAGGATTTTCTGAATAGCAGTGTATCATTGTGAGGTATCCCAGCTATAATGCAAAATATTTGGGGGATAGTGATGTATTGATCCTGAATGGGTAGTCAAGGCCCATTAGCTTGACAAAAGACCTGCTGGAGATGAATGTGGCTGGAAAATTCCTAGAATGGGTTTACAGATAGTGGATCAATACAGCTGGGTGTTTTTGGACCCTCAATGGGGCAGTAGCTATGATGAGAATGTCTGCTTCAGAGTTTACCACTGGTCATCAAAGTGTTAGATTCCTAAAAGTACAGGTATATCCCTCCTTTTATAATCTGGGCCAGTTTCATGGGGTTCACTGGCAGCTCCTATCACACTTACCTGAGGCCCTTTCACATTACACAGTTATAGTGCTATGATTTCACTTTAACTGCCATGGTAGCCATGTTTAAATATTTGAAGAGATGCCATGTAGAGGAAGGAGAGGGCTTGTTTTCTGCTGCTCCAGAGACCAGAACAAGGAGCAATGGATTCAAGCTGCAGGAAAGGAGATTCCACCTGAACCTCAGGAAGAACTTCCTGACAGTCAGGGCTGTCCGGCAGTGAAATATGCTGCCTCGGAGTGTGGTGGAGTCTCCTTCCTTGGAAGTTTTTAAGCAGACGCTGGATGGCCATCTGTCAGGAGTGCTTTGAGGGTGTTCCTGCATGGCAGGGGGTTGGACTGGATGGCCCCTGGGGTCTCTTCCAACTCTACATTTCTATGATTCTATGGTTCTGTCCTATGGAATCCTGGGATTGGTAGTTTTAGAGACAGGCATTAAAATTTTCAGTCAGAGAACTCTAGTACCTCACCAAACTACAAATCCCAGGATTTCATAGAACAGAACCATGGCCCTATAACTGTGTAGTACAAATGGACTCCAGACTTAGGATCCCATTAGATTCACCAAGGTTGCTGAATTGCCCCTTCAGACCATTTCCCCCAAATTTGTTGCTCTTAGGGAAACATTTTTACAACGTTCCTCCTTGTTTTTGTGCTGTTTCTGTTAATGCTGGACTGTCCATACAGCCCAACATTGGCACTCTATTCAGAGCTTGGGAAAGTTGCCTTTGGGGTACTATAGCTCCCAGAATTTCCCAACCAGCATGACCATGAGTGGGATAGCACAACCATCAGTGGCAACAGAGATCAAGTTAATGTTTTATTGTACCTTTCTTCTCATAAGCCAGCCTCTTTGGCAAGCAGGGTAGCTGACCTGGGAACTTAAAATGGGTGACTAATCTGCAATAAATGATTTTGCGGACATCCCTTCCTTTTGTTGAACACTGCTTAAGAAGAATGGCAAGGGATCATTCTCTCTGTGATTATATCACGGGAGGTAAGCAGATTAAATATAAGGAGAAAAGACCTCGATTGGAAAGAATGTTCTAGTGATAAGAACATTCGGGTAGCAGTGCAAGATTACAAAACTGGTTCCCCTTTTTCTCTCTCTTTCCCCATAAACAGGCGATGGGTTGACCTGTTGGGGCAGTTTTAGGTGTGACTGATTCTTAATAAAGAGTAACTGAGGCTGCCTTGTTCTTTCTCCCCTTTCAATTTCCTCCCCTCATAATCCAGTTTTTCGACAAAGACTTTGGCCAGCAGTTGATTTTTACTTCCAGCCTGCTAATAGGATACTGTTCTCAGGATATGGACGAAAGCTGTGTGATTTGGGATTTGTGGGTTGCCTATGAGCCACCAAGCCCCACTGTGGCCCTGAAGGCCCATTTTAGCCCATGCTGAAAATAAATCTGCCAAAAAACCCAAAAAAACAAAAACAAAAAAACAACCCCGAAAAACCAGACCAAAACTTCTTGCTCAGAAGCCAGAGGATCACATTTAAATGCCTGCAATAGTTTTCTTCCCCCCCCAGGGAAAGTAATGGAAGTAATGGGAAGGCCACTTCCTATTTTGAAAAATAGCAGTTGGGCACACTGAATTGAGGTATGTGAAAAAGGAATGGGCTGCCAGGCACTCCCAGACCCTTGGCAGCTTCTCAGCCCTGTACTATGGCATATATAGCTATAGCGAAGGAGTGCAGACAGAGGCCCTTTTCACACAGGGCAATTGAAACGGTGCAGAGCGACCTCCGACGGAGGTCTTCTGCACCGTAGAGTGGACTGGGGCGGACTACTTTTTGTAGTTCGCAGCTCAGTCCGCTCCGAAGCAACTGGAACTGGTTGCACAGCTTGCTTTTTAAAAACCTCTTTTAAGAGGTTTTTAAAAAGCACGGAGCGCGTGACTCCGTGTTGCTCCGTCGCTGCACTCCGGTGCAGATTTGTAGGCACACACTAGTGCATGCCTGCAGATCTGCCGGGGGCGGGCTTTAGGCTGGCGAGCTTGTCCGGTCGGTGGAGAGCCTCCACCAACGGGAAGCCGCCATTTTGGACGCTGGAGCAGTGTGGAGCGATGAGCTCGCACTGCTCCTTGTCCCGACGGACTCGCCCGGACGCTGAAGAAGGTCTGGAAAGGGCCAGAGTCTGGGAAGAACAATGGAAAGTCTTCCATGCCACCTGAGGCCATTGTTTCACTCCGCCTAATGGCACTGCCGGCCCTGCTTATTCCACTGTGGCACAGTTTGATTGTCCTGTTCTATAGTATCCATTTCTCTTGGGCCATTTCCACATTAGATTGTTATAGTGCTATTATTCCACTTTCAACAGCCTATGGAACCCTGGGATTTGCAGTTTAGGGAGGGGCCTTAGGCCATTAGTTTAGGGAGGGACCTTCCACTTTCAACAGCCTATGGAATCCTGGGATTTGCAGTTTAGGGGGGGCCTTAGGCCATTAGTTTAGGGAGGGGCCTTCCACTTTCAACAGCCTATGGAATCCTGGGATTTGCAGTTTATGGGGGACCTTAGGCCCCTCCCTAAACTGCAAACCCCAGGATTCCATAGGCTGTTGAAAGTGGAATAATAGCACTAAAACAGTCTAGTGTGGAAATGGCCCTGGACTCAGAGTGAAATTGTGAATGTTCTCTTGTTCATTCTTTCTCAAGCTTCTCTGAGTTATCTTGAGTCAAAGGATGTAATACAATTCTCTTGTGGAAGATCTCACCACTATATTGCACTTCAGTGCTTTACCTGAAGCCACATTTCCATAATAAACTATGGGCCATTTCCGCACTCCACTGTTAAAGTGCTGTTGTTTCATTTTAAACATCCTGTGGAATTCTGGGGTTTGTAGTTTACTGAGGCCAAAGAGTTCCCTGGCTGAGGATTCTAAATGCCCCTCCATAAACTGCAAACCCCAGGATTTCATAGGATGCTGAAAGTGGAATAATAGCACTATAACAGTGGAGTGCGGAAGGGCCCTATGTTTTCTGATGGGACTCATGGCATGGACTGTCCAACATTTCACAGATGAAAACTGGAGCCAAGCAAAATCAGAGTGTGGTCAAGATGTCAACAATTATCAATGAGGAAGAACAGAGAGGCTCGGAGGGGCTGCAGCAGTTTGCTTTTGCCTGAGCTAACCGTAGAGGGCAAAATTCCACCTCTCCTCTCCCCTCCCCTCCATCTGCTTAGTTAATGGAGCACAAACTACTTTTACACTCTGAACTCAGTTTGGAGCAACTGGTGTAAGCTGAGGACAAAGGAGAAAAGTGGGAGGAAGAGAAAGAAATTGGGACATTTTGAAAGCAGCTGAAAAAGTGGGATGGCAGAAGATTAATTGGGACTGCCCCTGGCAGATTCAGACAGCTGGAGGATATGATGATGTAGGGGTAAATTTTGAGGTACAGGTGCTCAATGTGACAATCTGCACAGTTGGACTCTAAAAAATAAAAATCTCAAAATGCAGAGCCGTGTTGACCTGCACCAATGAACCAGCTCTGGCAGATTCCCTCTTTCTGGGAGTAGGCTTTTTTTTAGAGCTAATGGGTCTTAATTGCCCATTCAAAAACTAAGCCACTTCACTTGCCATGGTGCTCTTTAATGGACTTTTTAAAGAGTCCATTAGTCTGTATAGTTGGGTTGTAACCTAAATACCCTAAAGGTGCCAGATCCCATCTGATCTTGGAAGCTAAACAGAGTAATCCTTGGTTAGTACTTGGATGGGAGACTACCAAGGAATACCAGATCCTACAGGCTATATTTCAGAGGAAGAAACTGGCAAAACAACCTCTGAGTATTGCTGGTTTAAGAAAGCCCTACAAAATTCATGAGGTTGCTATAAGTTGACAGGTGACTTGAAGGCATGTGGACACATAACAGTGGAGGTTTCTTACCTGCTTTTCCATGAAATGGTAAGGCTTTTTATATCAAACAAAAGAAGGTGCAAGTGGGAGCAAGCTGATGAAACAGCTGGACAATTCAGTGGAATCGACATGGGGGAAATAGCTTTGGAAAAGAAAAGAAGGAGGAAACGATAAAATCTGTTTGAATGTCCTCCCTAATCTTACTGAAATGTTGTTTGCTGAGCACGCAGCATCCTGCTTTACTGATAAAACTGAGTGTGCACATGAGTTGGATTCTGTTGAATGGTACATTTTGGAGCTTCCAAGTAATACTTTATTTAAACATAACAAGAGAAGTTTTTCTTTTAACTTTATATGCTTCCGAAATAGGTTGGCTGTATCTTCTTCCAGCACAAGCCAAGCTTTTTAATTCATGGGATTATTCATTTGTGTCTTTAAAAGGCAAATAAATGAATATAAATCAACAAGTGAAGTTTTCCCCTTCTTGTTTTTCTCTCCATGCTGAGAAAAAGTGTATGTAGTGTGTTATGGATAGCACACACTTATGGCAGTTTACTTCCACTTTAACTTTCATGGTTCCATCCTACAGGATCTTGGAATTTCTAGTCTAGAGAAGCAGATCTTTGATGCAGTAGTTCACAGGAGTGTGAACTAGAAAAGGCAGATCTTTGATGCAATAGTTCATAGGAGTGTGAACTAGAAATCCCAAGATTCCATAGGATGGAGCCATAAATGTTAAAGTGGTACCACAGTGCTAAAACTGTGCAATGTGGATGCACTCCTGTAAGTTTTCATCTCTGGAAAGTGATCCTCTTTAAGAGATGAGGGATATTATACAAGTGTGTCTGTTATATTCATCCATGAAATGTGTGTGCATGGGTATATTACTGGTGCTCCAGATGAGGCAGGCTCAGTGAGATGTCCAGCCCCTTCTACTGAGGAAAAGGTCCCAATTTTGTTCCATTAAGCAGAATGACTTCTTCACAGGTTTTTACAACACAATCTCAAATTAGTCACAACTACAGTCTCTTAAAACATGTCACCTCCCGGCTGTGTTGGACTACTTTCTATCCTATAGAATCCTGGGGTTTGTGGTTTAGGGAGGGGCATTGAGAATTTTCAGCCAGAGAACCTTTTGGCCTCAGTAAACTACAAACCCCAGAATTCCATAGGATGTGGAATAAAAGCGGTGTAATAGTACAGTGAAGAAAGGCCCTGAGTTGAAAATGCAGAAAAGTTTGTGCTCAAGTCAGCAGGGAGGAGAGAAGAGGCCAGTAGGCTCAACCAAGAGCAAACTGCTGCAGGTTCTCCTAGCTTGTGTGCTCTTTCTCATGAATAACTTCAGCCATCTTGATCACACTTTGCGGTTGCTTGGCCTTGTGTCCTCATTTTCATCTGTAAAATGATGGAGGGTACCCAAATCCCATCCTACTTGAGATTGCTGAAAGCAGCCCTGTAATACTCCAACAAAACCATATTGGGATCTCCCAGTCAGGCTCTGACCCTGATTAACTTTCGGCAAGATTGTTCCATCATCTAATGTTGGACTATGCCCTAAGTCTGGGCATCCAGGCCTGTGGCTTGGGGCATCTGTTCAGGAATGTGTCATGTGCTCTTGCCCTAGGCTTGATTGATCTCTGGAACGTCCCACAGCCTGCCCCATGCTGGGAGATAGTCAGCACCAGCAGCTCCCATTTCCAAGCTGCGTGGGAGCAGTGGCCTCCTGCCAGGACTGCAATCTTTTTACCTGATACTGCTGGGCAAGCTGTCTCAGCTGCCAGGAGTGGGAGTTCAGGAATCTTCTGTGTCTTGCATCTTCCATGTCTCATGAATGGTCTTCTGGAACAGCACAGTGGGCACAAACTGAGTCACCTCCTACCCCTGGATCTCATCCCAGGTGTACTTCTTAACCCTTGGACTTGAAAAAAAAAAGTTGAATAAAAGGATTGAGGTTTCTTGCAGAGGTCATACCCAGTCTGCACCAGGTGGAGGTGGGCATAGTTGTTGGCATCAGAATGTGGTATCCTCAGCATTTCCATATTTGCTCTTTTTAAAGATAGTCCCAAGTTTCAAGTCCCTGTGAAGATTTGTTTTGAAAGTAGGTAATTTGAAGCTCACAATGAAATCCAGGGGTTTAGTGGTTTAAGCATTGGTCTCCAAGCCTGGAAACCAGGGTTTGATTCCCCTCGCAGCCATGGAAACCCACTGGGTGACCTTGGGCACGTCACACACTCTCAGTCCCAGAAAACCCCGCAATAGATTCACCTTGGGGGTGGGGCACAATGAAAGTACTGTCTCCAATAAGAATTTTGTCCTCCCCCATAAATTTTTCCTTTAGTCCCCAAATTTCTAGCATGGTAGTAACTTAAAACTTCAGCTGAGACTTTAGAAGTAGAATTTAGGCATCCAGAGAAAAGGCACAGGCCTTTGCTGTTTTAAGTTACTGTGTTTCTAAACTGAATGTAACAAAATTCTAGGTGTGAATAATTGTCAATTTCTCACTCTCTACAAGGCTAGAAAGTTGGGGAATAAAGAAAAATTTAATCTAAGGAGCAGAATTCTTATGGGAGGTGGTGCCAGTTCCTCCATTTTGCCTCCCTGTAGCTGTACCCTTGATGAAATCCCACTGTCTTAAGATAACCTGACTATTCTCCTTCCATGGCCAATGAGTATACAATTTTGCATTAGAAGCCCCACCAAACAGCCTCATAAAGCTAGAATTGTGCTGCTTTTGGACTACAGCTCCCAGAAGCCCTTGCCAGGATAGCCAGTGGTGAAGAATGCTGGGAGTTGTAGGCCAGCAACATGAGAGACAACACTTCCCACCTGTGGCAGAAAGGGTTGAGTCCAGATTTAGCCCTGTGTAGAGCAAATCAGTGGGACCTGGAGTTAAATGTGAAGAACATACTTACCACTGATTTCACTGAGTCAACTCTAAGTCTGGTTCTAGACTAGTTTAGAAACTGGACCATTCAAACCTCATCCAAAAGATGCACCTGGCCATACTGGAGTGGTGGGGGAGAGGTAGCTTTCTAGATGTCGTTGGACTGCAAACCCCATCTGTCCTAAGCAGCCTGGCCAGTGACAAGGGCTGATGGGAGCTACTGTCCAATAATCTCTCAAGAGTCTCACTTTATCTCCCGGCTGAGTGAACGGGGTTGCCAGAGGCCTGCTGTGTTGAGTCAATGGCCATTTCTGCACCACACTCTTTTCAACCTCCTATGGAATCCTGGGATTTGGAGTTTAGGGAGGGGCATTTAGAATTCTCAGCCAGGGAGCTCTTTGGCCTCCGCAAACTATAAACCCCAGAACTCCACATGCTGTTGAAAGTGGAATGATAGCACTATAACACTGTAGTGTGGAAACGGCCGGTGACTTTCAACTGACACGTTCAGGTTTGGGCTGCCAGGGGTGGGGAGGGGAGCAATTTGCACCCACGTTCCCCACCCTGCCTGCCAACGGAAGGTCTATTTGGGGCCCCCTCCCTCTCCGAGAGAATGTGCCAGAGTCCCCCACTTCACCCATATCGTGTGGCCTTTTGCTTCTCCCAGGATGAAGCACCTCGTGTGTGTCCTCGTTGACAGTTCTGGCTGAGCGGGTTCAGCCGATAACAATAGACCCCTTGTCAGGAGGTGCCAGGTTGGTGGGTCAGTGGCGGTCAGCCGCGTAGCTTATATTGTTGTCTTTCCGTCATGGGCTTTCCCAAAGAGCCGCGACGGAGGGCTCGGTTTCTGTCAGGCGGATGGGCCGCGCCTTCGGCTCCAAAGATAACGACAGCAGTAGCCGTGGCAGCAACAGTTACCACAGCATTGGAACAACAGCAGCCATAGTTGCTCGGAGTAGTTACGGCAACTGTCTGCAACCATTGCAGCAGAGCTTGGGAAGTTACTTTTTTAAAAAAGTAGTAACATAGGCCTGCAAAAATTGAGAGTCATAAAAACTTTTTTAAAAACATGTATGCAGGTTTTATAGGAATTTGGCACTCTAAATCCGAAAATGGCCTCAGATTTGCTCCCTCACATACAGTTCTCTTCAGGACTTACTTTGATATTTTTATGTGGTAACTAGTGTATATACCTGGTGTTGCCTGGGATTTTATTTTCTCATAGGTAATAGATGTTAGAAAGGTCTGAGATCCTGTGTCTCTAATTCCCCAAACTGTCTTGTCCAGTACCTGTAACTTTTCCCCATATTCCCCAATCCAATCTGTATTCAGAGTTACTAACATGCAGACGTTGGGTTCCTGAAGGAATACAGTGCCCTCCCCCTTGCTGCTAAGCCTTGTCTCCATAGCAGCCGGCCTATTTAAGACAGACACGGTTGACCGAGGCCCAAGAGCTCTCTGGCTGAGAACTCTAAAGGCCCCTCTCTAAACTGCCGACCCCAGGATTCCATAGAATCTTCTCGGGCAACCAATCATACGAGGACTTTGCCCGCCTGACACAGACAAACAAACTTTGGCCCTTTCCGCACGAGGCGAGTGAATCGCTCCGTGCCGTCACTCTCCGGTTCTTCTTGGATCGAAGCAACGCGGACTCTCCCTTAAGCCCTTCTGCGGGGCTCCTCCGTTTGGTCCAGGGGGAATCGGAGCAGTGCGAGGTCTGTAGATCCGCACTGCTCAGACTTACAAAATGGCGGCTTCCTGTTCTTCGTGGGCCTGGACCAACCGCTGACGCTGGCCACGCCCACAGCCCGCCCTCCGCTGATCGCGCGAGCCTGCGCATCTGCACAAGTGAGGAGGAACGCAATGGCGCGCTCCAGAAGACTGAAAGACTGGATTTTTCTGGTCTTCACTTAGCGCGCCGGAGGACCATTGGGTGCGTTTTGGATCGGACTGAGGTGCAGAACTAAGGTAAATAGTCCGAACCTAGTCCGATCCAAGGTGCGGACGACCTCCGTGACAGGACGCCTTGGCCCGTTTTAACTTCCTGGTGCGGAAAGGGCCTTTGACTTTTATATATTAGATATGTGGGTTTTAAAAAAACTTTATTGATTTTATACTCTTATGTTTTGACATATGACTGGATGAAATTAGTCGTGAAAGATTACCACACAAAACCTATTTTGTGGCCAGTTCTGAGTATGTTTATTTACGGACGCTATAAAACTTTATAAAACACTTTAATTTCCTGATATGAAATACGTTCAAAAGCAATAAAAGAAATCACACTGGAACATCAGCGTCTGCACTTAATCAAACCAGAATAACAACTGAACTGATAAAATATCCAATTTGTGAAAGGACTGTGTGGGGTATGACATTTTTATTGTGTTTTTTGAAATCAGCACTCAAAAATAAAATGAAAACAGCTACAATATTGGGAAAAAAAGGGTTTTCTTTCATTGCAGACCTATGTTTGTTCCCATTGCTTCTTATAGTGTTTCTGAGGTAACCCACTGCCTTTCCTGATCCCAGTGCTGTGAAATTAACTGATTAGTCTGAGGCCATTTCTGCACCTTACCTGTTCCGGCCAACATCCCGTCGTGATCCCGGCAGTGGGTTTGCCGGGATGGGAGTGCAACCGAATGTCCCCTTCTGCACCCAGCTGGCTCCCTGCGGAAGGAAGCGCAAGCGACACACTCCTTCCTTCCGCAGTACAACTGGTCTCTTTCCTGTGCTGTGCTGAGGAAAGAAGCACATGATTGTGATTGTGATCATGCGATTTCCTTGGCAAGATTTGTTCAGAGGGACTTTGGCCTGTTGCCTTTCTCTGAGGCTGAGAGAGTGTGACTTGCCCAAAGTCACTCAGTAGTGTTTTTTTTTTTTGGTAAAGTGGGGATTCAAACCCTGGTCTTCAGAGGCACTGTCCAACGCCCAGATTGTACTGAACAAAATTTGACTCCAAATCTAAACTCAGGGATGCAAGCATTGAGGCTTTGGGGTCAAGGCAGTGGAATTTGGCCTTCTGTAGACTTGAAACCCAGAAAAATAGCCAGGAGTTATATAATGTGGCTCTGTACTGTGTCCCATTACATAACATGATTACATATTATATATCCCCCTGGACTGCCATTCTTAGGAAGAAAGGCAGAGTGTAAATCCAGTATGCAACTAACCAACTAACACTGCTGGGGTGGATTGCCTGGAGGATTTGTAGTTTGGGAAGGTCCTTAGAAAATTCTGTAGAAAGACACTAGAGTTCATAGTAGGGAATTCCAAATCCCTCCCCAAACTACAAATTTTAGGATTTCAGAGGGTAGAACCATGACAAACCGGCATGAAACCGATGTAAAGGTGTAGTGCAGATTGGTTGGCATGGAACAACAACTATGTATCAGTTGCTAATTTCAACTGTTTTCTAGCTCCTCTCCCTGACTTGTTACTTTTAGTTTTGGATTATACGTGTCAGAGCTGTTTCCCATCATGATCATGTCAGAGCTTAGAGCTGTTAGTACAATTTCCAGAACCTCCCATGTCCATGCTGGCTGGGACCTCCAATCCTGGGACTTGTCATCCTCCCCAAAGTACCTTTACCCTTATCTGGAGATGGCAGTGTGTTTGCACACAGGGTGATGAGCATTTAATGACCCTCCTGGCCTGGCTCCTCCCAACTTCCTTTTCGTTTGTCCCTCTGGAAGAGTGGGGGGAAAATTCCGATACCAGTCCTTACACTGATCGGAAAGAGAAATTTAATAGCACTCCGGAGAGCAATTATTTCAGTTTTTTACCCATGTACAGAGAGAAAGAGGAGATCGTCCTCCCTGGCTGAGAAGAGCATGTTGTGCTACTAAACGTCACTGGAGATGCATACCTTGGTTTTGTTCTGAGGAAATCAAGGCCCACAAAAAACCAATTAAAATTAAAAGGGGATGCAAAGCAAGGCCTGGAGGAAAACAGGAAGGGAGAGGCTGGGACGAGTGTTGGGGTATGTATGTGTGTGTCCATATGGACAAAGGGAGCAGAGAGGCTGGTTGTGCATAAAACAGGCCTGAGAGATTGGCTGTGGAGGAAACTGAAAATGGCATTTGCTCCCTTCACTCATGGAAAAAAACCGGGCTGCGTGTTTGCCAGTAGCTGAGACGCAAAGAAGGAAACAAGCTGGTAAATGGCCTGCCATGGATGGGAAACCTGTCGCCACAGATAGAGGCCTTATTGTATGGTGTTTATGTGCGAGAGTTAATTAATAAGCTGCCAAGTGGAAATATCCCATCACTCTTCTATAGGAACAAAAGAGCAAACAAAAGAGAGGAAAGAGAGCAGCTTGACATGCCCAATTTGGGGTGTGTGTGTGTCCCGTCCCTCCCTGCCGTCAACCCCTCTTCAACTCTGTGTGTGTGTGTGTGTGCGCGCGCGCGCGCGTGTATGTGCATGCAGGCAATATATAATACTCTCATTACAAGCATTGACGTATACTGGGAGACAGGGGTGCCTGCTGAATTTGGATCCACCCCCTCTGCGTGTGGCTGTGATCATATGCACATTTTTCGAAAAGTAAGCAAAATGGGGCTTTCTCCTCAGCAGAGAGGCATGGGATTGTGCAGACTATATGCAACATCTGAACCAAAATAAAGATTAGGGTGCATTCTGCGGCCCAAATTGCATATGCAAATAATTAATATTTGCATATATGCTTTTGTTTATACAGATTCTCTAGTGGTGAGAGAAACCAAGGTCAAAGCTAGAAAAACTGATAAGTTATGAAGTAGTAGATAAGAAAAATACAAATGATATTTCAGTGGGCAATAAGAGCGCAGACATAGTTGGTCTACTAACCAAGCTCCCTCATGAAAAACAGGTTTGGCCCACTTTGAGGGGTTTCCCGAAAGCATTCTGTTGGCTTAAAGGTGATATGAGACACTGGATCACAGAGAGACTGAGTCTAAACTCATAAAGCTTACTGTGCCTTCTGTGAGATTTCATGCACCCTCAGACTTTAGCAGTTTGTCAGGGGCAGTCTGGATTAATCCTCTGTCATCTCAGTTTTCAGTTACTTTTATTAAATGTCCCAGTTCTTCTCTCCTCCTCCAAGTTTCCCATTTGGTCCTCTGTTAACTTCAGTTGCTACAGACTGAACTGAAGAAGCAGAATTAGTTTGCAATCAATTAAGTCAGCAAGAAAAAGAGGAAAGGAGCCAGGTGTGGAATCTTGCCCTTCCCAGAAGGCTTAGGCAACAGCAAACCGCTGCAGTCTCTCTTGGTTTGTGTACTCTACCTTATTAACAATGTTTGCCATTTTGATTGCACTCTCACACTACCAGGCCTCATGTGTCCCAGTTTTCACCACTGAAATGTTGAAGTGTATGGATTTCATCTATGGCCTTGGCATTCTGTTGTGTGGGGTGGCCGCTTCGGGCAGCAGAATCTGAGAGGTGTCAGCAAGGTGCTACAGGAGAGAAGTGTGTGAAGTGCAGCTTGCTGTCTTCCCACAAAGCTAGCCTGCTGCCTTCTGTCTTGGTGGAAGACGCCCTCCCATGGCCAATATTGAAGAAAGATTCAACTGTCAACTTGAGGGGAAGGGGCAAAATAGTGCAACGCTTCCCAGTATGAATTCTTCCCCCCCGTGATATTTTCCTTCAGTTTCCGAGTTTATGGCACTGCATAACTTAAAACAGCAGCATTCAGAAATCCAGGTTTAGGCATCCAAAGAAAAGAGGCAGGCCAAGTGACCAAGGGAATGGGAATATGGCAAATCCCAATCCAACATCCACTTAGTGTGTATGAGTAAATTCTGGCCTAGGTGTATGCTAGGAATGAACAGTTTTCAATATCTCACTCTCTAGAATTCTTGAAATTTGGGAACTAAAGGAAAGGGGCGTGGCAGAATCCTAGTTGGGAGACAAATGCCTTCATTTTAACCCTCCCCATCGCTACAACCCCACATCAGTCAAACAGGTGTCTGTATCAGAAAGGGAAGGTAACACCATTTTGTTCTGTGCCTCAGGTAGCTAAATATCTTGGACTGGACCTGTTAATCTAACTGCTATCCTCTGCAAACCTGATGAGTATTTTTTTTTTCTGGAGTTTTTTGGAAGACAGCATTCAACCGTGTAACTCTGTACCTGTAGTCAGAAGCTCAGGAATGTGTGTAGAGTGCAGACTCTTCCCAGTTTAATCCCACTTTAATTGTTGTAGTTCCATTGTACAAAATCCTGGGACTGGTAGTTTGGTGGGGTATATGGAATTCTCTGTAAGACAGTTCTCTCTCTTATTCTCTCTGTGCACGTATGCCTTCAAGTTACACGTTGACTTATGGCAACCTCATAAATGTCATAGGGTTTTCTCAGACAAAGGAATACTGAGACCATTTCTGCGCTAGAGTGTTACAGCGCTGTGATTCCACTTTCAACATCCTATGGAATCCTGGGGTTTGCAGTTTCGGGAGGGGAAACTGCAAGCCCCAGGGTTCCATAGGATGTTGAAAGTGGAATCATAGCGCTATAACACTCTAGTGCAGAAATGGCCTCAGAGGTGGTTTGTCGTTACCTCTATATTTCCTTTGATCTGTAGCCCACAGCAGCTAGAATTCCTTGACAGTCCCTCATCCAAGAAAATTCTTGAGTTCCAAAGAATTGCAAGTGCTTTGTCAAGCAACACATCCTAGGATTCCATACGGTTGGCCCAAAGGCTGTTAAAGGGGAGCAAACTGCTATTGCTATGTAACACTCCAAGACAAGTGTAACCATGTCCTTCTCCTGCCTGGATAAACTGGGGCCATATTAAGAGGGATTTTGAAAAAATAAGAATTCTGTCATGGCCAGGAGATTCCCTGTGAGCACTACTTGCTTCAGGGTTCATCAGCAGCACCCTTATTTAGGGTAACTGGGGTGTGTGTGTCTTCAAGTCACCTGTTGATTTATGGCAACCCCAGGAGTTTCATAGGGTATTTTTGAAGCAAGGAATACTCAGGGGTGGTTTTGCCGGTTCCTCCCTCTGAAATATACCCTAGAGCACTGGATATTTTTTGGCAGTCTCCCATCCAAGTACTAATGAAGGCTGACCTTGCTTAGCTTCCAAGATCAGAAGAGATCTGGTGCCTTTAGGGTATTTTGAGAAACTTACTTTAGGAATTAAGGCTGACACGCAGCTTGGGAGTTATATCTTCGTCATGGGCCTTACAAAGGTGCAAAAATGAATTGAGTAGTTTTGCCAGCTCTGTATTCACCCAGGGGCTTCTGTGATGTTACAACATAGAGGTGTCTGTTGCACAATGGTAGTCAGTGGAATGATCAATGCGTCATGGTCCAAAGTCCAATGGGCACTGGATGCACATCACAATGGCCCTTTCCACATGGGGCAATTAAAATGGTGCAGAGCGACCTCTGACGGAGGTCGTCTGCACCGTGGAGTGGACTGGGTCGGACTACTTTTCGTAGTTCCGCACCTCAGTCCGCTCCGAAGCAACCGGAAGTGGTCGCGCAGCGTGCTTTTTAAAAACCTCTTTTAAGAGGTTTTTCAAAAGCACGGAGCGAGCGACTCCGTGTCGCTCCATCGCCGCGCTCCGGTGCAGATTTGCAGGCGCGGACTAGTGCATGCCTGCAGATCTGCTGGGGGTGGGCTTTAGGCCGGTGAGCTTCTCCGGTTGGTGGAGAGCCTCCACCAACCGGAAGCCGTCATTTTGGACGCCGGAGCAGTGCGGAGCGATGAGCTTGCACTGCTCCTCGTCCTGACGGACCCGATCGGACCCACGAAAAAGCCGGTGAGTAGCATTTCTACGCATTTCCCTCCCCACGTGTGGAAAGGGCCAATGTTCCCTGATGTGCACAACAGATCTTCAGAGGAGGCCCCATTGTGTGGCCCAACATCTCATGAAGTTAGCTACACATAACAGGTCTTTCTCAATAACAGTGCCTCAGCTGTGGAACTCCCTCCTCAAGGAAGTTAGGCTTTTAAGTTTCTGGTGGGCAGCCAAAACCATGCTGTTTCACATGGCATTCGATGTTTGAAATTGCTGTTTCCACTGTTTCAAAACTGGATTCTAGGGCTGTTTCCACACTACACTGTTACCGGTGCTATTATTCCACTTTCAACATCCTGTAGAATCCTGGGGTTTGCAGTTTAGGGAGGGGCATTGAGAATTCTCAGCCAGGGAACTCTTTGGTGGCCTCAAGAAACTACAAACCCCAGAATTCAGAATGTTGAAAGTAGAATAATAGTGCTATAACAGTATAGTGAGGAAATGGCCTTGGAATGTTTTTAGACTGCTTTTAGGAATCTTTAAAGAGTGTTTTAATGGGTTTTTTAAAAATCTTTTAATTGCTGTATTGTTTTAATTGGTTTTTATTTGTTCATCATCTCAGAAGACCTTGTGGGAGCAGTGGCAATACAGAAATATGTTAAATAAATAAATACATATATAACAGGAGCACCTGTTGTATATCAGAAGTTCCTGATAAGCTCCGAAGGACTCTTGTTCGTGACCAGATGCGCTTCTTCCCAATTCGCTAACAGAGTTTTGTCGTGTTTCTGCAGTGTAGTGACCAAGTCACAAAATTACAAAATGTAGATTGTGATTGAGGATGTTGACCTAAGCCTGCAGACTTTATTGTGAAACTACTGATAACAAAGACTGGCCAAAATATTTTGCGCAACATTAAAAAGGAGAAGAGGAAAAATTCTTATCCGGTATTCCAGTAGCCATAATAGATTGGATTTTTGACTTTTCACACACTTTGGTTACATATTCAAGGCAACAGGGCCAATAGTGCCCAAATTGTCCATGTGGACCGCCCTGCCTTGCCAATTTTCCATGGTGAGTCATCATGAATTTTCTGTCAACCCACATGTGTCCATGACCCATTGCTTGACAACTTGTGTGAGTTTCCTCTTGAAATGACCTTCTTGGGAGAGGAGAAACTGGCACAAATCTTTGAATCATCCTTGGTGGAAACCACTAATTATTAACTCATATAGACCTTGAATGACTCAGACAATTTTTCTCACCTGTTGAGTTTTTCAGAGACACCATCATGTTTTTTGTTCTTTTGCCAAGTAAGCCTGATGAGTCCGGACGAAGCCTGAGGCTGGACTATGTGGCATACATGGTTATCTTTCTCAGCAATTACCAATACTGGTCAACGTTTTCTCATGTACCTTATAAAATTGGGGAATTTCAAAGAAAATAATAATGATATGCAAAATTTGAAATCCCTTATAAAGATTTCACCTCCTCCCCCAGGTCCTCCAGGGGCCCAAAACTGCTGCCAGGAAAGGAAGCCGGTCTCCTCATGAGTCGCTGCAAGCAAAGTAGGCTGACCATGGGAGTGAAACAGGAAAGTCTTCCTTTTTCCACCAAGTGGCTCCAGGCAATGGAGATTTTTCCCCCATTTTCCCCTACTCCACCTATCAAATGGTCACCTCAATCTCCTCCCTTGCCCTGCCTGCCTGCCCACCTTCTGACATAAGTCAGCAGTGTGATGCAGCAGCTAAAAAAGCCAATGTGATTCCGGGCTTCATCAATAGGAGTACAGTGTCGAGATCAAGGGAAGTAATAATATCATTCTATTCTGCTTTGTGTCCGGTTCTGCGCACCACAGTTCAAGAAGGATATTGATAAGCTGGAATGTGTCCAGAGGGAGATGACAAAAATGGTGAAGGGTCTGAAAACTATGCCCTCTGAGGAGTGACTTAGGGAGCTAGATATGTTTAGCCTAATGAAAAGAAGGCTAAGAGGTGACAGGATAGCCATGTTTAAATATTTGAAGGGATGTCATGTTGAAGATGGAGCAAGCTTGTTTCCTGCTGCTCCAGAGACTAGGACACAGAGCAATTGATTCAATCTACAAGAAAAGCGATTTCACCTAAACATCAGGAAGCACTTCCTGATGGTAAGACAGTGGAATCTACTGCCTTGGAGTGTGGTGCAATCTGCTTCTTTGGCGGTTTTTAAACAGAGGCTAGATGGTCACTTGCTGGGGGTGCTTTGAGTGTGTGTTCCTGCATGGCAGGGGGCTAGACTTGATGGCCATTGTGGTCTCTTCCAGCATTATGATCCTCTGATTCTAGGATTAATCGGGACTGTCTCTGGATGGTATGGCACAGCCAAGAACCTCTTTCTCTCTCAGCCCCAAACCACCATCTTGGTAAAGAAGTACTTACTTCTCCGGCTAGCTTGGCCCATGGTCATTCACTGCTACCCTCACTTGTTGGGGAAATTTGCTGCTGGTGAACAACTGGGCAGGCACCTGGAAAAAAACCTGATGTATTCTTGTCAGTGTGTGAACCTGCTCTTCCCAGTGCTGCTGCCGTGGCAGAATAAGAATAAACAAAAGAACCCATCCCTGTGAGTATCTTTTGAGGTGTTGCAGTTCAATCACAGTGAGAGCGTAACAAAGTCCAGGGGAGCTGGCGTGACACCAGCTTCGCCAAGGGTGGGGTTTATTTCTGGTATTTGGCGTTGGACAGGAAGCCCCTGACCAGCTTCACCAACCCGTGACTCCTGAGGTGGATAAACAACAAACAGGTCCAGTGGCTCATTAAAGACTAATATGTTTTCTTTGGCATAAGTTTTATGGACACGTACTTCATGCGTGGCGCATTGCCTCAACTGGCAGATGTTTGGGCACGTGCTTTGCTGGAAAGGGTAAGCGCAGGAATGGACGGGAGAAAGCTACAAACGTTGATTGTCTAAACAGTGGTCCTTTAAAGTTTGGACTAAAGACCAGAGCGAATTTCCACCCCAATAGCATGGTAGCCACCAGATGCCACTGAGTAACAGTAGCACAGTAGCAAGGATGTAGAATGGACGACCTAGGATAAAAAAGCAGATTCACACATGTAAAGCGCCTTTATTCTGTTAAGTTACAAAGGTTTAACCTAACAGCTATGGTTGACAAAAGCTAATGCCAAATAAAATTGAGCAGCTTTCAAGGTGGCACCAAATCTTTTAAAACAAAATCCAAAATCCACAAAAGAGTGATACCTTTATTGGCCACAGTTTATGATGGAATGTGCTGCCTCGAAGCTTGATGGAGCATCCTTCTTTGGAGGTTTTTTAAAAAAGAGGCTGGACGGCCGTCTGTTGGGAATGCTGTGGTGGTGTATTCCTGCTGGGTTGTCCTTTTCAGTCTCTTTCAGCCCTATAATTCTATGATTAAAATATACAAAACATATCATGCAAGCTTTTGAAGCTCCACTAACTTCTTCATGGGGCAAAAGATGTTAAAAAAATCATATAGGAAATGAAAAGTTGATGGTGTTAGAATCACAGGCCCACATTTTGTATCAGAATGCTCTTCCATGGGAGGCTAGATGGGCCCCCTCCTTGCTTTCCTTTTGTAGGCAGGCAAAGACATTTTTTTCTTTAAGCAGACCTTTAATGGGTGAGCTGGAGACCTTTTACTTATTTATTAGCTGTTTTTAAAAATCTGTTGTTGTTTTACCATTTTATATGTCTTTTAATGTTTTAATTGTTCGTATGCTTTTAATGTTTCTTGACCTTTTGGAAGCCGCCTTGGGTCCCATCTTGGGAGAAAAACAGGCATATAAAAGCAATAACTAACTAACTAACTAACTAACTAACTGATGTCTCTGTTGTAGTTGCTGTTGGTGTGGAGGGATCTCAGTGCAGGCAGAAGTTGCTCCCTTCTTTGTCATGGGGGGACTGAGTCAAAGGACAGTAAAAATTAAAAATCCATTAGCAGCAGTAAAATACCTCCTTTTGAGCCCCAGGGTTTCTCTGTCTTTTTTGGAGCCATAGGCCCCTAGACATTTTGTTATCACTCATTTTTTTTCTGTGACAGACTAACATAATCGTCCCGCCGAAATTCTGGGGCTGAAGTCACTGAAGCGTCTGGGCCAATGGCAGCCCAAGATTACTCTTACATCATAGCAGGTAGTCCAATAGCAGCCGAAGGTGATGGGACCAATCACCGTTCAAGGTTACTCTGATATCACGGTTGCTAATCCAATAGCAACAATAGGGAGCGGGACCAATGGCTGCCCAAGGTTACATTGACATCGCAGCGGCTAACACAAACACAGCCATAGGTGATAGGACCGATGGCTGTCTAGGGTTACCCTGACATCACAGTAGTTAACCCAACAGCAGCCAAAGGGGATAGGATTGTTAAGCCTGGCCACGGTCAGTGTGATATCAGAGCGATCAGCCAATAAAAGAAAGGCAGATTTTGGTTGAAAACTATAAAATTTACAGCATGTCAGGATATTAGAGAAAATCTTTACAAAATGTATTTTCGGTGGTATCTTACTCCTCAAATATTGGCGAAGATGACAAACAGATGTTCCAACAAATGTTGGAAGTGTGGGGAAGAGATAGGCTCTTTTTATCATTTGTGTGGACATGTAAAATAGCGAAAGGGTTTTGGAAAAGGATTCATAATCAAATTGAAAAGATATTAGATGTAAGATTTAGTATGACCCCGGAAGTATATATGCTATCAATGTTGGAAAAAGATTTAGAAAAAAAAGTGGGTAGACAACTATTATATATGACAGCTGCAGCAAGAATGGTGTTAGCACATAGATGGAAAGGAAATAGAATGCCCTCAATAGAAGAATGGGAAATGAAACTATTCGACGTAATCCAAATGGACAAACTAACATGTATTCTGAATGGGGAAAGAAAAGAAAAGTATATAAAACAATGGGAAAAAACATTACAATATTTTAGGAATTCATGGTACGACAGTGACATGGTTAAGATAGAATTCTGAAAAGAATTAGGATAAAGAGATACAGTAGAACTGGTAAGACCAAGATTGTTAGCTATAAAATAAATCAGTCTCTAATGCCGAAGTCAAAAGTACGATGGAAAAATAATAAAGAAATAGCAAGGGAAAGCATTGTATGTATAAGGATATGAATGTGATAGTTTTGTCTTTGTATAAGGCATGATGTTTTTTGTTAAGTGTTTGTTCATTTAATTTTTTCTTTTTTTCTTTTTTCTTTTTGAGTTAATTTTTGTATTTGTAAATAAAAAAAATAAAAAAAATAAAAAAAAAAAGAAAGAAAAGAAAGGCAGAAATCTCTGAAAGAGAGAGAGAGGGAGAAAGGTGACTCCACACTGCTCACGTCAGTGATGTATTTAAGTCTTTTACTCTAACTCTCAAGTCAGGTCTCAAGTCTCTACTTTCAAGTCTCAAGTTGAGTCTCAAGTCCTTGCAAGATACTTTGAAGTCAGGTCTCAAGTCTGGGAGCCAACTTTATACTCCAACCTATATTGCAGAATTTCTCAACAGAGTCAAATAAAGTCAGTTTTAACAATTTAAGTAGAGTCAGCCCTCTGCTTTTGTGATTTTGCCATCTGCAGCTTCGGAAGTGGGGAATAGGATCCTTCTTACTTCCCATTTGCACAAAACTGGAGGCTTTTTCAGAAGTGGGGAATAGGGTCCTTCTTATTCCCCATTACTGAAGCTTCAAGACCTTTAGAAGGAAGAATCCTTCCTCCTCAAGACCACTGCCCAACACATTTTCTGTTCCCCTCTGAGATATATGCCCTGCACTCTGGGCATGAGTCTTGCCTTCTGCTCTTAGGAAAAGTTTTAGAAAGCTCCTCCTATATGTAGCAGGGACAGGCTGCTGAGCAGACCTCAACCCTACCTCAAGCCCATTGCCTAACCCATTTGCTGTTCCCTCTGAGAAATGTGTCCACACTTGGGGCTTGAGACAGATTGTCATGTGACCAGTAAGTTGTAAGGTTTCTGGATGGATGTATTATGTGACTGAACCAAAAGCAGCAAGTCAGTCACTAAAAATATGCAAGTCTCAAGTCGAGTTGAGTCACTGTGTAATGTTTGCCGAGTCAAGTCCGAGTTGAGTCACGGAAGTCACTTAAGTCCAACTTGAGTCTGCCTCTATCAAGCTGAGTCTATATCACGGCTCATGTCCACATTCGGCAGCCCCTTAGCTGCTAGTTACATAAGTGAGGAAGAAGAATAGCTTAAATAAACAGCAGCAAATATTCACAGGAGAAAAAGGAAACCAAGCCACCTCCCGCAAATTTGGCACTGATGCGTAGGGAAGGAAGCATCCCATTTCACCCTTGCTGGGGTGCTTTGGAAATATGATGCCCTTCAAGGTTTTTTTCAGCTTCAGTTTAATCCTGTAGGGGAGGTGAAGGCTTTCCCTCAGGTTGTGGGCCACAGCCAACAAAGTTGAGCAGGAAATGATAGGGCCCATTTGTATCATGTAGGAGCAACCGATGCCACAGAAAAAGACCACTTCCTTGTGATTTCAAGCTTAGAGACACACACGACAAGGAAGAACGTATAGTTTGAGTTTTTCACATGAGCCTGTTGATGGAACTGAAGCTGGGGGATTTAACTGTAAGAGCCACTGTAAAAGTCCATTTTGTCTCAAAAGTGGAACATGGAGAAACTACTTTTCTGAGCAACAAGTTCTAGAATTCCTGAGCTAGCTTGGGGACTGTGGAAGTTGTTGCTTGACAAAGTAAGTTTCCTAGCATTTCTGGAAAGTAAGGTATGAATGAAGCATAAATTAGATTTGCCAAATCACGGGGGCTGGCCCTGAACCTTCAGTTTTCATGCATCATCTTGCAGTAGGAGACGAGAGTACAAATTCTCCCCTTTTGGTGGGCTCAGCTCTGGGCAAGAGAAAAAGGCTAGTGTGCAGAGTTCCAGCTCACCCTGTAGAACAGCAGATTCCTGCAAGACTAAATTGATTTCTTGCTGCAACTTGCAAAGACCCTACTCAAGATATTTACTTAGCTTCCTTCTTCCCTCCTAGGCATCCAGGACTCCCCTTCCACTCTGTTCCGCTTTATAGCTAGAAGCCATAATAAGATTCCTTATTTCTATCTTCCTAAGTAGGCGAGAAGGAATAATCCCCTCATTCCACTTTGAGCTGGGAACAGCCTCTTTAGCTAAGATTTCTCTCTTGATTTCCAAACAGGAAAAGATGGTGTGCATTGTGTTTGAACGACAAGCTGTGAACAACTGTGGTTGGCCCTTGATATATAGGGCTTAATGACATCACAAGGCAGCCATCTCGGCTTTGGCTGTGAAAAATGAGGGCCTGGGATGATCCTGAACTGGCAACAATAAGCATGATGTTTCCTTATTTTAAGTCCACCTTTCCTGCCCAAAGGGCGTGAAGTATACAGTGGACATTCTCTGTCTTCAGGGATTTGGTTCCACCCCCCTGCCCCTCAAATGGCAAAAAGTATGAATGATTGTGCCCCAGATTATTAAGTGGTGACAATGTGTGTGCTGATGCTTCAGTGCATCTGTGTTCACATTGCTGCCTTTTTACGTATAGGATGTGATACTCTGCAGTCGCTGGAGATTGCAGATATGGAGGTTGCAGATACGGAGGGTCCCCTGTAAATGAAATACATCCACAGTCCAATATTCTCATGTCTATAACATGCAGGCTTTCTCTCTCCAAAAAAGGGGAGCCCCCCCCCCCGGGCTGGTCCACATTGTCTCAGAGGTCATTGGTTGGAGACCCCAAATCAGCAATGGAAGGACTTGATGCCACTTGTGAGTAAGTTCTGAGCCAAAAAGTGGGCAGGAGCATCTCTTTCTTGCCAGTAGGTCTGAACTGATCATCTGAAGAGAGCTTTGCATCTTAGGCCAAGAGCGAAAGTTTGCCAGCCATGGACTAGCTTTATTTCTTGACCATGCTCAAGTGTGACAGGACAGGATTGCTTTGAGCAATCGTTTTCACAAAGCTTTTCCACAGAGGCTCTAGTTCTCCCTCAACCTCAGTTACTCACAGTGGCAACTAGTTGGGTCTCATTTATATGGGGTGGTGGTGGTGTAAATCCACTTTGGGTTTTAGTTTGAACTGTAAAGGAGCTGTGGCCCCTTATTCTCCACAGATTGGTGTGGCAGTTCCAATCCAAGAAAGTGCACTGTCTATATCACTTTGCTCTGACTCCACCTTTTTATCATAACCTTTGTGTAATAGGCTAGAGTTTTAATTGCTCCTCAGAACCAAACTACTTAAGGTAGTGTGTTCTTTTATTATCAGTGACTTTAGATGATTCAGATTGACTCTGCAGTTATAAAATGAAGAATAACATTTATTATAGTAAAAGTGCAAATAAAGCATCGTGTTAGAGTTGGAGCACAGCGTTGATACATTAGCAATTAAACTTCTGACAGATTTTCTCATTTAATTTCCTCATCCAATTCCCTGTGTTCTTTCCTCAGATGCTTAATCACCAACCAAACCACCCTCTCTCTAGCTTGTTCTCACTGAAGGCTCAAAACACACATGGAAACTTTGCTTTACAGTAGCCCCTCGAATTTCGTGAGGCTTCAGGGTGCAGGACCCTCATGAAAGTAAAAAAAAACCTGAATAACTCCCCCCACACTCAAGTGAATGCCCTCCTTCCATTTCCTTCCAGGGTTTTTCCCCACAGCTTTTTAGTGGGGTGCTTCTTCCCCCACAATTTGCTTGCTTTTTCCCCAGGTGCGCTGCCTTCCTTCCAGGCATTTGAGCAAAAGGCAAGCGATTGGGAGGGGGCAGCCATGCACCTGGAGAAAGTGTGTAGGTAACCCTCCCCAATTCACTTATGTTTTGCCTGGGGGTGCTGCCTTTCTTCTGTGCACCCGGGCAAAGGCAAGCAATTGGGAGAGGGCAGCCACCTGCCCAGAGAAGGCATATACGTACCTTATCCACGTGTGGGGCTGCCTCCCCTATTCACTTGCCTTTTGCCTGGGTGTGTGGAAGGAAGGCACACCCACCCAGGCAAAATGCAGGGGAATGGGAGGGGGAGAATGGAGGGAAGGCAAGCAGGCGCCTCGTGAACAATCAAATTTGCGACTGTCAGAGTCGAAAATGTGGAGGGAGAACTGTATATCGAATTCCTCTCATGCTCAAGCCTCTCCCGTGCACACCACTGTGCTGGGTTCCATTCCTGAGGTGCTATTCTTGTCATCTAGCATTCCAAATAGTTGCTCTGGCATTCCAATTGGCTAACCCCAAAACAACTTCATCAGAGGAGCTATCCAAGGTGCTGAGCCCATTTGGTGGGGGTCAGGTTCAGCTCCCTCAATAGCTCCTTTAAAATTTGGACTAAGATCCAGAGTGGATGTGCCACCCTAATGACATGGCGCCTCTGTCACTAGGTCTTGATTCTATCCAGTGACAAGGGCTCCCAGCTCTCATGACCTAGCCTGAATCTCCTTCCCCAAGTCTGAGGGCAAGGGGAGGTATCTCAGGGTGAGTGTGCTTCCTGATATTTTTTTTTTAAAAAAACACTAGTGGCTATTGGCTCCCATTGTTGCAGGATTCTTCTGTTGACTTCCCAGAGATTTCCTCCCCTTTTAGGAAGAACTTCCTGATAGTAAGAGCAGTTCAACAGTGGAATGCACTGCCTTGGAGTGTGGTGGAGTCTCCTTCTTTGGAGGCTTTTAAACAGAGCTTGGATGGCCATTTGTCGGGAATGCTTTGATGGCATATTCCTGCATGGCAGGGGGTTGGACTGGATGGCCCTTTTTGTCTCTTCCATCTCTATGATTCTATCTGATGCTATTGCCGTGATTGCAACTCCCCAAAACCTACGTTAAGGGGCATCGGTTGCATTAGGAAAAGGAGGTCCCTTCTTCTGGCAATCCGAGTATGGCTGAAGTACAGTCAGATCTCCACATTCACTAGGGTTAGGGGCAGAGGACCCCCACAAAAGTGGGAAAAACACAAATATCAAAATGTGTGCATCTGTGGGAAAGAGAATGAGGCATGGTGGCAAGAATGAGCCCCCAGGACCCAAACCATGTCCCGGAAAGGAGAGGGAAAGGGGGTAAATTCACACCATGGTGTCCTATGCTTCCTCTTTTTCACCCACCTCCTTTCTTGGGCATGTGTGGGTGCATTGAGAGAAGATTTGTGGTGCTGTGAAATGATTGCTGCCTGTTGCTGCTGCTGCTGGTGGAGGTGGATGAGGAGGAGGAGGAGGACAAGACACAGTTTTTTAAAGGGCTGTGCAGCCTGAACAGAGCTGCTGAGAGGGAAAAAAACTCACAAAAGAAGTGCTTGAGGTGGGGGAGCAGGGGGTGGAGAAACTTGCAAATGATCAGATCCATGAAAATTAAACCCACACATGTGGAAGGCTGACTGTATGCATAACTAAGTAGGACAGATTAGGTATACTTAACTAAAGAACTGATGTTATTATTTATTAATTAAAAACATAATTTATTTTTAACAATGTATTTTTAATTACAACATATTTTAATTATGACATATTTGTATTTTAAATGATTTTATTTACTTTCTGTGTACTTTAATCTACAATGTGTTTCAAATTGTATTTTAATTTATGTTGTACCCCAACTCAAGCCTTGGGAAGAGGCAGGTAAGAAATAAAAATTATTATTATTATTATTAATGTGGAATACTGGCCTGAATCTATAATGGCAACTAAACAATTTCCAGTGGTAATGGATGGCTTCTATGACATTGGGGAGGTGGATCCCTTCTGGATTTTAGTGGGAACTTTAGATAAGTTATCTAAGGTGTTGGGCCCTCTCCACAAAATAGCTCCAGTACCTTAGATCACTTCTTAAAATTGAAAAGCTAGAGTGGATTCACCACCAAACTCATACAGGAGCCATCTATCTGCTTTTGCTACTTTTTTGGCACCTTGGAACTCTAATGGGAACTAATTAAATCTAGAGAAGTGATTTTCCAAGCCCTGAAACACAATTGGCAACTCAAGGACCAACACAATGATGACACGCACCCACACCGACCTGACAAGCAGTCCTTGAACAGATCTCTTATTGTTCAAAGACATCTTCCTGCACAGGTGCCCCCACATCAAGCCCTGTGCCTTTCTTCCTCTTCTCTTAAGCAAACATTGCTAATGCCTTTGGGATTGTGCAATGCACCTCCAACCTTCCAGTGCCCTACTCCACAAAGCGGATATCTGGGGAAGAGCCAGGCGTTGGAAGAACTTCACTTCTCCCTTGCTGTCTCCCAAGAGAGAAGGAAAAACAGCAGCCCTGCTTTCTCAGAGGCCCTTGGTTCTCCTCAACCAGGAACAGGAAGTGAGGGATTTGCTTCGTGTCTGTGCCGGTTTGGCAAGAAACCTGAAAGGAACGTTAGCTCATTCTCTAGCTGAGTGCTACCTGTCCAGGCCAAGCTTGCCAGACTTCTTTCCTCTCCAGGATTGACAGATCTTAGGGCCTAGACTTGCCTTTCTCAACCTTTTTACCCTGGAGGAACTCTGGAAATAATGTTTAGCTCTCAGGGAATCTCTGCATTATTATATTTACAGCTTCCCCCCTGCCCCAGTCATGATCTCTGCTGCAGAATCACTAGCAACCTCTCACTTCCCCAGTTGACAAAGTCTAGACTGTCTTCTCCAGTCCTCAGGGCACAGAGGAGGAATCTCAGGGCAAGGGGGCTGCCTTGAAAAGTACATGTATGTACATTCTTCCCATTATTTGGCCTTAGTGTTTCTGATTTGAATGGATGTGTTGGACTACAATACCTGCTTATGATGGATCCCCTTTCCGGGCTGGTCCTGTAGTTTCTAGCTTTGTAAACCTGTCACCCTCACCTTGCCCTAAGGTCTCTACTTAAATCCCTCTTTGGATTTGGGACATGGGCCTCCAGGTGACCTCAATGTGGACTAGTGTGTGTGTATCTTAGTTTTGTGTTTTGTGTGGTAAGTGTGACACACTGTGGTCCAGGCTTAAGGAAGCCAATCAGAGTCAAGTTTAGCAAAATAATCAATAATCTGACTTTGTTTTCATTACATACAGAATGGTTGCTTTATCAAGTTCCAGTGCTCAGTTCCAAACATATAGTAATAATATTGACACTGAGTTATGTCAGACCTTTTCCTTCAATCAGCTCAGACAGCCAGTACATGTTCACTTACCCTACTCTCACAACTGAGGCCATTTCCGTACTATACTGTTATAGTGCTATTATTCCACTTTCAACCTCCTATGGAATCCTGGGGCTTGCAGTTTAGGGAGGGGCATTTAGAATTCTCAGCCAGAGAGCTCTTTGGCTTCAGTAAACTACAAACCCCAGAATTCCACAGGATAT
Source organism: Cyclura pinguis (assembly GCA_030412105.1). NCBI lineage: Eukaryota > Metazoa > Chordata > Lepidosauria > Squamata > Iguanidae > Cyclura > Cyclura pinguis. The sequence goes on along the minus strand of CM059604.1, from coordinate 132,914,295 downwards.
TGAAAGTAGAATAATAGCACTATAACAGTCTAGGGTGGAAATGGTCTTGGACTATCTAATCTGGGTTTAAATCAAAGCTTTACTTCTGAGTAGAGATGGCATAGGATTACCCTTTACTGCTGTAGTCTTGCGTACCAGGAGTTGACAAAGTTTGGCATCATGTGGCCCTGGGGATATTTTTGTGGCCTTGGACTTCCTGAACCACTCTTCTGCCAACAGAAAGGAGGAAAAAAGAAAGCTGATTTCCTCATCTAAAAGTGTCCAGCTTTTAAATAGGTTACAGGACTCCCCTGCATTGTTTCATTGACAGAGAGTGCACATTGTGCTTAGAGATCCTGATTAAAGAGCAAAAACATCAATGAGCTGGAGAAACAAACTAAAGGAACAAAACAAACAAACTTAGGGGAACTCTGTTCAAAGACCATTTCCACACTACACTGTTATAGTGCAATTATTCCACTTTCAATATCCTGTGGAATTCCGGGCTTTGTAGTTGACTGAGGCCAAACAGCTCTCTGGCTGAGAATTCTCAGTGCCCCTCCCTAAATTGCAAACCCCAAGATTCCACAGGATGTTGAAAGGGCAATAAAAGCACTATAGCTGTGTAGAGCGGAAATGGCCTAAGACAGGAAAATTACTCAGGCTGCTAATCTAATCTGTCTTCATTCTAGAGAATCGCAGAGAGAGGACTGGCAGGAATAGGTGAGGTGAGAAAACATCCCCAAGAGCGTCAGTTTGCTTCACGGAGGGGTCAGGGTGGTCGGACCGGGAGAGAGGACATTTGGGGTCCCTTGCGCTATCTAAGCCTATTGCTACTGCCTGCTCTGAAGCATTCTTGACTCTTCAGTGCTAAGCATCGCTGCACGTCTAACATTAATATGCCTTATTTTTCAAAGTAGGAATGGACCTCTGCTTGCTGCAGGCTTCTCCCATTATTTTTGGCACTCTGAGTGGCCCTCAAAGGATACCAGGGGCAGAAAAGTTGCCCACTTCTGTTGTCCACTCCTGCTGTGGGCTCGTATCAAGGAAGATTCACAACTGTCGTTGTTGTTGTTGTTGCATGCCTTCAAGTTGTTTCCACTTACGGTAACCCTAAGGTGAACCTATCATGGAGTTTTCTGGGGTTGACAGTGTGTGACGTACCCAAGGTCACCCACTGGGGTTTCCATGGCTGAGTGGGGAATCAAACCCTGGTCTCCAGGGTCTGTAGTCGAAAGTTCAGATCACTACACCATGCTGTCTCTCCTACACTAAGGCCATTTCTGCACTAGACTGTTATAGAGCTATTATTCCATTTTCAACCTCCTATGGAATCCTGGGGTTTGCAGTTTTGGGAGGGGCCGGCCGGTGTGTATGTGAGATGAACCTATCATGGCCCCTCCCGAAACTGCAAACCCCAGGATTCCATAGGAGGTTGAAAGTGGAATAATAGCACTATAACAGTCTAGTGCAGAAATGTCTTAAGTATATTTCTGAGTAAGAAGAGCCAGTGTAGTATAGTGGTTTGAGCATCGGACTATGGCCCCTGGAGAACAGAGTTCAGTTCCTTGCTCAGCCATGGAAACTCACTGGGTGTCTCACATACACACCCTATCAGCCCCAGAAAACCCCATGATAGGTTCATCTTAGGGTCACCATAAGTTGGAAATGACATGAAGGCACAAAACAACAACAATTTCTTAGTTAAAAATTGTGATATTGTAAAGTCTGACTCTGCAGCTCTTGGCACACTTACCTTGAAAACAATGGGCCTTACATTTAAGCAATGCTGCAGTTATGTAAATCATAATTTTGGAAAACTTACCATCGCTTATCATGATGGTCCCCATAGTCGACTGTGCGTTCCAAAGAACGGTTCCCAGGTGCAGGCAGATTACTTTTAGCCATTTTCGTCTTCACTAGGAGCAGGTCTTCTGCAAAGTTAACGGATCCTAATCACCCAGTCAAGTTGACACTCTGCATGAATACCTTGCATTTACAACCAGGATTGTTCGCCGCAATCTATCATTGCTGGAAAAAGCTCCTCAAGCTACTGTGAGGATTGCAGGGAAGTTCAGAGGGAGGCAGGTGACGTCAGAGTCCGTGTTAATCCAAAAGAATCAAAAGACCACGCAGGCCTATTTCCTCTTCACTGCTTCCGAGTCAGCATTCTTAGGAGTGTGTTGTAAGACATCTGTTAAAAGGTATGATCATGGATGCCTCTTCCATGGCCTCTAGTTTTTGAAAAACCTTGCACAGCACCAGCAAGCCTGTTCAGGCGTGAATCCAGCAGGGAAGAATCGCTGGATCATCATCTTCACGTCACACAACGAGGGACTGTGTAAGATCCAACACTGTACTGCCAAATATAGCAACACAGGACTCCAAAATGTGAAACTGCATTCAGTAGAATATTAACAGCTGCTCAAGTGGGGTTATGCACTCCAGACATTCAGCCAACTGGTGCCAGGCATTACTCAGCAGAAGGAAGAGAAGGAACTTTCTGGTACACACGTACCTCACTTCAGAGGCGATAGAGAGGGAAGCAAAGCGGTAACTTCCATGTTCAGTGGGGCAGCGAATACCAATCCGGGTTTTAGACTGAACCTTAAAGAAGTTGTCCAGGATACTGCTACTGTTGAGAGAGAGAGAGAGAGAGAGAATTGAGTTCAGTACTTTAGAGTGTTCTTTTAGAGTTCAGAGTAGAACTCAGAGCAGAGTCAGCACCTCACTAACATGGAGGGCACACCAAATGCTGGGGGAGATGGGGGGGAGAAAAGATAGAGAGCATGACTGGGAAAAGAGAGAGAGAGAAAGAGAGAGGGAGTTGAACAGAGAGATGGTAAAGGGCAGGACTGGGTCTAACTTGAAGTAAGATGAGGCAGGGAGCAAAGTTAATTACAGTACTTACTTATACATACATCTTAGATCCCAAAATTTCATCTCAGTGTAATCCAGAAAATATAAAATAAAGGAAGTACACAATACAAAGCACTCAAATGAATTTACTGCAGTTGCAATGACTCCCAAGGATATAGAAAGGTGGAATGGTTGAAGCACCATGGCTCTATGGCCAATGGGCAGTGATTCGCATCAGGACATTCGCTGATACTGGCTAGGGAGTGCCAGAAGACAGCAGATCTTCAAGGGAAGCCCTCTCGCATGTCCCAACTCCTCATGATGTTAGGGTAGTGAATACACACAATAGGGCTGGCATTTGTTCTCCCATCCAAGTATTAACTACTGCTAAGCTTCCAGAAGTGGATGGGATCTGGGGACTTCAAGTTATTTAGGCCCATGTACATATACGTACTATATATATATATATTTGTGTGTGTGTGCTTAAAAAGCAAACCTTAACCAACACTTACTTTAGGAACCACAAGTCTGCGTTTAATCCTGACCGGGAAGTTAAAGCAACAACCAGTGGCCAGGCATTTCAACTCAGAACATCACAGCCTCTGTGATTTGTCCCTGTTTGGCATTGAGGTGCCATTTCCCTCAGGCATTTTGGACAAAAGGGAGAATGTTTGGATTCCTAGGCCATTTCCGCACTAGACTGTTATAGTGCTGTTATTCCACTTTCAACATCCTATGGAATCCTGAGGTTTGCAGTTTAGGGAGGGGCTTTTGAGGCGGAAATGGCCCTAGACTTAAGACCCTAAGACATATGATCTCAGCATAGAAGATAATACCATCATCCACTGCAAAATGTTGAAAGCAGAGAGTTCTGATCTGCCAGCTTGGAAACAGAAGGCTGAAGCTGGACTATAGTGCCCATTTTATATTTTTTAGATCTGGTTTTTAATCACTTCAATATATATCTGTGGAGAGGGCGAGAGAGAGAGAGAGAGAGAGAGAGAGAGAGAGAGAGAATGACTCTAGTGCCAACATAACTTGGCTGGCTTTGGGCGTCCCTTGACACAAGTGGGTGAGGAGTGCCACGTCGAGGGGCACAGTACCCAAAGCTTTACCTAGGGCAGCAGAACACCTTGAGATAGCCCTGAGATGGAGAGAGACCAAAGAGGCAGAGAGAAAGAAGGAAAGTATGAAGTACAGACAGGGAAAGTGACAAAGAGTAGAGACTGAGGAGGGAACCTGTGAAGATGGAAGGAGGGAGAGAGAAAGGGGAGGAGGGAGAGATAAAGACCGTAGGGCACGTGGGAAAATTATGAAGGAGAGACACAGGAGGTGAAGACCAAGGAGAAGAAGGAGAGAGCAGAGCAAGAGGGGAGTTGCAGAAGGTAGAGAAAAGGAGAATGGGAGAAAGAGTGAAGGGAAGGAAGAGGAAAAAGGGATGTGGGAGACAAAGTGAGTTGGGGAGAAAAAGGAAAGAGCGAGAAAGAAGGCAAGGAAGAGATTAGACAAGGTGAGAGAGAAAAGGAGAACAGAAGAAGAAAGAAACAAGTAATGAAGAGGGAGACCGTACACATATTTACATGGCAGATATGAGGAGAGGAAAAGTTTTTAATGATAGGGTATGAATGCAGTGTGTGTGTTCATGTGAATGAATGAATGAGTGGTTGGTTGGTTGGTTGTGCTTTTGTGACACATTACACAGGGCTGGAGAATCTGCGTGCACCCCCCTGCCACATGATGATGGACTCTGAATCCCATCAGCATCAAGGTAATGGTCAGGAAATTTGGGAATCTGTATCAGCCAAAAACAAACCCCACAAGTCACTCATACTGTCATCTACTCATGAGATTTCAGCCACTCCTTCTCTGCAGCCCTCCCTTCGTGCCTCCCAGAAACTTGGAGGTGGGAAACCAAGCTCTGTAAAGAACAGCTGAAAGAGCTGAGCACGTTTAACCGGGAGAAGAGGAGGAGATGGTGCTGATGATGGGAGAGCTGTCTTCACTCATATGAAGGGCTGTGAGGAGAAGATGGAGCCAGCTTGTTTGCTGACGCTCCCGAAGGAAATGGATGCCAGTGACAAGAGACGAGAAAGGATTCTGATGAAGAAAGGAAGGACTAACGAAGTATTACAGTGTTACGGTATTACAGTGCAAGAAGGCTATTGACCAGCTGGAATGTGTTCAGAGGAGGATGACCAAGTTCTGGAAATCAAGTCCTGTGAAGAAGAGTTTAGGTAGGGGAGTATTCAGTATTTAACTTGGATTAGGGAAAGGTGGTGGTATGATATTTAAACACCTGCAAGTGTGTGTGTGTGTGTGTGTGTGTGTGTGTTTTCCGCCTCTCCAGAGACTAGAATACAAACAATGGATTCAAATTACAAGAAGAGAGAATGCACTTAAACACCAGTAAGAGATATTGGTCAGGGAAATAAAATGCCTCTGAGAGTAGTGGATTCCCCTATTTTGGAAGTCCTTAAGGGAAGGTTGGATGGCCATCTTTTGTGAGTGCTTTGAGTGGGTATTCCTGCATTGGAGGGGGTTGGATTAGATGGTCTTTGCAGTCCCTTTTGGCTCTATGATTCTATGATTAAGAATGTCCTGACTGTGAGAAGTGTTGGACAGTGGAACACCTTCCCATGGCAGGCGGTGGACCTCAGGAGGTTTTAACAGCAGCAGCTACATGGCCACCTCTCCATGGTGCTTTGGAGCTAGGTACCTCTACACTTGCCAAGGGCTGGACTGGATGACCTTTGGGAGTGCCTTCTAAATCTGCACCTCCTCTTGAGAGAGAGAAAGCAGGAAAGGGGGTCAGCCTGGCTGCTGTCCCACCCACTCTCCTTCCTCCTGGCCATCCTCCCCCTTCCTTCCCGAGAAGGGCAAAGCACCTGCCCTCTCGGTCCCTCTCAAATTCTGCCCCTCCCACCCACCACCCGCAACCCACCTTCCCCTCCGAAGAGGGTGGACTTTGGTTCCGAGGCTGACGTCACCCGGGGGCGGGGGTGGAGGAGGAAAACTGCCCCGGCCCTTTACCTGCCGCCACCCCTCGCAGATCGGCAGGAAAAGGCGCTCCTCGGCCGGCCAGCCAGCTTAGCCAACCCGTCAGCGAGCCAAGCGCCTTCCCCTGCGCGGCGAACGCCCCGTCGGTTTTCCCCTGGTTCTTCTCCGGGCTTCTACCGCCCACCCGCCCCTCCTTAGAGACCATGTCGGCCACGCTGGAGACGGCCGGCTTCTTCTTGGGCACCATCGGCTGCGGGATGCTGGCCGTGACCCTCTTCAACAGCTACTGGCGGGTCTCCACCGTCTCCGGGAACGTGATCACCACCTCCACGCTCTTCGAGAACCTCTGGCAGAGCTGCGCCACCGACTCCACCGGCGTCTACAACTGCTGGGAGTTCCAGTCGCTCCTGGAGCTTCCCGGTAAGTTGACCACCGCTCCCCCCGACCTACCCACTGCGGGGGGCCAGAGGAGGGCGACCGAAAGGGTGCAGGGTCTGGAAGCCGTGAAGCCCTCTGAGGAGCGGCTTCGGGAGCTGGGGATGTTTAGTCTGCGGAAGAGAAGGTTAAGGGGGGACGTGATAGCCACCTTTAAATATTTGAAGGGATGCCGTGTGGAGGAGGGAGAGGGCTTGTTTTCCGCTGCTCCAGAGACTAGGACAAGGAGCAGTGGATTCAAGCTGCAGGAAAGGAGATTCCACCTGAACCTCAGGAAGAATTTCCTGAGGGTCAGAGCTGTCCCGCAGTGGAATCTGCTGCCTGGGAGTGTGGTGGAGTCTGCTTCTTTGGAGGTTTTTAAGCAGAGGCTGGAGGGCCATCTGTTGGGAGCGCTCCGATGTGTGTCCCTGCATGGCAGGGGATGGGACTGGATGGCCCCTGGGGTCTCTTCCGACTCTGTGATTCTATAATTCCATGAAAGGAGGTCGCCCCATTCGCCACCGGGGACCAGATCGGGGTCGCAGAGGATCGGCAGGGGAAAAAATCCTTCCCCTCCTCCTCTCCAAGATTATTAGAGTTTCCTTCCAATAGTTATTTTAAAAGTTGCGCTCAAGGCGGCTCAGCCACAGATAGGCTTCCGAACAGCTGCGTCCAATGGTCCAGGCGCGTTCCTCCGAGCTTGAAAGAGTTCCGTTTTGGGACTGTATTTCCCAGCATCCCAGAACCCGCCGCCCAACAAGGCAAACAGCTAACTAGAGCAGTCAGGGTTTTGGAAACAAAAGTTGGGAAATGCCACTTTTGGATTATAGCGCCCAGAATCCCGCATAGAATAAGGCATGTAGCTGACCGGAATTTTCAGGGCTTTTTTTGGACGGGGCAAGGAATAGAACAATAGTAGGCATCGTGGAGCCCTTCAGGCATTGTAGGACTGCAACTCTCATCAGCCCCTGGCCAGAATTGGTATTGGTGAGGAAGGCTGGGAGTTCCAGTCCAGCATTGGATGGAGTCAGAGCTGGGAAATGTGACTTTTGGTCTGCAGTGGCTCTGCTGCCTGGGGATGCTGGGTTTTGTCCTCCAGAAAGGAAGCGTACTTGCTTTGCGAACGCTAGTTTTCCGAGTGCTCGTTGCGAGGCGTTCCACTCAAAGCTGCGCTTGGAGAGTCCGTGAATTTTAAGTTTCTAAATCATCATCATGATCACGATCATCATCATTTTATCTGGTGGGGCGAAAGGGAAGTTCGTCAACTTTATTACCTTCCTGGCACGTGCTCCTCGGTTCTTTTTATACAAGAGAAATACTTAGTAGAGTGAAATCTGGTATGATGCAGACAGATGTGTGTGCGTGGAGAGGAGAGGAGAGGAGCCCACGCACCTTGTCAGTGCTACTGTCCCCAACCTGGCGCCTTCCAGATGTCGTGGACTACAGTTCCCATCGTCCCCCTTGGCCAGGCTGGCCGGGCTGATAGGCGATGCAGTCCAACACTGCCGGAAGGCGCTAGGTAGAGGAAAAGCGCTGGGATGTTACTGTGTATTCAACCCAGCAAAGCTTGGAAATGCTACTTTCTTGGACAGCGGCTCCCAGAATCCCCAACCTGCATGGGGTGACCTTCCCCCAGTCCTTCCACCCCAGGCACAGAGTCTCTTCAGTGTTTTCCCTACCCTCTGGACACAAACTCCGAAGGCATGTTGTTTGGGGTTGTCTTTTTCCCGATCCCACCCTTCCGCACGTGCTCAGAGGTGCTCTTTCTGTTATTCGGATATTCTAAAGCAAAAGGATAGGGAAAGATGGCTAAGCAATCTAGATACCCAGACTCTGTCTTTGAGCTAGAAGCTGTTCAGATCAGCTGTTCCTATACTAAGATTTGAGCGAAATATATTCGTAGGACTTATACTACTGGCAGCAGCCGCCTTTCCCGAACTCCAACCGAGCCAAGGAAGAACGAGAGAACAAAGTGGGAAAACTTCGTTTATTTTCTGAAAGGTAGGCACCGTGAGACAAAAAACGAAGCGGCCGGTTAGCTCAGTTGGTTAGAGCGTGGTGCTAATAACGCCAAGGTCGCGGGTTCGATCCCCGTACGGGCCAGGGTGTCTTTTTTTAACTCCGATGGCCATGTCACCCCGTACCAAATAGTCGACACAGTTCTTTGTCCATCTCAGTCGCTGCAAAATGGGAGGATGCAGTTGCGTCCGCATTCTGCTTGTGTGGGTTTCCCCTTGACCAGTGTAGAAACAAAATCTTGGAACATGGATGCTTCGAATCTGAGCCAGAGGGATTCATCTGATGCTCTTATATCTAGCGTGGCTATTATTGTCATTACGACTGAATAAACGGAGAGCTCTTCGGCCACGGCTCGCTTCCTTGCAGGAGGCTGCTAAGGCTGAACATCATCCTTCCTGCTCCCTCTCCTCCTATCCTTAGCACGACAGGCAGACAAGTTTTGCACAGTGCCCACTTAGAAGGACGCGCAGAGCTTTTCCTGTGGTGTTTCTGCAGCCGTTAAAGGTCACCAAAGCCACCCATGAAATCTTCTTTCCTTTGCTAAACAACAGCATGCACCTTTGCTTTTCTTCTTTCATGGCTTGGGAAAGACAGACGCAGGTCTTAGTTTTGCACGGGATCTACTCTTAGAATTGGATTGTCATCGCAGTTATTTGCCATCAGATTGACTTTGGCTTGTGGCGACTCTGTGAATGAGAGATCTCCGAGAGATCTCTCTTGGATCTCCAGGTCATCACCGGCTCTTCTCAGGTCTCCCAAATTTAGGGTTGCAGCTTCATTGAATCTGGGCCTTTCTCACAACACTATTATAGTGCTATTATTCTACTTTCAACAGCCTGCGGAATCCTGGGATTTGCAGTGGGGGGGGGGCTTTAGAATTCTCAGCCAGAGAACTCTTTGGCCTTAGTAAAGTACAAACCCCAGAATTGCACACGATGTTGAAAGTGGAATGATAGCACTATAACAGTGTAGTGTGGAAAGTCAATCTACAATTCCTGTAATACAGTCTTTCCCTTTTCCTGCTGCCTTACTTTCTACTGAGCACCCTCATCCCTTCCAATGAGTCATGTTGTCTCATTGTGTGTCTAAAGTACAATAGCCTCAATTTAATAATTTTCTGTTGAAAGTTCAGACCTGATTTGCTCTCAGAATCATTCATTTATCTGTTTGGAATCCCATGGTATCCAGAGAATATCCTCCAGCACCACCTTTCAAATGAGTTGATCTTTCTCCTTTCAGCTTTCTTTGCTCTCCAGCTTTCACAAACTAGCATTGCCAGGATTCATTCCTGACATTATGGTAGAGGGTTCTGGGGCATGGGCAGAGTACCTTTCTGTCATTGCAGCAAGGCAAAGCACATCTAACAACCTCTAGATATAGAGATGGAGTAAAGGTTGAATTCTATTGGTAGTGCCAACTAAGGTAGACCCATTAAAGCAATGCGACTGATGTAAGGGTCAACTCACCATTTAACTATTGGTGCAATTCCTCTGTGCTAGTGGGACCACCAATAGGATTCAAGTGATCGACCAGGCCTTGGAAAAATGATGTTTTGGACTACAAGTCTGCTGGCTGGAGGATTCTGGGAACTGTTAGAAAAGTCACTTTTCTAAACTCTGAAAGACATGCGTGCACACACACTCACAACAGATGCAGAGGAGGCATAGAGCAATAGTCAATCTACCTGTAAGGCATCTTTCCCTTTTGCTGTTGCCTTGTTGGACTTGCATTGGAGTTGCAGTGTTGGACTGCAACTCTCATCAGCCCCTAGCCACAAGATATAATGATGAGGAAGGCTAGAAGTTCCAGTCCAGCAATATGTGTCAGGCCACTCAATTCCTCTCCTTGCCATAATAGAGTTAACTTGTGAGCATTTCTCTTAAGGTCAGCAAATGATCTGAGTGCCTGACAGAGAAAGGTTAAGAAGACTGCCTGGGGACAAGCTCCTATCTTTTGACAGTTGCCCAAAATGGCAAGAGTTTTTTTTTTTCTTCATTGTTTACTGTGCCTGTTAGCATCCTGGTACATTATTTGCAGTAGGTTTCTGCTGGCTGCAAAGGTTCAAAACAGCTGTGTACCAACTGGCAGATGGGCAGACGGCAGGACCAAAGCCTGAAATCCCGCTCCAGGGAGGGTGACATGGACACAAGCAGAAGTTGCCAATTTCTCGGTCAGCCTCCATAGCAGGACCTGGGCACTTGCAAAATATTTCACAGGGAGGAAATCAGAGCATGGCTGTGATGGTCAAGCTCCTGCCACAAACACATAGTCACAATATCATAGCTACTGTTTAACTTCCCATCCAACCCCTAAACTCCACCTTAAAAGCCAGTCAGCTGTCCAGAGTGATGGGAATCTGTTCTGCTGCTAAGCGGGGCATTGTGGGATGACATGACCAATCCCTCCTGCCACAGAGTGAGGCTGTGATAGAGAGTTTGGCTTCTTCTACTCACAGCCTTACTCACTGGTGGGACAAGGCTGATTCCATCATCCGGTAGTGTCCCTCTTGGCAGCAGAACAGACATCTGTCGTACAAGATAGCCGACTGTCCTTTAAGGTGAGTTTCAGGGCTATTTGTGGTCGTGACAATAGTGGCATGGCCACAAAGGAGAATATGGAACGGTTGTGATATCCTAAGTCGAACTTACAACATCGTAACTGTCCAACAGGATACCAGCTGGTCTTTCTAACAGCTACATTAACACACATGTAGGTATGTTACCTTTAGACTTGCAGCTGCCTGAATGCCCAGCGAGCAAAGCCAGTGTCTTGAGCCTCCTAGTTCCATGCCCACCCATTTGCATCTGCATGTTTACTGGAGATCAAGGCCAGAACTCTTACATGTGCATAAGGCGTCCCTTGTGAAAGTGGGTTGGAAATTTTTTTGTCTGTCTGATGCACAATGCCCCCCTTCAGTTCAAGCTCATGGAAGTGGAACTGGGCATGCCATACCTTTGCAGGTATGGGGTACACTGTCAGCTGGTGTGTATTCATCTGTTTCTTCTGAAACTTGGGCCATTTCTGCACTAGACTGTTATAGTGCTATAATTCCACTTTCACCATCCTATGGAATCCTGGGCTTTGCAGTTTAGGGAGGAGCCTCAAAGGCTCCTCAAACTGCAAAGCCCAGGATTCCATAGGATGTTAAAAGTGGAATAATAGCACTATAGCAGTCTAGTGTGGAAATGGCCTGGCAGTAGTACTCTTTGATTGTGCATTTGGTGGCACATTCCATGGTGTGTTTGGGTATACATTTGCCCAGCATGGCTGTTCAGCACAAAGAGTACGTGGCACCACTGATGTACAACTCCGTACACAAGACTTATACTATGCAACTCGAACGTAAGATTTCAGCCAAGATGTGCATTATACACTTTAGGAGGCCATTGGTCATGCACAGGGCTGACCCAACTACTAGGTAGAGTGAGGTGGATGCCTCAGGCAGCAGATTTTGGGTGTCACTGAAAATCAGGCAGCAAATGGTTAGTTCTTGACTTTTTTATTGTTGTTTCTTGACTGTCAGGGATGGGGAGAAGTGTTTGTGGGACTTTTTTGTTTGTTGTTATGTGCCTTCACATCACTTCTGATTTGTTGTGAGATATGTTCAGAGGTTTGCCATTGCATTCCTCTAACAAGGGCCATGTCCCCACTACACTGTTATAGTATTATTATTCCACTTTCAACATCCTGTGGAATTCTGGGGTTTGTAGTTTACTGAGGGCCTCAAAATACCCCTCCCTAAACAGCAAACCCCACGACTCCATAGGATGTAATAGCACTGTAACAATGTAATGCGGAAATGGCCAAGGACGGAATGTAACCTCCCCGAGATCACCCAGCGGGCTTCCAAGGCTCAGCAGAGATTTGGACGCTGGTCTTCCAGAGTCCTCAGCCAACCCTCAAACAACTACACTATGCTGGCTATCTTGCCACAAAGACGCAAACTGACATACAAGAGTGTTAAATGGCCCCATAGCGTCACAATGACTGTCGTGGGAATTTCTGTGGCCAAATAACCTGGCTGGCTTTGCGTATCTGGACCTGAGTGAGGTGGAGATGTCATCTGGTGCTCTTCACTGGCCCTGGTTCTCTGTACATGCTCTAGTATGGCCAATGGGCCTTGCTGAATTGAAGGAATCCTTCTCTTCATGCTGCTTGTGGCCCCTTTGGAAGTTGAAAACCATTCTCTAGCATCAGCTTTCCCACTGTTTGCTACAGAGGGGAACCTGTATCATATCCCTGATCTCTTTCTGCTTCAGTCCCATCCCATTGTGCAAGGTGGGTAGGGGAAGCCTCATTGTGCCATGCTGGAGGAGACAAAGCAACCGAAAAGAAAAAAGAAAGCAGCAAACAAGCTTTGTTGTGTCTCTCTTGCATCCCTTGACTGCTCACCTCTGGGCCCAGAACCTTGCGTTATCGACTAATCTCAGACCAACATTCCCGTGATCGATCTTGTCCCAACTGGATGACCTTGCCCCAGCATCGCTATCTATTCTGTTTCACCCATGTTCCAGGTAGTCGACTCCATATATACTAAGTATAGCATTGCCACATGTCAGGGTCTGGTCCTCAGGGTGTGGACCCTGTTTTCCAATCCTCAGAGTAAAAGGGAGGAATCTCCGGAGAGAGCACTGCCTTGAAAAGTATGTGTGTTTATACATTACCCGCATACGTTAGGCTTGGTGTTTTGATTTGAATTGTATACCCTGTGCAACTATGCTTGAGGCTTAAGGCATGATGCTTAGTGACATCAGTAGGGCTGACCCCTTGTGACATCACTGAGGGGATCTCTTGGTCACAGGTTTGGGCCTGAAATCTCAGTCTTGACCTGGAAACCTTGACTGAATACCAAATACCCCCTTCCTCAGTGAAGCCCAACTTTGGCTGAAAAGGTTTGCAAGCTTTTCAATCAGGCTGTCTAGCTATGACTTCAAGAGCAGAGTAAGTGACTAGAAGAACCTGCAACAAAACGTTGTAGCATAGATGGAGTTTAGGGCCTCAAACCTATCCAAATCCACCCTATTCCTTAGTTGATCGCTCGCACTTTTCCCCAAGATACTCCATTCCATCGCTCCACCCATCTTCCTATAGTTGGCCAACATTCTCTGGCTACTGAGCATGCTTAATCTTTATTGGGAGGTTCTGGGGTCCTTCCCTGATATACAGAAAGAAACAAAGAAGGAAGGAACTTTTAAAGACCATCTATTATGTTTATTTGCTCATGAGAAGTGTAACCATGTTTTCAACGTTGCTCAAACAGTCACCACCTTTGGAAAGAAAAGGGAAAGGGATTTGTGGTTTTGGCATGCACAGCAGGTAAACAGGTCCCTTTCATGGACTATATAACAAAGCCATTCAGTACGTAGAGCTACAGATGGAAGTAGGGACATAAATCTTCATAAATTTTGCTTTGCAGACAAGAGCAAATAACTTGATCCTTTTTCTCTTTACTGTGAGAAAACCACTGAGAACTGTGCAGTTTTTGAAGACTATTTACACTTCAAGATTTATTCAGTGCAAAAAAAATGTACTTTTTCATGCAGAAAAGAACTTTTTCTGTGCAGAAAACTTTTTTTTTTTTTACAGAAAATAAGTTTTGGTGCAGAACGTCTTGTTTTCTGTGCTATCTACCCCTTGTTCATTGTTTTCAGTCCCAAACTGCAAAGATTGTTGCAGTTTAGACTATACAATTATAGTGCTATTAATCTATTTTAACTACTATAGCAATGATCCTCTGAATCTGGGATTTGTAGTTTGGTGAGCCATAAGACTCCAGTTGAGAATTCTAAAAAAATCTTGCTAAACTGCCAGTCCCAGGTTTCCATGGGCTGGAACCATAATAAAGTGGAATCATAGCACTATACCTGTATGGTCTGAAAGATCCCAAGGATTCTGCTGGGCAGGTTTTCCCAACACTCAAGATATCACCATTTTCTGAATATTTTCATATATGCTTTCCATCCCTCAAGGGGAGCCTTTATTTCCCGTGAAATGTGCCCTCTGATACACTCCCTAAAGAACACCTTCCTGCTCTGAACAGAAGCTTGGTTATTGGGCCTTTCCACCCTACATTATTATAGTGCTATTGTTCCATTTTCAACGTCTTGTGGAATTCTGTGGTTTGTCGTTTAGGGAGGCCAAAGAGCTCTCTGGCTGAGAATTCTCAATGCCCCTCCCTAAATTGCAAACCCCAAGATTCCATAGGATGTTGAAAGTGGACTAATAGCACTTTAATGGTGTAGTGTGGAAATGGCCTTAGAGACCGGAGGGAGATCTGTATTCTTCCATCTGGAACCTCGTGCTCAGAGCAGCTGCTTCTTGTGGCTTAATAGTCAGATTGGCCTGAAATTCCAGCCCAGCTTTCTAGGTGATCTTGCTGAAACTCTGATAAGAGTGCCTACCACTAATGACCATGTATCCCCCCCCCCGTTTTTTTTCCTTCCTAGCCTACCTACAAGCTTCCCGGGCCCTCATGATTAGTGCGTTGGTGCTGGGCTTCTTAGGCATTCTGTGCGGCATGCTAGGGCTGCAATGCACCAAAGTGGCAGAAGACAACCCCAACGTGAAGGCAAAAATGGCTGTTGTCGGGGGATGTATGTTCCTCCTGGCTGGTAAGTTGAATAAAAGATGGACCTTTCCAAAAGACAATGGAGAAAAGAAATGTAGAAAGTCTTTGACTAAAACGTGAATGACTGTGGTCTGTAGATTTGCTAGATGTTAAGTTGGAAAGCGTGCGTATGCCTTTAAATTCATGGTTTGGAAAAACCTCTTGTTTAAAGGACGACTTTCAGCATTTCTGTACAGTGGGCCCTCAGTATCTGCCAGCATTCGCTTCCAGGACCCTCCCATGGATACCAAAATTCATGGACGCTCAAGTCCCATTATGTACAGTGGTGTAATAAAATGGTGGCCCTTATACAAAATAGCAAAATCAGACTTTGCTTTTTGGATTTTTTTTAAAAAATATTTTCAAGCCCTGGTTGCTTAAATCCATGGATATATAATCTGCAGATATGGAGAACCAGCTATACTGGCTGTGAGGTTGTGAGAGTCGTCACCTAAAGAATTAACTCATCTGAGCTCTCTCTCCATGTTCCCATGTGACAGGAGGTGAAAGAGCTACAACTCCTCTTGCTCCTTCACTCCCTGGTCTTGTGGCATATCTGGAGAAGACCCCAGATATTCTGCTGCCTGAGGTTAAACAGTAAATGGGCTCCTCACCACAGCCTTTCAGGCCAAGCTGTACCAAAGTTTAGAAATGTTATTTTTTGGGGGGGCTACAAATATATGAGAAGGAACCCCTATCCACTGAAGTTCCTGCCTTTGGGCTCCAGTCACCCACCTTGCCTTTTTATCTTCAGGATCCCTCCCTGGGTTGGGTACCTGGTCCCCGAGGAAGCTATTATCATGGACAGTAACTGTGACCAATTGTCACTTCTAATTCTTAAATGAAAATAGACACAGTTGGAGAAAATAAAAACAGTAAAAATTTATTACATAACAGTTAGCTGAAACATGAACTCACTGAACTCTGTCTACATTCCCACTTCCCAGAACCTTATTAAACTGTTATCAATTCCTCTCTTCCTACAGGCCCTCATTCAGAGACTTTCCACACTACACTGTTATAGTGCTATTATTCCACTTCCAATCCTGTGGAATTCTGGGTTTGTAGTTTACTGTGCCCACAGAGCTCTCTGGCTGAGAATTCTAAAGGCCCCTCTCTAAACTGCAAAACCCAGGATTCCGCAGGATGTTGAAAGTGGAATAATAGCACTAGAACAGTGCAGTGCGGAAAGACCCCCCGTTTCCAACTACCCCAAATGAATTTTTTCCTTCAATCCTCCAGTTTCTAGCATTGCAGCAACCTAAAACTTTAGCTGACTATTTAGAAGTAAAGTTCAGGTATCTAAGGAAAAGGGGCAGGCAACATTTGTTTATCTATTAAATTTATACTCCACTTTTCTTGTGGCAAGGGACTCAAAGCTATGAAGGGAATATGAGCAAAGCAAATATAAGTGGTTTAGATTTGAACGATTTTCAGTGTCTCAATCTCCACAATGCTAGACATTTGGGAAATGAAGGAAAACTTCATTTGTAGGTGCAGAATTCTTTTTGGGGGGCAAAGCATTTATGCCCCCCCTCCTCATAGGTACATTCCTCGGCTGGACAGAAGGATACTGGGAGAGAAGGACGGAAGCACTGAGGTTTCTTATCTTTTGCTGCGTTGTGAAATGTCTCTGGAGTTTCTGGGTCTTTGAACTTGGCACTCTGAACAGCGAGCATGCAAACACTCCATCACCTGGTGGCTTGGATTGTCTTTTTAAGAGGCAAGGAGAGCACTGCCACTTTGCTGTACATTCTTGCTCAAATTCTCCTC
Organism: Cyclura pinguis; assembly: GCA_030412105.1. Lineage (NCBI taxonomy): Eukaryota > Metazoa > Chordata > Lepidosauria > Squamata > Iguanidae > Cyclura > Cyclura pinguis. Next base: position 132,897,647 of record CM059604.1, on the reverse strand, counting down.
AACCACTTGACATGATAAGTTGATAAATGATTTCTGTTTGGGTCAGTGCATTTCTCTAGTCATTTCCGCACTACACTCTTACAGTGCAATTATTTCACTTTCAACATCCTATGGAATCCTGGGGTTTGCAGTTTAGGGAGGGGCTGGATGGCCCCTCCCTAAACTGCAAACCCCAGGATTTCGTAGGATGTTGAAAGTGGAATAATCACGCTATAAGAGTGTAGTGAGGCAATGGCCTCTATCGCAAGTCCTTATCTGCACATAGTTTTCTACATGATGTAACTTAATTAGCAAATAACCTTGAGAGAGATCATAAATCAAAAGTATCCCCAGACACTCCCACAAGATCTGATCCAATACAAATTGTACATTTTTGTCTCCGTACAGCGGAGAGGGATGGGCCAGCTTGCTTTGTTGTAGGGAGATAATGAACTTGGGGAAGTTGCCTTTTGGCCCTGTAAAGATAATAATTTCAAGAGGAGGAATCGTGTGACACCCCCTCTCCCCAGATGCTGTTGGGATGCAACAACATCCATCAATATGAACTGGGTGCGAATTTCCACTGAATCTTTCCATGAAGGGTTTGTTGCCCTCTAGTGGTGCTTGTTGGGCAATGCAGCTGTTTGCTTGAGGCTCCAGGAGCCGCATTTCTTTAACACTCATGGATACAAGTTCAGATTAAGATACATTGAGTCCATAAACTCGGTGTTTCTACATGCGTGTGTGTATGTGAACCCCAGGACTTTCCCAATATTTCTGGAGTGTGTGGGGACCTCTGCCTGTTCCATTATTATGGCACCAAATTTACCACTGCTGTTGAACAACTTCTGCCACAACGGACACCATGTGCCCGAATTTAAACACCCTAATAGGACTATTGTAGTGTTCCCAGAGGCACGTTTGTACATTGCAAGAATAATTTATTAAACTGAAGTTCAACATATAGTTAAAGATTACTTGGTGTATGGAAACTCTTACACCAAGCATTTCAAAGCTTAGTTATTAATTGTTACATATTTAACTCATCTAAATCCTAACTGGTCTGAACACATCTCACTAACCCTTTCCCAGTCTCCTTGTTGTTCTTGTGTGTCTTCAAGTCATTTCCGATTTATGGTGGGCCTGGTCTGAGAAGCAAATCAAACCTGAACTCTCCCTAGAAGCCAAAAGTGACTAAACTGAGGCTGCTGTGCTTTGGCAATATCACGAGAAGACATCACTCGCTAGAAAAGACAATAATGCTTGGTTAGGTGGAAGGCACTAGGAGAAGAGGAAAACTGCAATTCAGGTGGACAGACTCAATCAAGGAAGGCACATCCCTGAGTCTGCAAGACCTGGGCAGGGTGGTTGAGGAGAGAGTGACCTAGAGGTGTCCCTTCCATAGGTTAGCCATAGATTGACTTAGAATCATAGAATCATAGCGTTGGAAGAGACCCCACGGGCCATCCAGTCCAACCCCATTCTGCCATGCAGGAACACACATCAAAGTGCTCCCGACAGATGGCAATCCAGCCTCTGCTTAAAAACCTCCAAAGAAGGAGACTCCACCACACTCCGTTGAGGCAGCATATTCCACTTCCAGACAGCTCTGACCGTAAGGAAGTTCTTCCTGAGGTTCAGGTGGAATCTCTTTTCCTGCAGCTTGAATCCATTGCTCCTTGTCCTAGTCTCTGGAGCAGCAGAAAACAAGCCCACTCCCTCCTTTACATGACATCTCTTTAAATATTTAAACATGGCTATCATGTCCCCTCTTAACCTTTTCTTCTGCAGACTAAGCATACCCTAACTTGATGGCAGTTAACAACAACAAGGGTGTTCTAGGCAAGATTTGTTCAGAAGAGGCATGCCTTTGCCTTCCTCTGAGGATGAGAGGATGTGATTTGCCCAAGATCACTCAGTGGTGGGTTTCCATCACGGAACAGATATTCCCACCCTGTGTTCTTGGAATACTTGTCTAACACTCAAGCCCCTATATCACAATGGCTATATAAAATCCAGCTGAACTGAACTTTCCTAACTGTCCCAAAATACAAACTCTTGCTCTTCACTGTCTCATCTCTCACCCTGCTTGTCACTGTATATTCTCTGGCTAATTCTAACTGAGGTCATATCTATACTACAGTATTATAGTGCTGTTATTCCACTTTCAACATCCTATGGCATCCTGGAGTTTGCAGTTTAGGGAGGGGTGTTTAGAATTCTCAGCCAGCGAGCTCTTTGGCCTCAGGAAACTGCAAACTCCAGGAGGTTGAAAGTGGAATAATAACACTATAACACTGTAGTGTGGAAAGGCCCCAACTCACATCTTTGAGTCTAATTCTTAGCTCTGCCTTGTATCTCTCACTGTCTGTCAAAGTCAACAGTTTTTTTTAAAGAAATCCCATTCAGCCAACCACAAGTCACCCCCAACATGCCATGCCCTCACCTAGCACTCCTAACAGATCAGTTGCCTTATTATTATACATCACTTATATACCCACACTTTCTCTTAATTTCTCTAATAAACGTGACCACCGGTATTTTATATCACCTACTTAGTTATGAGTATTCAATTAAATAGCATCTCCTGTGAACATCCCACTTCAAACCTATCTTAATAGTCAGCAGACACATGGAGAGGTGGAGGTGTCATAGGAATTTCCTCCTTGGTGTTAGAAGAAAGACAGACAGCCATCCTTAGAGCAAGGAGGTTTATGGAATACTGTGTCCAGTTCTGGCACCACAGTTCAGGGATGGTATTTACAAGCTAGAAGGTTGTAGGAGGGTGACCAAAGTGGACGGTTGTAAGAGGGCAACCCAAGTGGTAGAAGGCCTGGAAACCATGCCCTACAAGGAGTGGCTCAGAGAGCCAGATGTGATTGGCCTGGAGAAGAGAAGGTTAAGAGGCAACATTAGGGCTGTGTTTAAATATTTGAAGGGATATCCTATGGAGGATGGAGCAACTTGTTTTCTGCTGCTCCAGAGACTAGGACATGAAGCAATGGCTTCAAACGTCAGGAAAAGAGACTTCTTCTAAACATTAGGAAGAACTTCCTGACCGTAAGAGCGGTTTGATGGTGGAAATTGCTGTCTCGAGTGTGGTGAAGTCTCCTTCTTTGGAGGTTTTTGAACAGAGGCTGGATGACCATCTGTTGGGAGTGCTTTGATAGTGTATTCTTGCATGGCAGATTGGGTTGGACTTGGCAGGTGGTTGTTAAAGTAAAAATGTGGATTATTCTATCAGTTCAGTTAAAAGAAAAGTTATGCATTCATGTTAGTTCTTGGAACTTGGAGGCCACGGTGAGCTGTAAACTATGGCTCTAGCGCTCAAAGGCCTAAAGGGTCGCTTACTTAGCTTGTACAACCTGGCACTACATGGGGTTCAAGGTATATCATCTTTGTAATGCTATTTCACATTCCACTTACGTGTTCTTATTTATTCTTCCTGCTCAGGTCTCTGTGGCATGGTGACCATCTCCTGGTACGCTTTCAATATTACCCGTGATTTCTTTAACCCGCTCTTTGCTGGTACAAAGTAAGTTTATAAAATAGTGGCAAATGGGGGGGGGAGGATATTGGGGAACAAGTAGTGTAATAACACTCAAGGGGGCAAGCTTGTTTGGGGGAATAGCCATCACCAGATTGGCACCGGGCATTGCCCCTTGGCTGGGTTCCAAGATCTCAGATCCTGGCGTTAAGTCTCAAGGTTTGCAACTTCTTCTCCTAGGTTGAAGAAAAGGAATTTCAGGCAAGAGTTCTGACTTGAAAAGTATATTCTTTCCTCATTTGCTGGACTTGGTCTTTTATTTTTTTTTTAATTTGAATGACATGGTCTTTACAACTGTGGTTAATGCTTTGTATGTCATGCTTAATGGCCTCACCAGGACACATTTCCTATGACAGCGCAAGGGGACATCCCTAGCTCTCAGGTTTTAACACTGAAACCTCAGGGCCTGAGCTAGTCCTGAGCAAGTCTCCTGTCACTGCCAGTGGTCTTGAATTCAGGCTTGGTCTTGAATGACCAATTAAGGCCCCTTAGCTTTACAAAAGACCTGCTCTGGCAGACATGTAATGTAATACAAAATTTACTGGGGTGAAAATCCAGCATACTGGTAGGAATGAAAAGTGCTAGATGTGGTTTGTTTGTATGGATCAAAGCAGCTGGGGGTCTCGTTTCCAATGTGCCTTTTTCTCATGGTGCAGGTATGAAATCGGACCTGCTCTCTACCTGGGCTGGAGTGCTTCACTGCTGGTGATCATTGGTGGAGGAGGCCTGTTCAGTTCATGTCGGAGGCAGTTGTCACAGGAGAAGAGGTGAGAGTAGTGTTGACAAAAGTGGGCAGGTGGGAAGACTTGAGCAAGATCCCTTCACTGCCCGCTCCATTTTTCTATGCGTTGTCCCATCGTTGCCCATTGCTTGCCCTGCTCTTGCCGTCCCTCCCTGAGCAAGTGGTTACTCCTTCTTAGTGCTTAGCTATGTTACTCTTTGGTGAACTCCCAGCATCTTGAGCAACTGTAATGTCTGGAGGATTCTGAGAACTCTCATCCAAAACTTGACCCAGCTTTTCCCTTGAGAGAACATACCCAGCAAAAAGGGGGGGGGGAGTCCTCCCCATCTGCATTTTACTTCTTTCATGCAAAGCAAAATGTAGAAAAGTCTTTGGAAGAAATATCGAGCCATGGCATCAGTTCGTTGTGACCAGCAAAATAAACACTGACCGAAGGCAACTGACAAAGCAGTTTCTTTTTACAATGTCTTTTTGCATCTCCAGACCCTCTCTTCATTCTTTCCCTCTCTCTAGCTACAATTTCATGTAAGCAGCATCGTGACTGGAGGGTGGTGGTGGTAAAAGAGGGCTGGAGAAACACAGGCTTTCAGTATCTGGTTGCATCACCGTATCTGCAGTAGAGTACATAATGAAGCTTGAGCTGGAAAAGAATGGAGTTCTGCTCTAGCAGGTCCTACCACAGTTGTGTATGCCTACTTACAACAGGCAAGGTAAACAGCAGCTGCCTCTAGAATCCCTTAGGGACCATGTGTGAACAGCAAAGCAGACAGAAAAGGGGAAAGCAGATAAGCCTGTTTTCCTAGCAACCTCCAGCTGGTTAAAGAAGCAAGGATCTAATAATCTGGCCATCAAAGGGAAATAATAAAAAACGTTACTGACGCTGGTGAAAGAAAAAGTCATCTCTGGATGCGTTTTGGAGAAAGAAATGCACTGGCTTTTTTAACTGCCACATCACACTGCTGGCTTATGCTCAGCTTGTGGTCTATTAAGACTCCTAGATCCCTTTTGCGTGTACTGTGGCCAAACCAGGTGTCACCCATCTTATATCTGTGTATGTTGTTTTTTCTGCCCAAGTGTAGTGTCTTACACTTCTCCCTATTGAAATTCATTTTGTTAGTTTTGTCCCAGTTCTCTAATCTGTGAAGGTCATTTTCAGTTCTGATCCTGTCTTCTGGGATGTTTAGCTACCCCTCCTAATTTTGTTCACTGACACTTGTCTGCTAGTAACGCTGATGTGTCCCTTCCTCTGCTTTTGTGTCTTGACAGTTACACGTATCCATACAAAGCCACCAAGAGTGCCGTGTCGGGCCCTGCAACTTCGGTCCCCCGTCCCCGCATAGATTCCAATTCCAGCAGTGGTGGACAGTATGGCAAGAACGCTTATGTCTGAGCCTGCATCGGAGATAAGGGGGCGTGTCCCCCTGAAAAGACATTTTGGGGGTGTTTTTCCAGCAGCCCGAAACCTGAAGAAGTTTTCTTTTTTAAACAGGGATGGCAAGGTACAAAGGAAATCTCTGTTCTGTCTCTAGCCGAGGTCTTTGGACTTTTCTTGATGATGCTAGAAACTGGACGAAGGCTCTGAATTGACATTTTTGAGTCAAACCCTAGCAGATGCTTGCTTATACAGGGTTATTTATTGCCAAGGAGACCTGTCTTGTGTATCACACTTTTGTTCCACTTCTCCCTCTACTTGGATGGAATTATCTTACGGGCTTTTTGTTGCCCTGTGATCAGAAGTAGTTGATACTGAAAAAAAAAGGTATTGGGACACAGTGAAATCACATCTTTCTCCTGGACAGCCTCTTTCTTCACTTAGCTGTGGAGTTTCTCCACCCCAGCCCAGATTAAGGGAAGGAACATTTCGAACCAATACAAAGTACTGGACTGATTTTTTTTTTAAGTAGTGATTTCTTGTATTCCAGAGCTGAGAACTCACCTTGATCCAAGTGGTTGGGGCACCTAACCACCAATTTGCTTGAATATATTTAAATGGCTATTTTCCTAATATTATGGAAACTGTGTATGTTTCTAAATCCTTTGCATGTTGATCTTGCTGGACTGGGTGGTGGGATGGGGAGCTTAAGAAGGGGAGATGGGGTGCAACAGTATGGGACAAAGAGAACAGATGCAGAAAACACATTTGCTTTTAAAAAAAATCACGAGCAATACTTCAATCTGATATACCTCTTCTGGGAATTAAGTCCCACAAAAGCCAGCAGACTTTACTTTTGAGCAGACACTCCTAGGCTTGTGCTGTCACAGCTAGAGAGGTCCCCTCTGCACTTTTAAATGGTCAGTTTAATTCTTTGTGGAAGAAGGCATTGCAGGGAATGAGCGCGTATGCTTGAATTTTACATAATGGTCCGTGCCTGGAGGAATCCCCCTGCAGGTCCATTGCTCCCACTGAGTGGCAAGGTTGCTACCTTGCAGTTTTTGCTAAAAGGATTTCCTGTGTTAACCTCCATTCTTACAGGAAGGAAATTAAATGCAGGCAGCAGTGTGTAGGAATAGTTCATATTTCAAGATCTGAAACATGGCTATTTAAATACCTTCAAGGGCTCTGGTTGAAAAGGCCTTTGGCACGAGCAGGTTAAATTACGTATGAGGAGGTTAACATGGCGCCTAATCCTGAATCCATACACAAAGCTCAACAGTACCCTTTCTTTTTGAGTTTTGGCCCTTCCTCACCCAACACTCAGCTAGACTGCTGGAGAGATAAGGACATGTGCTGTGACTTGGAGGGGGTTTAATAATTTTTTGTTTTAAAAAAAGAAACAAGGACTTGAACCAAATGGACACGAGAAGCACTAGATCATTCATTTCAGGGTTTTCTTTTTTTCATAATAAAATGAATATTGTTTGCAACTGTAATGGTCTCTGTTCACCATCTTTTGAATTTCCACGTATTGTACGAGAATAACTAAAATCAAAGTAGCATTCTGGGATGTGAAGGAGTCTGACCAAGATCAGACCACCCCTCCCAAGGGACAGAAGGCCAAGTCTTACGGCAAGTGGCTCTAAAAGAATGATGATTAATAATTTTTCTTTATACAATGCCTTTCTCCCAGAGTTGGCCCCAAGGCACTTCACAAAAAGAAGTCACAACACTATCTCACACATTAAAAGGAGGAGGGGGAAAAAAACGAGAACCTAATTTCAGCATTTATAATAGACTTGAATTATCTAAAATACCATGAGCTTCTGTCCTTTCTTTCTTACTGGCTCTGCAAGGTATTATGCTCAAAGGAAGACTCAACTGAAGCTCTCTGCTTGAGCATTCCACACTACACCAGTACTCAAGCATGAAAACAGAACTGTTTCTTTAATATTGATAGTTCAGCTCAGCCCTTCCTCAGCTTTTGCATATGGGAGGAACCGTTCTCTTGCTTCCATGTTCCCCACTGGTAACAAAGGGCTATTTCAGGAGTCCATGAAGCACAGCTCTCCAGATGTTGGAGTGGAATTCCTTGCTACTGCCTTTGTTGGCTAGGGCTGATGGCAGTTTATATTCTAAAAACATCTGGAGGGCTGCAACAGACACACCCCTTCGCATCTCAGATATGCTGAGGATGAGGTAGCCTGAAAACCTCTGCTTCTCCATTTCTACTCCATTCCTCTGTTGCATGTAAGCTTCCGGCACAGATGCATTCCGCTTCCAGCATCCGAGTGCAATAGCCTCTTGACTCCCAGGTTAATGGAAAGGACTGCTGTCATGGTCCTTATGCCTTTTTGCTAACAGCTAAGCAAAATTCCCTCTTGCATCAGTTAACACAAGAAAGCTGCCTCATAGAGTCAGATAATCGATTCCTGTAGCTTTATCCTATCAATGCTGACAGGCAGCAGCTCTTCAGGATTTCAAGCAGGACTCATTCCCAACCCTATTGTAGTGATACCAGGGAATAAGCCTAAGATCTTCTGCATTGCAAAGTGAGTGCTTTGCCACTGAGCTACCATCCCTCCCCAAGGTCAGAACCAAGTTCACTTCTATGTTCTCCTTTCATGGCATAACACATCAACTTTGACTGAAATAAAACTAGGCACTAGAAGTCATTCTGGCCTCCCTGACATACAGGAGCGCAGCTACAGAGAAAGGAATAAACTGTGTTTCCCGGTGTTAAACTGAAGTTTAATGTCACTGCAGAATTTTCCTTCAGTCCCCCAGTTTCTAACATTGCAGTAACTTCAGCTGAGGATTTGGAAATACAGTTTAGGCATTGAAAGAAAAGGGGCAGCTAGTGACTACCAGGACCCAAACACAGCAAATACGAGTTCTAGGTGTGAACTATTTTTAATACCTCGCTCCCTAAAATGCTGGAAATTTTGGATCTCAAGGAAAATTCCTTTGGGGGCAGAGTTCTTTTTTTGTGGGGGGGGGAGGGAGGAAGAATGCCCTTATATTGCCCCAACACACTCCAAACCAGGGACAAGCATCCATGGATTTCTTTACTTTCAATGGCACATAGTGCAATATGATCCATGTTTACTCAAGAGGCAAGGCCCACTCCAAGGTCAATGCAGAGGACTGCAGACAGCATTCTGAAGCCTCCTTTGCAAGAAACCATCCAGAGGGATGGAGAAGCAGCGTCTATTTGGGTAAAGAAGGGTCAACAGAGGCCCTTCCACTCGCAGCCAGGCAGGCTAGTTGTAGACTCAGACTCTTCCGAGTGCTCATCCCTTGATTTCACTGGGACTGCAGCAGGATTCAGTTTTTCTAGCTTGCGGATGGACCAGGGAATCATTTGCAAATGCAGTGACAAGAACCTCTAGAATTAGCATGGCTTCCTCTTTCTTCCTTGTTGTTGCTGTTGCGAGCTTTCAAGTCATTTCTGATTTATGGTGAGCCTCAGATGAGTCTATCGTGGGGTTTTCTGAGGCTGAGAGCTTGTGGTGCACCCAAGTATATTTCCATGGCCAAGCGAGGAATCAAGCCCTAGTCTCCAGAATCACAGTCCAATGCTGAAACCACTACACCTTAGCCATACAATAACATCAAGGAAACGCAGCTGGTAGCTTTGCAATACAAACGTTTAATTTTGACACTTGTGGTAAAAGTGGAGGTTAATCACCCGTCCTTCTAAGTTCCTCTTCTCACCCACTGGATGATGACAGGTGCAGAATAAGTTTTACAGAGCTACTGTGCTGGCTGGGAAGGGGGGCACACAAAAGTTTTTTTTTAAAAAAAAATTAAATAGTATATAACCCATGGGACACTGGGGAGGTGAGCATCCTCAATCAGTTGGAGAGTATCAGCCTGGCTAGATCACTCATGAAAACACTCAAGACTCAGGTCCAGAAGGAAATTTTGTGAGGATAAGGGAAAAAAGCTCTTGTCCTCTCAAATCTGGTTCTTTAGCAATATAACCTCCTCCCCTTTGTGTTCAGAGGAAAGAATGTTCAATGTTCAACACCAGAACCCACCTTACTGTTAGAAGACAAATGTTACCAATGAGACAAGGTAACTTCCAGCCACAAACTCAAAACAGAAGCTCCAAAATTTTCCTTCCCTTTCCAAACAACACAACCCAATAATGGGTTTCACAAAATTAATAGCCATACCAAACCCACCTCCCCAATTCATGAAAAAAATCCCAACGTATCAGGGAAGTTGCAATCGAGGAAGATAAACTGAAGAGGCAGCTTTGGTTCCCCTTGTCCCCATCAGTTCTAGCAATCACCCCACGCTATGCATTACTCTGATACTTTCTGCCAAAAGGTTTTTGGGCAGGTGAATTTCAACGGAAGAAAAATGGCATACTCTTTTTTTTTTTAAAGTAAAGAAGGGAACTTTTTGCTCCTCTGGGACTGCAGATGAGCTAGCTGATTGATGATTACAAGATGAAGGGGCTTCAACAGAGATGACTGGGAGAAAGTTGGTTTCCCTGCATGGACTCATGACCTGCTGAAAGCTGGTCATACAAAGTCAATGAAAGTCAACTTAACTTGTTTGACTTAATGGTGACGGATGGGTTTTCAGAGACGTTTACAGCTCTGCATGCAAAATACACCCCATGTAGAAGCTCCAGTTTAGTTCAAAGCAAGATGTCACTGTCTTTCTTCAGGCCCCTGTTTCCTGTCAGCAATGAGCCACTGGGACCAATGAGGAGGGACATTTGAATACAGCAGGGGAAATCCCTTCCTACCCCCCTCCCCTCTTGTGTAGTAGTTCCCAGTTTGGGACGGATGTTCCCTCGGAGTCTCTTGGTTAGCTAAGTGCTGCCGGGAAGTCCCAGCATCTGTTCATTAGCCACAGTTTTTGCCTCCTGCTTCTGGGCTTGGCTAAAGTTAGTTGAAGTGAAATTTAAAATGGAAATTTCCTGAACCGAAGGGGTTGAACTCAAAGGGCCACTGGTGCTGGTGTCCTCCTCCACCCTGCTGGTTCTCTGGGTCTAACGGATCTTCACCGGAGTCAAACTTCTGTCTCATTTCTAGAAGTGGAAAAAAAGAAGAGAAGGTTTCAGTAGGTAATGTTTCCAGAAATGTTGAAGCTATGGAAAAAATGCTCCCCCTGCATTTCTTTTAAGGAGAAAAAAATGGGAATTTTTTAAAATAAGAAAAAGAAAGGGGAAAAAAAGAAAAAGAAAAAAGCAATATTAACATCCTTCACAAATTGAAAGCCACTCTGTTATTTTAGGAACATAAAAAGCACTACAGTGTGGCCACTGTATATGCAGGTGTTCCGTTCCAGGAAACAAAAACAAAAAATGCGAGCACTGAGTCCCATTGTACTCAATGGATGCAATATGCACATGCCTGTGGCAGCACAGGTGCTCACCACCACATTCACTGACTATAATAGGATGTGACGCCTTGCATGACCTCATTTGTGTGCACACAGAGGTTGCACTGTATGTGGAATTTGGCTTGGCAAAAAAGCATCATGGTTGATATATTAAAGGTATAGTTTATTCATCAAATAATTAAATTGAATTTCCTTTTAAAAATATCATTGTTACCAATGGACCTACACAGACCTGTACCATAAGGAGCACCTGAACTATAAGGAATCTCTTTGTTTTTGCCAGCTTATGAGGAGGCAAAAGAACATTGACAACAACACCCTGTTGAAAGCAGAGGAAACCATCAATGTAAATAAAACAAAGAAGATTATTTTGTCTTCCCTAGTCCTTCCTAGTGCCAAGAACATACAAGAGTACTCATTACTGTAAAGAGAACTGAGAAAAGGAAACCAACAACAAAAATTACAATGACATGAAATAGTACACAGTCTGACATATTTACCTGTTACATAGCTTTCAAAAATAATATGCAGGGAGTATGAACACTATGTCTTAAATATTTTATTCATCATTCTAAAACAAAACATTCTATGATCTATTTCTCTCAGTATTTTTCTGGGGCAAAAGAGACTCTGGGAAAAAAAGTCTTCATGTCTCTATTAAGGGAAGAAGGAGACGGAGCATTATCTGGTTAGAGGATTTAGGATAGGGTGTTAATTGCCCAACATAAAGCTCATTTTTTAGTAGTTCTATGGATGCATTTTGCTTCTGATAAGGAGCTCAGTGTATGTGTATCATAACAGAATTTGGCATTCCTTTGGAGGGAAAAGCATGTTCCTAGTCCTTCTGAAGTGAAAAGGTATGTATGACAATACTTGAAGGAAGTGATGACAGAAGTGGGGAGGGGGAACATGCAACAGAAAAACATATGCTAAATGTGCACCCCTGCATGAGTTATTCAGGAGAAAGAAAGCACACAATCAGTTAAACCAGAGCAAAAACTGTCCTGGATTTCACAGGATGAACTTTACCTGGATCTGTTAGGACTTCTTTAGCAGCTGCAATGTCGATGAATTTCTTCTCGGCTTCCTTCTTCTCATCCTCAGATTGGAAATTGTCAGGGTGCCATTGCTGGGCCAGCTTCCGGTAAGCTTTGATGATTTCCTGCTTGTTTGCATTCCTGGGTGGGTGGATGGGTGAACATAAACAGGATTTGCTTTCAAATTTTGCAGTGAGTAAAGAAACAACAAATGTCAGCGAGAAAGCAAGACGAACATTTCGCAGGGTGCTTAGCAATCAATCCAGTTGTTGCAACTAATGCAAATCCTGCTGCTTCAAGTAGTCTACTCTAGCTGGGACCAATGGCTGGACTTAAGCCTTGATGCACAGCTCAGATCCAGTTACTGTGTCAATTCCAAAAAAGGATAGGAGAAACAAAGGAAAAATGAGCTCTTCAGCCTTCCAGATGCTTTGGACTACAATTCCCAGAATCCCCTTGCACACAATGCACTGGTTTAGGTTTCTGGAAGCTGAAATTCACAATATCTGGAGGGCCGAAGATTCCTCATCTCTGCCTTAAACCAGTTTTATGGGCACAAGCTCACCAATCTTCCTCTATGGCTGTTACAATGAAGCAAGAATGTCTATGAAGGCTTGGGCCCCTCTCTCCTTTTTAAATTTAGGGCTGTAAAAGTATTGCTGAAGGTCACAAAACATACCTCCGGATTCCAAGGATTTTGTAATAGTCTCGTTTCTTGGACTGCTTCAGCAGCTTTTGTGCCTTCTCCAGCCCCTCTTTCAATTCCTCATTCTCACTGTCAAACTCTTTGGCTTCCTGATAGTCTTCGACAGCTACAAATAAGATAAAGCTGGTTTTAAATTGAGAAAAGAAATGCAAACTGTTTATTTCATATGGAGTTACCCTGCTGTCAAAATTGTCGTATTCCTAGGGAGAAGTGTGGTAGGTGCTGAATTTGGCAGAACAACCTAGTATCAGGGAATCCAGAGAATCCCAATTCTTGCTTTCCTTCGGGGAGAAAAAAACCCAGCCAAGTTTATAGCCCTTCACAATAAAACCTAGCAGCACTTGAAGCATTCAGGCAATTATGCTGTGTTTACTCTTCTGTGAAAGTGGACGTTCCATGCTGCTAATAAACTGTTGGGTTGGGAAAAAGTCTCATAAAAATTATTCAGCACAGAAAGATGAAAATTCTGAAGAATCTCACCCTCATCGTTGCTATTTGCCCTCACCATATATTTAACACTGGAGGAGCTACATACAGACCACATTCACTCATAGATCTGAAAGTGATATTTCTTGCTGACCCATATGGTACTCTTAATGAATGATCCAGCAAGTTCAGTCTGGCTTTCACAGTTGTCATCATCATGTCTGTGGTGGTGTTTGTGGTGGTGGTGGGGTAATATCTATATCAGAGTGGATATGCTCTGGAACTGAGCAAGAGGCACATCCTGGTGCCTGTGTCATGATCTCATGGCTGCCATTTGGGGTGAAGAGATGATATGACATGATGACCAAAGTCAAGGCATGTCCCTTGTGGTTGACTTGATCAGTAGTATTATTCTTAAACACTGCTGAAGGTCACACGATATGCCTCTGGATCCCAGGGATACAAATACTAATACCAATACTAAGGGAGAATGCAGTTTTTCAAGGCCATTCTGGGGGTTTTGGTTTTTCTGGGTGGGAGGCCTGCTGAAATAGCACTGTACAGCCCCACAAAAGTTTTCTTAAAAAAATTTTTTTGAAGTTTTTTTTTCTGGAAAAAAGTGGGAGACTACTAGAGACTTTGAGACAGATCAACAGGAGCCACAAGGGTGGTATGGGTCTTCCCAAAGGACGACATGACTCCCACCTCTGACCTACATCAATCAACTGCACTTAAAACATGATAGCAAAAAAAGAGCCTCTGTGTTCAGAGATAGCATTTCACTGACTGCCATGTGCTCAGCAAGGGGATGCCAGCAGAGAATCACTTGAATCCTGCTGTCGGTCTAAATCAGTGGCATTTACCTGTGTTCTCATTCATCATTCAACAACTAATGCAACAGCTCTACTCTAGTATGGATTAACCAATAGGATTCAGGCTAAGGGCTACTGCCTATGTGTCTTCCTTACAGGCTTTCTAGGAGTATCTGGCTAACTGCTGCCGGAAACAGAGCACTGGACAGGAGAGATCTTTGGTGTGAATCTTATAAAGGTCTGACACTCTTAAGAGATGTCCTCTTCCCACTATTTATGCAGCCTAGAATTGCACTGGTTTACCTTTCTCAAACTCTTCATTCAGGATGTAGGCTTCAGCTCTGTCACGCAGGATGAAGACATTCCTGGGGTCAAGCTGGTGAGCTTCTGTGCAGATGTCTATGGCTTCACGAGGCTGTTTGCTCTGCAGTCGTAAAAAGTGAAGAACAATTGCACTGGTGTTTTCTCCAGCATTCCCTTTTCCACCCTGTACCTGTTCCATCTACCACATCAAAGTCAGACTAAACTTCTCAGTCACAAGAGTAGGTGAATGAGAACCTCCAGTCCTGAGGTTTGTGGTCACTGGCAGGGTGAGGTCCAAATCCAGACTGCAGCCTTCATGCTACAGTCAGGTTTTTTAGAAAAGCTTTTACAGAGCTCTGACGTGCTCCCAATGAAATTGACTTCCGGTTTACTTGGTTCTGAAGAAAAGAATAAATGGCTTCTTTTAGGCCTACAATAGCCCAGAGATGACCAAAACCATGGTGAATTCTCTCCTATGACCTCTAGGGGCGTTGGAGGACAATGGCAAGCAAACAAACAAACAAAGAAAAGTTATGATTTTTTCCCCAGTGTGTGGGATATGACCTTTAAGGTCTCCTGGAAGCAACATAGTTCCCTAGCCGCTTCCCAGTTGTGCATCCTTGCTGTATGTGAGGTGTGTGTGTGTGGAATCATAGATTTGGGACGGACCTCAAAGGTAATTTAGTCTAACGCCCTGTCACACAGAAAGACACAACTAAAGTATCCAGGAAAGACGGCCAACCAACCTCTGTCTGAAAACCTCCCAAGAAGGAGAGTTCTGCTTTCAAACAGTTCTTACAGTAAATGAGTTCTTCTTAATGTTTAGGTGGGATCTCTTTTCTTGTAATCTGAATCCACTAGCTTTCCTTCTAGTCTTTGGAGCAGTCTCTAGACAAAGAGACTACCTTCCCCTGGGTGAGAGTGATGGTATTTCAAAGGTCACTTTAGAAAGAAGCCAGAAAGCCCTATTTTTACAGGCATGAGGCAAAAGCCCCAAGAAGGTGAGCAACATGACCAAAGATGAAAGGTAAGGAAGTGACGACAGAGCCAGAAAGAAAGTTCATATTCCTCTGTGTCAAATATGGCACATCTTAGCCTTTAAACTCAGGGGCTGCCAACTCTCACTCAAAATCCTATTGAATTTCAGTGCTACAAACATTACCAGTTAAACTAAGCATGACACATTTTTTGTTAATTTTTAAAGACTGTTGCAGAGGAGATTCCACTTGCCAGATACAATTACAGCCAGCCCTTCACATTTGCAGCTTTAACTGTTACTGACTTATTTATGAGTTTCTCCAACCCCTGCCCCCAGTCCCACACCTCAGGAACTCCTTTTCCATGGGAACCTCCCCTTTAGTGGCTCCGTTTAAGCTGTGCAGCCCTTTAAAACCCACCCATGGTCCTTCTCCTTCTCCACCAGCTGCTGCCTAGCCTGCTAAGGATGGCTCGTAGCCCAATTTCTTAACACCACAAACCTCTTCCCAATGCCCCCCCAACACCCAAGGAAGGAGATGGGTGACAGAGAGGAAGTATAAGGCCACTATGCCATCTCACTCCTTTTCTCTCTCTTTTCCCTGACCTGATTTGGACCATGGGTCTCTCCCCACCATGCCTTGGTCCCCTTCCCACATATACACACACACCTTGATTTTTGTGATTTTTCCAGTTTTGCAAGGGGTCCTGTGCCCCAACCCTAGTGAATGTGGAGGGCCAACTGTATTTAATTCATTGCAAAGTCGAATTGCTTTCCATTGTACAATCTGGATGGCTTTGCCTCACCTTGGATAAACAGTGGCAGATACGTGCTTTGGCCTTAGTGGTATAGATTTCCACGTTGGGCTCTGTCTTCATGGCTGCCTTGTATTTCTCAATGGCATCTTCATACCTATTGCAGGACACAGAAAAGAACAGCATTTGAAAAGGAACAGAGCTGGCAAACCTTACGGCCATATTAATTTCTTATCAAGACAACAGGGAGGGGCTGTTCATCTCCTGTTCTGCTGGTAGGTGGTGGGAAACATAGAGACAAATTTGCTTCAATATGGGATTCATTTATTGTATACGTTGTCGTGTGACTTCAGAGTTGTTGCAACTTATGGCGACTCTAAGGTGAACCTACCATAGAGTTTTTTGGGGCTGAGAGTGTGTGATGCACACAAGGTCAACTAGTGGGTTTCCATAGCCAAGTGGAGAACTGAATCCTAGTCCCCAGAGTAATAGTCCAATGCTCAAACCATGTCATTTGAAGCTCTGGAACAACACCTAATCTTCTGGATTAACCCATTTTAATTTCTCTACAAGTTGAAAACAGACATTTAAACAATATGCTTGAGCCTACTAACGTTGAGATGATAAACAAATATTGTGATTAAGTTGAATTTCATATTGTTTTAGGTTTTTTCTCTTCTATTTTTTCCCTGTCTCTGTATTTTATCTGGATTTTCTTGTTACTTAACAAATTGTTGTTAAAAGTTGAAATAAATGAGTTGAAATAAATAAATAACCTCCCTGCTTCCACCCCCATCAGCAGAATATGTCTTTTGTGCTACGGCAAATATTCACCCTGCAGGCACTGCAGCCACAGCCCCCTTATGCCTACACCCAGAAACAGATGACGTGCTCCCTCCATCCCAGCTGCCATTGCAGAGGGGGAGAAGAAGAGGCAGTACCTGCTGGACTGAATCCCCTCCAGCACTGCCATTCCCTTTGCCTTTTGTATCATATCTCAATTAGATTGTAAGCAGGTGGGCCGGGAATTGTTTTGTTGCTCTTTTACTTGCACAGCACCATGTGCAGTGATAGTACCACACGAATAAATGATAATACTGTAAGGTGAATGTCACGAACAGGATGCCGGTCCTCGGAAGTTTGTATGTGTGTAAATGGAACTTGCAAGAAAGGAGAGCTTCAGTGCCCTCCCTATTTGGAGAAAAAGCAAGACATTATTACTTATTCAATACATACCCTGATGTTTCCCATAGCATATAATAGGCATACACGCATGCAGTCTGGTTCAACCACAGTTTTGTAAATGCTACAAAGTCAGCTTCTCTCTGCACAATTTTGGAGCAACCTCAGCACATGGAGTTATCCCCCCCCCACCTGCAGAGGATATTTAATTTTATTTGCCACTTAAACAGGCAACTCAACCCTGGCACTCTTGCAAATATCAAACCAAAGAAGGTAGAAAGGGTACAGGGGGGAGGAGTCCTCACCTTTGAGCTTTAACATGTTCCTCAGCAGATTCCAGCTGCTTGGTGAGCTTCTTCACTTGTTTGTAGTGGGAGAAGCAATCCTTGTCATCTTGGTCTAACTTCAGACATTCTCGCACTTGGCTGGGGAGAAAAGAATTTGGGTTTATCCATGACAAGAGGGTCTTCAAAAAAAAAATAACCTTCACAGGCAATTCATTGGACAGAGCAGGGACAGATACTGAGAGAAAGCAATGCACCCAAAGGCATCTTGACAGAGTTCACAGCTTAGCCACCCCATCACTGGAGTGTGATGCTGTCTTCCCTTGATATTTTATTTATTGCAGGTTTTAGCCCTGTCTTTTCATACCACTCTGGAATTCATGGAAGTTCCCAGGCTGACTGCTATTCAAGCACTAACCAGAGGGAATGCACTTGGCTCCAGTATCACATGCCTTTAAACAGGACCACAAAGAAAGAATTGTGTGTGGAAAAGGGTTATGTCATTTTTGTCACGTACTGAAGGCAAACAAGCTGTACTTGGATTTGATTGAAAACAGAATCTAGAACACTTTTAGGAGAACTACATTTCCTTGTATGCTTTTTTCTTTAACTTATCATCTATATTTGAAAATATATTCATATTATTGATTCCAAACTAACTGAGTAAATACAGTGAGAAAAGGATGATAAATCTGAGGTAGGAAAACCTTCAGAATTTAACAACAACAAGATCTGGGGAATGGGAAGTCCATAGTAGAATGTTTGATGATTAGGTATTGGTCTTTTGGTAGGTATTGCAGGGCGTTTCTTTTTTTCCTTTCTTACGTTTGAGATTTATTAACGTTTGAATGTTTAGTAATGTATTGTTTTGTCTCTTTCTTTCCTTTTTCTTTCTATATTGTTTTATTTTGTATATGTGTTTCTTCTTTGTAGTCTGAATAAAACTTTTTACAAAAATGAAATAACACTATGTAATTATCTGGGGGGAGGCTAGTCCCTGTTCCATAGTCTTTTTTCACCATCTCGCATCTTCCTAACGCAGCCTGCCCTCTTCAATCTCCCCTTTTTTTGTGCTAAGTTTGTGTGGAAAGTTTGAGTGTTACAGATGTGTGCGAGAGAAAATCCATCTTCTATGGTGTTGAATTTGTCACAAGACATGGTGAGTACTTTCTTCCACTCCAAAGGCATTAAATTTTAGACTAGATTCATCCTTCTTCTAAATGCCACTTCTGTCTCTGGATACGATTTTCTGTGCATGGCCCACTTTGATTGGGTGACAGTATACTTGTTCACCCTTAGACAGAGACCCATAGGAGATACCTTCAGACCATGCAACCTTAGGTAAAATGTGTGCTATTTAAAGAAGAAAGTGTGCATTTGTTTTTACATGTACATATAAGTAGCTGGGCCAGAATGCCATCTACATTTGCAAGTGGAAAAATGGAAGGGAAGGAATTCTGGGGATGGGAAAGCAAAATTCAGAGTGGGGAAGCAAAACTAAACATCTATGCAGCATTCTTTCCTCAAAAGCACACACTGAAGAATAACATAACACTGTGTGATAACACAAGAGTTGTGTCTGTGCAAAAAACTAATTAAATGGCACATGCACACCCTTACGCAGAGATGTAAAGCACTCACTTTAAGGACTCCTCATGCTCTCCCAAACTGTAATAGAGCTTGCTAAGCTTCAGGAAAGCTGCCCTGTTATCATTACGCAGCTTAGTGGTGGGTTTCAGGTCCATGATGGCCTTGTTGTAGTTGCCGAGGTACAAATAGCATTCTGAACGCAGCTCTTTTGCTTCAGGATCCCAGGGAGCAATCTGATGAAAGTGAGGAAACATGGAAGTTACATGAGAAATTTAACGAGCAGTTCCTGTGAGCTATTCTGCATGGATAAGCCACATGCCACTAAATCCAGGCAAATCACACCATCAACAGTTTAAGCTCCCCCCTCCTATTCATACAATGTGTCAGAAGAGGTGTGCGTCAAAACATGGGTTCTTAATTTTTTCACACAGTCATCTTTCCACTACAGCCATTTTGGGGGAGGGAGCATAAGCACCTCTTAATATTATTCCATGTGTCCAGACATAAGACAATCTTATAAAGCAGGCACCCTCCTGCTCTACTTTTTCTTGAATGAACCTGGCACACATTGATTATTTCATCCCACAGCAATGTGAAGAGGAACAGCAAGATGCAAAAAAGTGCCTTGCAGCAAGACAGCAACCTATCCCAAGAGCCCACACAAATCAGTTCCTGCTAATAAATGAGAACTTAAAGCCAGATCCCTTGACTCTAGTGCAGTGCTCTGGCTTCTGGGTCAGAATGATTTAAAGGTAAGGTACCTCAATTGCTCGATCCAGAATACCGATTGCTCCCATGTAGTTTTTCCTCTGAAAGGCAGTCCGAGCTTCTTGCATGGAAAGTTCTAGCTCAGTGGCCCGTGTGAGCTGGCTTTGGGCTTCTGTGTTATCTGGATTGCTCCTGAGCTGATGAAATAGTTGAAGAGTTATGATGGAAAATTCCTTTGGATTAGGTTACTGTCTATGACAAAGGCAAATGCTAAACTGCAACAGTTCTGGAAATGGCCAGTTAGCTAGTGGAGGGGCAAAAGATCAGTATGAACACACCAAGGTGAGGCAGCTGTTAAAATATACCAGGGGATGTGACAGGTCTTCTCTAGAAATGTCCAACAAAGTAGATCTCTCCATGCTTTCTTGTGTTCATTCATTACATTTTCCTATCAGTCTGAATCATAGTCGCTGTATGCAATTTTCTTTTTCATAGCATAGATATTTGAGTAAATGCAAGATGCAAAGACAGACTTTATGATGACAATGTTGATGCATATGTGATCATCTGTGGAGACTAATATTGGAAATGGCCACAAATAAAGCAGAAGACTTTGCTGATGCAAATCGCCACTGGTGGATTTCCAAAGAAGCCCCCCAAAATTTTCCAAAAATCTATGCCAATCCCTGCCAAGAGGAATTCATATATATTGAAAGTCACAGCTTTTAGGTGTGGGCCTCTTGCTTACCACAGCTTCAAAGTCCTCCCTGGCCTCCTGTGTGCTTCCTTGTTTTAAGAGGATGTTGCCTCGCTGCAGTCTGGCCTGGGGAACAGAAAACGACCAGTTCTTTTAGTAGGAGGCAAGGGCATTGCAGCGGAAGACCAGAGACCAAACACAATCATTTTCTGTTTAGAAACAGGAAACTAATTGGCTGGGTTGCCTCTGTGCACAAATGAAAGCAGACAAATCTGTGTGCTTGAGCAAGGGCTCGTGGGGAGTCCAACAACATCTGGAGGGGCACAATTTCCTCAGGCCTGGTATGTAGCAAAATAGGAGCTCTCATAAATATACCCAGTAAAATGATTTATTCATTCTCAGGAAGGACCAGCCTGATTCCTGATATAGGTGACAAAAATATGCAGCTTCAGGGACCTTCCTTCTCTTAAGAAACAACTGATTTGCAGTTTCTACTTGCCCTGAGACTGCAAAAGGAGAACATAGAAAGGCAAGATACTCAGTGTCAGAAAAATAAGGGGTCCTTGGCATTTTTAAAAAGAGGTTTTTGTATGATTTCAATCAAATATATGGCATCTTGGAAGCCATTTGGGAGCTAGAAAGCTCAAGTAAACACCTTTAAAAGAATGACTATGGCCATTTCCACACTAGACTGCTATAGTGCTATTACTCCACTTTCAACAACGTATGAAATCCTGGGGTTTGCAGTTTAGGGAGGGGCCTCAAAGGGAAGTGGAATAATACCACTATAACCGTTTAGTGTGGAAATGGCCTAATGAATGACTATAATGTGACAATTGATTCATTACTAATCCAGAATGACCACTAGCAGCTGTTGCACTGATGTTTCTCATGCTGTTTAGAATGACTGTCTGCCTAATACAACAGACATCACAAGAAAAAGCAGAACAAACCTAGGTCTTTCAAATATCAGTTTAGCACTTTTGACCCAGAATAATCCTCTGCCCTCCATCCCTTTCCTTTAAGAAGACAAGTAAGACTCAGAGGGAAAGGCAAGACTTACGGCCAGGAAATCCGGCTTGAGCTCAATAGCCTTTGAGAGGTCTGGCAACGCTGATTTGAACTTGCCCATTGCCAAATAGATGGTTGCACGCTTGTAGTAGGTAAGGTAGTTTTTGGGATCACTTTCTGGGAAGGTTGGGAAACAAAGGAGGGGCATTTCTTTCAGTATCAGAAATGTACCACATATTTCCTCTTACTGTAACCCTTCTGTCAAGTGATAAGCGTAAAGGAAGTTTTACTGACTTGCAGATTTAGTGCAGTCCTATTCACGACATTTAGCTGCCTGAGTGACATATGGGTAGCACTGAAGAAACACCAGCTATCTCCCAGTTGGCAAAAGGTGTCTCTGTTAAGTCTCCTTCAAGAGATACTTCATTTACAAGTCAGCTTTTCACCTTTATTGTCATTCTAACACCCACAAATCTTCCAAGGCAGAATAGGGAATGTCAGATTAGAACAGCAAAGAATTATCTTTTAATCTCTTGCTGTTGTGTGCCTTTAAGTCATTTCTGACTTATAGTGACCCTAAGGAAAACCTTTCATGGGGTTTTCTGGGGCTGAGAGTGACAAACTGAAGGTCAGCCAGGGTTTCCATGGCTGAGCTGGGAACTGAATCCTGGTTTCCAGGGCCATAGGTCAATGCTCAAACCGCTACAGCACCCTGCTCTCCCTTAAAGCCCCCAAGGTGATATTGGATCAGTTACTGTTTCTCAGTCTGGCTTCCTTTATAGGGTTGTTGTGGAGGCATGAGAAAAAGACAGAACTACACACACTGTGCCAAGCTTGTTGGAAGAAGCCTTGGTAATGGCATCCTGGTCACTAAGCATAACACAGCTGTATGAGCTTGGCTTACTTTGAGGTAACCAAAGGGTTAATGAGATATTTTAAGAAACACCATTATGTAGGATCACCAGAGAATGTGAATCCTCATCCAATGGGGTATGTTGTTCAAGTGTGAAAACTTCCAGATCCTATAGGAGAGATGTTATATATGGTATATAGTCGTGCGTAAGTAAAACTAGTGAAAATTGAGGGCTGGTTTTGTGGCCAAAATTATGGATTTTGATGTAATCTGTGGATAGGTCAAGGGTCATTCTATGGACAGGGGAAAGCACTATCACACCCCAAGGGGCCAGCTGCCCCTGGCTGCTGCCATTTTCCTGCCTGGGCATTCAAAAAGACCTTTTGCTACTCTACTCAGAGAAGGGGATGGTTCCTTTTTTTGATAAAAGTTAAGATACAGTATTAACTCTTTTTTTTTTAAAGGAACCATCTCCTTCTCTTAGAAGAGTGGCAAAAGCTGAGAGTTTAGTCTGTCCTGGAAGAACCTAAAAGAAGCACCAACCTCCTCTACTCTCCCAGCACTCCTTCGATGGGAAGCACCAAAGAGCCACCACCATTTTCCTGCTCAGGCATTCAAAAAAGCCAGAAATGACACAGAAATTAGAGTAGTTCAGTGTTTCCTTTAGGTTCTACATTGTTGATATAATATGTACATATGCATAGAAAACTTTAGGTAGGTGTTCTAAAAAATAACAGTGCTCTTTCTGGCATAGTCTTTTTTTTAATGTAAGGGAAGTATATGATATTCTCTCTACATTCTTGCAAGTATTCCAATAAAATAATTTCCATGTAAGGCTTTGCGTGTGTTTGAACACTTAAACCAAATGTACTAAATCAAAAGAACATTATTGAGAACACTGCTTTTTCCAGGAAAACCACATCACTGAAAGGATCTAGTGGTTTTCCTTCAATGGCCTTTTACGAAGACCATGAGAAAGATCAAGCGGTCATATGAACTGTCAGGACCGACACAGCAGTATCAGCAAGCACAAAACCGACACTGGATGCTTGCACACTCTGCTCCGAGATTTCAGTTAGGCAGGATGGGTTACTCACCCACTGCAGAGTGGTAGTGAGACAGTGCCTCAGCCAGCTGCCCAGCTGCCAACAGCTTCCGCCCCATTTCCAGGTGGTTTTCAATCTCAGCTTGTCCAGCAGCCAGCAAACCTTTAACAATTCAGGAGGAGTGTTTTAAGTAAGTAGAGAAGACCATAGCTGAGTGAGAAAGCACATACATCAATGGAGATCTGATGTTCCATCCCTAACTCATCTAATCACAAAAGCTAGAGATACTGTTTTAGGATGACTGGTCTCATGGGGTTGTTGGACGAGAGCTATGCATCCTGAGCTCATTGAAAGTAACACACACTTTCAAAGCAGTAGTAACAAACAAGAACAAGAGGGTGATCATGAACTTGTTGCTATTGTCCAGTCTAACCTACCTCACAGGGTCGTTCTGAAGATAAAATGGAAGACTGCCTTGATCTCTTTGGAGGAAAAGAAAAAACTATTTAACGTTCCACCTTTCTCCCATTATGAGACTCAAGAACCGTAAACAAAGAATAGGATCAGCTGCACTTCCTTTCCAGAGATTGTTCAGTTGTTGGTCCCAAATGTGGCAGCTTGCCAACTTCAGATTTGGGAGAGGGGTTGTAGACAGGGATTTTGTTGAGAATGAAAATTAACAGCTAAACATAATAGTTTCGAACAGAGAGTTCAAATTTCTTGGCAGTTCTCTTGAAACAAGGACCACAGAGTCCCTCTTCATTTCTGATTTTACCTAGTAACTACATTCTACAGGTCCATTATCTTCTTTTCTTTAAACTGCAGAGCTTTTTGCTAGCCCTCAAAGTGTGGTGCTGTGAGAGAGGGAGCCAACAGAACTTGGTTTAATTCACTTCACTGATAAATCACTGAGCACAAACAAAAGAAATCAAGAAAACTTAGAACAAACACACTAAGAACACTATTTGGGTTTTTTTTAACAAAAAAAACCCCTTTCCATTCATTAGCTGTCTTCTGTCATTTAAATCTATGCTCCAGTCATGATGCTGCCTCTAATCACGTTAACCAATTCAGGTCAAGGATGCTCTCAAAATAGCCACACAGTGGTGCACATCCCCAGAAATATGGGGGTTCACTCGCTGGTGGGCAGCTTGCATCACATGCTGCTAAGCAAATACCTTAAACCACAATTAGAAGTGTAGATGTGAGTGGTGAGAAATAACAGAGTTATGAGGGGCCAAATGAGGGTGTTGCTGCACCAAGTGAATTCTTCCTTTGGTCTCCAAACTTCTAGCACTGCAGTAACTTAAAACTTCAGATGTGCTTTCAGAAATACAGTTTAAGCATCTGAAGAAAAGCAGCAAGCAAGATACCAAGGGAATGCAAACAGAGCAAATACAAGCTAGCCCTCCACATTTGCGGGTTTCACTTTCGCAGATTTGATTATTCATGGATTATTTGCTGTCACCTCTGCCGCCTCCTTATGCCATTTTTAATAGCGACTGCAAGCCTCATGAGACTGAGAAACTGCTGCTCCCTCTGCCTTGGAGAGATAAAACCTTTATCTAACAAAAGGACGTGCTCAATTCACATAGAAGATGTATTTTTTTAAAAAAACAAACTCCATGATTAACTAGTTTGTTCTTATCTGAGTCCTCTTAGCATGGGCTAGTTAGTCACTTGGTTGTTTTTTTCTTCATTCTGGTGTCTTTTTATCTCTCTCTCACATCCTGTTAGAAGGCACGTTCCTTTTTAGACCCTACATCTGCTAATTTTTCAAACATTTTTCAACCACTTAAAATTTAAAACAAGTTCTCAAAACAATTTCTTCTATATTACGTACTATCAACCCTGAAGACTAGAAGCAAACTAAGGGTGAGTAGGAGATATTAGGGCACATGCGTCAAACACAAGGCCTGCGGGCCAAATATGGCCTCCCAGGCCATTTCATGTGGCCCTTGCACCTCTCCTGCAGCTGTGGCACTTCCCCCGCCTGGCAGGTCCAAGCCCCACATTGCAAGCCCCTGGCTGCTGGTATTCTGAAGAGGGAGCCAGCAGACACCACTTGCAATCTATTTCTATTTCTGACTGCTCCTCCGTCCAAGTCTCGCTGTCAAAGCACTGCCATGGGTTACCATGGCAACGCTCCAGGTGGCTTGTGAGTGACAAAGGAGCAGTCAAAAGTAGAAGTAGATCACGAGTGCTGGCTGACGGGCCCCTCTTCAGAATACCAGCAGCCGGGGCCTGCAAGGTGGGGATCGGGCCCACCAGGTACAGAGAGGGGAGGGGGCAGAAAGAGTCACGGGGAGGTGTAAGCAGAAAGAAGCACAGAGACGTCCTGGGGGGCTGAAAGAGGCACAGAGAGGGTCTTAACTGGGACCAAAAAGTTAAACAAGGTTAATGTAATAAGCAGTGCTTGGTGATATTTGTCTGATGATAAAAATATATAACTGTTTTCAAAACTCATTTTTCAATAAATTCTACAATAGTTGTACGCTTGAGTATCTGCATGCTATTATTTTTCCTAGATTTCTAGTTTCAGAGCTACTTATTACTAAAACCAGTAATAATCAAATGCAGAGGCAATTCTTTAATATGATAAAAGAGCGGACACATTTCTATAGTCTTACAAATACAATCGGCCCTTTGGGGGCAAGCATAATGCTGAGGCAGCCCAAGACGATATTACGTTTGACACCCCTGGCCGACGGTGTGCGGAACACTGAGGACTAGAATCATGGGACCCAATAATCGTGCAATTAGAAAGGAGGCGGGGCTGCGAAATGCAGGCGAGGGAGGAACCCCACGTCACCACGCTTGGGGCGTGGCTTAGGCGCCCGGGCAAGGGGGCCGCCAGGAGAAAGGGAAAAGTCAGGCCACGGAAACCGTGGGGGGCGCCCTCCTCCAGCGAAGAAGGAGCCGGGCCTCTGGCGCGGGAGGTGGGGCTGCCAGAAAAGCCCCGTTGCTATGGGAGAGGGAGCAAAGGAAGTGGCGGACTCCTCGTAACCATGGTTACCTGGCAACTGGAGGTCCAGCAAGACGCACAGCAAGGACGCGGCCCACAGCAGCCGCCTCTCGCACCCGCCGGGACCCAGCCCGGGGCTCTCGCCGCCTCTCCCGAGCAGCCCCAGGCCGCGCCACACCGGCTGCTGCCCGGACTCCATGTCCCAGCTCCGGAACCAAGTCACTTCCGCATCCGTTTCCCCGTCGGCGGAAAAAACCAATTTCCGGACGCTCTACCTTTCGGATAGTGGCCCCTCTAGGACGCGCTCTTTTCTGTCAGCTAAGGCCCGGCCCCGCGCTTTCGGTCTCACCCAATCGCGGCAAGGAACGAAAATAAGAGGAAACAAGTGAGGTATACGCTGACCAATCAGCTTCCTCACTTTGAACGGTCGTGGAATTTCGCTAGCCAATGAACGGAGAGGCAGTCAACGTGGTGGCAGAGGGCTGGGAAGAGCAAATTAAGGAATCGAGGGGGTCGTGGGAAGATAATAGAACAGTAAGGAGTACGTATGCTGGGTGAGTTATTCGTACCATTAAATATTTAAAGTAAGTGCAGATCTGTTCAGTGGGAGAGACATGGGCCATTTCTGCATTAGACTGTTATAGCGCTATGATTCCACTTTCAACATTCTATGGAATCCTGGGGTTTCCAGTTTAGGGAGGGACCTCAAAGAAAAAAACCCTGCAAACTCCAGGATTCCGTAAGATGTTGAAAGTGGAATCATAGCGCTATAACAGTCTAGTGCGGAAATGGCCATGGAACGAGGGAAGTGGGGTACGAGGGCTGGCATTGGACTAGATGAGAATTTAAGTCGCTCAAAGGTGGTTCTTTTTATGGCAGAGGGGAACAATCCAGGAGATAAAACTTGTGTTTCATCCACATTTGTGTGTCTGCTACTCTCTTCATTGATAATTTGCCCTTCTCTCTGGATCAGCATGTGCCTCTGTGTGAAAACGTTGATCTTCCTTATATTAAGTTGTTGAGAGAAGTGTGTGTATCTCTTTCTGGGTTCTGTGGGGCCAGTTATAATTGAATATTGCAAACTCTTCAGGGCCATTTCCGCTGTAATAGTGCTATTATTCCACTTTCAACATCCTGTGGAATTCTGGGGTTTGTAATTTACTGAGGCCGAAGAGCTCTCTGGCTGAGAATTCTCAATGCCTCTCCCTAAACCCTAGGAATCCATAGGATGTTGAAAATGGAATAATAACACTATAACAGTGTAGGGCGGAAGTGGCCTAAATCTCAATATGGCAACAATATAACGAGATGTTAAAATGATAGAGGTGTGCTGTCTGCAAAGTTCCATACATCCTATGAGGTGCCAATGCAGGACTTGATTTCAGAACTCTTCTGATGTGCTGCTTGGTGATTCTGCAACATTGAGGGCAACCTTAAACCTAAAATAAAATTAGAAAAAAAATAGAAACAAATGCAATATGGAAATTACAATGCAAAGCATTTGCCCTTTTGTTCTCTCCTGAGCACAGAACTGGAAATACCACTACCTTATTCAAAGCTCTGGCAACTGCAGCTTGTCTCCAGTTCTCTTCCTCTCCTTCTGAACTCAACCAGCAACTGCAGCCCCTTCCTTAGTGTCCCCCCACCTACTGGGTCATAGGGATTAGATTTACTCACATTCTCTTTGAATCATCAATTGGATTGTGAGCCTGTAGACATCAATCCCTGCTGCTTGTCAGTCAGGAAGAAGATGATTTATTGATTGACTGAAGTTATATGCCACCTTTACTCCCAAAGTGGGACCCAAAGTGGCTTCCAAAAAGTTAAAAAACATTAAAAGCAATTAAACAATTAAAAACTTTTAAAAAACGTATAAACTTATAAAACTAACAATAGATTTTAAAAACAATAAATAAGTAAAAATGCTCTCCTGCTCACCCATTAAAGGCCTGCCTAAAAACAAATGTCTTTATCTTCCTACAAAAGGAAGCAGGAAGGGGGCCATGGAGTCTCTTGTCCATCAGGTCACCATAAATTGAAGCCAACTTGATGGCCATCAAGAACAACAGGACTTGTGTGGCGTCAGCGTTTGTACATTTGTTGTGTCACCCCCATTTTGGATAATCTGCTCTTCTTTTTTCCAGAGAGTGTGTTGGGGATGCATTGAGCCTGATGGAGCCAGGCTGCAAGCGCCGGAAGACGGAAGAGCCCAACGATACCTCTGCGTGGGAAGTGGTGCCAGTTCTATCAGAGAAGGAGTCCCAAAGAGTCACACTAATGCCGGTTTATGCTGCTCCCGTTCTGGATAAAAAGGAGGCATGCCGGCTAGTGAAGGAGGTCTCTACCATCTATCCACTGGCTGACTACCCTCACTTGAAGCGTATCCGTGCCTGCGTCTCTCCAAACAGCCCACACCCTTTGGAAATGATCTTGTGCCTAGCAAGTTCCAGGCAAGAGCAGAATGGCTCCCAGTCTCTCTCAGAACTGTTCCCCAGCGGTCAAGTGGACCTGCGTGGCTTAGGAGAACCTTTCTTAACCTTGGTCCCTCTTCATCCACCTTTGACGCGTCCCCAGTATGAGGAAGCTGTGTCTCACTGGCCTGTTTCTTTCCATGAGAACAAACGCATTACTCTGGCCATCACTGGGAGCCTCTTCACACCCTTGGAGAAGGCCGCCATGCAAAACCACATGGAGTTGGCCATCCAGGCAGCACAACAGGGAGCCAAACAGGGCATGAGGCCAGTAGGTGCTGTGGTGGTTGACCCGGCCTCTGACAGGGTTCTGGCTGTAGGACATGACTGCCGGGATGGGTTCAACCCCTTGCTCCATGCTGCCATGGTCTGCATAGACCTGGTGGCCCACGGCCAAGGAGGTGGGGCATACTGTTACAAAGACTATCCGGCCTGCACTTTCCTTCAGCTGGACCAGCCATCAGACCGTTTTTCCTCTCCTGACAATGGTCTCCCATACATATGCACTGGCTACGACATGTACTTGACGCGGGAACCCTGTGCCATGTGCGCGATGGCGCTGGTGCACTCACGCATTGAGCGGGTTTTCTATGGGGTCCCATCCCCCCATGGAGCCCTGGGGACCCAGTTACACATCCACAGCCGCAAAGACCTCAACCACCGCTATGAGGTGTTCCGGGGCGTGTTAGAAGGACAGTGTAGGAACTTGGCACAGATTCCGGTTCTCAAGGAGCCGGCAAGAGAAAGTGCTCAAAGCAAGGAATAGCTTATTTTTGTGCTATCTTTGTACTTTTTTAAAAATAAAAAAGAATACATTATTTTAAGAATAGTTGTGCAGGCTGGGGATAATTGAGAAACTGGTGGTCTTGACAGTCATGGAGCACATAGCTTGGATTTATTGTGCCACAATGCATGATGGGCAGTGAGAGAATGGGGAAAAGATGGCTGCTTAACATGTTGAAGAAACCACTGCATATAGATATTCCTACAGTCTGGATTTGGCAGGTAGGACCTGCAACAAAAGGTCACAGTGGGGAATCATCTGCTTCAGATAATTATGCTCAGCACAATATTTCCCATGATTCTCTGTTCTGTGTACATCCCCAGCAGGCAGCACACAATTCATGACTACTGGCCATGCTCAGTCCTTATCGGCATACCTCTGCTTCATCCCTTAGTCTGAACCTCTGTTTATTTTGGAGTTCTCACCAGCCTGCTGATACCTGAATGTGGATAAAGCTATTTTGGCTGCATAAAAAAGAAATTACTATTAGTTATATAGTAGACATGAGCAAGCAGTGTAGGTCCATTGGCCCTTTTTCAAACCCCGGCCCCAGCTCTCAAAGTGAAACTTTCTCATCACTTCCGCTCTCTCTCTCTCTCTTCTTTTAAAGACTTCCCATTTCTTTAAAATGAATTTTTGGCATAAATAGGTTGTTTGCAGAGTAGAGGAAGAATCACCCTTTAAAAAAATCCCCCCTCTCCAAATTTTTGATGTTAAATATTTTCCTGCCTTGGGGGTGCACAGAATGGTTAGGTGAGATTGCTGTGTGATTATCACCCTTAGGTATATGGGAGCAGCGGGCTACACGGAAAGTTGGGGGTTGTTTTAGCTCCCCAGAAAACCTTGGAGGGCTGCAACCTCCAGAAAAACAAAAACAAAAAAGCAGGGCACAAAGGACATGTTTTGCATGGTTTTAAGCCTGGAAGAGACCTTTTTCAAACAATAGGAAGTGAGCAGAAGTCACTTGTTTCAAAGAAGGCTTTTCCTGGGCCTAAATTGTCTGGGGGTGGGGGAGAATGTGTTCAAAATGCCTCCCACATTCCCCAGAGGGTATTTTGGGGGCGTTTTTGACCCCTGCAGGGCTCCAGGAACCCTCTCTGGTAGACAGGATAAGTCTTTGTGAAAGGCCTGGTATTTCTGCAGTACTCTAAATGAAAAAAAAAATTAAGTCCCTATATACAATTTTGAGAGCCTTCACAAAAATCATCTGTGACAGTGAAAGATGTGGTTTGTCTGACTGTCGAAGTGTAGAAAGTTTCCTGTTTTTTTTTTTTTTTTTTTGGATGATAGTTTCAGAATTGCACAGTTAGGCTGGCTGGGATTTGGGGAGCCAAAAAACAATTTTCTGAGCCCTGGAGGAAAGTGTGTTGAATTCCAAGTCTTTGCTTGGGATAATCTTGAGTGCATGAGTTGGGTAGTGGTGTAACTCTTTTTTGGTTCTCTCCAAGGAGCCAGCACATTCTTCCGCCTTTCTTTTGATGTATATCAACGTGAGAGCTGCCACGTGGATGTGGTGGCAGTTATCCATGGGTAAACAAACAACATCAGCTCCCCTGAATCTGGATGCATGGAATCTAGATCTGTAATACTTATGAAGAAGGATAAATTTTTAAGCAGGCTTCCATTTCTCTCTTTAAAATATTGGTTGGGGGGGGCAGGGTGTGGCACATCTAGGGATCTATATTTGTTGATTGACCTTTATTTTGGTTGAAGAATCACAACCCATCTCCATACACTTCCATAAGACATTAGCAGCTCCACACTCAGGCACTTGCAGAACACAGAAAAAGTAAGTGCTTGAGCTGTAGCTCGCAGCATCCCCAGAAGTATAGTCAAAACCACTAACTTTTCCAGGGTCTGTTCTGAGACAGCTGCCAGAAGGTCATAGTGCCTGTGTGCACACCCAAACTATGAGTCTGGAGACCAGGGTTTGAATCTCCACTTACCCATAGAAACCCGCCGGGTGACCTCAGTCAAGTCATATTTTCTCAGCCTCAGAGAAAGGCAAAGGCAAAAAAATCTTGCCAGAAAAAGCCTTGTGATAGGTTTGCCTTGGGGTCACCAGGGGTCAGTTTTCAAAGGGAAGAGACATAATGGCTAAAAAGAACCTTCCCCTGTATGTGGCAATTTGTTGTCGAGTGCCTTCCTGAGTTGTGGCAACCGTATGGTGAACCTATCACAGATATTTTTTTTTGGCAAGATTTGTTCAGGGAGGGTTGCCTTTGCCTTCCTCTGAGGCTGAGAGAGTGTGACTTGCCCAAGGTCACCCAATATCTAAGCAGGGATTTGAATCCTAGTGTCTGCAAGCCTTTAATAAATACATATTTGAAAGTTTTAATAGATATTTGAATATTTAAATCTACATTTAAATATTTAAATCTTGAATTAAATCTTGGGGGACCCCAGCAACAAATTATATTTACAGGGTTTCCCTGGCAAAGAAAAAAATGAACCACTGTTCTAAAGTATTTCAGTCTGAAAGGGCAGTACCTTTTGTTTCCCATTGTGTGTTCAATCTGCCTTCCTGGATTTAGGGCATTTTCAGTGATCACTCAGAAATGCAATGTACTCCCTCAGCCACGCCTTAGTAGCCAATTTCCAAAATGGATAGCACTGTGAATCATCTGCTAATAACGCATTAGCATAGAGACCTGTGACACCAAGGAGATTAACATTTATTATAGCATGAACTTTCAGTCGACTGTAGCTCACTTGATCAGGTTCAACAGAAGTCAGACTATAAAAATGTGTTAGTCTTTGGGGTGTCACAGAACTCTGTTGTTTTTAGAGCCCAGTGTTTTGCAGTGATGGTCCTCTCTCATTTTCCCTGAAGGATAATGGTATTTCTGAAGCATGAGAAATCCTGTGAGAAGAATAGAATAATGGTGAAGATTCTTTGCACTTTGCCAAATCTTCTGAGGAATTAGCCTACGTAAAAAATATATGTGTGTGCAGAAAAAAAAAATTCTTGCACCAAACCAGAATAGAGTGCATTTTGCACTGAAAGTCACTGTTTCCTGGGACAAAACTGTTTTTTTACACAGAAAAAAAATGTTTCTGCACAGAAAAATTCCCCCAAAGACTTCTCAAACACGAATATCAGGAGGCTATTGAGTAGGTATTTTTTAAATATCCCACCACAAGGAGAAAACTCTTCATATGCATGGATGAACAATGCAAAAATTTCCTTTCCTAAAATGTGCATGGAGGGAGAAGGTGAGTAGCAAGGAAGAGGTGGGTGGGTTGGGCAGAAACAAGATGCAAGTTCATTTCTGGAATCCTCTTTGATCATCTGAGGAGTTCTGGGTGATAAGTTCTTGAGTGAAACCCCTTCTTTAGATCAAATGCTTTTCCAAACAAAGGATGTAGGTTTCCAAATCACACAGAACTCTTCCTCAGGAAGATAAAATTATTCCATAGCAAGGAGAGACTGAATTTATTTTACTCCACTGTTTGAAGATTGAACATTCCTTTCTCTTGGTTAAAGGAAAGATGTGTTCTGGAATTCGTTACTCATGCTTGCCAAACAAAAATACAGCTGTTCAATTCCATTACTTTATTTATACCTTACCTTTACCCTATAACTGGGGCTGGTCTTTTCCTTAAAGCCAGATTTCCTCTCTAAATTCTTTTCTCCTGCTTATATTAAAAAGATAAAATAACACAATGCTAACTTCACACATCACTTCTTCCTCTGCCTCCTGTCTAAATTCTTTTGGTTCATTAATTCAATCTTGACATACTTTTTATCATTATACCCAATAACTTATTCTATTTACAGAAAAAAAATTCATTATGCAAACACTTCTCCTGTTAATCTAACACAAATCTCCTCTTATCTCCTCTTTTCTTAATGTAAAGTGAAATCTCATTAAACCATTTAAATATTTAGATATTCAGGTGTTCAAACATCTTTTCAAGACATATTTATTAACTATTTCCCATTCTTTCTCCAAGTGTGGTAACATTTCCCCTTTTATCAAAGCTGTCAGATTTTCCATTTCCGACATATCCAACAACTTTAGTGACCAGTCTTTAAAGTTGGGGTATCTCTGGTTCTTCCTCTCTAAACTTAAGTTCAGTCCTGTATTATAGTTACAAGGAAGGGAATGCAGTTTAAATTCTTTGCTAGAAAAAGCCTGTTTCCAGAAATTCCATTCTCGCCCCAAAAGGCAGAAACTGGTAATAATTCAGCCTAAAAAGGAGGAAGGAAAGAGGAAAGGTATAAAAAAAAATGTGCCGGCACTTTTTAATAGTGGTAAAAAAATTGGCTAGTATTAGTATCGAAGTACAAACTCATAGTAGTATCTATTTAGGTATGTAATGCAGAAAATTTAACGCGGAGCAGAGTGGCGCAGCGGAAGCGTGCTGGGCCCATAACCCAGAGGTCGATGGATCGAAACCATCCTCTGCTATAAATCATTTTCCTAAAACGTGGGGGCCAACATTAAATTGGGAAAGGAATTAAAAATAATATTAAATATCTAGCCTGAATGCAACTCGTTTTTATTATCAGGCGTATTTTAGGCGCTTGAAATCAACTGCATAGCTTCCAAAGAACTTGTAACTATCTTTTCAGGACAGATGATGCAAGCTAATGTCGAGCTGAGTTGATCCTGATTATTGGGGAATTGCCTTAGAATCATGTTCTTTGGGGAGTATCATTCGAATTACTGAAACAATGCAAAGTACGCCAGCAATTTTAATTTACGAGGATACTGAGTTGAATTTTTACGACAATACCCACCGCGCTTTGTAAAGTAGGCATCCAGCTACATATGGAAGTGGAAAATACTATTTGCTTCTCTCAAAGATATTCTTTGAATTATGTCTGCTGTTCCTTTGGGACTTCAAGCATTTAAAAAAAAAGGGAGGGGCAAGAGGAGACATTTTCAGGAGTTTGGGGGGCAAAAAAAGAAAAAAGTCGCGCCGCCCGAACAGGGACTTGAACCCTGGACCCTCAGATTAAAAGTCTGATGCTCTACCGACTGAGCTATCCGGGCTCCTGCACGGTAAGCTGTCAAAAGGACTGTAGTGTTGACATCATGTTTCTTACTTGATTCTTTGCGGTCTGCTCTCGCTTGGGTTTTCCCCTGCAAACTGTAACATTTTCCTGGTAATTTGCAACAGTTTGATCTCTCTTTGTTCCATTCTGAAAATGGCTCACATGCGAAGCGAAAGAAGATAAATATTAACTCTATACCCAGTCGGAAAAATGATTTACTGTGCCTAATCATCCTGGCACTGTGAGAGGGTGTTTCCCGAAGGGTCAGGATGGCCGAGCGGTCTAAGGCGCTGCGTTCAGGTCGCAGTCTCCCCTGGAGGCGTGGGTTCGAATCCCACTCCTGACAAAGAAATTTTTGTGCCCTCTTGGGGGAAAAAAAAGTATAGTTTCCACTCTGGGTGGATATAAGCAACGTTTCTGTGATGAAGCATGCACTGCATGTATTTTCTACTTTTGCACGTGTGCATTTTAAGGCCCAATCGACCACTGCTGGAGTTTTCACATTTAGGGCAAACTACCCGCTGCTGATTTTGTCTGTCCATAATAAAAAGTGGATGCTTTCTTTTATTTCCAGGTGAAGTCTTCCTGTTTGGACTTTTTAGCCAACATAGCATCGCTTATGTACACCATCCAACCTTTCACAGAGGAAAAGCAGGGCATGTGTGCCAAGCGTCATCAGAGGGTGGTCAAGATGGCAGAAGTTATTACCACGCACGCCTACCACAGTTTACTTTTGCCTGAACTTACTGGGAAAGGACAAGAATCCATCCCCACTTCTCTGTTCCCCGCTGCTGACTTAACTGAACGAAAACTGCTTTTGCATTTTGAACTCAGTTTGCAGCAGTTGAAGTAAGCTGAGGACAAAAGGGGAGGAGCAGAGAGAAACTGGGACATTTTAAAAGCAACCGAAAAGTGGGAGGATCGATTGGAACAATTAGAGGGTGTGCTTATCTACTACCAGGATATCAGCAGACTGCGGCAGCAGCCATGATGTTTTCAGATACCCATCACCCCATCTCCAAGCAGAGGGGAACAGAAGGGAAAATGTGAATCCCTCAAAAATAGTCCTACAAGATCTCATTGGCAAGAGATTCTGAGGGACTGTGGGTGGGGTGAGGTAAAGGACTGAGAACTGGGTGGTAGAAAGGAACAGAGTGACTGGGATGAGAAGAAAAAGGAAGAGAGACAAGCCAGGGTTGCCAGAATGAAAACTGGAGAGGGCTTCTGTGCCTTTAATGATTGAGAAGAAGAAGGACCTTTAGCTGGTGTTGCTTCTTATCTGGCTAGGTGACAAGCAAAACTCCCTCTTTGCTGTTGTTAACTGCCATCAAGTTGACTTTAATTTATGGTGACCAAACTCACCCTATCCTCAAC
Source organism: Cyclura pinguis (assembly GCA_030412105.1). Classification (NCBI taxonomy): domain Eukaryota; kingdom Metazoa; phylum Chordata; class Lepidosauria; order Squamata; family Iguanidae; genus Cyclura; species Cyclura pinguis. Next base: position 132,861,655 of record CM059604.1, on the reverse strand, counting down.
TGCCCTGCTCAGGACTCTTATAGTGTGATTATTCCACTTTCAACATCCTATGGAATCCTGGGGTTTTCAGTTTAGGGAGGGGCTGGCTGGCACCTCCCTAAACTGCAAACCTCAGGATTCCATAGGATGTTGAAAGTGGAATAATCGCACTATAAAAGAGTAGTGCGGTAATGGCTGCAGATGCTGGAACCTGTCTTCCCTGATTTTGAGTCTATCTACCTGTAATGCCCGCTCCCTCCTCGACATGACATCCCTTCAAATATTTAAACTTGGCTATCGTGTCCCCTCTTCCAAGTCACTGATGAAGAAGTTGAATAGAACTGGGCCCAGGACAGAACCCCACGGCACCCCGCTAGTCACTTCTCTCCAGGATGAAAAGCAGCCATTGGTGAGCACCCTTTGGGTTTGGTTGGTCAACCAATTACAAATCCACCTAACGGTAGCCCTACCCAGCCTGCATTTTCCTAGCTTCTTTGCAAAGAATGTCATGGGGAACTTTGTCGAAGGCCTTACTGAAGTCAAGATATGCCACGTCTACAGCATTTCCTTCATCTACCAAACTTGTAACCCTATCATAAAAAGAGACAAGAGATAAGATTAGTCTGGCAAAAACAAACTGCTGAGGCCTCTCCTAGCTTCTTTGTGAAATCATTAATAACTTTTGCTGTCTTGACTGGCCTTTAATGTTGCTCGGACACATGCATCCTGGTTTTCATCAGTAAAATGTGAGAGATCTTATTTTAAAAAACATTGAGTGAGTAGGTCATGGTTGCTGGGTCCTGCTAACTGAGATGCTCTTTGAAAGTGTCTCCAAAGAGGGAAAGAGAAACTGTGTAATCTAATATATAAAAGTCAAAGTTTGTCTGTTTGTCTGTATCAGGCAAAGACCTCATATGATTGGCTGCCTAAGAAGATTCTATGGAATTCTGGGATTTGCAGTTTAGGGAGGGGCCTTTAGAATTCTCAGCCAGAGAGCTCTTGGGCCTCAGTAGACTGTGCCTGTCTTAAATGGGTCGGTTGCTATGGAGACAAGGCCTAGCAACAAGGAGGAGGGCAGTGTATTCCCTCCAGAATTGAACCTCTGTATGTTAATAACTCTGAATACAGATTGGATTGGGGAATATGGGGGAAAATTACAAGTACTGGACAAGACAGTTGGGGGAGTTAGACACACAGGATCTCAAAACTTTCTAACAAGTATTACCTATGAGAAACTAAAATCCCAGCCAATGCCAGGTATATACGCTAGTTAATGATAAAATCTGAGGTTTTCATGTAGCTTTCACCGATACAAAGGCCCTCCCAACTCATTCAAAGGAGTACACACGTGCCCCAAGGAGGACTGAGTACAGCTCATGGAACATAGAGTACTCACTGCTGGGAGGAAAAGTGGAAAACTGGAGAGGAAGACCAATGGATGGGAAGAGGAACTTCCCTCACATTGCAACTTTTTCTTTTAATTGGGGTGTTTTCCTTTCCCTTCAGTCCTGTCTCTTAATTTTTTTTTTTTTTTTTTTGAAAATGCCTCCTCCTGTTTGTTTTCTTTCCACTGAACATGATGGTGTCAGATTCAGGAAAAGTCTCGTTGAAGACTCCATTTTTTGAAACAGGACTCTGAAGAGTCCAAAGGCGGGAGCATTTTTGGACTGCCACGTTACCTCCTAGTATTGTATCAACAACGTCACAACGCCACCTAACGTCCACTTTCACTGTTTTCATTCAAGAATTAATCCGAAAATCAGGAACTCCAGCGGCCGGTTAGCTCAGTTGGTTAGAGCGTGGTGCTAATAACGCCAAGGTCGCGGGTTCGATCCCCGTACGGGCCAGGAAGTTGTTTTCCCTCCATTAAAAATCCCTTTTAGGCATTGTTAGGTCTGGTATTATTACGCGCGGATCTTCAGAACTTTTGAGAAATAATTCGAAAGCTGAATGAAGTAACGAGCTAACGTTATGCAGGGGTTTGCAATCTCTGCTCAGCCATGGAAACCCACTGGATGACTTTGGAAGTGTCACACTCTCTCAGCCTCACAGGAAAGCAAGCGCAGCCCCCCCCCCCCGGCTGAACAAATCTTGACAAGAAAATCCCGCGATAGGTTCGCCTCAGGGCGCCATAAAAGTTGAATACAACTTAAAGGTGACCGAGGGAACGCAAACACGTTGCACAGAAGAGTTCCGGGTATGAACGATTTCAGTACCTCACTCTCTGCAACACTAGAAAGTTGAGGACGGACGGAAAATTTAATGGGGACAGCCGAATTTTTAACTTGGGAGCAATACCTCCATCCTCTTTCCCCGAATACTATGCCCCTGTGCTCCCCCTTCTGACCAGCAGAGTATGGAGAAGCACTTTGGACTCGGGGAGATAAATCACTTCCTGAACTTTTCGTCAAACGTAGACAAAAACAATGCCGATGGGGAAAAAAACGACTAAACCTCTTTAATCAGAATTACTTTATTTTTTTAAACTAACGGTTTAACAGCTGCCTTCTTAGCGCAGTAGGCAGCGCGTCAGTCTCATAATCTGAAGGTCCTGAGTTCGAGCCTCAGAGAGGGCATGCTATCTTTTCACTTCGAAAAAGCCTCTCTTTTAAGAAACGACCGAGCTTCCTTCCCCATACGCAATACTTCAACACAACTTTCATACAATGCAAGGGTTGCCTCTTTTCCCTGCTGCCCATAGCTGTTTCCATGACCATTTCCACACTAGACTATTATTCTACTTTCAACGTCCTACGGAATCCTGCAGCCTTTGAGGCCCTTCCCGAAACTGCAAACCCCAGGATTTCATAGGATGTTGAAAGTGGAATATTCGCACTATAACAGCCTTGTGCGGAAATGGCCCGTGTTAAGCCATTCCTGGTGTTATGAGGTGGAATCCAAAAGCAATTTTGGGTCTTTATACTGGTAAGACCTCTTGGGAAAGTTTTAGACCAAGCAATATGGAAGTCCTCAAATCAGTTTTTACCTCAAAGTTTTGTAAGCTGCCTTGGGCCTATCCTCAGAGAATGGTGGAGTGTAAACAGATAAATTAGGTACATAAGTAATATTAGAAATAAGTGAAATAATACCAGAGATAAGCCAAATCAGCCCAATCAGCCTAGCCCTCTCTTCCTGCAAAATTGATCGATGATTAGAGATAGATGAGACAGTTGTGTGAGCAAGTAACTTCTTCACCATTGGTTGAATTCCAGTGGGTTAAGCATGCCCACCTATTAATGGCTACCAAGTCCTGGCAGCCTGGAGACAAACAGGTTTGGTGAAATGTCTGTTGTGTCCAGCCAGAGGCAACCTTATCGCTCACAAGTATCAAGTGTCAAGAGAGCTCCCTTTTCTGCTATTTTGCGTGCATATGTGCACATTTGCCTTCGTGTTGCTAATAGACTGATGGCAACCCCATGAATTCCAGAGTTTGTTAGGCAAAGGATCCCCAGAGGCAGTTGTACCAGTTCCTTCCTCTGAAATATAGCCTGTAGCATTCCTTGGTGGTCTCCCATCCAAGGACTAACTCAGAATTGACCCTGCATAGCTTCCATGATCAGACAAAATCTTTAGGACATTTACTCGCAGCTGTATTTTTTTAAAAATTTCCTACAGTACAGCGGTTGTATTTGCTTCTATTCGTTTTTCACCTGGCACTATAAAGGGAAAAGAAGGTGTACTTGGTGAGGGCCAAGTTTCCAGGAATGGACTAGTGAGCCATTTTATGTCCCTAAGCCTACATCCAACAAGATAGAGTCACAGCATTTAAGTGTATTCTAATTTATAATAATCATGCAGTGTAGATATGCTCCAATTTCTCCTAAACACTCATGGATGACCCCCCCCCCCGTGCGGTTTTGTAGTTAAGAGCATCCCGGAAAAACTTTTAAGCTGTTAGGTTCCTGCTACCATTTGGCACAAGTTTACCTACGCGTATTTCTTTGAACGCACGTGTACCAATACACCACTTCTGCTACAGCGTCCACGCAGTGTTCCCAGCTCTTTAAAGGATCAAGTGGGTGGCTCTTAAAAGAGCCTTTGGGTCTCGAGAAACTACGAAATTCTCTCGGGGAATGCGGTTTACTTGGAGCTGGTGTACTTGGTGACGGCCTTGGTGCCCTCGGAGACGGCGTGCTTGGCCAGCTCGCCGGGCAGCAGGAGGCGCACGGCGGTCTGGATCTCGCGGGAGGTGATGGTGGAGCGCTTGTTGTAGTGGGCCAGGCGGGAGGCCTCGGCCGCGATGCGCTCGAAGATGTCGTTGACGAAGGAGTTCATGATGCTCATGGCCTTGGAGGAGATGCCCGTGTCCGGGTGCACCTGCTTGAGCACCTTGTACACGTAGATGGAGTAGCTCTCCTTGCGGCTCTTCTTGCGCTTCTTGTCGCCCTTCTTCTGCGTCTTGGTGATGGCCTTCTTGGAGCCCTTCTTGGGCACCGGCGCCGACTTCGCGGGCTCAGGCATCTTCAACCAGCAACGCCCTTACGCAAAACGACCCTGCGGAAGAACCACGCTTCAATAAAACACCCGTTCTTTCGCTCTTCTATTTATAGGCCCCTTATGCAAATAAGGCGGATGGAATCTCTTCGTCGCTATTGGCTCCAACCCGTGCTGACGTCAAAGAGACGGGTTAGTCAGCATTCCAAAATTGACTTAGTCAGCCGCTACCCTTGCATTGGCTGGCTCCGGGACGTAGGCTCCTCCTATTGGCTGATTTCACAATCCTTTCTGTCATTGGTTAGAACAACACCCCTGGCTTAATTGGAGATAGGATTCCGAAGGGAGGCCAATCAAAACGCGCACTCGCACAACCAGAGAAATGTATATAAGAGTCCGAATGAGCTCGATTACTACAGTGACTGTGACCGTCTTGTAGTTGTTGGAGCTGTTTGGAATTCATCGCTGACCATGTCTGGACGCGGCAAGCAGGGAGGCAAAGCCAGAGCCAAGGCCAAGACGCGCTCCTCCCGGGCGGGGCTCCAGTTCCCCGTGGGCCGCGTGCACCGCCTGCTGCGGAAGGGCAACTACGCCGAGCGGGTCGGGGCGGGGGCCCCGGTCTACCTGGCCGCCGTGCTGGAGTACCTGACGGCCGAGATCCTGGAGCTGGCCGGCAACGCCGCCCGGGACAACAAGAAGACCCGCATCATCCCCCGCCACCTGCAGCTCGCCATCCGCAACGACGAGGAGCTGAACAAACTCCTGGGCAGGGTCACCATCGCCCAGGGGGGCGTCCTGCCCAACATCCAGGCCGTGCTGCTGCCCAAGAAAACCGAGAGCCACAAGGCCAAAGGAAAGTAAAGTTGCTCCGGAGGGCGAGGAGTTCGTAAAAATAACCAAAACGTAAACCCAAAGGCTCTTTTAAGAGCCACCCACAGTTTCATAAAAGAGCTCATCCTCGGTACGAAAAACTGGTACTTAAACTTTATCGTACATAAGAAAAAAAAAGAGGGCCGTTTCCGCACTACGCCGTTAAAGTGCGATTATCCCACTCCTTCGGAATCTTGGGGCTTGCAGTTTCCCCGGGGTTCCATAGGAGGTTGAACGTGGAATAATCGCACTTTTAGCGGTGTAGCGTGGAAACGGCCCAGGAGTTCAAAATGTTCCCCAAAGATCTTTTGCACTAACAGATTCAAAGAGGTAATACTTCTAAAACATCCTCTATTGAGGACTTTCGCAAGTACCGTGGCGCAGTTCATTAATGTGAGAGCCGAGGTGAATTAATTCAAAACTTGGAAAATTTTGGTTGGAAAGAAAATATTCCCAGTTAAAGCCCGCACAGAGACGTTGGTATCCATTTGTCGCTGGCACGATGCAGAACAACAGCTCCGGTTACTTAAGTAACAACTTTTTTCCGAAGCCGACTTCTCGTTTCCCCTGGAAAGTTTTTAACTTTCTCACTGGTAACATTTTTCTTCGCAAAGGAGATTAAAAAAGAAAACCGGAAGCGGAGGACGGACGTGATTGGCTGTGGTCTTGCCAGCGCGGGCATTTTGAAAAACCGATTCAGCCAATCGTTAGCAAGCGCGGGAATTTTGAAAAAAAGGAGCAAGACGGAGCCTGTCTAAGTTTGAATAGGCCGCTTGAACAAATACGGCAGTTTTGTGTGGAAAAATATATTTATTTCTCTTTCTCGTTTCGGGTATAGATTGCTAGTCTGTTTAGTACCGCAATGGTTCTTGCAGTCAGAATCGATATAAATAATCTTTCATATCCCGAAGGAGAAATGTCAGTGGACAAAAGTCCGGTTAGTTAGTCCAGTTTATCAGGCAGTCTTCTTCCTACATTCTGGACGGAAATAGATTGTCTCTTAAACACTCTTGCTGATAGCTTTTCAAACCAGTTAATAATTCTTTCCTGTGTATATTTACTCGAGAAGAAATTCCTACTTGATTTGAGGAACTTGATTAGTCCTAAATGTGCATAGGATTGCAGCTTCGAAGTGGAATAATCAGAGAAAGACAAAAATAAACTCAGAACTGGCTAGGATCGATTCCCCTTTCCCAGCTATGGATATGATTTAAAGTTGCCTTCCCTCAATCGGGCTGCCCTCAAGATACGCAGAACAATCTCGAGTTATAATGGGTTGTGGGGGATGATAGGAGTTGTAGTTCGAAGCATCCAAAGGACCGCCTGGGTTTTTTGGGTGGAGGGAGGTCGACTTTAAGGCTCAAAGTGTTCAGCCCCGCGAAAGAAAGAAATAGATTACTTCTTAAAGGGGCTGGGCCTTAACCTTCCATTTTAAAAAGATTGAATATTGATCCTGGGTAGAGATTTTTTTTTAATTTTTTTTGAAGCAATGAACTTGACATGTTTATTAAACTATCACTTAAAGTGCATAGAAAATAAACATGTTTAAAAACTCCTTTTTTTGTACAACTATGTATACTTATTTTTACATTCAGTGTTTCAGTCATTCCTTGAACTATTGAAAGTACTTCCTTCATCCCTGTGATGAGGACAGGGAATTAACAGTGATGCAGCACAATTTTTTAAAAAATTTTTTATAGTAAAATACTATGAAAAATTTTATAGTAAAAGCTTGGGAATGTGCCTTCTTAGCGCAGTAGGCAGCGCGTCAGTCTCATAATCTGAAGGTCCTGAGTTCGAGCCTCAGAGAAGGCACGGTTGTTTCTTCTTTTTTGTCTTTTTAAATCTACTTTTAATCGCGTGAATTGAACAGCATTTTTGTTAAATAAATGTTTCACTGCATAGGAAGCGGCCGTCCAGTAGCTCTGGGTCGTGCCTTTCACAAAATTTACCAGCGGGATTGCTAAGCGGTGTTGCAAGAATGGGCGACCGGAGTTAAACAGAGAAAACAGGGAAATCCCTGGAGAGCCACAGCTATACTAAGTGGAGAAAAAGTCTGATTTTTCTTGTTCCGTCGTGCTCTTTTAATCCACAATCTGTAAAAGTTCTACAGGGTAAAATTTCGAGGGAAGAGGATTAGTGATATTTAACATGAAAAACAATTTACATATAATTTGTCAAGAAGGGGCATCCATGTAAGAAATCTCCCTAGCTAAGCAAGTTCAGAAAACACGGCAGGCACCAGCCCGGCTAGCTCAGTCGGTAGAGCATGAGACTCTTAATCTCAGGGTCGTGGGTTCGAGCCCCACGTTGGGCGGTGTGTTTTTTCCTTTTCTTCCCCCTCGGACAGTTTCTTGTGTAACCTTTTTTTTTTGGTGTAACTTTTGTTACCAGTCACCAACTTTTACGTGTCAGATCAGAAGCTGTGCACGCTTGATCCCTGTCGTTGCTGTTAACTCAAAAATGGAACGATCTTGCAAGAAAATGCCGTGTCCATAGCTGTCCATAGAGGAAGTTTAGCCTTTCAATTCATTTCGTTATTTATTTAGTTTTTTCAAAAATAATGACGTCCAGTGCTTTGCGGAGATAAGAGCTACGGAGAAATAGGCAGCAGTTGCGACAGAAGTACGAAAGAATAAAACAGTTTTTTTAACATATAGAATATGGGGGAGCTTTTTTGGAAGGCCCCCCCCCCCCGAAAAAAGTATTAGCAGAGGATGGTTTCGATCCATCGACCTCTGGGTTATGGGCCCAGCACGCTTCCGCTGCGCCACTCTGCTTCTGCGTAAAAGGGGTGCATTTATAGTCTTAAAAAGCCTGTTTATATTAGCAGCTTTCCCTCAGTTCCGAAGAAAGGGGAGGTCACGGTGTTCCTCCATCAGCGCTGTCCCACAGAATGGAAATCATTTAACCTCTTCCCGTGACGTGTCTTTTATTATTTTTATTTTTTAACGTCTTGATTCTCTACCTGTGCATTCTAACTCGTTACGAAGAAACCAAGCCTGGAAACCGAGGGGACTGTCGACTCAGGATTGCGCCACTCAGTTACGCCCCTGCGTTGCTTCTTAATTCACCCTTTCCTGATCAGCATTTTTCCAAAAGGAGGTGTGAATATCTTATGGTGTTGCATTAATCACTGTATTTTTTTTAAAGCGGGCATTTGATTGATCATAGGAATGAGTAGTCCTTTTCAACAACAACAATAATAATAAAAGTAGTAATAGTTTCTTGTTTACTTTTCCAATATACGTTTTAGAAATAAATTCTTCCGTTGCTGTTTCCGGCAGAGTGGACAGGCGAGGATGTCTATGGGATGCTTGCTGACTGTCCAAAAATAAAGAGCAATCCCTCCTCCTTTGGAAGGCATTTCCAGAGTGCCACTCAGCTGTCATCTGTAGCAAGAGAGCCACGCAAGCCAGACATCCGAGTAGCGCGCCGTGATCGTATAGTGGTTAGTACTCTGCGTTGTGGCCGCAGCAACCTCGGTTCGAATCCGAGTCACGGCAGAATTGGGGTGTCCTGTCTTTTGGGAGCAGCCAATGTCAAAGACAGGTGTGTATCACCCTTGTGAGACTGGGGATCCTAACATTTTAACCTCAAATACAGTTCTTAGGTTTTAAAAATGGCAGTAAGGGGCTGTAGAAATTAATGACCATTTCCACACTAGACTGTTGTAGCACTATTATTCCACTTACAACATCCTGTGGGATCCTAGGGTTTGCAGTTTAGGGAGGGGCTGGTCAACTCCTCCGTAAACTGCAAAGCCCAGGATTCCACAGGATGTTGAAAGTGGAATAATAGCACTGTAACATTCTAGTGCGGAAATGGCCATGCATGCATGGTTGTTAATCTGGTAGAAGTGTGAAACATCTGTCCCCTCCTTTGCCATAGAAGCCCCCTTCCTTTTGTGTCTCCTAGGGTCATTTTAGTAACTTCTGGAGAACAGGGGTTGGCTGGGAAGCAACTGGCTCTTTGGCTGTAGCCTGATCCACAACAATGGCATCATCTTCTAGGACCTGGAGAGGAGGTTCTGGGCTTGCATGAAGGAGGAAGACAGTTCTGACTTCTGCAACTACTAGACAGCGAGGGAAGGAAAAAGATATGCAGATATAAATTGTACAGATGCCACCCCTAGAACATTCTTTCTGATGCTATGTTTGCTGGCTTATGCCATTTCCGCACTACACTATTATAGTGCTATTATTCCACTTTCAACATCCTATGGAATCCTGGGGTTTGCAGTTTCGGGAGGAGCTGGCCGGCCCGCCCGAAACTGCAAATCCCAGGATTCCATAGGATGGAATAATCGCACTATAAGAGTGTAGTGCGGAAATGGCCTAGGACAAGGAGCAATGGATTCAAACAGCAGGAAAGGAGATTCCACCTGAACCTCAGGAAAAATTTCCTGGCAGTCAGAGAGGTTTGGCAGTGGGATATGCTGCCTTGGAGTGTGGTGGAGTCTCCTTCTTTGGAGGTTTTTAAGCAGAGGCTGGATGGCCATCTGTCAGGAGTGCTTTGATGTGAGATCCTGCATGGTAGGGGGTTGGACTGGATGGCCCCTGGGGTCTCTTCCAACTCTATGATTCTATGATTTTTAATAAAACCGCTTTCTGGACTAAATGCAGAGGGTTCAGTTTTGTTTCTAACTGCCCGAAGGTGATGCTCCTCTTTCTGATTCTGAATGAAGCACCCTAAAGTTTGTTGCTGTTGCTGTGTGACTTCAAATCGTTTCTGATTCATGGTCACTCTAAGGTGACACTATCACAGGTTTTCCTGGGGCTGAGAATCTGTGACATGCCCAAGGTCACCCTGTGGGTTTCCCCAGCTGAGTGATGAATTGAACCCAGGTTTCCAGGGTCAGAGTCCCGTGCTCAAACCACTACACCCTATTGGGTCTCTGCTCATGCTGTATTCCTGCTAATTTGCTGAAATGTGATCATTCTCAGCCAAACCTACCAGAACAGAGTGAAGGGCTGTAGAAAGAAGATTTTTCTTTGCACTAGTCTAAGCTCTTGTACATCTCTTACTGCTTAGATGTTTCCTGAAACACAGAAAATAGATTTGGAAGGAAGGGTGGTAACACCTGTCAAACAACTACAGACTACTTCTGTGTCTTAACAGAATTACTGTCACAGAGGTATGGTCAGCTACTGTGTATTGGTGTGCTATCTGATATAATTATTTATTTGTTTATTCTTGGGAAGAGAGTGGCTGATGATAAAAGAAGCCTTTAAAAACTTTTTATGCCGTTTTTGCCTTGAACTTTTTAAAACTTTATTAATTTGAACACAATCCAATTGACAATCAAAACAATATAAACTGAGAAAAATAAAAAGCAGAAAAGAGAAAAGAAAGAAGATGAAAAAAACCCTAAAATTAAACTAAAGCAAAATATCAAAACAGTAAACTAAAACAATTAAGCTTAACTAAAATGCTAAACGCTAACTTACTAAATTCTATGCAGAGCTTCTGGGCTGCAGTGATAGGAATACGGTGTCTAGGTCAAGGGAACTAATACAACCACTCTGTTCTCCTTTGGTCAGATTTCCTCCTTGTAACCTCTGTTAGCAGACCCAGTCCCGGGAGTATAATTTTAATATTAAAAATCATCTAAGCCAGAGGTGACCGGGCTGGCGCATAGACAGCCAGGCCAATGATCAGACGAAGGTCAAAGACCAGAAACTTCCCCCATCATGCTTCCACAGGAAACCTTGGAAAGGCATGTCCGCACAGGTAATGGGCCATCAGTCACAACAGTACTTTGGGGAGATTGCCTGATTCCCCCAGCACGCTTGCAACAAGCGAGACCTACCAAGACAAGGTTCAGTTACATGATGCGGCTATCAGGCAGCTATCACGCAACCATTATCCTTTAGTTTTGGCTATTATCCTTTTCTGAGAAAAGGTCTGCCCTAGAGGCATGTTTCACCCTATAACTAGACCCTCTTTTGAGGCCTATTTTGGAGCTCTCCCATGCTAGACTAGCAGACCATCATTCTGTTAGTTGAGATGCCCCTCAACCCCCTCCCTGAGCTGACTTTTTCTCTGCTTTGCTTTTTCTCCGGCCGAAAACTTCGAGATCAGGTACGGTATCACCACTTCTACATTTCCTCTGCTTTTCCCTTATCATTTTTCACCTCTTTTCATCTCGATAGTCCTTGTGTGCTTGTGTGAGCGATCGCTTCTAGTGTGTGTATGTGTGAGTATTGTTGTAATAAAACATTGTGATTGAACGCTGGTCTGGTTTTTGTGTGGTCTGACTCCGTAAAAGCTGGGTTCGAGATCCCGCCTCGTTGCCCTGCCCTCTGCGTTGTTAAAACCAGTGCTCCGCTAATTTCCCCAGTCTTTATATTTTTTGACCAAATCTAGGTGTCCCCCAGGGGACCCCCAGAAGTCAGGGTAGCACCCAGAATGCTGCATCCAGTTCTGGGCACCACAATTCAAGACAGATATTGATAAGCTGGAACATGTCCGAAGGAGAGTGACTAAAATTGTAAAATGCCCTGGAAGCCTATGAGGAGTGGCTTAGGAAGCTGGGTATGTTTAGCCTGGAGAAGAGAAGGTTAAGAGGGGACACGATAGCTACGTTTAAATATTCGAAGTGATGTCATCTGGAGGAAGGACCAAGCCTGTTTTCTGCTGCTCCAGAGACTAGGGCCCTCTCCACAGCTTACCTTGGTTCTGGTGGTGTCCTATGACAATGTCGGTAGCAGCTCTCCTGGGAGGGGAGAGCAATGGAGCACTCCCCTCTGCACCGGCTGCCTGAGGGATCCAGGAGGTCTGATGACCACACTTCTTCTTGCCACAGAGCAGCCAGGTACTGTCCCAGGCTGCGTTGAGGTAGGAATACCTCCACAGCAAAGGTAAATGCGAATGCACGGTGAGAGGGTGGCATGATGGAGAAAGCCTCTCAATGATTTGGAGCTTGATCATGCCGCCTGGGGATGGGAGAAAGATGGGCCCAGGACAACGTTGCGCATAAGCATTGTCCCGTCCTTCTCCTGTCCTCCTGGCTGGTTGGGTGAGTTGTGTGGAAAGGGCCCAGGACACAGAGCAATGGGTTTGAACTTCTGGAAAAGAGATTCTATCTAAACATTAGGAAGAATTTCCTGATGGTAAGAGCAGTTCAACAGTGGGCCTGGGAATCCTTCTTTGGAGGTTTTTAAACAGAAGCTGGATGGCCATCTGCTGGGAATGATTTGATGGTGGATTCCTGCTTGGCAGGAGGTTGGACTGAATGGCCTTTGTGGTTTCTTCCAACTCTAGGATTCTAAAACACAAAAGGCCTCTGACCCCTCCTAAAGCCAAACTGCAATAAACTTTTTTTAAAAAAATTCTACCATTACAGAGCCAACTAAATAATCCTACTAGAATTACTAGTAACTATAGTCACAGATTATTGCATTGCTTTATTTCTTATTGCTCAAAAAGTCCATAAATGTTTTCCTATCTTTTAAAAAAATATTTCCAGTGGACTTATTCTTTAAAAAGCCACATTACTTTGGCCATTTGGGCTAACTTGGCAACTTTGACAATCCATTCTTCTGTTGTCAGTGTTTCAGCCCCTTTCCAGGTTCGAGAAAACAGTGTTCTTGCTGCTGTTGTCATATATTGAAAAAGTAATCCATATTTACTATCCCATTCTTAGCCCATAATGCCCAGCAAAAACATTTCAGGTGACATTACAAAATCTACTTTTTTTTTAATTAACATGAAAATCTGAGACTAGAGGTTCTTAACTTTTTCTTCCCTAGGGATCCCCTTTAAATATCTCTTGTTTCTGCAGACCCCCAAGACTTAAGTCAATATTTAACACCCTAAAGTGCATCAAATACTTATTTAAAGTCGCTCATCAAGACTCTTCAGATTTGGAGAGAAGGGAGAAATAAGTAAATGCACAAGCTCCTGTTATAATATTTTTATTGGAATGACTCCATACAAAATTAGTAATAATATTAATACTGATAATAACACCTGAACACAAAACAATGGCATAATATTACTTGTTAATTTTAATTAATGAGACCACTGGTATTGCATTTTACTTATAAGCTTTGCTATATTTTGGGCTTAATAGCTGTTATATTCCTGCTGATTTACTGAAATGTCATCATTCTAGTCCAGATCTAGCAGAACAGAGCCAGAGGCCATAGTCCAATGCTGAAACACTTACATCATGCTGGCTCCTACATCCTTATTACACAACTCTAAATAAAACTCATTTTTTCCCCAACCTCTATGGCTAGATCTCTCCTATCTCAATTAAATCTATCCTTGAGTTGCATATAAGGAAACCAGTTAAGATTTTAGCCTTCCTTAAGAAGCACCTCACTTGATTTAAACTCCCAACTGTGTTATTCAAAGTACAAATGGTCATCTTAACTATCATCAATTTTTAACCCATTCTTTCCTGAAAAAGGCATCCTGTGGTGAGGTGGTTAATATTAACTTAGCAAAAAACCTCTGCTTGTATTTATACCAAACTCATGGAAGAGCCTAATACAGTGATTTTTACATTCAGCATGTGCCTTAACTTTATCATACCAAAGACAACCATGCCACCTAAATCTTAAATTCCAAGAGTCTCACATCTTTAAGCATTATCCATTCTTTCAACCATATAAAACTGCAGGCCTTATAATGTAATTTAATATTAGGAATCCCCAGACCACTCCTTTCTTTAGCATCATACAATGTTGTAAATTTTATTCCGGGTTTCCTTGCCTGCTAAAAAAATCTGGATTTTTTTCCTGCCATTATACAAAGAACATTCCATTTCTTATGATAGGGATCATTTAGAAATAGAATAAAAGTCCCAGCAAAACATTTGCTTTTATTACTGCAATTCTCCCCCAAATGAGATCAGTTTAACTTTCCCAATTTTTCTAATTCTCTTTTTCTTTCCACACTAAATTGTTTTGAAACAACAGATTATTATTCTTCATAATTGTAACTCCCAGATATCTAATCCTCCTTTTTTTCCACTTTAAAATTAGAAAGAGCAATTAATTCATTTTCCTCTTCCAAAGTCATGTTTTTAATCAACAGTTTTGCGTTATCACAGTTTACTTTAAACCTGGAGCATGTTGAATTAGGTGCTCCCTTTTGTTCAGATCAGGCCTTAGTACAATAATGTAACATTTGGGGAAAAAGATACAGCTCAGTAATGCAGCACCCGAGGCCAAGATGGAGAAGATCTCCACAGCTACCATAGATTTTCCTCTTGTGCTGAGGTAGGCTGGAACAAAGGAGAGCCAAACACTGCAAAAAACAAATGTGCTGAAGGTGATGAATTTGGCTTCATTAAAACTGTCAGGCAATTTCCTGGCCAAAAAAGCCACAGTGAAGCTGATGAGGGAGAGAAGGCCCATGTAGCCCAAGACACAGTAAAACATGGTGATGGACCCTTCATTACATAACAGTATAATTTCTTCTGTCAATGAATGTGTGTCCAAATCTGGGAAGGGAGGCGAAGTTATAAGCCAGAGAAGGCAAATCCCAGCTTGAAAACCAGAGCAGGAAAGAAGAACAGAATATGCCAATCTTTTCCCTACCCATTTCCTCATCTGTGATCCTGGTTTGGTAGCCATGAATGCCAAAACTACAGATATGGTTTTTGCCAAAATGCTCGAGAGGGCGATCGAGAAGATAATACCAAAAGAGGTTTGTCGGAAAAGGCAGCATATCTTACTAGGCATTCCGATGAACAACAAGGAGCACAGGAAACATAAGAGGAGGGAGATGAGGAGAATATAAGTGAGAACGATGTTGTTGGCTTTGACTACAGCTGTGTTTCGGTGTGCAACGAAGATGCCAAGCACTATTGCTGTGATCAGTGATAATACAAATGCAAAAAAAGTTGAAACAAGAGCCAAAGTATCTCCAAAAGCCAGAAAATTTGGACTCTTGGGAATGCATAGATTCTGGAATTTGTTTGCATAGTGACCTTCTGGACATCTGGCACAGGTGTCCTTGTCTGAAAACAAGCAAACAACTATCAATTTTTAAAAAGGCAAAATTGTTTACAAAATTAAAAACTGCCTTATAGGGAGTCAACACAAGCAAATATTTTCTTTTTTCTTTTTTTCTAGGAAAGGTTTCACGAATTTATATCCAAGATGGTTCAAAGCAATACCATACAGCAGTTCTCATATCTTATGCCTGAATGACATATGGACTAGAACTGTTAGCGTGATGAACACAGGCATAACTCACAGTATGGATTTTGGGGGATCTTTATAAGGAGGTGTCCTGTTCTCTTTGTGCAATATTCCTTGCCTCCACAACACAAGAACAGCCAGGGGGCTTATGGGCATGGCATTATCACCTTGGCAGAAGTTGATAGTAAGCGTGCATTGGGGAGCTCTCCTCTGCCCTTGCGCATCTGGTGAAAAAGAAGCAGTCTTACATTGTGGACAAACACTGCTCTTTTTCTGCTGGAGATACTGCATCTTTGCCTGTGCCTCTTTCCTTCTTCATGATTGCTATGAGCATGCAGTGGAATGAGAGAATAATTCCAAAGTTATCGGAACTACTAAAAGTGATTTTGATGCAACTTTTCAATATCTCTTGAAGGACCTAATTCTTAAAGGAGATATCAAGGGAGCCCTATAATAGTGCAGCATTTCTTTCAAGCACTCTAATTTCATGCTAAGTTGACTCTGGAATAGCCAACTGTTCATGAATAGCCACTCCGGTGTTCATATCAATAGTAGGAGGCATAAAAACGGCTCAAGTTCTAAAGTCTCTGAAAGCTTCCATAGTTGCTTTTATTAAAAAAAAAAAAGAGTTAAACGTCTGAAAGCAAGTTGGATATGCACTTAATGAGAACAAGCACGGTGAAGTGGTTTGAGCATTAGACTATGACTCTGGAAATCAGGGTTCAAATCCCCGCTCAGCTATGGAAACCCTCTGAGTGACCTCAAACAAGTAACACTCTCTCAGCCTCAGAAGGAGGTAATGACAAACCCCCGCTGAAGAAGTCTTGCCAAGAAAACTCCATGATAGGTTCACCTTGGAGTTGCCAGAAGCCAGAAATGACTTGAAGACACTCAAAAAGAACAACAACAGGCACTTAATAAAGAAAATCACAACTTGATTGGATAGTGGTGCAACTTTGAACCTAGACCACACGTGGAGATGAGAGGAAAAGGTAACTAAAGGCCATGTGATATGGTGTGGGAAGTGAGTGTAGCTCTTTAAAGTACAGCTGTGCCTTTTTGATCCTTTTTCATGAATAGGTTGGCAGCAGCCACCTGGGAGATGGAATGAGTCAAGATATTCCTTTGTTTACAGGATCATGTAGGATTTTTTACTCCAGTGGCTTAGATTGCTTTGATAACTCATTTTTTTTTCAGCTGTAGCACATGGGCTTGCAGCTGACACTGTCATAGGTCATTTCCACACTAGACTGTTCTAGTGCTATTATTCTACTTTCAACATCCTGTGGAATCCTGGGATTTGCAGTTTAAGGAGGAGCATTTAGAATTCTCAGCCAGAGACTCTTGGGCTTCAGTAAACTACAAACCCCAGAATTCCACAGGATGTGGAAAGTGGAATAATAGCATTAGAACAGTATAGGGTAGAAACAGCCATGATTGCACAGTATCTCACACAAGCTGAACCATGGTCTCCAGAGTTGTAGTTGAATGCTCAAACCACTACACCACACTGGCTGTCTAGTAAAAATGCTACATAATGCTTAACAATATGATTTATAACAGTATGTTGTACCAGTCTGGTCTGTGAACATCCCATCCGGACATGGAACGCAATCATAACAACAGAATTTCTTCCACTCTATCTTTTTCTTCCTGTAGCCAGGTTGGCAATGGTTGTTGCAGATAGAAAGAGGCGGCACCTATCCAAAAACATAGAAGGAATTAAGCAAGAGGAAAATTTTGTTGGGAGCTTCGTCTCCCACAAAATCTAGGAGTAAACAGGTGAGGCAATGACATGGGATCAATGACTCTTGAAAATGCAGAAATGGGAAGAATGCCTGTTTTAATTAGCATCGTCTGTACTCAACAAGATTAGAATCTCCACACTTTTGAACAAATTGGATAACAAATTAAGCAGTCCATTGGAGGCCACTAAATATTTGAGATTTCAAAAGATGGCAATGACAGGAAGCTTTATGCATCCTTTGGGAGACACTGGTCCATGTTAGCAGAAGAAGTCCTTGTCGAATGTTACAATTTAATCCTCATGGCTCATCTCTGGGATACCCAGCTGTGGTTGCTGTGTGTCTTGAAGTCATTTCAGATTTATGGTGACCCTAAGGAGAACCTATCATGGGTTTTTCATGATGAGATTTGTTCAGAAGGGGTTTGTCCTTGCCTTCCTCTCAGGCTGAGAGAGTGTAACTTGCCCAAGGTTACCCAGAGGGTTTCTGTGGCTGGGTGGGAATTTGATGTCCAGAGTTGTAGTCCAATGCTCTAATTACTACACCACACTGGTTCCCAAAAATTACCCAATGTGGGGCTCAAATTCACAACTCTTGAGGTTAAGAGTCTTGTGCTCTACTGACTAAGCTAGCTGGGCAGCTAGCTCACCATTATCCAACTTCCATATGTTTATTTACTACCTTTATCATGCAGTTCCTCCTGCTTTCCAACCTAGGCTAATATTCTGGTGAAATTCAAATTCAGTTACGTATTCTGTGAAAGATTCTTCCCTTGTTTTCTTTAGGTTATAGACTGTGGAATGACCTTCTGGAAGCGATTATACAGCTGAATACATTGTTTGAATTTAAAACAGCATTAAAGACCAGTCTCTTCTGGCAGGCCTATCTATCCAGATGATTTTAAACTGTGAAATTTAACTATGAATTTTAAATATGTAATGACTGTTTTCATAGGTATATTGTATTATTTGTATTATTGTTTGTTCTTTTAAATTGATATCATGCAGTTTTTAAAAAACTGATGTTAATAATAAATCTATTGCCCTCTCATCTCATTGGATGCCCATGAATATATTGGTATCTGAATGCAGCTGTTTTCCAACCTGTGTAAAATCTCTGTGCCACTGGATTTTGTCTTCATTAATGATGAACATTTTGCTTGGAGGAGATTGAGGATCCAGCTTTCCAACTTTCACTCGGATGTAGGAGTTATTTGGAAAAGTCACCAAATTTGTAATATCAAACGCAGCCTCTAAGTCTCCATGTTCACTAAATTTAATTTCATCCCCGACACTGTTGTTGAATAAGGTTCTCTGAATCAACGAATGGAGCTAGGTAAAAAGAGTAAGAGAAGTCAAAGTTCTACAAACTATTTCAAAATGCCAAGAAGTTTCTCACATGAATTTCTTTCAGTAATTGAGATTGTATTGCTCTAAGAGAAATGCTGTTTTGGAATACAAGACTTTTAGAACTGATTGTAGACCATCAGGCAAATCACAAAAAGAAGTATATCATCACCCATTGGTGGTAGTGCTAAGTAAGATCCATGGAAGGGAAATAAGGATTTAATCAAAATGGTTGCATGGATCCAACCTTTTGCAAGAAGGGAAAGGAATTTGAGAACACTAGGAAGACAATAAATTCATGCTGCATAGAAATTTAGTGCTCACAGGTACAGAGAACACTGCTAGTCACACAATTATATGGTTTCCATCCAGAACTTTACAGAAGAACTTAGATTATGAACAAATACAACCTGCCAGGGTTCCACATTTGGGAGTGCAAGTCTGTCCTCATCCCTCATGGCTCTGTGGTTGGATCTAGGTGTGAAATGGTTGTGTAAGACACGTGCCAAAGCATGGACAGCATTATAAATACTATAACTGTGGCCAGTCATGCTCATTTCGAAAATAGGGGCAGGAAGGCTCTCTAACATCTCCTGTCCAGTACATATATCAGTATCTTTTGCCAAATCAGAATTTGGCATGAAGCACTCAAAAGCTTGCTCCCAGAAATCTGCGATAAAGCCATTTTCTTTTACTCCAGAAGGGTTGGTCCTCTGAAGGAATGTTTTGAAGGCTGGGAGAGGTTTTGAATGAATTGTGAAGGAAAGAGAACCATGGAACATTTGCATATCAAAAGCCTTGTGAAAGGTAAGTAAAGTAAAATCAGTTTGGGCTGTAGTAATCCATACTTTCCCTGTAGAGACCTTCCCTATGTATTGACCATCTGAAACAGGGAAAACTGTTGCTACCAGTATAACAGAGGCCAGCCACATGATGGTTAAGCTTTCTCCATATATAACAAACACATTGGCTTTTCTTTCCATGAAAATGGAAAGATGGTTGAGTGTAACATTGATAATAGCAGGCAGTTCAAGAAAATACACATTTTTATCAATTCTTTCTGTGAATTCTGAACAAATTCCATTCTGGGATAGCATTGGCTCCAAAGTCTGCAAGAAATGATCTCCACGGTCATCATTGACAACAATGAGTCCAACCCATTTCCACATGAAATGGAGAAGTAGCTGGATTATCCCCTGGTACTGAAGGGCTTCGTTCGGGACCATGTTGTAAAATGCAGGAAAACGAAATTCATCACTCACCTCAGGTTGAAATGGGACATAAGCAAACTAGAAAAAGGAAAGAAGGAAGCAAGCCAGAGAGAGAGAGAGAAATGAGTGTGAATAATTCTGCCTAAGATCTTTTAAAGTATTATATTCTCATCTTTTTAATTGTTTTCTTTTGTACTGACTTATAACCCTTTAAACAACTACTTTGAATTAAGTCCTTTTGAGTCCAATAGAGGCCATTCTAAGGTAAGTGGTGTAAGATTGCTTTGTCTAAAACCGTACAGATTGATTTTTCAGATTTTCATACTTTTTTCTTGGAGAACTTCTCCTTCATACATTCACCCCCCCACCCGCAATTAAATTCAACCACTCAACCATTTAAACACACAGGACTAGCTCAAGCTTTAGTTGTACCTACCAAACTTTTGGATGCATTTATTTTTAGCTTATTGCAAAACCACGTTAACTTTCTTCTGTTTTTAAAATCAAACCTCTCCCTAGTTTCTGAGCCATCACTCTGATACCAGAAAGAGAAGGCAGGAGTATACGATTTGTGGGTTATTGAAGCTCCCAGGGCTGGCCCTGCTGTTAGGCAGAGTGTGGAACTCAACTCAAGGGGTGGAATGTGGAAATTATTTCTCCCCTTCCAGGAAGAATTTACCAGCAGCTGTAGACTTATTGGCCACTTTTTGGCTAGAATTCAGTTAGGGACATCTGGATGTGTAGATGCCTGTAGATGCCCTTTTTTGTCACTGCAGGGCCAACATTCCTTTCCTTCTTGTGCAGTACTGCCACTCTAAAACCCCAAAGGTGACTCACAAGGCTGTTCTGTACTTCACGGCAACCAGGTAGGATTGGAGAAGCACCTGGCTACTCCACCATAGCCAGCACAGTGATGACATCGGTGCTGAGACCTATTGAAGTCTCATCTATGCCTTTGACTATGAGGAGATAGCCAGAGTGGCCATGTGAGGTGGCTTACGGTCTCTATAGTAGGCAGGGAGGCATTTGACTCAATATAGCACAGGCCTGCATGTGCATTATTTATGCTATGCTGAAGGAATGTTGAACTGAGGGCTTCATTTCCAGTAAATGCTGTAGCTAGAAAGTGCTCAGAAAGCCTCTCCAGAACAGGGTCTGTGGCAGTCTCCGTGGCCACAGTGTCTCGCTTGGCATTAGAATGCCTCAAAAGGAGACATTAGAGACCAAGAGAAAGAGGTGAATACTCCTGTCACAATGGGGGAAAACATGAACTGGCTCAACAGTGATGGGGTGAACAGTGGTGCATGTCCTCAGCTGACATGATGGGATGCCTAGAATGCCCCCTAGTAATGGTAGTTTCCTGAGTCCTTTTAGCTGACCTGTGGGATCTTATAGAGACTTAAGATGTCTGCCATGTATGAAGAGGTGTCAGAATTCAGTCCTCCAATGATTCCTATTACATTTTTCTGGACTCCACATTTATAGTTGGGTGTGAACTGATGTGATTTAAAGAGCACATCCAAAATAGTGCGGTAGGTCATCCTTGAATTGGAGTAGCTGTCACAGATGTGGAACCCAAGAGTGAAATTGGGCAGAATTTTAGGATTCTTATTGATCTCATCCACAGAAAACACCAAGGCCAGAACATGTTGATAGAATTTTGTTACTATGCTGCAAATAAAGTGACACATTATTTCCTGAGAAAATTAAATGGTACACAAATTCATTTCAGTTGCAGTAATGTTCTTATGTAACATGGCTATCCCTCAGAAATAGGACCTGAAGAGATAAGGAGCTAAAGAGTGTGAGCAAGCAGGAAGAGATAAGATAGGAACAAAGACGAGAAACTGAAGAGATGGATCAGGGAAGGACAGAAGAGACAACAGATTGGGGTATAATAAGGAAGGCCACTGAGGCTGAGGGAGTGAGGAAGCAGGAAAAGGTTGGTGTGTCTGATACCATCCACTCAGATATATTTTTAATTATTAATTTACATTTCTTTTCCCCTCAAACAATCAAATTAAAATTGATCTCATGTAAATACAAAGAGTCATAAAAACAATATTAAAGATAATTTCATGACAGGAAGGATTCCTTACAAGGGGAAGTGAATTTTCTCCTGAGAAGGGTGCTTATTGAACAAAATGTTGCTGATGACATAATGGATATGAGACACCACTCCACCAATGATCAGATCAGCTGGCTGATACCATTCCTGTGGAATACGTGCAGGATTATTTCCAGAGCACTTAGAAGTATATGGTTTGCACACCACATATGAGAACGGCAGAAACAACAGCAGCCCCGTCCTGATGTCAAAGTGCCTTCTGCATGTAGATTGTCCAAGTTCTCTGTATAACATCATTGCTGCCCCTTGTTTGATTCAATCAAGATTACTGAGGGAGTGGGCACTCTTCTGAACCTAAGAAGACAGAGTTTCCTGTGTTATCCCAAATTTTGGCTTTCTCAAAAAGTCTGCAATAAATGTCTATTGAGAGAAATCATTTGAAATGTGACCTCACAATGAAAGAAGGAAACTGACCTGATATCAGTTGTCACAGGGACACTGATGTACTCAGAAGCAATTCAGACCTGCTTGATGGGTCCATTCCCACCTTTTGGAAAGCCATTGGTGAATCAACCAGTGAGCTATGGGCAGGTGAATTACATTGATTTTTCTAATTATACTGATTTTGACAATAGGGAGTGAGAGAGAGAAACACCTCAGCAATTATCTCAGTGTTGCACAATCCACAGCAGAGCTGCTGAAGCAAACAAATTTGTCACATTTCACTGTGCTTCCCCATCATGGAGAAAACCGTAGGTCCAATCACAGAGTTGAAAGAACCTCAAAAGTCATGTAGGCAAACCTTTTGCCAGTGTATTAAGAATATTAAACATGGGATGCTGTGTGTATGTGTGTGTATTGCACACAATGACTCTTAGGTATGTATAGTTGACCTCTTTTTCTTTAAGGACAAAATAGCCAAATGTCAAAACATTCATAGGCCTCCAATCTTATTTTGGGTTTGAACTTAATTTTCAGGAACATGTTAACATATTTCAAATCAGGAACATATTAGAACTACAGTTGTGTACAGTTGGCCCTCCATAGCTGTGGATTCTGCATCCATGGATTCAACCAACTGTAGCTTGAAAATATTTTAAAAAAACCAAAAAGCAAACTTTGATTTTGCCATTTTATATAAGGGATGCCATTTTACTACACCACTGTACATAATGGGACTTGAGCATCCACGAATTTTGGTATCCATGGGGGGAGGGGTGATCTGGGAACCAAACCCTTGAAGACACTGAGGGCTCACCGTATTCAAAAACTAGTCCAACGCTCAAACCAATATACAACACTGGCTTGGATAATAGTTACAGTAACTTTGAAAATGACCCTATTCCATTTTCAGACATGGGCTAGATGCTCGGATAATCAATGTCTAAACAAGGTGTGACATCAATGCACACCTCAGAACAAAAATAAAAAGAAGAATAGCCATTACTACTCCTACCAAGTCATTTCCCTGACAGCTTCCTCTGTACATTGTTTTGAACTGATCACTGCAGAGTAGGAGAAAACTGTGGCAAGAGATATCAGGCATGCTTCCCTCAGCAGTTATGATATAGATGGTACTGTAGGGAGCTTTGAAAAATAATAAACACGGCAGAAACAGTTATTGCTGTAATAATCAGAATCGATGTCATTCATACACCTGACCAAAGATCTAGCAGCCTTTTGGAAGGCACTAGAGGAAATAAAAAAGAAAGAAAGAAAGAAGAAAGCCTCGATAATGTTTAAGGCAGAAATTAATACAAACTCTGTTCTGCTTTTGGTTCTACAAGGACTTAGGGCTGCCTTATTTTCAGTCCTGCTTTTCCTTGTGTAAGTCAGTCTCTAAATCATATTCTTTCAAGGGTCATTCAAGTCACCAGTTCAGAAAAGACTTAAGGATATTGGTGTGGACAATAGATTTTTTTTTTTTTTTACAAAGTATATTATCACAATTTAGATCCTATCTATAGCAACCTGTTTTAACCTGCAGTGAAAGCCTCAGGAACAAAAAGGGGGAGACACATCTCCAAGTGTTCAGTGGATGGTTTTAATTTTCAAACAAGCCCAACGCATTTCAGCCTATGTATATATTTCAACGGCCTTCTTCAGGAGCAATATACTGTCTGGCAGCAGTAATTTTTGGAGCTGAAAATCTCATTCTGTTTGCTAGATTGTCAAGAAACTATTCTTCTAAGCATTTTGAAGTTTCTTTAAACACAGATTAAAGATGATTTAATTTGTACGGATTTATATTTACGTATATTGTATATTTCCTTTCTGCTATTATTAGGGCCCAATCGGGCAAAGCAGGAGAAGAAGCTTGTAGTTTGGATAGAGAACATTTCGTGCCACATCTATAGTGCAGCCCAAAGGTTTCATACTGCAACCCTAAATGAATCCTGACTTCATAGCTACATTCTTGGTTTCTAACCTAACAGCGACTAGGGTGGAAAGAGATCTCAGGTTTTGCTGGACATCTTAATGAAAAATAAGAAGGGAAGTAAATAGCATTTTCTGAAAAAGGGAAAGATCTGTGCATGCAGTTTTATTTATGTTGCTTATACCAGAGAAGACCCAGAATAAATAATTAAACAACCTCAAACACATGACAGAAATAATATAAGATGCTATTAAGGCTATAATATCACAAAGAAGCATGAAACGCATAAATACCTACAGCCCATGGAGATAACAAGTCAACAGAGATACATAACTATGAATAATGTTCTGATTGTCTTTGTGGCAGGTGAAAAAGCATTGAGGGAAACCACTATAGCCTCTTAATGACTGGACAGGTGAGGAAACAAAAGACTGTTTCTGTGGAAAGAGGTAACAGGATGTTGACCTTTTGGATGCTCATTCTAGCAGCTTCGTTCCCTATTGTTCCCTATGTTTGGGTACTTCAGAGGCCCATCTAAAACACATCAGGTTGGGCTCTCCGGCTGATCCTCCTGAACTTATGACCTGGTCATGCTGAGATCCTTTGTCTTAGCTTCAAAGCTTCCAGCCAGCATCCTTTCCTTTCCACATGGCTCTCAGACATAAATGCAGGATTTAAATTTATTTTCTGCCAATTGAACAGTATTAATAGCCAATCATACTATATCATGGACTGGGGGTGAACAGCACGGTTACAGTTCCAAATTAAGGCCCAACCAATGCAGGTCCTTGAAAGTGCCAATTCAAAACTGGTATTTAGAAAAGGGTGAAAAATTAGCATGAAAAAATAAAGGACACGGTCTATGTCCCTAAAGACACACATAACTCTGCAGATCATGACCAGACCATGATCATGTCTGATTGTGAAAAACACCCAACAGTGTCTTCACCCCTACCCACCCCCATCAGTCTTACAGGTACGAATTGTTAACACTGCTTGCTGTCCAGAAAAAAATTGTATTCTTTAATTCCAATGCTTTGCCCAATATATCCTCTTAGACAACATGAGCAGCTCAAAAAGGGGCAGTCAAAGACGCTGTGTAGACCATATGGAGTCATAATCTGAAGTGCAAATGGCTGACCAAGTAGTCCAAAACACCAAGAATATAGGAGATAATGGTATCCCCTAATACTTGACCACTCCCAAACCCAAGCCTCTCTTGGGGCCTGCCAAGCCAAATCAGGGCCTATCAAAGTCTCCGAGACCAAATTGGAGCCTACTAGGGCCTGCATAGACCAGTAGTGGCTTATTAGGGCCTACAAGGTTCAAATGGGGCCTACCCAATGTAATTGAGGCCTAACAGAACCGACACAGCCTGATCAGCCTGACCAACCCATCCAGGCCCAATTGGGACCCACCTGAAATCTGGGAGGGCCTACAAGATCCAGTCAGGCCCACAAGGCCCAACTGGGCTGCCACATTTCTTATTGCCTAACCATTCCCTAAATGCCTCTAGGAATCGCTGCCTCCTGCTCCCCTCCAATCAAGCTGAAATACAGCTTAGGTGTCAAGGGTCCACTAAGAGTCATTGTTCAAGAAGGAGGAGTTCTTTAGATACATTGGGACCTACAACTGGACGTACCTAGACCAACGATCATAGTACTCGACTAGGGCTTCCACTTAATTTTGCTAATGGTATTTGTTACCATTGAGAGCCAGCATGGGGTAGTGGGTTGAGCAATGGGCTAGCACTCTGGGAGACCAGGTTCTCAGCCATTAGAACCCATTGCATGACCTTGGGCAGGTCAAACTCTTACAGTCTCAAAGTAGGCAATGGTAAAGACCTCTGAACAAATATTGCCAAGAAAACCGTCTGACAGAGTGGCCTAAGTGTGTCTCCATAAGCTGGAAACAACTTGAAAAGACACAACAGCCACATATACCACCATTGCGTGTGAGCATTCTTTGATTTATTTCTTTATTTCGTATCTTAAGCTTTCGTCTTTTGGTTTATTTCTTCATCTTCACCTTTGTTTTCATTATTTGATATGAATATTATGGCATTAAAATGAAACCTGTGTCTCTTTGATCCAGAACCTAACAACAACTCAGTGGCAATCTAGGTCAGAGAGGAGAAAAGCGAGATAGAAATAAAGATAATAATAATTTTTATTATTTAATGCCTCTCAAAACCAAGTGGTGGCTCTTTCAGTACAGAATAGCTTGAAGTGATGGGCCCACAGACTCATACAAGGAATATTTCTGAAGTAACACAACTGACCACATGGGCAATCAACCATTCTGTAATATCAACAGACCTAATGGGAGGAAGATTACATATTGGAATGGTTCTTCTACACTAGATGTTCCTTGTTGTTCTGGTCAGGTTTGAATAAGACCAAGGACGCATAGAGAGGAAAAGATGCAACCCAATCATACTGCCACAGAGGACACAATGGAAAAGACGTCAGAGAGCAATCTTCGGAGAGGTGATAACACCAGTGGGGATGTTTCCACAGAAGATCAGATATCACAAAGATTGCAGTAACTCATGCCAGAGCCATTTGAGGACACTCTCACACTACACTGTTATAACATTGGGATATTCCAATTGGCAACATTGAATGGAAACCTGGGATTTGCAGTTTAGAGGACAGTTACAATACTTAACCAGAGAGCTCTTGGGCCTCACTAAGCTACAAACTCAAGAATTCCACTGAATGTTGCCATGCCAGCTAAAAGTGGAATACAGCACTATAACAGTGCAGTGTGACAGAGCAATAATTAACAGTATAGGAAATAAAATATTTTGGAGCAAACAGCAGAGGAAGCAGAATGAATATTAGGTCATGGGTTTCTGTCTCCTCCTCACTAGCTGCCCCCTGTTGTTCAGATCAGATCTCAACAATATAATGTAACATTTGGGGGAGAAGATGCAACCCAGCAACCCTGCACCAGAGGACAAAATGGAAAAGACTTCAACAGCTACCGTATATTTGCCTTTGGTGCTCAGGTGAGTCGGAACAAAGGACACCCAAACGCTGCAAAAGACCAGCATGCTGAAGGTGATGAACTTGGCTTCATTGAAACCGTCAGGCAATTTCCTGGCTAGGAAAGCCACTGTGAAGCTGATGAGGGAGAGAAGGCCCAGGTAGCCCAAAACACAGTAAAACATGGTGACCGACCCTTCGTTACATTCCACAATGATTTCTTCAGCGATCGAATGTTTGTTGAAGTCTGGGAAGGGAGGAGAACTTGCCAACCAAGCAGCACAAATGCCCACCTGAACCAGGGAACAGCCCCAGACAACAGAATGGGACAACCTTTTCCCAACCCATCTGTGGAAAATGTTCCCTGGCCTGGATGCCATGAACGCGGCAACCACGACAATGGTTTTGGCCAAAACAGAAGAAACAGCTGTAGAGAAGACAATGCCAAAAACTATTTGACGCAGGAGGCAAGTTGTCTGATTGGGCTTTCCAATGAATAGCAAGGAGCTGAGGAAACAAAGACACAGAGAGGTGAGGAGTGTGTAGCTCAGGCCTCGGTTGTTGGCTTTGACAATGGGAGTGTGTCGGTGCTTAATGAAGATCACAAGCACTAATGTGGTCACCAGAGAAAGGAAAAGGGACAAAGAAGTTAAAGTGATACCCAAAGATTCCTCCAGAGAAAGAAAGCTTTGAACTTTGGGAATACAGTCGTCTCTCTTCTGGTTGGGATATTGATCTTCAGGACAGCTGATGCAATCATCCATATCTGTAAGAAGGAAATATGCTGATATTAACTTTTTGATGATAATATTTTCTGGATTATAGTGCTCCTTGATCTTCTGGGCAATTGATAAAATGATCCAGGTCTGAAAGAAGAAAACGTGCTAGTATTAACTAGAAAGATTATTTTGAAATGTAATTTCTAAGAAATCTGCTTCACTCTGGTCTTTCTCTCTCAAATGATCTTTAAGAAGAAATAAAACTAAAGCAGGCGTAAAGAACAGAATGTCAATGGAGCTGGTATACATTCCTAGCAGTGGATGATTTGGTAATTGTTAGGTGAAATATTCTTGCATTTGGCTGCCAAACAGTCGTTCACCTTTCTTGCACCAGTTAACACCTCAAGACTGCAAGTTCTTCTGCACCACATGAGTTTATAATGAGAAGAAGTTAGAAGAAAGGCCCTGGGATGAGGGAAAGAAAAAGAAGCAACCTCCACCCTCATAACAAAATACGTCACGCACATTCCAATAAGAAAGAGAAAATGAGCATCAAAAAGCAAGAAATTTCAAAGCACATGTCACTCATTCTCCATTCACTAGTTCATGCTTTGCAAAAGATTTGAGAAGGTGGGAAAGAAAAATGTGGGCTGACATCCCATCCACTCATTCCATTCTTTTTTGGAGGAGTGGGGTTGTTTGCTGTAATTTGTTGGGTTTGCAATAGGCTTCTTCCAAACATTTCTTAAAACAAACAAACAAACCTGGGATGTGGTCTACTCAGGTGGTCCTGCGCTTTGAAGAGAAAATTTTCCCCACTTCACTTTTTCTAAATTTACAGAGTTATAGTGAAAGATTGCTAAGGCACTGATGAGCTATAGTACTATAATGCTAAGGAAATAAATGTAAAAGCAGGAAAGAGAAGGAACTGTAGTGTTCTGATATGTTTCATAATTAAAAAGAAATCCACTTGAGCCTGAGAACAAAATATCCCAGCTGGTGCTGGGAATTGTTGGAAATACTCTGGGACAAACAGAAACATCATTTGGAAATATCTCTCTCATCTCTATCTTAGAAAGCTAAAAATAGCAACAAATTCCTCAGCCTCAAAATACATTTGGCCCGTGCGGAGGAGGCCACAGTCATGGCTAGAGCCCTTAGGTGCCCTGAGTGTATTATTCCTACACTTTACTAAGGAAATCACTGAAGAAATCTAGGAAACGTACAACAAACTTATACCATAAACATTTGGGTACAGTTGTCAAGGACACTTGCCCATCAATCAGAAGTTTGTGCATTCTGTAATTTAGCTCTTGACAGCAGTCCCTTATCAGTGTCTTAAGATACCATCATTTTTCTGAGGCCATTTCCGCACTGCAGTGTTAAACTGCTGCTATTCCACTTTCAACGTCCTGTGGAATTCTGGGGTTTGTAGTTTACTGAGACCAAAGAGCTCTTTGGCTGAGCATTCGAAGTGCCCTTCCCTAAACTACAAACCCCAGAATTCCATAGGAGGTTGATAGTGGAATAGCAGCACTTTAACACTGTAGTGCGGAAATGGTCTCCGTCTGGGATAAGATGCCTCCTACCCGTTTGGTGTGAGACCTTCCCTTCAGGACATGAAGCACAATCATAGCAACAGAATGTCTCCCCCTCCTTCTTTTTCTTGCTGGAGCCAGGGCGGCACTTCTCATTACAGAGAGAGGAAGGAGGCACCTGTCCTTGAAGAAAGAAAAGCTGTTAGCACCAAAGGAACATTGCTTTAGAAATGATCTGCTAAGAAGTAAGGGAAGTGGTGGCACAAAGCAACAATACTGATGTTTCTCTGCCTCTTTTTCATGTTGGAGGTGGATGTGTTCAAGATTCAGGATTCATTCTGATGCCTGATGTGATCAAAAGCCCCATTACTGCCACTTACTGGTAACTATAGAAAAGGCTTAAAAATAGAAAAGACAAAAAAAAAAAAAAAGGATCACTCCTGCCTGTGCCCAACCCAACTACACATCTTTGCAACTTGCTAATGTGGAGTTTCACTTCTGTGTAAGGATTTGTAAAGTTAGAAAACAATCCACAATCTCGGCCAATCTTAAGCCTCCTGGCTCACAAGATGACAATGAAAAAGGTCACCGAACAGAAAAGTTTCCCACCTGAAGGAAGCCTCGATGCCACTGGATTCTCTCTTCCTGAATGGTGAACCTTTTGCCAGGGGGAACAAGTGGATCCAGCCTTCCCACATTGGTTTTAATAAATGAGTTGTTTGGGAACATGACTAAATTGGTAATGTCAAATCCGGCTGCTAATTCTCCATGTTCATTTAACGTCACTTCATCTCCAGCATTATTGTTGAATGAAATCCTCTGAAGCAAAGAGTGAAGCTATGGGGAGAGAAAAAGAGATTGATACGAATCCCTAGCCAGAACTCTCACAAGAAATCAAATCGACTAAGCTAAGGCTGTTGTACTTTGGAGAACATGAGATGTTATGAACCACTGAAAAAGACTATTGTTGTTGCCATGTGCCTCCAAGTCACTTCTAACTAGAGATGGGCCAATCAAATCCTTGAATCCTTGGCAAGGTGTCAAGATTCGTGAATTCAAATCCCTGTGCTAAAATAGGCAAACCGAATATTTCGAATCCACCAACCAAATAGTTTGTTGGAGACCGGGATGCCTGAAAATCTGGGGGACCAGACACACAAGGGGAGATGGCAAGTAGGTGAGTTTTTCCTTTGGAGTAATAATGGTCTTTGCTAACAATTTCAGAAATTACATCTGGGGTTGTATTCTAATATATTTAAACTGAACATTCACTATTTAAGTTCAGCACTATTTTCTGTACTGAGAATCAATAACATGTAGAAAATCTGAGGTCAGACATACAATTCAATTAGAGTCTTGGGAAAGGAGCTGGCAAAAAACAGAGAAATTTACAACAGCTCAAAATTTGAAAGAGAACTATTAAAAGCTTTTTTATAGATGGTATAAGACACCAGACAAATTGAAAAAGATTTACAAAACAGGTAATGGGCACTGTTGGAAGTGTCAGAAAGAAGTTGGTACGATTTATCATATGTGGTGGATGTGCCCAAAAGCTAAGAAATATTGGAATGTAATACATAATAAAATTTGTGCATTATTGAAAATTCAACTTGTTAAGACACCAGAACTGTATCTGTTAAATATTACTGATATAATAGAAGATGTTGATGTAAAGAAACAATAGAGAATATTGGTTTATATGATAACAACTGCTCGGATTGAATATGCTAAGTTGTGGAAAACTCAGCAAATACCTACAGTGGAACAATGGTGGGGTACACTTATTGAAAATAAAAATGCCGATATGGTCTCTCAGAGACTAAAAGGGAAATCTGACGATGAGATACAAAGAGAATGGCAAATGGTAAACGGAAGTGGGTAATTGCTGGGTACACAGATGGAGATTTGTAATTCATGATGTAAGATAAGATATGAGTGGGCGGCAGGATATATATCATGATGCGGGAATATGGGAGGGAAAGGCAAGAATCAATGAGTAAAAATAGCTGTAAAATGTAGTACAATATTATATATCTGAAAAATAGTATGGAAAACTAGATCTCTGTGGAAGATCAGAAATATATCAAGCAAACTGTCAGTTACTATGTATGTTTTTTATAATGTGAAATTGAATAAAATGATTTTAAAAAAAAGGAAATCTGGGGTCAGTGGGTCTCACCCTTATCAGAAGTAGTGGGGCAGAGGGCAAGGTCACACAATCTCATCCAGTGATTGCCACACCTGGGCCAGTGTACCTCCTTTCACAAGACCAGTGCCTGGCTGTAAATCTATAGCTAGAATAGGATGAGAAGTGAAATGTCTGTCATGGTTTCTCACAAGCCACATGACAAACCACATGTAGCAGAAAGGAACAATTGTTTTTAAAAGTTGGTGTCTCCGGGGCCTGCCAAAGGCCTGATTGGCTGGAAGGTACAGTCTTCTTGAGATTTCAAGGACAGCTGAAAGATCCCTTTGCGGAGCTCCCTTGCAAACCTCTTTCATACACAATTTTGGGGTTTGTAGTTTTACCAGGGGTCACAGCCTTCTCTGCCAAAGTGTGCTGGTGCGTCATCAGACTACAAACGCCAGGATGCCAAAAGGAGCTATGCAAAGAAAAGCCAGTTTTTACCTGGATTAGCTCTCTACTGTAATATGTGGCCCTGTTTACACGGGCAGGAAAATGTGGGATTAAGCCACATTTTCCTGCCTATGTACAAAGGGCCTTCATGTCATTTCAATCTGCGGAGCTTCTGAGGCAAAACTATGATAATTGTCCTGCCCACATTTCTTCAGAAGGAGGTTTGCCTTTGCCTAGGCTTTTGCTAAGGCTGAGAGAGTGTGTCTTGCCCAAGATTATCCTTCTTTCCCCTGCTTTTTAAACTCTTTTAAAAGAGTTTTTTAAAAGACTCTTTTTTTAAAGAAAAAGAATCGAGATTCGTGAGATTCGTGGATTCCCAGAACCTTCCAGGGATTCGGAAAATTCTAGATTCATCCCATCCCTAGTTGCTGCAAACTGAGTCTAAATGAAAAGGAATTGGCAATCAATTGACTCGGCCAAGGGAGAGGAGAGGAGAGGAGGAGAGGGAAGTTTGCTTTTCTCTGTAGCCTCATGGAAAAGCAAACAGTGCAGCTGTGTATCACATGTGTGCTCTTCCTCAGTAACAACTTTAGCCATCCTAACCACATAGTAATGGTGGTTGGCCACACCTGTCCTGATTTTCATTTGTGAAATACTGGAGGGTATGGCTTCTCATTTCCTGGCTTCATGGACTGAAGGTGGCATCACTTTACCTCTGATTTTAAACCCTTAGAGATGTCTTTGGTGGTGGTCATGTGCTATCAAACTACATCAAAAACGACCTGAAGACACACAACAGCATGAAGAGACCTGAATATTTTAATATCTCCTCCTTTACAGATGAACAATTAGTTTTTGAGCCAATTAGTGAGTGCGTTCATCCTATTGACATGATCTCTGATTTTAGCCTGTTGGCTTTAGAGCCCAAGAGCTAATTTGAGGTTCAGAGGTTACATCTGGCTAAACATCAGTTGCCAGAAAAAAGGTTATTGTTTTCATTTCTTCCTTGCAAACTTTCCAGAATACTTTAAATGGTGGTGACGAAAACATGAGGCTGGACTACAGGGACCTTTGGGTCTTAACAGGCAAAATACAAGACATTTGTGACAGAAAAATCATGGCTATGAATGGCATATCCATTTGTACAATAGACACAGATAGAAACTCGAATCAATGTGACTTTTTCAGTGTTCATCAGAAAACTTCCATGATGGTCTTTAAAGAAAACATAGAATAAAGTTATAAACATTGGGGCTTTGTGGTTATGATATCTAGAAAAGAATGGAGGATTTGAATAGGAGGCCAAGAAAAAAAAGGGGGGGGAAAGGAAAACAAGAAAAAAAATGCTGATGTTTAGAGAACTTTGAAGGGAAATATTTCAATGACTACTACATATCAAACAGAAATGGAACACATGTTTGGACAATAGACTTTTCTCTGTGAGACATTACCCTCCAAGATTCCAGGTGAGGAGCCAATGTACTTGGATGTTCCATTTCTCTGGCATTAAACCTGCATGCATGCATCCTATGAAAGGCATGCACCAGAGCATACAGAGCATTATAGATACTGTAGCTGTGGCCAGTCATGCTCATTTCAAAAATGGGAGCTGGAAGGCTCTCAAGTCTCTCCTCCCCGGTACAGGGTTCAAGTAGGCTTCTTGGGGCACTGGATGATGGAAGGGAACAGTGAAAGGCTTGCTCCCAGAACTCCTTGATGAAACTATTTGCTTTTTCCGAAGACGGGTGGATAGTCTGAAGGTATTCCTGGAAACCTTCAACGTCCTTTGACCGAAGAGTGAAGGAGATAGCACCATGGAGTCTCTGCTTATTGAACCTCTTTTCCAGGATATCTAAGGTAAGATCAATTTGTGCTGTTAGAATCCACACTTTCACTGTAGAGCTCATGTTATCTATTGGACTCACCGTAGTTTCCGAGAGATAAAAGCTCAGACATACAAGTAATTCAGTTTCTCCATATATGATTATTGCATTCTCTTTGCTAGTTCTAAGCAGATCTACATTACTGAAGAAAGCATTAACGATTTCAGTTAAACGTATCTGTTTTGGAAGAATTATTCTAGAAGCTGTGCAGATTCCATTTTGAGAGAACATTGGCTCCAAAGTTGAAAAGAAATGCTCTCCACCTTGTGTGTCCTTAGTGATGATCCCTACCCATTTCCAGCTAAAATGCAGAAGTAACTGGACAATTCCCCAGGTCTGAAGATCCTCATTGGGGACCATCCGATAAAAGAAAGGGGCATCTCTTTGAACACTCGCCCTTGGTTCAAACGAACCATAAGAAACCTACAGAAATAAATAAATAGCACAGATGAGAGAACTATTTCCTTTCTCAGTTTCTTCTGCCCTACATTTTCATCCAGAAGGATACCAACATTGAGAGAGTATGTAATACGTTGTAGTTGTGTAATCAGCTGTGAACTCTCACTAGAACAGAGCTTTCTAAACTTTTCATATTGGTGACACACTTTTTAAACATGAATCATTTTGTGACCCAGTAATTCAGTAAGTGATTCAGTAAGTGGAGGCGGTCCCTCCACACGAGCCTGGCCCACTGCTGCCACTGCCCTCACTGGGGTATTCCTCAGCCTGGGGCGGTGGTGGCAGAGACAGCCCCTTCACCTGGCCCTGGCCCGCCATGGCCGCAGGAGAAGCATGCTCTCCACCTGTTATATTTGCGTGACACACCTACACACTGCTCGTGACACACTAATGTCACGACACACAGTTTGGAAAGCTCTGCACTAGAAGAGAAGATGACTGAATCGAGGCTTTTGTAACTTTGAAAAATATTAATGCTTAGAAAAGTGGTGTAATCTCCCACATCCAATAATAAAGAAGGCAGGCACTGTTATTACTGATTTTCCTGTTATCTGCATCCAGCTGCAAGCATAAGTATTCTTCTCGTTTTGCCTGGCCCTGTTGCTCTTCTTCCTCATTCAATGTGCCTGCTATTACGCTATTGATTAATTATTTCCTAATTATTATGCCCCTACAGTGGGAGGTAGTAGAAAAACAGGGAAACTGCACTTCAGGTGGATAGATTCAAAAAAAGTATCCATAGCCCTAAGTTTGCAGGAGCTGAACAGGACAGATGACAAGCTGGCAATCTTCTGGACCTCCAGTCCATAAGGTTGCCACAGTTTGAAGATGACAATAATAAGAGGAGCAAGCCTCTCTCTCTTTCTCTCTCTCTTTTTTGTTCTTGTTAGAGTACTCACCACATCTCTGGCATCTCCTTTCTGGGTGGTCAAATGTGTTCAATTTCAAATCAAAGTAAGTGTGAGAGGAGGATTCCATATCCTAGACACCAAATGAGGCATGCTAGCTTTAGCATCCTATAACCAGAGCATGATCACTGAGAGGACCTTCACCTGGCAGGCCCCTTCCCTCCCTCAGAAGGTCTGGTGTATATCGATAAGCATACCAGGTTCTTCAAGTCAGCCAGCCAGAGGGTTCTGGACAGAGGGAAAATTAGGGTAGAAGCAGTAGTTTGCAGGGTGAATTGGAAACTCTGGCACCAAGTTAAATCAGTTCAGAGAGATCACGGAGGCAGTTGTTTTCCCCCCTCACAATCTTGGACGTTCACTTCCCCGTGTGTTAGTCCCTCACCTCATTATCTTTGGTACACTTTTTCTTTGTCCAGTAATCGCAGGACTCACCCTCTCCAAGGCCTCTATGTTAATGTTACCCTGTTTACTAGGGGTCCCGTGAGGGACACCAAAATGTGCTCAACAATAGGTGGGGAAGACTAGCTCTGAGCACTGCTTTAGCGTTACGAGAGGCAGGGTAACTTAGCAGGATCTTGAGCCCTATGTCTACGGGGTCAGGCCAAGTCGAGGAGCACACAGAAGTTGAAATAATAAATGTGGTTTTATTAAAAACACAATCAAACAGAGTATGCGGCACACTCGCACAAGATAACTAAAGAAATAAAGGTTGGAGTGGGATAGAGGGGTTTTTAGAGGAGTTGTTGGTTTGGGTGATACTTCACCTGTCCTGCAGCCTGGTTGGAAGCAGAGAAGCTGGGGAGCGTGGATCTCAGCACGTGAAGCTGAGGGGAAGGCTCCCTGAACAAAGCGACAGCAAGGCGGGATGGAAGCCAAGAGCGATCCAAGGAAGCGCTCAAAGTCAGGGGTTTTTATAAGGAGAATTGTGACCGCAGGCTAGGTCAGACTTGGGGAAAACAATGGATTTGGGGCTGGAGACAAAGCCTCTGAAAGGTCAGAATTTGAATGATTGAGTTATAGCCAAATTGTCAATAGGACAGCTGGTATGCAAACGCGGAGTACTTGAGCGTCGTATAGTCAGATCATCAAGCTGCCAGTGTGGGGCATAAGATCTTTTGAAAGCTGCATGCATACCCAATTGAGGTACTTACCTTGAGGTCTCCTAAAGCGGCGAGTCGGCTATTTCTGGCCTGCCTGTATTGTTTCGGAATATTACGGCGATTAGCGGCCAAGCCTGTGTGCGTGCTTGTCCGGGGGCCTCGCGAGCATGTGGAAGGGAATGGGTATGTGAGGCCGAATTATCGATATCAAGAGATATCTTTTTATATCCCGCAAAGCTCGGGCTAGCCAGGGCAGTAACATTAACACAGTCAAACACTAGATGTGTCACACACTTTTAAAAAAATGCTACTTCACTCTTTGTATAAAATCAGGAAACTGCTCACAGAAAGAGCAAGGAAGAGATAACTACTTGTGGCTTTGAGGAAACTCCCAAAAGGAAATCCTACCTGTGGAATCTTGTAAAGACTTAAAATGTTTGCCATATATGAAGAGATTTCAGAATCTAATCCTCCAATAACTCCTATTAGATGGTTCTTGTTGCCACACTTGTAGTTAGGAATAAATCTCTGTGATTTGCAGATTAGGTCCAGAGTGACTCGGTAGACCAATTGTGGACTAGAATAGCTGTCATAGATGTGGAAGCCCAGAGTGACATTGGGCAAGATCTTGGGATCCTTGTTGATTTCATTAACAGCAAATGCCAAGGCTAGTATATGCTGGAAGAACTTTGTCATCACCCTGCAAAGTCAGAACAGCTTGTTAGAAGAGAAAGCATTACTATTCCCAGCGCCAATCTATCACGATATTAGTCCAACTGTCATCTGGCTTCAAAAGATTCTGACTGGAATATTTATAACACCTCTTTCTGGCCTTACTCTTTTCAACAGCTGGTTTATGTGAAATTTGAACGCCTCAAAGTATCACTTTAATTTAAAACAGTCATTTATTTCAGATGCAGCCAACAATCTTCAGCTCATCCGAATTATTGTTAACAATCCTCCACTGGAATAATCACTGCTTAATGCAATACAGACTAGAACACAAATATCTTCATAATTTTCTGAAAGGCAGCAGTGAAAAACTTGTGTGGATTTCCCTAGGAAGAAGGTTCCAAAACTGTGGGCCCACCACTGAGAAGACTCAATATATGCTATCTGCTCGTCTTGTAAGTCTCATAAGCAGTGAGAGAGCCGATGCTGATTATAATTCTTCAACTCGCTTCGGCTGGTGCAAGCTGTTCTAATGATATTTTGGTCCCAGATGGTTTAAATTTGAAAGGATAAGATTAGCACCTTAAACAGAGTACATCAGTTGGGATTGACTCCTGACTAGTTGTTGCTGTGTGC
This sequence comes from Cyclura pinguis, assembly GCA_030412105.1. Classification (NCBI taxonomy): domain Eukaryota; kingdom Metazoa; phylum Chordata; class Lepidosauria; order Squamata; family Iguanidae; genus Cyclura; species Cyclura pinguis. The sequence goes on along the minus strand of CM059604.1, from coordinate 132,823,982 downwards.
CTTCAAGTTGTTTCCGACTGATAGGGACCCTAAAGTGAACCTATTATGAGGATTTGGGGTGGGCAAGATTTGTTCAGAGGGGGTTACCTCTACCTATGAGGTTGAGAGAGTGTGACTTGCCCATTGAATCAGCTGGATTTCTCTATGTGTGACTCGCTATTTGACAATGGATTCCATGGACCTACTCTAATTGGGGCTAATCAACAGAATCCTAGAGTTCATCTGAAGCCAAAGGATTTTGCTCATATTAAACTATCTTTTAAAAAAATTCCATGGTAATGGCTTTTCTGCTTGTTAGCCCCCAGCCAACATATATTAAAATCTATATTTTAGGGGAGAAGGTTAAAAACAGATGGAAAACTAATTTTTGATACCACTAGAAAAACCAAGTATCAGTAAATATATTACATTTAGCCCATTTATTCTGTATCAACGATTGATTCCATATTGCAGCTGAGAGCAGCTACAGTGCTGGTGGAGATTTTGACAGGATCTGCAGCACAGGCAAAAGGGCTGGGCACTCCCTCTACTGCAGCTCCAGCCCTAATTTCCTCTCCTGCAGGTGATTTCTGTACGACAAATAAGAAGAAATTCTCACACAACGTGCAGAACTAAAATAAGAATTAATAGCAACAACGAAAGATTTAGGCAAAGAATGTTTGCTTTTTCCTTCGTTTTGTACATCAGTCAAAATCAACTTGCAATCATTGACTTACATCCATTTCCTCCAACAGCAGCAAACAAACCATTTTCCCAATGTAAGAGCAAAGCAGTTTGCCAACATGCGGGTGCAAAGTTCTTTAAAATAAGATCAACATCCTGGAGAGGATTGAAACAAAAAATTAGATCCTTACATTGACAGGACATAGGACTCCTGAGAAGGATCATTATAGAATGTAGTTAGGGGGAATATCTGATACATATGAGATGCAATCCCACCGATGACGACTTCCTTTGGCCAGCGCCACTTATATGGAATAGGAAAGGGGTTCCCTCGTGTACACTTAGTGGTATGCATCGTATGAACCAAATGAGTGGTCAGGAAGACCAGCAGCAGGAGGAGCAGCATTGTAGCATCTGTTTGAATGCGGCTTTGTAGATTCTTCTTAATCTTCCAACAGTGTGACTGCTTGCATCAGCCTTGCTTGAGAAAGCTGATTGCAAATATCCTAGTGTCTACTGGCTTGAAAATGGTATTGCCACCTGCTCAAGTTGACATGTCCCTGTGTGCCTATAAGACCTAATTTTAACTGTCAACAGTGTACAGACACTTTTCACATCCTTTCAGATGGAAGTATTTATTATCCTTCTGGACCTTTTAAAATAGCGCCCTCTGGAAAAGCCACAGGAGCATTAATGGTAAATTGATTACAATGATTCGATAATTAGTGGGAGATAACAACTTTCTGCTTTTTTTTTTTTTTGGTCCCTTCAGTAGGAGATTTGTCAACACAAACTCTTTTGAAAGAGTTCAATATAACTGCCTTCTGATTCAAGGATGGCACCTGAATGTCCCAAAGTATGCAACCAGTAAGGAAATGAGCAAACCTGGGAAGAGAAATACCTATGCTATAATAGGTATACCATTTTCCTGAGACAAAAGAACCCATGCTTGCAAATTCTTCTTGTTGTTATGTGCCTTCTAGTTGTTTCCAACTTCTAGTGACCCTAAGGGGACCCTATCACAGGGTTTTCATTGTAAGATTTTTTCACAGGGGTTTGCCTTAGTCTTCCTGGAAGGCTGAGAGGGTGTGATCTCCCCCAAGGTCAGTTGGTTGGTTTCCATGTCTGAGTGGAGATTTGATTCCTGATCTCCAGAACTGTTCTCCAACGCTCAAACCACTATACCATGCTGCCTCTCTCCCAAATTCTTTACAATTATTAAACTCTAAACCAATCTTAATTAATTAATTGGGTTCCCCACTCTACTCTCATAAATAAGCTGATTAGTGGGGGGGTGTGTGTACTGATGCCTGTTCCAAGAAGGCTCTGCAAATGGAAGGACACTAGAGTCACCATTAAAGAGACATTTCCAGCCTGATATGTGGACAAGCTAGTGAAGACATTCCTGGAATAGTGAAGGGAGATATTAGAACAGGATGTGGCAACTGGAATATCTAGTGTTCCTTGCTAGAGGGTGGATCTGGACCTGCACAGTGTGAGGTGCTATGGGGGAGGACCCATTTTTTTTGGCGTTCAACAAAGGAGAGGCCAGCATTGATGACATCAGACATAATGTGCCATGACACTAAGGCCAATTCTGCAATAGACTGTTATAGTGCTATTATTCCACTTTCAACATCCTATGGAATCCTGGGGTTTGCAATTTAGGGAGGGGCCACTATAACTGTCCAGTGCAGAAATGACCTAAGTGTTTGACGCAGAACTAGGGAGTTTATCAGCTCCACCAACCATTCTTTGCTTCCTTTTGGACAGTGCTTTGCTTGAAGAGGATGGTGGACAGCAAGCAGTGTTGGCAATATACTCTGGAGAAAATATTAGGGCATCAACCCTTAACACTATCAGGGCACCAACCCTGAAGACTGGGCGACAACCCAGAAAATGATCAGGGTACCAACCCTGTGAACTGTTGGGCAACAATCCAAAAAATGGTCATAGCACCAACCCTGAAACCTGTTAGAAACTGTTAGAAGAAAAAAAAAACCCACATAGGGCCAGTCCCATGTGCAAGGTAGTCTATGCGGACCCATATTAGGTCTGCATGGACTACTTTGGGTAGTCTACACGATTGCGGGTGAGCTCCAAATCAGCCTGGAAAGATCCCCAACTTTGGCCAAAGGGACTTCCCTCTCTCAGCAAGAAAGCACCTCTTACATGAGCAAAGGGAAGAACAGTTTATTGAAAGCACAGAAGGGTTAAATAGGTTTGGGATGAGAGTGATCTCATAAATCATACAGCGCATGCGCAAGAATATTTGCTTTCCCAGGACTAAAATTCTGATACATGCTTGATAATACAGTAACTTCTGGTTAACAATGAACCTCGATTCACATGTGTATTCATTTAGCAATGAAGTGTAAACAATATTGTTACAGAAAGTGTACTGGGTGGGAACTGAGGCTGAGAACCTAGGAATTTGCCAAGTAATGGCAGCATAATCTTAAGTAGGCCATGGGGCTAACAACAGGAACAACATTTAAAGTTAACTAGAATTCAAATGGAGGACTTTAGTTAAGCAAATACAAAAAGACAAAGACAGAGTTTCTTTAGCTTAGTACACTTAAGTACACTTAAGTACACTTAGTACACTTAAGCAGGCAATACCCTTTGTGAATTAAACTGTCCAGGGCACTGAATCTCCTAACAGTCCTAACAGAGTAGACCAGGGAAAAAGATGGGAATCACTGTCCATTTGGTCGGTACTCTTTTACTGCTAACAACAGTAGATTGGGTGGCAGTTTTTTCTTGTTGCCTTACAAAGCGAAGTGGATGGGTGTGGCGGGGTGGGGTGGGGTGGGCTTGACTGGTGGCTGGCTAGTGGCTTGCCATTTTGCTGCCCAATCTGGCTGTGGGAATTTAGGCCAGTGGGTGTTGGAAGGACCAGATTTTTGGCAGTGAGCTTGCTAACACCTTTTTTCATCTCTTCTCCATCTAGCTCGGTAGCGCCAGTTCAGCCTCACTGTGGCCGGCCAGACCTGCTTTATTATCTGGTCTTGACAGGCCTGATTGGCTCCATTAATTCTGAGGTCTAATAGCTTGGTGTGGTGAGGTCTGAAAGGCCCCTGGAAAGCCCCATATGCCTTAGTAGGCTGATTGTAAGCTAGGTAGGCTCCAAGACTCAACTTCCGACAGGTAAATAGGCAGCAGCTTCTGTAGCTGCTTTGCAGCCAAGAGAGCTTTCACAGTAAAGTGCCAGTCTGGCTGGAGTTTTAACCACCACCACCCCACCCGGATAAAGGATTACGCCCTGGATAGAGGATTACTTATTTGGATCCAGAATTCCTATCATTTAGTTTTACTTTTCAGTAAAAATATATTGCAAATGGGAAGAACCAAGGGAGTAACATCTTGCCCTTGCCATGAAACAGGTGTTTAGATTGCAGGATCTGACGGTCGTATGCCAGCAACCTGCTTTCTTAAAAGAAGCAACCTTAATTAACTTTGAAAGTAATAAAAGTGAAGAAACCTTCTGATTAAGGCAGATCAGATCAGCCTTGGCAGCTGTAGTTTTCCTGCAATCAAGAGTTGAGTACATCTCTTTGCCTCATAAAATCAGGGCAGTTGCACTTTAAAAACTGAGGCTAATGTATCTGGGGGGGGGGGGGAGAAGAATTAAGAATCAAAATTTCAAGGGCATTTATTTTTGAATAGACTGAACTGCAGCTTACTTGCAAAAAGGCACTGAACACTGATAAGAAAATTAAGCATGAGAAAGAACTGACTGTTATCAGCTGGCTGTGTTTGTTTTTGGCAGCCTCTAGCCAGATTCCAGAGAAGTGACTTGTTAACTCCCCAATTGCTGGTTTGAGTGAAAAATGGAAGTTTCTACAGAGCAGTTACAGGGTCTTCTATAAGGGATAATGAAACAACTAGGTCAATATTTTAAAAGTATAATTGACTTGGTTAAGTCAGAATTTAAGGAACCGAAAGAAAGAATAACAATATGGTGTTAGGCACACTAACAAAAAATAGATTTTTTTTCTTTTAGAAAGTATGAATTAGGGGAGGGGGAAGAAGAAAAGGTTAGATTTTTTTTTCTTTTTTGAGAGGCTTGGAGGATAGTCGATATTCCATCTAAAGGAAGGGGGGAGTTGATTCCTCATTTTCTTTTTTTCTCTCTCTTTTGCTTTTTTCTTTTCTCTATCTTTTTTCTTTTTCTCTATGTTATTTTTTAATTCATATGTTAGTCCTGTCAAGGATATATGCTGAGTCAGGCATGGTTTCCTCTAAGTGGACAGCAGAGAAAGAGGTGATGTGGCCAGATGAGCAGGTGCAAGGTTATCAGGATTGTTATGACTACAACTTGGGTACTAGGAAGGCCACGCACCAGAATGCTGATCGGGTCACCCCACTTGTTCACAGTTCACCCCACTTGCTTCACTGAAAACCTCTGCCGCGGCGAAGCCTTGCTTCACTGCCCTGAACTCTGCATATGCTCAGAGGAGCCAGTTCCTGCTAACCCTGACAAGTTCATATATTTTTTGTGTATTCAGATGACTTTTTTCTGTTTTTCTTTTGTGTATATGAATATGTATATATATTCATTTATATACTTGTAGTATTTGGACTGTTTTGTTACCTCCCACTCTCTAAGAGGAACACTTTGGGCTGAGGAACAGACAAACAGACAAGTGTTTTTTGATAAGGATTCCCAGTTTATTTGCAGATTAGCAGAATACAGACATGCATGTGCATGGGTGCCTTCAGAGAGGGACCAACTTCCTTTGTTTAGGGTAAATAGTTATAGAGTTGCAGGAACTTTCTAATCAGTAATTAAACCAATCCCTAGGCAGATCCAGAATTTTACCTGATAAGGGGGTCTTGGATGCTGAATCAGCCAAGGGAGGGCGATGTCCGGGGAACATCCATTCTCGACGTGACCTGTCCGCTTTTGTGAAATGGCTGATATCTGCTGTTTTACAATTCTTGCTCTCAGTTTGTTTTGGAAAATGTTGTTAAATTTTAATTACAAAATAATCTATGTAGGTTCCAATAGGCCCCTTCACAGGCCTAGTAGCCTCCAAGTATACCACACTAGGCTAGTTTATAGGCCAGGTAGGGCATGCTAGACCCCAGTTGTAAGCCAGGTTGTAATAATAATAATAATAATAATAATAATAATAATAATAATAATAATACCTCCCTCGAAACTAGTAAATATCCTTTTCCAACCTCACCTCAAAAGTCCTGAGATCTCCATTCCTTAGAAATGAGAGGTCACACAGGCTAAACAGATTAAGAGCTTTGGCTCCATCCTGTGTTTTTTTAACACCTACCTTGGAAGAGAGCCTCCTCCTTGATTTGCAACTGTGAATTACATTCCTTGTTTAAGGTAACAGACTCTCTGAAGCAAGCATACACTGAAGCTCCTGCTGAATTATCACATGCTACCAAGCAACAGCTTGTAAAGGTTTGGAAATGTTGATAGATGCCAATCATTGAGGATGTCTTTTGAACTGCATGTTAATTGATTGTTGTGGGTTTTTCTGGGCTTTGAGACTGTGTTCTATTAGTATTTTATCCTGACATTTCGCCTGCATCTGTGGCTGGTATCTTCAGAGGATCTTCATTCATTAAATTCAGAAAGTGACCTTCCAGGGATAAAATTTCCCCTTTTGGTGGATTTAAACCTGTGTTGAAACAGAACTGCTGATTTTGTTTGTTTATTACTATTAAGAGCCAGTGTGCTGTAGTAGAATGAGCAATAGGCTAACACTCTGAGAGACCAGGTTCTGAGTTCCTACTTGGCCATAAGACCCATTATTTGACCTTGGGAAGTCACACATTCTCAGCCTCAAAAGACAGCAATGGCAAACTCCTTTGAAGGAATTTTGCCAAGAACATCGTGTGATAGGTTGGCCTAAGTGTCTCCATAAGTTCCAAACTAATTGAAAGCACACACCAGCCACATTTGTTACCATTAAGCATGAGCCTTCTTCGATTTATTTCTTCAACTCTTTATCTTTCATAGGCCCACAAACTCACAAGAGATACAATTGGTGAAATGGCAATCAATCATTCCGTAATATCAGTGGACCAAATGGATCTTTCCACACACTAGCCCAAGATCAGATTTCACAAAGAACACAGTAACTCTTGCCAGAGACATCTGAGGACACCGTATCCCACTGTACTGCACTAGAACATTCCACCTGAGTTCCCATGGCAACATCATATGGAATCCTGGGATTTGCAGTTTAGGGCGAGGAGGATACAGTTCTCAACCAGAGAGCTCTTGGGCCTAATTAAACTACAAACTCAAGAATTCCACTGAATGTTGCCATACCAGTTAAAAGTGGAAATCAGCACTATAACAATGTGGGGAGATAGGGCCCACAACTAAAAGTATAGGAAATAAAATGTTTTAGAGCTAACAACAAAGCAAGCAGAATAACAGGTTAGCTATTGGGCCTCTGTCTTCTCCTCACTAGTTGCTCCCTGTTGTTCAGATCAGATCTCAACAATATAATGTAACATTTGGGGGAGAAGATGCAACCCAGCAACCCTGCACCAGAGGACAAAATGGAAAAGACTTCCACAGCTACCGTATATTTGCCTTTGGTGCTCAGGTGAGTCGGAACAAACGACACCCAAAGGCTGCAAAAGACCAGCATGCTGAAGGTGATGAACTTGGCTTCATTGAAACCGTCAGGCAATTTCCTGGCTAGGAAAGCCACTGTGAAGCTGATGAGGGAGAGAAGGCCCAGGTAGCCCAAGACACAGTAAAACATGGTGACCGACCCTTCGTTACATTCCACAATGATTTCTTCAGCGATCGAATGTTTGTTGAAGTCTGGGAAGGGAGGAGAACTTGCCAACCAAGCAGCACAAATGCCCACCTGAACCAGGGAACAGCCCCAGACAACAGAATGGGACAACCTTTTCCCGACCCATCTGCGGAAAATGTTCCCTGGCCTTGATGCCATGAACGCGGCAACCACGACAATGGTTTTGGCCAAAACAGAAGAAACAGCTGTAGAGAAGACAATGCCAAAAACTGTTTGACGCAGGAGGCAAGTCATCCGATTGGGCTTTCCAATGAATAGCAAGGAGCTGAGGAAGCAAAAACACAGAGAGGTGAGGAGTGTGTAGCTCAGGCCTCGGTTGTTGGCTTTGACAATGGGGGTGTGCCGTTGCTTGATGAAGACGGCAAGCACTAATGTGGTCACCAGAGAAAGGAAAAGGGACAAAGAAGTTAAAGTGATACCCAAAGATTCCTCCAGAGAAAGAAAGCTTTGAATTTTGGGAATACAGTCGTCTCTCTTCTGGTTGGGATATAGATCTTCGGGACAGCTGATGCAATCATCCATATCTGTAAGAAGGAAATATGCTAACATTAACTTTTTGATGATAATATTTTCTGGATTACAGTGTCCCTTGATCTTCTGGGCAGCTGATAAAATGATCCTGGTCTGAAAGTAGAAAATGTGATAATATTAAAACTGCAAGGTTTGTTTTGAAATGTAATTTCTAAGAAATCTGCTTCGCCGTGGTCTTCCTGTCCCAAATGATCTTTAAGAATGAACACAATTAATGAAGGCGTAAAGAACAGAATGTAAATGAAGCTGCTATACAATCCCAGCAAGGGATGATTTGGTAATTGTTAGGTGAAATGTTCTAGCATTTGGCTGCCACATAGCTGTTCACGTGGCTGGCCTCTGTTAACAAACAGGACTGCAAGTTCCACTGCACTGCATGAGTTAATAATTAGAAGAAGAAGAAAAAATCAGGAGAAAGGCCCTTGGATCAGAGGGAGAAAAACTCATAACAAAATATATCACACGCACCCTGCTAAGAAAGAGCAAATGAGCATTGAAAAGCAAGAAGTTTCAAAGCAAATATTACTCACTCTTCAAATCGTCTCACTAATTTGTGCTTCACAAAAGGTTTGAGACTGTGGGAAAGAACTATGTGGGGTGGCATCCCATTCACTCTTTTTCTTGTGTGTGTGTGGGTGTTTGTTGAACTTTGTTGGAATTACTCTAAGCGTCTTCCAAACCATTAATTTAAAACACACATGCACACACTCCTGGGATGTGGTCTACTGAGGTGGTCCTGTATTTTAAAGGGTGAATTTTCTCCCCCCCATGTTCTTTTAACATACAGAGTTATAGTGAAAAACTGCAATGCCACTGATGAAATATAACACTGTAATGGTAAGGGAAAAAATATAAAAGCAGGAAAGAGAAGGGATCATAGTATTCTGACATCTCTCATATCTACAAAGAAATCCACTTGAGGGTGGAAACAAATTGTTGCAGCTGGTGGTGGGAATTGCTAGAAAGTAGTCTGAGGTAACCGAAACATCATTTGGATCTCTGTCTCAGAAAGCTAAATACAGCAGCAGATACCTCAGCCTCCCAATGCATTTGGCCCATGTGGATGAGGCCACAGTCATGGCTACAGCTCTCAGAGGCCCTCATCATTTCTCCTACACTTTACTAGGGCAATCTCTGAAGAAATCTGAGAAACATACAATAAACACATGCCATAAAGATTTGGGTACAATTGTCAAGGACAACTGTAAGTGCCCATCAATCATAGGCATGTACATTGTGGATTGCACCCTTTTCACCAGTCTTATCAGTGTCTTAATATTCTGACTGTTTCCTAAGTCTGGGACAACATGCCTCCTACCTGTCTGGTGTGCAACCTTCCCTTCAGGACATGAAGCACAATCATAGCAACAGAATGGCTCCCCTTCCTTCTTTTTCTTGCTGGAACCAAGGCGGCACTTCTCATTACAGAGAGAGGAAGGAGGCACCTGTCCTCAAAGAGAGAAAAAAATGTTAACATTGCTTTAGAAATTATTTAAGAAGTAAGGGAAATTTTGGCATAGAGCAACTATACTGAAGATTTCTCAGCCTCTTTTTCATATTGGAAGTGTATGTATTCAAGATCCAGGATTCATTCTGATGCCTGATGTGCATCAGAACTGCCTGATATGCATTGAAGAGTCTGCCTTATTCATTTTCTGCAGTTTGTTGGTGAAGCAGGGATTCAGAGCCCTCTTACTGCCACCTACTGGCATCTATAGAACAGGCTTGCAAAAGGGTGGTATGGGACTGGCGTATTCTTGCTGGTGCTTAGATGTGCATGTTCCATTTCTGCAATATGGCTATGGATTTGTAAAGTTATGAAACCTAGGTGGCTATGCAGAATCTCAGTCAATATTAAGCATCCTGACTCATGAGATGACAATGGAAAGGGTCACGTGAGATAGAAGTTTCCCACCTGAAGGAAACCTTGATGCCAATGGATTCTCTCCTTCTGAATGGTGAACTGTTTGCCAGGAGGAGCTTGTGGATCCAGGCTTCCTACTCTGGTTCGAATGTATGAGTTGTTTGGGAAAGTGACAAAATTGGTAATGTCAAATCCAGCTGCTAATTCTCCATGTTCATTCAATGTCACTTCCTCTCCAGTGCTATTGTTGAATGAAATCCTTTGAAGCAAAGAGTGAAGCTATGGGGAGAGAAAAAGAGATTGATATGAATCCCCAGCCAGAACACTGATAAGATTGACTAAAGTGAGGCTGTTGTACTTTGGACATACCATGAGATGCCATGAATCACTGAAAAAGATCATTGTTATTGCTATGTACTTCCAAGTCATTTCTAATTTATGGCAAACCTATCATGGGTTGTTCTTGGCAAGATTTGTTCAGAGGGGCTTTGCTCTTGCCTTTCTCTGAGTATGACTTGCCCAAGTGGGTTTCCATGGCTAAGAGGGGATTCAAATAATGCTGGCTCTTGAAAAAGATAATTGTGCTTAGTAAAGTTGAAAACAATAGGAAAAAAGGCTTGATTCCATAAAAGGGACCATAGTTCTGAGACTGCAAGACCTCGGTAGGGCTTATTAATAACAGAGCTTTTAGCGATCTTTTTCATCTGTTCCTATTGTGTGCTTTCAAGATCAACTCATGGAGACCCTGTTCTATGATTTTCTCAAAAAGGTATACACACAGGGTCTTTGCCATTGCCTTCCTGTTAGAGAAAGAGAGAGTGTGACTTGCTCAAGGTCACCCACTGGCTTCCATGGGTGAGCAGAGATTTTCTTTCTGGTTTGCTAGTCCAGTCCTCAAATGACTACACTGTGCTGGCTGTCTACTCATTCACAGAGTATCCTTAAGTCAAAGCTAGATTGACAGTGCATAACAACAACCAAAGACAACTATGCAGGTTGAAAACCAGGATTAACATTACTCTACCTTCACTCCACAGTGAAGGTTTGACGTGCAGTGGTTTGAGTACTAGAGTAGTTTCCAGGAGGCCAGGGTCAGAATCCCACTCAGCCGTGGAAACCTCCTGTGTGAGTGTGAACAAGTCACATTCTCTCAGCCTCAGATGGCAAACTTCCTCTAAACAGATCTCATTATGAAAATCTCAAAATAGGGACTGTATATGTTGAAAATGATCTGGAGGCAGATGGCAGCATGAAATGTCCTAAATATTTTATTATCTCCTCCTTGACAGATGAACAATCAGTCTGGGAATCAATTAGTGAGTGGGATCATCCTACTGACACATGATCTTTGATTTTTGCTTATTGATTTTATAGCCTGAGCACTAATTTGAGGTTCAGAGGTTGGTTATGATTGAACATCAATTCCTGGAAAAGCAACAGAAAAAACGCTATTGTATTCATTTCCAGAAATCTCTAATTGGTGGTGACAGAAACATGAGGCTGGACTATACAGACCTTTGGATCTCAACTGAAAAAAAAATGCAGTACATTTCTGAGAGAAGAGTCATGGCCAATTGGTGGTAATCACAGGAAAACTTCCATGAGAGTGCATACAGTAAAGGTAGAAACATTGGGGATTTGTGGTTATGATATCTGGAAAAGAATAGAGGATGAGGAAGATGACATACACATACAAAAGAATGCTGATGTTTAGAGAACTTTGGATGCAAATATTTCAATGACCACTATGTATCAAACATCAAATAGAACATAGGTTTGGACAATAGGCTATTTTCAATTAAGTTTTACCTTCCAAGATTCCACATGAGGGGCCGAGGTGCTTGGATTTTCCATTCCTCTGGCATTAAATCTGGATGAATACATCATATGAAGAGCATGCACTAAAGCATACACAGCATTATAGATACTGTAGCTGTGGCCAGTCATGCTCATTTCAAAAAAGGGAGCTGGTAGGCTTTCTAATCTCTCCTCCCCAGTACAGAGTTCAAGTAAGTCTACTGGGGCACTGGATGATGGAACGAAGCAGTCAAAAGCTTGTTCCCAGAAGTCCTTGATAAAACCATTTGCCTTTTCCCCAGATGGGTGGATAGTCTGAAGGTATTCCTGGAAACCATTAACGTCCTTTGACTGAAGAGAGAAGGAGATGGCACCATGGAGTTTCTGCATATCAAACGCCTTTTGGAGAATATGTAAGGCAACATCAATTTGTGCTGTCATAATCCATACTTTGACACTAAAGTTCATGTCATTTATATGAGTCAGCACATTTGCCGAGAGATAAAAGGTCAGCCATGCAAATGATCCTGTTTCACCGTATACAATCACAGCATTTTCTTTGCTACTCCTAAAGGCATCTATAATATTGAAGAAACTATGGATCATTTCAGTAATATCTATATTTTTCGGAAGAATTATTCTAGAAGCTGTGCAGATTCCATTTTGGGAGAACATTGGCTCCAAAGTTGACAAGAAATGCTCTCCACCTTTTGTGTCCTTTGTGATGAGCCCTACCCATTTCCACCCAAAATGCAGAAGTAATTGGACGATTCCCCGATTCTGAAGATCTTCATTGGGGACCATCCGATAAAAGAAAGAGGCATCTGTTCCATCATTCATTCTTGGTTCAAATGAACCATAAGAAACCTATATAAATAAATAAATGAATCGTGCCAATTAGGTAACAAGGGTACTCATCTCCTTCCTTTCTTAGTTGCTTCTGCCCTACACTTTCATCCACCAGGATTTTAACGTCAAGTAATTCTGTACTGTGGTGCAGTTGTGTAAACAAGTGTGAATTCTCACTAGAAAACAAGATGATCAAATTGAGGCTTTTGTACTTTGGACACCTCATGAAATAATGTGTCTTATTGGAAAAGATAATAGTGCTTGGTAAAGTGGGAGACAGTAGGAAAAAATGAAAACTGCACTACAGGTAGATTGAGTCAATTGAGGAATCCACGACCATAAGTTTGCAAGAGCTGAACAGGGCAGGTGACAACTGGGAACTCTTCAGTCTCTCTCATCCATAAGGTTGCCGTAGATTGAAGGTGACTACTAATAAGAACAAACTTCTTTCTTTTTGTTCTCCTTTAAGTACTCATCTCATCTCTGGCATCTTCTTTTAGGTTAGTTAAACTTATTTCAAATGTATTCAATTGCAAATCAAAGTAAATATGAAGAGAACATTTATTTTTACTTCAGCTTATATTAATTTACAGCTATTTTAAATATCTTTCTGTCATTTTGAGTTTGGAAAAAGTATAATTTCACCTTTCTTTGTAATTCATTTGTGTGGGTTCTTCTCAGCATGAACAATGGGGTGTCATCTGCAAACCTGGCCCTCTTATTGTTCACCCCTAAACCCAGACCATTTGTGCATATGTTGAATGTTACTCCATCCGATGGGCTAGTTGATCACTCCCATTCACATGTTTCTTAACATATGAGACTGGTGAGCCTAGATTCCCTTTGCAAAAGGTAAAGTGGTTCTTCCTTGCTAAGTATTGTTGCTTCTAATTAAGCAATTATCTTAATTTTCATGATGCTCCTTACACCAATGATCTGGAATATATTTTAACCTAAAGTAGACTATAATTAGATGGATGCCTCTACCCTGGGTTCCTTTCTAAAATAGAAATGCTAATTTAAAAAAATTCTACATCACTCTTTGTCTAAATCAGGAAACTGCTAGCAGAATGAGCAATATCCTTGTGCTATTTAGAAAGCAAATCCTACCTGTGGAATCTTGTAAAGGCCTAAGATGTCTGCCATATATGAGGAAATTTCAGAATCAAATCCTCCAATAACTCCTATTAGACGGTTCTTGTTGCCACACTTGTAGTTAGGAATAAATGCCTGTGATTTGCAGACCAGGTCCAGAGTGACTCGGTAGGCCAACTGTGGACTAGAATAGCTGTCATAGATGTGGAAACCAAGAGTGACATTGGGCAAGATCTTGGGATCCTTGTTGATTTCATTAACAGCAAATGCCAAGGCTAGGATGTGCTGGAAGAATTTTGTCATCACTCTGCAGGTCAGAACAGCTTGTTAGAACAGAAATCATTATAGTTCTTGGAATCAGTTTGTCATGATATTAGTCCAACTCTACTTTGGCTTGAAAAGATTCTGATTGGAACATTTATAACACATCTTTCTAGTCATACTGTTTTCATCATTCTTATTAGTCCATGTGAAATTCAGATGCTTCAAAATATCACTTTAATTTAATCATTAATGGCAACCTGAAGGTAAACCTATAATGGAGTTTTGTTGACAATATTTGTTTGGGGGGGGGGTTGCCTTTGTCTTTCTGTGAGGTTGAGAGAGTGTGTCCTGCCCAAGGTCACCCACTAAGAATCCATGGCTGAGCAGGGATTTGAACCCTGGTTTTCAGGGTTATAGTCAGTTCTCAAACTACTGCACAATGCTGGCTCTCTCTCTCTGAGTAGACATGTATAGAACTGCACTGTGGATATACTCTACGTATTGGCAATGTATACTGTCAAAAATAATTTCTCTCCACTCATCCTGTCAGCTGCTGACAAAAATGTAATATTTATTGCTTGGCACAGTCAGATTCTCACAATTAGTACACTTCTTCAAATGGTGGATTTCTCTACAGTAGGTAAAGGAAATGTCCCCCATTCAAGTGAAGTACAATAAATCTATTTTTTAGGAGGAATAAAACCTTTAAAAAAGATTAAAATCAATTTTTTATGCCATTACAAAAACCAAATATCAACAATGACATTTATTTTATATCCGCAATAGATTCTGTATTCCTGAATGATATCTTGCATTTTATCTTACAGTATGAAGCACCTACTTTTTATAGAGATGACCATTTTCTCTTTTTTCCCCTTTTGCTCATGCATCATTCTCATGTAACTTGTCAGTTTAGACCCACAACTACAGGGTGTTTAGAAAGCTCTAAAGATCAATTTCTTTTTCTTTCTTTCTTTCTCTCTCTATTGTGAGATTTTTTAAAAATATCAGATGACTTTTAGCCACATAGAAAATTCTGGTTTCTAGCTGACTTGCTTTTTCATAATTGTTGCTTGTGCTGATTTTACTACTTTCAGTGTTCTGGTTACTGAACTCTTTTGTACTATGTAATCCACCTTAGAAACATTTGATCCAAAAGTAGCTGAAATATATTTTTAAACTAAGAGCATGAACACAAAACACTTCCCTCTTTGCAGCTGAGAGTAGCTACGGGTGTAGTGGGTATTTTGACTGGAGGAGTTGCACAGGCAAAAGGGTTGGCCATTCCCTCCATTACAGCTCCAATCCAAAAGTTGTTTCCTGCAGGTGATTTTGTAAGACAAATATTCCTAAAAGAAGAACTAATAGAATCAACAGAAAATTGAGACAGGGAACTTTTGCTTTTTCCTTCATTTTACACATCAGTCAAAATCAGCAACAAACAAACAATTTGCCCAATGTAAGAGCAGTGCAGTTTGCTAACATACAAGTACAATGAAATAAGAGCAACATCCTGGAGATGATTGAGATAAAAATTAGAGCTTTACCCTGGCAGGTTATATGAGTCCTTGGAAGGATGATTCTTAAATGAAATCATGGGGACCATCTGATGGATATGAGATGCAATACCTCCAATGAGGACTTCATTTGGCTGGTGCCACTCATGTGGAATAGGAAGGGCATCCCCTGATGTACATTTAATAGTATGCACTGTGTAAACCAAATGAGTGGTCAGGAAAACCAGCAGCATCACAGTATCTGACTGCAATGCTCTTTTCTCAAGGTACACTTTAGTTAGTCTTCTTACCGTGTGACTGTTAGCATCAGCTTTGTCTGAAAAAGCTGATTGCCAGTATCCTAGTGTCTACTGGCTTGCAAATTGTATTGCCAACTGTTCAAGTTGTCGTAGACCTATCTGCGTCCTGTACCTAATTTTAGCTGTCAACAGTGCATTGGAATATTTATCACTCTTTTACACTGAAGTAGTTATCATCTTTTTGAGTTTTTTTTAAAAATAGCACCCTTTAGAAAAGCCACAGGAGCATTAATGATGAATTGATTACAACAATTTTGATAATTAGAGGGAGACAACTACTTTTGCTTTTTTTGTTGTTCTTGTTGGTCTCTCCAACATCATGTATACAGTAGGAGGCTTGCTAAGACAAACTCTTTTGAAAGATTTCAACACAGCTGCTTCTCATTCAAGTTTGCCAGCTGAATGCTCAAAAGTATACAATCAATGAGGAAATTGGCAAACCTAGGAAGAGAAATACCAGTGCTAGAATAGGTATACCTTATTGCTGAAACAAAAGAACCCATGCTTCCAAATTCTTCTTGTTGTATGGGTTTCAACAGCTGAGTGGGCATTTGACCCCTGGTCTCCAGATTCATAGTCCAGCATGCAAACCTCTACAATATGCTGGTTCTCTCCCAAATTCTTATCAATTATTAAATCCTAAATCCATTTTATACTGGAATTAATTCTGCTTCCCATCCTACTCTCACATGTAGGTTGATGAGTAGGATGGTTGTGCTGATGGTCATTCAAAGAAGGAGTTGCAAATGGAAGGATACCGGAGTCATAGTTAAAGATACATGTCTACTCTGATATGCAGACAATCTAGTGAAGGCTTTCCTGGGATAAGGAAGGTGGAGATTGGAACAAGATGTGGGAACTGGAATATTTAGTGTCTTTCCTTGGCTGTATTGGTGCTGTAACTCAATGTGCAGCTGTCCATTCAAGGCTACCATGTAGGGAAACCTTGCTTTCTGGATAGAAACCAAGTTGATTTTGAAATGAAATTAAGTTTAGCGGGAAAACTAAAACACAGTTGACAAATTATGCTAGAGGAACTATATGCTGTAGGCATGTTTGTTGACTCTAAAAGGTCAGTAGAAAAAGGGCAGGAAGGAAAACAAAACTTTCTCCATAACAAAAGCAAAATAGAATACCTAATGTAGTGGATGCATTTGCTATCAAGAACCATAGATCAAAAT
Source organism: Cyclura pinguis (assembly GCA_030412105.1). Taxonomy (NCBI): domain Eukaryota; kingdom Metazoa; phylum Chordata; class Lepidosauria; order Squamata; family Iguanidae; genus Cyclura; species Cyclura pinguis. Next base: position 132,807,116 of record CM059604.1, on the reverse strand, counting down.
TAAAGTTGTTTTGCTGGCCAGCCATGGAATAACAAGATGAGACACAGATAACTGAATTGAATAAGGGCCACTTTATTTAACCTAGAACCTATTTAATTGCATTGAACCTGGAAAGGAGCAAGAAGGGGGAGCAACCTAGCACAGGACCAACTGAGGATAAGCATTGCTCCATGACTTCCTTGTTACCGTTGTTTCTAGCCCGAACTTGTGGGATATTAAGATATCATCTGATATCAATAATTTGGCCTTCTGTACTCATTCCTCTCCACGTGCTTGCGAGGCCCCTGGACAAGCACGCACACAGGCGCGGCTGACAATAACCGAACCATTCAAATCCCAATCTAGGCAGGCCAGTCATTGCCTAATGCAGCTTCAGGAGACCTCAAGGCAAATACCACATTATGTATGCACGCTACGTACGAAAGATCCCCTGGCCTTCGCAGGCAGCTTGATGAGCGAACTATACAACTCTCAAGTGCTCCGCGTTTGCATACTGGCTACTTTATTGATAATTTGGTCATAATTTAATCATCTAAAGTACTGACCTTTCGGAGGCTTTGTCTCCAGCCCGAAACTCATTGTTATCCCCAAGTAAGGACTAGCCTGCAGCCACAATTTTCCCTATAAGAACCCCTGACTTTGAGCGTCTCGTTGGATCACTCGTGACTTGCCTCCCAAATTGCCGTCTCTCCGTTTGACGAGCCTCCCTTCAGCCCCACATGCTGAGAATCCACGCTCCCCAGCTTCTTGCTTTTACTGGGCTTCAGGACAGGTATAGTATTTCCCATACCAAATTTCCTCTTAAAATCCCTCTATCCAACTCCTACCTTTTATTTCTATAGTTCTTCGTGTGAGTGCGTTGCATACACTTGTTTGACTGTATTTCAATAAAACAATTATTATTATCAACTTCTGCCTTATCATTGACTTGTCCTGACCCCGTAGACATAGGGTTCAAGATCTTGCTACGTTACCATGCCTCTTGCATTGCTAACTAGTGCTCTTTGCTAATTGCCTTCCCATTTTTGTGAGCACATTTTGGTCTCCCTCGTGGGACCCCCAGAAATCAGGGTAACATCCTCTTCAGCCTTTCCCTGGCAAACCATTTGAGCCCTAAGAGCAACCCAATAGCTGGGTTGCACCCAGTATCTCCATCTACTAGAAGGCAGATCCAAGGAAAGCCACTGAGTTGCAGGGCTTAAGTCAAAGCCAGCTCCAAGGATGGTCTCCTTCCCCAAGTTTGGATCTCAGGACCTAAAGAACCATAGAATCATAGAATCATAGAGTTGGGAGAGACCCCAGGGGCCATCCAGTCCAACCCCCCACTATGCAGGAACACCCATCAAAGCATTCCCAACAGATGGCCATCCAGCCTCTGCTTAAAAACCTCCAAAGAAGGAGACTCAACGACACTCCAAGGCAGCATATTCTGCTGCTGGACAGCTCTGACCATCAGGAAGTTCTTCCTGAGGTTCGAGTGGAATCTCCTTTCCTGCAGCTTGAATCCATTGCTCCTTGTCCTAGTCTCTGGAGCGGTAGAGAACAAGCCTGCTCCCTCCTCAACATGACATCCCTTCAAATATTTAAACATGGCTATCACGTCCCCTCTTAACCTTCTCTTCTGCAGACTAAACATACCCAGCTCCCTAAGGCGTTCTTCATAGGCCATGGCTTCCAGACCCTTCACCATTTTGGTCGCTCTCCTCTGGACACATTCCAGCTTGTCGACATCCTTCTTGAATGTTCCGGTTCCAGAGCCCTTCCCTTCTCCAAAAGGGTGCCAAGGTATTCACTGTGCCTCTTATTTCTCTCCCCACTATCTGCAATAGAGAAGGGACAAGCATCTGCTTAGTTCCTTTCCCCCAATAGACTGTCCAAAAGGGCTCCCACTCTTTGTTGCAAGTCCCCCAGGAACAACCTATCACCCTTCCCAGATAAATGCACATAATCTACTCTGTAGAGCTCAGGGTACTGAAATACTAAACTGGGATGCAGATGAAGTGGTCCAACCCGCTGTTTAGGACATTACAGATTTCCCTGTTTATCATTTTGTGGGCTGTGTCAATACATTGGGGACCATCCTCATTCTGCCAGACTGGCCAACTACCTTGATATTATTCCCAAAAACTTATTCTGTGTGATCTGAAGATCAAACAGAGCATGAAGGATAAGGGCTTTGCTCTACAACAAACCCAGGTCATTTCTTCCCAGGAGAATGACCAAAGTGTGAGGAGCAGGTCCCTTGTGCTCCCCAAGCAATAGTCGCAACAAATCATGTCATCAAAGTCCTCCTTTCCCAAGCACCTCACTAGGACTGATTGCTCAGCCCAAGATGAACACCAAAATAGCCATTTTGGGGCTAGTGTGCCACCCAGTGAACCGTACTGTGGCCACAGATCAGATCAGGACCCACCTCCTCTCCAGGAAAAACCTAGGCCCTTAAAATACAGTAATATCAGAAAACAGAACCATAGAATTTATGAATTGAGAAGTTGGACATATCTCTTGAAAGCATGAGATCTTCAATGCCCAATACACTGGATTGCTGCCACACCCAAACCCAGGCAGAAGCTGTAGAAGTTGCCCCAATCTGAAATGAATGGATTCTAAATGTAACCCCGTTGAAGGCCAAAGCAATGTAGGGGCTTGGAAGTGACAGTCCAGAATTGGTATTTACTAAGGGGTGAAAAATCATCATGACAAAATAAAGGACCTGCCCCAGGTCTTTTAACCTGCATGAAACTTGAAAGACCATATCTCCCTCTATGAGCTTTAAGATCATCTGGAGAAGCTCTTCTTTCTGCCCACTACTCTCTCAGGTATGTTTGGTGGGAACAAGGGAGATGGCCTTCTTGCTGGCTACTCCTAGACTTTGGAACTCCTTCCCCAGAGAGGCCAGGATGGCCCCGTCCTTGCTGTCCTTCCAATGGCAAGCTAAGACATTTTTGTGCCAGCAGGTTTTTATAAATTGACTAGGTATGGGCTCTTGATGCTGTGCAGTTTTCTTTTAAGGCTGATATAGTTTTTAATGCATTTTAATATATTTAATATACTTCATGTTAATATTTTAAACATGTAATGTTTTAATGTTGTAAGTGGTTTGTTTTTTTAAACTTTTATATTTATACTCTTACGGATGTTTTAATTTGTTCTGCTTAATGTTTTTAGCCACCTTGAATCCCTCTGTTGGGGGACAGGTGGGATACAAATAAAGAGTTTGAACCAAGTCTATTTCATTTTTAATTTGACTCTCCTCTCCCCTTGCTTCCATTCTATTTGTGAACTTGTCTCCCCCTCATCTTGTTAGGTATCCTCCCTTGCCCTTTGTTAATATTTCAGTTCCTTTACATTTGGTGTTTTAAAATGTTTGTTCTGAGACAGAGCACTTTGCTTTTTTATCTTTCTGTCACCTCCTTCAGTCATATAGGCTAATTCCTTCATTAAATCAACTTAGTTTTGTTCAGCCATCAATGTAGATTCATTATAGATCAATTTACGAATAACCTTCCCCTGTTCCCTCCCTTGGGTTATAATTCCCATTTCATGAATTCCTTGTCCCTTCATCTCCTCCAATTCACTAGCTAATGCCTCCATTAACTCAACTTGAATTTGTTTCTCCATATGATTGTCAACCTCTTTCACTTCCATGTTGCTAACGTCTATGTTAGCCCCACATTTCTCTCCCATCTTACATCTCCCCACAGTTCTACCTTGATCTTGTTGATCTTATCCCTCAAGCTTTCTATCAAGTCCAAATTTGGGAGTTCCATTTCTCTTAAAGAATGTAGTTCCTCCATCCCCCATTCTAAAAAGTCCTGAGAGAGTTTCTGGGAAGAGCCAATTTTTCTTTCAACCCATCAATTACAGAGTTAACAGCTCACTTCTCTCTTTTAGACGAATACTGCCAGCAGATCAGTCTTATCAGCATCAAAGAGACAATGCCTATACTTTCTCACACTGTAATTTCTCCTTGCTAAAACCCAGTTCAATCTTACAAATAAGATGGGATTCCATCTATCCACAAAATATATGCACTTAAATATTTTAGTTATTCTCTTTTAAATGCATCAATCCCAAGTCTTCTTATTTGACCTGGTCTAAAGGGATGAACTACTTACCAGTGATGTATTTAAGTCTTTTAAACTGTTACCTTCTACGCCCTTAAGAAGGACAGCTTCTTCCGAGAAACAGGCAAATGACCAGACGTTTCTTGGTTCAAAGGCTAGAGGCCAGATTTATTGAGTACAAAAGTATAAAAATATATAAATCTGCTGCAGCAGGGTGTCGGAGGTTGGGGGCAAAGGCCAGAGGCTTGGCAAGGCCTTTTTATCCAGGTAAACAGCATACACACCCACTGCGGCATTTTCCCACCAATTGCAGACCACCCGCCCCATATTAGATAATGTCCAGAAACTTCCATCCATATAAGGAAATGTCCAGAGGGGCAGGTAATATGAGGTTTCCTCCAATTACAAACTACCTTCCAAATAAGGCAATGTCCAGGGAGAGATGCTACAGGTGAGGTAGAGTCATGAGTCCACAGATGGGAGGGGCTAGAACTCCTGTGTATGCAACTACCTCCTAGCTTGTAATGGAGGTTGTCTTTCCTTCACTCACAATTCCAAGGCCCTTTCCGCATGTGGAGGGGGGGGACGGCTGAAAACAGAGCTTACCGGCTTTGTTTTCCGGCTGGCTGAGTCCGTCGCCACGAGGAACAGCGCGAGTTCGCTGCTCCGCAGTCCTCCGGCGTCCCAAATGGCAGCTTCCAGTTGGTGGAGGCTCTCCACCAACCAGAGAAGCTCCCCAGCCAGAAGCCCGCCCCCAGCAGATCTGCAGGCACGCACTTGCGCACGCCTGCAAATCTGCTCACGAGCCGGGCGACGGAGCGGCACGGGGTTGCACGCTCCGTGATATTTAAAAACCTCTAAAAAGAGGTTTTTAAAAAAACATGCTGAGCGACCAGTTCCGGTCGCTCCAGAGTGGACTGAGGTATGGAACTACAGAAAGTAGTCCACCCCAGTCCACTCTATGGTGCAGAAGACCTCTGTTAGAGGTCGCTCTGCACCGTTTTACTAGCCCGGCGCGGAAATGGCCCAAGTTTCAAGTCTCTACCTTCAAGTCTCAAGTCAAGTCTCAAGTCCTTGAAGATACTTTCAAGTCAAGTCTCAAGCTGTCTCAAGTCTGGGAGCCAACTTTATATCCCAACCTATATTCCAGAATTTTTGGACATTAACAATTTAAGCATAGTCGGCCTTCCAGATTTGTGATTTTTACCATCTGCAGCTTTGGATGTGCGGAATAGGATGCTTCTTACTTCTCATTTTTGAAGCTGGAGGATTTTTCAGAAGTGGGGAATAGAATCCTTCTTACTTCCCATTACTGAAGCTTCAAAAGCTTTAGAAGGAAAGATCCTTCCTCCTCAAGCCTGCTGCCTAACTCATTTGCTGTTCACCTCTGAGAAATGCAGCCTGCACTCTGGGAGTGAATCTTGTCTTCTGCTCCTAGGAAAAGTTTTAGAAGGCTCCTCTGCTATGTAGCAGCACAGGCTGCTGACCAGACCTCAAGCCCACTTCAAGCCCATTGAGTAACCGGTTTGCTGTTCCCCTCTGAGAAATGTGCCTACACTTTGGGCTTGAGACAGATTGTCATATGACCAGTAGGCAAAAAGAGATGGAAGTGTTGTTCAAAGTCATAATGTTGTGGGCAACCAGAGAAGTGAGACCGGCAGTTTCAGAAAACAAGAGTTTATTTTTACTGCGCAGGGATCTCAGTGGACTGAGAGCCCCTCCTCTTCATATTCACAGCAGTTTATACATTCTCCAGTACAGTCATCACATGTTCAAGAAAGGAAACAGATACATACAAAGGTTCCCACCGGCACAATAGACCATTCTCTAATGTTGCAATTCTTGATGTATCGAGGTCTAGCAGAAACGAGCTTGCCAATCAGAGGTGAGCTGCCAACATTTCAAGCTCTCAAGGTTCCATTGCATTCCCACAGTTCTTTACAAACTCAGAGAGAAATAACTGTTTTTTGTATACCTAGAGGTCATCTAGACTGACCCCACCACAATAAGGTTTCTGGATGAATATGTTATGCTACTGAACCAAGGGCAACAAGTCAGTAACTAAAAAATATACAAGTCTTGAGTTGAGTCGAGTCAGTGCATCATTTATTGCTGAGTTGAGTCCGAGTTGAGTCAATGAAGTGACTTAAGTCTGAGTCAGTCGACTCAAGTCTACATCACTGATATTTACTTGACTCTTGATTGTAAAAAGAAGGTGGTTGGGGAGGCACCATATTGGACTGTACCGTATCCTGTACTGATAGCTGACTGCTGCTTCCTAATTCTCCATAAAATGTTGTGGACAATAGGCCCCTTGAAGATAACAATGCCAAGGAAACATTTGGATTGCCCTAAACCGTGTTGTATGGGATGTCCACTTCCTATAGCACCCATTTTCCTACTGCTAGAGTCAACAGGTGCCTGTTTGCCTGGAATGATCCAGATCACTCCCCTCACTGGCTTGTTGTATGAACTCATATGGATGGTGTTAGTGTCAGAAGGCTCCCCTGAAATAGGCTTCACCAATACAGACTGACTGGCCTCAGCAGCCACTGTAGCCACTGTCATATCCTTTACTTACCCATCCTCATATTGGGTCCATTTTTCCAAGGCATTAAGTGAGCCAGAATCTGTTTAGTAAGACTTATCTTACCCTCAGATCTGGTTTCTTGTTTATGGACACGACTGTGGACTGTTTAGGAAGAAGCTGGACCTTCTCCAGAACTTTGTGTCGGACCTGGATATTAGGGTCTGCTGGCTGTTTGCTGTAATAAATGGAATGAATGAATGGATATTAGATAATCCAACCCCTTCCACTTCATCTGAGGAATCAGACAATGTTGGAGGGGGACACTTGGCTGGCTGTTCACCTGGGCCTTTATCCTTGCCTCTTCACCTTTCCTGGAAGCCATTGTTAGTAACTGGGACTAATCGTTAGTTCAACACTCAAAACCACCAAGAAGCCCAGATGATATAGAACAAACTTCACAGTGCTTCATTGTGCAGTACAAGGCTTTATTGTGCCTATCAGGCTTGCAATGGACCAAGATGGGCCTATCAGATCTGTAAGGGGCCTTTCTGATTCTACCCAGACCTACATGGACCTAACCAGGTCTGCTAGGCCAAACAGGGGCCTGATGGGGTCTATCAGGCCTGCAATAGCTTAACTGGGCCTGCCAGGAATAGGATTATCAGACCACCAATGGGTGCAACTGGGCCTAGCTTGGCCTATCAGGTCTAAAAGGGGCCTAGTGGGCCTAATGGGCTTTCCAGGAGAGCCTAGCAGGACCTAACTGGCCTATAAGGGGCCTAGCATAGCTTACTTGGCCTGGAACAGGGGATTAGCTGGGCCTACCTGGCCTATGAAGGGGCCTAGTGGGGTGAACGTGGAGGCTACTGGGCCTGTGAAGGGGCCTACTGGAGTCTACCTAGACTACTTTTTTGATTAAATTTTATTAACATTTTTCAAAAGAAACACTACGTACGTGTGTGTGTCTGTGTGTGTGTGTGTGTGTTTAGGGAACAGAATAAAGTTGTCTGGATACATAAAAGATATATGAAATAACATATGAATAAAAAAAAGAGAAAAAAGATAAGAGAAAAAGGAAAAGACAGAGAAAAAGAGAAAAGAATGAGGAATCAGCTCTCCCTTCCTTTAGGCGGAAAATTGACTACCCCACATTCCAAGACTGTCAAAAAAGAAAAAAAAAATCTAAATTTGTCTTTTCCTCTCTCCCTCAATTCATCCTTTCCAAAGGAAGAAAATGTATTTTTGGTTAATGTGCCTAACACTATATTCATATTCTTTCAGTTCCTTAAATTCTCATTTCAGCAAGTCAATTATGCCTTTCAAATCTTGACATAGTTGTTCTCTTACCCCTTGTAGAAGACCCTGTAACTGCTCTGTGGGAACTTCCATTTTTCACTCAAAACAGCAATTATAGAGTTAACAATTCACTTCTCTGCTGAAGAATCTGCCTGGAGGCTGCCAAAAAACAAACAGAGCCAGCCGATAACAGTTAATTCCTTCTTATGCTTAATTTCCTTTGTTTTTCTTATTAATATCCAGTGCCTTTTTGCAAGTAAGCTACAGTTCAGTCTATTCAAAAAATAAATGCACTTGAAATTTTAATTTTTTTATTCTTGTCTTTTCTTTTTCAAAACATTAATCTCCGTTTTTAAAATTCAACTGTCCTGGTTTTACAAGTTAAAGAGACTTACTTAACTCTAGATTGCAAGAAGATTACAGCTGCACAGGCTGGGCTGATCTGTCTTAGGCCATTTCCACACGGGGTAAATAAAACAGTGCAGTGCGTCCTCCACGGAGCATGTCTGCACCTTGGAGCGGACTGGGTCCGGACTACTGACCGTAGATCCACACCTCCGTCCACTCCGGAGCGACCCCAAGTGGTCCTCCATCGTGTTTTTGAAAGACCTGATTTTTCAGGTCTTTCAAAATGCCGGGGCGCGCCATTGCGTGCCTGCTCTCCGATGCAGATTTGCAGGCTCGCACCAATGCAAGCCTGCGGTCTGCGGAGGGCAGGCTTTAGGCTGGCGAGCTTCAGCGGTTGGTCGAGACCCACAACCAACCGGAAGCCGCCATTTTGGACGCCGGAGCGGTTCGGATCTACGATAATTGGTACCTGCTCTCACAGCCTGTAAGAGTTGTAAGATTAGCAGATATCATATGAAGTGTTGGGTTCTCTTCAAGGGAAATATCCCTATGTTGGTTTTTCGGAAGATTCTGAAGACATTTGTGTTTCACTCTGTATTGCATGAACCAGTGAATTATACCAGTGGTTGTTAGAATAAAGCAGATGAGCTCAAGATTGTTGGCTGCATCTGATTTGAATTAATATTTTAAAATTAATGATTAAAGTGATATCTTGAGGCATTTAAATTTCATGATGATCAACTGGTGAAAAGAGTGTGTCTAGAAAAATGGGTTATAAGTCTTTCAATGAGAATCTTTCAAGTCAGATTAGAGTTGGACCTATATCGTGATACATAAGGAATAGTAAATGTTTCTCTTCTAACTAGCTCTTCTGACTTTATAGAGTGATGACAAAGTTCTACCAGCATATCCTGACCATGGCATTTGCTGTTACTGAAATCAAATTACAAAGAAAGGTGAAATTATAATTTTTTCCAAACTCAAAATGACAAAAGGATATTTAAAGTAGCTGTAAATTAATATAGGCTGAAGTAAAAATAAATGTTCTCTTCATACTTACTTTGATTTGCAATTGAATACATTTCAAATAAGTTTAACTAACCTGAAAGAAGATGCCAGAGATGAGGTGAGTACTTGAAGGAGAACAAAAAGAAAGAGGTTTGTTCTTATTATTAGTCACCTTCAATCTATGGCAACCTTATGGATGAGAGAGACTGAAGAGTCCCCAGTTGTCACCTGCCCTGTTCAGCTCTTGCAAACTTATGGTCGTGGATTCCTCAATTGACTCAATCTACCTGTAGTGCAGTTTTCATTTTTTCCTTCTGCCTCCCACTTTACCAAACACTGTTATCATTTCCAATAAGACACGTCATTTCTTGAGGTGTCCAAAGTACAAAAGCCTCAATTTAGTCCTCTTGTCTTCTAGTGAAAATTCACATCTGATTACACAACTGTACCACATTACATAATCACTTGATGTTGAAATCCCGGTGGATGGAAGTGTAGGGCAGAAGAAATTAAGAAAGGAAGGAGAGGAGTATCCTTGTTCCCTCATCGGCATGATTTATTTATTTATTTATTTATATAGGTTTCTTATGGTTTATTTGAAGCAAGAATGAATGATGAAACAGATGCCCCTTTCTTTTATCAGATGGTCCCCAATGAAGATCTTCAGAATTGGGGAATTGTCCAATTACTTCTGCATTTTGGGTGGAAATGGGTAGGGCTCATCACAAAGGACACAAAAGGTGGGGAGCATTTCTTGTCAACTTTGGAGTCAATGTTCTCCCAAAATGGAATCTGCGTAGCTTCTAGAATAATTCTTCTGAAAAATATAGGTTTTACTGAAATGATGGGTGCATTCTTCAATGATATAGACACATTTATAGGTAGCAAAGAAAATGCAATGATCATATATGGAGAAACAGAATCATTTGCATGGCTGATCATTTATCTCATGGCAGATACAGTGATTCCTATAGAAGACATGAGCTTTACTGTGAAGGTGTGGATTATGACAGCACAAATTGATGTTGCCTTACATATCCTCCAAAAGGCATTCAATATGCAGAGACTCCATGGTGCCATCTCTTTCGCTCTTCAGTCAAAGGATGTTGAAGGTTTCCAGGAATACCTTCAGACTATCCACCCGTCTGGGGAAAAAACAAATGGTTTTATCAAGGAGTTCTGGGAACAAGCCTTTGACTGTTCCCTTCCATCATCCAGTGCTCCAACAGACTTACTTGAACTCTGTACCAGGAAGGAAAGACTTGAGAGCCTTCCAGCAACCTTTTTTGAAATGAGCATGACTGGCCACAGCTACAGTATCTATAATGCTGTGTACGCTTTAGTGCATGCCTTTCATATGATGTGTTCACCCAGATTTAATGCCAGAGGAATGGAAAACAGAAGCACATTGGCCCCTCATGTGGAATCTTGGAAGGTAATGTCTTACTGAGAAAAGTCCAAACCTGTGTTCCATTTGAGGTTTGATATGTAGTGGTCATTGAAATACTTGCCTCCAAATTTCTCTAAAACATCAGCATTCTTTTTCTGTCTCTTCTTCATATTCCCCTTCCGTTCTATTTATCCTAACAACAAAGTTCTGGTTTTTATAACTTTACTGTATGTTTTCTTTTGGGACAATCATGGAAGCTTTCCTGTGAACACTACCAAACTGATTCAAGGTTCTTTCTATATCTATTATGTAAATTGAGATGTCATTCATTGCCATGACTCTTTTGTCACAAATGTCTTGCATTTTTCCAGTTAAGACCCAAAGGTCCTTGTCAGCCTAATGTTTCCACCACCAACAATTAGAGAATTCTAGAGAGTTCACAGGGAAGAAATGAAAACAATAGCCTATTATTCTGTTTCTTCTCTGGCAACCGATGTTCAACCATATCTCTGAACCTCAAATTAGCACTTGGGCTATAAAATCAACAAGCAAAAATTAGAGATCACGTCACGTAAGGTGATTCCACTGATTAACTGACTGAAAGCCTGGTTGGTCATCTGTAAAGAAAGAGATATTAAAATATTTAGGTCCCTTTCAGCTTTTTTTTGTCTTCATTTCATTTTTAACATATGGAGGCTCTATTGTGAGGTTTTCCTGGCCAGATCTGTTCAGAGAGGGTTTGCCATTACCTTTCTCTGAGGCTGAGAGAGTATAGTACACGCACGGACACACACACACAATGGAGATTCAAATCCTGCCCTCCTAGAGCACTAGGCCAACACTCAGACTGCTATGCCATACTAGTTCTAGGTGTCTTCATACCTAAGGAAATAAACCATAACTGATCAGGGCTATATATGGGACATATATCCAAAAAATCAGTATTCTCAAACATCAATTTACATCCTCACAGGTGTTACCCTGATTTCTGGGGTCCACTGGGTGACACCTCAATGTGCTCCACGTGATGGGGAATGGAAACTAGCCAGAGCACGAGCAATAGCAATGCAAGAGGCAGGGTAACCTAGCGGGGTCTTTTTACCCAGTTTTTACTGGGTCAGACCAAGCCAAAAACCAAACAAAAATGTCCAATAAATGATTTTATTGAATGAAAGTCTCACGCACCAACACAATCACTCACACACCCACTCAAGACTTATTAAGAAGTAAAAGAAAGGAAACTAGATAGAGGAATATTGAAGGGGGTGTAGCAGGGGTAATACTGCAACTTGTCCTGAAGTCCTTGGTCTGGGAAAAACAGCGGAGAAGTGGGGCTCAGTACGGAGAGAGCTGAGGGGATTACTCAACGGATGGAGCAATGGTCTGCTGGGATGACAGGGAGTGATCCAAAGAAACGCTCCAAAACTGGGACCATTTGTAGGGGAAAAGGTACCTGGAGGGCTAATCCTTTCCCGGGGAGAACAATGGGGTGTTGTTCTCCATAATGGTAACTTCCTTTGCATGATGAGATTGCAAGGTGTTGCCAAAGTCTCAGGATCTTCGGCTGCATTTGGTTGTGGTGTGACTTCATGTAAATGGTCCTCGCCTGATAGGATATTTGCTCAACTTGGGGCAAACAGATTAATCCCCTCAAGTCAGCTTCTCAGGGGCTGAGGACCCTTTGTTTATTGTGGGTTTGCACAGCTTGAGGTCTCCTGGGGCTACGTGACTGGGGATTTTACTGGTCTGACCTGGTTTTCGATTGTTTGACCATTGCTGCCTACGTGCCCATCCGGGTGACCTCTCAGGCACATTGAATCATATTTTAATATCAAAATTGTAGACCTTGGGACAGGGTTTACCAGTAACACAGGACTGCCCCTTCTAATCCCCTAGAAATACTTTTTAAAGTGATTGTAGAATTCTGGGTGTTTTAGTCCAAAAGAATGACTTTGTCAAGGGCAAATTTTCCTTATCTACTGTACCATATCTTTGCCTTGGTCTTAGGGAGGTGAATTTGGGCCTGAAAGACCAAGGCAAAGAGAGTGTGTGCTGTGCACAGAGAGTAGGTTTTAAGCAGGCACAGTTTGTGACACTGCATAACATCATTCCCTCCTCTAAAGAATCTTGTAATAAAGTCAGCTTTAGCTTCCCATCCCCTCCTACTGTCCTAATTTGGCAGGGGTCATCCTTATTCGTCCTCTGTAATCTTACTTTTTCAGTTGCTTTTAAATTATCCCAGTTCCTCTCTTCTCTTCTCAATTTCCCTTTTGCTTCTGGCTTACTTCAGTTGCTGCAAACTGAGTCCAAATGCAAAAGTAATTGGCATTCAACTCTGCCAAGCGGAGAGGCAAGGTGGAAGGTGAATCTTGGCTTTCTCTGTTAATTTGAGGAAAAGCTAAGAGTGCAACCATTCGTAGTTGGTGTGTTCTTCCTCATTAACAACTTTTGCCAACTTGACCTGTCAGGAACAGAATCCACTCACAAACAGTGCAATTCATTGACTGCTGTTTATTTGGAGTGCATATATGTACTGACTTTAGTGAGTGGTCTAGAGGCAAAGAGGAAGTGAGTGAGCTTAAGATACCCAGTGCCCCTCCCACATCTGAAGGTCCTGGGAACAGCGTTATCAGTATCAGTGCATACCAAAGCAGTACCAATCAGTGTACCAGTGATGTAGACTTGAGTTGATAGACTTGGACTCAAGTCAGACTTAAGTCACTTCAGTGACTTGACTCAGACTCGACTCGGCCATAAGTGATGCACTGACTCGACTCGACTCGAGACTTGTATATTTTTAATGACTGGCTTGATGCCCTTGGTTAAGTAACATAACGCCTTCATCCAGAAACCTTTTGACTTTTAACAATGCCTCTATCTCTTTTTGCCTACTAGTCACAGGAAAATTTCTCTCAAGCCCAAAGTGTGGGAGCATTTCTTAGAGGGGACCAGCAAACAGGATAGGCAATGGGCTTGAGGCAGCCTTGAGGTCTGCTCAGCAGCCTGTCTCCGCTGCATATCGGAGGAACCTTCTAAAATGTTTCCTAACAGCAAAAGACAAGACTCACCCCTAGAGTGTGGGGTGCATTTCTCAGAAGGGAACAGCAAATGTGTTAGGCAATGGGCTTGAGGAAGAAGAATCCTCCCTTCTAAATCTTTTGAGCCTTCAGTAATGGGAAGTAAGATAGGATCCTATTCCCCACTTCCAAAGCTGCAGATGACAAAACTGCACAATATGGAGAGCCAACTTTGCTTAAATAATTAACATTGAATTTATTTCACTGTATCCAATAATTCTGGAATTTTGGTTGGGCTATAAAGTTGGCTTCCAGACTTGAGACTTGACTTGAGATGTGGAGTAAAAGACTTAAATACGTCACTGGTGTTTACTTAACTGTCTTCAAGCTGCTTCTACTAAATTGCCTAGTAATATATCATGGAAGGGCAGCGGAGCAACCCGACATGACCACACTGATGGTGGCTGACCACACATGACCTGTTTTTCATCTGTGAAACACTGCAGGGTATGGTTTCTCATTTCCTGCCTTTATGAAGTGAAAGTGGAGTAAATTTACCTCTGATTTTAAACCTACAGAGTTTTATTTGTTTGTTGTTATGTATTGAGAAGATGCAAGAGAAGAAAGCCAGCACAGTGGATTAGTTTGAGTATTGGGCTAGGAGACCAGAATTAAATCTCTGTTCATTCATAGAAGCCAGTAGACAAATCATACTCTCTCACTAACAGGAAGGCAATGGCAAACCTCCTCTAAATACACCCGGTTAGAAAATCCTAGAGCAAAGCTTTCCAAGCTTTTCATGTTGGTGACACACTTTTAGACATGCATCATTTCACAACACAGTAATTCAGTTTTATGTATTATAAATAAATAAATCACAAAGCATAAATCATATATTTTTAAAAATAAAATGAAAGATTTTCATGAGATATGTTGTGTCCCCATACATTTTGTTGTTATAATTTATGTATGTATCCATATCTCTTATATCTCTTAAAAGGAGTTAGTTACTAGCAAACTGGAGGTTAAATAACGAACCGCCACCCTCACTGGGGTCTTTCTTGGCCCAGGGCAGTGGCAGTGACACACCTGCAAGCCTCAGCTAACACACTAACATGTCGTGACACACAGTTTGGAAAGCCATGCCCTAGGGCAAGCTCACCATGACTTCGAGTTGTCTTGAAAGCACAACAGGAACAAATGAATAAGATTCCTAAAAGATCTCCTGTTATTAATACGTCCTACTGAAGTCTTGCAATCTCAGCGTTATGATTTCTTTTATGGAGTCAAGCCGTGTGTAATGTCTTCCTCTTTTCCTATTGCTTTCAAATTTACCAATCATTATTATCTTTTTTGAGAACCAGCATGGTGTAGTAGTGGTTTGAACACTGGACTATAACTCTAGATACTGGAGTTCTAATTCCCTCACAGCGATGGAAATGTACTGGGAGACTGTGGGCAAGTCCCCATCACTCAGCCTCACAGGAAGGAAAGGGCAAAGCCCCTCAGAACAAACTTGCTAAGAACACCCAGTGATAGGTTTGCTTTAGGGTCACCATAAATTAGAAATGACTTCGAGGCACATAGCAACAATAATGATCTTTTTCTCTGATTCATGGCATCTCATGGTATGTCCAAAGCACAACAGCCTCACTTTAGTCAATTTGACTTCTTGTGAGAGTTCTGGCTAGGGATTCATATCAATCTCTTTTTCTCTCCCCATAGCTTCACTCTTTGCTTCAGAGGATTTCATTCAACAATAATGTTGGCGATGAAGTGACGTTGAATGAACATGGAGAATTAGCAGCTAGATTTGATATTACCAATTTAGTCACTTTCCCAAACAACTCATTTATTAGAACCAATGTGGGAAAGCTGGATCCATTTGCTCCTCCTGGCAAAGATTTTACCATTCAGGAGGAGAGAATACAATGGCATCAAGGCTTCCTTCAGGTGGGAAACTTCTCTCTCACATGGTCCTTTCCATTGTCATCTCATGAGCAGCAGGCTTAATGTTGACTGAGATTCTGCATTGCCATCTATGTTTCATAACTTTTCAAATTCACAGCCATGTTGCAGAAGTGAAACTCCATGTGAGTGAATTGCAAACACGGACATCTGAGCACCAGCAAGAGTGCTCCAATTTCCCCACTCTTTTGTAAGCTTGTTCTATAGATACCAGTAGGTGGCAGTAACAGGGCTCTGAAGCCCTGCTTCCCCAGTAAACTCCAGTAGATGATCAGTTGGTTCTGATTTACATCAGGCATCAGAGTGAACCCTGAATCTTGAATACATCCACCCTTGACATGCAAACAGGGTGAGAAGCATCAGCGTTGTTGCTCTGTGCTTTCACTTCCCTTACTTCTTTGCAGACCGTTTCTAAAGCAATGTACCCTCAGATATCTTCTCAGTGCTAATGACTTTTCTCTCTTCAAGGACAGGTGCCTCCTTCCTCTCTCTGTAATGAGAAGTGCCACCCTGGTTCCAGCAAGAAAAAGAAGGAGGGGGAGACATTCTGTTGCTATGATTGTGCTTCATGTCCTCAAGGGAAGGTTGCATCCCAGACAGGTAGGAGGCATGTTGTCCCAGACTCAGGAAATTGGTATTAGGTAATCAATACGTGACTGTTGACGAGGGGTGAAATCCAGAATGTGCACACCTGCGATTGAGGAGACAGGGGCCTTGGCAACTGTACTCAAATGTTTATGGCATATGTTTATTGTACATATCCTAGATTTCTTCAGAGATTGCATTTGTAAAGTGTAGGAAAAATGATGCACTGAGAACTTCTGAGGGCTGTGGCCTCCTCCACGTGGGCCAACTGTATTGGGAGGCTGAGGTATCTGCTGCTGTATTAGGCTTTCTAAAATAGAGATGATATATAGAGAGAGATATAGAGATAGAGATGTAGAGATGCTATTGTCCAAGACTGCTTTCTGGCAACTCCCAGCACCAGCTGTGACATTTGGTTCCCATACTCAATTGGATTTCTTTTTAATTATGAGCCATATAGAACACTACAATCCCTTTTTTCCCCTGCTTTAATATTTATTCCCTTAGCGTTCTAATGCTCTAGTTCATCAGTATTTTACCAGTTTTTCACTATAACTCTGTAACTTTAAAAAAAAAAGTGTGTGAGGGGGAGGAATTCATCCTTTAAAGCACAGGACCACCTGAGTAGACAATGTCCCAGATTTTTTTTTTTTTTAAACAGAAAGGTTTGGAAGAGGCCTACTGCAAATCAAATAAATTTGTGAAGCACAAATTGAGGAGTTTTTGGAGAATGAGTAATATGTGCTTTGACATTTCTTGCTTTTTGATGTTTGTTTGCAGTATCTTAGGGTTGTGTGTGTGTGTGTCTCTCGCATATTTTGTTGCGAATGCAGAACTTGCTTCTTTTTCTTTCTCTAATCCAAGGATCTTTCTCCTAAATTTTCTTCTTTTAATTAATAACTCATGCAGTGCAGTGGAACGTGCAGCCCTGTGTTGTTAACTGATGCCAGCAAAGTGAAAACTATTTGGCTGCCAAATGCTAGAACATTTCACCTAACTGTTACCAAATCATCCATTGCTAGGGCTGTATACCAGCTTCATTTGCATTCTGTTCTTTATACCTGCTTTACATGTGTTCATTCTTAAAAATCATTAGGGAGAGAAAGACTCTGGATCATTTTATCAGCTGCCCAGAAGATCAAGGGGTACTGTAATCCAGAAAATATGATCAGCCCAATTTAATATTAGCATATTTCCTTCTTACAGATATGGATAATTGCGTCAGCTGTCCTGAAGATCAGTATCCAAACCAGAGGAGAGATGACTGTATTCCCAAAGTTCAAAGCTTCCTTTCTCTGGAGGAATCTTTGGGTATCACTTTGACTTGCTTGTCTCTTTTCCTTTCTCTGGTGACTGCACTAGTGCTTGCAATCTTCGTCAAGCAACGGCACACCCCTGTTGTCAAAGCCAACAACCGAGGCCTGAGCTACACACTCCTCACCTCTATGTGTTTTTGCTTCCTCAGCTCCTTGCTATTCATTGGAAAGCCCAATCAGACGACTTGCCTCCTGCGTCAAATAGTTTTTGGCATTGTCTTCTCCACTGCTGTTTCTTCTGTTTTGGCCAAAACCATTGTCGTGGTTGCTGCGTTTATGGCATCCAGGCCAGGGAACATTTTCCACAAATGGGTTGGGAAAAGGTTGTCCCATTCTGTTGTCTGGGGCTGTTCTCTGGTTCAGGTGGGCATTTGTGCTGCTTGGTTGGCAAGTTCTCCTCCCTTCCCAGACTTCAACAAACATTCGATCGCTGAAGAAATCATTGTGGAATGTAACGAAGGGTCGGTCACCATGTTTTACTGTGTCTTGGGCTACCTGGGCCTTCTCTCCCTCATCAGCTTCACAGTGGCTTTCCTAGCCAGGAAATTGCCTGACGGTTTCAATGAAGCCAAGTTCATCACCTTCAGCATGCTGGTCTTTTGCAGCGTTTGGGTGTCCTTTGCTCCAACTCACCTGAGCACCAAAGGCAAATATACGGTAGCTGTGGAAGTCTTTTCCATTTTGTCCTCTGGTGCAGGGTTGCTGGGTTGCATCTTCTCCCCCAAATGTTACATTATATTGTTGAGATCTGATCTGAACAACAGGGAGCAGCTAGTGAGGAGGAGACAGAAACCCAATAGCTAATATGTTATTCTGCTTGCTTTGTTGTTAGCTCTAAAACATTTTATTTCCTATGCTTTTAGTTGTGGGCCCTATCTCCCCACATTTTTATAGTGCTGATTTCCACTTTTAACTGGTATGGCAGCATGCAGTGGAATTCTGGGGTTTGTAGTTTAATTAGGCCCAAAAGCTCTCTGGTTGAGAACTGTAACTGTCCCTCTTGAAACTGCAAATCCCGGGATTTCATATAATGTTGCAATGGCAATTCAAGTGGAATATCATAGAGCTATAACTTTGTTGTGTGATAGGGTGTCCTCAAATGCCTCTGGCATGAGTTACTGTGATCTTTGTGAAATGTGATCTTGGGCCACTGTGTGGAAACATCCCCACTGGTGTTATCACCTCTCTGAAAAGACTTATTTGAAGTTGTTTCCATTTTGTCCTCGGTGGCAGTGTGAATGGGTTGCTTCTTCACCTCTTCCCCCATGCTCCATTCTCTTGTTCCAGTCTGAGTGGAACACCAAGGAACAAGCTAGTGAGGAAGAAGTATTTCAATACCTAATCTTCCTTCCATTTGGTCCACTGATATTAGAGAATGGTTGACTGCCCATGTTAGTTGTGTTTCTTCAGAAATATTCCTCATATGAATCTGTGAGCCTATCACCTCAAGCTTATTCTGTGCTGAAAGAGCCACCAAGTGGATTTGAGAGGCATTAAATTAGTTCTCCTCTGATCTAGGTTGCCACCGAATTGTTGTTAGGTTCTGGATGAAGGAGACACAGGTTTCATTTTAATGCCATAATATTTATCTCAAATGGTGAAACAAAAGGTGAAGGCAGAGAAATAAATGAAAAGATAAAAGAGAAAGACAAGAGATGACAAAATAAATCAAAGAATGCTGAAACATAATGGTAACAAATGTGGCTACTGTTTGCTTTCAAGTCATTTCCAACTTATTGAGACATTTAGACCAATCTATCACAGAGTTTTCTTGGCAATATTTGTTCAGCAGAGTTTTCCATTGTCATCTTTTGAGGCTGAGAGAGTGTGACTTGTCCAAGGTCAAACAATGGGTTACCATGGCTGAGTAGAAACTTAGAACCTGGTCTCTCAGAGTGCTGGCCTATTGCTTATTCCACTATACCATGCTGACTCTTAATGGTTAAAAAAAATCCACTGATGAAATTAAGTGGAAGCCCTAGGGCAGTGTTATGATCGTTGTTCTAGGTCCGTCCAGTTGAAGGCCCCTAGGTATCTAAAGAACCTATCCTTCCTGAAGAATGATTTTTGGTTGGGCTCTTGACACCACTCCCCATGACCTACCTGGGTCAAAACAAGTGTTTGTGTGTGTATGTATTATGAACAGTGCGTAGTTATGACCACTACCCAAAATGTGGCCTGCCCCATTTTGGTTACTTATTTTTCCTTGTTTGGTGAGGTCACATTGATCCTTTATTTTTTCAGATTAACACTTGCCCATGTCATATTCTATGGGTAGAATTCGAATAGATAGTAACTTATAAACATGTCAATCTTGTATTTGAAGTATACTGTTTAGATCAAGGGAATTAGTAGTGCTACTTTATTTTGCTTTGGTTAGACTTCACCTGGAATACTGTGTCCATTTCTGGGCATCACAGGTCAAGAGAGATATTGACAAGCTGGAATGTGTCCAGAGAAGGGTGATCAAGATGATCAAAGGTCTGGAAACCAAGCCTTATGTGGGACAACTTTGAGAGCTGGCCTACGACCAGCCTAACGGGGTCTACCATCCCTACTGTGCCTATGAAGGGGCCTAGTGGGGTGTACTTGGAGGCTACTAGGCCTGTGAAGGGGCCCACCAGAGTCCACTGGCTACTTTTTTAAATTAAATTTTATTAACATTTTCCAAAACAAACATTACAAATACTACAAGCATATAAATGAATATATGTATATGTATATATGTATATGTATATATGTATATGAGAAACAGAAAAAAGTCATTGAAATACACAAAAGTAGGGATGGGCCAACTGAATCCTCAAATCCTTGGCAGGGATTCGAGATTTGCGCATCTGAAACCCTATGTCAAAATAGGCAAACCGAATCTTTGGAATCTGCCACCCAAATGGGTTGTTGGAGGCCAGAGCGCCTGAAAACTTGGGAGACTAGACACGCAAGGAGAGATGGCAAGTAGGTGAATTTTTCCCTTGGAGTAGTAATGGCCTTTGCTAACGATTTCAGAAATTACATCTGGGGTTGTATTCTAAGATATTTAAATTGAACATTTCATATTTAAGTTCAGCACTTGACTGGAAGCTACAGGCTTGAGATTTCAAGGACAGCTGAAACATTCCTTTGCAGAGCTCCCTTGCAAAGCTCTTTCAGACACAATTCTGGGCTTTCTAGTTTTACAAGGTGTCACAGCCTTCTTTGCCAAAGTATACAGATGCATCATCAGACTACAAACCCCAGGATGCCATCAGGAGCTATGGAAAGAAAATCCAGTTTTGAGCTGGATTAGCTCTGTACTGTAGTATGTGGCCCTGTTTACACAGGCAGGAAAATGTGGAATTAATCCACATTTTCCTGCCTGTGCAGAAAGGGTCTTCATGTCATTTTCAATCTGGGGAGATCCTGAGGCAAAACGATGACAATTCCTGGACACATTTCTTCAGAAGGAGGTTTGCCTTTGCCTAAGCTTTTGCTAAGGCTGAGAGAGTGTGTCTTGCCCAAGATTACCCTTCTTTATCTTGCTTTTTAAACCCTTAAAAAAAAGGATTCGAAAGATTCGAGATTCGTGCATTCCCAAAACCTTCCAGGGATTTGGATCTGGATTTAGATTTGGAAAATTTTGGATTCGTCCCATACCTACACAAAAGATATATGAATATATGAAAAAAATAACAGAGAGAAAAAGGAAGAAAGATAAGAGAAAAGAAAAAAGGAAGAGAGAGAAAAAGAGAAAACAGTGAGGAATTGACTCCCCTCTCCCCTGGAAAATTCCTATTCCAATAGAGTCCTATTACAAACCTCTCAAAAAAGAAAAAAAAAAGCTAACCTTTTCCTCTTCCCCCTCCTTAATTCATACTTTTTAATAAAAAAAAATCTATTTTTGTTAATGTGCCTAACACCATATTCGTATTCTTTCTCTTAGTTCCTTAAATTCTCACTTCATCATGTCAGTTATGCCTTTAAAATCTTGACCTAGTTGTTCCATTATTTCTTGTAGAAGACTCTGTAACTGTTCTGTAGAAACTTCCATTTTTCACTCAAACTAGCAATTATAGAGTTAATAACTCATTTCTCTAGAATCTGGCTAGAAGTTGCCAAAACAAACAGAATCAGTTTATAATCTTTCTCATGCTTAATTACCTTTGTTTATTAATGTCCAATGTCTTTTTGCAAGCCTATTCAAAAAGTAAATGTCATTGATATTTTAATTCTTAATTCTTCTCTTTTCTTTTTCAAAACATTAACCTTAGTTTTTAAAATTCAACTGTCCCAGTTTTATGAGACTAAGGCCATTTCCACACTACATTGTTAAAAGTGCTATTATTCCACTTTCAACATCCTGTGGAATTCTGGGGTTTGTAGTTTACTGAGGCCAAAGAGCTCTCTGGCTAAGAATTTTAAATGCCCCTCCCTAAACTGCAAACCCTAGGATTCCATAGGATGTTGAAAGTGGAATACTAGTACTATTACAATGCGTTGTGGAAAGACCTGAAGAGACTTACTCAACTCTTGATTGCAGGAAGAGTACTGTAGAGGCTGATCTGATCTGTCTTAATCAGTAGGTTTCTTCACTTTCTAGAATTAGAGGACCATGAATTGAAATTCAGTTGGCGTGCCTGTTTATGGTATGGGAAAATTAAGGCTAATGCGGGTTTTAAAAATCATATTATAAGAACAATATGCAAGATATGGGGGAAAATATAAAAAGAGATTTGGGGTGAAAATACTCAGTAGCTTGTCCTCACAGGAGGCATTTTATAGAAGGTAAATGGATAGTTTGAAGACTTGGGTAAGTTACAAAGATTTGATAAGGGTAGGTAGGTGGAATATTGAAGAAGTATAATGTCTAGAACAAGAAGGATATAAAATTCAATGGCTAACATACTATCATTTTAGGGATAGGTTAAAGAAGATAAGGAAGGATTTGGTTTTGAGGGTATGGATCCTGAATTTGAAAGATTATTATGTGTAGATAGTATTCATCTAACCTCTAAGATGTATAAATTACTATTAAGGATCAATATGGAGGAAGAACAGATAAAAGAATGCATGATATGTTGGGCCCAGTGTTTAGGACACAGCATTGAATTAAAACAATGAGAGGAAATTTGGGTGAAGGGTCTAAAATTTACCTGATGTAATGATCTTAAAAGAAAATTTTCATAAATTGTTTAATGGTATTTAACTCTCAGTAAATTGGCCAAGATGTATAAAAGGGTGAATAATCAATGTGGGAAATGCAAGAATCATATGGAATCCTGTTATCATTTATGGACCTTATTAAGTGTAACATGTGGTTAACGTGTTTGAATGTCTTTATTTTCTATATTAGTAAAGGTTAATTTTTTGGAAAGTTTATTCAATTTTATTACTTTCAAAGGTAATTAAGGGTTTTTTTTTAAGAAAGCAGGTTGCTGGCATAAGATTGCCAGACAAACACCTGCAGTTCATGGCAAGGGCAAGATGTAACTCTGTTGGTCCTTCTCATTTTTATAGAAGTTAGCAGTTACATTTCTATACCATTTATCAGTGCGAAGCACTCCCTAAGCAATTTACAAAGTATTTTTTAGCTAATTGCCTCCAACAAGCTGGGTACTCATTTTACCAGCCTAAGGAAGGATGGAAGGCTGAGTCAACCTGGTGCCCTACAGGATCGAACTCACAATGTTGTGGCTGCAGTACCAGCATTTAACCACTGCGTCACCAAGTAAATCCAAATAATGGGAATTCCAGACCCAAATGAGTAATCTTCTGTTCCCCTTTTATCTGGAGTGGTAGTAGTGGTTAAAATTCCAGGAAGAGATCCTTCTGACTGGCACTTTATTGGGAAAGCTAACTTGGCTGCAAAGCAACTACAGAAGCTGCTGCCCGCTTACCTGCAGGAAGTTGAGTCTCAGGCCATTTCTGCTATTATTCCACTTTTAGCATCCTGTGGAATTCTGGGATTGTAGGGTTTTACTGAGGCCAAATTGCTCTCTTGCTGAGAATTCTAAATCTCCCTTCCTAAACCGCAAACCCGAGGATTCCATGGGATGTTGAAAGTGGAATGATAGTAACAGTGTAGTGCAGAAATGGCCTCAGAGTCTACCTAGTCTGCAATTAGCCTAAAAAGGCCTGTTGGGCTTTCTGGGGCCTATCAAACCTCACCACACATGACCTATTGGGCCTCAAATTTAATGGAGCCAACCTGTCAAGGTTGGAGACCTGGGCAGTGAGCCAGCCCAGAGAAGGGAGTGTGAGAGCCAGCAAAGTCCAGCCAGGAGGAGACAAGCAAGCACTTTACACAAGGGAGTTCATTTACCAGAGCATCAAGCAAAAGCCATAGTCAGAGTTCCAAAAGCCAAGGGTCAAGAGTCCAGAGATCAATTCAAGGTAGCAGGTGCTGGGAGCAAGGACCAGGCAAGAGGAGGACTTGAAAGAAGTTTGCCACAAGCAAAGAAAGCAGGCAGGCAGACAGTTATATATCCCAAGACACAGGTGTGGCTAGTCATTGCTTCTTGAACTTAATCAAGGAAGCCTCCCTTTGCTCAGCTCTCTTGAGTCTCTGCCTTGTTTGTGGGCTGATTGGCACAGGCTCCAAACCATCTTCAGAATTGGATCCCTGTTGCTCTAAAGGAGCAGGCAGAGGGACATCTGCACCTTCTTGGTCCATGGCAGCAGGGGGAGCTCTTGAGCTGCAGGACTCATCTCCAGCCAGAGCCACAGGGACCAACAGCTGCTGCTCGTCATCAGCAGCTCTGGCAGGGGCTTCAGTTATCACACAACCAGGCCTATCAAGGCCCAGTTAATAAGGCAGGTCTGCTAGGCCACAGTGAGGCTGAATTGTATCTAACCAGCTAGATGGGGGATGGATGAAACAAGGTGTTAGCAAGCTCCCTGCCAAAACTCTGTTCTGTCCAACACCTACTAGCCTCAGTTCCCACAGCTGGATTGGATAGCAAAATGGCAATCCACTAGCCAGCCACCAATCAAGCCCTCCCTCTGCTTCACAGGGCAACAAGAAAAAACTGCCACCCAACCTGCTGGGCACTGTCCTTCATAATCCTCTTCTAGCAAAGCATTGTCCAAAAGGAAGTGGAGAATGGTGGATAGAGTTAAGAAATTTCCTAGTTCTATCCCCAAACACTTGGTGTCATGGAGCATTGTGTCTGACGTCACCAATACTGCTCTTTCCTCTAGTGGATGCCAGCAAGAGTGTGTCCTCTTCCATAGCACCTCACACTATGCAGGGCTGGATCCATCTTCTACCAGGGAATACTAAAGATTCCAGTTGCCACATCCTGTTTTTCTTTATTTCAGGAAAGTCTTCACTAGCTTATCCACATATCAATGTGGACATGTATCTTTAACGGTGACTCTGGTATCCTTCCATTTGCAGATCCTTCTTGGAATGGCCATTAGTACAACCACCCAACTCATCAGCCTACTTATGAGAGTAAGATGGGGAGCACAATTAATTAAGATTGGTTTAGGATTTAACAATTGTTAAGAATTTGGGAGAGAGGCGGCATGGTGTAGTGGTTTGAGTATTGGAGAACAACTCTGGAGACCAATGGTCAAATCTCCACTTGGACATGGAAACCAACTGACTGATCTTGGGCAAATCACATCCTCTCAGCCTTCCAGGAAGACAAAGTCAAACCCCTGTGAACAAATCTTGCCATGAAAACCCCATGATAGAGTCCCCTGAGTGTCACCAGAAGTTGGATACGGTTTGAAGGCACATAAGAACAAGAAGAATTTGGAAGCATGGGTTCCTTTGTCTCAGGAATATGGTATATCTATTCTAGCACTGGTGTTTCTCTTCCCAGGTTTGCTAATTTCCTTATTGGTTGCATTCAGCTACCATCCTTGAACCAGATGGCAGTTGCATTGAACTCTTTCAAAAGAGTTTGTTTTGACAAGTTTCCTACTGTTGAAGAGACCAAAAAAAAAAAAAAAAAAAAAGCAGAAGTTATCTCCCTGTAATTATCAAATCATTGTTATCAATTTATCATTAATGCTTCTGTGGCTGTTCCAGAGGGTGCTATTTTAAAAGGTCCAGAAGGATAATAAATGGTTATAAATCTAAAAGGATGTGAAGTATGTCTGTAAATTGTTGACAGCTAAAATTAGGTCTTATAGGCACACAGGGCTATGACGACTTGAGCAGATGGCAATACAATTTGCAAGCCAGTAGATGCTAGGATATTGGCAATCAGCTTTCTCAAACAAGGCTGATACGAGCAGTCACACTGTTGGAAGACTAAGAAGCATCTACAAAACTGCATTCAATCAGATGCTGCAATGCTGCTCCTCCTGCTGCTGGTCTTCCAGACCACTCATTTGGTTCATACCATGCATACTACTAAGTGTAGGGAGCAGCTAGTGAGACGGAAACAGAAAACCATGCCCTAATGTTCATTCTGCTTCCTCTGCTGTTAGCTCCAAAATATTTTATTTCCTATGCTGTTAATTATGGGCACTGTCACACTACATTGTTAAAATTCTGTATATCCACTTTAACAAGCCTGGCAACATTCAGTGGAATTCTGGAGTTTCTAGTTTAGTGAGGCTCAAGAATTCTCTCGTTAAGTATTGTAACTGTTCCTCTCTAAACTGCAAATCCTAATTTTCCATGCTATGTTGTCAATTGGAATATCTCAGTGTTGTAACAGTGTAGTTTGATAATGTGTTGTCAAATGTCTCTGGCATGAGTTATTGCAATCTTTGTGATATCTGATCTTGTGTGGAAACATTGCTACTGGTGTTATCACCTCTCTGAAGAGACCTCTCTGAAGTCTTTTCCCTTTTTTGTCCTCTGTGGCAGTATGATTGGGTTGCATCTTCTCCCCTCGATGCTTCATTGTCTTATTCTAGCCTGACCAGAACAACAAGGAATATCTAGTGTGGAAGAAGCATTTCAATATCCAGTCTTCCTCCCATTTGGTCCAGTGATATTACAGAATGGTTGATTGTCCATGTGGTCAGTTGTGTTTCTTCAGAAATATTCCTTGAATGAGTCTGTGGGCCAATCACTTCAATCTATTCTGTACTCAAAGAACCACCAGTTGGCTTTGAGAGGCATTAAATAAGTGCTCCTCTGGTCTAGACTGCCACTGAGTTGTAAGGTTCTGGATCAAAGAGACGTAGGTTTCTGTTACTCTGACTTCTGGGGCTACCGTTGGGGACACCTTGATTCGCTCCAAAATGCAAAGGTTGGAGAAATTAGTGGAGCACTGGAAATAGCAAAAGGAGGGGCAGGGTAACCCAGCAGAATCTTTTACCCAATGTTTACGGGGTCAGGCCAAGCAAAAAGCCAGATAAACGTACTAATAAATGGTTTTTATTAATAAAAGTGTTCTCATGCACCAACACACTCACTCACTCACTCACACAAGGCCTATCGAGGAGGGAAAGAGGTGAAAATTGATAGGGGATATAGTGGAGAGGGTGTAAAGGTGGTGGTACTGTACCTATCTTGAAGTCTTCAGTCCGCGAAGCGGCGAGAAAGACAGAGCTCAGCGAAGAGAGGCGGCTGAGGGGATCACTCAACTAACAGACTGCTGGTCTGCTAGCATGGTGGGGAGTTCTCTGAAGAGACCCTCCAAAACTGGGACTACTTATAGGGCAGAACGTAGCTCGAGGGCAGGCCCTCTCCCGAGAAGAACAATGGCCAAAATAGAATGAAAAATACAGCACAATAGCAGCTTGATAGCTTGCATGATTGGATTATGTAAATGGACCTCACCTTGCATGATTTTCCAAAGTCATAGTTGCTCAACCTGGGGAAAACCCAGTAATCCCCTCAAGTTGGCTATTCTTGGCTGAGGACCCTTTCTTCATGCGGACACGTATAGCCTGAGGTCTCCCTGGGAAACGTGACTGGAGATTTTCCTGGCTTTGACTTAGTTTTGGTCGTTCGAACTATTCGTCTACGTACCCACCCGGGCAACCTCTCTGGCATGGCAGGCATATTTGATATCAATTTTATATCTCCCTGGGATGGGGTATGCCAGTTAGATAACATTGCATTTTAATGCCATAATATTTATTTCAAATAGTGAAAACAAGGTGAAGATGAAGAAAAAAACCAAAAGTTGAAAGCTAAAGATAAGAAATAAAGAAATAAATCAAAGAATACTCACACATAAGGGTGACAAATGTGGCTCTTGTGTCTTTTCAAGTTGTTTCCAGCTTATGGAGGCACACTTGGGCCACTCTGTCAGATGGTTTTATTGGCGATATTTGTTCAGAGGTCTCTGCCATTGCCTACTTTGAGGCTGAGAGAGTGTGACTTGCCCAAGGTCATGCAATGGGTTCTAGTGGCTGAGAGCCTGGTCTCCCAGAGTGCTAGCCCATTGCTCAATCCACTACCCCATGCTGGCTCTCAATGGTAACAAATACCATTAGCAAAATTAAGTTGAAGCCCTGTGTGGGTACTATGGTTATTGGTCTAGGTAAGTCCAGTTGTAGGTCCCAATGTATCTAAAGAACTCCTCCTTCTTGAACAATGACTCTTAGTGGACCCTTGACACCTAAGCTGTATTTCAGCTTGATTGGAGGGGAGCAGGAGGCAGCGATTCCTAGAGGCATTTAGGGAATGGTTAGGCAATAAGAAATGTGGCAGCCCAGTTGGGCCTTGTGGGCCTGACTGGATCTTGTAGGCCCTCCCAGATTTCAGGTGGGTCCCAATTGGGCCTGGATGAGTTGGTCAGGCTGATCAGGCTGTGTCGGCTCTGTTAGGTCTCAGTTAGGTTGGGTAGGCCCCATCTGAACCCTGTGTGCCCTGATAAGCCACTACTGGTCTATGCAGGCCCTAGTAGGCTCTAATCTGGTCTTGGAGACTTTGATAGGCCCCGATTAGGCTGGGCAGGCCCCAGTAGGCTCTGATTTGGCTTGGCAGGCCCCAAGAGAGGCTTGGGTTTGGGAGTGGTCAAGTATTAGGGGGTACCATTATCTCCTATATTCTTGGTGTTTTGGACTACTTGGTCAGCCATTTGCACTTCAGATTATGACTCCATATGGTCTACACAGCGTCTTTGACTGCCCCTTTTTGAGCTGCTCATGTTGTCTAAGAGAATATATTGGGCAAAGCATTGGAATTAAAGAATACAATTTTTTTCTGGGCAGCAAGCTGTGTTAACAATTCGTACCTGTAAGACTGATGGGGGTGGGTAGGGATGAAGACACTGTTGGGTGTTTGTCACAATCAGACATGATCATGGTCTGGTCATGATCTGCAGAGTTATGTGTGTCTTCAGGGACACAGGCTGTGTCCTTTATTTTTTCATGCTAATTTTTCACCCTTTTCTAAATACCAGTTTTGAACTGGCACTTTCAAGGACCTGCATTGGTTGGGCCTTAATTTGGAACTGTAACCGTGCTGTTCACCCCCAGTCCATGATACAGTATGATTGGCTATTAATACTGTTCAATTGGCAGAAAATAAATTTAAATCCTGCATTTATGTCTGAGAGCCATGTGGAAAGGAAAGGATGCTGGCTGGAAGCTTTGAAGCTAAGACAAAGGACCTCAGCATGACCAGGTCATAAGTTCAGGAGGATCAGCCGGAGAGCCCAACCTGATGTGTTTTAGATGGGCCTCTGAAGTACCCAAACATAGGGAACAATAGCGAACGAAGCTGCTAGAATGAGCATCCAAAAGGTCAACATCCTGTTACCTCTTTCCACAGAAACAGTCTTTTGTTTCCTCACCTGTCCAGTCATTAAGAGGTTATAGTGGTTTCCCTCAATGCTTTTTCACCTGCCACAAAGACAATCAGAACGTTATTCATAGTTATGTATCTCTGTTGACTTGTTATCTCCATGGGCTGTAGGTATTTATGTGTTTCATGCTTCTTTGTGATATTATAGCCTTAATAGCATCTTATATTATTTCTGTCATGTGTTTGAGGTTGTTTAATTATTTATTCTGGGTCTTCTCTGGTATAAGCAACATAAATAAAACTGCATGCACAGATCTTTCCCTTTTTCAGAAAATGCTATTTACTTCCCTTCTTATTTTTCATTAAGATGTCCAGCAAAACCTGAGATCTCTTTCCACCCTAGTCACTGTTAGGTTAGAAACCAAGAATGTAGCCATGTGGAAAGGAAAGGATGCTGGCTGGAAGCTTTGAAGCTAAGACAAAGGATCTCAGCATGGCCAGGTCATAAATTCAGGAAGATCAGCTGGAGAGCCCAACCTGATGTGTTTTAGATGGTCCTCTGAAGTACCCAAGCCTAGGAAACAATAGCAAGCAAACTACTGGAAGAAGCATCCAAAAGGTCAACATCCTGTTACCTCTTTCCACAGAAACAGTCTTTTGTTTCCTCACCTTTCCAGTCATTAAGAGGCTATAATGGTTTCTTTCAATACTTTGTTATCTGTGACAAAGGCAATCAGAACCTTCCAGATCCCTTTTGACAGCTCTGCTAGAGAGCAAATAACACGTTCCCCTGGAAGGCAGAAAAATGGTATTTAAACCTGAGCCCTGAGCCTGGATGTTTGCTAATACTTTGGCCAGACATTGGTATGTTACACTGCATGAAGGCCCCCGGATTCCTGTTCACTGTACTGCCCTTAGACCACCACCCCCCGCCCAGCCTGAGACACCTCGGCTTGATCCACTCTTCTGCTCTGGAAAGGTAATTATCATCCATTTCACCCCTAAATTCTCACTATCTAACCTTTCTCTCTTTTACCTTCACTAACCTTGTGTGGTTCATGAAACTGTTTGTTAGGTTGCATGTGTGTATGCATTTTCCCAATAAAGACATCCTTTTGACTCTCAATGATTCATAGCCTACAGTAACTACTGGTATAGGTAGGTGAAAAGTTCCTGTGGTTAACCCCCTCTCACAAGCCTCCTTTGAGCTGTAATTCCCCATATTTCTAAGGAAACACTGGTACTGCTGGAGGGCCTCAAGCTCCCCCACCTTTTGGGATAACAAGATTTGTAACCTTGGGGTAACAGAACCCATTCATTTCGGGTTGGGATAGCTCCTATGGCTTTTTCCATGGGTCTGGGTGTGGCTCAGGAAAAGAGGCTTTCCATGGCATAGTTTGTTGCCTCTTTTTTTTTTTTTTTTGGTGGGGGGAGGAGAACACAGGAGGCTTCTTCCTTAAATTTTGGTCATTCACCTGGAAGGGAATGACCTGTATTTGTTGAAGGGCAAGGTCCTTATCCTTCAAGTTCTGCATGACTTTTGAGTCTGACAGAATAAATGGCTAGGAATATTATTGATGAGGTTGGCCTGGAGGCCTGGAGCAGTGGAAAACAAGCCCATTCCCTCCTCGATCGACATGACATCACTTCAAATATTTAAACATGGCTATCATATCCCCTCTTAACCTCCGCTTCTGTAGACTAAACATCCCCATCCATAAGCTTCTCCTCATAGCACATGGCTCCCAGACCCTTCACCATTTTGGTTGCCCTCCTCTAGATACGCTCCAGCTTGTCAATATCCTTCTTGAATTGAGGTGCCCAGAACTGGACACAGTATTCCAAACGAGGTCTAAGCAGTGCAGAATAGAGTGATACCATTACCTCCCTTGATCTAGACACCATACTCCGATTGATGCAACCAAGAATTGTGTTGCCTTTCTTGGCTGCCGCATCACACTCCTGACTTATGTTCAGCTTGTGGTCCACCAAGACTCCTAGATCCCTTTCACATGTGCTGTTATCCAGCCGAGTGTCCCCCATCCTATATTTGTGCATTCCATTTTTTCTGCCTACGTGCAGGACCTTACATTTCTCTCTGTTGAAATTCATTTTGTTAGCTTTGGCCCAGCTCTCCAATCTGTCCAGGTCATTTTGAATTTTGATCCTGTCCTCTGGCGTATTAGCAAACCCACCCAATTTGGTGTCATCTGCAAATTTGATGAGCATGCCCTCTACTCCGTCATCCAAGTCATTGATGAAGATGTTGAATAGCACTGGGCCCAGGATAGAACCCTGTGGCACCCTACTAGCCTGCTCTCATTCACTTGCCTTTTGCTCGGGCTCCAAGGAAGGAATGCATGCCCAGGCAAAAGGCAAGGGAATGTGTGTGGGGGGACTGGGAGGGGCAGTGCTCACTCAGGCAGCAGGGATATTCATAGTTTTTTTTTTAACTTTTGTGAGGGTTCTTTACCCCGAATCTTCATGAAAGTCAAGGGGCCACAGTGTAATATCTTGAACCAAAAAGGAGTAATCACTGGACACATCCACATCATATGCCACAAGGAAGAAATATCTGTGTTACCTCTCTAACATTTAGTTTAAGCAGATAGTTTCTTTCATAAAAAACACAATGGCGTCCAATATAAATACAGTCCCAGTTTTTGCTGGATCAAACATAGGTTTAGGTCTACCGAGATTTTAGGTATCAAAGTTGTAGCAGTTTTCCATCTGCTGGTTTGCATGGAATAATCTAACTCTTCATTCCACTCAGTTCTGACTTCATTAACATCCAGCGAAATCCTTTCCAACAAGCATTTATCAAAAAGATTTCCTGCTTTTGGTTTCTCTGAGTATGTAATTAATGCTACCCACACAGCATGGGTGGCTGACAATCAAAACTGATGGCACATAGATGGACACCCAAAGTTGTTTGATCTGTAAATATTGGGCAACTGTTAAAAACATCGGTAACTGAGAAGTAGACTGCAATAACACAGATGACAAAAATTCTTGGTCTTGAGCTATAAAATAAAATAAAAACCTCTAAGTCAATTAGAATACGCATCCTTGTTACTTGTTACTGAATGTGTGTTCTTAGTCATTTGAGAAATGGAAAGGGAAGGAGGTTGGGTCACATGGATTACTACTTTATACTGCAGCAAGGAAGGGTTGCTTAGTAATGTCTTGGCATTTCTCCCCTTCCCCTGCTGAATTTCTAAGATGTAATAACTGAATTGACCAACTGAGAGAAACTGAGAGCATTTTCCTGCATCTTTACTGGCAAAATAATAACAATAAAGGCAAGTTTATCTATCTTTCTATCTATCTATCTATCTATCTATCTATCTATCTATCTATCTATCTATCTAATCTTTTACTGCAGTAACAGTAACCAGTAATCACTCGCTGGGTGATCACAGCAATGTAAAGTAAAGTAACATAACTGCTTCCTTCTAAGTTTGTTTCCAAAGTCTCTTTTGATTTCAAGTGAGAAACTTTGCAGAGGGATCTCTAAAAAAAAGAAAACTATCCCTTCCCACATCTAGTCTTAAAATAGAAGCAGTACCAGGTGGGATATTTCACCCCCACAACTCACCTCCCCAACTGTCCACATCTTGTCCCACCACACCAAAACTGGAAGTGACATGGTATCACTTATGGCAGGTTTTTTGGCAATTTTGGAGCTGTTTTTTCATGTTTGGGAGGGGTGAGCTGAGGTGGAGAAAAACTACTATGCTTTGCAATGGATTTGGCACTTTTTATGATTTTGGGGCTAAAAAATGCCCCCTACCCCAATACAGAAGGGATTGGGATCATGCAAGTATGTCCTGGGAGGCATCAAGAACCTGGAAAAAGTGATTTAGGGAACACATACAT
This sequence comes from Cyclura pinguis, assembly GCA_030412105.1. Taxonomy (NCBI): domain Eukaryota; kingdom Metazoa; phylum Chordata; class Lepidosauria; order Squamata; family Iguanidae; genus Cyclura; species Cyclura pinguis. The sequence goes on along the minus strand of CM059604.1, from coordinate 132,774,068 downwards.
CCCATGTACGATACTTTCCACATGCCTGCCTCGAAAGAACCACTGTAAAATATACTATTAGCAAGGGAGATAGCTCACTGCCCAAGGGCCCAGGGATAAGACATAGAAATGTCCCCTCAGCTAACAGCAGGGTAGCACAGGAAGGTGAAATGGTGTTGCTTGTGGTTGGCATTCAGATTCTAAGATGGTCCATATCCCTGGAAGATCTCAATGCGTACTTGTCGGGAGAACTACAGGACTGGCTCAAAACATTCTGCTCCGTGGCGTAGAGGAGAAAATGCTGCCTACCATCAATGTGTACAATGTGTACACTTGTACACTTAGTGTACAATGCTAGCCATGAAACAGAAAATCCTTCAAACATCTCTTTCCTCCCTGGAATGAAAAATAACTAACAATTTGCTACACTTACATGACATCCAAAATCTGTTGCCTGAGGCAATCATCTTACCTTTCCCAACAGTAGGGTAGGCCTTGGATGGGTATGTGCTTCCTCTAGTACCAAAGACAATCAATCCCATTTAATTCAATGGGACGTGCTCCCATATAAGTGGCTATGTAATAGGATTGCAGCCTCTGTGAGTCATTCTTTCATATAAAGGAGTTGCCTGGCTCTGAAAATACCTGTTTCACGAGGCTGCATCCCCCAGCAGCAGAAATCTGTAGAGGCTAGCCAGATTAGACGGGATCTGAAGAATTTCAACCATACAGTTCTTCCAGCCTTGCTGTGCAAATGGTTAGGGGCATAGATGTGTATGTACACACCCTGTGCTATTACATGGTGCTGCTAAACCAGAGCATGCCTTGCTAGAGCCAAGCTGGAGCCTTCCCACTGCTTTGGGGTGAGTGTGCTTTTTTTTCCTCCTCCTCCAGCCAGGCCAATGTGTTAGTAAGGAAGAGCCAATGTCAGAGCCAAGGTCATGATGTATTTCTACCTTTTACCATTGCTGCCACTGCCTTCCTCAATCCATTTTATTGGCATTATTGCTTACACTATGCTGGCAAAAATGGTCTAGGCAACCATGTTGCCCTTCTATGCCCTGATTACAAAGAAATGTAGACTGGCTGTTCCCTCCCCTCTGGAACATCTGGTGCAATTATTTCTAGATCTTCAGGAAACAGGTGACAGACTGGGACAAAAGAAGGAGGTGGCAGAAGGCAGGGACTTGGCAAAGTTTTGTTATCATGGATTGCTCCAAAGAGGGCAAGATGCAAGTGGCAGAATGTAGTCTCTAATTCTGATAGCCCAGGAGCAAAGTCATTCCTAGTCCAATGATAGTTACTCCAGTACTGTTAGCCAACTTTCATTAAATGAAATCATCTTTATTTGAGGGAATTGTTCACTGTGCTAGTAGACATAGCCTTTTGAAGACAAAAGCATTTCCAAGTCTACATTCTTAGGTCCTTCTGCAGGTTAACACTATTATTTTGTAGTATTACAATAAAAGAAATATCATAGATTTCTTTCCTTATTATGCCTTATCAGTTGCTCTTTGTTGTTCAGTTCAGGCCTCAGAATAATTACATACAACTTGGGGAAAAAGATGCAACCTAGTAACCCAGCACTGGCGGCCAAGATGGAGAAGATCTCCACAGCCACCATGTATTTTCCTTTCGTGCTTAGATAAGCTGGAACAAAAGACACCCAAACACTAAAGAACACCAACATGCTGAAAGTGATAAACTTAGCTTCATTGAAAGTGTCTGGCAATTTACGAGCAATGAAAGCCACAATGAAGCTGACGAGAGCCAGAAATCCCATGTAACCCAGGATATAATAGAAAATGTTGGTTTTTCCTTCGTTGCATTCCACTATGATTTCTTCAGGTAGAGAGTACATATCTAGCTGTAGGAATGGAGGGCCAGTACATAGCCACATCAGGCAAATGCTTACTTGAATAAATATGCAGCAGAGAACAAGAAAATATGCAAGCCTGTTTCCCACACATTTCCTTATTCTTGTTCCAGGTTTGATGGCCATGAAAGCCAGAACCACAGTGATAGTTTTTGCTAAGATAGATGAAATTGCTGCTGAGAAGATGATCCCAAAAGCTGTTTGTCGTACATAGCAAGAGAGCATCTGGGGCTGGCCAATGAATAGCAACGAGCAGAGGAAGCAGAGCAGAATGCAGATGAGCAGTACATAGGTGAGGTTTTGATTGTTGGCTTTGACGATGGGAGTGTTGTGGTGTTTCACAAATATGCCAAGCACCAAAGCTGTAACTGCAGAAAGAGTCAGAGCCAAGAGAACCAGACCAATCCCTAAAGGTTCATCATAAGAGAGGAAGTTTAGCCGTTTGTGAAGGCATTGGTTTCTCTCCTTGTTTGGATACTGATCTTCTGGGCATTTAAAACAGTCGTTCTTATCTTGGAGAAGGAAAGAAGGAAGGAAATTAATTTTTCTTTTGATATAAGCAATTTGGGGTCTATCTGAGAGACAGGAGACAATTCAGGCTTGGAACATTATCCACCGTACTAAATGTAATTCATAGTATAGAATGAGTGGCTGAGGGGGAAAAATGTAATGCATTAAAGCTCAGTGCACTACTGGCAATGTATGGGAGGGGAAATGGGAGAGTAAGCTGTCTGTTAAATTTGATGCACTTTGAAAGCATCTGAAAGATAAAGATTTACTTACCAAAAACAGTTTTTTACAGTTTGCAAACTGAAGGAGCAGCTAGCAGCAGTGTCCTCAAGTGGTGCCAGGAACTCTGACCACCCCCAAATAAGAATTAACAGATAGGGAGGGCTGAGGATATTGATGTAACGTGCCTCATCTAGCTTATGCATTCATCACTACTCAATAGGATGCCATCCACAATCATTTTTGGATGAGAAACTACAGAAATTAATGGGGCATCTCCAGTGATCAAGACTCTGCCAATGTGCCCTTTTTCACCTCTTCTCCTGCATAAATAAGCAACTCTTTTCTCAAAGTAGCATGGAAATGACATAGGCCATTTCGACACTGCATGTCATTAACATGTACAGTGTAGACCATGTGAAGATACCATCACTGTTTCAAGTATAAATCCACTAGATTTCTTCTGCAACACAGAAGTATTGGCAATATTCTACCTTCAGAACTAAACAAGGAACCATAGTTTTCCTGGAAGTTGTTGACAACAGCTTTAATATGTGTGTGTGTGCACACGCGCGCGCATGCATGCGCGCCTTTAAGTCGCCTATTGATTTATGGCCATGAATTTCATGGAATTTTATTAGGCAAGGAATACACAGAGGTGGTTTTGCTAGTTCCCTCCTCTGCAATATGGTGTTACTGCCCTGGCTAGTCCGAGCTTTGGGGATATTAAAAGATATCCTTTTGATATCAAGATTCGGCTTCACTTCTCTATTCCTCTCCATGTGTTTGTGAGGCCACCGGACAAGCACGCATACAAGCTCGGCCGTTAATCGCCGTAATATTCCTGGACAATACAGGCAGGCCAGAAAATAGCTGACTCGCTGCTTTAGGAGACCTCCAGGCAAGTACTCTAATTAGATATGCATGCAACTTACAAAAGAACCTCTGCTCTGCGATGGCAGCTTGATGGGTAAACTATGCAATACCCAAGTACTCTGCGTTTGCATACTGGCTACTCTATTGAGAACCTCTGTGATAACTCAATCATTCAGATTCTGACCTTTTGGAGGCTTTGTCTCCAACTCCAAATCTATTGTTTTCCCCCAAGTACGGCATAGCCTGCAGTCACAATTCTCCTTATAAAAACCCTTGATTCTGAGACCTTTGTCGGATCGCTCCTGAGTTTCATCCCGCCTTGCTGCCACTTTGCTTGGCAAGCCTCCCCTCAGCTCCACGTGCTGAGCTACATCACACCCCAGCCTTGCTCTCTATTTTTCCGAGCTTCAGGACAGGTGAAGTATCACCCAAACCAGCAATTCCTCTAAAATCCCTCTATACCACTCCAACCTTTATTTTCTTTAGTTATCTGGTGTGACTGTGTCGCATACACTGTTTTGCTTGTGTTTAATAAAACATCATTTACTGTTTCAACTTCTGTGTGCTCCTTGACTCGACCCGACCCCGTAGACATAGGGTTCAAGATCTCGCTATGTTACCCTGCCTCTCGTAACGCTAAGCAGTGCTCTGAGCTAATTTTTCCCACCTTTACTTGAGCACATTTTGGTGTCCCTCCTGGGACCACCAGTACACGGGGTAACAATAGCCTATAGCATCTGGTGTTAATTGATAAGAAATGTAGCATAGTGTCGTGGTCTGAGTGTTGGACTACAACCCTGGAGACCAAGATTTGATCTCCCGTTTGGCCATGGAAACCCACTGGGTGACCTTTAATGTATCACACACTTTAAGTCCCAGAAAATCTCATGATAGGTTCACCTTAGGGTTGCCATAACTTTGAAATGGCTTGAAGGCACACAACAACAACAACAACTCCTCATTGATAGTTTCCCATCAAGTTCTAAGCAGGGTTGACCCTGCTTAGCTTGCAAGATCAGATAGGATCCGGTACCTTTAGGATATTTATGTCCTTAAAAGCTTTACTAGCAAACCTTAATCAGACCACTGTTCAGAACTTCATGAAATTAATGGAAATTTGGTTTTCTGGAAAAATCTGGATATAAACCATCATAGTAGTTCTCACCACAATTTCTCAGAAATGTATATGTTTCCACAAGTTGGAATGTGTCACCACTTTTTAATTTGCTGTATCTGTATCAATTTCTGTTGAATCAGTTTCAAATTAGTACAACTGTAGTCTTCATCAAGAAGATCAGTTATGCCACATTTCACAGTATAATCCAAATAGGTGCTATGTTTTTTATAAACAGCAACTATTTTCAGACTATTTATAAAGCAACTGTATTTATATTTTCTTGCAACTCACTTAAACTGAAGGGCCACTTCCATGTCCCTTATTTGAAATAGGAGAATAACAATAGCAATAGCATGTGTATTTCTATACTGCTTATCAGCTAAATGCTCTCTAAGTGGTTTACAATGTGTTAGCTAATTGCCCCCAACAAGCCGGCTACTCATTTTACCAACCTGCAGAAGGATGGAAGGCTGAGTCAACCTGGAGTCCGGCAGGATCGAACTCACAACCTTGTGGCTGCAGTACCAACATTTAACCACTGCGCCACCAGGAATCTATCAGTCTTTCAATCTCCCTCATTCCTATCTTTTAAACCTCACATTCTTCCTATCCTCAATGTGAAGTCTGAGGATTTTAATGAATTGCTCACAAATGGAGTGAAAAAATTTCTCCCCCATTTTCACCAGCCAAATTCTATTTGGAAAGATGAGGAATTTTGCTCAAATGGATACCTTCCATATGAACAGAAACTCTCTTCTTCAGATACACTGCTTTCCATGTGAGGAAAACAAGGATACAGATAGGCAGGGCTAGGTGCTCTCCTGCTAAGTTGAAGAAAGTAAGGTGAGAAATGCTTGAATATGATTCTGTACAGAGACCAAATTCTAGTTGAGCTAGACCAGTGTTATCTACGTTGTCCATAGCTCTCCATGTTATCAGAAAAATGTCCTGCTGAGTCAGGTATTTTTTTAAACATTCAGATGTTGGGATCGTAACTTGGGATTTTATATGCAAAGTATAAATCTGAACCCAACATGGTGCTGGTACAACGGTTGACTGAAAATGCCTCCAGGACTGTGTGTTCCAGCCTGGAGATTGCTGCAGGAAGGGCAAAACCACTTATCACTGGATCTCACAATGTCAGGCCAGCATTGGATCCTGCCAACTAGACTTCTACTGAGCTATGGCACATTCTCATGTGGGACTTCTGTCTTATAGTCAGTAGAGGGATAAGCCAGATGAGTTTTGATGTACATGTTATGACGTTTTCAGACAAAGTCCTCCTTTCTCTAGTGCAACAGAACACTCATGCTGGGAGATTCTTGGATTATCTCTTCTTGTATATTTGCATCAAAAACGTAATATACTTACTTTCATTATGGTTTATGGCCAAGAGCCCCCCCTACCTGTCTTATTGGAGATCTCCCCTTCTGGGCATGTAGCACAGTCATAGCAACAGAACAGTTTCTCCTCTTTCCTTTGTTTATGGTAACCTGGATGGCAATGGTCATTGCACAAGCCAAGAGGGGCAACCTGCACATTAAACAGAAGACATCACACATGCCATTTTCTCCTGGCTTAATCTTTGACTTGTCACATTGAAATAATGGGCCCATGGCAGGGTGAGGAACTGTCAACTGTTAGGGGGCCACATTGTGAATCCTGCATGGATTGTATCCTCTCACTGTGAATCCCCCACCCTCCTTTTTAAATGAAAAATTAGTGAAATAATACAGAAGGCTTCTCTTCAGCAAAAGATGTACTGAAAAGTCAGTTCTTTTCCTCCTGTTGAGAGCATTTTGCCTGTTTTCTTAGTAGATAGTGCCAAGATTTCAGCTCCCTTCTTCAGTGAAAACTAAAGCACAGTCAGCCACTTATTTTCATCTGCAAGCTGCTAATAGAGTTGACTTCCGTTTTTTCCTGAAGTAGGAAGCTAATTATTGACACTGGGCACTGAGATGAAAGGCAAAATGACTCAAATAGTAAGGAGGAGGGACCTTTCTCTGTGCCAGTTCAAGCTGAGCAAAGGGAGGGAGGCAGAGAGGTAGCATGTTCTTTCCTTGCCCTCCATCTTTCTCTCTCTCCTTTTGCTCAGCTGAAGCTGACAGAGGAAAGAGACAGATTGTACTTTGGTTTGATCTGTACGTTCATTTTTACTGTATATTTATGGCCATTTACGCACTATACTGTTATAGCACTATTATTCCACTTTCAACATCCTGTGGAATTCTGAGGTTTGTAGTTTACTGAGGACAAAGAGCTCTCTGGCTGCGAATTCTAAAGGCCCCTCCCTAAACTACAACCCCAGGATTCCATAGGATGTTGAAAGTGGAATAATAGCACTCTAACAATGTAGTACAAAAATGGCCAAAGCCACAAGCTGCTGTGGGTTGCATGTTCTGAGAAAGGTGGGACAAAAATAGAAAGGAAGAAATGGAAGAAAAGTGGGAATAGAAAGGAAGAAAATAGAAAGGAAGAAAAGATAATACACTTCCATCTTCCTTCCTCTGTTCACTAAGGTTTTGCCTTTTGTGAAAGTGACTAATTTAATCTTCTTCAGTTTTTGCTGAAAGCAGAAACATGCCCAAAGTCAAAACCACCTTTATAGAAGGGAGGGCCACCAAAATGTCTTTCTCTTCTCTGTCTCTTTGCTGGCAAGGGGCTCTCTTTCACTATTGTGCCTCCAGAGGTCTTCTTCCCCTCAACCCCATTCCACAGTGTTGTCATTTTCTCCCCATACTCCTCTTCCAACTCAGCCAACTCCTACAGTGGTTTGCCACACAGTTTCAGCAGGATTTGGCAGCAGCTTTCTTTAATCCTTGGAGAACATTAAAAGGCTTGGCAGGCTGAAAAAAGGGGTGTTCCATGTTGCCCTCAGTCCACATTGTCCCATCCCTGGCCTATGGGAAGGTCTTTATCTCCAGGGTACTTTTAATCCATTTCTGTGGGGCAATATGAGCACAAATGTCAAGTTTTACCGGAATGTCATTACCTATTGTAGGACCTAAACCAGAGGGATCTTTTTCTGATTCTCTGTCTGGACTAAGCCCTAGCTGACAGAGCAAAGAAAGACTAATGATGTAGATGTCAAAACATTTCTGATGAAGTTTTGACTTAGAGATTACTTATACATGAAATGGTTGTGGAAATCAACATTACGGCCAAATAATAGAAATCCTGCCAAGTTCATAGTGAGAATTGTTCTGATTTTCGCAGAAACTGTTACTGGGAAATGGTGGGTTGTGGTGATCTCAGCCCTGTTTCTTTCAGAGTGGCTGAAGCTTCCATGAAGCTCATATATGCAGCCTGAAAGTTCTCTATAACCAGTATCAAATTTTGAACATTTTGTGTGCTTACCAGAAACTCTCTCTGTCAGTCTCTCCATGGTGAAAACAGAAGGGGATAGAGTGTTTTTTAGCTAAACGAGTTCATTATGGTTTAAAACCAGATATTATTAACAGCAATCTAAACTTCCTTCTACAGCGCCCTTCCGGTTGCATGGCCGGTGCGAGTGGCAGCTCAGATTGAAACTGTGCAATGGCGCGGCTCTGAGCAGCCACCCGCTGGATTCCAGCCACCTCTTTTGCCACCACAGAGGCAGCAGAACACCCCTCCGGTACGAGGGGTGCCGAACGGGTCTGACAGGGACCCCAAAACCGGCGTTTGCTCTGCCCGGCTGGGAGAGCGGAAAGCGCCAGGGGGGTCGAAGGACCAAGACGGAGCCAGCGGGATCGCCGCCTGAGCGGCACAAGCGCCGCCGTCAACTTTTAAAAGAAGACATCAAATAACATATAAGAAATTAATAAGAAGTCATTTAACCTGTTCTGGTCACGATTCTGGCAATATTGCAGCAGTTCTGGCATGCAACGGTGGGCAGAAGCGAAAGAATGGAGGGGACCCTGAGCCTGAGTGAGTTCGTTATGGCTGGCAGTTTTTCTCAAAGGGGCGGCTGGAATTTTAAGAAAAGGTTAGCTGGGTGTGCTGCTTACTCACGAGGATTGAAGTTAATATTTTTTAAAGAAAAAAGAAAGACTTATGAATCACAATTGGGACTCACAGTAAAAAATGGCATATAATTGAACATTTGGACTGATGGATTACAAATGAGTTATAATCTCCATTTGGACACTAAATTCTCTACAGTATAATACTTTGATATTTTGGCTGGACTGAGAAGATCTGGAATTTGATTCATTGATTAGGGGTTTGGATTTTGGATTTTGGAGGAATATTTCAGGACTGAAAGCTATTGAGCGGCACGTCTCCCCCCCTTTTTTTTTTTATTCCTGTGGACTGATTCTTGTTTCTTGACTCTCTTGGATTGTTGAGACTATGAGACTGTGCTGAAGGTTATCTAACCCAAAACATCCTCATACCCACGGATGGAGCTGCTTGGAACTTAAGCGACAATGAAAATGCAATGAATCTTCTGAAATGAATTCCGGGCAGCTTCAAGAGGAGACGAGGGAATATAAAGCGGGTAAAGGCACAGGGTTTTGAATTTGAGAAGGGGCAATGTATTTCAGCAATGTCAAACAAGTTTACCATAAGTGATATATTGTCAGTAACATAAACAATGTGATGTCAAGGGTTGAAGGGGGTTGACTGTGAAACCTGTGAGGGAAGAGACTTGATTGGAAGATCCTTCCTCCCATGGACTGAGCTGCTTGGAATTTAAGAGACAATGAAATTACAGATAATCTTTAGAAATGAATTCTGGGTGGCAAAGTCCATGATGGGAGAGGGGAACGGGGAAATTGTGATCGAAGTTAGTCAAGTAAAGACCCTCACTCTCCTGGACGGAGCAGCTCGGAACTTAAGCGACTAGGAGAATACAGTAAAAATTCAGAAACAGACTCTGGACCGCAAAGTCCAAGAAAGCAGGGGGGGAAAGGAGTGGATATAGTCACAGGATTCTGATTTGATAAGTGGAGTAAAATACCCTCTCTCTTAGGCGCGGTGCAGCTTGGAATATAAGCGACTTAAAGAGTACAGAGAATTTGCAAATGAATATCCGGGCTGCAGAACACCAGATGAAAGAGGGGAACGGGAAGATGACGATTGCACAGGCTTCTGAATTACACAAATGGATTTTTATTTTGACATTGTTAATTAGGCTTGCAATTGATGATATATCGATATATTTCATGAATATGAACATTGAGATATTGCTGAACGGGAGAAGGGGTTTAAAAAGTACTTAAGGAGAAAGAAGACATTTTAGTACAATGGAATTTAGGGTAAGAAGATGGGGGATTGTTGCAGTAATAATTGCTCAGACTGCCAGATATACAATGACAGAAATAATTAAAAATTTTAAGATTTTGGGCTGTAGGTAATGGAGAGTTAAAGGGAAAATATATATATATATATAAGGAGAAAATAGAAGCTTCAAGAGATAAGTGATATGGAAATATTTTGGAACAGGACCATTTGAGTTAAGCAGAAGAGAGTGATGGTTGGGAACTGTCTAGCTAGAACGACTATATTATGATTGTTAGGAGAACGAAATGTGTGTTCCAACAGATGAGATAATCAATATATTGTGATGCATTAATGTAACAACTGGACTAAGCTGCGGGACCAGAACAGTGTGGAAGAACAGAAGAAAATTCATGTAACAAGTACAAGTTAAATAATCTTTTTTTTCATATTTGTGAAATTTAATAAAATTATAAAAAAAAAAATCTTCCTTCTACCGAGAAATGTTGAGATTCCAAATACTCGCATCTCAACTCATTTGACCAAGTTCCTCCTTTGATCAACTGTCTCTGTTTCTTGGTTAGGTGATAGAATCTTGTAATTTAAACAAGACAGACAAGACAGATTCTGTTAAACCTGCCAAGCAATGTGTTAAACTTGGGATCTTGAATGAGTAGGACATCCATATTCTACTTCTAACCACAAGGACCCATGCGATCAACTTGAATTCAGCCAGGAGGGAATAAAGGATTATTAAAACACCTTGCATTGAGAGTTTAGAAATTAAAGTTATGTCCTACCTGGTTAAAACAGTGGTGCCATTGAATAATCTTCTCATTAATTGAGAATTCTCTACCCCGTGGAGCCTGAGGATCCATTTTCCCTACTTTCACTCTTGAGAAGGACTTATTTGGGAAGGTTATCCAGTTGATAATGTCAAAGCCAGCTTCTAATTCACCGTTCTCATTAAAAGACACCTTGTCGCCAGCACTGTTGTTGAATGTGATGCTCCTCAGGAAAGAGTGAAGCTGCAGTTGAAAAAAAAAGTCAAGGGTTGATTACATTTAGATGAAGGGCAACATAATGTTTGTTATCTTTCACTCTGTGGTAAATGTTCATTATTCTTTTGATCCCAAAGTGGAGAATGCATGGCTTCTAGATGTTTTTGGACTGTATCTCCCATCAGTCTTAGCCATCATAGGCAGTAGTAAGGGATGATGCAAACTATCATCTAAGAGCATCTAGAGGGACACATGTTCTCTATCCCTTCTTTAAGCTGTAGGTTCTCTTTCCCTTGAAAGCAATGCCATAGTGTCTGTGTGGCTTATATTAGTTCCCCAATAATGATATACAATGGTGTTTGATAGATTGTGCAGTTTTGCAGAGGAAGGATGATTCTGCTTGCTTCTGATCTGGTTTTTTATTGGTGGTGTAAAGCTGCCAAAATGAAATGAAGTCATAGCGACAGCTTTTACCATTTGTATCTTCAATTTTTCTTGTACTTCTTTTTGCCTTTATTTTTGCTGAGTGTCTTCAAGATTTTTTTTCCTCTTTTATCATGGTCCTAAAGTGAACTTATCATGAGGTCTTCTTGGCAAGATTTGCTCAGAGGAGGCTTGCCATTACCTTCATCTGAGGCTGAGATAGAGTGACTTGTGGGTTTTCATGGTCAAGTAGGGATTTCAACTTTGGTCTCCAGAGTCCTCGTCCAACACTACTCCATGCTCTTTAATAACTTAATTTATTTGAAGGGGACAATGAAGTCATTAGCATTTTTTCAACATCTAATATTTATCTATGACAGCCAAGCAACTTTATTATAATTTACAAACCTTCAATCTCTAAAAAAAAAATCAATGTATCGAAAAAGCTAGGATACGTAGAATGCATCTTATACACAAAAATGTGCATTAGATCTTTATGAAATTCACAGTGTATGTCAAACTCATGGATGGAATTTTAGATAGTTAGGGTATTAGATAGTTATTTAAATATGGTTTTTTTTGTATGTAGGCATTTAACTGAAATTTAAATGGCAATTTAACAAACACTGGATAGTTAAATTTTACCCAAGATAAATACTATTGAATTAACTTTTAACGCTTGTTAATGGGCCCCTGCAGACTGAGCAAATGTGTTGGAAGTTTGTGATTTTTGTTGCCCTAGTTCTTGGGGTTTTCAAAAATACTCGAACAATGGTTCTTTTCCCCCCAGCTATTTTCTGGCAAGTTCTGGCACCAGCTGCAACATTATATTCCCATCCTCAAATGAGTTTCTTTTTAAGTCCAACACCTTGGAACAAAAAGGTATCACTTTCTACTCCCTCAATCTCTCTTTTTAAAATACAGTTACAAGGACTCAGTGCATCAGTGAAACGGCATTTTTGAACTACAACACTATAACTCTAAGGGAAAAAAAATAAGGAGAAAATGTCCTTGAAACCATAGGATCACCTCAACAAATCATTCCCCTAGGTTTTAAAACAACCTTTTGGAAAAGTCATGGTGCACATCTAAGGAGTCACTACAAACAGCCTCCAAAAGAACAGAATGAGTGGATTAGGTGGCAACAACAACTGGCAAAACCCAACAAAACCCAAGGAGCTATATTTCTTTATTTCAGCCTGCAAAATCCCTGTCATTAACCAAACATATTAGTTCCTTTCTGTAAACTTTCCTGTCTCTGCATCCATCCTTCAGGAAGTTTGAATCTGTATTATTTAAGTCCATTTCCATGCTCACTGCCATTTGCTTAAAAATGATCCAGAAGGAACTTTGGGGGATTAATCATTTGCTTTTTATAGATACTCTCCACATGGAAAAGTTTTTCTTGCACAAAAATCCCTGCACTTAGTGATATAATAAATGGAAGGCTTAGTTTCCTTGGAAGAGAAAACTCTTCATGGAAATTTATCTTAGTCCTGTTAATAAATAAATAAAAAATGGCAGCTCAAGTTCTTCTTCTTCTTTTTTTTTAAATGAAACTTTATAAAAATGTTGCACTCCATCTCATATATTTGTTTACAATTTGGATTGTGTAATTTCCTTCTAAATGGCCGGCTCATTGGTGTGTACACCTTGCTAATTTTGGTGTGATGAGTTTGATAGGGAATCAGCCTATTTATATACAAATAATTCACTTCAAAAGTAGTACTGTCTGCACACAATGTAGACATATTCTGGAAACATGTATGCGTAACCTGCCTCCCACAATTATACTGGGTATACCTGAAAATATTGCAGTTTAGGAAGATCCAGAGAGTGTCCCCTGACCCTTCCTCTTTCTTTGGCTCTGGACAAATACATGGCATGAAGGGCATGTGCCACAGCATAGACAGCATTATAGATGCTATAACTTTGGCTGGTCATGTTCATTTCAAAATATGTCGCAGGAAGACTCTCCAGCTTCTCCTCTCCAGTACAGGTATAACCTGCCTCCTCATCCACACCCGTGTCTCTAAACAAACAGTTGAATGCTTGTTCCCAGAAGACTCTGATAAAGCCATCAACGTCAGAGGGGGGATGCAAATTCTGAAGGAAATTTTGGAACCCTTTTACCTCGTTGGACTGAATGGCAAAGGATAAGGCCCCATGGAAGATTTGTATATCCAGATTTCTATGAAAGGTTTCTGAAGAGAAATCCCAATGGGCTGTCATAACCCACACCTTCTGCGGCCTGATGCCATACTCTTCGGCCGCTATTAGCAGCCATTGCACATCCATTGCAGTGTGAACTTCTGCATTGACGACAAGTATATCAACATCTGTGCTGTTTAAATTCATCAGCATATACTGAAATTTTCCCAACAGTTCAGAACTATCCAGAAAATCACTGTGGGCTGATGTTCTTTCAATGAAGGCTGCACATATCCCGTTCAGGAAAAGAAGGTGCATCAAGGTCTGTACAAACTTTTCTCCTTTATCATCAGCCATGACCATGACACCAATCCACTTCCACTGGAAATACAAAAGAAGTTGGATAATTCCAGTATACTGATGTTCTTCACTTGGAAACATCTGATAGAAGGATGTAAGCTGGACTTTGTCATTCACTGTGAGAGGAAACAAGCAATATGTAACCTAGACAGGAACACATACAAATTCAAATAAACAGAATTTCCTTTTTTTTTTTCCTGAGAAAGGGAAGGTTGGTTACTTAAGTTTTTATTTATATATACATATACCCATGAATTAAGATGTTTTCCCCCTTTCCAGGAACTAAAGAATTGGGAAAAAAAATAGAAAATTGCATGCATAATCTGAGCTAATACTATACCACACCTTTTCATCCCACACAAAGTTGCACTATATGGAAAACATTTTTCAATGCTATAGAGCAGTGTAGCAAACTGGGATGAAAGAGGAAACTGCTGGATATTTGAGTTAAGTCAAACTCCTTTTCTAAAGCACAGTGATTGGGCCAAATTGCTCTCTGGTTGAGAATTCTAAATGCCTCTCCCTTAACTGCAAACCCCAGGATTCCATAGGATGTTGAAAGTGAAATAATAGCACTATAACAGTCTAGTGCAGAAAGGCCCTCAATCTCCCTGTTGTGGATTAATTAAAACTAGAGCATGTTCTAACAACACGGACTAAACAGAATTAGTTTAACACTATGACTTCCAACAGTGAAGAGTAGGTGGGAAAGGTGGTCAACACTCAGAATGGTTGATTTGTTTCTATTGCATTAAAATGGGCACACTATTCTTAGATGGAGTATTTTCCCTACAGATGTATGCACGTTACTAAGCTTTTCCACCCCTCCTTCAGCACTGCTTCTGTAAGCCCTGGAAACATATGACAATGTCTGAAGATATGCCACAGTGATGACATCTTCATTCTCTGCATGCTCATTTTACCTGTGGAATCTTGTAGAGGCCTAAGATGGTGGCCATGTGGAGGGAGATTTCAGAGTCAAGATCCCCAATGACAGCTATGAGATTCTTCTCAACATCACACTTGTAGTTAGGGATCATCTTCTTATGACGAGAGACAAGATTCAGAGTATTCTGATACGTCATCCTTGCACTGAAGTAGCTTTCATAGATCTGGAACCCCAAGGTGACATTAAGTAAAATCTTAGGATTCTTGTTGATCTCTTTCACAGCAAACACCAAGGACAGGACATGCTGATAGTTCTTTGGCACTGCACTAAAACAAGAAGAGTACTGTGTATTTTACAGGTGTCATACTTTTTGTGGACTTATTCTACCTGGAGCTCAAAATATATTTATGTTGAAGAAAGTGCTGGATATTTATCATGTAACTGAGTAAGCTTCAGTTCAATAAATTATGACACACTGTACAGCATCACAGGTATATCACTAGATTTGGGGCAGGCAAAGTTGTGGTACGCTAACGATGTAAACTAGTATAAAATTAAAACCACTGCCAGGTTTGAGTAGATTTCTTTCATTCTATTCTATGGTTTATTTCAACAGTTTATGTTGTAATATGTTCTGTGCTTTCTTAAGTCTTAAGAATTTTTTCCAATACTAAGTAAATACCAAAGACCATTCTTTGTTACTGCATTAGAAGATTAATCTTGTTACATGTTCAGTGGATCTCATATTTATCCACCTTGCACTCCTCTTGGTGTATATTTTACAACTGTGTTGTTGCTATTGACACCATTGCCATGACTGTAACTGCCCCTCCAACCTATGTTACAGGATATCAGCTACACGGGGAGAAGGAGATCAGGTGATTGCAGGTGACTGAAGCATGGATGAATGATGATTCTGTAGGGTTGGTGGGGGGAGAGATGTCAGGCTAGGAGAGGTTACTGAGTTGTGTTTACTTATACTGTAAGTGTTACTCCAAAGTGAGGATGACTCAGGGGTCCACCCAGGATGCCAATGCCTCCATGAAACCTTAGGAAATATTAGCTCAAAGAGGAGGTCTGTGATGGGGGTGGGGTAACCTTACAAGATCTTTTACGCCTATGTTTACTGATACTAGCGAAGGGAAGAATCAGCCCAAAAGTCAAAAGTAAGCTTATTTGTTTTATTAGTGGAATTGCAATCACGCGCAAGATCCAAGCAGTCATGTAATCATGCAAAGCTAACTGAAGGAAACAGGAAGAAACTTTGGATAGCAAGGTTTTCAGGACAAAGTGGGTGATATTTAGCAATCCAGAAAAGCAGCAAAGAAGCAGCAATGTGGCTTAGATGCAAGTCTAAGGACAGTACACAAATGGGAATCATAATGGCAGAATGGCAACCAGCAAGCAGTGTACTGTGAGTTGATTGGCCCAAAATCTGGGTTTAAGTACTCTTTTTCCTTCTAGAGGGCTAAGGTGCTAATTACTCTCTGGCAGTAAACAATGGAGGTCACAGAGTGGACAAGAGGTCCAGAACAGACCCCATGTGTTGAGTGTTGAGTGACAAAGGCTAATGGTAATCCTGATAGCTCCATAATTGTCGGACAGGTGTGGGGACAAAAAGGAAGCTAGCTAGGTCAGAGATAGAGGAGTTCAGACAATTAGCCATGTTATGGGAACATTCTGGATGCTATTTTCTCTTAAAGGTTGGGTCGTTGGAGGCTTACAGCAAATCCATTATCACTGGAATTTCCTGGTGATTTCCTGACCATGACCTGACCATGCCTTAGGAGTTTTCCTGACCTGATTTTGCAGTGCATATGTGTGGCCAGCTTTTTCCTCTCAGCCAGCATGGCCATGTAGCCATAGCAGGGTATATTTTATATTTATGCCAATTAATATTTCCCAGTTAAATGTATATCTCTCTAATTGAACCATACCAAAGTGTGGGGGTGTATTCTAATATAAGCTGATAAAGAATGCAGACCCATAGTTTCTTATTATTTATTTTATTCACAACTCAAGAAATACAAAGTTACATTAAAGCTTTGGGGTACTGTTGTGGTAAGATGCTTTCAAGTTGATCTTGACTTGTGCTAACCTTTTCACAGGATTTTCTCAGTGAGAGTTAATCAGAGAAAGTTTGCCATTGCCTTCCTCTGAAAACAGACTACAGCACCTGGCATTTCCTAGTGGTCTCCCTTCCATAAATTATGGGAATGAATGAATGAACAAGTAAACAAAAAATAAACAAAGCTTGAATCCCCTTGGTTAGTCCTAGCTAGCACTGAATCCATTGTTCAATGCTGAGTCAACATGTAGATAAATTCCACTAATTTAATGGATCTGCTCTAATTATGACTAGCAGTAGAATTCTGGTCAAAGTATGTCACAATGTATAAACACACCAGTCAAGAAAGGTAACCCATCATCCACAGTCAGGTCCTAATACATACAGTTTGGGGCTCTGCTTTTCCAGATCCATCCTCTGAACATTATTAATTATCGCAAAAGATATAACAGATTAGAGGGGTTTTTTGCCAGATTCATGATCAGCTAATTCAGAACTTAAAATTCTCAGGAGAGAAGAATTTATGACAGCTTCTTAGGTACTTTTAAGCCATCCTCAACTTATGATTACTTTTAATAGACAATATGAATGGATATGTTGAAGTTCTTTCTTCCTTATGCCAAGGGGCTTTCAACAGAAAAGATGCTTAAAAATGAACTTTGATGCTCTGTTGCCAGTTATTCTAAATGTGACAGTTCTGAAATCTTATCGAAGTGCTGACAGTCACAATGACCTTTGCCAGGAGCTTAAACTGTGGAATCTTTTAATTGTCTCTGTTGGCTTGGAATACAAAGAACACTTTAATGAATCTTGTACAGAGACTATGTATTGAAATCTCAAAGTGTTTTACACCAGCTAAAGATGAACATGAATTAATTTCCTCTACACGCAACTAACTGATCTAAAGCAAATGTCCACCACCCTTTGAGCCCCAGGTGCCTTATCTGATGAAAGCTGGTAGTGAATGACTGATTACCACTTTTAGTTTAAATATGTCTTTGCATTTTTTTTTGTTCAAAATTATACGTGAAAATGTCAAATGTTACTCAAATAAAGAAGTCAGTAATAAGAACAACTGTAGTCAAACCACATCAGTGGCACACAGTATCCATCCAAGATTGCCATGTTTCACTTCTAAAATTTCAGGGTGGCTTTTCTTTCATGGGGAAAAGGAAAAACAGCACACATAGAGCAATTTAACAGGAATGGAGACAAACCTAAATTTCCTCCAAATGACCTTTTAACACCACAGGTGGACAGACCCAGTCATGGAAACCACATCCCCAAGTTTGCAAGACCTTAACAGGGCTGTTGATGGCACTGTGACCTGGAGATCTCCCGTTCATAGGGTCACCATAAGTCAAAGGTGACCTGATGGCAATTCACAACAGCAGCAACAGGAATAACATGTTAATTTGTTTGAAAGATTTGTGTTCTGTCTTTCCTTACATGGTTCAATGTAGTTGCTTTCTGAGTGCACTGTTGCCTCTGGTATCTATTTTCATGGTGATGGTTATAATCTCAAACACTATCAGCCAAGAATAAAAATGATTTTCTTACGTGTATAAGTCTGTAACCACTGTCTGTGGGTTCTCATGGAATAGCACCTCAGTGAAGGGGGGTGAGAAGAGCTGAGAAGTCATCTCACCAATGATGAAGTGTCCTGGCTGATAATACTCGTGTTGGACATGCAGGGGATCATTCAAGCTACATAAAGCAGGATGTGATTTGCCTTCAGTTGGAGGGAATACTAGGAGTAGCAACAAAGTAAATAATTCTGACATCTTAAAGAAAAGGATGCTCCTGACTTTCGAATCTGTTTACAACATTCTCATCCTGAATGCCAATGAATACCTGACTTCAAAACAGAACAATTCTCCTGTATAGAACGGGAACTCAGAATGGCATTAAGAAGCTTTATATAAACTTTCTGAGGCTTTTTTATTCCATGCTTGTGGCTTCCACACTGACTTGTGGAAATTGCTATGATGTAGACTGATTCACAGTGCTTTGAGATAAGTATATGGTACACAGTACCTAGGGCGTTGTGTATGCACATATGTAATTTAGGTATGCAGCAGGAGCTTTAAAGAAAACATGTTTATCCCATCATGTCAAGGTTCTTCTTTGCTGCATTGTAGAAAAGGAGTGCCACCTGGATCTAGCAAAATCCTTGGAGTGGGGAAAAAGTGCTTGAGAAAGAGCTAGAAAGGAAGTGACTAAGTTCTACTAAGTTAAAAAGAAAAATGAGAAGCCTTAGCTTCACAGTGGGAACGTACTTTGCATTCAGGGAAAGAATTCAATTTATGGCACCTCTACATGTATCAGATATGAAGTAGTGAGGTCTAGGAGAAGCATCTGCACGACATATTTAACCTGGACACAGTTAAACTGTGTTTTGATTGTTTCTATGACATTTGGTGATATCCACTTATTTGAATAGATTGAAAGGAGAATTAGACCAATTCATGGAGGAGAACTCCATTTGTGGCTACTAGTTCTGCTATATGTTACTTCCAGGATCACAGCAGAACACCTCTGAATGCCATCTGCAGGGAGACAACAAGAGGAGAGGGATCTCGGGCTACTGGTAGATTTCATAGAGTTATATGGTTTCCCACTGCGCAGGAAAAAGTTGCTGGGCTTTATAGATTTTTGGTTTGACCCATCATGGACCTTACTATGTTCTAAACTTAAGACTAAACAGTACTGGGCTTGTGTTGATCAGTGATCTGAGTCATCTGAATGACTCTTCATGTGCCCTTGTTTGAGACACAAATACAGTGGCTAATTGTCAGACATTTTTCACTCATATGATGTGTGAGGCCCAGAAAAAACAAATATTTCAAGCCAGAAGAATTACATTGGCTTTTAATTTATGTTACATATCAGATTCCTCAAGATATCAGAGTTGCCAAAACTTCCCAGAATCCACCCGGTCCTGCTAAGCTATTGCTCTTTTCAAACAACTTCTAGTCATGATCACAGTAATGACTCTGCTCCCTGCTCTGTTTTGTCCTAACCTTGGTTCTGGGATTACAAGAGCCCCAGTAATTGCTGCTCCTTGAATCACATATTCAAGATAGTAACAGGCAAGCTCCTACAAGCTTGCATGTCAAGCTACTTCCTAAAATATTGGAAAATACATCAGTGTAATTTGAGTAAATACACATACATATGAGCAACTCTTATCTATCTCTATAATCTTATTGCTTATTGTTGTTCTTGTTAATTAATGTCAAGTCAACCTCCACTTATGGTGACCCTATGGATAAGAAACCTCTAAGTCACCTTATCATCAACTGCACTGCTCAGGTCTTCTAGATTTAGGGACGTGTCTTCCTTGATCAAGCCTATCTATCTGTAATTCAGTCTTCCTCTTTTTCTATTGCCTTTGACCTTATCAAGCATTATTGTCTTTTCTAGTGAGTCAAGTCTTCTCATGATGTGGTCAAAGTACGACAGCCTCAGTTTAGTTATCTTGGCTTCTAGGAAGAGTTCAGGTGTGATTTGCTGTAGGACCCACTTATTTGTCTTTTCAGCAGTTCAGGGTATTTGAAGGACTCTTCTCCAGTACCACCTTTCAGATGAGTCAATTGGTTTCTTATCAGCTTTCTTCACTGTTCAGCTTTCACAATGGTACATAGAAATTGGAAATTGTGGGGTAATATTGCAAGACTAGGAAAATCTCCATCCATGCACAGTGTCTCACACTGTGCTTTACAATACCTTACCTATGTGTCTGTTACAGTTCATGACAATTTTACAGGTCCTGGGGTTTGGATTTACACATGAAATTTTCATACTAGAATTTCAACGATACCTAGTAACAGGGAAACTGCTACATATGGCACACAACTCATATGAATCCAATGTATTTTTTTTCTTGAAATACCTGTACATTAGAAATATTCATGTGAATTCTAAACTGCTAAAGCAACAGACTCAACATTCTGCATCTTCATTAATCAAATAATTAAGCCTAGTTCAGGAAACCAAGGTATCTTTATTTAAAGAAAGGAGTTTCGTGGAAAAAGCACTTCCAAATGCACTAACTTTGAATTGAGGAAAAAATATATTCAGAAAATCTTCAGCCAAACTTTAAAAATTTGTTCTGTAAACCTAAATGAACTAAAGTTCATTACAATTGCAGTGCCTATTTTTTAGCAGGTATGCTTGTTTTACTTATTTCTCCTTTTCAGTTGGTCCTTACTGTTCAGTTGAGGCCTCAGGACAATTATATAGCATTTAGGGGAAAAGATAAAACACAATATACCAGCACTAGAGGTCAGGATGGAGAAGATCTCCACGGCCACTATGTACTTTCCTTTGGTGCTTAGATAAGTTGGAACAAACGACACCCACACGCTGCAAAAGACTAACATGCTGAAAGTGATAAATTTGGCTTCATTAAAAGTATCAGGGAGCTTCCGTGAAAAAAAGGCTACAATGAAGCTGACAAGAGCCAGTAATCCCATGTAACCAAGAATCAAGTAAAACATGCTGGATGATCCTTCACTGCATTGCACTACCAGTTCTTTTGGCAAAGAGTTCATCTCAAAACTTGGGAAAGGAGGACTGGTACATAACCATATAATGCAAATGATTGTTTGAATAAATGAACAAGAAAGAACAATGGAGGTTGCAAACTTTTTCCCCATCCATTTTCTCAACTTGGATCCTGGCTTAGTGATCATGAAAGCCAGAACGGCTGTGATGGTTTTTGCCAAAACGGATGAAACAGCCACAGAGAAAATGATCCCAAAAGCAGTTTGTCGTAGTTGGCAAGTCATTGAATCAGGATGACCAATGAACAATAAGGAGCAGAGGAAGCAGAGGAAAAG
Source organism: Cyclura pinguis (assembly GCA_030412105.1). Lineage (NCBI taxonomy): Eukaryota > Metazoa > Chordata > Lepidosauria > Squamata > Iguanidae > Cyclura > Cyclura pinguis. The sequence goes on along the minus strand of CM059604.1, from coordinate 132,752,553 downwards.
GGAGATAAGCAGAGAATAAGTTAGGCACCGGTTGTTGGCTTTGACAATGGCGGTGTTCCGATGCTTAATGAAAATTCCAAAAACAAGAACTGTGATTGCAGAAAGTGACAGAGCTAGAATGGCCAAAGTGATTCCCAGTGGTTCGCCATAAGATAGGAAGTTTAGATCTTTTGATAGGCACTCATTTTTCTCCTTGGTTGGATACTGATCATCTGGACATTCAAAGCAGTCATTCATATCTTTTAAAGAAAAAAATGGAAAGAGGAAAACACTATTTCAGTTCCTTAGATACATTATCATATGATCTATTGAAACATAGGGCCTTCATACACCACACTGTTATTGTGCTATTATTCCACTTTCAACATCTTATGGAATCTTGGGGTTTGCAGTTTAGGGAGGGGTTGTTAGAATTCTCAGCCAGAGTGCTTGTTGGCCTCAGTAAATTACAAATCCCAGAATTCCACAAGATATTTCAAGTGGAATAATAGCACTATGACAGTATAATCTGGCAAGGCCTGTAGTTTTCACTACTTTAGATGACCCACACGTCAATATGTTGCTATAGGAATTTATAGTTCTACAACTAGCCTGTTCAAATGTAGGGATGGATGAAAGCATGTACTTTCATCCCATCACTTTCTTGTAATCAGTTTATTAAATAGTTAATTAGACATGTTTAATTAAACATATTTACATTCCCATTTCTACCAAAATATGGTAGTTGGCTTTCCTTCATGTTCAGTTGTAAGAAAACAAAAATTATAATGTGACTGAAAAATCAACATATAGTGTAGATATAACAAAAGTTGACAGTCCACATCGTGTAGTGGTTTGAGTGTTGAACTAGGACACTGGGAGACCAGGGTTTGAATCCCTGCTTGGCCATAGAAAACCGCTGTGTAACCTTGGGCAAGTCACACTCTCTCAGCTTCAGAGGAAGGCAACAGTAAACTTCTCTGAACAAATTCTGCCAAGAAAACCATATGATAGGTGTGTCTTAGGTTCACCATAAGTCAGAAATGACTTGAAGGCACACAACAACAACAACAACAACAACAGTTACACAAACCCAAATTACACAGAATGAAAAATATAACTAATAAAAAACAAATAATAGTAAAATTTAATCACAAAGTTCAATTAAAAGGAATAAGCAGCATGAAAATTTGTACTACTAAGGAGTTAATAGAAAATTAAATAACAAGAAGTTGACAAATACATGGGATTTCCAGATGCTCCCATGTCTGATGCATCTTCTTCAGATTGGCTGTAACTTCTTAATAAATTGCCAAAACACACATCCCCCATAAAGTCAGATAGATAAAACTAATACCATAGGATATAGTCTTATCAGTTAAGTCTTTGTTTAAATCATTTTTTAAAAAACACACAAAAAACAAATTTATTTTCATACACAGTTTCCACTAAAATATCACATGCAGCAAAGATTCTTTTTAAATGCACCAAGGCATCATTGTTCATATTTATTTTCATATGCCCTCTCCCTTCAACACATGTATTCACATAAGCTTTTTAGGAATCAAGTAGTGAACTGTATCACAAAATTCAGAGAACTGTGTGATGTAGAGGACAACTGCATTCCAATTCATAAATTAGTCTATGAAGTGCATATATATGTCATCTCAGAGTTTGGAATGCTATTTGGATCCCTGAGCATGGCTCAGTTATGGATAACTTTAGTGGCTCAATTGTGGATAACTTCAACATGTCACTGTAATTGTTCTTCCCAAAAGTAACTTTTCTTTAAATTCTGCATTGCTTTATTGTGCTTTATAGTGTATGACCTCCTACCTTTCTCATCTGAGATCTTCCCTTCTGGACAAGGGATACAATCGTAGCAACAAAAGGGCATGCCTTCTTTCTTTTTCCTGTTGTATCCTGGAAGGCAGGGATCATTACATAAGGCAATAGGCACTGTCTAAAAGAGATGAAGCAATATATATTTCTTCTCTTATAATCAACAAAAACAGATGCTTTCAATTATTTAAAAATCTGCCCTCATTCTGCGTATACTTTTTTTTATTCTATGTGAGCTTCCATTTTCTATCATTTATCCGTTCCTCTCATTTTAAGTCACCTCTCTTTGCTTTTAGACTTGTGGGATCATAATGCCAAGCATGCATTGTGGTTATCACTAATAATCTAGGATTGTGTTAGTATTTTTGTTTGTTTGGTTATCAGCATCTGGGTGGAACCTAGACTGAATTTTCAAAGTTCAACAGAAAATAACAGTTACTTCAAGATTAATTTTTGGAAGCCACTAAGGGAAAAAAGGTAGCCCAAATTGTAGGACCTGAAACTTTAGGATACTTAAGCCTTGGTGAAATCTGTCATGATACTTTGTAATTAAATTTCAATGTGTGTGTGTGTGTGTGTGTGTGTGGTGTGTTTGTGTGTGAAGAAGTCTTTACTTCTAGTTCACTGGCCTAACAGGAGATATAAGACATGTAGGAGAAGTGTGTGCTTTTAGCCATCATCCTAATGTACAGAAAATAAAATAACCTATTCTGGTCATTTTGATTAGAGGGACTTCAGAGTACACTATGGGATGTTCTCAGCAGTAATGCAGTGGTCTGAGGAATAAAAATTCTCTGTTTTGTTTGAAAGAAAGCAATTAATCCAACTCTTTACCCCATTCCCTCTCCCTGCTATCACAAAGTTGCTTTCAGAACATGTCAAACTTTAGGACCGATGGACAACTCATGAATGGGTTCAGGACAAGCCAGCCTATTGAGAAGCAAATAAGGAACAATTTGCTATCTCTCCAACACACCTTGAATATAAAAATGCTGCTGTATAGAATTATCTCTGTACGTACCTGGTTAAATTGGCTTTGCCATGTAATGATGGTCTCATTAATGGAGAAATGTCTTTCTAATGGTGCCTGAGGGTCCATCCTTCCCACCTTCACTTTTGAGAAGGATTGATTGGGGAAAGTAACCCAGTTGATGATATCAAATGCAGCCATCAAGTCACCATTCTTATCAAACGACACCTTGTCCCCAGCACTGTTATTAAATGAGATGCTTGCTAAAAAAGGATGAAGCTAGAATGAAATAAATTTGGCCAGGTTTTACAAAAGTGGTGGAAGGAGACAGTAATATTTGGCTTGAGGTCCTGCACAAAAAGGTCTAAATATTCTGAAGGCTCCAGATGCCATCTTATTTTAGAAGTTAAGCTGGGTCAGGCCTGGTTAGTACTTGGATGGGAGATTGCCAAGGAACAGTAGGTACTAAAGGCTATATTATAGAAGAAGGAAATGGCAAATTACCTCAGAGTTTTCCTTGAAATATATGAAATATATGGGGTCACCATAAGTTGACAAGCAACATGAAGGAACATGCACACATACCTTCACACTGAGCTAGTGTACTATTGGCCAAAAGTTTTGGTTTATTCCACCACTTCTTATCCCTTGAAGCAAAGTCTATGCAACTGAATAGTCATACTTGAGTGAAGAAATACTTTAGTTCTGAAATTCTAGGACCTCAAGAGAGGTCTTTTTCTAAGCCCCACTATTATCTCAGGCCCATCTAGTGAGGATGCACTTCAGGACCTTCTCAATGCCTGCACCTTTCTTCAAAAAACTGAAGAAAAAGACCATTGGTTAGTGCCGTTGGTGAAAACTCTGGACTCTGGGACAGCACACAAGGTCAACATGAGGCCATTCTCCCTGACTTTCTTCAAACAGCCCCTTGAAACCCATCTGTTATGTGAATTATGAAGCCTTTGACACAAATCTGTAGTCCCCATATGCTATTGTAAAAAACTCTTGGCACTTATAACTAAAATGCTTGCCTGTTTTTCTATTTACCTGTGTTGTTCTTGCTTCATGAAATGTAATTCCCTCGCGGGTGACTTTATTTTGTAACATTCGGTATAAAACTGTATAAATGAAAATATATGTGCCAACATTCTATAGGAGTTGTTACATTACGTGACTTTATGTATACTTAGCTACGTAGCAGAGGCACTAAGAATCCTTTTTGTTGAATTGTGAAGTTGTGTAACAGGACATGGGCAAGATTGCCCAATGCACATCAGGACTGAGTGATGTGGTGTGCACAGTGCACATCAATGCAGAATTCACATTGGTGTGTGATGTGCCGCACATGCTGGATGGACATTGTGCACATATGCCAGCTCTGCTTTGTAGTAACATAACAGCAGCCATATACTGAATATAGACATCACTCAACTGTGCAGTTCTAATTCTTACAAGGTTGTTGGGCCCCAACGGATTCTGACCATGATCATTATCAATGGCATTAATCTGTTTTTTTTTCACTTTCCACATAATAATTACCTGGAAATGTTGCAGCTTAGAAGTTATCAGATGGCCTTCTCCTCCTGTTGTAGAACGCTTGGTTCTTGATGCATCCATGGCATGCAGGGCATGCACAATAGCATAGACAGCATTGTAGATGCTATAGCTTTGACTGGTCATACTCATTTCAAAAAAAATTCCAGGAAGGTTTTCCAGCTTCTCCTCACCAGTGCAGCTTCCCTCAGTCTCCTCAGTCATGTCTTTGTTTGGAAATGAGCAATGAAATGCTTGCTCCCAGAAGACCCTGATGAATCCATCTCTATCTGAGTGGGGCGTCTGGACATGAAGGAAATGTTGGAATCCAGGTACTTGACTGGAGTGGATTGCAAAGGACAAGGCTCCATGGAAGATGTGCATATTCAGGTAGTGGAAAAATGGCTCCATGGAAAAATCCCAGTGAGCTGTCAAAATCCACACCTTGTTTAAAGGAATCATGAATTCTGATGCAATCATATTGAGTCCTGTCTGCAGATCTAACATCATATGAGGATCAGCACTTATGACACATACATTAACTTTTGCTTCAATTAGCAACATTGCTATATTCCTGAAGTGGTCGTAGAAGTTAATAATGCCTAAAATGTTGCTCTGGATTGGCATTCTTTCAGAGAAGGCAATGCATATTCCATTCTGAGAGAACATGTGTTCCAAAGTCTTCACAAACTTTTCTCCTTTGTCATCGCCCATGGCCATGATTCCAACCCACTTCCATTGGAAATGAAGGAGCAACTTGACAATGCCAGTGTACTGATGTGTTTCCCCAGGGACTACACGGTATAAGATGGAACGCTGAGTTACATCATTCCTGGCTGGTGCATATAAACAATACATCAGCTAAGAAGGAAAGAAAAGTTTTACATTTTTTACATATTTACATTTTTACATATATGAAATGTCTGAAAAATATGTGAAAAATTTGAAAAATAATCCAATGTATATTCATAGATGAATATTTGATTAGTTATAACACCAGTTCTGCAATTCACATTTGCAATCAAAATTGTCTGGGAATGCTAGGAACAATGGCTACCCAATAGGGCTATGCCGCTGATTCAGCCGAATCCTAAATGGCAAACTGAATTGGGTTGATTGAGTCAATCCAGGCTGATCTGGATCTCATCCAAAGTTGATTAGTTAATGGTTAGTTAATGCTTACCAAATATGTTTCCTGTCTGACATGAACTTTAATTTTGTTGTTTCATTTTCAGTACACTAGCCAATAGAACACATTGTTTGTCTAGCATCTAATGAAGTACTGACAGAAAGGTATGACCAGATGAAGCTGTTTTATGCCTGACTTGAATCTAGGTCTCCTAGGCCCTTTTAGCATGGCATTTTCCAGGTGAAAGAGGACCTGGAGCGTCACGCGATTGTGAGGAGCGATCTGCGCGACACACTCACAATCGTGCGATGCTCCAGGGTTCAGCAGGCGCCGATAGCTCACCTTTTCATTTTCGGCTAGAAGACGAAATGGTGCACAATCTTGCATTGCTCCAGGCCCCGCGCACACTTACCTGGAATTTGGAGTCTCCAGAGCCACGCCAGTCACGCTTTCTGCCCCAGCACAGCCTGGGAAACTCCCAGGCTGCACTGCAGAAGGAAGAGGCGGGGCTCTTGTGCGAGCTGGCAGCTCATGCGGAGCCAAAGGATCCCAGACACAAGCAGCATCTCGCCAGAGGCTGCTCACACGATCCCTGCACTCCAGCGCCAGAAGAAGATAAGGTGTGGAAAGGGCCTTAGTTTCATTTCTACCATGCCATCCTCACTGCCTTATATTCTGAAACAGTGGCTAAAGAAAATTCCAGGCAAAACATCCACTGTGAATAAAGTGTTACATATGGTTTAGAGCAATGGTTCTTAACCTTTTCTTTACCATGGACCCCTTTTAAATCTCTTCTGTTTCTGCAGACCACCAAGACTAACCTTGAGATTTAAAACCCTAAAGTGCCTCAAAGATTTATTTGAAGTTATTTAAAGTTGCTTATCAAGGGTCTTCAGATTTGAAGAGAAGGGAGAAATAATAAATGTACACAATCCTATTATACTATTTTTATTGGAATGATTCAATACATTTCTTTGCTTCTTTCTTTCTTACTGGAAAAGTTCACAATATTTCTTCAAGATTTTGCAGACTCCTTATGGTCCACCTCTGTTTAGGGGGTAAACATGAAATTTCTTCTGACTAGGCAATGTTTTTGAAGTGACAGCCCAAACACACACACACACGCACACACACACACGCACACACACACTTTAAAAAGTCAGTATGTACATGAAGAAGAGAATGATATAAATGGCATTTCTAGGCATACATATACATTTAGAAAGGCATCTTCAGATCTTTTTCCCCTAAAGAAAATAGAAGTCAATCTCATCTTACCTGTGGTATCTTGTAGAGACTCAAAATAGTGGCTATGTGGAAGGAAGTTTCAAAATCAAGGCCTCCAATGACAGCTACTGGGTTCTTCTGCATGTCACAATTGTAGTTGAGAACAGACCTCTTCTGATTAAAAAGAAGATTCAAGGTGTTCTGATAAGTGATCTGTGCATCAAAGTGGCTGTCATAGACATGAAAGCCCAAAGTGAGGTTGGGTAAGATCTTATGGTTTTTGTTGATCTCTTTCACAGCGTATGCCAAAGAGAGGAGATGCTGATATTTTTTCAGCAATACACTAAAGTAGAAGACACATAATATGTAAGAAACTATGTTCTACCTCATGAACTCCTTTTCACTCTTTACTTTTTTGCAGACAAATGTCTTTCAGAGTCTGTTATACTGTCTTATAATAACCATGCCACAGTCACTAGTGTTCATAATAAGGGACCATCAGGAAATTTGGCTGAAGAGGTGGATACGACAGTGTAAACCATCTCATCTCTGTAACCATCTGATAGCATTTGTAGTGAACCTCACTGCAAAAGATATTTCAATCCTCTTTCTTAGTTTTCACAATTATTTCTAAATTTCCCTTTGCTGCATTGGATGAAAAAACAAATTTTCAGGCCACTTATTTCTAAAACCAGTGCTTGGCCTCTATGTTACATACATTGTGTGCCTTCAAGTCCTTTCTGACTCCTAGTGACCCCAGGGGAGTGTGTCACAGGGTTTCCTTGGCAAGATTTGTTCAGAGGGGGTTTGTCTTTGTCTTCCTCTGAGTCTAAAAGAGTGTGAGTTGCCCAGACTCACCCAATGGCTTTCTATGGCTGAATGGCGATTTGAATCCTGAGACGCTGCTGCACGAGACTGTTATAGTGCTATGATTCCACTTGCAACATCCTATGGAATCCTGGGGTTTGCATTTTCTAGAGGGGCCGGCTGGCCCCTCCCGAAACTGCAAAGCCCAGGATTCCATAGGATGTTGCAAGTGGAATCATAATGCTATAACAGCCTAGTGCAGAAATGGCCCTGGTCTCCATAGTCCAATGCTTAAACCACTACATCATACTGGCTCTATATTGCGTATATGAATAAACAACTAATTTTAGGGTTTGAAACCTCTCTCGGTCATGGAAACCCACTGAGTGATCTTGGGCAAGTCACACTCTCTCAGCCTCAGAGAAAGGCAAAGGCATCCCTCCTCTGAACAAATTTTGGCAAGAAAACCCAACGATCAGTTTACCTTAGAGTCACCATGAGTCAGAAATGACTGGAAGGCACATAACAACATTATAACAGGGCTCTCTTATGTGCCATTTTTATTTTAGAATTACCTGTTTGAGTGAAACCTGGTTATAGATGACCCAGCTTCCCAGCCACAGACATATCTGGCCCCTTCCAACACAAGCATGGAAGTTATAGCCATGTTGACATATTGTGTGCATGATAGATAAGAATGGAAAAATAAAAATAAAGAGTTCAACACTTTAAAGTTATTCATGCTAGTAGTCACCATTTTAGCTTCTGGTATCACTGTAAATAATGCAATGCTGAACAAGGGTTTTATCTACAGTTCTCCCTGGTCAGATTGCAACCATCTAATTTATCATAACATATTGGCTATTTTGATCCTCTGTGGCCACAAAGGTAAGTAGGAGATGTGTAGGCAAAGCGTTTATGCTCCCTGTAAAGAAGGAGATAGAGAAGCAGCCTGATGAGATACTATAGGAGTTGAATTTAATTTCTTGAAGTATTTAATGTGACAGAAATGTTGAAATAATACAACAATACAAACAATACAACAATACAACAATCAAACTGGATGTGTTCATCCTCTTGCGCATAGCCTAAACACTACCACCCTGTCCCAAACTAGAAACGTACGTGGTTTATTCTTTGTATGAATTTACAAATTATAGTTTGCAACATCTCTCTGGAGTCTTTTTTTAACAAAACAGCAATGTATAAGTTATAGAAAACAGTATAACATCTTCTTACAGAGGTGCAACTTCCCAGTAGGGAGTGGGCTGTGCTTTGAAGTCTGCTCCTTCAGAAAAGGAGAAAAGCTGAGAAGTGATCCCACCAATGATAAGGTCTCCTGGTTGATAATATTGGTATTTCATCTTGAGAGAATTGTTCCTTGTACACATCGTCTTGCAATCTGTTTGAGGCAGCAACAGAAATATCAGAAGACGCAAAAACAAGAAATACACTGTCATGCAGAAAGGAAAACCTTCTTTCCTCAGTAGAGATTCTGTTGTTTCTACAGTGATCATTATCATCCAACATGTGCCTGATTAGAAGGTTCTTGTTTCTCTGGCTTTGGAGGCTTCTGATGACATCTAGAATGACAAATACTCTTTAACTTTGGAGGCAAAAATAGCCCCTTCAGCTACGATACATCATCATTGCTGACTAAAACTCACCTCTTCTCCAATGGAGGCCGTTTTATATATGAATATACTTTTTTTTTGTTTAAATCAATGTTGTTGTGGCAATGGGGAGACTGAATAGCTGTTCATAGATAATTACAGGTTAAATAATCACATCCCCCAAAGTATTGCATTTGGAATGACTTTGAAAGCTTTTATTCAAAGCAAATAATCTTTCATTAGCCAAGTTGTGTCTTGTGCAGGAAGGGACCTTCCTTCAGGCATTGCTTAGGAACAGTTCCAAAGTTGCAAAAGCAGCCTAAATCATATTCAGCAGAGATTAAAAAGAAGCATAACCTCTAACATGACTAGCTGAACATTCCAATTCTGTTCATATATAGATGGTGTTCTGGGCCTTGGATGGTCATGGGAAGTAGGAAGTCTAGAACCCCTTGCCCAGCCTATGACCAAGCTTCCCTGGCGGAATCAGGCAGGCCTTTTGTCAGTCCAGCATCTCTGATGCACTGGAAAATGATCTCAAGAGTTTTCAGGTGATCTTCCCAGGAGTCTAAGAAGATTGCAAAGTCATCCAAAAAAACCACAGCAAAGTATCCACAATCTTTCAAAAAAGACTCCATCAGCCTCTGGAAAGTTGCTGGTGTATTGTGTAGACTACTGAACTCAAACAGGTCCATATTGGCAATAAACACCATTTGATGCCTGGATTTTTCTGCCAGGCTGACCTGGCAGTATTCCTTTGTGAGGTCCAAGCTGGATAAATATTTGGCATGCTTCAGTTTCTCCAACAGTTCATGCACCCAGGGCATGGGGTAATGTTCAGGGAGTGTCACTGAGTTTTATTTTCTGTAGTCTATGCAAAAACAAATTTCTGACCCCTTCTTGGACACAGGGATGACTGGTGACACCATGAACTGTGTGAGGATTGAATAACTTCCGTGTCCAACATCTCCTGTGCTTCTTTTGGCTTGGTACTGGTGGAGATTCTCATGAACCCTGAGAGTATTCTGCAGAGTATTCTGCCCTTAGGGTATTCTGCAGATTTGTCACTAGATCAACTTTGGTAGTTTCTGAAGAAGGCAGAGCCCCTTACCACTGTTTTTGCACAAGTGGCTTTTTGCACAAATGGCTCTTTCACATCATGCCTATAGACCAACTCAAAAGCTGAATAACTCAGGCTTGGGTGTGGTATGGACCTATAGGTAAACAAAAGCTGCTGTAGCATCAAGTCCCAGTCATTGGTGTGTTCATTTATGAATTTATGTATAATAGTCCCCAAGGCCACATTACACCACTCCACCAACCCTTTGGTTTGGTTATGGTATGGGCATAGAAGCACATGGAGTGCACTAACAGGGGTTCCATGACCTTGGATCTGAAATTTGTACCTGCATTCATGAAGATTTCTCAGGGGTGGGAAATTAATTAATTTCCCACCCTTGCAAAAATGTCCATCAGAGCCTGGACTATGGCTTTAGATAAGGTTGCATCCAGTAGCATGGCTTCTGGCAAATGAGTGCAAAAGTCTACAAATGTAAGTGGGCATTGTTTCCCCTGGTCATTTTTCAAAGGAAGGGTCCCTGGATGTCTCCCCACTACTCTCTGGAATGGAACATCTATGATGAGATGTGGTTGGAGAGGGCTTTGACCTCATTGCTGGGTTTTCTCTTTTCCTGGTAGACCCCAAAGGATCAGGCATACTCGTTAAAGTTCTTGCCCATCCCCTTCCAGTAGAAAGCCCTGGTCCTTGGTCCAATTCACCCCAGCATGTCCACTGAGATGATTATTAAGAACCTCCAAAGAAGGAGACTCCACCACACTCCGAGGCAACCTATTCTACTGTCAGAGAGCTCTGACCATCAGGAAGTTCTTCCTGAGCTTCAGGTGAAATCTTTTTCCCAGTAGTGTGCAGATGGATTGCAGTAAGTGCTGACATATACTGGCTCTGTAGTGGTTTTCAGGAAGGCATTTAAACATTCCTTGCAGCTGCTTATCCCAGACAGAGAGGCAATAGCTGCTGTGCTGAAGCAATTCTTGACAAACAGCTTCAACAGCAAGTTAATAAAGGAGAAGTCAATGAGGCTGTTCTTGAAGATTTTCAAGATGAGAGAGCAAACAAAAGGGATTCTGTGGCTACTTCTTCAAAAGTTCTCCCTAGCCAATGAATATACCAAAATAATAACAAAGATAATATTTGAATCAACCCTAGAACAAGGAAATGGTCTGAACTGAAAATTTAGTAACAGTACTGGTTGAAATGCCGTATTAATTAAACTCAGCAGCACCTTGCACACAACATTATAAAGAAGAAAAACATTCATGACAGAGAGTACACAAATATAACTTCTAAAAGTTTTCTAGGTGTTTTTACCAAATACTTGCTACTATGCAGTTGACATTCACAAGATATGAAAAGAAGGTATTTTCAGTTCTATACAACCAAAGATTTTTCAAGGGAAAATATTATTTTACAAATTTGTACAAAGATACAGCACAGAAATAAAAACAGTTTCTGAAGCAGCTGCATTGAGGTGAGAGAAAGGTTTCTGGGAGGTAATATTTTCATAAGTTTTGTGAGTCTATCAGTCAGTACTGAGTCTATCAGTGAGATAAGGCTCAAGATACCTGCCATATTGTATCATGATATCTTGATAGCATCAACTAGCAGTGGATAAAAGACAGTGAAAATCACATTGATAATGATTGTCCCAATTATCCAAAGGATAATTATGCAGTCAAAATAGCATAATCAGCTACAGAGAAGGTAGGTAGAACTGCAAGAGATACCAAACATCTTTCATTAAAGATGTTGCCGAACATGACAAAAACAGCAGACCAGATTGCCTGTTATGGAGATTAAAGTCAAATTTTCAGGCAGTTTATAGAATTTAACTCCCAGCTTCCTGTGGCAGAAAAGAAAAAGATAACTTGTTTGGGGGAGTGGTGGTGGTGGTGGGAAGCAGTCTTGCGTATCTCACAGCTTGGAGAAATATGCATAGGAACAAACTAGTTCTAAGGTCCAAGATAGGAAAGGAATCATACCTTGCATAGTATAGAAGTATGAAGTTACAATTAACTACTTATTTGGACTTATTTTGTTCTTCATGATAACAAAGATCTTAGGTATACTAAATCTTAGCACTGGAGACTCAACATTAATAGCAGATTTAAAGTCAAGTCTCAGAAAACAGGCATCACTATTTAGAGTAGAGAACACCATTTGATGATGATGATGATACAAAAAATAAAAAATAGATGTGTCAGTTCTGGATTAAGCTACAAATCCTGCCTTCAGAACTGAAATACTTTGTCCAAATAGCTAAATGGAACTTAAGGCCCAACTATATCTACTGTATGTTTTCAAATGTCTTCAGTCATTAGATTTTTAAAAATTATTTCTTCTTTTCAGCTGTTCCTTACTGTTTAGTTCAGGCCTCAAGACAATTATATAACATTTAGGGAAAAAGATACAAACCAGTATTCCTGCACTGGAGGCAAGAATAGAGAAGATCTCCACAGCCACCATGTATTTCCCTTTTGTGCTTAGATAGGTTGGAACAAATGATACCCACACACTGCAAAACACCACCATGCTGAAAGTGATAAATTTGGTTTCATTAAAAGTATCTGGGAGCTTGCGAGCACAGAAAGCCACAATGAAGCCGACAAGAGCCAGTAGCCCCATGTAACCAAGAATCAAATAGAACAAGAACACTGAGCCTTCATTGCATTCCACTACAATTTCTTCTGGTAGAGAGTTCAGATCCATATCTTGGAATGGTGGATCAGTAGATAGCCACACCATGCAAATACTTGCTTGAATAAAGGAACAGCAGAGAACAGCACATATTGCGAATTTTTTCCCCAACCATTTCTTCATCCTGGATCCTGGCTTAGTGATCATAAAAGCCAGAACAACTGTGATGGTTTTTGCTAAAACAGAAGAAACTGCCACTGAGAAGATGATCCCAAAAGCAGTTTGTCGTAGTTGGCAGGTCATTACATGGGGCTTGCCAAGGAACAAGAAAGAACAGAGGAAACAGAGCAGAAGAGAGATGAGCAGACAGTAGGAAAGGCCTTGATTGTTGGCTTTGACAATCGGAGTGCTCTCATGCTTAATAAAGATTCCAAACACTGAAGCTGTTGTTATAGAAAATGCCAGAGCTAGAACTGCCAGAAAGATGCCCAAGGGATCATGATAAGAAAGGAAGTTCAGCTTTTTTGGTAGGCAACCATTTTTCTCCATGTTGGGATATTGATCTTCTGAGCATTTGAAACAGTCATTCATATCTTTTTTAAAAAGAAAAAAAAGTGGGAGAGCAGTATATGAATTTATTAAATATATCATAGTTCAGACACATATCTCCTTATTAGAGATGAACAACATGTTGGTTTTTTTAATTGAATGAGAACACAAAACACAAAACACAAAAGAACACATACAAAAGGAAGAGCATATATAAAAATCCCCAAAATAATCCATGAAACAAAATAGTACATAATAAACTATTAAAATAAACTACATAACAATACCAATAAAGAACAAAACTACAAATATTGATCTAAACTAACAGCAAATTATACGAAACTAAAAAATTAGTCCCAGCTCCTGCTGCAAACAATGATAGTAATCCTACAGTAGTTACTATTCTGATAAATCACAAATTACAGTTAAATTTAATATTTGTTGCCTGCATTTATTTCTATGATAAGTCATAATAAACTACTAAATTAGTCTACATTTTGTGGTCATAATATTAATTCTAACTTAATTAGTAAGTACATTTTTCTTTCCCCCCTCAAACTTAAGTATTACTTAATTGGTTATTACAAATCAAAATTAATAATGCTATGATACTCTTAAGTTTTGATATGGAGATGGATGAATCAATCTATTTTCAAGAACTATTTTAGGCCCAGGAGAAGTCTTTCTTACAAGAGGAAATTACACTGAAATTAAATGCTGATTCATTTCCTATTTGAAAAAAAGGACTCTTGTGGCCTTAAAACTGTGTGTGTCTGTGTTTGTGTTGGGGAAGAAGATGGTATAATACTTCCTTAAATTGCCTAAAGGGCATTTGGAGGTACTTTTTGGACCTTAGTGGTCCACAAAATTGCTCTAGAAGGCCCCATCTGGCTGAAGAATTGCACTTTCCACACTTAATGCATGAAAAAAACCAACCCTAGAATTATTTAAACACTATTTCTGTTTTTTCCCCAAAGCATACATTGATGTATACATTCTTTCTTAGTGTGTGTGTGTGTGTGTGTGTGTGTATGTATGTGTGTAAAATTATGTATTATAATTTTTATAATATATAAAATAATAAAATATAAAATATATTTCTATATGTATAAAATTTATATATATATAAAATTCTGTGCACATTTTTAAGGCCAATAATTGGACAACAAAATCTGAAGGCATATGCTTTCAGTTAGGACCTTTAGAAGTTATCTGCCATCCTTATTTCACTGTGAACAGAATGTGTATGCACGAAAGTAGCATCTCTCAAAATCAAATATGATTTATTTACATGTTTTTGTATGTTTCTGTTTCTGTGCATTTTCTTTCTTGAAACAAAGACTGCTTTCCAGGAATATGGATTGAAAGCTTTGTGGAATTCTATACATACATATCTGATACTGGGAGGTGACTTCTTCCTCTCTTTCACTAAAATCATGGCCTAAATCTTGTCAGTAGGGTCATGTAAGGTAGACCTATTGAATTGATGGGATTTACATAATGGTTAATTAGGCATTTAACAATTGATTCAATGGATCTACTCTGGTTAATACTGCCAGTAGAATTCAGGCTAATATATAACATCTCTGATGACTATACAGATGAAGGTTCTTAATAAACTTTATAGCAGGATGTTTCCTACCTGTTTTATTTGAAATCTTCCCTACTGAACATTCACGACAATTGTAGCAGCAGAATGGTTCCCCTTCCTTCTTTTCTGTGATGCTACCAGGAAGGCAGGGGGGATTACACAGGGCAATGGGCAAAGTCTACTCATACAAAAAGAGACAGAGCACTGATATAAGTTTATTCTCTTTTGACTGAGTGACAAAAATAACTGAATGTTTTATACTAAGTGCACCCCATTTGCTCCTAGTAAGTTTACATATGTTACCATTGGGCATGAAACTACTCCATCATCCTTATTCTAAGTTACCTTCATTTTTTAGCCAGTCTCGTGATTACAATTACTTCAGTTATCAGTGTGCAATCTTGATTTAATAGTCAAAGTTCAATATGAAACCTTTCTTAACATTCAGGACTCTCATATGTGGAGAAAAGAGCATGAATTTTATAAATAATATCTGACAAGAGGAATGCAACTTGACTCTTTTTTGCACTTGCCATGTCCTTTTTTTTTTAAATTTCAACTTGCTTTCAGGCCTTCATTTCTATTTTCCGACTTAGAGAGGAATAAAATAAACAGTGGAAAACAGGTTCTTTATACTGTCATGGAGATCCAGCATGGTGTAGTGATTTGAGCATTAGACTATGACTCTGCAGACCAGGGTTCAATTCCCCACTCAGCCATGGAAACCCACTAGCTGATCTTGGAAATGTGACACACTCTCAGCCTCAGAAAACCCGTGATAGTTTTGCCTTAGGGTTGTCATAAGTTGGAAATGACCTGGAGGCACACAAAAATACTATCACAATCAGCATGAGTTATATTTCTCAGAGAGGAGAATTGAAACCATACAAGACAACATTCTTAATATTAAATGAGAGCAATGAAAGTGAACCATTCTGAAATTAAATGCAATGAAAACAAAGACAATTCAATGTTCTTCTCTTTTCTGCCAGTTTTCCATTGCCAGTATCCCTTCTCCATCTTGGAAAGTGGGTGTTAGGAAATATGCAAAGGAAAACAAAACTAACTGTTGATGGGGAGTTTATAAATGGGTCCATACAGATCTCAGATTGAACTCAGCGATCTAATTTCATTGCATTACACTGAATCCCACACACTTGTCCTTCACAACCTTGTTTTACAGCACACTGCAGATTTTTTTTTAAACCTTGCATTTTGCGTTATATGCATTTTGGCATGGCTTGTACTAATGTACACACATTTTTTCCTCCTTTAAAAAAATATGCATGCTATTTAACAAATTCCCCCTTTTTTTGAGTTGTATGCATTCACTACCGTGATCCTTGTAGTTTCCCATTGGTAGTGATTGCTCAGCCTCAATATTGCATGGTATGAAAGTAGCTGTGGGGAGAGGATACCTTTGTTGGCTCTGCAGGGAGTGAGGTCAGTAAGGATGGAGGAGAATCAGGTCATGTTTAAATATGTGAAGGGATGTCCTATGGAGGATGAAGCGAGCCTGTTTTCTGCTGCTCCAGAGACTAGGATGCAGAGCAATGGCTTCAACCTTCAGGAAAATAAATTCTGTCTAAACTTTAGGACTGTGAGAGCATAGTGGAATACGCTGTCTCAGAGTGTGGTGGAGTCTTCTTGTCTGGAGGTTTTTAAACAGAGGTTGGATGGCCACATGTTGGGAATACTTTGATGTATTTCTGCGTAGAAGGGGATTAGACTTGATGGTCCTTGTGGTCTCTTCCAGTTCTATGATTCTAAGAAAGGGTGGTGCATTTAGATAGGCAATCACTTGGCAGGTGTGGGGGAAAGGAAGAAAAAATGGGCAAGTGCCCCTTGGTACTGTTTGGGAGAAGATGGGGGGCTGAACTTGTCCTTTCTGGTTGTGGGACTCAGGGGGTGTAGGAACGAGATTTACCTTAGGGTTGACCTGGGACATGACCTCATTTTAAGTCACCTTAATTGGGGACAGGCTTCTCCTTGAGAACCTTGTGTGTGTTAATGTTAGCCAGGCAGCAATCTGTTACATGTAGATCACTCCCAGGCCTGGGGTGCTTTGCCCAGGGTGGCTGAAGAGAATGACTAGGATAGATACCTTACTTCAGTTACACCCACACTACATTGCTCCCCCTTGTAGCTCAACGGTAGATTAAACAGTTAATAAAGTGGCCCTGTTTCTTCCAACTCTGTTGCTTGGTCTCATTATTTCCAAGTAGGGCAGAAAACTGGAAGATGTTTAGCAACCTTTTAGAAGATAGACCTTCATGTCACTCTATCTTCAACCACCCTCCTAAGGCCTTGCAGATTCAGGGGTGTTTCTTCCTTGATTCAGTCTGTCCATCTGTAGTTGGTCTTTCTCTTTTGCTACTGCGTTCCACCTTAGCAAGCAAGCAAGTTGTTGTTGTCGTTGTTGTTGTTGTGTGCTCTAAGGCAGCATTATCATGAGGTTTTCTGGGGCTGAGAGTGTGTGATGCACCCAAAGTCACCCAGTAGCTTTCCATGGCCAAGTGGTGAACTGAACCCCGGTCTCCTGGGTCATAGTCCAGCTCTCAAATCACTAAATCACATTGGCTCTCTACCAATAGTCCAGGCTAATTTCAAAGACCACCCTTAATCAAACAGAGAAAGTTTAGTATGTATTTACTAAACATGCTGAATATAAAAATGCTGCTGAGCAGAATAAACTTCAGTGTTTGAGTGAAGCCAATCTAGCTTTGTGCAGTAGAAATCCCTGTCTCATTTTACCTCGTTAAAGTGGCCATGCCATGTAATTATGTCCTCATTAATCGATAACTGTCTGGTTGAAGGTGATTGAGGATCCACTCTTCCGACTTTCACTTTTTTGATGGATTGGTTGGGGAAAGTAATCCAGTTGATGATATCAAATCCAGCTATCAATTCACCCTTCTCATCAAAAGACACCTTATCCTCAACACTGTTGTTGAATGATATTCTGTCCAGGAAAGAGTAAAGCTAGAATGCAAGAGGTTTGAATTAGGTATACAAAAGTGGTGGAAAGAGAAAATAATATTTGCCTCTGACTCTTCACACCATGATAGGTCTATACTATTCTTTTAAAATTTTGGATATTACCACAATCCTCCTTCCCTGAAGGGAAAATCATAATACTAGTGTGACAATGTCAACAGTGGACAATGTTGCCTCAGTTAGAGACCAGCAGCAGAGCTTGGAGTGTGTGGAGGGAGGGTGGGAGGTGGCGGGGGTAGAGCACATGAGGACATGGTCGCAGTGCATGGGGGTATGGCTGTGGCATGTGGGGGTGTGGCCACGCCACGTGGGGGTGTCGCTACGAGCTGACATGCCCCCAAAACATTGCTGCTCAGGGCAAAGCGCCCCACCACCCCCTTTTTCCTACACGACTGTTAGGGACCTTTCTGGGCATAGTTCATCAGATCCTTTTAGAGGGGGAACTCTGGGAGGACAAGAGGTGTGAAGATATAGAAGAAATAATTGCTTTGGTTCAAATGACTGGTTGTTTCTTTTTGTAAGGAGGGCAGACATTTCTTATCCTGAAGCTTTTGGATTATGACATGAGTGAAAAGGCAGATGTAAGTCAGCTATTCTAAGAAGGTTTTATTCATGCTACAAGACAATAGAACATCAACAAGAAGCTGTAAAACTAGGTATTTTCAACCTGTGTAAGGCCAAAGTATACTCTACCAAGACTCTAAAATCACAGTCTTTCATTTTTGCTCCAAGGTAAAGAGAAACTGTTTCTGAACAAATGTAACTTACCTTTTATGCATCACCAGATTTCCCAACAAGTAATGCAGAAGTGAGTTCCAGTTAAAACAGAAGAGGGATCTCTGTACAGTAACAGCTCTTTGCATGGAAACATTCCTTATCAATAACATTCACCTGTTTTTATTTAAAAACTGTTTTCTATGTGTGACATTACCTGAAAATGTTGTAAGGTAGAAGTTTCTAGATATCTTCTTCTTCTCATTGCAGCATGTTTAGTTCTTGATGAATACATGGCATGCAAAGCATGCACCACAGCATAGACAGAGTTGTAGATGCTATAGCTTTGACTGGTCATGCTCATTTCAAATAAAGGCCCAGGAATGCTCTCCATTTTCTCCTCACCAGTACATCTTGCCTCAATCTCCTCTTCCATACCAGGATCAGGAAACATGCAGCCAAATGCTTGCTCCCAGAAATCCTTGATGAAGCCATCTTCATTGGAATTGGGATTCTGAGCATGAAGGAAATTTTTGAAGGCAGGCACCTCAGAGGAGTAAGCTGCAAGAGATAAGGTGCCATGGAAGACCCCTATACCCTCCATTTGGAAAAGGGTGATCAGAGAAAAATCCCAGTCTGCTGTCATAACCCACACTTTGTTCAAAGGCTTCTTGACATCCCTGAGAACTAGATTGAGCACCATCTGCAAATCTAACATCATATGAGCATCAGCACTCATAACACATACTTTAACATCTGGTTTGATCAACCATTTAGTCATATTCAGAAAGGTGTCATAAAAGTTAATAACATCAAGATGGCTACTCTGGAGTAACATTTTTTCAATGAAAGCAGTACAAATACCATTCTGGGAAAGCATATCTGTCAAAGTCTGCAGGAACTTTTCTCCTTCATCATCACCCATGGCCATGATCCCAACCCATTTCCACTGAAAATAAAGAAGAAGCTTGACAATTCCAGTGTATTGATTTTCTTCACCAGGGACCATGCGGTAGAAGGAGGTGCGCTGAATTACATCACTTTCTGTTGGAGCATACAAACAGCACATAATCTAAAGAGAAATCATGCAGTGGACAAATATATGTTGATGGTCAAAAGCTTGCTTTATTTGGATAATAGTTCTACTGCAATTTGAATATAAATATTCATGATCAATGTCATTAATCTATTAAAAACACACTATATTCTAATCCAAATATTTTTAAGGGTACTACTGAGGTCCTATTTCAGGTCTCACAACTATTATGAAGAAGGGCTATCAAGCTTTAGATTAGACCAGAATGAATTTTTATTTTCATTCATGAACTACCTGTTTCTTGTTTGAAGAAAAGACAGAGATTTTTCTTAGCTTAGACTTCTGGATGCAATCTCTCATAGTGTATTATTTTATATATTTATTCAATTTATATCCATCTTTGCTCTGGGCACATGATTCAAAACATTTTACACTACAAATTAAAATGAAGTACAGTTAAAAAGCTCATGAGAAATTTGTTTAAAAGTCATTCAATGAGCAATTCAAAAATGCTAAATCAGATTTGGAAGACAATTAAAACATAGCAAAGAAAAGTACAGTACACTCCCTTAAAGGACTTTTCTACCACAAGCAATTAACAGCCAAAGATCTCTAACTAAAGAGGTATTCACCCATATGTTTGAACATTTTACTGATGAAAACTGGGACAGACATGGTCAAGCAACATCAGAATGTGGTCGAGATGGCAAATAATATTAACATCGAAACATACAAGCTAGGAGAGCCTGCAACAGAAGCTGCTTTTGCCTGATCCTCCTGGGAAGGGATAGATGCTTCTCTGTCATCTCCTTTCCTCTGGATGAGATAACTGAATGCAAAGTCTTTTTGCACTTTGAATCAGTTTGCAACAGTTGATGTAAGCAGAAGGGAAAAGGGGAAAGTGGGACATTTTAAAAAGCAGCCAAAAAAGTGTGGTGGCAGAGGATTAACTTGTATTGTCCCTGCTACTTTGGGACAGTTTGAGGGTATGTTTTCCTCCCAACAGCAGAAAGAGAACAGAAAGAGAACAAGTAGGGCGAAACTGAGCTTCCTCTGGCAATGAATTCCAAAGTTTGGGAGCAGCAACCTAGAAGGCTGTCTCCTATGTCCTCACCAAAATTGCCTGTGACAGTAGTGGGACATAGAGAAAACCTTTCTCTGAAGATCTTGTAAATCAGACAAGATTAATCAGGAAGATATGTTTTTTGGGTACCCTGACCCAACTGTACACGTCTATATATGTCATAATGAAAACTCAAAATTCTTCCCAGAAATGTTCTGGAAATTGCTGCTTCCACAAAATTACATGTTCCTTGCAAGCAATCCCAATCCACTGAAGTTTTTGCAGAGCTTCCAAAGGTAGTCTTGTGTAGACTGCAGGATGGAATCAAGGGATCCTTCCACATTCAGGAATAGTTCTTTCTATATATGAATATCAAATCAATCTTTGTCAACCTTCAGCTCAGCCTTCAGACCAGCTCCTTGAAACAGATACCAGTAAGTCTTTCTTTCTCACACAGTTGGTCAAACTGCTCATGCAGCTGTGTATGTATTGCATAGCTGAAAAGAGTTGAAACACCTCTCGTTTCAGCTTCTTGCCCATCAGAGCAATAGAAAATGTTCCCCACAGCACTTTTAATTATTAAATTTAACTATTAAATTATTAAAATTAATTATTTTCTCCTGGCCTCTTGGGCATTGTCCCTTCATTTCAGAGACCTGATACCCTATTTCTTTAATATGATTTAAATTAATTTTTCATACATATTGCATTTGAATCACATCTAGTTTCAGAGGACAGAGAACACCACCTCAAACACCAAGTCTTTTTCTCTGTCTCCTTTTTAACCTTTCAAAACTCTAGTGACATGGAGCAGCTTGAGACATAGGACAAGATGAAGTGGAGCCAGTATGTTTAACGTTTGATTTGGACAAGATTCTCCGTATTTTACTTCCTGTACATTGAGCAACAAGATACCTGTTTCATGTGTGTGCAGTGAAGTAGAAGAGGTTGGATGGCCATCTGTTGGGAGTGCTTTGAGGGTGTTCCTGCATGGCAGGGGGTTGGACTGGATGGCCCGTGTGGTCTCTTCCAACTCTACATTTCTATGATTCTATGATTCTAGGTTGAGAATTTAGATCTAACTGAAGCTTAGCTAATACTCCTCATGTCTGAGCTGAACCTGGGTCTCTTGGCTTCACTTCCACTTCTCTCTTGTGTTCGTGGTTAAAGAGATATACGTACATAAATACATCAGAAGGTATTTGTTATGTTCTTATTATGATATGAATGTGAAACCATGAATAGAATATGTTGGGGGGTACTGATATTGAGGCCCTTTTCACATGTGGGGGGGGGACGGGCGAAAACGCCCAAAAACGGAGCTTACCTGAAACCAGGTAAGTCCATTTGCCACGTGGAGCAGAGCGAGCTCGCTGCTCTGCAGTCCTCCGGCATCCCAAATGGCGGCTTCCGGTTGGTGGAGGCTCTCCACCAACCGGAGAAGCTCGCCAGCTGGAAGCCCGCCCCTGGCAGATCTGCAGGCACACACTTGCGTACACCTGCAAATCCACTTTGGAGCCAGGCAACGGAGCGGGGCGGGGCTGCGCGCTCCGTGCTTTTTAAAAACCTTGAAAAAGAGGTTCTTAAAAAACACGCAGCACGGCTAGTTCTGGCCGCTCCTGAATGGATTCTGGTGTGGAACTACAAAAAGTAGTCCACGCCAGTCCACTCTAGGGTATAGAAGACCTCCATGAGAGGTCGCTCTGCACCATTTCAGAAGCCCAGTATGGAAATGGCCTGAATATATATATATATATATATGTGTGTGTGTGTGTGTGTGTGTGTGTGTGTGTGTGTGTGTTAAAAATGAACCCTATTTCACATATATATATCTAAAGATCTCCATAGCATATGCAAATGCTAAGAGGGTTAAAAAGGCACCTACAGACCACTCTCCCAAGCAAACAAGAAATATGTCTCCTCTTACCTGTGGAATCTTGTAGACACCCAAAATAGTGGCTATGTGAAGGGAGGTTTCAGAATCAAGGCCCCCAATGACAGCAGATGGGCTCTTCTGCATGCCACAGTGGTAGTTCAGAAGCACTCTTTTTTGATTAAAGACAAGGCTCAGGGTGTTCTGATAAGTGATCTGTGCATCATAGTGACTGTCATAGACATGAAACCCCAAGGTGATGTTGGGTAAAATTTCTGGATTTTCATTGATTTCTTTCACAGCAAATACCAAAGAGAGGACGTGCTGATATTTTTTCAGGATTGCACTAAAGTTGAAGACACAAGATGTGAGAAATGATGTTCTTGACACAGGATCCTTTTCACTCTTTATGGCTCAGGCAGGTGTGTCTGCTTCAAAGTGCCTCATACTGTTTATCATTTCAATTATCATGCTGTAATAACTCCTATTTGTGGTTGTGGTACACCAGAGAATGTGACTGAAAACCCATTTTCTGGCAACCCTTTTCCAAAAGCTAAGGTGCAGGATTTAGATGATAGATGTAAAGTAATACATCATGTTTGAAGCTATGATTGGCCCAGTTGAGTGCCATGCCCCTTTAGATTTGTCTTTATGGCCCTGATCTTGATAGCCCAGGTTTCTAGACTCTGTAGTTTTCACCTTATCTTCCTGTCTTCATTTAATCACTGTGGTAAATAATCATGGAACAATAACACTTCCAAAAAGCAGCCTTGTCAGTCATCATCATATCCTCTTGTGCCATCACACAATATTATGCTGACATAGAATTTGGTGGTAGTTCTTCCCAACCCAATCCAAACAATCTAATTCACTGCATCCTCCTACCTCGTATGATTCTACATGGCAGCGAAGACAAACAGGATATGTATATGCAAGTTAGAGAGCCAGTGCGTTGTAGTGGTTTCAGTTTTAGACTAGGAGACCAGGGTTCAAATCCCCACTTGGCCATGAAAATCCACTGGGTGACCTTGAGCAAGTTATATTCTCTCAGCATTACAGGAAAGCAATCATAACTCCCCTCTGAACAAATTTTGCCAAGAAAACCCCTTGCTAAGCTTGCCTCGGGGTAATCCTAAGTCAGAAATGATTCAAAGGCAGACACCAACAACAATTGATGCAAATTGTAAGAATATACTGGGGAGAGCTGAGGGTAGAATAGGAAAGTGGTATTTGACCTATAGAGCATTTGGCACGGTAGAATCTGTTGAAATAGACCTCAGAAGGACACTTCATGTTCATTCTACCCCCAAAGACTTATCACCATCTTCCCACTCTCTTAAAATTAGAAACAGAAGTGGTACATTTGTGGGACAAGCAGTTGCTTGTAGTATCTATCTGGAATTATCCTAAAACAGCCAAGTATATATTATCAGGAACAATAGAATATTCACTTACAGAGGAGCAACCTCATAATTTGGAACAGGGTGTTCTGTGAACTCTTCTCCATCAGCAAAGGAGAAGAGTTGAGAAGTCATCCCACCGATGATAAGGTCCCCTGGCTGATAATATTGATATCGGACCTGCGTGGGATTTTTCATGGTACACATAGCAGGATTAATCTTGCAGTCTGTTTGAGGCAGCAGCAATAATAGCAGGAGTCTCAGGAATAAGAAGTACCCTGTCATACAGAAGTGGAAACTTTCCTTCCTAGATACAGAATCTGCTGTTTCTACCTTGATCATTATCATCCATCATCAGCACGGTTAGAACATCCTGGACTTCATAGCTCTGGATAATTCTACTGGCCTCTATGAGTAAAAATTAAAATAGACCCCTTAAGAATGATACAATTGTAATTTATCAACCTTACCTTAAGGCTCTATTTTATATTTCTGTGTTTTTTCAAAAAATCACCAAGTGCTATGACTGAGGAGGCTGAATAATTGTTTTCTCAGATAATTATAGATTATGTGATCACATTCCCTATAGTATTGGTTCTGTTAAAGGATCAGGTGTTGAAGGTTTCCTTTTTTTTTTTAAGTTGTGCTGATTTGTGTACTTATTTTTAACTTTTTAAAAGTGAGCAAACTTTTTAATGCTTAATGACCAAAGTTCTCTGCGTTTGTACAAGAAAATTGTGAACTTAAAATGCAAAATGTCAACAGCAGTATAATCATAAGGTCGTCCCAATATAGAACCAGGAACCAGAGGTAAAGGCAATGTAAAACTTCATAAGAGTGTCAAACAAAGAACCTTATGACTAGGTTGCCTGAAAGACTACCTTTCTGTATATGTACAAATCTGGAGCTGTACGGTGATGTCAAGGAGGACCCACTTTTGTTGATCTCCAATGGAGGAGACAACAGTGTTGATGACATCAGGTGCAATGTGCCATGACACCAGGCATTTGGGGGTGGAGCTAGGGGGTTTAATAGCTCTGCCCACTGCTCTTCATGGTGGAGTAGATGGTAGTGGATGGAGCAGAGCATCAGGGAAAAGACAGTAGTGGTGGTGGTCTTTAGAGGGAGCAGCCAGGGACAACGTTGGGTTGGTGGCTTGTTATTGGACTGCACAACTGAACGGCTTTAAGATGGATGGTACTTGGGGTGACTGGGTTTGTTAAAGGTGGCTAGTGCTTGGGAGTGTTTCAGAAAGTTAGGGGCTGTTATTGTTGCATTGCTGTTAGCCACGGCTATGGCATCATTTTGCCCCACCCCAACTGTGTAGCCCCATTATTAGCTATCGGTAGGCTTCTGAGGCTCATCTAGGACTCATCACTGCCAGGGAGCTTTAGTTCCTGCTGTGGCATTTCAGACAGGTGGATAGGCTCTACTAAGCCTCCCTCTTGTTTTCATCAGGCCAGTTGCCCTGTGAAGGCCCTTTAAGGCCTAGTACAACCCAAAACAAGCCTCTTCGTAACTCACAGGCACTTTGGGAGGCTTTGTCGGCCAAACTAGGGCACAGAAACTGTAGGCCCTTTGGAAGCTCAGTAGGCCCCACTAGACCATGGTGACTCATCAGGCCCTTTAGTCCTGCTAGGCTGCAGCAACTAGGTAGGGCTGTAGGAGGCTTGGTAGCCCCCACTAAGCTTTTGTGCAGGCCAGCAGGCCATTTCATAATTCAGTAGGCCTACTGGAGCCTATCCAATTATCAGTAGGCCCCTTCTGCAGGCCTTGTAGTTTTCACAGACCAAGTAGCTCCAGAGTGCTGATAAGGAAGCGGTGCCCACCTGCAACCGGTTGCTCCAGACAGGGTCAAAAAAAGCCTCGTAGACTCAAAGCAATAATGATCAGTGCAGAGCACATAAGATAAGCATTAGGGCCTCTGGCAGTAAGTCTAAAAGCAAAAAACATTCAGGCACAAAAAATAGCAGAACAGAAGACATACAGCATGGCCAGAGGCAGTACAAAAATAGCCTTCAGCAGCGTGACCACAGGCAAATGACCTAAGGCAAATTGCATTGTCCCAGCTAAGCTTTTTAAAGGGCTTAACCACACCCCATCCGTATGGGGTGACCCAGTTGCACTCAGAGCACACAACCTCCTCATGTTGGGTGCTCTCTGATGAGGTAAGACCTTTTGAGGCAGGCTAGCCAAAACATTCCCCTGTAGCTGTGCTACATCTCTCTGTCTGTCTGCTTATCTGTCTGTCCACTTAGAAAAACCTATCCTGGCCACACTGCACTCACACTTGGAATGCCCTGACAACTTTGGTTCATTTAAATGCTTTGGCAAAGCAGAGACAAAGTGATGATGACAGTGTTTTGCCTGAAGAAATGGAGAATGATCCTGTGGTCAGTGTCCAGGGTGTCAGGGAGTCTGCAATTGGTGGAGACTTTACTAAGTCCTTGTGGGTGTGGTTCCTTGGGTCCACTTTTCAGTAGATGGTTAGATGGGGATATTGGGTTGCCCTTGGGGCTCAAGTGGTTGATCCAGTGGAAGGCTGAGAAGGTAGTTATGGGGTGATGTGAGGCCTCAGTTGATCCTGTGCTTGGTTGTTCCCCCCTCTTTCACCTTTCCAAGTTCAACCAGTTTAAATAGGTTTTAGGTTAAATAAAGTGGCCCTTTTCAGCTCAACTCTCTGTGTCTGGTCTTGTTATTTCATGATTTGTCAGCAGCTTTTTTTCTCATATCTTATGATCTTCAGAGCTTAGAAGTAACTTTCCCTGCTGAGGGAAGTGAGTCAGATAACCTCTATGGAGAGGGCCCTTTCAGTATGGGAACATGACTATAGAACAACCTGCCCAAGAAGATTCTCTTCACCCTTTCATTCTTGGGGTCTTCTTAGAGCCAGATGAAGGCATTTGGATTTACTCACATCTTTAAAATCATCATTGTAGTCTAAGGGCCTTTCCTCATAGTGCTATTATTCTACAGTCAACAACCTGTGGAATTCAGAGGTTTGTAGTTTACTGAGGCCAAAGAGCTCTCTGGTTGAGAATTCTAAATGCCCCTTCCTAAAGTGCAAACCTCTTGATTCCATAGGATGTTGAAAGTGGAATAACAGGTAGACTCTGCTTGAAAGCTATAGTTTCTGTGGTCATTCTTAGGTTGTTTTTGCTTTTATGTTTAGTTGTATTTAAACTGTTTTTCTTATTTTATGCCACCCTGAAAACACAATGTTTTAAAGAAAGGCAAAGCTCTGAAATCACACAGCTCCCTATCTCTCATGCTTAGGCAAAGTCACTTGGAGGAAGATCTCAGATGATTGCTTTAATATGGGTAAACATGTAAGTGAAGTACCTTCAGGTTATCTACTCCTTACCATTTAGAGCTTTACAGCTTTAAATGTTCAAGCCAGCAGTATAGGTGTGGAATTGGGCTGCTTGCCTGTGCAACCTATAAAGGATTATATTGCCCGGCCTAGTGCTCTGTTTATACAAACAGAAGTTTCCAGATCATCCTTAAAGACCTATGCAGCATTAACACATTCCAATAGTCTGAACAGGGTTTAAGTAACTGAATAACTGTTGCAAGGCTATCTTGACCCTGTTATGATCATAGGTGGTGCATTAACCTAACTCGATAAAAGGCATGCAAAACCACCAGGGCCACCAGAACTTCTGATGACTGGGATGGATCCAACCTATTTCTGTTTCTAGCAAGTGCTGGATTCATACGCTGGTGGCTTAACAAATGCTACCATTTTGGTTTCAGGCTTGGAGTTCCAGACCAAGGAAGCAGCCCATTGGGTTCTTTTTCCCTGTGACTGTCAATTGGGTTGGAAACTCTGGTAATCCCCTCAGCTGAGGCTGATTCATGAAATGAATCTTTGTGGTGGCAAAAGATCTCTCCGGATGTTAAGCTGGGATGTAGGAAGCATTAAGCGTCCCAGAAGATTGTTTTTTGGGGAGCTCTGCTTCAGCCTGATCACCTTGTCTCATACAGGGAGGGAGAGGAAAGGGCAAGATAGCATAAATACCCAGAATCTGGTTCAGGGTAAATCCACATTGTGACTTTTTGCTGTACTTCCTGATTGTCACTCCTAGTACAGGACATTTCAACCATTGTATTATGGTGGCATACCTTGTAATCAACAGAGGCTTGACCATTTTCCCTCTCCTGGCACCCCTTGGGGTTTCAAGGAAATCTAACTTTTTCAGCCACATATTTCACTAAAATTTTTAAAATGATTTTTATTGAATAATAAAAAATACAAAAAAACCCCCACCATACACTCACACATAACATCAAACAAAAGCTACAAAAAATGCAATAAACTACACACAAGGAAATGACAAACGATTAAACTAAGCACACCTCCCGAAAAGTGGTTTCCTCCCTGCTGCCGGTAGCAAATCATAATCTAACAGTAACCCCTAATCATTAAACCACAAAGTAATACCAAGATTAAACTGCTGCTTACTGTTTATTTTCTTTTCTTCTTTCCTCTTGTTTTAATTTATTATTAAATAAAACTAAAACACTGACATAACAAAATAACACAAAACCAAAACAACATAAAACAAAACACCACAAAATAGAAAACAACACATAATACTATCAACAGCTAAGAATGATTACATATAGATAAAAATTAATCCCCGCACTTATTGCAAGCAGATT
Source organism: Cyclura pinguis (assembly GCA_030412105.1). NCBI lineage: Eukaryota > Metazoa > Chordata > Lepidosauria > Squamata > Iguanidae > Cyclura > Cyclura pinguis. Next base: position 132,723,850 of record CM059604.1, on the reverse strand, counting down.
CTACCTTAATAGTTGTACTTAACATTCTTTTTAAAGGTTACATATTCATCTAAGTCATCTAATGTTACTCTTCTAATTTATCCTTAACACTTAAATGATAACATATAGTAGCAACAAATCTTAATTCTGTACCAAGATGCTATAGTTAATTCATTTTATCATTAAATCTAATGTTACAGCTTGTCAAAAGCTTTGAAGTATTAATCATTTTAAAACACAGAATGTCATAATGACATAATAGTTTTTTTAAAAAAGTAACAATCAGAAATGTTTCAAAGTATTACTCATGCTATATAAAACAGAAAATATAACTATTATTATTTGTTGTATTAAAAACTTATTATCATCACTTCACCTTCTTAACTGAATTGATTTTGTGAATTTCAGTAAAGTATTTTTAAATTCATTATGATTACAGATACATTCTTTACATTCGTTTCCTTTTTACTAGTTGTTCCTTAGTGTTCAATTCGGGCCTGAGGAGAATTATATAACATTTAGGGGTGAAGATACAACCCAACAATCCAGCACCAGAAGCCAAGATGGAGAAAATTTCCACAGCTACCATATATTTCCCTTTAGTGCTCAGGTAAGTTGGAACAAAGGACACCCACACACTGCAAAACACAAACATGCTGAAAGTAATAAACTTGGCTTCATTAAAAGTGTCTGGTAGCTTCCGAGCAAAGAAACCCACACTAAAACTAAGAAGAGCCAGAAATCCTAGGTACACCAAAATAGAATACAAATCATTGGCTGATCCTTTATTGCATCCCACTATGATTTCTGCAGGCAGAGAATGCACATCCAGGTTTGGGAATGAAGGATCAGTACACAGCCATGCTGTACAAATGCATGCCTGAATAAATGAGCAGCAAAGAACAATAGAGTTTGCAAGGTTTTTCCCTACCCATTTCTTCATCTTAGATCCTGGCTTAGTGATTGTGAAAGCCAGAACCACTGTGATGGTTTTCGCCAAGACAGAAGAAACAGACACTGAGAAGGTGATACCAAAAGCAGTTTGTTGCAGAAGACAAATCAGTACATGTGGCTGTCCGATGAAGAGCAAAGCACAAAGGAAGCAGAGGAGGAGGGAAGTGAGCAGAGAGTAGGTGAGGCTCCTGTTGTTAGCTTTGACAATGGAGGTGTTCCGGTATTTAATGAAGATTCCAAGCACGAGTGCTGTGATCATAGACAGAGAGAGTGCTAAAATAGCCAACGTGAGACCCAACGGTTCATCGTAAGACAGGAAATTCAGATGTTTGGGAAGGCATTCATTTCTCTCCATGTTTGGATATTGACCTTCTGGGCAGCTGATGCAGTCATTCTGATCTTAAATAATATAATAATAATCAGGGTCCAACTATCTGTTACATTACCTACGTGTTATGCAATGCTTATGTCTTTTTTTTTTGTAGTTCACTCAAGTTCATGAATATGAGCCACAAAAGTAAGGATTCACATTTCCAATAGTAGATATTTTAAAAATAACTATCACTAACAACTGTTCAGAAGAAGATTATGTCAAGGATTTATGCTGAGTCAGGCATGATTCCTCTAAGTGGATGGCAGAGAAAGAGGCGATGTGGCCAGATGAGCAGGTGCAAGGTTATCAGGTTTGTTATGACTATAACCTGTGTACTGGGAAAGGCCACAGACCAGAACACTGATTGGGTCACCCCACATGGTCAGAGTGACAGTGAGACTCAAAAAGGCGGGAATTTGCCTTCACAAGTCACCAGTTAGGTTTTCCTATTTGGTCATGTCATGCTGCTGACAATTTATGCTTTGTAAGGGGAGATGCTGCCCATTTGTCTCCTGATGTTTTTCTTACTTAATTGCTTTCTGGAATGTTTGTCGAAAACCTTATCTTAGTGTGCAGCAATAAATCTGCCTCTAAGTTTAACGTAATGAGACTCCAGAACTTTTTGGCTGCTTCACTGACTACCTCTGCCGTGGTGAAGCCTTGCTTCACTGTTTGAACTCTGCTTATGCTCAAAGGAGCCAGTTCCTGCTAACCCTGTCAGATTATGAAGAGAGTCACATCTGGGGAATGAAAGGATTAAGCCTCTCCTACCATGCTAAGTCTTCAGTCCAGATCAGAGCTCCACCATCCTTGCTGTTGAGCAAGCAGAAAACATGCTCTGTCTTTAAGCTAATGTGTACTGTGACTTGTTAGCATGCCATATACTTTCTTATATAGTGAAGACTGTATAAGTGAGCAAGATAGAAGATCCTGCATAAATTGCTTAACTGTAAAATCAAATTGCCATGTGTCCAAATTTTATTTCTATATGAGTGTGAATTCTCTTGAATGATACACTTGTATGGCTCTGATTTAGGAACGGAAAGGGAGTTATGATTTCACAGTGCTTTCACATTAACTTTCCTTTTAAAATTGTTCTATAGAAATCTTTCACTAAGCCATTCTTTTGTTCTTTCTCTCATTCTGGAGTTACAATGAAGTTATAATATTATATCAGCCCTTCTAGTGTCAAATACACTAGACATAATGAGTGATACCTAGACTGGACCAAAAATGGGGCCACTGAAAAGTAATACAGAGATACCAGCGGAACTGGTAGGAAACCCATATGTTGAAAATGTAGTGTGTTTTTTTAAAGGGGGAACCCATCAAAAGGAAACAAAGATGACTGAAAATGCCTATTAGCTACTGAAGACAGAATGGGCTGAAATCTGAGGCAGAAACATGGAGTACTGGGTTAGATGGGGTGTGTAGAGAAAACGGCTGGTGCTCTGGATCAGAGAATGCACTGCAAGGTCCCGCTTGACTTTGATTGTGTACTTGACTGCTCATAATATTGTCAGTATTATCATGCTTCCTACCTTTCTGGTCAGACATCTTCCCTTCTGGACATGGAGTACAATCATAGCAGCAAAATAATTTCCCTTCCTTTCTTTGTTTGCTGTAACCTGGATAACAGGGGTCATTGCATAAGGCAATGGGCATAACCTAAGGGGAAAAAACAGAGCATCAGGAGACAAGTATATTCCATGAATGTCTAATTTTATCATTCTTTCATCATCTACTTTTCTCATGTGTTGGGCAGTCTAGTTGAGGACCATGGGACTATAACCTCTTCAGAGTGCCAGTTTCTCTAGATCTTCTCTGCAGTCTTTGGCTTTTTTGACATGAACAAAAAGAAGTGATACATTAGAGTCAGTCCTTCAGTATTGCCAGCTTCCTCTGTCAATGATTTCCTTCCTGTCCAATGATACCTGTTGTGTTAGGGTGTGAAGAGAGGATGGACCTGGTTGGTAGGCAGAGAAGTGGCAAAGAGCAGAGGACAATGCATGGAAGTGTGTATTTTGTCTATAGTTGAGCATACTACATTTTCCTAAAATTCAGAGATTTTTCCAAGGATTTGGGGGAGATTTTGGGTTAACTTCCTTGTGAGAAAAAAATCACAACTTCAGGGGCCTTTTTCAATAAAAAAGGAGAAGGAGATGGTGATGAAAGAATGGGGTATAATGGTACTTTAGAAGACTGTGCATGTCATGGAGAAAGTGCATAGGGAATAGTTTGCTTAAATCATAGTATACTATCCTTGAGCTTGTTCACTGAGCATTAATGGTGAAAGATTCAGGAGAGATGAAACGAAAATCATTTTCTCACAGCACTTAGTCAAACTGTGGAATTTACTACTACCAGAAGATGTGGTGAGGATCACCAACCTTGATGGCTTTAAAAGGGGATTAATTAATTGAAAGTAAGATCTTTGATGGCTATGAGCCGTAAAGATATATGAACTTGTATTTCCTTTTCACATTTGATTTTTTAAAACTTCAAGTTGTTTCTGTACCATTTATGAAGAAATTCGCCAATTGGAGATCTTGCTAAAAGGAAAAAAAAATGAACCAGACAAATCTTTTCCCATCCCTAGTCATGATAACAATATGCTGCTTCCAGGATGAGAAGCAGTGTGTCTTTGAGTACCAGCTGCTAGGAAACAGTAATGGGACACAGCAGTTGCTTTCATGTTTTTGTTACATGCTTTTCACATAAATCTGGTTGGTGACATTGGGAGACAAGATGCTGGACTCTATAGCCCTTAACTATGATAGCTCTTTGTATTACACCAGAGGGGTGGTTGACTATGCTTGGGCCAGGGATCTTGGAATAAAGTTCACTTAGGTCCTATTACTTCAGGATATATTTAGAATAAAAAAATCGGACCTTTACATCAGTAGTGAGGGTATTAGGTGAGTAATTTTAGAAGTTTTCTTCCCACTGCATGGATTTTTTTCCTTTTTTTTTTTTGGAAAACGGGGGGGGGTTTCAAAGACTATTTGTAGGATGGGACTGATTGTGCACAGGAAACAGCAATAATATTTCTGTGCGGAAAATGTTGAGAAAATATTCTGCACAGAAAATTTTCTGTTCAAAAATCCCATGCAAAAATTTTGTACACAAGTTCTAAACAGTAAAGATTCTCATCAGTCTGGAATTCTCCTTGTCGGGTATTATAGACACTTAAAAAACATGGGGTGAGTGTTGGGTTTTTTTTCCTTTTTTTGAATGTTTTTAAATATTCTTTCTATCACTATTGTATAGTAGGCAGATTTTCTATGTTTTATCCAATGCCATTTTACTGCTGTTGGTATCCTCGGTAAAGTTCCTACCTGGTTAAATCTGCTGTGCCATGTGATGATAGTTGCATTAATGGAAAATGGTCTTTCTGGCAGTGATTGAACATCCATCCTTCCTACTTTAACTTTTAAGAAAGATTTGTTTGGAAAAGTAACCCAGTTCACAATATCAAATCCACCTGACAATTCACCTTCCTTGTTGAAAGACACTTTCTCTCCAGCACTGTTGTTAAATGAGATCCTTTTCAGAAAAAGATGAAGCTAGAATGTTTTTTTAAAAAGAAAAGTCCTGTTAGTACAGAAGTTATGGAAAGAGATAATCAACGTTTTTCAAACCAAGTGGGCTTTTGACATGAAGTGCGTCAAAAATGGCATAAAAATGGGAAGATTGCTCAGTGTCTTCCAGTCCTTTGTCTGCAGAGATGGAAAACAACCACTGAAGATCTGTCAAGAGAAGATGGCACCAATGGATTGCACTGCATGGAGCTTCCATCCTCTTCTAACCACTAGCCCAAATTTGTTTTACTTTGTTTAGGCTGCTTCTTCACCTAAATTTAATCTGCCCTGATAAAGCAAAGAAGCCGCTTGCACCAACCCCCATTCCATTCCTTCATCTGACTCCAGATCACTTTTTAAACTTCTTTTCTGCTCTTCTTCAGTTGTTGATGAAGATTTTTCTGAACTGGTTAAAACTTCTGAAGAACTGAAGCTACTTTTGTGGCAAGGTAATGGTTCTATGACTAAAGATAATACTCAACTCTATTTTTCATTTATACTCATGTGCTACGTAACTGCCCCTACTTGAAAAAATCTTGTGGCCCTAGTTCACACAATGTTTATATCTCACTTCCTTCTTCAAGCTAAGTGTGCAAAAATACATATATTACCTGCATATATGATTTAGAAGGCTTTATTTTGTGTAGATCTGCAATTGCTCTACTTTTGGTTCTTAATGCATACATGGCATGCAAAGCATGTGCCACAGCATATACGGAATTGTAAATACTATAGCTTTGGCCAGTCATGCTCATTTCAAAAAATGGCCCAGGAAGGTTGTCTAGCTTCTTGGCTCTAGTGCAGTTTTCTTCATTTAAATCCAGATGTGGAAGTAAACATTCAAATGATTGCTCCCAGAAGATGCTGACAAAGCCATCTTCTTCAGAATGGGGATTCAGGTTCCTTAGGAAATTTTGGAATCCTTGAACTTCAGTGGAGTGTATAGAGAAGGACAGGGCACCATGGAAGGCCTGTATATTCAAAGCTTTGAGAAATGGTGCTAAGGAGAAGTCCCAATGAGCTGTCATAATCCATACCTTCCCTTGAATCATCACATCATCCTCTTCTATTTGAAGCAGCACCCACTGCAAATCTAACATCACATAAGCATCAGCATGGACAACAAATATATCTATTTTTGTCTTTGATAGGAACGTGGACATATTCTGAAAGAGGTGAAAAAGGCTAAATATATCTGTAACACTATTTTGGGGTGGCATTCTTTCAGTATAGGGTGTACAGATGCCATTCTGGGAAAACAGGTGTTCCAAAGTCTGCACAAACTTTTCTCCTTGATCATTATTTATTGCCATGATTCCAACCCACTTCCAATTGAAGTAGAGAAGAAGCTTGACCATTCCAGCATATTGATATACTTCATTGGGGACCATACGGTATAAGGAAGAGATCTGGATTTCACTACCCATGTCTGGAGCAGATAAGCAATACATGATCTAAGCAGAACAAAGGTGTTTATATTACTGTGGTGGAACTGATACATGTTATTTGCACAATGAAAAACTTATTTAATCAGTGAATCAATCAATCAATCAATCAATCAATCAATCAAATTTATTCCATTATATGTAAATTCTAACCAACCTTGAAATTGCTCAGAACTGGACATAATGTCCTCCGATGTGCAGTTACCTATTGTTACTACTTGTTGGGAATTTAGGGGCTGTGTGTATGTATGTGCGCATGACAAGTACAACTTAGCCTTGGGGCTCATTCACACTACACAATTGTAGCAATATTATTCCACTAACTTCCATGGTTCTGGGGGTTGTAGTTTGCTGAAGCACTAGAACCCTTCTACTGAGAATTCTAAATGCCCTCCTTAAACTACAAACCCCAGAATTCCATAGGTTGGAACCATAGCAGCTAAAATAAAATAATAGTTCTGCAATTGCATAGTGTGAATGGGCACCTTGGTTACTGCTCTGTATAAACCTGAGACCATTTTCAACCCTGCACTGATTATACTCACAAAAACCGTACACCCAGTTCCTATTGCAGAAGTAAATCCTCCTCGCCCCAAGTGTATTTGAATTAAAAGCTTGTGAGGAGGGCTTCTGGACCTGCCTCTTAATGAGTTAGTGCACAATCTAATATATAAAAGTCAAAGTTTGTCTTTTTGTCTGCGTCAGGCAAAGACCTGATATAATTGGCTGCCTAAGAAGATTCTATGGAATCCTGGGGTTTGCAGTTTAGGGAGGGCCCTTTGGAATCCTCAGCCAGAGAGCTCTCAGGCCTCAGTCAAATGTGCCTGTCTTGAATAGACTGGTTACTATGGAGATGAGGCCTAGCAGCAAGGAGGAGGACAGTGTATTCCCTCAGGAACCCAACCTCTGTGTGTTAATAACTCTGAATACAGATTGGATTGGGAATATGGGGAAAAGTTACAGGTACAGGACATTAGAGACACAGGATACTGGAGAGAAGTGACTAGTGGGGTGCCTCAGGGTTCTGTCCTGGGGCCAGTGCTATTCAACATCTTCATCAATGATTTGGATGAAGGAGTTCATCCAATCAAATTTGCAAATGATACCAAACTGGGAGGGGTTGCTAACATACCAGAGGATAGGATCAAATTTCAATACGACCTTGACAGATTGGAGAGCTGGGCCAAAGCTAACGAAATGAATTTCAACAGAGAGAAATGTAAGGTCCTGCACTTGGGCAGAAAAAATGAAAGTCACAAGTATAGGATGGGGGACGTGTGGCTGGATAGCAGTACGTGTGAAAAGGATCTAGGAGTCTTGATAGATCACAAGCTGAACATGAATCAGCAGTGTGACGCGGCAGCCAAGAAAACCAACTCGATTCTTGGTTGCATCAATAGGAGTATGGTGTCTAGATCGAGGGAGGTAATGGTACCACTCTATTCTGCATTGGTTAGGCCTCATCTTCAATACTGTGTCCAGTTCTGGGCACCTCAGTTCAAGAAGGATGTCGACAAGCTGGAACGTGTCCAGAGGAGGGCGACCAAAATGGTGAAGGGTCTGGAAGCCATGCCCTATGGGGAACGGTTTAGAGAACTGGGTATGTTTAGTCTGCAGAAGCGAAGGTTAAGAGGGGATATGATTACCATGTTTAAATATTTGAAGGGATGTCATGTTGAGGAGGGAGCAGGCTTGTTCTCTACCTCTCCAGAGACTAGGACAAGGAGCAATGGATTCAAGTTGAAGGAAAGGAGATTCCACTTGAACCTCAGGAAGAACTTCCTGATGGTCAGAGCTGTCCGGCAGTGGAATATGCTGCCTTGGAGTGTTGTTGAGTCTCCTTCTTTGGAAGTTTTTAAGCAGAGGCTGGATGACCATCTGTCGGGAATGCTTTACTGTGTGTTCCTGCATAGCAGGGGGTTGGACTGGGTGGCCCCAGGGTCTCTTCCAACTCTATGATTCAATGATTTTATGATTCTATGATCTCAAATCTTTCTAACAAGTATTACCTTTGAGAAAATAAAATCCTGGGCAATGCCAGGTATATACGCTACAGTATACTATAAAAGTAAATTGAAAAGAACTGTCTGTGTAGAAGTGAACAAAAGATGAGCCCTATTTGAGTTTTCAGCCCTTCGAATCATTATAGTAGGGTTTGCTAGAGAAATCTGTCATATATCAACTTGAATACAGATTTCAAAGGCCCACCATCATAAAGTCTCTGGAGGAACATTTTAGTGCATGGATGCATACAAACTCTAATTGTCTAATTTGTCAGATACTTTTGTCAGCAACCTCAAAATACCTCTTGTGGAATCAGATAAAGGAGAGAAAACATATTCATTACTATTAATTTTTCTGAAGAATAATGGGTTGCCTGATGCTCAAGAAACCACTCTGAGGAGAAGAGTGTGGTGGCAAAGATTCTTCATACTTTGTGAAGTCTTTCAGGGATTTATTGCACCTTTTTTTCTCCAGCCCATATTGCCAATGTGGTGTAGCTGCATAGGTTTACTTTTACTGTATGATTGTGTTCCTTCAAGTCATTTCTGACTTCTGGAAACCCTAAAGTAAAGCTATCAGGGTTTTCTCCACAAGATTTGCTCAGAGGGGGTTGTCATTGCCTTTCTATAAGGTGGAGAGGGTGTCACGTGCCCAAGGTCATCCAGTGTTGCCATGGTCGAGTGGGAACTCAAACCCTGGTTTCTGGAGTCCTAGTGTAACACTCAAGGCATTCTCTCATACTAGGTCTCATTACTCATTACTCCTACTGTTAATATGACTACTATGTTTGACTATTTTTTGATGAGACCCCAATTCTTGGTCAAGTTTAGGATACATCCTCTCTCTACTTATATTTTACTGCAGAAAATTGAGAGACATTAGGCTGACACATGAAGAACAGTCTAGCGAACGGGTGAATATCTTCTCTTCCACAAAACATTTCTAGAAAGGCATCCATCCCCTGTAGCCATATATCATCCTACCTGTGGAATCTTGTAAATGTCTACAATTGCAGCCATATGGACAGAGGTTTCAGAGGTACTTTCCCCCAATCACAGCCACAAGGTTCTTCTGGACATCACACCTGTAGTTTGGGACAGTCCTCTTCTGACCAGACAAAAGGTTTATGGTGTTCTGGTATGTCATCTTTGCATTGAAGTGGCTGTCATAGATGTGGAACCCCAAAGTGATGTTGGGTAAAATCTTGGGATTCTCATTGATCTCTTTCACAGCAAATGCCAAGGAGAGGACATGCTGATAGTTTTTTGGTAATGTGCTAAAATAAGAGATAAATGACATTTAGGGTGGACATTCTATCTCCCTCAACCCCCTTCTCATCCACTGCTCCTGTAGGAGCTTCTCGTTCATTTCATCATATAAGATCCATATCATAGTCACTCACATCTATATGGATTATGGATACATTGCATTTTAGCACTGTAAAAATTGGTTGAAAATAAATACAAGTTTTCCAATAGAATTTCAGAAGACAAGGAAACAGCACAAAACATTTTCTACTTATTTATGAACCATTGTGGTAATTTATACTTAGAATTCCTGTAATTTTGACCCTAGAATGCATATTTGTGAACCAATTGTGATCAAATTTAACACTTAAGACTTCCCTGAAGTCCCAGACATTTTCCTTCGAGCTTGAAATCAATCAGAAATCTTTGGCATTTTTTAAAGGATGTGTGTATGTGTGTGCAATTTTGGATTCATTTGACATGGAACTACATTTGAAACAAATTGTAAGGATTGTAGGTGCTACTAGTAAGACAAACAAATGAACAACCTTTTGCTTTCAGTCTTTAGCAAAAACATCAACATCATTCTGGGTAAATTTTCTAGTAAGCAAACCAACGGATTAGATTGATTTATACTCCATGGACAGAAGTAATCTTTTAAAAGCCCATTGTAATTAAGTATAATCCTCACGTATTGTGATACGCCTCTAAGCATTCTCATGCTGAAAGATGCATGCATACAGCTTCTTTCTTTCCTTCCTATTTAAATTTATATCCTGAAATTTTGGCTGAGCACCCATGCTTGCAAGCTGCAGCACCTCACTGAGTGCCCCTTGCAACTAAACATAAAAATTTGCACTAGGATTGTAGGAAAGTTACATTGCAATTGTAACGATGTGAAAACACAGAAATACAGAGCTCAGACATACCCTTGGTGAATGAACAAATGCAGGAGGACATTAGAGCAACTTACATAGGTTCCGCGGGTAAAACTCTTATGTGGTCAGGTTCAAAAATATCCAGGGAGCATATACAAGAAGGATTACTTAGAGCAAAACAGAGCTTGGAAAGTTACTTTTAAAAAGTAATTGTTACTTGTTTTAAAAAGCAATCCCTTATGGCTCCAAGGCTCAAAAATGTTATTTTTGTTATGACAATTTAACAGTGTTCACCTAACCCTGCGATTCAAAAATAATTAAAGTAACTGAAGTTTCTAGCTGCTCTTCTTTATCCTTCAGTGTTTGCATCATGACATGCCTAAGGAATGATAAGATAATGAAAGCAAATATGGCCTGAACAAATATGATGCTGCTATCTCCCTCACATCAGTCTAATCATGGGTGGACAGACACTTGAACAGGAATATAGAATGAACAAGAAGGGTACAAATTAAGATACAGACTGCCTGTAGAAAGATGGAAATATGGGCCAAGATCAGCTTAAGCAAGTAGCATCTCCTGGCCTGACCTCCTCCCCCTTCCGAATCCTGCTTTATCCTGCTGCAAGTGATGCAGGTCTGTTCTCCTGTTGATTGGAATGCAGCAGTCTGATGTTTCCATTGTCTCCCATGTGACAATCAAAAGCAGAATTCCTGTCACCTTGCATGAGAGCCCGTTGGTGGCATGTGTGTGTAAACATCAGCCTGCAACATCCCAACTGACAGGACAACAGACCTTGATTGTTAATAGCTACCACAGCCTGGTGAGGCAGGTTTGAGGGACTTTAATAAACCCTATCTATTTTCTATATTATTGCCACAATCATGAATATGTAAGGATTGTTAATATGAATCAGTTAAGGATGTATAACTCTAGGTAACTCATTTGTAACTGCGATTGTGAATTTCTCTCCAATATAGGAAAGATAAGGAGGTCATTTCCTGAAGATTCCAAGGCTTGTATGAGTTTGCATTTATGCTCAACATTCATTACAAAAGTAGCCAGAGGACTAGCCATGTTATCGTCTTGCAATAAGAGAACTGAGATTCTTACGAATGCTTAAAAACCCAACTCTTTTATTCAGCCTGAGTTAATGAAAGCATTAAATTACATCTGAGGAAGTAGGTTGCTGCCCATGAAAGCTTACAGGAAAAGAAAACAAGGTAGGCTTAAGGGTGCCACAAGCCTCTGATTGTTTCAATCTGTACTTCTTATAGAACAAAACAACAACAAAGAACAAAACAAAACAAAAAACCACACTAAAATGTATGTGTGTGTTAAGAAAGAAACAGAGAGAGAGGTGACATCTCTTACATAAATTGATCAAGAGTCTTTGTTTCAGGGTGTTCATCAAAGTCGAGAGGACTAGAGATGGAGAAAAGCTGAGAAGTGATTGCACCAATGATGAGATCACCTGACTGGTAATATTGTTCTTTTACTTGGAGGCTGTAAAATGTTGTGCACATTGCAGGATTTGTCTGGAGGGCATCTTGAGGAAGCAGCATCAGTACCATGAACTGTAGTGACATGAAATACCCTATCATCCAAAATGCAAAAGCACCTGCCCTTGAAACAATCCCCCCTGTTTGAATCTTGATCTCTGTCATTTGGCACCGGTCTAGTTAAAGTGAGTGCTAAACTATTCAACAGCTACCTTTTATATCTAAAGGAAAAATGGCAAAGTAACCAAATTGATACTACCTTAGTTATTTATATTCCTTCCCTCCTACACTGAGAAGTATATAGACCTTTTTATATCAGCATTTTAAAACTTCTACACTAGTCTTGGTCATCCAGAGGGTGAATAATTGTGACTAGGGATAATTGCAGAGTGAGTAATCAATCCCTCAAGGTATCATATTCTATATGGCATCAGGTGCAGAAAGAAAGATAAACAGGATACATTTCAGATGAACGAAAACACTCCCAGGTGCAATCAATACTGTTACTGCTTCATAAGGGTAACTTTTGATGTGCAGCAGACATTTTAGACTAATGGGAACTTCCCAAAAGTTTCACACAAACACCCAACATTTCCTTGTTTTCCTTATTGCTATTCATCTGTTAATAGTCACTTCCTCCATGCAAAAGTCTTTTACCCTCTTCATCAAACCCTTTTCTACATTGTACCTTATGAAGAAGGATAAATAGCAACGGTGGTAGTGCCGTTTTGAACCTGCAGTATTATTTGTGGAGTGAAGGGCATGGGGACAAATGATTATTTATCCAAGGTTTCCTTCCTTCCTTCCTTCCTTCCTTCCTTCCTTCCTTCCTTCCTTCCTTCCTTCCTTCCTTCCTTCCTTCCTTCCTTCCTTCCTTGCCCTTTCTTTTTCTTTGGCTTCAAACTGTCCACAACCTTATTGTAGAGATGGGGAACAGTGCGCTCTCTGAACACACTGTGAAGAGTGTTTTCCACAGTGCACACACTATACTGCTGCCATAAAAATATTGTCACTACTACCACCACCACTTCTACCACCATTGTTTGTGGCATTGCCAGAATTCTGGTGGCTTTTTGAAAAAAACATGGTGTGGAGGGGTTCCCAAGAGCCTGGTGGGAGCACAATTCAGTCGGGGAGCAAGGCATGCACTCCTATGCACCAAGTTTCTCTAAAGGATCCCTGGCATTTTGGAGTGGGAAGGACCTTCAGTCACAACAAGGTCACAGGGGAATACAGAAATGATCACAAAGGGTGTGTGTGACCAATAGGCTCATCCCTGTTTTATAGGCTCTAACTTTACAGCTCTGGCATACCATAGTTGCCTGGATTGCCTTTCCACACAGTGCAACTGTTGGCTGATACTTTGCCCTCAACCTGATCACTGAGAGAAACGTTGGGAGTTATGGGAGAATGTGTCTTTCTCTCACCAGAGGATAGTTATGAATTAGCTGCCCTGTGGACATAGGAACCTCAGAGGCACAGGAGACTGGCTCACTGGGCAGAGGTAGTCTGATCCTAAAGTGAGATGAAGAGGCTGTTACTCCAAAATGTGGGTTACTCAGGGGTCCACCTGCAATGCCAGTGACAAAGGAGAGTTAATTAGCTCAAAATTTGGAGGCCTGCAAGAAAGGGGGTAACTTAATGAGATCTTTCCACCAATATTTATAGAGTCTTGCAGGAAAGAACCAGAGAATCCAAAAATGTAAACTAGAAATGTGTTTAATTGAGAAAGTCACACATGCATGCAAAAGATCCAAGCACTCATGCACTCACACAAGAACTAAATGAAGGTAAAGGGAGGAAAGTTGTGGATAGAAGAATTTTAGGGCTAGGGTGATAATTACCAGTCTGAAGAGAAGTGAAGAAAAATGGCAATATGGCTTAGGTAGGCACCTAAGGATAGTTCTTGTTCAGAAATATAGGTGACAGTGTGGCATTCAGCAAAGTGAGAGACTGTGCTGAACTGCTCAAAACTGAGGGTTTTTGTACCTGAAGACTACCCTGTGGGTATGAGTTAGAATGACACTCCCAGCCTGGGGGGCAATGGGAGTTGTAACACAAACAATGAGGTCTGGACAGCATTAATGGTCTTAGTGTTTAGGTGACAAAGGGCTAATCACTAACTCAATAACTCTATCTTGTGGATAGGTTTGGGAGACAAAGCGGGGAAACATTCAGATGCAAAGAAATATAGTTAAAACAATCACAGTCTGGTGAGAACTTCCCTTTTCTGCACAGAGATGTCCAGTTTCTTCTTAAGCCTGTTATCTCCAGAGTTGCCTCATAGTCTGTCTGACAGTGACTTTGGTTGAACCCTGAGGGGGTGTGGGCTGACCTGCCTTGCAATCTCATGTTAACAGTCAGTAATTTTCCTCTTTTCAGCTTGACTTTCCAGTGACCTCAGGTTCCATTTCACATCAATGTCAATTAATGTAGTGCCAATTAAATTATATTTGCCAATTAAACCATATCAATCTTGGAGGGTGCGCAGGGCCATAACAAGGCTGGACTGCCTCCCAGTCTGGAGGAGTGACCCTTTGTAAAGACGCAGATCAACTTAAGATTCAGTTACAGGACAGAACTTCTAGTGGGTAGGGGAACCTTGGGATTAAATAGGTTCCTCAAGTGTAAGACCAGATATAATGTAGGAGTAATTGCAGCTGAGCTCTGGGTGCAGCTCCAGTAACAGAAACCTAAAATTCTCAAAGTTGGCTTTGGGAAGTTTTCTGATAAGAACGATGCTGTTCCTGAGCCCCCAAAGTTGCCTGATACTCTCTCTAGTTTATGAAAGATCTTTGGGTCCACAACTTGCGAGTGTGTCCAGACTGGTTGAAGAATCCTGCATTTTGTTCCTGTTCTTTCCAATTTTACTGGGTTAAAACAAACTGGCTTGGAGACCCAGTATAAAGAGTTGCTGATTGCACCGGGAGCTGATAGCAAATATTATGGGACAAACAAATGGCTGTGGATCTCAGAAATAAAATTGGAAAGAACAGGAAAAAGATCTGGGACCTTCTGGTCTTTTTTATCAGCCTGGATAGGATCTATGTTTTGACTTTGGGTGCATCCAGCCTGAATAAAACGTCTCAGGACCTTTCTGCCCTATACTGTTATAGTGCTATTATTCCACTTTCAACATCCTGTGGAATGCTGGGTTTTGTAGTTTGCTGAGGCCAAAGAGCTCTCTGGCTGAGAATTCTAAAGGCTTCTTCCTAAACCGCAAAACCCAGGATTCCATAGGATGTTGAAATGAAATAATAGCACTGTAACAGTGTAGTGTGGAAAGGCCCTAATATTTGATGGTTTCAAGAGCAGTGAACACATGTCTTTCATAGGTTCTTCACCCAACTCCTTTGTTTCTCTACACACACTTACTCTCTCTTGCATACATGCACAAGCACAACTCCATCTAATACAGAAGAACCTTTCAAGCAGAGTTCATTCCTTCTCTTTTCCTCCCTCCTATTTTTAAATTGCACTGACAAACCAAAGAAAAGAAGTTGCATCACATGGTAGTTTTGCCTTAAAGACGTTGCTTCCTGTCAGACTGATTAAGGAACTTGATTTTCTCTTTAGGAAACACCATATCCCAGAGGTGGGAAAATGCCACCTGTGGACTGTGAGCTAGCACCAATGTCTTTTAAGTTCTCCTGAAAGGCCCCCACTTCTCATTGTTTTTTTACTCAACATGACCCCGAAACACTCTCGTGAGCATAAGGAAATTTAACCATACCACCCAAATTTCGGAAAAGCCCTCTTTATAATCAGGGCAGAATTGATTTCTGGTTTACCTCTGGGCTGAATAAAGGTGTCTCCTGGATTTAAAACAGCCCAGGAGGAGGCAAAAAACATGGCAAAATTGCCCCCATAACCACTACAGTATGTTGGGGAGGTTGATTAAAACAATTAAATGGTTAAAAAAGAATAATAGGGTGAGGAATAGTTGGGTTTGTGTGATACTTCCAGGTTTACTGAAGGCACATGAGAACGCTTAACATTGGATAGTTGCTCACATCTGCCTGATCTACTGTACTTTTATGTTTTGGAGTGATCCTCCAACCTTATAGAGGAGTTTTTGGAAGGATCTTTGAAGCTTAAGTGTGTAAAGACTTTCATAAAATACTTTCATAAAACTGACCTTCTATGATTTCTGAGACTGCAGACACTTCTGATAATGCAGGCCAGATCCATCTGAGACAACATCAATATCTATGACGTTCACACACAGAATATGTATATCTCACACATAGATCTCTCTCTCTCTCTCGCTCTCAGTGGTGGAGCTTGGTGTGTGTGGAGGAGGGGCAGGAGGGGGTGGGGCTACGGTGTGATAGGCATGGCCAGTGTGCATGAGGGCATGACTGTGGTGGGTGTGGGTGTGGCCAGGGCACATGAGGGCGTGACCATGGTGTGCGGGGACATGGCTATGGGCTGGGATGCCCCAAGAACATTGCCCCCTGAGATGAATAGCTGCCCCCACTCCCCCGTCCCTACATGACTGCACGCGCTCTCTCTCTCTCTCTCTCTCTCTCTCTCTCTCTGTGTGTGTTGAGAGACAGAGAGAGAGAGGGAGAGACTCCACAAGTTGCAGAATATGAGGTTTCCTACCCTTCTGCCTTGAAATCTTCCCTTCTGGACATGGGATACATTCATAGCAGCAAAATGGCTCCTCTTCCTTTATTTGTTTGTGGTAACGTGGATGACAATAGTCATTACACAGGGCAAAGGGAACAACCTATCCATAAAAAAAGGGGAGAAACTATGCATTTTTGCATCATTTGCTTATTATCTTGTAAGGAAAGCTTTGATGAATAATAGAAAAACATTTTAAAACTGTAGGATCTCCGCTGTATGGGCAAGTTTTTAAAGTACATCCAGTAGCTTTAAAAGAGATACACCTCATTTTGGGACAATGTTAAGTTACCACATTTCCAGGATCTCTAGTACTATTAGCAGTAACAGGGATTGTTTGAGACTAGACAGAGACTGTATAAATGTATGTTATTTCTAACAAAAATCTTCGGGCCCTCTCTTAGTACACAATATGGGAAGGTCTAAGAACTGGATGTCAAAATTTATTGGATTTGGAAAGGCAATTTCTCGTTGATATTTTAACAGAAGTCATCTGGTTATTAGATGCAAAGTTTGAGTGACCAAATAAATAATAAAAATGGCATCAAGTGCAAGGACTGCACAGGACTGATGACTTAACTTCTATTGTAAGCCACATGAGTTCCCATATTGAGGGAGAGGTGGGAAAATAAATAAATAAATAAATAAATAAATAAATAAATAAATAAATAAATGTTTAATTGTTCAGCCATTTCCCAGAAGAATATTAATTAAGCCAATGGTCTGGAGTCATTTAATTTGAATTAGGGAGTGAGTTCTGACAGGATAAGCATGGCCTATATCTATGCCTGCAAATATATAATAATGCATTTTATTACAGTGACTTTACAGTCTAGGGATGAAGACCCAGAAGACAGATGTTCTTAGATAGAAACATTTATTTCATTAGATCTCTGGAAATTAGCTAAAATCAATTCATTGTCAGTGAAGAAGGGAGGAATGTCCCAAGTCTCTGTCACAGAGTTTTGAACCAACAAAACAATATTCTCATGTTAAATCAGAACTGTGGTAGGTTTTTCGTGGTGCCTGCTTACATTTGAACCATAGAAATTCTACTCAAGCATTACCTGGTTAAAGCTGCTGTGCCACGTAATGATTGTTTCATTAATAGAGAAAGTGCCTTCTGCTGATGCTGCAAAATCCGTCTTTCTTACTTTCACTCTTATGAATGACTGGTTTGGGAAAGTAATCCAGTTAATGATATCAAATCCAGTTGCCAGATCACTTTTCTTATATAATGAGACTTTTTCTCCAGCACTGATGTTAAATGAGATGGTCCCCAGATAAGTGTGGAGCTAAGAGGAAATAAAAGGAGACTGCATTGGCAAACCGTTACACTTAGGTGGATTTCTCTTTCTTAATAATAATTGGTTGGCTCTCAAATTATTTATGTGCAGATTACAGCAACTGACTTAGGTTAGTTGTGACTAACTGAAGTTTCTTTGATTTCAATACATCCAGGGCATTTCTGCACTACACTGTTATAGTGCTATTATTCCCCTTTCAACATCCTGTGGAATCCTGGGGTTTACAGTTTAGAGAGAGGCCTTTTAGAATTCTCAACCAGAGAGCTCTTTGACCTCAGTAAACTACACACTCCAAAATTCCACAGGATATAAAAGTGTAGTAAGGAAACGTTCCCAGTCTAGGTAGGACTAAGTCTGGATCAACCCCAGTGAGGTAATTTCAAAGTTGGCAGCACTGAAATGTTCAAAATTAGCATTTAAAGTCAAGTATCAGAAGAATGTGTTATTTGGAGGAGGAAGTGGGCAGTAGTCAGGGCTCAATTATTATGAGATGGGAGTGACCAGTACACATTTGTAACATAGGCCATTTCCGCACAGGGTAAGTAAAACAGTGCAATGCATCCTCCATGGAGCACCTTGGAACGGACTGGGTCTGGACTACTTACTGTAGATCCGCACCTCAGTCCACTCCGGAACGACCCCAAGTGGTCCTGCGGCGTGTTTTTGAAAGACCTGATTTTTCCAGTCTTTCAAAATGCCAGCATGCGCCATTGCGTGCCTGCTCTCCAATGCAGATTCTCAGGTTCACACCAACGCAAGCCTGCAATCTGTGGAGGGCAGGCTTTAGGCTGGTGAGCTTCAGCAGTTGGTCGAGACCCACAACCAACCAGAAACTGCCATTTTGGAAGCTGGAGCAGTGCACATCTATGACCACCCACTGCTCCACCTCACCCCGGACTGGACCGGACTGCCAGAAGATCCGGTGAGTAGCGGCAGGGAGCGATTCCCTCACTGTGTGCGGAAATGGCCATAGATGCCCTTTTTCCACTGATACCTAGACCCCTTTGCTTACAGAAACAATTTCATGAGGAAACATAATTTGTTTTTATTCTGGAAATTACTGTTACATATTTCACATTATTAAAACTTGCTTGCTTTTGCCTTTTTTCTAATAATAACACTAAGCCCAAGATTCTTGGAAAGTCTACATATCCTGAAGACACTAGATCATGTCTGATGTTGGAAGCTAAGCGGTGTCATCTCTGATTAGTACTTGGATGGGAAACTGCCAAGAAATAACAGGTTCGATAGGCTGTATTTTAGTATTTGCAATGACAAACAACCTCTGAATATTCCTTCTGAAGAAAACCATATGAATTTCATGAGGTCATCATAGATTGACCAATGACTTGAAGACACATACACACATCCTGATTAACAGGAGAACAGATGCCCATTAGTCACTGCAGCTGCTGCCTGGTAAGTCAGTCTTGGGGGACTCTTACAATGCCTACATATTCTCTGTACTATCGAATACTTAGAGATTGTGAAGGTGAAGTAGTTACAGATGTATGACTCTGTGTTAAGTATTCATCACTGTGATCATGAATTTCCAGCCATGGTCTTATGGTGCTTGCTTTGCCCTTGTCACCAGGTCTCCCTTCTCCTGCCCAGGGAATTTTGAGTTTTTTAGTCCATGCCAAATAGAGGAAAAGAAACCTCTCTGTCTCTCAGTTCTTTTGTAACATGCAAGGTTTATTATAACAGTAGTAATAGTGGGGTTTGAGCATTGGACCTCAACTCTGGATTCAAGTCCCTACTCTGCCATAGAAACCCACTGGGTGACCTTGGGCAAATCATACTCTCTCAGTCTCAGAGGAAGGCAAAGACAACCCTCTCCAAAAAAGTTTTGCCAAGAAAAACCCATGGCAGGTTTGCCTTAGGGTCCCCATAAGTTGGAAACAACTTGAACAACTTGAAGACACACAACAAGAAGTAGTAGTAATATTTGTTTTGAATTCTTTCTGAGATGTTACCTGAAAATGTTGTGTCTTGGCAAGGCTCAGTCTGTTTCCAATCACCCTTTCTCTAGATTTCATTCTGGATAAATACATGGCATGCAGAGCATATACCACAGCATAGACAGCATTGTAAATGTGGTAACTTTGACCAGTCATGTGCATTTCAAAAAATGGTCCAGGAATGTCCTCCAGCTTCTCTTTTCCTGTGCATCTTTTACTCTCCACGTATGTATCCATATCTGAAAATGAACAGACAAATGCCTGCTCCCAGAAAACCCTGATGAAACCATCTCTATCAGAGTAGGGGTTCAGAGTCTGAAGGAAAGTTTGGAAGTTGTGAACTTCATTGGATAGAATTGCCAAAGATAAGACACCATGGAAGACTTGTATATCCAGAAATCTGTGAAATATCTCTGATGAGAAGTACCAATTGGCTGTCATAATCCATACTTTCCCTATTGTGGTATTCTGTTTTACCAGATTTAACACTGACTGGAAACACAACATGCTATGAGTGTTACCATGTACAAGAGACACCCTGAAATGTGCCATGCTTAGAAAATTTGCCAGATTAGTTAGTGGATCAAGCAAGTTGAAGGTGTGCAAGAGGTCACCTGAAACTGCTATTCTTTTAATGAAAGCACTACAGATGCCATTCTCAGAAAGAAGAGGGATGATAGTCTGGACAAATTTTTCTCCTTTGTTGTTATTGCTTGCAATGACCCCAACCCACTTCCATTGGAAATGCAGGAGTAGCTTTACAATTCCAGCCTACTGAAAGTCTTCCTTAGGGGCCATCTGGTATAATGAAAAAAACTGGCTTTTGCCATTCATATCTGGAACTGATACACAGTATGTGATCTAAGAAAAAGCAACAGCATATCACTAGGATACTATCATCATCATCATCATCATCATCATCATCATCTTTATTTTTATCCCACTTTTCTCCCCAAGGGGACTCAAAGCAGCTTATAGCCATTAAAAGAAACATAATTAAAAACTGTCATATACAAAAGTTAAAACAAAGATTAAACTACAATAATGATTAAAACATATTAAAATGCATACAAAAACAGCATTAAAATATCAATTAAATAACAATTAAAATAACCAGCACTGATACAAATTACATATAAAATACCTGCTGGAAGAGGAATGTTTTTAGCTATTTCCTTAAGGTAGGCAGGGAGGGTGCCAGTCTAACCTCTTTGGGCAGGGAGTTCCAGATCCTGCAAGCAGCCACTGAGAAGGCCCTCTCCCGTGTTCCCACCAAATGCATCTGTGAGGGTGGTGGGACTGAGAGAAGGACCTCTCCTGCAGATCTCAACGTCCAGGCTGGTTCATAGGGGAGGATACGGTCCTTCAAATAACCTGGACCTGAGCCATGTAGGGCTTTAAAGGTCATCACCAGCACTTTGAATTGTGCCCAGAAACAGATTGGCAGCCAGTAGAGTTGTTGCAACAGGGGTGATGTGTGCTCCCTGTAACAGCTCCAGTTAACAACCTGGCTGCAGCTCTTTGGACCAGCCGAAGTTTCCGAACACTCTTCAAAGGCAGCCCCACGTATAGCACATTACAGTAATCCAACCAGATGTAACCAAGGCATGTGTCCCCATGGCCAGATCTGACATCTCAAGGAACAGGCACAGCTGGCGAACAAGCCTCAATTGTACAAGTTCACGTCTAGCTACTACTGAGATCTGGGCTTCCAGGCTCAGAGTTGAATCCAGGAGAAGGGTAGAGATTATTCTGGGAGAGGGGTGTTCATAAAACGCTTGCTGAACTGCAATGAATTACAGTGACATGTGAATTACAGTGACATTACTGTAATTCACTGTAATACAGTGAATTACAGTAATCCCGGCTGGATTACTGTAATGCACTCTACAATGGAGCTGCCTTTGAAGAGTGCTCGGAAACTTCGGCTGGTCCAAAGAGCTGCAGCCAGGTTGTTAACTAGAGCTGGCTTAAATTCAGTTATTTGTGTCTGCTAGAGCAGACTCTTTGAATTTATAGAAACCTGACAAGTCAGTAATTCTAATATGTTCCATTAATTTAATGGGTCTAATTTCTTTAGGGATGACCATTGGGTATACGACACTGCCTGCTATGTTCGTCTTCTGACAATCCTCCATGGAATTCATTGAAGCATTCATGGATTTGCTTTCCATTCATTACATTTTGTATGTTGCATTTCCATTAAAAAAGGCCCCAAGGTCGCTACAAATAATAAAATCCACAATATAAAATAATCAAAAAAACTAGAATACTATCTCCAAAGGAAGGCTATACAAATATCCTTTTAACTGAGACTGGGCTTATACCTCCACTTCTCTGGACTGATCCTTACTGTTAGACAGAACTAATTAATATCAATATCACTTAGTGTAAAAATGGAAAAGCCTGTATAATTAATGTTTTTATAAAGAGCCAGTCTCTTGCAAGGACCAATTCTGTGTGTCTTTATTCAGATAGGTGGGTTTCACCCACCTCCCTCAGTGCCCATCTCAACCTCTGTGTCCCACACAAGTCAATTACTTTTTCCAAATATAGGCTGTCATCATCATGAATGCATATCTATCTTCCTTTCTTTAACAAAAAGCCAAGTGATACCATATGGGTGAGGAAGGGAGTCAGAATACAAATAAAAGTCCCTCATCTTTCAATGTCCATTATTTGGGAGACTATAATGGGACAAGATCAGTCCTCTCACTTGTCTACTTTCCCCCAAATGTACACATCTGTGTGCATGCTTTATGCTGTATACATTGCTTGATCACACAGATTCTTTAGTTGCTTATCAGTCCCAGAAATGGATATAGATTTTTTTCAGCTCCAGAAATTTTTGCTGTTATTTGCACATTCTGCCCCTGAAGAAGGCCACTGAAACAATCACATAGGTTAAAACATGTTGGGTTTGTTTCAAATAATAAATAGAGACCATCTATAGAACACTTGGAGTTTTGTCTTCCTTTTTTTCCAGTGGATTCTGTTACTTTTTTTTTTTTTTTGTATTTTTCTTTGGCACACACATACTGAAGCACTGGTTTGCACCATAATTTTTTGACTAGCAATCCCAGAGAGAGACTGATACAAAATATATCTTTGGATCACAATGTGCATAACACAAACCAATAGCAATGCTCTTCTTCATAATCAGATAGGAACAGAACTTCACAAAGTACAAGTGTCACAAAATGTAAGTCTATCCTAGGGAAATAAAAACAGACCAAGGTATATGATTTTATTTGTGGGATCTTGTAGAGATCTAATATAGTGGCTATGTGCAGAGAGCTTTCAGGATCATGACCTCCAATGACAGCCACTGGATTTTTTTGGCCGTCACAATTGTAGTTCAGAACAGTCCTATTCTGACTAAAGAGAAGATACAAGGTGTTCTGATAGGTCAACTTGGGAAGAAAGTAGCTGTCATAGATGTGGAACCCCAGGGAGATGTTAGTTAAAATCTTGGGATTTTCATTGATCTTCTTCACTGCAAATATCAAGGACAAGGCATGCTCGTAGTTCTTTGTTACTATACTAAAGGAAAAGAAAACTTGAGTTCAATCTAGGTTGAATTATTTGCTTATATAGTAGAATCCTAATCTTATTTATTCAGATATACATGCCACTGAGTTTAATGGAATTTACTCCCCATTAGGCACATTAACCTTGGTGCTCCTTGATATCAATAAGGATTTATATTAACAAAGTTCAGCTAACTTAGTTTAAATCTGACCCAGAATATTAAATACTTTGTTGCTCCAGACTAGAATTTTTAAAAATTTCATTTCCCAATCCTGAATAAGAAATATTTTGTGGAGTTTTGAACATGGTAGTAGTTCCATTATTTGTTCCTAGATATTAATCAGAACTCTTTACACCAATAGCTTTACTTTCTGCCTTATTTTTCCTGAACATGGTTCACTGAGACTTGAAGAAATGTTTACACAGCTGGTATAGCCCTCCTCTAACAAATCTAAGTAGGTTTAAAACACAGAAACAAGTCATTTCTTAATTACTGTAGGAACAAAGCTCTTTGCATTAACTGTGGCAACACAAAGGTATTTATTTTTTAAAAAAGCTAAGAAATAATCAGTTCATTTTATATCTAAAAAATCAGGAAAAAAGACCAAAAAAAAACGTTATAAAAATGGTAGCCATTTTCTAAGAGATAAGAGAAAACACATTTTTTTGTTTTTCAATGTAGCATATTACTACATATTTATAGAGTTTATATTAATTATGTAATCTATTTTCTAAAATTGTATTTCGTTCAGATGAATTCTATCATGAGACATTAGACCAGGGCACTTAAAAACTTATTCATTCATTAATTTGACCAGGCAATATGAAACAATCCAGAGTATGTTGCACCACCTTACACAGTGTCATTATAAAATTTGGTTTTAGAGTGTTCACTGAAGTCGACAGGTTCAGAAATGGAGAAGAGCTGAGAAGTGACTCCACCAATTATGATGTCTCCAGGTTGATAATACTTGTAACAAATAGGGATGGGGTTGACGATAGTAAGAGGAATCCTATTAAGTGTACTATCTGTTTGCGGAAGAAGCAGCGATAGCAAGACTCTCAGGGAGAAGAAGTACTCTGTCATCCAAAAGACAAAACCTTCTTCCATTGACAGAGAATCAAATCCCATTCCAATTTTAATCATTGTTACTCAGCAAACGACTACCCAAAACATTGTGGTGTATTCTTACTGGCCTCAGAGCCTACTACTAAAGTGATCTGACAATTCAACTAGCAAAATAACCCTCACATAAAGAATTGTACAATCTTGGCTGGCTTATAGTATCTTATCTAATTCTGAGAAGTACATTATTATTATACATATGCACTTCAAAGATCCAGGTGGTCTGTGGCAACAAAGAGACTGAATAATTGTCATCTTAGATAATTACAGAGTGAGCAATCATATTCCTCCATGTATTGTATTCTGTAAAGTGCCAGATGTATCGTAACTATAAACATGGACACAATTCAACCCAAAGTGAAGCACTGAATTGTGAGTTCAGCCAACCATGTTCAAGAGGTGACATCAGCAAAATGGAATGTCATCTCAGAGGTGGCCTTGATTCATGCAAACAAGTTGTATTACTGATACAGGCCATTACTTCAGGCCATAAATAACAAGAATTTGTTGAAGGCCATGGTTCAGAACTGCCTTAGTACTTCAAAGTATGGGAGAAATCATAGAAAAGGAATGTAGTAGGAAGTGACGTTGGATGCTTCAGAATAGTGATGGTATATGTGTGGTGACAAGGGATTATAAAAGACGTAGATTCCATGATAGCCACCCTACCGTAGACTAGCGGAGTGCCACAGGGTTCTGTCCTGGGCCCAGTGCTGTTCAATATCTTCATCAACGACTTGGATGAAGGAATAGAGGGCATGCTCATCAAATTTGCAGATGACACCAAATTGGGAGGGGTTGCTAATACGCCAGAGGACAGGATCAAAATTCAAAATGACCTGGACAGATTGGAGAGCCGGGCCAAGGCTAATAAAATGAAATTCAACGGAGAGAAGTGTAAGGTCCTACACTTAGGTAGAAAAAATGGAATACAGAAATATAGGATGGGGGACACGTGGCTGGATGGCAGTACGTGTTAAAGGGATCTAGGAGTCTTAATAGATCACAAGCTGAACATGAGTCAGCAGTGTGATGCGGCAGCCAAGAAAGCCAATGCAATTCTCGGTTGCATCAATAGGAGTATGGTGTCTAGATCGAGGGAGGTAATGGTACCACTCTATTCTGCATTGGTTAGGCCTCATCTTGAATACTGTGTCCAGTTCTGGGCACCCTAATTCAAGAAGGACATGATCAAACTGGAGCAGGTCCAGAGGAGGGCGACCAAAATGGTGAGGGGCCTGGAAGCCATTCCCTATGAGGATAGACTTAGAGAGCTGGGTATGTTTAGTCTGCAGAAGAGAAGGTTAAGAGGGGACATGATAGCTATGTTTAAATATTTGAAGGGATGCCATGTAGAGGAGGGAGTGGGCTTGTTTTCTGCTGCTCCAGAGACCAGGACAAGGAGCAATGGATTCAAGCTGCAGGAAAGGAGATTCCACCTGAACCTCAGGAAGAACTTCCTAACAGTCAGGGCTGTCTGGCAGTGGAATATGCTGTGTCGGAGTGTCGTCGAGTCTCCTTCCTTGGAGGCTTTTAAGCAGAGGCTGGATGGCCATCTGTCGGAGTGCTTTGAGGGTATTCCTACATGGCAGGGGGTTGGACTGGATGGCCCATGTGGTCTCTTCCAACTCTACATTTCTATGATTCTATGATTCTATAGACTTCCTGACAAAACTTGTATTTCCTCAGCCAATCTCTACTCCATTTCTGAGCTCCAAATGCTTTCTCCACACGCTTAGCCAAGAGCAAATTTCCCAACCACTTTCCCCTGTCTGACAATCATCCAAATTTAGCTCAACTTTACTCTTTTCCAGTTAAACATTCAAGGTTGATGTTCCAGCTTCACATGAACATATTTTCAAAATGTCTAGAAACGTTGACTGGTGACTTTCTTCATTAAATCAGGACTGTTGTCTTGGCCCAGTCACATACCCACTGATGTCATTTATTTTGTGAGGCACCGTATAGAATATCTCATCCCTTGCATCCTTCCAGGGGGACTGGCTCCAGACCAGTACACAGATATCATACGAGTGAAGGTTGGATGGTCTGATGTCAGCAGTCAATGAACCCCCTCTGGTGGGCAGTGAACTTTAAAGTAGGTATCTAAGATACTCAATCTATTTTGCAGTTAGGGTTCAGTAGTTTGAGTAGCTTAGACTAAAAATCAGCCTCTACTGCATCATTTGAGGGGAGCAGCAGAGAAGATCAGATGATTCCAGGCTATGTGGAACAATGGGATGTTGTAGATTCTACTAAAAAAAGACTCTTCCAAAACACTGGCATTTATGAATGCCAGTTTACTTACTTACTTAATTAAATGTGACCCATACTCAAGTTTCTGTTTACTAACTGTAAGAATATGTGAAGATTTGTGAGATTTAGAGTTGGAACAGTCAATATGAATTTACTAACTATTATCCTGGAAAAAAAAACTTACTTGCCTTTTCAGAGTAGTAGAATTAGTTCTACTTCCTAGCTTAATGTGGAGCTTAAGGTGATGAAGAGGAAGGGTGATGGCTAGAGTACAACTGAGGGACATTTTGGGATAATTCCAGTTGTATACAGCTGAGAAACCATCTGAAGATCTACACCAAAATACTTTTCTTCACGTGGGGGGGGATTAAGATAGGGATCCTGCTTGACTTGGACAGCAATAAAGAGACAGATCAAGGTGATGCAACTTTGACAATTATTGTCCTGGTATATGGCATTCTTTTCAGCATGTAGATCAGAAGAATCTGAACAGGCATGTAACATGAACAGCTCTGTAGATACTGTAACTTTGGCTGGTCATGTTATTATTATTTTTTTTTAAAAAAGCCTCTCCGGCTTTTCCTTAGTGCAGCTTGCCCTAATCTTTACCCTTATCTGGAAATGAACAGTCAAATGCCTGCTCCTAGAAAAGCTTGATAAAGCTAATGGATTCAGGGGCTGGAGGAACTTTTGAAACCATGCATCTCAGTGAATTGAACTGCAAAGGGAATGGAAAATGTGAAGAACTCATATATCTAGAGGTCTGAGAAATTCCATTCAGCTGTCATAAGTCACACCTTGCCTCATAATGCTGGATTCAAACAGATTTTGTACTAGCAATGCATTTAACTGTCTGTGCCCAACACCCTGGATATCATATAGCTGTACACATGCAGCTCTGTGTATGCAAGCATCAGGCATATATCAAACCATTGTGTGTGGAGGGGTGCTGCTGTCACATACCAGTAGGGAGTGGAAGGAGACGGGAGGCAGTTGAGACCACAGAGAAGCAACTATTCTCATTTGGGTGGGTGCGGGGGGAGAAATGAGGTTGTGAAGTGCACCTACATATTCCTTTCCCGTGGATTTTAGAGCACCGAGATCTTGGTCTGAACTGCCAGCTCCCTCTGTCTTTTCCACATTGGTATGTTACACCATCAGGAATCACACTCAAGGCTTTCCAGCTTCCAAGTGGTTGGAGGCTTTCAAATGGAGTGCAAAGGGCAGCAAATAGTCCTTTGTGTCCCATCCAGAACATACCCACCAGGACTCAGCAGACTGTTTCTACACTGCTCTTGTGAGCTACCTCTAGTGCTGGAGGAATTTAGATAGGGATCCTGCTTCTGATTATCACATCAGAAATTGTTGGCAGTGGAAGAGGGTGGAAGCAGCAGTTTGCTGTGCTCCAACTGACAAGAGGACTGACCTCCATTGCTTGCAGTGGCTAATGCCTGGCAAAGCAGGATTGGGGGACTTTTGTAATCATGGTGAAAGTACCACAATATGAATATGTAGGCTTTGTGAATACAAATTGTTGGAAAATTCTAGCATTCTCTCTCCCCCTCCCTTGTTCTAGGACAAATGGGGCTTAGCTAGCATAGGGTAAATTTTCCTTTGCATGTAAAAGCCCTCTGGCCTCTCACCTAAAGACTCAACTGTTGCTCTGTGTTATTTAACGTGATTAGCTATGGTATCCAGACCATGTGATGCAGGATACACTCTGAAGTCTGTTATTGGCCTTACATAGGAAACCACGCCTCCCTCTCTTGCCCCTTTAGCAATCTTGCTTCTAGCATCTTCTCTCTGCTGTGCTAGCCTCTCCACCAAGAAGTTGGTGAGTTAAGAATGAAGCTACTATTTTCACAAATCCTTTTCTTAGTTAGGATCTAGTTTCTCCAGTGCATATATAATTGTAAAGTTTATTAGGAAATCTTTTAAGTTTGGAACCTGAAACTACCTGTCTTGTTTTGCTTTCAAGTCAGCTTCCAGTTCAGGGAAGCCACACAAAGATTGGGATATTCTTTTTCTGCAACTCTGCTAAAAGAAGGCTAATTCCTAGCAGTTTTAGCTTTCATAGAATTTCTCAAAAGGGCTAACACCCTTGGAAACTCTAACTCCCAATACAAATCAGCTATAGGTATGTAGCTCTAGGTTACACATCTGTAACTGCAAAACTGAATTCCATCTGAGGTCTTATGGAGAAAATATAACATCTTTGTGCACATACCCACAGAATCAACAAAATTCTCAAAAAAGTAGTCCTAAAGTGCAAAAAAAAAAAAAAATGCTGCAGCAGTGGCAGAATGGTGAAAAACAGAACATCTTTTCTGTCACTATCTGAGGAGAAAAATGCTCAGTTGTGTACAGTATATCTAATGCCTGGCATCTGGATGATACAGGTGTTCCTAGGAAGCCATTTCCTCATCTTCTGTGACTGTGATGAATAGGCATCCTTTCTTTTGTCCAGGGTGTATAGACTTGTACAGACCCACACCATGACAAGATCACAAAACAACAACAGCAACAAACCAACCAACTTGAGAGAGTATTACTGAGCATATAAAGGAATTAGCATGTTTTCTTTCAGATAGTAGAATATACTATAAGATGGCATCATTCTAAACCTACAGAATTCCATTCCAAGTTATAGTACTGGCATAAAATATTGTGATTTGACTACAAACAACAACTGTTACCCATTCTACTGATGAGATTGTGAGGCTTAAACATATATTATTTTTCTGTACCAGAATAAAATGCATCACCAGGACAGCCTTATCCACCTCAGGAATCAAATCCCAATGAAAAGACAAGGGATGACAAATGATCAAACAGAAACTTTCTTTAATGTTTTCTTTTCATTAGTTGTTCCTTCTTATTCATATCAGGCCTCAGAACAATGATATAGCATTTGGGAAAAAATATAAAACTCAGCAGCCCAGCACTGGAAGCCAAGATTGAGAAGATCTCCACAGCTACCATGTATTTTCCCTTGGTGCTCAAGTATGTTGGAACAAAGGATAGCCATACACTGCAGAAGACCAACATGCTGAAGGTGATGAACTTGGCTTCGTTGAAACTGTCAGGTAATTTCCTGGCAAAGAAAGCCACAGAGAAACTGCAAATAGACAGGAAACCCATAAAACCCAGGACGCAGTAAAACATGATGACTGACCCTTCATTACATTCCAGAATGATTTCTTCAGCCATTGAGTTCATATCAAGATCTGGAAATGGGGGAGAGGATGTCAGCCACACTGTACAAAGTGTGACTTGAATAAAGAAGCAGGAAAGAACAATATAGGCAGCCAATCTTTTCCCCACCCATTTCCTCAAGTTGGACTCAGGCTTGGTGGCTAGGAAAGCAAGAATGACAGTGATGGTTTTTGCCAAAACAGAAGAAACAGCCACAGAGAAGATGATGCTGAAAGCTGTCTGACGAAAGAGGCAGGTCATCTTCTGAGGCTTACCAATGAAAAGCAAAGCAGAAAGAAAGGAGAGCAGGAGGGAGAGGAGGAGAGTGCAGGTGAGGTTCCGATTATTGGCTTTGACAATGGGAGTGTCCCAGTGTTTAAAGAATATCCCAAGCACTAGAGCAGTAACACAAAAAAAAAAAGGGCAGAGATGCCCAAACTTATTCCGAGATCTTCTTCAAATGTGAGGAAAGTTACATCTTTGGGAATGCAGAAATCCCTATTCTTGTTTGGATAATGATCTTCTCGACATTGAAAGCAGTCATCCATGTCTGAGGAAAGGAACAGATTGATAGATATGGCAGCCTTATTAAAGCCAATCGATGCAATCAGAATAGTATGAAAGACCATAATGAAGCCTGTGAAGTGAACATTCTCATACCTATATGTCTATTAGAAGGAGTATTGACAATAAGTGTAGGAGAAATGTAAGTTGCAAAGGAATCTGAGCCCATCATGTGAGGCAGGAATGCAAACCTCTGATCCACACCCCAAATTTAGCCGTCCAGGTCAACTCATCCCACTCATGAATGCTCCCATGTAAAGAGGAATGCCAACGTTCCTGTCCCCTTGGAGAAAAATGATGAATGAGAGTGTGGCTCCCAATTAAGCCATTGCTCCAAAGGTGTTTAGAAGACATACTAGAAAATGGTCCCGGGGAAACACAAGTCAACAAAGGAATCCCAGTCCATTCCTTCAGGGCAGGATGAGGTACCTCTGGGTCCAAATTTTCTACTGATCCAGTCCATGAATGCCTCAATTAAACCCCAAATCTAAGTTCCTGTTGGGCTGGGTTGGAAAATGGGAGAGGTAAGAGAACAGCTCCCTACTGGGCCACTGCCTGAAGGGGTTTTTCACTGTGGAAGAATGGCAGACGTGCGCACAATGTTCTGGCAGTGTCTTAGTATTTATTTGTTTATATTCTTTAATTAGAATAATAGGTAAGTACTCTGTATGCTTCCCTTGTTTACTATTGAAAGAAAGAAGTTCTTTATTTCTATCGTGTGTGAAGGACTCCAGACAGTTATAGAAAACACACTGCATGGGAAGTAAAGTGAAGGAAGGAAGGGGGGGAGGGGAAAGCAAGGAAAATGTTTGGTTAAAAAAAAAAAGAAATCCTTAAGAACACAACTTGAATCAATGTTCTCTTTTACTTCACAAAACATTATTTGACATAATCGAAACTGCTAGACCAAACGGGAGTAGACATATTGCATCAGTGTTCTGAATGGCAAATTAACTCTTAAGTAAATTCCCATGATTCAGTGGGTCTGGTCTAGGGTGAACTAACAATTAGATTTAGGCCACAGACTCAGGCTCTTTCCACATGGGGTTATTAACGTGGGCCAATGTGTTTTGGCACGGAGCTGTTCTGCACGCGAGAGTGAATGAGGTTCACTTTAGTTACCATTGTTCCGTACATAATCCCAAGTTAATGCGCCCCCATGTGGTGGGAAAGCACACTATTTCAAAACTGGAAAGAATCCAATTAAAATTTCAAGATAAGGTAAATTCAGACTTTTCGCAGTGATGCAGATACGTGCATTCGCACCGATACAAATTAGTCAGCAGTGGAGGACAGGCTGTGGGCATGCTCACTTTCTCCAGTTGTCCCCGCCCACCAAAGGACAGGCAGGTACCGTTTTTGGTTTTGTTCAGCAAACTTTAGAAAATGGAGTAACCAGACAAAAACAGGTACAGGCATGTTAAAATGAGAGAGCTGTTTTCTATTTTGCAAATGTTTTACAGTGTCTGCTGGCATTAAATGCACTGCCGTATAAGATGCACCCTATTTTCAGACTATATTATTTAGGAAAAAATATTTTAGTACTCTGTTCCCAGTTCCTGTCCTATCTGCTTGGGTGGGGGGACCTCCCTGCCCAGGCAGAAAGAAGAGGCTGTGTGTGTGCGTGAGTGAGTGTGTGTGTGTGTGTGTGAAGCTCCTTCCCCCATTCCTCTCCTCCTAGTGAGGAAACTTTCCTGCTGAGGTTGGATGAGGATAGAGGGAGGGAGGGAGGGACTGTGTAGAAGAAGCTCTTCCCCCCATTCCTCTCTTGGGCAGGATCATGCTGGCAGCAGGGTGGAGATGAGTGAGATCGCCCTCCCCACATCCTTCTCCCACCCACCCCAGGCAACGCTCTCGCAACTTTGCTCTGCCAGGTGATCTGCCTGGGTTGGGGGAGTTCCCATATTCTTACCCCATTTTCAGAAGACATTCTTTTTGAGGAAGTGTCTCTTTTACACTGGCAAATACGTACCTACATAGGTACATATAAACAAACCAACCCAAAAGAGAAAATATATACGCCAATCACAGCCTCTTGCAGTCCTCCGAATCAAAATGAAACATACTGAGAAGCTGTGTGGAAGCAAATCAGGGAAAGCCTGCATTATTTGGATCTGATAAGACATGGTAAGAAACGGCTCAAACCGCTTCACGCACCTTGTGCGGAAAGGGCCTCAATAAGACATCTATCCAGAAATCCTGAGACACTAAAATTCAGTTCTTCCTACTGAAGAATATTTTCAGTTTTACTACACTTGCAATGAATATTCACTGAGATTGTTTCAATGAATAAAGGTGTGTTGGCTTTCACTTATCCTGTCAAATTTCCTCAAAGAGGAAGAAGCACCTCAGGCTGGATTTATTTAAACAACTGGCTAACAAATGGTCGGATTTCTTCAAATAGACCACATTTATATAGACAAGTGGCTAAGAAATGTGTTTGTCTGATGTAAAGTAATGTAGTTAGAGGGTTGGACAGGGATTTGGGAGATTTAAGTTCATGTCTCCACACCACCATGAAACCTGCTGGCTTAGTTTCATCCACTTGCTATTTCTCAGCTAGATCTATCTACCTCACATGGTGGTTTTGAGAAGAAAGTGGGCAGAAAGAGAGCTGTCCATGCAACCTTGGGCTTACTGGAAGAAATGGGAGAAGTCAAGGTATATAAGAAGTATATAGGAATTTTCCCCCCAAGTAAAGCATCTTAAGGAGGATTTCAGTGCAGTGGCAATTGCAAGTATAGTCCACTTCATCTAGGGTATTAAAAATGCTATAGAATCACTTAAGAAATCATACAGAGGAATCAAACAGCTTGAAAAAGGGTGTCTGTCTTTGCATCCAGGTGGTCTTCCTGTGTTCTACATTCAAAATTACATAGAGATTTCTCTTCTACCCCAGAAACATGCATTTTCAACCTCTTACTCTGAGAACTTTTGCTTGGGATCCATGAAAAAATCAGCAAGCTAAAGAAAGAAGGAGCTTAAGGGATGGAGAAAGGGAAAGCAAGAGAAGGCTTTTTGGTATGGTAGAGGAGAAACAAGATTTTAAAATTCATGCAGCTCTTCAATTTTGTTTCAGATTCAAAACAGGTATGGAAGTGGAGAATAAAATCATGGACGGCATTTTTAATGTTCATTCTGGCAAAGCTTTTGACGTAAGCATTTAACTTAAATGTTAAGTGGCAATTTAATATGAACCTAACAATTAACCCTCTGTTAACAAAATTGCAATTTATGCCTTATCAAAATTAACAAAGGCATTGGTCCCTTTCTACTATCTTTCCTGTCTCTGTCTGAAACAGAAGGACACTGTTATATCTTTGAAAATTCATAGGAACTGGGTTGTTACCTAGAGGCCAGTTGTGCTTCCAATGAACTTCCATTGCTTATAGAGTTTTTTAATGTGCTTCAGCCTTATAGTAGTTCAACTGCTGTACTATTCCCTATCCTTATGGCTAAATACCTTTAAGACATCAGATCCCATCTGATCTTGGAAGCTAAGTAGGATTAGTACTGATTAGTACTTAGATGAGGAACTGCCAAGGAAATCAGGTGCTTTAGGCTATACTGCAGAGGAAGGTAATGGCAAACTACATTTGAGTATTCCTTGCCTAAGAACCCTATGAAACTGTTGGGGCTACCACAAGTCAACAGGTGACTTGAAGGCACACACGTCATTGTATAATACTCTCTGCCTCATGCTTCTGAAAATGTGATATTATATGGCTTATTCCAATACATGCAGGTAATACTATAGTGCTTACTGGTCTTACATCTTTAGAAATCACAACCAGTGAGTTTTCACTACAGCCTCTTTTCTCATTCGTGTCCAATTTGTCTCAATAGGTTGGGTTTGGTTTCTTATTTCAATCAGGCAAAATGCTATCCACATAGTATAAATCAATAAGTTATTATATAAGTTGATGTCTGGTTGTTCTTGGTGACAGTTACTCTTACCACTGAATGACAAGTCAGTAAACTGAATGTCTGTATGCACTCATGGGCATGATGAATAATATATTGACAATATGCAGTATACTTTGACCATTCTTACCCTTCTGGTTTGAAATCTTCCCTTTTGGACATGGAGTACAATCATAGCAGCAAAATGGCTTCTCTTTCTTCTTTCTTCTACTGTAACCTGGGTAACAGTTGTCATTACACAGAGAAAGAGGCTGTGCCTATCCACAAAGAAAGGAAAATATTTCAACACGTAGAAAATGTATGGTGATGACATTCAGCTCTGTTTCTTCCTTCTGACTAACACCAAGGAAGTTATTTCAGTTCTAAACCACTGTATAGCACCAGTAATGAATTGGATGAGGGTAAACAAGTTGAAGTGTAATCCAGACAAGACAGAGGGGCTCATGGTCAGCTGAAGGGATTAATGATACAGCCTGTGGGGATGAGGTTATACTGAAGACACAGGTTCACAATTTGGATGGACTACACCTTGAACATGGAGGCCTGGGTTTCTGCAGTGGCCAGGTGTGCTTTTGAATATTTAAAGCTAGTGAGCCAACTTCATTGACTCCTAAAGAGGTCTGATCTGGCCACAGTGACACATTTCTTGGTTATATCCCATTTGGATTACTATACTACATTCTATGGCGGGGTCACCTTTCCATAGCATTCAGAAATTTCAGGTGATACAAAAAGTTGAAGCCAGAGTATTAATTGGGCTGACTTGTTCTACTCTGATGCTCCAACAGCTCCACTGGCTGGTAGTCTGTTTTGAGGCACAGTTCAAAGTGCTGGTAATGAATTGTAAAGCTCTACACAACTTAAGACTAGATTATCTGAGAGATCATATCTCCTATACAAGACTGCTTGGATTCTGAGATCTGCAAGACAGACCCACCATCTTTAGTCCCACCACCTTCATGAATATGGCTGGTAGAAACATGAGAGAAGACCTTCTCAGTTTTAGCCCCTGCACTTTGAAATCACTACCCTGGAAGATGCTAGAATTAAACAGAAAAGATCTGCAGATTGCTAGGAATAGTCCCTAGTTGGGGTGAATGTTACCTGTTGTAAAACACATTAATTTTCCTTCCCAAGATGACATGTGTATGACACTGATGTCTGACACTGAGATCTTGTAAGTGTTTTAGGAAAAAGTATTCAAACCAATTCAATTTTTTTTTTCCAATTTCAGCCTCATAGGTCAAATTTCATGGGGAGAGGTCAGGTGCTAATGTGAAGTTTGAATTTATTGGACTGGTTGAATTATGGGAGGCATGGTGGACTCATGGAATTGTAAGAACTGAGAGACAGTGCTACCTCAGTTTATCACCACTGAATCGTAGAATCATGGAATCATAGAAATGTAGAGTTGGAAGAGACCACATAGGCCATCCAGTCCAACCCCCTACCATGCAGGAATACCCTCAAAGCACTCCTGACAGATGACCATCCAGCCTCTGCTTAAAAACCTCCAAGGAAGGAGACTCCACTACACTCCGAGGCAGCATATTCCACTGCCAGACAGCCCTGACTGTTAGGAAGTTCTTCCTGAGGTTCAGGTGGAATCTCCTTTCCTGCAGCTTGAATCCATTGCTCCTTATCCTGGTCTCTGTAGTGGCAGAAAACAAACCCTCTGCTTCCTCTACATGGCATCCCTTCAAATATTTAAACATAGCTATCATGTCCCCTCTTAACCTTCTCTTCTGCAGACTGAACATACCCAGCTCTGTTTCCTAGAAAAATGAAAAAAAAAAAAATGAGAAAAAATGAGAAAAAATGAGAATCAATTTTGGGAGACTGTAAAATGCATGGATACACCACGGAATTTGCTCACATCCTACCTGATTGAACTTGCTGGGCCATATAATGGCATCCTCCTGAATGGTGAACCCAATGGCCAGATGAGACTGTGGCTCTATCCTTCCAACTTTCACTCGACGAAAGGTCTCATTGGGGAATGTGACCCAGTTGATGATATCAAAGTCAGCTACTAAGTCCCCATTTTTGTTAAAAGAAACCTTTTCACCAGCAGTGTTGTTAAATGAAACCCTTTTTAGGAAGTGGTGGAGCTAAATTGAGAGTGGGAAAATACAGTTAAATGCCCAATCTATGACTCAGACTAATCATCCATGTTCACATCTTTATTTGATAGTCCTTACCAAGCCTTACGGAAGGTACATGTTTTATCAATGATACTAATAATTAAATTAAGAGCCCTGCTGACACAGTGGTTAAATGCCAGTACTGCAGCCACAAGATTGTGAGTTCAATCCTGCCAGGCTCCAGGTTGACTCAGCCTTCCATCCTTCCGCAAGTTGGTAAAATGAGTGCCCAGCTTGTTGGGGGCAATTAGGTGAAACATTGTAACCGCTTAGAGAGCACTTAGCTGATAAGCAGTATAAAAATACATATGCTATTGCTATAAGTATTTAGAAATTCTTTCAGGGGAATTAGCATTTGTATTGACAAAAAACTCCAGCCATTTGTGGGTCTTACAATTTGTTGTAAATAGGAGCTGTGGTAACAGAAATAAAAGGAAAGACAAATCATGAGTAGGCCTGAAGATTTATAGTCTAGTGAAGATGAAACCCAAAAGGAGAAGGGGAAAGGATCTCCACTCAAAAACGCTACTTTGCGTATACCCATGTCAGGGTCTGAGGTGTGGGTGGCAAGGGCCTACTGGTACAGGTGCCAGGGCTGGGCCTAAGGACAAGTACTAGGTCAAGAAGCTGAGCGTCAGGGCACAACAAGAGTCCAAGGCAGCAGTCCTCTGGGTAGCAAAAATCCATGGGGCCAGAGGCAGGAAGCAGGTGCAGAAGACAGGCAGGAGGTCAGAGTGCAACAGGGGCCTTCCAGGCAACAGGCACAAACAGGTCCAAAGATGAGAGGCAAGTCCAAGAGACAGGCAGAAGGTCAAGATACAACAAGGGTTCAAGGCAGTAGAAGCCTACCAGGTAAAAAGAGCCCATAGGGCCAGAGACAGGTCCAGAAAAAGCAGAGGTCCAAGTCCAGGGGTTAGCAGTCAGGAACACTGGCAAGCCAGGAGCAGCTACAGGCAGCTCTGGAGACTATAGCCCTTTTCACACGACAGTCCTGTTGCAAAATGGTCTTGGGAGCATCGCGCAATTGCAAGAACCATTCCACATGACGTCCTCACAATCACGTGACGCTTCCGAGGCCATTAGGGGGCGATCGCACATTATATCATTTTTGGCTCTTTGTCGAAAATGATGTGCGATCACGCATCCCTCCCATGCCCCACACATACTTACCTTGTGTGCAGAGGCTCTGGACACACAGCCATTATGCTTCCTCCCCCAGTGCAGCCTGGGAAAGTACCCAGCTGCACTGTGGAAGGAAGGGGCGGAGCGCTTACGCTTCCTTCCGGTCAGCACAGAGCCGGTGTGGAGGGGACACCAGTGCCTCCTAGATAAGGTTTTTCACATGATCCCCATGTGCTGCTAGCAGCACCAGGTAAGGTGCAAAAAGGGCCAATGTTGCTGTGGCAAAGGCTGCAGAGAAACCCCAGCCCTTATATAGCTGGCTGCTCCAGCTGGCCTGTATCTGAGCAGCCAGCTGGGTCTGAGGTATTGGGCAGGATTCTGCAAAAAACAGGGTCAAGGCCAGGATCTTTGCAGGTGGAATCCTTCAAGGACTTAGTCACAGACCAGAACCCTTACAAGCCAGGAAATATCTAAGACACAGAGCAACAGATGCATCTTCCAGTACCAACTACTTTTATCAGGAAAGAGAATCAAAACTTGGAGAAGCCTCTTGTTTCTTTGAGAGTCCCACTGTGCAGAGGTCAGCAAGGAGTGGTTGCTGCCTGAGATGAAATACAAGATGGTGCCTCCAAAGGAAGTTGCTTCTTTCCTCAGTTTTTCCACTTCAGCAAATGAAGGAAAAAGCAGGACCTGAGTATGTTGCCTAATTTTTTAAAATCTTTCTCACAAGTACCAAGGGACAGAAATGGATCCTCACAGTATCTGCCCCTAGCCAAGCTGTGTATGATCTATGTACAAGGAATTATTTTATAAATACATAGAACCATTGCTGGATTGCAGACCAAAGGCCAGTTAGACACTTCTGTGACACTCATGAGGCAGGTGGGAATGCAAAACCCGTTCTTGCTCTCTCTAGGAAACAGTATTTGGTGGGAACTTTGCATACGGCACAGATTTAGAAGAAACAAAAATGAATTCAGCAGAGACAAATGCAAAGCTGATCAAAATGCATACACACACAGAGGGAAAGAGGGACTGGGACCCAGAAGATGCATGGAGAATACCTGACCTGGCGGTAGTACACATGAAAATGATCTCCTACTTTTAGTTGACCACAAGCTGATCCCTGAGTCATCAGTGTGATGAAGCTAACTCAAGTTCAAGTTGCATTAATTAGGCCTAAATACCCTAAAGGCTTCAGATCCTGTTTGATCTTGGAAGCAAAGCAGGGTCAATCTTGGTTAGTGCTAGGATTGAAGACTGCCAACAAATACCAAGGTATTGTAGGCTATATTTCAGAGGAAATGAGCTGGTTAAACTTCCTCTGGGTATTCCTTGCCTAAGGAAACCCAATAGAATTCATTTGATTTGACCTGGAGAACAGTGTTACGTTCTAAGCTCTATGCTATTAGAAGGGGCTGATATGAAGCAGGGCAAGAAAGAAGGTCACTAGTATGGAAACTGGAATGGAAAACTGTTTCTTTGGGGACATGACAAGAGAAAACTAAAAGGAACATGATAGCTGGAAAACTATACGAGAGGTTGTCATGTTGATATTGTTGTTGTTGTTGTTGTATTGTTTCCAGCTTATGGTTACCCTAAGGAAAACCAAGTTTTAATGGCAAGATTTGTTCAGAGGTTGTTTGCTATCACCATGTGTCCATTCTCAATTTTTGGTTTTGAAGATTAAAAGATTAATAGTTATTACTAACTCGCAGAGGGATATGATAGTGTTCTAAGGCAGAAGAAGTATATTATGTAGTTTCTCATATAACCAACCACTGAACATCAGGAAGTTATTTAGTTTGGTTTAGTTTTGTAGTTGGTTTTAGTTCTTCAGTTATTAGTTTAGTTACAGTTAGTTTACAATTAATGTGTTTATTGTAAGGGATGGGACGAATCCAGAATTTCCGAATCCGGATCTGAATCCATGGAAGGTTCTGGGAATCCACGAATCTCATGAATCTCAAATCTTTTGAATCCTTTTTTTTTAAAAGGGTATAAAAAGCAAGGAAAAGAAGGATAGTCTTAGGCAAGACACACTCACTCAGCCTTAGCAAAAGCCTAGGCAAAGGCAAACCTCCCTCTGAAGAAATGTGGCCAGGACAATTGTCATAGTTTTGCCTCAGGATCTCCCCAGATTGAAAATGACATGAAGACCCTTTCTGCACAGGCAGGAAAATGTGCTTAATCCCACATTTTCCTGCCCATGTAAACAGGGCCACATACTACAGTAGAGAGCTAATCCAGGTAAAAACTGGCTTTTCTTTGCATAGCTCCTTCTGGTATCCTGGGGTTTGTAGTTTGATGATGCACCAGCAGACTTTGGCAGAGAAGGCTGTGACACCTTGTAAAACTAGAAAGCCCAGAATTGTGTCTGAAAGAGCTTTGCAAGGGAGCTCTGCAAAGGAATGTTTCATCTGTCCTTGAAATCTCAAGCCTGTAGCTTCCAGTCAAGTGCTGAACTTAAATACTAAATGTTCGATTTAAATATCTTAAAATACAACCCCAGATGTAATTTGTGAAATTGTTAGCAAAGGCCATTATTACTCCAAGGGAAAAATTCACCTACTTGCCATCTCCCCTTGTGTATCTAGTCCCCCAACTTTTCAGGTGTCCCGGTGTCCCAGGTTTTCAGGCATTCCGGTCTCCAACAAACTGTTTGGGTGGAGGATTTGAAAGATTCAGTTTGCCTATTTTGGTGCAGGGATTCGGATTCCTGAATCTCAAATCCCTGCCGACGATTCGAGGATTCGAGGATTCGGTTGGCCCATCCCTAGTTTATTGTCTGTCTTTTCTTCTCCTTTATATGTTGTTTTTTTATGTTCCAAACGATTGTCTAACCAATATATACTGATTTTTTTACACACACACACACACACACACACACACACACATGTACCCATTCTCCAGTTAGTAGAAATACACATAGAGAAGGAAAGACAGACAGACACATTAACCAACTAAATAAGAGTACATAAAGTCAAATGGAGATGATTGTATCATATCATATGCTTTTAAAACACATATTGTTGTTGCATGCCTTTAAGTTGTTTCTGACTTATGCTGACCACTAGGCAAACCTATCATGGGGTTTTCTGGGGCTGAGAGTGTGTGACATACCTGAAATCACCCAATAGGTTAGCAGACCTGAGTGGGAAATCAAGCTTTCCTGTCCAGGGTAGTAGTCCAATGCTTAAACCCCTACACCATGCTGGCTTTTGAAATGTGTATACACAGACTAAAGCTACATTAATTGTAACATCAAATTACAATAATCAGAACTTATCAAATGAATCAAGTCCATTAAGGCTTTCATGTGAACAGAAGCAGCATTGAAGCCTCTGTAAACTGAAGTTACATCAGTCCTAGGGCCTGGAGACTAGAATTCTACCTCTTCCAGAAAAAGTGCTCCCTAGACATTCTGGGTTGGTGATTGCACATACAAATATGCTGAACTCTTCTGCAATAGTGCGCTCTAAACATTACCTGCCATGGTTGTATTTTTTGAACACCTTCTCTTTTTCCAGTTTTTCTGTATCTGAACCTGGATGAATTCATGTCATGCAAAGCATGTGCAACAGCATAGACAGCATTGTAGATGCTGTAGCTATGGCTGGTCATGCTCATTTCAAAAACGGACAAAGGAAGAAACTCCAGCGTGTCCTCTGCAGTGCAGATATTTTCAGAGAGTTCATCTAACTGGGAACTGGGGAATGAACACATAAATGCCTGTTGCCAGAAGTCTTTGATAAAGCCATCATCTTGGTCTGTGCCTGGTTTTCTGTTTTGCAGAAATTCATGGAATCCTGAAACCTTCCCTTGGTGAAGCGAAATAGATAAAGCACCGTGGATGAAGCTCAGGTCCCAGTCTCTTTGAGAAGAATGGGAAACAAAATCCATTTGGGCTGTCATAATCCAGACTTTATTTATTCTTGGTAAATCATAGAAAACTGGAATTTCTGTCAAAATTCTCAAAGTTAGCATTGTCTGAATTTCTCCATGTATGATCACTGCATTGGCAGTGCTTCTCCTGACAAGGTACGATATTTCATAAAACCCATCCACCATTATTTCAACCTTACTGGAAAAGGTTATTTGGGTTAATTTTTCTGTGAAGTCAAAGCAGATCCCTCTCTGCACAAACATGGGCAGCACTTTCTGTACAAATCTTTCTCCCATCTCATCTTCTACATAAATCACTCCACTCCAAGTCCATTGGAAATGCAACATTAAATGAAGAATGCCTGTATAGTGATGGGTCCCATTTGGGAACATCTTGTGGAAGAAAACGGCTTCATTTTTGTTTTGCATTAATAGAGTAGAGGCATATGTAAGCTTAAAGGTGAAAGATAAGGAGGTAAAAATATTAACAAATTAATTTTACTCGCTAATTTAAATTTAATGAATGAATGAAGTCTTGAGCAGGCAGTGTACTGGTACAGTTAAAACCACAGCATAGAAGTAAAATAATAAAGTACTCAAAAAAGTAATCAATAGCAACAAAAAGCAAGAAGAAAACAAGGGAGCAAAGGAAATAGTCCAATGCGGATAATCTGAAGAAAAATATTTAAAACTGCCTTTAAACAAGCAGTTTTTTCACCTCCAGGAATTGAAAGAAATGTCATTGCACTTTATAGGATTTTGTAAGACTCAGTAACTTAACTAGTGACTGGAGGTCCACCAGACTAAGTCAGTTACAGCTCTGGTTTTCACATTCATCATTAGAAATATCTCCTGTATCATCCTGAAGGGCAGCTCTATGTGAAATGTTAACTGTGACCCAGTTGGGGTGCAAACACTGTGACCAGGTTATCCTTGTCAAAGAATGGTCATAAATGCTAAACCAGCCAATGGTGGTAAAAAGTCATGGGGCTACCAGAGTCTCATACAACAGTGGCATAACCTCAAGCTATACAACCACCCTTTCAAAGGGAGTAAGTGGCTCCAGGGAGAGAGAAGTCCAGAGTGAGTGAACAACTATATTTAGGACAGGTCACAAAAATGGAATTCCTGAACATTCAAAGGATATCCTCCTTGTTTGCCTTCATCTTGACAACTATCATTTCCAGGAATTCATTCAGCATCTCTACACCTTCACTTGATTTATAGTGGAAGAAAAGATAGAGATGGGAATCATGACCATCTTGATAGCCCTGGTACTTATATCTCCCAATGATGTTATCCAATGATTTCATATCAGTATTAAAAATACATGGGGGGAGACAGATCTTTATGGAACTCCACTCATCAGGTTCCAGTATATTCTGTAAGGACCCATCCCAGCCTAGTATTTGATGCATCCTTACATTATCCAGAGCAACCTAAGCTGTGAGGTCCCATAAATTTCCATGTCATCCCATGTATAGAATTAAGTTTTGATCAGTTCCTTATACAACATATCATGCTGTAGTTTGCCCATCCCTAATCTTCATGAAACTGGTGGAAGAGCCAATCCAAGGTTTTATTGGGGGATGCCATCAATAGGCAGATAATATTCAAATCTATTTTTTTGCTTTTAACTGGTGTCAAGGATGCCATGGAGATCTTCAGCCCTTATTTGGGTAGTATGATGGATTGGATGTAGGCTAACACAGTCAGGCATAATCTAGATAAGATGGAAATATAG
The DNA here is from genome assembly GCA_030412105.1 of Cyclura pinguis. Lineage (NCBI taxonomy): Eukaryota > Metazoa > Chordata > Lepidosauria > Squamata > Iguanidae > Cyclura > Cyclura pinguis. The sequence continues at coordinate 132,680,496 of CM059604.1, read as the reverse complement.
TATTGTGTGGCTTCTCCATCCTGACACCTGGACACAAATAAATATTAGGTCAAAAGAACGGAGAGGAAAATTTTATGTCTGGGGACCGAGAAGGAGGATGTGCTAAACAATAAAGTGAAACAATGAAGCATTGAGAGTTCATTATTTTTGCCCAAGCACATTGGCTACTGGAAGGATACACCAATATTCTCTCTGCTACCCAGGTTTTCAAGCTGTGTATTTTCTATGTTTCTTAGGTGTAGATTAGCAGACTTGAGAGAAAGAGTACACGGATACAAAATGTAAAAATGCACCATGAGATGACACTGTGAGAGAGAAGCCCGTGGTGTCTGGTGGCTTCCATGTCAGTGGGGCATTGAATTCACTCCAGGTTTTGATATTTTCAGATTAAAACTGGATCAGATTAACTTCCTCAATGACTTGAAACCACCACTCACCACTGCATGTACCAGTATTAATCGTATCAGTGCAAAATTGCCCCTATTCTATTCACACCAGAAAACCTTATTTTGTTCACACCAGAAACGTTATCCAGAGAAAGAAAGAAAGGCATGTGAAGGTCTAAATTCACGTAGAGGTAATGTTTTTAGACTGCTCAAAAGAGTGGAAAGATAGGCACTAAATTAAATCTCTGGATCTCTTAATCAGGAAATAGCTCACAAAAAGCAGATTCATGGGTGTGGAGACTGAATTCTCCTTGAAGTCCCTTTGTTTGAACTCTTGTATACTATGTGCAGCTCTTACCTGTGGAAACTTATAGGTGCACAGGATATCTGCCATGAAGAGACAGACATCAGAATTTGGTCCTCCAATGACTGCTGCTGGGTTGTTGCTGGTGTCACATTTGTAGTTTGGGACAAACTTGCCCCAGGTAGAAAGAAGTTCCATTGATGTAAGATATGTAAACCTGGCTAAAAAATTGCTGTTAGAAATAAAGAAGCCCAGAGTGATGTTGGGTAAGATCGTGGAGTTTTCATTGATCTCCTTTATGGCAAATATCAAGGCCAGGATGTGCTGGTAGCTGTGAGTAAACACCCTGAAATAAGAATTACAGTTCATCTGCTTTAGAATATAGCATTTCAGGCTAACATCCATTTTCTGTGTGCATTGCACTGAAATCTATTGAAGAGTATCTGACTAAGGAAATGTGATGGTTAAGAATGGGCTGGAATCTTCTCTAAATATATAGGCCAGCACCAGTACTGATTCAGAAGGCATGAATCAGAATATATGTATGCATACATGTGTTCAATATTAAAAACCTGGGATGTTATTCTTTTCTAATTTTCTTCTTAAAGATAGCAGAAAGGAATCTGAGCCATCCTCCTCCCTCTGTAAGAAGGTCTTGGATAACTTTACAAGACTTTCACTGTTCAGGACTTATTCTGTGGAAATTTTCACATGGTATTTTTGAATAGAGAACAACATTTTCTGTGCAGAAAATCATGTTTTTATATTCTGTACAGAAAATGCTGTTTGCTACAGAAAACAACCATATGCAAATTTTACATAGCATAAGTCCCAAATGGCAATCAATCAGTTTTGATCATTTTAAAAACTATTTTCTACTATACTTTCCATCCTTAATTAAAGTCAGTTTTAATATATAACTATGGACTGTTCAACAGATTTCTAATCTCTCTTAAATCACTATAACATCTGAAGAAGTGCATGACATAAATTGGAAAAAAATCAAATTCATACATCAAATCTCCTCCTGTTTCATCAGAGGGTTGTTGACTGAAAGAATTCTCATCAGAAGATATATAAATCTGAGATAGGATGCCAGCTATGATCAAGTCTCCTGACTTGTGATACCTGTGATGAATAAGATGTGACTGGCCAATGCCACATGAGCCAGCCACAACTATGCATGCCACCTGAAACAGAATGAACACCGGCAGAAAGAGCACCGGTTCAATGAACAGCATAACCTTGCTTATAAAGGTCCTCTTTGGACAACTGTTCAGTGCTTTTCTCATTGTTATCCAGATCTCCTGTAGCAGTACAGCCTATTTGAAATTGCCACTGGCTTCCTGCTTAGAAATCAGTTCTGTACAGTGTGAAGTATCTATGCGATCAAAGCAATGGAGCCATCCTTTTCTCCAACTCCAGCTTTGGATGATATTAGCAATACTGTTAGCCTTTGTAATAACACATTCTTATACATGCCTACTCATAGATAAATCCCCCTGAGCTTAGAGAGATGTGGTCGCGTGTATGTCTGTGTGAGAAAACAACTCCAGGCTCTTATCACACTATTGCCCCCTGGAATCTCTAGGGAAGTAGAAGAAGTAGATGCAAAAGTAGTAAACTTGGTGATTAAACTGGAGTGCTCTGGGACATTGAAAAAAATATGTTTATCACTTCTCTACAGATGTGTTCTCAGCTCACACTGAGTTGAACTACTGTCACATGGGCTTGCAGTGATTTATGTCTAGTAAGCACCACTGGGAAAAGGAGACCTTCAGGAAGAAGTAAGGCTTCAAGGAAAAAAATAGACTTCAAGGCATTGATTTGAAAGGTTGCCCAATGTTTTGCATAAATTTGGAACTGCTGGCCTTATGTTTCCAAAATTAAGAGCAGCATTGCTGGATCTGATGAAAAGGCTGGATAATCTGCCATCTTAGTTCCTGTAGTAGTCAACCAAATTCCACTGGGAAACCTGCAAGCAGGGTGTGAGGTCAAAGAATTCTGCCTCTCTTCATACTACTTTTATTCATGCCATGTCCTGGAGATTATGTATAGTCAGCAGAGCTGGAATTCATTAGTAATTTCACTCTCTGTAAATGTATGTAATCCATTTTTAAATCTATCTAAATGGTTTACATTCATCTGACAAGGCTGTGATTCAGTCTCACACATGTGTGGATTTCCAGTCCACATCTTCAACATTAGAAGACTTTGATGTGGGAATGGGAAATGCCCTCTCTGTCCTTATTTTTGGAGAGACAGGTGATTGAGTTCAAGGGGGACATTTTGAACACTCACTGCAGTCCCAGTGAGACATACCTGTACTCATTGGCCTCTCCCATTTTGATCTTACCAGCTATGGGTAACCCATCAGTGGTGACAGACAATGGTAGCTACAAGGCTCACAGAGTCTCAGAAAGAGTTGTGGATTCTCTTAGCCACACACCATCTTCTTTCTTTCTTTCTGTGCAGATTTGTATTCATTTTTTTATTCAATTAATATCACGTCTTCTCACATCATACAACCCAGGATGGCTTACAAAAGTTTGCTTTTCCTTTAATTGCACTTCCTTTATTCCCTTTTCTTTGGCTTTCTCTTCCCCCTTTTATCATCCTATCTAACTTATACACTGAAGATATCGTGCATAAAGCAGAATTAGTCTGGGAGGAAGGAGGTGTGAAAATTGGAGGAAGAAATACAGTCAGTCAGTCAATCAATCAATCATTTATTGTACTTGACTAAAAGCTGTTACAAATCCAATAAAGTCCAATAAAATCCAGTAAAAAGAATATATACATACATGTACATCCATGCTAAAATCTGATTAATGAATCTGCTGCACAGTCTATAGCAATATTTTCAAATAACTAGCATGAATTCTTTTAGCAGCTTTAGCAAATAAGTCTGTTTGATGTGTAACATATGGATCACAGTCTGATAGTATCCAGCATAATTTCATGTAAGAGTTCTCACCCTGTAACGGAGCCAAAATCTGTCCCAAGAATCTCTTCTTGGGGTTTTCATAAGGCTGGTGTTAATAGGGCATACACCCCCATGCCTTGATATAGTTTAATTGGCATATATCAATATTGGCATAAAATATAAATTATACTCTTCTGTGGTTGCATGGTTATGCAAAGAGTTAGGGAAGAATTGTTAGGAACACACATGCCACTAAACACTTGCACTTAAGGTTAACAAGCAGAACCTCATAACCTCACTTTGTGTGGGCTGTGTGCCACTTCCAGGTCTTTGGAAAATCAGTAGGACAGATTGGGAGCCATGAGCCCTCTTGTGTTCCATCTCTGTAGGGTAGCTCCCTGAGAGACATATGGTTAGTGTGTCTTGTGTGGTGAAAACCAGCTCTGGGTTTAAGCGCTCTGCCTGGGCTTGGAGGAGGTGCCCCTGAGTCCAAAAAATGGAGCTGAAAGCCAGGACTCAGTCAGGACCCTGATCTCTCATTCCTTGTTGCTCCACCAAGCGGCAGCAAGTTCTGTAGTGCTTGTTTTGCCCCTTGGCAGCCCTGCTCAGTGCAGACGCCAGGGATTTCCCCCAAGGACCTTGGTGATCTTCCCATCCTTGATTGCCTGGCCCATTTGTCCCCAGTTTCGAGGGTGCATCCTGGCTGGCAGAATCCATGGAGATGCTTGTGTGGTGCATCTTTATTCTCTTTGTAAGACACAGAAGGCATTGTGTGTGACCGAGCGTGTTAAAGAATGCACCCTCACATTTTTATCAATTGAAGCTTAATTGGCAGAACAATCAGAACCATTTCAAGGAGCAGAACTAGCTGAATAAGTTGGAGAAATGGGTTGTTTGCGAAGGGAAGAACCCTTCGAAGGAAGGATCCTTTGGAACTGTGGAACTGTTTAGCACCCTGTGTGATACTTATTGTGCTCAGTGCAATGAGAAGTACATTTTTCGCCCCCCTAAGAAGTGATGGCTTCTTGGGATTTCTGGATGGCCCGAAGAGAAGCCTCAAGCACCATTCAGGAGTTGATAAAAACAGCTGAGAGGCAGATCACTGAATTAGGGCAATTCTGGGTGCAAAACTGCACCCTACTGGCTGACAAATTGGCTTTTTCATCTGCCACACAGGAGGACTGCAGCAAATTAGAGAATACCTCTATTCAAATTCAGGCAGTTCAGGATAGGCTGACCACCCTTGAGGATGAGTATGCTATGGTACAGCATGCTGCTCAGTATGTGTCCAGTCAGGCAAAGGTGCAGTATGAGAATGTGAGACACAAGGCTTTGTTACCCACTTACATGCTATGTCATGAGGATCATAATTATTTTATATCAAACATAGTAAGCCATAGAGATCTACTGGAAAGACATGTAGGCAGTAGAGCTATGGATACATATCAAAGGGTAGCCCTGTTTCCTGCCACACATCCTAGGTGCATCTCAAAATGGTTCTCACAGACCATTTGAATGGATTTTCAGCAATAATAGCGCCAACAGGAGACAAGAGGTCTTTGGGATCAAATTAACATTTCAAACAGCCAGGAATGTTACACTTTGGAGGCATGCATCCCTGGATGAGAAAGTCATCTTGCAGGAAACTACAAGGATGCCTGGCTGTATTTTCTTTGAACTACAAAGCTGAGACCCATCTTCATAAAAATGCAGCCATCTGATCCCCAGGACATGTTTTAGCTCTGTTCAGCACTATAACTAGGATCCCTTTTTCTCCTCCATTTTGGAGTTCTCCCAGACTTGCAAACAATGCTTCTGCCAGTGGAAAAGTTCCCCTCAGCTCCACCCCCAGAGGCTGAGTTGGGCTTTTCACTTGTCTTTTGCCAGCCAAAGACTTCTGGATTGGTACAGTATTACCCCAAAACCTTCATATCCCTCTCTCTCTTAATTTTCACCTCTTTCTCAATTTGTACAGTCTTGTATGCTTGTGGGAGTGAGTGCAGTTGAGTGATTGTATGGATTTTAACATCTATATCAATAAAATACTTAAATTGGAACAGTTAGCCTGATTCTCTGTGATCCAACTCTGTAAAACTAGGTTCAAGATCCCTAATTACCCTGCCCTCTTTGCGTTGCTATAGCAGTGTTCATAGCTCATTTCCCCCACAAGTGATAATTTTGACAGGTGCTGGGAATCCTCCTAAGGGACCCCAGGCAAGCAGGGTAACAGCTTGGCATAGAAAAATTGCAAAACTGAGCCAGAGACTGACCACTGATCATTGCCAGGGTCTGTCCTGAGACCCTTCCCGCATTCTTGGTGTATACTCCAGATGAGTCCCTGCTGGAGGATGAAATCCCCCATGTGCACTACAGCCCCAACTGGGAAGAAACAGTTCCACTCCACACAGTCAAGACCAAATCAATGACCACCCAAAAAGGCAACTCAGCCTGTACAGTTGCAGAGATCAAGGAGGTTGAGGAGAGGGTCCTGTGGATTGCTACAGAGTTCGAAGACATTCCTGAACAGTTAGGCCCCTTTAAAAAGGACACAGGGATTGTACGGCTCAATGCTGTTGCCCACACACATCCCTCAGCAATTGGCCAGGACCACACATAGCTAGTTAGGCTCTGCATTTCCCCAGGAGATCTGCCAGCTCTGGCATTGGCAGTAGCCACCCACAATTTGGCTATGTTGGGAAAGTATCTCTGGATGAGAGAGCTTATCCAGATCTTGTGGCCAGGGCTGATGGCTGACTCACTGTATGTGATGGAGCATTAGGCTCTGGGAGAGAATCTGGAGGCTTTCACAGTCAGGAAAATGCTGCTAGCTATCCTGGTTTGGAAGGTTCAGTACTCCTTGGACCTGAGCTTCTATGATTGTGACACTGAGGGGTTCAAGGTGCTCCTGTAGGGAAGCTTAAACTCCCAAATGAAAATGGCTCTGGGCCCCATAGACGTAGACATACTCCCATGGAGCTACCTTTCAGATCAAATTTAGAAGGTGGCAGATCTCCTCTGGGAGGCGGGTGCAATTAGAAACATGAAGGTCCTCTGGAAAGGCATGGGTTCCAAGTCATGTGAACCTGTCAAACTGGTGACCTACAGTACAAAAGAGTGGGTAGTCCAGGAAATCTCTAGTGTGATGAGGAATGTAGATAGGGATCCTGCTTCTGATTGTTGTACCAGCAATTTTTGGCAGTGGGAGTGGGTAGAAACATCAGTCTGCTTTACCCCAACTGACAAGCAAACTCGCCTCAATTGCTTGCAGTGGCTAATGTCTGGCAAAGAGGATTGCGGGACTTTTTCTGATTCGGTAACAGTACCACAATCAGGAATACATAGGTTTCATGAATATGAATCAGTTATGGGTGAGTAGCTCTAGGTTATGAATATGTATTAATTAATTTCACCTGAGGACTTTGGGGAAAAGTAGAGTATCTTTGCACACACACGCGCGCACGCACACACACACACACACACACACACACACACAGAGTCAACAAGTTTTCCACAAAAGGAGCCCTGAAGTGCAAAGGGTATTTACATTGCAGCAGTGGCAGCATGAGGAAAGGTAGACAATCTTCTATTTCACCATCTGAGGACAGGAATGTTCAGTCCTATACGGTATACCTAATGCCTGGCATCTGGATGGTATAGGTGTTCCTGGGAATGGGTTTTCTCATAGTCTGTGGCTGTGGTGAATAGAAAACCCTTCTATCGCCTAGGGATGTATAGTCTTGTAATGACCCATACCATGACAAACTTTGGAGTTTAATATTAAAAATAACAAGGAATTAGCATGTTTTGTTTCAGATAGCAGAATATGCTGTGAATTGGCATCATTCTAAATCTATCAAATTCCATTCTGAGTTATAATACCTGCATAACATATTGTGATTTTTGAATACAAACAGCAACTGATACTCATCCTATTGAAATTTTGAAGTTTAAACACATATCAGCCTTCTGTGCCAGAATAAAATGTGTCACCAGGACAGCCTTATCCAAATCAGGAACCAAATCCCAAAGAAAAGACAAGGGTGACAAATGATCAAACAGAAACTTTCTTTAATGTTTTCTCTTCATTAGTTGTTCCTTCCTGTTCATCTCAGGCCTCAGAACAATGATATAGCATTTGGGAAAAAATATAAAACTCAGCAGCCCAGCACTGGATGCCAAGATTGAGAAGATCTCCACAGATACCATGTATTTTCCCTTGGTGCTCAAATACGTTGGAACAAAGGACAGCCATACAGTGCAGAAGACCAACATGCTGAAGGTGATAAACTTGGCTTCATTAAAACTGTCAGGTAACTTCCTGGCAAAGAAAGCCACAGTGAAACTGCAAATAGACAGAAAGCCCATAAAACCAAGGACACAGTAAAACATGATGACTGACCCTTCATTACATTCCAGAATGATTTCTTCAGCCATTGAGTTCATATCAAGATCTGGAAATGGGGGAGAAGTTGTCAGCCACATGGTACAAATTAGGACTTGAATAAAGAAGCAGGAAAGAACAATGGAGTTGGCCAATCTTTTCCCCACCCATTTCTTCAACCTGGACTCAGGCTTGGTGGCTAGGAAAGCAAGAATGACAATGGTGGTTTTTGCCAAAACAGAAGAAATAGCCACAGAGAAGATGATGCCGAAAGCTGTCTGACGAAAGAGACAGGTCATCTTCTGAGGCTTACCAATGAAGAGCAAAGCAGAAAGAAAGGAGAGCAGGAGGGAAAGGAGGAGAGTGCAGGTGAGGTTCCGATTATTGGCTTTGACAATGGGAGTGTCCCAGTGTTTAATGAAGATCCCAAGCACTAGAGCAGTAACACAAAAAAGAAAAAGGGCAGAGATGCCCAAACTTATTCCCAGATCTTCTTCAAATGTGAGGAAAGTTACATCTTTGGGAATGCAGAAATCCCTATTCTTGTTTGGATAATGATCTTCTCGACATTGAAAGCAGTCATCCATGTCTGGGAAAGGAACAGATTGATATATATGGCAGCCTTATTAAAGCCAACCAATTAAAACACAATTTGAAAGACCTGAATCTGAGCCCAGCATGTGAGGCAGGAATGCAAGCCTCTGATCCACACCCCAAATTTAGCCGTCCAGGACAACTCATCCTGCTCATGAATGCTCCCAGTAAAACCATGTAAAGTGGAATGCCAATATTCCTGTCCCCTTGGAGAAAAGTGAAGAATGAGAGTGTGGCTCTCAATTAAGCCACTGGTCCAAAGGGGTTTAGAAGACATACAAGAAAATGGTCCAGGGGAAACACAAGTCAACAAAGGAATCCCAGTCCATTCCTCCAGGACAGGATGAGGTACCTCCGGGTCCAGATTTTCTACTCATCCGGCCCATGAATGCCTCCAACTCTAATGCCCTTTCCACAGCTTACCTTCCAATGCTGCTGGAATGTGGGCCTTGTGTGAAAAGCCTGGGCAGGAAGGCTCTCACAAGCCTCCTGCTTCCCTGCTGCTCGGGCTCCACAGCTCCTTCCTGTTCTCACGAGAGCCCCGCCCGCGCCCCACCCCACCCCTTCCTTCCACAGTGCAGCCTGGGAGTTGTAGGTTGCACTGAGGAGAGGAAGCGTGACTGGCCTGGCTACAGAGGCTCAGCACTTCAGGTGAGTGCGGCCTGTGAGCCTTGTGCAAGCATGGCTTATTTTTGGTTAAAAGCCAAAAATAAGAAAATGCGTATTTGCTGCGCTTGCGGGCCTTGAGCGCGGCAGAAATGGGAGTGCGTCATGCAGACCACTCCTGACATTTATGCGACGCTCAAGGGGCCCTTTCACTTGTAAACTGCCATGCGAAAAGGTCGTAAGTTCCTGTTGGGCTGGGTTGGAAAACGGGGAGAGGTGACAGAACAGCTCCCCACTGAGTCACTGCCTCAAGGGGTGTTTCGTTGTGGAAGAATGGCAGAAGAGCTCACAATGTATTTAGTGTCTTAAGGAGGTGCCTCAGTATTTATTCATTTGTATTTCTTTCTTTAATTTGAATAATATCTAAGTACTCTCTATTCATCCCTCTCTTTACCATTAGAAAAAAAATGGAATTTTTTTCTGTAGTGTGTGAAGGACTCCAGAAAGTTAAAGAAAATACACAGTATGTGAAGCAAAATGAAAGAAAGAAATGGGAAGGAAAGAAAGTAGGAAGGAAGTGGGAAGGGGAAGGGTAAAGAAAAGAAAGTATGCAGTTAAAGAAAAAGGAAAAAGAAACCCTTAAGAACATAACTCAAATCAGTGTTCTCTTCTATTTCACTAAATATTACTTGGCCTAACTGCAGTTCCTAAACCAAACTGGAATAGACACATTGCATCTATTTCTGAACGTGGGTAAGTTCCCATAATTCAGTGAGTCTTGTCTCGGTGAAATAACAATTAGATTTAGGTCATAGTCTCAAGAAGACATCTATGCAGATATCCTGAGATATGAGAATTCGGTCCTGCCTATGCAAGAATCTTTTCAGTTTTACTAAATTTGTGATGAATATTCACTGCTATTGTTTGTATGAAACTGTAAAGGTATGTTGATATTTATCCTGTCAAATTTCAGTGCGAGAGGAAGAAGCACCTGAGACCTGATTTATTTAACCAGGTGGCCAAGAATTTGGTTTTGAGAAATATGATTGTCTGATCTAAAGTAAAAATGTGGTTACAGTGCTGGATGGGGAGTTAGGAGATCTAGGTTCAAGTCTCCAAAGAGCCACAAAACCCATGGGGTTACTTTGGACCACTTGCTACCTCTCAGTCTGACCTACATACCTCACAAAGTGGTTTTGAGGAGGGAGGGGTTGAAAGAGAACCATCCCTGCCACCTTGGGCTTACTGAAGGAAATGGGGGAAGTTAAGGTAAATAATAACTAAATACAGAGTTTTTCCCCATAGTAAAGCACAAGAATAAGTAAATAAGAGTTTTTCCCCATAGTAAAGCATCCTAAGGAGGATTTCAGTGCAGTGGCAATTGCAATTGTAGTGCACTTGATCTAGGGTATTAAAAGTACTATAGATCCAGTTAAGAAAACACGCATGCATGGAAGCTGAATAATTAATTTCACCACAATGTGGTTTAATAAATACAAATAGCTATAGGAATCAAATAGCTTAAAAAGGGTGTCTGTCTTTGCATCCAGGTGGTCTTCCTGTGTTCTACATTCAATGTTAAACAGAGGTTTCTCTTCTACCCCAAGAAGATGAGTGTTAAATCTCTTACCCTCCAAGCTTTGCTTGGGATCCATGAGGAAATCAGCAAGGTAAAGAAAGACTGAGTTTAAGGAGACTGTAAAGGATGGAGAAAGGGAAAGCAAGAGAAAGGGCCTTGGTGGGGTAGATGAGATATGGGGTTCTAAAATTCATGCAGCTGTTTTTTTCTCAAGTTCAAAATGGGTATGGGAGTGAAGAGTGAAATCATGGATGGTATTTTTCATTTCCATTCTGACAAACTTTTAATGCAAGCATTCAATTTAGCATAAACCTAATAATTAGCCCTCCCATAAATATGAGAGAATTACATTTTTTTTACCTTATTAAAATAAACCAAAGGCATTGCCCCTCATCTATTATCTTTTCTCTCTGTGTCTGAAACAGGACAATGCTATCTCTTAGAAAATACATAGGAAATGGGTTATTATCTAGATGCCAGTTGTGCTTCCAATGAACTTCCATCGCTTATAGTGTTTGTATTGTGCTCCAACTGTATAGCAGTTCAACTGCTGAACTATTCACTGTGGTTTTGCCTAAATACCCTGGAGGCACCAGATCCCATCTGATCTTGGAAGGTAAGCAGGATCAGACCTGATTAGTACTTGAATGGGGAACTGCCAAGGAAACCATCTGCTGTGGGTTCTATTGCAGAGGAAGGTGATGACAAACTGCCTCTGAGTATTCCTTGCCTATGATAACCTTACGAAATGGATGGGGTGTCCATAGGTCAACAGGTTACGTGGTGGCACACATATGCATACACATACTTCATTGTATAATACTCTCTGCCCCATGATTCTATATGTGTGACATTATATGGCTTATTCCATCATATGCATATACAACTATGGTGCTTACTGGTCTTATCTTTTTGGAAATCACAGCCAGTGAGTTTTCCCTACAGTATCTTTTCTCATGTGTGTCCAATTTGTCTCAATAGGTTGGGTTTGTTTTCCTATTTCAGTCAAGGAAAGTACTAGCCACATAGTATCAATAAATAAGTTATTATATAGGTGTATGGTGATCGTTGGTGGCAGGTACTCTAACCACTGAATCAAATTTTAAAAAACTGAATGTCTAAAGGTACTCATGGGCATAAAATGAATAATATATTGACAATAAGCAGTATACTGTGGCCATTCTTACCCTTCTGGTTTGAAATCTTCCCTTCCGGACATGGAGTACAATCATAGCAGCAAAATGGCTTCCCTTCCTTCTTTCTTCTACTATAACCTGGGTAACAGTTGTCATTACACAGAGAAAGAGGTTGTGCCTATCCACAAAGAAAAGAAAATATTTCAACACATAGAAAATGTACCTTGCTGACCCTCAGCTCTGTTTGTCTTTTCTGCTTAACATCAAGGAAGCTGTTTCAGTTCTAAACCACCATATGGCATCAATAACGGCATCCATAATGGATTGGATGAGGGCAAACAAGTTGAAATTGAATCCAGAGAAGACGGAGAAGTTACACCCCCTTTGGATTGCTATACCACATTCTGTATGGAGTTTCTTTTCCATGGAGTTCAGAAATTTCAGCTGATAGAAAGAGCTGAAGCCACTAACTGGGTTGGCTCGTTCAACTCCAGTGCTCCACCAGGCTGGTAGTCTGTTTCTAGGCATAGTTCGAAGTGCTGGTTATGTCTTGTAAAGCCCTAGACATCTTAAGTCTACACTATCTGACAGACCATCTCTTCTATACAAGACTGCCTGGAATCTGAGATCTGCAAGAGAGGCCAACTGTCCTCACAAGTATGGTTGATGGAAACACAAGAGAGGATCTTCTCAGCTGGTGTCCCAGCACTTTGAAACCTCTTCCCTAGAAAAGGCTTGAATTAAACAGGAAAGACTTGTGGATCACTAGGAATATCCCCAGTTGGGGTGAATATTGTCCGTTGTAAAACATAATTGGTTTTGCATCTCAAGATGATATGTTTTTGATACTGATGACTGACACTGAGATTCCGTATACTTTTTAGGGAAAAAAAATCAATTAGCCTTATAAGACAAATTTCTTGAGGAGGGGTCAGGTGCAAATTTTGGGTTTGAATGTATGGGACTTGTTGAATTATGGGACCCATGGGGGACTCATGAAATTGTAAGAACTGAGAGACAGAGCTGCCTCAGCGTATCACCATTGAACCAGTTTTAAAGACTGTAAAAGACCTTAATACTCCATGGAATTTGCTCACATCCTACCTGATTGAAACTGCTGGGCCATATAATGGCATCTTCCTGAATGGTGAACCCAGTATTTGGAAGAAACTGTGGTTCTATCCTTCCAACTTTCACTCGATGAAAGGACTCATTAAGGAACGTGACCCAATTGATGATATCAAACCCAGCTACTAACTCTCCATTTTTGTTAAAGGATATCTTTTCACCAACAGTGTTATTAAAGGAAACTCTTTTTAGGAAGTGATGGAGCTAAATTGAGAGTGCGGAAACATAGTTAAAAATGAGGTGCTCTGTACAAATAAACATCTCAGAATAATAACCTTCCACAGCTGATTTCTATAGTTGGCATTTTTTAACAAACCTTGTAGAAGGTATATTTTTTATTAATGATATTAATAAGCTTAGGCCTGGAGATTTATAGTCTAATGAAGATGAAACTCAAAAGGATAAGGAGAAAGGATCTTCACTCAAAAATGTTACTTTATACTTTGAATATTATTTTACATGTAGCCAGGAAATATAGTTGAGCAAGGTCAGCCTTGGTTAGTATTTAGATGGAAGAATGCAATGAATACCAGGTGCTGCAGGCTATATTTCCTGGCTACAACACTGTTGTTGTGTGCCTTCAAGTTGTTTCTGACTTACGGTGGCCCTAAGGTGAACCTATCATGGTGTTTTCTGGGGCTGAGAGTGTGTGACATGCCCAAGGTCATCCAGTGGGTTTCCACGGCCAGATGGGGAATCACACCCTGGTTTACAGAGTAGTAGTCCAATGTTCAAGCCACTGCACCAGGCTGGCTTTTGAAATTTGTATACACGCACTAAATCTAGATGAATTATAACATCAAGCTAGAGTAATCAGAACGTACCAAATGAATCAACTACATTATGCTTAATGTGAACAGAAGCAACAGTGAAGCCACTGTAAAATCAGGTTGTATTAGTTCTAGTGCCTAGACAGCAGCATTCTACCTTTTCCAGAAAAAGTGCTCCCTAAACATCCCGGGTTAGTGATTGCACATACAAATATGCTGAACTCTTGGGTAATAGTGTGCCCTGAACATTACCTGCCATGGCTGCATTTTTTGAACAGCTTCCCTCTTTCCAGTTTTTCTGTATCTGCCCCTGGATGAATCCATGTCGTGCAAAGCATGTGCAACAGCATAGACAGCATTGTAGATGCTGTAGCTATGGCTGGTCATGCTCATTTCAAAAACAGACTCAGGAAGAACCTCCAGGGTGTCCTCCTCCGTGCAGACATTTTCAGAGCACTCCTCTAAATGGGACCTGGAGAATGAACACATAAATGCCTGTTGCCAGAAGTCCCTGATAAAGCCATCATCTTGGTCTGTGCCTGGTTTTCTGTTTTGTAGAAATTCATGGAATCCTGACACCTTCCTTCGGTGAAGCGAAATAGATAAAGCACCATTAATGAAGCTCAACTCCCAATCTCTTTGAAAAGAATGGGAAACAAAATCCATTTGGGCTGTCATAATCCAGACTTTATTTATTCTTGGTAAATCATGGAAAACTGGAATTTCTGTCAAAATTCTCAAAGTTAGCATTGTCTGAATTTCTCCATGTATGATCACTGCATTGGCAGTACTTCTCCTGACAAGATACGATATTTCATATAACCCATCTGCCATCATTTCAATCTTACTGGAAAAGGTTATTTGGGTTAATTTTTTTGTGAAGTCAAAGCAGATCCCTCTCTGCACAAACATGGGCAGCACTTTCTGTACAAATCTTTCTCCCATCTTATCCTCTACATAAATCACTCCACTCCAAGTCCATTGGAAATGCAACATTAAATGAAGAATCCCCATATATTGATGGGTTCCACTTGGGAACATCCGGTGAAAGAAAACATCTTCATTTTTGTTATCCATCAATGGAGCCGAGCCATATATAAGCTTAAGGGTAAAAGATAAGGAGGTAAAAAAAATTATAGAAATTAAAATTACTCATTAATTTAATTTTAATGAATGAATAAAGTGAAGTGCATCAGTAGAGTCAAAACTACAGCATAGAATTAAAATAATAAAGTACTCAATAAAGTAATCAGAAGCATCAAATAACAAGAAAAAACAATGGAGCAAAGCAAATAATCCAATGCAAATAGTCCCAAGGAGGAATAAACTCTCTCTAAACAACTGCAATGTTTTTATCCTCAGGGGCTGAAAGAAATGTCATTGGACTTGATAGGACTTTGCAAGAGTCAGCACCTTTAAATAGTGACTGGAGGTCCATTAGACCATTTCAAGTTACGACTCTGGTTTTCACATTCTTCGTTAGATAAATGTTTGCAAGGCAAATACTGTGCCCAGGCCGTCCTTCTCATGAATGATCGTAACTGGTAGACTCACCAAAAGTAGTAAAAAGTAGTGGGTTTGACTGAGCCTTAGATGACAGTGGCAGAATCCCATGCTTTACAACCATCCCTTCAAAGGGAGTAAATAACTCCAGGGAGTGAGAAGTCCATAGTGAGTGAATAAGTCTGTTTAGGACAGGCCACATGAAAGGAATTCCTGAACACTCAAAAGATTTCCATCTTGTTGGACTCCATCCAGAAACTGAATCAGCATCTCTACACCTCCCTTGATTTATTGTAGAAGAAAAGATAAGGATGGGGGCCATCAGCATTTTGATACCACTACTTCTTATATCCCCCAGTGATGTTATCTAATGGTTTCATACCAATATTAAAAAAAAATAATATGGGATAAGACAGATCTTTATGGAACTCCACTGCTCAAGTTCTATTACATTCTGTAAGAAGCCTTGTAAGGGTTTGGGATTTGATGCATCTTTATGGGATCCTGTAGAACCTGAGCTGTGAGGTCCCATAAATTTCTGTCTCATCCCATGTATAGATTTGGGTTTTGGTCAATTTCTCATAAAACATAAAATAAAATCTTCATGAAACTGGTGGAAGAGCTAATCCAGATTTTAAGTGGTGGAAGCCATCAACTGAGAGGTAATATCCAACCCTGTGTTGTGCTTGTAATTCCTGTCAAGGATGCCATACAGATCTTCAGCCATTATCTGGCTAGTATGATGAATTGGATGTGGGCTAACACACAGAGACGTAATCTAGATAAGGTGGAAGTATAGTATAGTGTGGCTTCTCTATCCTAACACCTGGACCCAAATAAATAGTAGATCAAAAGAAAGGAGAGGAGAATTTTATATCTGAAGGAGGATAAGGTGAAACAACGAAGCATTAAGAGCTCATTATTATTCTCTAATCACAATGGCTACTGGAAGGACACACCAATATTATCTCTGCTATCCAAGTTTTCAAGCTGTATGCCTTCTATGTTTCTGATTTGTAGATTAGCAGAGCTAAGAGAAACAATACAGGTGACCCAAATGTAAAAATGCACCCTGAGATGACACTGTGAGACAGGAGCCCATGGTGTCTGGTTGCTTCCATGTCAGTGGGGCATTGAATTCACTCCAGGTTTTGATATTTTCAGATTAAAACTGGATCAGATTAACTTCCTCAATGACATGGAACCACCACCACTGGCATGTCCCAGTATTAATCATATCGGTGCAAACTTGCCCCTACTCTGTTCATGCCAGAAAATCTTATTTTGTTCACATCAGAAATGTTACCCAGAGAAAATAAGAATGAATGAAAGAAAGACATGTGAATGTTTAAATTCATATTGAGATAATATTTGTAGACTGCTCAAAAGAGTGGGAAAATATGTACAAGATTAATTCTCTAAACCTCTTAATGAGGAAAAAGCTCACAAAGAGCAGATTCATGGATATAGCAATTGAATTCTCCTTGAAGTTCTTTTGTTTAAATTCTTGTTTTCCATGTGTAGCTCTTACTTGCGGAAACTTATAGGTGCACAGGATATCTGCCATGAAAAGACAGACATCAGAATTTGGTCCTCCAATGACTGCTGCTGGGTTGTTGCTGGTGTCACATTTGTAATTAGGGACACATTTGCCCCAGGTAGAAAGAAGTTCCATTGATGCAAGATACATAAACCTGGCTAAAAAATTGCTGTTAGAAATAAAGAAGCCCAGGGTGATGTTGGGTAAGATCAGGGGGGTTTCATTGATCTCCTTTATGGCAAATATCAAGGCCAGGACGTGCTGGTAGCTTTGAGTAAACACTCTGAAATAAGAATTACAGTTCATCTGCTTTAGAATATAGCATTTCAGGCTAACATCCGTTTTCTGTGTGCATTGCACTGAAATCTATTGAAGAGTATCTGACTAAGGGAACGTGATGGTTAAGAATGATTAAGAATGGGTTGGAGCCTTCTCTAAATTTATCGGCCAGCGCAGGTACTGATTCAGAAGGTGTGAATCAGAAAGTACGTATGCATACATGTGTTCAATATTAAAAACCTGGGATGTTATTCTTTTGTAATTTTCTTCTCAAAGATAGCAGAAAGGAATCTGAGCCATTCTTCTTCCTCTATGAGAGGGTCTTCGATAACTTTGCAAGACTTCCACAGTTCAGGATTTATTCTATGAAAGATTCTCACATGGCATTTTTTCATAGAGAGCAACATTTTCTGTGCAGAACCACACTTTTATGTTCTGTACAGAAAATACTGTTTCCTGCACAAAACAACCATATGCGAATTTTACATTGCAAAAGTCCAAAATGGCAAGCAAGCAAGCGAGCGCATTTTGACCATTTTTTTAAAAAATATTTTCTAGTATTCTTTCCATCCGTAATTAAAATCAGTTTTAACATATAACTATGGACTGTTCAACAGATTTCTAATTTCTTTTAAATCACTACAGTATCTGAAGACATGCATGAAAGAAGTTGGAAAAATTCAAATTCATACATCAAATCGCCTCTCGCTTCATCAGAGGGATGTTGTCTGAAAGAATTCTCATCGGAAGATATATAAATCTGAGATAGGATGCCAGCTATGATCAAGTCTCCTGACTTGTGGTACCTGTGATGAATAAGATGTGACTGGCCAATGCCACATGAGCCAGCCACAACTATGCATGCCACCTGAAACAGAGTGAACACCAGTAGAATGAGCACCAATTCAATGAACAGCCCAACTTGGCATATAAAGGTCCTGCTTGGAAAACTGATTAGTGCTTCCCGCATTATTATCCAGGTCTCCTACAGCAGTATGGCCTGTTTGAAATTGCCACTGACTTGCTGGTTAGAAATCAGTTCTGTATAGTATGAAGTATCTGTACAGTTAAAGCAGTGGAACCATCCTTTTCTCCAGCACCAGCTCTGGATGACATTAGCAATACTGATAACCTTTATAATCACATACTCCTATACCTGCCCACTAATAGGTAAGTTCCTCTGAGTTTAGGGGAGTGCAGTCCTGTGTCTGCCTATGTAAGAAAACAACTCCGGGCTCGTGTCTCACTACTGCTTCCTGGAATCTCTAGGGAAGTAGAAGAAGTAGATGGAAACGCGGTAAGCTTGGTAATTAAACTGGAGTGCTCTGGGACATTGAAAAAAATATGTCTATCACATCTCTACAGATGTCTTCTCAGCTCACACTGAGTTTAAAAAGAGTCACGTGGGCTTGTAATGATTTGTGTCTAGGAAACACCGCTAGGAAAAGGCGTCCTTAGGAAGGAAAAAAGCGACAAGGAAAAAAATTAGACTTCAAAGCATTAATTTGAAAAGGTTGCTCAGTGTTTTACACAAGTTTGGAACAAATGAGCTAATGTTTCCAAAATTAGGAAAAGGATTGATGGATTAGATCAAAGGGCTGGATAGTTCACCATCTTATTTCCATCAGTAGTCAACCAAATTCCACTGGGAAACCTACGAGCAGGGTGTGAGGTCAAAGAAGTCTGCCTCTTATACATTCATACTACTTTTATTCATGCTATGTCCTAGAGATTATATTCAGTCAGCAGAGCTGGAATTCATTATCAATTTCACTCCCTGAAATATATGTAATCCATTTTTAAGTCTATCTAAATGATTTACATTCATCTGACAAGGGTGTGATTCAAGCTCACACATGTTTGAATTACCAGTCCAATCTTTCTTTCTTTCTGTGCAGATTTGTATTCATTCATTTTAGGGATGGGACAAATCCAGAATTTTCAGAATCTAAACATGGATCTGAATCCTTGGAAGGTTCTGGGAATCCATGAATCTCACAAATCTCAAATCTTTCAAATCCTTTTTTTAAAAAAAGTGTTTAGAAAGCAACTTTTAAAAAAATGTCTAAACTTCTAAAACTTTTACCTTGCTGAGGGTTCGAGGATTTGGTTGGCCCATGCCTAATTTATTATTCAATTAATATCATGCCTTTCTCACATCATGCAACCCAAGATGGCTTACAAAGGTTTGGTTTTCCTTTATTTGCACTGTCTTTACTCCCTTTTCTTTGAACCCCAGTGGGGGCGGGGCAGCGGTGGGGCAGCGGCAGGGGGGTGGCAGCCGGCGGCAGCTCTGCTGCTGCTGCCTCCCTCAACAGGGTCAAGAAGGACCCCAGCAACCTATCATAAGTTTGCATGTTATCTTCTGATGCAATCTAATGCCACAACACAGTGGTTCTTAAGTTTTTCTTTACCTGGGACCCCTTGCAAATTTAGTTTGTTGCTGGGGGCTCCCAAGACTCAACTCAAGATTTAAATATTTAAATTAAGATTTAAATATTCAAATATTTATTGGAGGCTTCTGGGGATGAGAGTTCAAATCCTTGCTCAGACAGTGAGCGACCTTGGGCAAGTCATATTCTCTCAGCCTTGGAGGAAGGCAAAGACAATCCCCCTCTGAACAAATCTTGCTGGAAAAACTCTGTAATAAGTTTCCCTTAGGGTCACCATAACTGAAAAGTGACTTGAAGGCACAAATTACTGCTGGGGGACGTCCATTCTAGGTATCATGTCTCCTCTGTTTGAAAAGTGTCCTGGTGTGACCCTATCATGGGGTTTATCTTGGCAAAATTTCTTGCCTTTGGCTTTCTTTGAAGCTGAGAGAATGTGACTTGCCTGAGTTCACCCAGTGGGCTTCCATTCAAGCCCTGGTCTCCAGAGTCATAGTTTGGGTGCATGTCCACGCCTGTTGCTGTATTCCTTTCATAAGGGATGTCACAGTGGGAATGTAAATGAGGGAGCAGTTTGGGCCAGGGAACACGCCTGCTGCCCTGCCCCTTGGCATTTACTCCCCCCTGCTGCTGTGTCACTAACAAAAAGGACATGGCCTTGTTTGCAAATAGAGTAGGGCAGTTTCAGACTCTGTACACCCCACTCCACCCCAGCTGCCACATTTTTTATGGTGCTACAGGACTGTGATTTGAAGGGTGTCCTGTCCTTTTCCCAAGTTAGCCAGTGACCCCATTCTATTTGCTTATTTTAATTGTATTTATCATCATCACTGAAAGTAGAAATTCCTCACATGAGGGCAGTTATCATGTTTTTAGGTGTCAGCACAGAAAACCCTTCACCTGGTGAATTGTAGTCCATTTGACAAGCTGCTATTAATGGCACACAGGACATATTAGGAGCAAGCTTGTAACATTACCTTTTACAACTGATTTTATATTCTCCTGGTGTTTGGAAACCCCAGGATCTCAGTCCAATCTGATAACAGGAAGGGTGAGACTGTGGCTGAATCCTGTTGTTAGTCCCAGGCCCTTTCCGCACGAGACGGCAGAAATGCCTCGTGGCGTTGCAAGATTATAGTTTACGACTGCATTTCTGCTACGCTGCATTCTGCACCCTCCTCCGCTTGAGGTGGAGAAGAGCGCTTTCTCCTTCTGTACTACAGTGTCCGTGACCACTCCCCTGCTCTGCCTTTACCCCATCCCTGTGCCTTTGATTGGATACTACATTTTTTTTAACTTTACCAGATGACATTTCTGCGTGGGAACATCTCTATGTAGAAATGACTTCATGGAATTTCCAGCCCCGCTTGAAATGCAACAGCAGGGAGGCATTTCATGGTCTGTGGGTGCCTGGAGAGTGGGATGATGTCTGCCATGTGTGCTGGCATGGCTACTGTCTCCAGCACCATGGGCTCTACAGTGCTCACCCTTGGCCTTGTAAAACACTTCCCAGGCTTCAGGATGGGATCTTCAGTTCCCCCACAGTGCCCTCTGAGGACCTGAACTGGCTGCCCTGCTCACTCTGGGGGCATCTCAGGGCCACATGAGGGGGACAAGTACAGGGGGAAGGCAGTTTGTGGGTGGCTGGGCAGTGAGAGGATGTCTGCCCATGGCATGGCTACTGTCGCCAGCATGTCATTAACAGCTAATAAAGATGTTGTTTTTTCACAGTAACTGTGTGGGCGGTACCTTTGCTGCTACACAATAAATGCCCCTGTCAGCTGGCCTACCCCCTCTACTGAAAGGGAGAAGAAGCCACAGGGAGAGAGTAAAGATCAGCTATTATTGGGAAACAACAAATAAGAACATTTACTAGCAAAATATATAAAAGGAGAACGTGAATAACCCTAAGCATTACATGTATTAGCCAACTCATGATGGCTTTCAATTTTTAACTTTGGACCACTAACATCCTGAGTAGATATGGTCTGAGGTCAAACTGAACAGTTTTCAGTTCTGCTCAGTGACTGCTGGAGCAACTGCAAGTCCCATTAGGCTTGTAGAGTGTTTCCTGAGGTAGGAAGGCCTGCAGCTCCCATCATGTCTGTGTGCTGGGTGAACTGTCTGCCCAACTGCAATGTACCAGGTGCTTTCTGTTGTTGGGGGGGATGCCTTCAGAGTACACTGTAGAATCCATGAAGTCCTCAGTTAGGCAGAAGGAGGTGCAGCCAAGTACCTAAAAAGATGGAAAAGACACAAAGAAGTTGTGTTTTGAAATGACTGCAGGTCCCATAAGGCTTGTAGAGTGTATAGTGGGGAGGGCCTTCATGCAGAGGGGCATCTTGACTGTCTGTAAGGGTGAGAGGGCTAGGTGAGTGGAGGTTAGTGGAGGTTTAGAAGGGGGTTGGAGTGACTGCATGTCCCATGAGGCTTGCAGAGCACGATCGGGGGGATTTTCTGCAGCGGGGAATGTTGGGCAGTGTCCAGGGGGCCATGGGTGGGTGAGGGGAGGTTAGTGGATGTTTTCGGGGGGTTTGAGCAACTGCTGGTCCCGTGAGGCTTTCATAGCCTGTTTTTTTTTGGGGGGGTCTTTTTATTGCAGGGAAAATTGGGCAGTTTCCAGTGGGGAAATGGGTGGGTGAATGAGGGGAGGTTAGTGGAGTTTTGGGGGAGTGGTTTGAGCAACTGCAGGTCCCATAAGGCTGTCAGAGTTCACAGCAGGGTGGTCCTTTTTGCAGCAGGACATGTTTGGTGGCTTCTGGGGGGGTATGGGTGGGCGAGGGGAGGTTAGCTGAGTGTTTGGGGGAGTTCTGAGTGACTGTGGCTCCCATGAGGCTTGGAAATGTTTACTTGGGGAAGAGCTGAAACTCCCAACATTTGTGTGAACAGCTGGAATGCCTGAAGCGACTGTCCCCCAGCTCACCCCTCCTCCTAAAGATTAGCCCAGTGGGAAGAAAGTTCCTAAGTTCCGCAAGGATTAATTTATTAGAAAAAACTTACCCACCATTTTCTCCCCATTTTTCTTCTCCTCCATCATTTCTCACATGGAGGAAAAATGGCAATGACCTCTGCTTTGGAGGGCAGGGACAAATCAGGATAGGAAGTGATGGAGGGACAAGCCAGACACGCCCTCAACCCACCCATGCCTGCATTAAAGTGTGTCAACAGTTCCACATGAAGTCATAAAAATGGAGTAGAAACATTTTGGGGATGTAAAAATGCATTTTTTCTGTGTTCAAATACGGTGCCTTAGCAACGCACAAAGGCACCTCAGCAACTTCATATCAACTTAATAGCGACAATGTCGTGTGGATGCACGTCTCCTCAAGCTACGCAGCTAAGACACTGTGTGGAAAGGACCCCAGTTAGAGGAGACCCAGTAAATTAATGGGATTTATGTAAATGTTGACTCATCATTTGCTAGTTGATTAAACTGGTTTATTTTAGGTGGGACAATAGGATTCAGGACCCTGACTTCAGAAACTGGGTCAATCCAAAATGTTATAGAGGCATATTTTTGCAACCCAGTTATCCTGTGTCTGTGGCATCTTTAGTGCACCAGAGCATAGATTTTTAAGCTATGTGGAAGAGAATGTAGCAGGCAAGCTTGGTTTCAGGTTTAAGACCCCTTCACACTGCACGATTACAGCTCTGTGATTCCATTTTAACAGCCATTGATGTATCTTGTAGAATCCTGGAATTCTCTGGCTGAGAAGTCTAAATATCACTCCCAACTGCAAATCCCCTTCTCCAGTGCTGGGCACCACTTACACCTGCTAGAGTGTTGCTCCATGGAATTATGGGAAAATAAAATGGCAGTTAGACCTTATCTGGTCTACTTTGTAGGAGGTAGCTGTGGAGCAGAGGTAGGTGGATACCGGCTCTATTGGCTTCAGGATTCTTGGATTTGTTATTTGAAAAAGTAACTTTTCCAAGTATGGTGGAGCCCTGCTAGGTGCTGATGCTGGCCCCCTTAACAGGAGTTCCTCAACAACTGGTAGCTTCTGTTTTGTTTCCCTTGCTGTTTAACATCTAAATGAAACTGCTGGGAGAATTTATCCGGAGTTTTGGGGTTTTGTGTCACCAATATGCTGATAATACTCAACTCTACCTCTGCTTTCCATCTGATTTCAAGGAAGCTGTGTCAGTCCTGAAGCAATGTGTTGTTAGTAATGAACTGAATGAGGAAAAACAAATTGAAACTTAATCCAGACAAGACAGAGTTGTTCCTTGTTAGTCAAAAGGCAGATCAGAGAATAGACACTTTGTCTGTGATGGATGGGGTTACATTTCCCCTGAAATCTCAGGCTCACAACCTTGGTGTTCTCCTGGACTCAACTCTGAGCCTGGATGCCTGAGTTTCAGCAGTGGCCAGGAGTGCAGTTGCACAGTTAAAACTTGTTTGCCAGCTGCGCTTATTACTTGAGATGTCAGCTGTGGTTTCAGTGACACATGCCTTGATTACATCTCATTCGGACTATTGTAATGCACTGTATGTGGGTCTGCCTTTGGAAACTATTTGGAAACTTCAACGGGTTCAAAACACAGCAGCCAGAATGCTGACCTGGGCCAGTTACAAGGAGCCCATAACTCTCTTGTTAAAACAGCTTCACTGGCTACCTGTTTGTTTCTGGGTACAATTCAAAGCACTGGTTATGACCTAAAAATCCCTACATGGACTTAGGTCCAGGCTATCCGAAAGACTGTATTTGCCTGTACAAGCCAGGTAGAGCCCAAGATCTGCTGGGGAAGGCTTTCCTTCAGTCCCACCACCATCCTAGGCTTGCCTGGTGAGGACACGGGAGTGAACCATCTCAGTGGCTGCTCCCATTCTGTGGAATGCTCTGGTACAGAAGGCTAGGCTGCCCCCTTCCCTGCTCTGTTTTCACCAGCAGGTGAAAACGTTTCTTTTTAAATAGCCTTTTACGTAAGCTGGTGAACTTTATGTATCAACTTGTTTTAAATGGAATATTGTTTTAGGCTTTTTATGACTTTATATGCTTTTAATGTTTTTATGATTTTGTATGTTTTAATGTTTTTAAATTGTTTTTAAATGTTCTGCTGTTTTAATTTTGTTGATGGAAACCACCTTGGGTCCCATGCTGAGAGAAAGGCAGCATACAAATATAATAAATAAACAAATAAAATAGAGTGTTAGAGCCCCAAGTCAATGTAGTTGAAACCAAAGACATAGACATTTCAGTCTGCATCAGCAAATATTGAACATAAAAAGCAAATATTGAACATAAAAAGGAATTAGCATGTTGTGTTTCAGATAACTGAATATGCTATAAGTTGGCATCATTCTAAACCTATAGTGATATATAGCATTCCATTCCAAGTTATAACAATAACCTAACATATTGTGATTTTTTAACACAAATTACAACTGGTATCCATCCTACTGATGAAACTGTGAGGCTTAAACATATATTGTTCTTATGTACCAAAATAATATGTGTCACCAGGACTGCCTTATCCAAATCAGGAACCAAATCTCAATGAAAAGACAAAGGATGACAAATGAACAAACATAAACTTTCTTTAATGTTTTCTTTTCGTTAGTTGTTCCTTCCTATTCATCTCAGGCCTCAGAACAATGATATAACATTTGGGAAAAAATATAAAACTCAGTAACCCAGCACTGGAAGCCAAGATTGAGAAGATCTCCACAGCAACCATATACTTCCCCTTGGTGCTCAAGTATGTTGGGAGAAAGGACAGCCATACACTGCAGAAGACCAACATGCTAAAGGTGATAAACTTGGCTTCATTGAAACTGTCAGGTAACTTCCTGGCAAAGAAAGCCACAGTGAAACTGCAAATAGATAGGAAGCCCATAAAGCCCAGGATGCAGTAAAACATGAGGATTGATCCTTCATTACATTCCAGAATGATTTCTTCAGCCATTGAGTTCATATCAAGATCTGGAAATGGGGGAGAGGTTGTCAGCCACACAGTACTAATTGTGACTTGAATAAAGAAGCAGGAAAGAACAATGTAGGCAGCCAATTTTTTCCCCACCCATTTCCTTAACCTGGACTCAGGCTTGGTGGCTAGGAAAGCAAGAATGACAACGGTGGTTTTTGCCAACACAGAAGAAACAGCCACAGAGAAGATGATGCCAAAAGCTGTCTGACGAAAGAGACAGGTCAACTTCTGAGGCTTACCAATGAACAACAAAGCAGAAAGAAAGGAGAGCAGGAGGGAAAGGAGGAGAGTGCAGGTGAGGTTCCGATTATTGGCTTTGACAATGGGAGTGTCCCAGTGTTTAATGAAGATCCCAAGCACTAGAGCAGTAACACAAAAAAGAAAAAAGGCAGAGATGGCCAAACTTGTTCCCAGAGGTTCTTCAAATGCAAGGAATGATACACTTTTAGGAATGCAGAAATCCCTTATCTTGTTAGGATAATGGTCTTCTGGACACTGAAAGCAGTCATCCATATCTGGGGAATAGAACACATTGATATATATGACAACCTTATGTAAAGCCAATTGATGCAATCAGAATATAGTTTGAAAGACCATAACGAAGCCTATGAGGTCAACATTCTTATACCCATATATCTGTTAGAAGGAACACTGACAATAAGTGTAGCAGAAATGTAAGTTGCCAAAAGCATCTCAGCCCATCCTGTGAGGCAGAAGTGGAAGCCTCTGATCCACACCCCAGATGTAGCCATCCAAATCAGCTCATTCAACTCATGAAGACTCCTAATGAAACCCTGTAAAGTGGAATTCCAAAGTTCCTACCCCCTTGGAGAAGAGTGAAAAATGAGAGTGTGGCTCCCAATTAAGCCACTGCCCAGAGGGATTTAGAAGACATATTAGAAAATGGTACAGGAGAAACACAAGTCAACAAATAATCCCAGTCCTTTGCTTCAGGTCAAGACGAGGTACCTCTGGTCCAAACTTTCAACTCATCCAGCCCATGAACACCTCAGCTGAATACCAACTCTGAGTTCCTGTTGGACTGAGTGGAAAAGGGGGAGATTTGAGAGAAGAGCTCCCCACTGAGCCACTGCTTGACGGGGTGTTTCACTGTGGAAGAATGGGAGAAGATCTCACAAAGTATTTGGACACTTAAGGAGGCATCTCAGTATTTATTCATTTATAGTTTTTTTTTTAATTTGAATAATGGATAAATACTGTTTATTCTTCCCTCTTTTTACAATTGGAAAAAAAATCAAAGGGTTCTTCCTGAAAGAAGGAATTTCTTTGTTTCTGTAGTGTCTGGAAGACTTCAGAAAGAAAGAAAAGTTAGAAAACATATTGAACATGATGTAAAGTTAAAGAAAGAGATGGGAAGGGAGGGAATGGGAAGGAAAATAAGGTAGGTAGTTAAAAAAAGAAATGAAACCTTTGCATAACTTGAATCATTGTTCTCCTTTATTTCAAAAAACATTATTTGGCTTAATTACAATTGCTAAACCGAACTGGAGTAGACACAGTGCATCCATTTCTGAACGGTAAATTAACACTTAAGTAAGTTCCTATGATTCAATGGGTCTGCTCTAGATGGAGAAACAATTACATTTAGGTCATAGTCTCAAAGACACATCTATCCAGAAATTCTGAGACACTAAAATTCAGTCCTAGCTGTGCAACAATACACTTGTGATGAATATTCAATAAGGCTGTTTGTATGAAACTATAAAGGTATGTTGATTTTTAGCTATCCTATCAAATTTCAGTGAAAGAGAAAGAAGCACCTCAGACCTGATTCATTTAAACAGGTGGTTTGGAATTTGATTTTGAGAAATATGATTGTCTGATCTAAAGTAAAAATGTGGTTATAGTGCTGGATGGTGATTTGGAAGATCTAGGTTCAAGTCTCCACAGAGCCACAAAACCCACTGGCTTTCCTTGGGCCAGTTTTTCTCTCTCAACCTGACCTAGATACCTCACAAAGTGGTTTTGAGGAGAAAGGGGTGGAAAGCAAGTCATCCCTGCCACCTTGGGCTTACTGGAGTAAATGGAAGAAGTCAAGGTAAGTAAGTAAGAGTTTTTCCCCATAGTAAAGCATCCTAAGGAGGATCTCAGTGCAGTGGCAATTGCAGTTGTAGCCCACTTGATCGAGGGTATTAAAAGTACTATAGATCCAGTTAGGAAAACATGCCTACATGCAAGCTGAATAATTAATTGCACCACAAAGTGGTTTAATAAATACAAAAAGCTATACGAATCAAACAGTCTGTCTTTGCATCCAGGTGGTCTTCCTGTGTTCTACATTCAGTGTTAAACAGGTTTCTTTTCTACCTCAGGAATATGAATTTTCAACCTCTTACTCTAAGAACTTTTGCTTGGGATCCATTAGAAAACCAGAAAGGTAAAGAAAGAGGGAGTTTAAGGAGACTATAAGGGATAGAGAAAGGGAAAGCCAGAGAAGGGCCTTTGGTAGAGTAGATGAGAAATGGGGTTTTAAAATTCATGCGGGTGTTTAATTTTATCTCAAGTTCAAAATAGGTATGGGAGTGAAGAGTGAAATCATGGATGGCATTTTTCATTTCCATTCTGATAAAGCTTTTAATGCAAGCATTCAACTTAGCATAAACCTAACATTTAACCCTCCCATAAATATAAGAGAATTACATTTTTTTTACTTTATTAAAATAAACCAAAGGCATTCCCCCTGTCTACTATCTTTTCTGTTTGTGTCTGAAACAGAAGGACAATGCTATCTTTAAGAAAATTCATAGGAAATGTGTTTTCTAGATGCCAATTGTGCTTCCGCTGAACTTCCAGTGCTTATAGAGTTTATATTCTGCTTCAACTGTATAGCAGTTCAACTGCTGAACTATTCACTGTGGTTCTGCCTAGATACCCTGAAGGCACCAGATCCCATCTGATCTTGGAAGCTAATCTGGATCAGTCCTGATTAGTACTTGGATGGGGGACTACCAAGGAAACTAGATGCTGTAGGTTATATTTCAGAGGATGGCAATGGCAAACCACCTCTGAGTATTCCTTGCCCACAATAACACTATGACCATTTCCGTACTACACTGTTATAATGCTATCATTCCACTTTCAACTGTGGAATTCTGGGGTTTGTATTGTCTTGAGGCCAAAATGCCTGCTGGCTGAGAATTCTACAGGCCCCTCCCTAAACTGCAAACCCCAGGATTCCATAGGATGTTGAAAGTGGAATAATACTACTGTAATAGTGTAGTGGAGAAATGGCTTATGAAACCGATGGAGTCTCCATAGATCAATAGATGACTTGATGGCACATGCATACATACATGTCATTGTATGATACTTTCTGCCCCATGCTTCTATTTGTTTGACATTACATGGCTTATTCCAACATATGCATATACAACTATGGTGCTTACTGGTCTTATCTCTTTGGAAATCACAGCCAGTGAGTTTTCCCTACTGTATCTTTTCTCATGTGTGTCCAATTTGTCTCAATAGGTTGGGTTTGTTTTCCTATTTCAGTCAAGGAAAGTACTAACCACATAGTATCAATAAATAAGCTATTATATAGGTGCATGGTGATTGTTGGTGGCAGGTACTCTAACCACTGAATCAAATTTTAAAAAACTGAATGTCTAAAGGTACTCATGGGCATAAAATGAATAATATATTGACAACAAGCAGTATACTGTGGCCATTCTTACCCTTCTGGTTTGAAATCTTCCCTTCCGGACATGGAGTACAATCATAGCAGCAAAATGGCTTCCCTTCCTTCTTTCTTCTACTATAACCTGGGTAACAGTTGTCATTACACAGAGAAAGAGGTTGTGCCTATCCACAAAGAAAAGAAAATATTTCAACACATAGAAAATGTACCTTGCTGACCCTCAGCTCTGTTTGTCTTTTCTGCTTAACATCAAGGAAGCTGTTTCAGTTCTAAACCACCATATGGCATCAATAACGGCATCCATAATGGATTGGATGAGGGCAAACAAGTTGAAATTGAATCCAGAGAAGACGGAGAAGTTACACCCCCTTTGGATTGCTATACTACATTCTGTATGGAGTTTCTTTTCCATGGAGTTCAGAAATTTCAGCTGATAGAAAGAGCTGAAGCCACTAACTGGGTTGGCTCGTTCAACTCCAATGCTCCACCAGGCTGGTAGTCTGTTTCTAGGCATAGTTCGAAGTGCTGGTTATGTCTTGTAAAGCCCTAGACATCTTAAGTCTACACTATCTGACAGACCATCTCTTCTATACAAGACTGCCTGGAATCTGAGATCCGCAAGAGAGGCCAACCGTCCTCACAAGTATGGTTGATGGAAACACAAGAGAGGACCTTCTCAGCTGGTGTCCCAGCACTTTGAAACCTCTTCCCTAGAAAAGGCTTGAGTTAAACAGGAAAGATTTGCAGATCACTAGGAATATCCCCAGTTGGGGTGAATATTGTCCGTTGTAAAACATGATTGGTTTTGCATCCAGAGATGACACGTTTATGATACTGATGACTGACATTGAGATCCTGTATACTTTTTAGGGAAAAAAATCAATTAACCTTGTAAGACAAATTTCTTCAGGAAGGGTCAGGTGCAAATTTCGAGTTTGAATGTATGGGTCTTGTTGAATTATGGGACCCATGGGGGACTCATGGAATTGTAAGAACTGAGAGACAGAGCTGCCTCAGCGTGTCACCATTGAACCAGTTTTGAGAGACTGTAAAATGCCTTGATACACTATGGAATTTACTCGCTTCCTACCTGATTGAAACTGCTGGGCCATATAATGGCATCTTCCTGAATGGTGAACCCAGTATTTGGAAGAAACTGTGGTTCTAGCCTTCCAACTTTCACTCGATGAAAGGACTCATTAAGGAACGTGACCCAATTGATGATATCAAACTCAGCTACTAACTCTCCATTTTTGTTAAAGGATATCTTTTCACCAACAGTGTTATTAAAGGAAACTCTTTTTAGGAAGTGATGGAGCTAAATTGAGAGTGCAGAAATACAGTTAAAAATGAGGTGCTCTGTACAAATAAACATCTCAGAATAATAATCTTCCACAGCTGATGTTTATATTTGACATTTTTTAACAAACCTTGTAGAAGGTATATTTTTTATTAATGATATTAATAATTAAGCGTAGGCCTGGAGATTTGTAGTCTAGTGAAGATGAAACCCAAAAGGATAAGGAGAAAGGATTTTCACTCAAAAATGTTACTTTATACTTTGAATATTATTTTACATGTAGCCAGGAAATATAGTTGAGCAAGGTCAGCCTTGGTTAGTATTTAGATGGAAGAATGCAATGAATACCAGGTGCTGCAGGCTATATTTCCTGGCTACAACACTGTTGTTGTGTGCCTTCAAGTTGTTTCTGACTTACGGTGGCCCTAAGGTGAACCTATCATGGTGTTTTCTGGGGCTGAGAGTGTGTGACATGCCCAAGGTCATCCAGTGGGTTTCCACGGCCAGATGGGGAATCACACCCTGGTTTACAGAGTAGTAGTCCAATGTTCAAGCCACTGCACCAGGCTGGCTTTTGAAATTTGTATACACGCACTAAATCTAGATGAATTATAACATCAAGCTAGAGTAATCAGAACGTACCAAATGAATCAACTACATTATGCTTAATGTGGACAGAAGCAACAGTGAAGCCACTGTAAAATCAGGTTGTATTAGTTCTAGTGCCTAGACAGCAGCATTCTACCTTTTCCAGAAAAAGTGCTCCCTAAACATCCCGGGTTAGTGATTGCACATACAAATATGCTGAACTCTTTGGTAATAGTGTGCCCTGAACATTACCTGCCATGGCTGCATTTTTTGAACAGCTTCCCTCTTTCCAGTTTTTCTGTATCTGCCCCTGGATGAATCCATGTCGTGCAAAGCATGTGCAACAGCATAGACAGCATTGTAGATGCTGTAGCTATGGCTGGTCATGCTCATTTCAAAAACAGACTCAGGAAGAGCCTCCAGGGTGTCCTCCTCCGTGCAGACATTTTCAGAGCGCTCCTCTAAATGGGACCTGGAGAATGAACACATAAATGCCTGTTGCCAGAAGTCCCTGATAAAGCCATCATCTTGGTCTGTGCCTGGTTTTCTGTTTTGTAGAAATTCATGGAATCCTGACACCTTCCTTCGGTGAAGTGAAATAGATAAAGCACCATTAATGAAGCTCAACTCCCAATCTCTTTGAAAGGGATGGGAGACAAAATCCATTTGGGCTGTCATAATCCAGACTTTATTTATTCTTGGTAAATCATGGAAAACTGGAATTTCTGTCAAAATTCTCAAAGTTAGCATTGTCTGAATTTCTCCATGTATGATCACTGCATTGGCAGTACTTCTCCTGACAAGGTACGATATTTCAAAAAAACCATCTATCATTTTTCTCATCTCATTGAAGAAAGTTATTTGTGTTATTTTCTGTATGAACTCAAAGCAGATCCCTCTCTGCACAAACATGGGCAGCATTTTCTGTACAAATCTTTCTCCCATCTCATCGTCTACATAAATCACTCCACTCCAAGTCCATTGGAAATGCAACATTAAATGAAGAATCCCCATATATTGATGGGTTCCACTTGGGAACGTCCGGTGAAAGAAAACATCTTCATTTTTGTTATCCATCAATGGAGCCGAGCCATATATAAGCTTAAGGGTAAAAGATAAGGAGGTAAAAAAATTATAGAAATTAAAATCACTCATTAATTTAATTTTAATGAATGAATAAAGTGAAGTGTATCAGTAGAGTCAAAACTTGCCAGCATAGAATCAAAATAATAATATACTCAATAAGGTAATCAGAAGCAACAAATAACAAAAACAAGAACAACAATGGAGCAAAGCAAATTGTCCAATGCAAATAATCCCAAGGAGGAAAAAAATCTTTCTAAACAACTGCAATGTTTTCATCCTCATGGGCTGAAAGAAATGTCATTGGACTTGATAGGACTTTGCAAGAGTCAGCACCTTTAAATAGTGACTGGAGGTCCGCCAGACCATCTCAAGTTACGACTCTGGTTTTCACATTCTTCGTTAGATAAATATTTGCAAGGCAAATACTGTGCCCAGGCCATCCTTCTCATGAATGATCGTAACTGGTAAACTCACCAAAAGTAGTAAAAAGTAGTGGGTCTGACTGAGCCTTAGATGACAGTGGCAGAATCCCATGCTTTACAACCATCCCTTCAAAGGGAGTAAATAACTCCAGGGAGTGAGAAGTCCAGAGTGAGTGAATAAGTCTGTTTAGGACAGGCCACATGAAAGGAATTCCTGAACACTCAAAAGATTTCCATCTTGTTGGACTCCATCCAGAAACTGAATCAGCATCTCTACACCTCCCTTGATTTATTGTAGAAGAAAAGATAAGGATGGGGGCCATCAGCATTTTGATACCACTACTTCTTATATCCCCCAGTGATGTTATCTAATGGTTTCATACCAATATTAAAAAAAAAATAATATGGGATAAGACAGATCTTTATGGAACTCCACTGCTCAAGTTCTATTACATTCTGTAAGAAGCCTTGTAAGGGTTTGGGATTTGATGCATCTTTATGGGATCCTGTAGAACCTGAGCTGTGAGGTCCCATAAATTTCTGTCTCATTTCATGTTTAGATTTGGGTTTTGATCACCTCCTCATACAACATATGATATCTTAGTTTGTCCATCCCTAATCACATGAAACTGGTGGAAGAGCTAATTCAGGATTTTATTATCAACAGTTAGAAAATATCCAACCTTTTTTTTTCTTGTAATTGCTGTCAATGATGCCATAGAGAACTTCAGCCATTATCTGGCTAGTATGATGAATTGGATGTGGGCTAACACACTGAGGCATAATCTAGGTAAGGTGGAAGTATAGTATTGTGTGGCTTCTCTATCCTGACACCTGGACCCAACTGAATAATAGATCAAAAGAAGGGAGAGGAGAATGCTAAGTCCAGGAAGCTAGAAAGTAGATATCTGGTGTTTTCCATGTCAGTGGGGTATTGAATTCACTCCATGTTTTGATATTTTCAGATTAAAACTGGATCAGATAAACTTCCTCACTGACATGGAAACCAACAATCACCACTGTATGTCCCAGCTTTGATCATATCAGTGCAAAATTGTCTCTACTATGTTTATGTACACACACACACACACACACACACACACAAATTGTTTACATCAGAAATGTTATCTAAGAAAGAAAGAATAAGAGAAAGGCGTGTGAATGTCTAAATTTATATTGAAGTAATATTTTTAGACTACTCAAAAGAGTGGAAAAATATACACAAAATTAAACCTGTAGATCCCCTAATCAGGAAAGAACTCACAAAAGCTGATTCAGGGGTGCGGAGACTAAATTCTCCTTGAAATCCTGTTGTTTGAACACTTGTATTCCATGTGCAGCTCTTACCTGTGGAATCCTATAGGTGCACAGGATATCTGCCATGAAGAGACAGACATCAGAATTTGGTCCTCCAATGACTGCTGCTGGGTTGTTGCTGGTGTCACATTTGTAGTTTGGGACAAACTTGCCCCAAGTAGAAAGAAGTTCCATTGATGCAAGATATGTAAACCTGGCTAAAAAATTGCTGTTAGAAATAAAGAAGCCCAGAGTGATGTTGGGTAAGATCGTGGAGTTTTCCTTGATCTCCTTTATGGCAAATATCAAGGCCAGAATGTGCTGGTAGCTGTGAGTAAACACCCTGAAATAAGAATTACAGTTCATCTGCTTTAGAATATAGCATTTCAGGTTAATATTCATATTCTGCCTACATTGCACTGAAAGCTGTTGAAGAGTATCTGACTAAGAAAGTGTGATGATCAAAAATGGACTTGAGTCTTCTTCAAATATATAGGCCAACACAAGTACTGATTCAGAAGGTGTGAATCAGAATATATGTATGGATACATACATTCAATATTAAAAAATTTATTCTTTTCCAGTTTTCTTCTGAAAGAAGCAAAAAGTAATCTGAGCAAATTTTTCTCCTCTGCAAGAAGGTACCTTAAAAATTTTGCAAGATTTTCTGAGTTAAGGACTTACTCTACACAAAATTCTCATATGTTATTTTTTGCATATGAAACTGCATTTTTTCTTTTATGTACAGAAAATGCTGTTTCCTACACAGAAAATACATTTTTTTCTGCACAATACAATTGTATGGGAATTTTACATAGAACAAATCCCAAATAACAAACAAACCTATTTTTGTACCATTTTGGGGGGTATCTTTTCTAGTATTTTTTCCATCATTAATTAAAACTGATTTTAAAATATAACTATGGACTTTTAAACAGATTTCTAAGCTTTCTGAAATCTATATAATACCTGAAGAAATGCATAAAATAAGTTGAAAAAAAATCAAATTCATACATTGGATCTCCATTTGCTTCCTCAGAGGGATGTTGTATGAAAGATATCTCATCAGAAAATATATAAATCTGAGACAGAATGGCAGCTATGAGCAAGTCTCCTGACTTGTGATATTTGTGTTGAATTAAAAGTGAGCGGCCAGTGTCACATGAATCGACAGCAACTATGCAAGCTACTTGAAACAGAATTAACAGCAGCAGAATGAACACCAGTTCAATGAACAGAACAACTTTGAATACAGAGGTGCTACTTGGACAGCTATTTAGTACCTCCCACATTGTTATCCAGGCCTTCCGTCGCAGTACAGCCTATTTGATGTTGCTGCTGGCTTGCTGGTTTGCAATCATTTCTGAACACTATGAAGTATCTGTACAGTCAGAGCAATGGAGCTATGGTTTTCTCCAGCTCCAGCTCTGGATGACCTTAGCAATACTGATAGCCTTTGTAATAATGCACTCCTATAAAAGTCCAGTCATAGGCATGTGCCCTTGAATTTAAGGGGATATGGTTCTGTGTCTGTGTAAGAAAACAACCCCAGGTTCTTACCTCACTACTGCCTCCTGAAATCTCTAGGGAAATAGAAGAAGTAGATGGAAACGTGGTAAGCTTGGTAATTAAACTGGAGTGCTCTGGGACATTGAAAAAAATATGTTTATCACATCTCTACAGATGTCTCCTCAGCTCACACTGAGTTTAAAAAGAGTCACATGGGCTTGTAGTGATTTGTGTCTAGAAAACACCACTAGGAAAAGGCATCCTTAGGAAGAAAAAAAACCACAAGGAAAAAAAATTAAACTTGAAGGCATTAATTTGAAAAGTTTGTCCAATGTTTTACACAAGTTTGGAACAAATGGGCTAATGCTTTCAAAATTAAGAAAAACATTGCTGGACTAGATCAAAGGGCTGGATAGTTCGCCATCTTGTTTTCTGCAGTAGGCAACCAAATTCCACTAGGAAACCTACAAACAGGGTGTAAGGTCAAAGAATTCTGCCTCTTTTACTTTCATACTGATGTTTTTCATGCTGTGTCCCATCCTAGAGATTATATTCAGTCAGCAGAGCTGGAATTCATTATTAATTGCACTCTCTGTACATATATGCAATCCATTTTTAAATCTATCTAAATAGTTTTCATTCATCTCGCAAAGGTGTGATTCAGTTCCACAGACGGGTGGATTACCAGTCCACATTTTCAACATTGGAGGACTTCAATGGGGGAATGGGAGATAGCCCCTGTTCCTTCTTTTTGGGCAAACAGGTGATTGAATTCAAGGGGACCTTGAGAACATTCACTTCAGTCCCAGCGAGACATGCCTGTCTCCATCAGCCTCCACCATTTTGATCTTACTAGTCATGGGTAACCCATCAGTGGTCACAGACAATGGTGGCTTTGAGGTTGAAAGAGCCTCAGAAATAGTTGTGGTTTGCATTAGCAACATCACCTTTTCTCTCTTTCTTTCTGTCTAGAGTTTTATTTATTTATTCAATGAATATCATGCCTTTCTCCCAGCATACAACCCAAGATGGGTTACAAATGGTAAAATAAAGCTTTAGCTAAAAATGCAAAAGTAAAAATAAAAATAAAAACATTAGTTGTGTTAAAAGCACATAACTAAAGACTGTTTAAGGTAGATTTCTTCAGTGTTACTCTTCTTTGGTTTTCTATCTGGTGAAGGAATTAGAGGGATTCTTCCCCCATCCACCGGAATCTGGGGGAGGGAGGATGGAATGGTTTCTGATAGAACACAATTTTGCACATAAAAGGTGACAGGTTATACTTCATAGGCTGCAGGGACTGGGCATAGCATCCTGGAAAGTTAGGGCAAACCTACAGGCAAGGTTTCAGGTAATGAACTCCCATTAAAGTGCCTCCCTTGTATTGGGTCATGAATAGGAGACAACCCCTGCAGCGTTGTAGACTAGGCTGAGCACCTTACAGAAGGCACAAACTGTACAGTCTTTATCTGTACTGAAGCTTGCAAATGACCAAGAGGCATGCAAGTCTTGCACTCCTGATAGTTTTAAAAATTTGAGTAGCAGCTCTTCGTGTCCCTGTGCACAGGTTGCTCAACAAGTACATTCAGGATTCTGATCCTATTTTCTGTCCCTTTACTTTTGCTGAGACTGAGGGGTGTTTGACTTGCCTAAGGTCACCCAGTGGATTTCCATGGCCAAATGGAGATTTGAACCTTAGTCTCTAGAGTCATAATCCAGTGCTCAAACCACTACCACATGCTGAGTCACATAGAGATTGTACTTAAACATATATGAGCTGCAATCCTGTATGGCTCAGCATAGTGCAGCAGGTCTCTATGTAGATGTATACTAGGCTGAGTCATATATCACCACCCCTGTTACCCCAAGACCAAGGGACCCCACGAGGTCCTATATCAGAACCCACAATTAAATGTAAAAATGGGGAATTAATTAACTCAAATTAAGAACTCTGCGGGGGGGGGGTAACTTTTAGGATCTCTCCACCTATGATTATGAGGAACTGCTAAAGAGACCAGTCAGAAAACTTACAGTACAATTTTAAATGTGTTTTATTGGGGGAAGTATACATACATGCACAAATAGACACACACAAGCAATCACACAAGGCTAACTTGAAAGAAAGGGAGAAAAATTGATAGAGGGAATGGGGGGGGAGGATTTTGGGGGATATTTACCATCCAAGGAGAAGTAGAGAAATGGTGATGTAGCTTGGCTGATGCCCAAGCAAATCAGCAAGAGGTCCCCTGAAATTGAAGTGCTGTGTCAAGGACCCAAAATCGAGGTCCCTTTATGACTCAAAATGTGCCCTGGAGGTGTGCCTTTCCAGAGTGAACAAAAGAGATAGAAAGGCTTGCTTAATGGTTGTTAAAGTCTGAAGGAAATAGCTGATGGTTTTTAATGTGTGGATGGCAAAAGATTTTGATGGCAATGTGATCAGAGATCAAGAAAAAGATCATAGGTATGAGCATGGTGCAATTACGGATTTGTTTGAAATGTTCCTGTTTTCCTGAACCAGAGTTATCAATCAACCTTTCCAACAACTGGGTGTCACTTTAAGTTGGTAGCCAGTTTTTATGGCTTGGTTTTCCGTAGGATATGCAAACCACAGGGGTTTTTACTCTTCTCTGGAGATGCCTTTTGTTCTCCTTGCAAGAGCCATTAAGTTGAACTCAGCCATGCTGGCAGATCATCTCTGACCTGTTTTTCCAGTCAGTTCCTCTTCCACATGGCCTTATGCAGTTATTGTTATATGATTTCTATGCCAATTAAACATACTTACCAATTAATATATATTTTGCCAATTGGACTATCAGAACAGTAGAGTTACACCCCCAGATTTGCCATACAGATTCTGAGGCCTCCCTCCTGCAGCCATTCTATGCTTTGTGGTGATAAGGCAGGATCAGAGAAGCATCTGGCTACATCCCCATAGCCAGACACAAAATTATTGCAGCATTTCTTTTTTTGTCTATATGGACCCAGCCAGATGCTCCTTTGATCCTGCATGGTTGCCATAAAGCAAGAAAGAATGGCAATGGCCGAAAGGCTTCGGAGACTGTTCTGTAAGTGGGGGTGAGCATTATGGAGGGAGAAATGAAGTACCAACCCCCACAGTGACCCGAAAAGGACAGATACATGCATAAAGGAAACGTATGGATGCCTATGCTTGACTACAATATTGAAGAGTCACAAATCATTTTAAAGAAGTTTTTCTAAAAACTAAAAAGAGATGACCATCCTTTTCAGGAGGACAAGGGGCTAACTAATTTGTTCATCTGAGTGTGTGAGGAAGGCAAAACCACGGTTATATGTCTGAAGCCTCAAAGAAGGCAGAAAGTTCTGTGAGCATCCCTTTTCATGTACACACACACACACACACACACACACAAAAAGCCCCCTGAGAACCTCTGAATGCTTATCCACATGAAAGTAGGAGAAGCAATATAGTAGAAAAATCCAACTTATTCATGTCTACTCAGAAGTAAGTGTTAACTCTGTTAATTTCCTCCTCAGTGCCTTTTGCTTTGGGCTGTGGTTGCAACATGCAACAATCCATTTATGCAAAGGGAGGCTTTAGGAGACCCTCAACAGGTGTTCTCCTGGAGGCATGTTGTCAGGGATTCAGAGCAGAAAACCCTGGGAAAATGTTCAGCCCACTGCAAGACATTGCATCATGCTCCAGGTGTATGTGATTGCAATATATTGCATCGGAAAGTGGAGTGGGGTGCAAAAGGTACAGGATGGTGTGCAGACCCTCTACCTGATTGGTTGTAAATATGTACATAAGAAAGCAGCGCTCAGACCTTATTGTCTGTTGACCAAACCCGGTGTCTGGTGCAAGCTTTTGTCCGTCTGTTCTACGTTTTGTATACATTGGAACCT
Organism: Cyclura pinguis; assembly: GCA_030412105.1. Taxonomy (NCBI): domain Eukaryota; kingdom Metazoa; phylum Chordata; class Lepidosauria; order Squamata; family Iguanidae; genus Cyclura; species Cyclura pinguis. Next base: position 132,641,299 of record CM059604.1, on the reverse strand, counting down.
TGAATGATAAAGTGCCTCCTGTTTGGAAGAAAACCTCCCATGTGAGTATCCTTATTGGGGAACTAGGTTGCTACTGTTAGCTGGCTGTGAAACCTAGCTTTTTCGCTGCGTCTCTGTGGGATTGAAGCTCCTGTCATCCCCCAACACATGTGCCTACAGCTGCAATGCTGGACACTCTTTATAGAAGGCACTCTACTGTGCTGATCTCTCATGCACAAAATAGTGGTTAGTGGGAGGGACAAGAAACAGACAACTTTGTGAGCTCTTAGATGAATCAGGTCAGTTACTGACCAGGTCACACAGGACCAGAAATTTCCCAAAGAGTGCCACAACAGGGATTTTCCTAGAAGGGTAGAGGGGCACAAACACATACTTACCTGGCAGGGGAGATACTATGATCAAGATGAGTACAAAATTGACATAAGAAGCTTCAGTACAATTGCTCATGAAAGAAGTTATGAAGTGCAAAAAGATCCCAATGTAGTAGTGGAAGCAGGGCAAAGTCAGATAAATCCATCTCCATCTCCATTACCATCTGAGGTACTTATTTCTGTAAACCTTTTTTTCTGGGTGGACATGCAAACCTAAGGGTGAATGGAAAAGTTGTCTTGGAAAATTGACTGTGTAGCACTTTTTGGGAAGTGTGCATTCTGAACTTGCGTGGTCCTGTGTGGACAAGATAATCAGAAAATACAGGCTTTAATCTCTACCATGAGAACAAATTAGCATGTTTTGTCTCAGATTATGGGAGATGGTCTGGGCTGACATTTTCCAAGGACTTCCTCTGTCTTCCTATCCTAATTAAAGTCCTGGTCTTGACATGTATTCCAATTGTCACCCATTCTAGTCGTAAAGTTTCATGACAAACTAAATAAATATGAATGTTCTGTCTTAAATGAAGACTGTCTTCACAGGAAGACTACATTACCCACTTTACCCTGAGAGGAAAACTCTCAGGAGCCCAATCTTAATGAACGGAATTAATGCTAGTGAGAGAAGAAACAGAAACTTTGGTTCATGTTTTCTTTTTATCAGTCTCTTCTTTGTGTTCATATCGGGCCTCAAGACAATGATATAGCATTTGGTAAAAAATATAAAACCCGGTAACCCAGCACTGGAAGCCAAGATTGAGAAGATTTCCACAGCTATCATGAATTTTCCCTTGGTGCTCAAGTACGTGGGAACAAAGGATAGCCATACACTGCAGAAGACCAACATGCTGAAGGTGATAAACTTAGCTTCAAACTGTCAGGTAATTTCCTAGCAAAGAAAGCCACAGTGAAACTACAAATAGACAGGAAGCCCATAAAACCAAGGACACAGTAAAACATGATGACTGACCCTTCATTACATTCCAGAATGATTTCCTCAGCCATTGAATTCATATCAAGATCTAGAAATGGAGGATAGGTGGTCAGCCACACTGTATAAATTGTGACTTGAATAAACAAGCAAGAAAGAACAATGTAGGCAACCAATCTTTTCCCCACCCATTTCTTCAACCTGGACTCAGGCTTGGTGGCTAGGAAAGCAAGAATGACAATGGTGGTTTTTGCCAACACAGAAGAAACAGCCACAGAGAAGATGATGCCAAAAGCTGTCTGACGAAAGAGGCAGGTCATCTTCTGAGGCTTACCGATGAAGAGAAAAGCAGAAAGAAAGGAGAGCAGGAGGGAAAGGAGGAGAGTATAGGTGAGGTTCCTATTATTAGCTCTGACAATGGGAGTGTCCTGGTGTGTCATGAAGATCCCAAGCACTAGAGCAGTAAGACAAAAAAGGAAAAGAGCAGAGATGGCCAAACTTGTTCCCAGTGAGTCTTTGAGACAGAGGAAAGTTAGATGCTTGGGAATGCAGAAATCCCTAATCTTGTTTGAATAACAATCTTCTGGACATTGAAAGCAGTTATCCATGTCTGGTGAAAAGAAAACATTGATATATTATGGTTCATAACTACTGTAATGTCAGTTTTCAATTCAGAATTCATGACTATTCAAAAGTCATGAATGAAGGCTGGGCGTTCAAAGTCAGAGATGCTAATATTTTGTGGTTTTCAGATATAAAAAAATACTTGGAAATAATCTGGAAGAATCTCAGATCATTAAAGAAATTTTAGCTTAGTGTTCTGCACAGCAACCCTACCCCAATTCAATTTTCCTCATGATTTGGTAATCTGGTGACTGAGAGCATTTGTGGGAAATGCATTTGATGGGTTTGCGGCCCTCCAAGTTCCCCTGGGGAAGTGAATGCAGTCCCTCCAACAGTTGCCCTACTCTGTTCTAGAGCATCATGTGACTAAATTAGTTGAAATTTAATTAATATTTATGATAATGATAATGATGTCATATTCCCACCCTTTCTTACCGATCAATGAATTGGTGAGATTCAACTGTACTGCATAAAGATGTATGTTTGGGAGTGGTGTGAGGGGGTGATAACAGTACATTTTATTTTTTTATCACCAGGAGTACAAGGAGTGACTTGCCCCCCAGTCATCCTTTGGTCCCCCTAAAGGAATTTATTAATCTGGGCATTAATCTTATTGGTACCATGCAGGAGCACTAGAATTTTTTTTTCTGGGCCGCATAGCAATGGTGTGAGCAGGCAGATATAACCAGTAGGCTCTGCACATCCTATTTCTCCAATATATTACCTTTCATGGTTTCTGCAGCTGAACTCCTTTTCTTCATATCATGACCACTTCTGCCTCTCTAGTGCATGATCAGGATTCAAGCCAAGGAGTATAATATGACAATTCTTACCTGTCTGGTTTGAAATCTTCCCTTCTGGACATGGAATACAATCATAGCAGCAAAAGGGTTCTCCTTCTTTCTTTCTCTTACTATAACCTGGGAAGCAGTAATCATTACACAGAGAAAGAGGCCATTCCTGTCCACAAAGGAAAGAGAAGATTTGGTGATGCAGAAAATATATTTAGGAAATTTCTCCATCACTAGGTGATTTATTGTATATGAACTGGTGACTTGTGGAGGAGTTTCATTTCTATAATTTTTTTTGTTTTTTAAATTTTTATTAATTATAAAGGAAAAGGAACAAAACAAAACATGTGATTAACGTAAAAGTGAAAAAGAAAAAATTACAACGAAAAAAGCTTACATTATTATTTCTTTCCAGATCCTTTAACATCATATACTTATTCCACATATTATATATCATATTGCTTATATATTTTTGTTACATTCTTAAATCTATTTTTTGAACTATATTTAACCTATTGCTGTTACTGAATAAGATCCTATTGCTGAACATGTTAATACTAACCTTAGCCTTAAATGTAGCTTTAAATGTAACCTTAAATATAACCTTAAATGTAACCCCTAACACTAAGTGTGAGCCCATCCCCTGAGCCAATTATCTTTCAGTTTATTCTACTTTCCAAAATTGTAATTCTACTTGTGGAGGTGTGACACTTCCCTCTTTTATTAGTACCTTTTCCACAAATATCTTCCATATTGCTTCAAAATCATTCCCTTTCATTATTCCTTTTTTGACTTTAATTTGACATGTTAGCTTATCATTAATCACTATTTTCCACACTTTATACCAATCCTTTATTTGAAAATGTTAAATCTTCCATTTTCCTGATATAATTAACCTTGCTGCAGTTAATAAATTTGTAATTAACTCCTTCATTGCCTGGGTACAATTAGTTTTATCAAATATAGATAATAATGCTATACTTGGACATATTTGTAAGTCAGTTCCTGTTGTCTCTTTTATCTCTTTAAAAGAAATTTGTTAAAATTTCTGTACACCTTCACAATTCCACCACATATGAATATATGTGCCAATCTCTTGGCAACCCCTCCAACATAATCTTGAGTATTTCTTATCTATATGATTTAACCTTACTGGTGTTAGGCACCGTTTCCAGACCGATTTATAATAGCTCTCTTTTATTTTTACGGATAATTTTTTTAAATGGCGCTGATTCCAAATCTTTCCCCATTCTTGAATATCTATTCTTTCTTATAGTTCTTCCTTCCATATTTTTCTGAGATATTCATCTTCATCTTCATATATCGACAATATTTTATATATTTCACTTGTGGTACCCTTCAATATTTCATTTTCCTCCATACCATCTCTTTGCTTAACCATTTGTTCAAATCTAGTGTATTCTCTAAAATCTTTATTATTACTTTTCCAATTCCTTGTCCACTGCTCTAACTGAATATAATTAAACCATGATATCTTAGTACCCTGTAATCTCTCTTTTATTTTAACTTTATTCATCTTTACATTCATCCAATCTTTTAACTTATATATTCTCTGCTTCTTTAATTCCTTCTCTAATTTCTCTCTCAAATTCTTTGGAAATTTTTCCATCATCACTACTGGCTTTAATGGTGAAATTGCTGGCATTATTTTTTCCTTATTTTTCTTCCAAATTTCTAATATATTCTTCAAAAAGGGGTTTTCTATTTTTTCTATTTCTCTCCTACCAAAGTTCCAAAAAAGATATTCTTTAATCACCTCTCAATTTCTGTTGTTTCTGTCTATAACCATTCTAAATCCTCTTTTCCCAAGACTCCATCTACGCTATATCTCGATTTGCATTATAATACCATTTTAAGTTTGGGAGGCCCAATCTACCTTTTTTTGGGGGTTTGTACCAACATTCCTTGTTAATCCTTGCTTTCTTATTCCCGTTACAAAAGTTATTCACTAATAATTGCCAATTTTTCAATTCTATTTCTGATATTTTTATTGGTAGCATCCTAAATAAAAAATTAATCTTAGGTAATATTTTCATTTTTACTATTCTTCCAAACCATGATAGCTTAATATTTTTATATTCCTCTAATTTGTGTTTCAATTCTTGTCTCAATTTGTTATGATTTCTTTCCTCTGATCTTTGTAGATTTTTTTCTGATATTGATTCCTAAATATTTAATTGTTTCCTTTAGTTTAATACCTATTTTTCTTTCCTTTGGAACATCCTGCTATTCCATCTTAGTGTAGTTAAACAACATTAACTCCAATTTAGCTCAATTTATTTGTAACCTTGTCATTTTCCCAAATTCTTTTGAATGTTCATTTAGTCTATCCATTTTCTTTATCAGATCTTTAATTGTCAACAAGGTATCATCAGCAAACAAACTTATTTCACTCTTTTCCTTAACCCCAATTCCATCCAAATTTTCATCATTTCTGATAATATTTGCCAAAATTTCAATAACAACCGCAAATAAAATTGGAGATAGAGGACAACCTTGTCTTCTACTTGAATTTCTTTTGTTAATCTGTTGTTCACCATTACTACTGCAGTATTATATGAATATAACTGGTTTATCAATCCTCTAAATTTTTCACCCAATTCCAATATTTTTAATGTTATTTTTAATGCTGGCCATTCCATACAGTCAAAGGGCTTGTATATGTCCAATGCCATTATTCCTGCTTTTTGTATATTATATTAATTTTATTAATTTTTAATTATATTAATTTTATTCAATACTCTACCAATTAAATTTGACATCTGTCTTGCACAAAACCACATCGATCTTTTTGCAAATATTTATAAACTTATTCAACCTTTTTGCCATTATTGCTATCAATATTTTTGCATCTTGATTTATTGATGATATAGGTCTATGTGATCCTGGATCTGTCAAATCTTTATCTGGTTTCGGAATCAATATTATTAAAGACTGTTCCCATGATGATGGGATCCTATCTCCATTTATTATTTTATTATATAATACTTTCAATTTGGGTATTAAGTTCTTTTTAAATGTTTTATAATATTCTGGTCCCAACCCATTGATTCCCAATGATTTCCCTCCTTTTACATTATCTATAACTTCTTCTATTTCTTTTTCCAAAACTGGTTGTTCCATCAACCCCTTCTCCTTCTCCATTATTTTTATTTTCCATTTTTTTTCAATATATTCCTAAATATTATCCACTGACTTTTTCCCTGCTAAATATAATTCTTGGTAAAATTCTTCAAATATTTTTGTTTTATCTTTCATTATCCTACGTAACTTACCTGTTTTATCTTTAACTACCCCAATCATATTTCTTACCTTTTTAGACTGTGCAGATCTGGCCAACATTTTAGAATTCTTGCTACTATATTAGAAAAAATCTCTCCTCAAATATATCAAATTTCTCTGAACCTCCTCACTTTCTATTTTCTTCATTTCTTTTTGCTTGTAGTTTTATATAAATTAGTTTACTCATTTCTATTAAATATTCATTCTCTAATTTTTTTATCTCCATTTCTCATTTTAATTTTTTCTCTCCTTGTTTTTTAAAATTATGTGATTCCTTAATACAAATCCCTCTTGCCACTGCTTTCATAGTGTCCCATAACACCGCTTGAGAAACCTCCCTATTATTAATAACCCAAATCTCTTGCACTTGTGGAGGAGTTTCAATGTCATTTCAAGCAAAGACGAAATAGCATGAAGTAGGCCACTGGAAAATCTACAATATTTGTCTTTCTGGTAACCATTTTGGCAAACTGTATCTATTTCCAACACGATAGAAATACTATGTATGTTCTCCATCGTTTCAGATCCTTGATTCCATTGGCCAGTGTTTTCTGCTTTGTTCTCTGTATTGTCATTATGCTTCAATATTTCCTGTCATGCTTTAGACACAAAGAATATGAAGTATGAGCTCAAAATGTGAACTTCCTTTGCTCAAAATGTCTGGCCTCATTTTAAACTGGGTCCAGCCATCTTAAATGGACCTTGTCCATTCAATGTGATCTTGTTTGCATTGTCAGTTCCTCACCCATCTTCCCCAGTCCAACTCTCCCTAATAAGGAGGACTCGCTTCTGGAGTTAAGTAATCCCACAGAATGTTTCATTAGTTAATGACGACACATAGACCAGTATTCTGTATCGGATTCATAACTGAGTAACCTCTTCTGGCCTGAGTCTTCTGCAAACCTGACATCATTCACCTATGCTGTGAATGCCAGCATAATGGACCTCCTCTCTCCATGCAGTTGATGCCTTGTAAAGTTGGTTGGGGGGAATTAAGGCTGTGGCAATAGTGTCACTACAGGACTATGTAGGGATTGTGAATAGTGAACAGTTATGGATAGGCTACTGTTCCATGTTCACAATCACTGTTTAACTACATGGTGTTACTATTGCCACATCTGTCACTCTCCCCAACCTACTTTATTGGGCATCAGCTGCAACAAAATATGAAGCAGTTACCTTTCCTTAACTGTTCCGCATTCACAATTCCTATTCAGTAATGATGAGTTACTCAGTACCTTGATCATAACTCCCCCCACCCACTAACTTACTTTGCTGGGCATAGTTGTATAGGAAGAAGCAGATCCATTCTGCTTGTGACTGAAGCATGAAGATCTTCATCCTTTCAGCAGGTTTAAGCCTCAGGCTACTCTCTGATATTGCTCTGTCCCCTCTCTGCCCCAATATTTTGGTCTGTGGGGCAAATCCTCTTCCCTACAAGGAGATCTTACTGTTCTTTCCTGAGAGGGAGACAGACAACTAGAGGGAGCTAAGGGAAGGGAGTCACAGGCCATTTCCACACTACATTGTTCTAGTGCTGTTATTCCACTTTCAACCTCCTAAGGAATCCTGGGGTTTGCAGTTTAGGGAGGGGCATTTAGAATTCTCAGCCAGGGAGCTTTTTGGCCTCAGTAAACTACAAACCCCAAAATTCCATAGGAGGTTGAAAGTGGAATAATAGTACAATAACTGTGTAATGCAAAAATGGCCAGTCTTGTCTCCATCATGAGGTAGTCTTCCTGCATCCTCTTTCCATAATGTTCTCTTCCTGCCCAATGTGGGCCAGCATTTAAAACATGCAAATCCTGGATCTCAATGGTCGTGGGAGGTAGTACAAGCATAATGGTCACCTCAATAACTTTACAAGGAGAGAAAGGGTCTGTGGTTAAAAAAAAATGAAGGAAAGGAGGACTGACTTTTTTTTCACATATTCTCTACAGTGATACTTTTTTTTTAAATCACAAAATAACTTTGGATTCAAAAGCATGGTTTTCAATTCATCACCTATCATTGCCAGAATGAAGCAACAAAGCCATCTTAGTTGTTATTTTTCAAATGGTTAACTTTTTGACCACTGCAAAATGGCTAGATACACCACTGGATTTGCTCACATCTTACCTGATTGAACCTGCTTGGCCATATGATGGCATCTTTCTGAATAATGAACCTAATGTTTGGAAGAGTTTGGGGGTCTATCTTTCCCACTTTGACTCGAAGAAAGGACTCATTGGAGCATGTGACCCAGTTGATTATATCAAACCCAGTGGCTAAAATCCCATTTTTGTTAAAGGAGATCTTTTCACCAGCAGAGTTGTTAAATGAGATATTTTCCAGGAAGTGGTGGAGCTAGATTGAGAGGAAGGAAAAGTAATTCAACAATTACATGCACCATATAAATAAACAACATGAAAAAGCCAGGATTGCTGTCTATGGCGATTAGTTCCTTACTCAAACATTTCTAAGTGGATTTATCTATTGTTGTATAACTGTGAAAGATCAGAGGCTCAGCTCAATTTAGATCCTGATACCATTTTTGTACTTCAGATATGGGCCCATTTTAGATCAGATTGATCCAAATCACAGTCTATAAAGGCCCTTTCCACACGTGGGGTGTGAATCGGGCAGAAATGGGCAGAAATAGGACTCACTGGATTTTTCCTGCTACCGGGTGAGTCCGTCTCGAAGAGCAGCAGCCCGAGTTTGCTGCTCCACAGTTCTCCGGTGTCCAAAATGGTGGCTTCTGGTTGGTGGAGGCTCTCCACCAACCGGAGAAGCTTGCCAGCCAAAAGCCCACCCCCAGAAGATCTGCAGGCATGCACATGCGCACGCCTGCAAATCTGCTCCGGAGCACGGCGATAGAGTTAGATGGGGTTGCCCGCTCCGTGCTTTTTAAAAACCTCATAAAAGAGGTTTTTAAAAAGCACACTACTCGACCAGTTCCGGTCACGCAGAACTCGACTGAGGTGTGGAACTACAAAAAGTAGTCCACACCAGTCCACTCTATGGTGCAGAAGACCTCCGTGGGAGGTCGCTCTGCACCATTCTAAATACACGGTGCGGAAATGGCCTAAATCTAGACCCTGTATTTGAATCTGCTTCTGGAAATGAAATCCTCCTCCATTGACTTTCATGGAAAAATACCTTTTCAATTTTTTTTAACCACCTTCATATTCTTTTTACAGTAATGCTTTTTAATTATATTCAATTGACTTCTTCACGATAAAGATGGACATCTTTATCTCAATTAGATTGATGGCATCATATTTACACACAATTATCGACTGCATCATGCCCATAGTTTTATTTAGCCTCTCAATGTTATCCATCATAACATTTCTGGTATCCTTTTTTCTGCATCTACATAAAATTTTATAATATCTGAATAAAATTTAGAGATGCTAAAGAGGGATTAACACTGTCCAGTTTCAGACAGTAGCTCCAGGAGATTTTATGCCAAACACCTGTAAATGTTGGTGTTTTCAAAAAGAGAAATACAGTTTCTAAAAGCTGTCATTCACTGGCCTATAGTGACAGTTCATGTCAAACTGTTCTTCTCCAGCATTCTTCCCCAGATCATCAGCCATCTAAGTCTGTTAAGCCAACATCAAAAATAATGGTAATGATGACATACTTGAAGAGAGTGCTATTGTTCTTTTTTTCTATCAGCAAACCAAATAGTGATATTCAGTGATGTAGCATAATGAAGGAGGACATGATGGGATGATATATCATTTATTATCAGCAGCAATCCAAGTAGCGAGATCCCTTTGACAACCATCCTGTTCCCCCTCAGATTTTGATTTAGGTTGATGTGGGAGATTTCCCATCAAGATAGCATATTGCCCATCTCTTCCAGAACCTCTTAGGGTGGAGGGAAAAAACACTGAGAGCTCCTATTGCCATTCATGCCCTATGGATCTTAACCTTGCTGCTTGGATGCTCTGTTGGTCTCTGTTCTGAACTCAAACGATCCCTCCCTATTTATGATTCTACTAACCTGAAGGAAACATATCACTATTAATGGCAATTGATTTGTCATCCATGAATCATACATATCCATAAAATATTTAAATACATTTATCAGTCTTTTTTGGGGGGGAGGGGGGAGCATAGAGAGAAGTTGTATGTTGCAGTTGTCTGAGCACTGAACTATGACCTGGAGACCAGGGTTCAGCTCCTTGCTCAGTCATGGAAATCCACTGTGTGACCTTGGGCACATCACACACTCTCATCCCCAGAAGACCCTGTGATTGGTTTGCCTTCAGGACACCATAAGTCAGAAATGACTTGAAGGCACACAGCAGCAGCAGCAGCAGCAGTAACAACAACAGAGGGTTGCAGGACAGCTAGTGTAGTATGGTGAGTGTTGCACTAGGACTGTGGAAGACCAGGATTTGAATACTTATTCATGCATTGAAACCCAATGGATAACCTTGAGGAGCTCACACTCTCCCAGCTTCAGAGGGAGACAAACTTCTTCTGACTAAATCTTGCCAAGAAAACCCAATCATCACAAGCCAGAGTTAACTTGAACATCAAGCAACTTCCTAAATACCTGAAGGCAGCAGATCTCATCTCACTTCAAAAACTGAGCATGTTGAAATCTGGTTAATACTTGGAAGGGAGATGGGAATACCAGGTGCTGTAAGTGTTATTCAAAGGAAGGTAATGATGACAAACCATTTCCTCGTTTTCTTTATAGAAAGCCTATTAAGTTAATGGGGTGATCATAAGTTGACAAGTGACATGAAGACATACACTTTGCTTTAGGAGGAGGTTCGGTTTATTGGAAGCACAGATCCATTCACAGACATGGACACACACACACACACACACAATCCACATGTGATGACAAGTTGAGAAAAAGATGTCAGAACAAATAAAAATACATAAGATGATCAAACACTATTATGCAATGAAACCCAGGACTGGTAATATTACATTACTATCATTGGACATGATAACAAGTCCATTATGGTTTTACTATGGACAGAAGTACAAGTTAAAATTGTCTCTACCATATCCTACGTTACCATTATTTTGTAGAATAATGCTTTCTACACATTCTGCATTGTATTTTTGCAAAAAACAAACATACCAATCCCTCTTGCAAGAGTTTGATCATTACCTACCATGGTTGCAGTTTTTGAAGATTTTGTCTCCCGCCATCTCTCCTGTATTTGAACATGGATGAGTACATGTCATGCAAAGCATGAGCTACGGCATAGACAGCATTGTAGACACTGTAGCTATGGCCAGTCATGTTCAGTTCAAAGACAGACACAGGAAGAGTCTCCAGGTTCTCTTCTCCTGTACAGATTTTCTCAGAATATTCCTCTAAACCGGTGCTTGGGAACAAACAGGAAAATGCTTGCTGCCAGAAGTCCTTGAGGAAGCCATCTTGTGAGTCTAAGGTTGGTCTTCTGTTCTTCAGAAAGTCATGGAATCCTGAAATTTCCTTTGTGGGCACTGAAATGGATAAAGTGCCATGGATGAAACTGAGATCCCAAGATCTTTGAAAAGGGAATGATGTAAAATCCATTTGAGCTGTCATAATCCATATTTTACTTATTTTTGGTTGTTCATGATATTCAGGAATTTCTAACAAAATTCTCAAAGCAAGAATTGTTTGAATTTCTCCATGTAGGATCACTGTGTTGGCAGTACTTCTCATGACAAGGTAAGCTGTCTCAATAAATTCCTCCCTCATTGTTTCCATCTCACTGGAAAAAGTGATTTGAACTAATTTTTCTATGAACTCAAAACAGATACCTCTCTGTGAAAACATGGGAAGCACTGTGCGTACAAACTTCTCTCCAGTCTCATTATCTACATAAATGACCCCAGTCCATGACCATTGGAAATGCAGCATTAACTGGAGAATCCCCATACATTGGTGGGTCTCATTTGGGAACATCCAGTGGACAAAATCTGCTTGCTTTTTGTTGTCTGTCAGTGGAGCAGAGCCATATGTGATCTGAAGAACCAAAGAGGTAGAAACATTCTGAAAATAAAGGAATTCTATTTGTTTAGTGAGTTATTAAAACATTTTAACTCTTCCTTTATCCTTACCAATATCGTGGCAGTATGATTTTCATGTCATCAAAACAAAGAAAAATAGTTAAAAATAGACCAAATTAAAGAAACAAAGGGGAACAGTATTGATGCTAGTTAAAACTGCATGGAGAACATACTGCACAATTAGAGCTTTACAATCAAGAAGGCTGTCTCTCTTGTTGATATCAAATGCATAATTTGGAAAAGACCCTGCCTTGGTGATTCTATGGTTCCACAGGGATGATATTGACTGACACCCTGTTGGTGACATACACTGGTGTAAATTGCACTATGCATACAGAGTTATTTTTTTATTCTGGATGACACACAACAGCTGACAGCTGGGTGAGTGGAGTTGTGCATTTGGGGCTGTCATGCATGCAGCAGTGTGTTAAAGTGCATAGATTAGCACATTAATGCATACATCCCTATGCATTGCCTTTGCACAATGTGCCCTGTAGTTGCAAAATGGGTTGTCAGCCATATGTATTGACCATTGTGCCACACTGGTGTACAGCATAGGACTTGCATGATGTAACGCTTGTCAGTGGATTTTATGCTACGCCGAAGTGATGTAGCATCTTGGTCATAGGCTCTTTTCACATGTGGGGGGTGGTGGGCAAAAACACGCTAAAACGGAGCTTACCCGCAGCCGGGTAAGTCCATTGCCACACGGAGCAGCGCGAGCTCGCTGCTCCACACTCCTCCGGCATCCCAGATGGCAGCTTCTGGTTGGTGGAGGCTCTCCACCAACCGGAGAAGCTCGCCAGAAGCTTGCGCGTGCCTGCAAATCCACTTTAGAGCTGGGCGACGGAGCGGCACGGGGCTGCGCGCTCCGTGCTTTTTAAAAACCTCGAAAAAGAGGTTTTTAAAAAACATGCAGCCCGGCTAGGTCCGACCGCTCCTGAGTGGATTCTGGTGTGGAACTACGAAAAGTAGTCCACGCCAGTCCACTCTACGGTGTAGAAGACCTCAGTGAGAAGTCGCTGTACACCGTTTCAGAAGCCCAGTATGGAAATGGGCATAGTGTGAAATGCTCCTGTAGATAATTTGGGACCCAACTGTTTTGGGATTTAAAGGAGGCAGAGAGCTGAGTGTCTTGAGCATGTGAACAGGACTTCACTCCATATCCTTTCCTTCTTTCCTTCTTTCTCTCTCTCTCTCTCTCTCTCTCTCTCTCTCTTTGTGTGTGTTTGTGTGTGTCCGTGCAAGAGAGAGAGAGGGAGAGGAGGAATAAAAAGGGAACATAATTTTCCTCTAATAACACATTTACAACCTCTATCCACATGGCCAATATAATAGGATCCAAAAAGATTTAGGGCAGAGGACATGATTTGACTCTTCCTGGACCCTATTACATTCTATCCCACTCCCACAATATATAAATTCACTTTATAACCTGAGGCTTTAATAACACACTGTATCGTATCTGAAGAAGTGTGTTTATATCCACAGAAGCTTGGGCTAAAACCATAGTCCTAAAGGTGCTTCCACAATCCTTTTTCTTCCCCTTCCCTTTCTTCCTGTTTATTCCAGCTTGTGAAATCCTTAATGAAGAGGAGCCATGCTGGGGCAGAATGAAGGCCTCCCTATAGTCCACCATTCTCTTTACACAGACCTCATTGACTGTGGGAAGACTTGTAGCCTTGTAGCCATGAGGAAGTTCCGTGTGACAGCCTGGTACTCCTGAACAAGTCTGCAGAACTTACAGCGGCCAATGGAAGCACAGTAAAAGAATGTCTCTCAACTTGAAGCAACTGATCAAGAGACAGGCACTTGGGTTTTTTCATGTCCCAGCATTCATCACTGGCATGCATGCCAACTCAGCTCCCATTGTGTCTGCGCCATTTTAATTTAAATACTACAGAATCACTGGTTGTAAACAGAAAGGAAGTGTCACTGTCTTTTTACATTCCTGTACCACATGTGTAGCTCTTACTTGTGGAAACTTGTAGATGCCCAGGATATCTGCCATGAAGAAAGAAACATCAGAATTAGGTCCCCCAATTACTGCTACTGGATTGTTCTGGGTGTCACATTTATAGTTAGGGACACATTTGTCCCAAGTAGAAAGAAGTTCCATGGATGCAAGAAAGGTCTGACTTGCCATAAAATTGCTGTTAGAAATAGAGAACCCCAGAGTAATGTTGGGTAAAATCAAGGGGCTTGCGTTGATCTCCTTCACAGCAAATATTAAGGCCAAGAGGTGCTGATAGTTCTGCGTCATTACCCTGTGGTGAAAGTTAAACATTGTGTTATGTTGCCTCTGCCTCAGAACATAGCATTAGCTCTCATTCCACTCAATATACATTTGTTATTTCTGTTGTGTTAGAATGCACACTGATCAATCTCTTCTCTGTTAACTGAAGACAAACTGATCCATAACATTTAATTACTTTATTACATAGCTATCCTGACTTTCAACTAAAAAGAAAAAAAATGCTAATAAATAGCTAATGAGATCATCAACCTTGATTCAAGACTAATTTACCAACAGTTGAGCAATTAAAGTCACAATACCCAAATGAAAGCCACAATATGTAAAGGAAGTCAGAAAAATAGAAATGAGTTTTGGATTTCTCCAGACATGTAGGTTGACACATATAATGTTCTGGAAGCTTTTTAGGATGAAAGACTTTCTTTGCCACTGAGCAGATATTAGGGTGGAATCCCAGAAGAATCAATCCTATGTGCTTCCAAAATGCAGATTGATTTTACCTCTAGTACATCATACTAATAGTGCAGTCAGTCAAATTTCTTGTTTTTGTGCATACGCAACTACCATCAATAAGTTGCAGCTTCTCATACCTCACAGGTATCGGCTGAGCTATTTTGTGGTGCTTTTCAAATTCTCCCCTCCTTATTTTAGAAGCATATATATTTCTTGACAATGATGCCCCTGCCTCCGTATGTAGAGGGTTTCCATCATGATATCTGTTTGTACCTTTCATGGTTGAGTAGGAGAGGGAGTTCAATAGGTGTTGCTTGTTACTGGATTGCATGACAAGCAACACCTGATGAACTTCCCTCTTCTACACAGCCATTAAAGGTACAGGAAACATGTCCAGTTTTCAGGTTGGCTACACTAGAATCCATTATGTTTTATAGAAAAGCCCCATTTTCACTTCCAGACTGACAGTCCCAGGTGACTTTATTATCAGTAGGAATAATGGTAATACACATATAAATGAAGAAGTAGGATGTCTTTCTGAGGAAAAATGTGAAAGATACACTTTAATACATTTCCCAATCCAACTGAACCCAAATCCAGTCTACAGGAGAAGTGTACATAACAACAGTTATGTCTTGAAATATTTATATTTATCTAGCTCTCAGCTGCTTCTGTCTGAAGATTATAAAGGCAGTATAGAGCAATCATAAAACATTCAATATAAAAGAGCATGTAAAACAACACACTAAAAAAAATAAATAGAAGATATATGTATTATTCATGTGAGTGAAATGAATGATCACTTCAACCGTACTGGGAAAGTCTGCAGGTTCTTCTCCAACATGAAAATAATTTTTAATACAGCACATGTAATATTATCAATATTTCATACAGTAGGTGCCATCCTACTGAGTGCTGTACCCCATCTGATTCCTGAGCACACGACTAGAGCATATGGCATCACCTGGAGAACTTCCTTCCAGGTGATATTAAAGATCAAATACCTCTATAAGAAATTCAGTGATCAATTAGGTAATCAAGTCTTCAGCTGTTTTGGACTCTGTACTTTCTAAAAAGGAAACATGATAGTGTCTGCCCAGAAATAAGATACTAATAGGAAAAATAAATCCATACATCACATCATTTTCCAGTTCCTCAGAGGGATGTTTTCTATATGTTATTTTATCAGCAGATATGAAGATCTGAGAGAGAATGCCAGCAATGATCAGGTCTCCAGACTGATGATACCTGTGCTGAGAGAAAACATGGTGACCAACGGTCTTGGAATCAAGAGGACATATGCAGCCCACCTGAGGAAACAAAATTAATGCCAGGCTCATGAATAAGATAAGCTTGCACACAAATGTTCCATTAGGACAAATGTTCAGAGTTTCATTCATGTCATTCAGATCTTTTTCTTTCCAAAAGTGTCTGGCCTCTGGCTCATCTGATTTGAAATCTGTACAGTGTGAAGCATCAACAGTCAAAGTGACGGAACCATGCCTTTCTCTAGCTACAGCTCTGAAGGATCTGGCAATATTAATAGCATTTGTAACTGTGCTCTCCTATGCATGTCTACTCAGAAGTAGGTCCCATAAATTCAGTGGGACTTCTATATATGTGTAGATGGGATCTCAGCCTCAGACTGAGTGTTTTTCCTAGGGGCGTCTGGAAGCCCCCAGGGATTTGGAGAAGAAGTAGATGTAATCATAGGCAATTTAGCAATTAAAGGAGAATGAAGTCAGGATTACAGATTCCTTAGGATACAACAAAAGAACAGGGGTTGTTTATCATATTTTAGCAGATGTCTCCTCAAGTCTTGCCAAACTTGACCAACAAGAGCTTGTGATCACCAATGACAAGAAAGTGTTGCTGGGAAAATGACACTTTCAGACAGGAAAAGTTGCAACAGGAAAACAAGATTGTAAGGCATTGATTTGAAGAACACAATGTTTTGCACAATCAGCCAGCACTGGTTTGAGTGCTGGTTTAGGACTCTGAGGTTCAAATCCCTGCTCAGCCATGGAAACCTACTGGATGGCCATGGGCAAGTCGTACATTCTCAGCCTCAGAGAAAGGCAAGTGCAAATTTCCTCTGAATAAATCTTACCAAGAAAACCCCATGGGGGGTTTAGAGTCATCTTAGAGTCTCCTTAGAGTCATCAGAAGTCAGAAATGACTTAAAGGCATATACAAACAATAGCTAAATGTTTTGCATCACTGGCTTAGACCCCTCTCCCAACTTTGAAGAAGAGTCCTCCTGGATTTGACCCAAAGGCACATTGGTTCATGTCCCAAACTGGCCAATGAGATGCTTATGCAAAACCCATGAGCAAGGCATGAGGACAGTGGCCTCCTCCACATCTCTGACCTCCAAACACCTCTTTTTGTTGCTACTGTCTCTGAGCCTGGCAGTAGTATATCAGCAATAATGGTTAGCAGCTGTTTCTAGTTTCATCCTGTGTGAATGGGTTCAATCCATTTCAAAATCAGTCTCCACTGTTAACCACACAACCTCCAAAGCTTTAAATGGATGATCCAGTCAAGCCTCAAAGGGGGTTATCACATCACTTTTAGGAGCTCCACAACATTATGGGGCTAGTTAGAAAATCCATAATCACCATAAAAGTTATTCAGGGTTCTCTGTCTCTCAAGGTATTTTCCCTTTCCACAAGGTGTATAAATACTGACCTGTTCCA
Source organism: Cyclura pinguis (assembly GCA_030412105.1). Classification (NCBI taxonomy): domain Eukaryota; kingdom Metazoa; phylum Chordata; class Lepidosauria; order Squamata; family Iguanidae; genus Cyclura; species Cyclura pinguis. The sequence goes on along the minus strand of CM059604.1, from coordinate 132,623,852 downwards.
TCATTGTTAAGAAATGAAAATCTTTCCTTTGTCATGCAAGACAAAGAAGATATTTTTTGGTAGGAGGGATAGAGGGATCTGTCTTAGAGAGATTTTGTGCATTTCAGTGACTGATTTTTGTGTATTTGTGGGAATGCTTGAAATCTAAAATTGTGATAATTAATTCCCTGGATCATCCTGTGAATGCACAACAGTTGTCTCAAACAAAACCTCTCCAACTCTGAGCACCTCCCCAGCTCTTCATTCCACACAGCCTGATATGTGACCAACCCATTTAATTGTCTGCATTCACTAGTCAAGTGTGAATGCAGTATTGTGGTTACAGTGTTGGTCTAAGAGCTGGGACTTCCCACAGAGCTTGTAGTTCCTAGTGAGCCATAAAATTAATCAGGTGAGTTTGGCCTTGTCACCAAACCCAGTGTGTTACGTGATAGGCAGTGATGTAGACTCCAGTCGATTGACTTGGACTCAAGTCAGACTTAAGTCACTTCAGTAACTTAACTCGGACTTGACTTGGTAAAAATTACACACTGACTTGACTCAGCTTGAGACTTGCATATTTTTAGTGACTGACTTGGTGCACTTGGTTCAGTAACATAACAAATTCATCGAAAAACCTTACAATTTACTGATCACATGACGATCTGTCTCAAGCCCAAAATGTGGACACATTTCTCAGAGGGAACAGCAAATGGGTTAGGCAATGGGTGTGAAGTGAAGTTGAAGTCTGCTCAGCAGCCAGTCTCCACTACATATAGGAGGAGCTTTCTAAATCTTTTCCTAAGAGCAGTAGGCAACATTTATGCCCAGAGTGCAGGGCGTGTATCTAACAGGGGAACAGAAAATGTGCTAGGAATTGGGCTTGAGGAGGAAGGATGGGGAATAAAAAGGATCCTATTCCCCACTTCTGAAGCTGCAGATGACAAAATCACAAAAGTAGAGGGCTGTCTCTGCTTAAATTGTTAAAACCTACTTAATTTGACTCTGTCCAGAAATTCTGGAATAAAGGTTGAAGTATAAAGTTGGCTCCCAGACTTAAGACTTGACTCAAGACTTAACTTGAAAGTATCTTTCAAAGACTTGAGACTTGGAGTAAAAGACTTAAATACATCACTGGTAATAGGACTAAAAGGAAGAGCATAGTGTGGTTTGGCAAATGATCAATCAGCTGCTTTGAGTAATTAGCTAACAAAGGCCTAAATCCAATAATAACCTCTAACTAGAATAAACCCACTAGATTGATGGAACTTATTAAGGTGTTGACCTACCCAGTCCCCACTGATTCATTTGATCTACTTTAGTTGGGATTAATGAAGGTCAGACTCTTTGGGTTTCTTTATTACTATTCTTTTTGTCTAAAATGTTCATATATGAGTCCATTTCTACCAAACTTGATGTCTAGAGAGGACTTGACATCTTGGTTTTTGTTTTTGTTTTGGTGCAAGTTTGGGACTGGTCAGCAAACTTTAGGTTCTTTTCAGAAAATAGTTGGGTTTGGTTCATTTTGCACTGACTGTCATGTGAATCAAAGCTTAAGGATTATGAGTATTACCTGCCAATCTTTTGCTTCATTCACATTATAAACAAAACCGTCAACATCACCCTAGGCAGTGCTATGAAATTTATCTAGATTTTATAATTGTCTATTTAGCCTTTCCCATACTGATCTGCATAATGATGTAACTGAAGATACTTCTTAACATACACACACACACACACACACACACACACACAGGCCCAACATAAACTGACAAAAGTTGGGAACTGCCTGAGGTACCCAAATACTGGGAGTGTCTTTCTCTGTATTACATTTCTGGGGAGCAACTGTCACGAACACACTCCTCATTCAGGTTTAATTAGCCTTAAAAGAAGATCACAAAACACTTATTTCAGTTTTTCACATTTGCATTTATTCACAATTTATTTACAAATATATAGTTTGAGAGAGCCAGCATGATATAGTTGTTTGAGCATTGGACTACAGCTCTGCAGACCAGAGTTCAAATGCCTGCTTGGCCATGAAAATCCACTGAGTGACCTTGGGCAAGTCACATTATCTCAGCCTCAGAGGAAGGAAAAGGCAAAGCCCTTCTGAACAAATTTTGCCAAGAAAACCTCTTGATAGGCTTGCCTTAGAGTAATCAAAATTCAGAAACAACTTGAAGGCACTCAAAAATAATATAGGTTGAGTATTAGGGGAGGCACAGCTTAATTATCCAAACAATCAAAGTCTGCGGCCCTGCAAAAATCAGATTTTCTAGGTGAACAGCCAACATTCCATAACGCTTTTAAGCAATCTGACTTGGCTGCCTTTTCTCTTTCTCTTTTCTCCACAGACACTGTAGTGTGATTGCCCAAATCCAACTACTAATTACAAGTAGATGAGATCCATTGAAACCATGGGATTAATGTAAGTGTTGATTTGACTGCTTCAGTGGGTCTACTCTAATAGGTGCTAGTAATTGGATTTAAACCAATATTCCTTTATTAGAAATGAGATGGAGGCATTCTTCTTTTAAATGTTTGCTGGTTGCAGAGAGTATTTGAGAGCCAGTGTGATGCAGTAGTTTGAACACTGGACTATGACTGGGAACCAGGGTTCCCAGTCCCCACTCAGCTGTGGAAATACCCTGGGTGACCCTGGAAAAATCACACTCTCTCAGCCTCAGAGGAAGACAAAGAAACAGCCCCTCCGAACAAATCTTGCCAAGAAAATCCCGTGATAGGTTTGTCTTAGGATAGTAATAAATTGGAAATGACTTGAAGGTACATAAAAACAACAATATCAACTTATAGACCAGGTTAGATTCTTTTTAAGGTTCTCCTTTTTATTCAGCTCAGGCCTTAGCACAATGATGTAGCATTTGGGCAAAAAGATAAAACCTAGTAATCCAGCACTGGAAGCCAAGATAGAGAAGATCTCCACTGCCACTCTGTACTTCCCTCTGACACTCAGGTAGGTGGGGACAAAAGACAGCCACACACTGCAGAAGACCAGCATGCTGAAGGTGATAGATCTGGCTTCCTGAAAGCTGTCTGGTAAACTTCTGGCTAAGAAAGCCACAGTGAAACTTACAATGGCCAGGAAACCTAGGTAACTCAGCACACAAACAAACATGGTGAGTGACCCTTCATTACATTCCACAATAATATTTTTGGTTGCTGAATGCATGTCCAGGTCTAAGAATGGAGGAGAACTTGCAAGCCACACAGTACAAATGGTGGCTTGAATCAAAGAACAGAAAAGAGCAATGGAGGTGGCCAGTCTCTTCCCTACCCATTTCTGCATCTTGGACCCAGGCTTGTTAGCCTTGAAAGCTAGAACAACCAAGACGGTTTTAGCCAACACACAGGAAACACATACAGAGAATATGATGCCAAAAGCAGCTTGTTGGAGGAGACATGTCAGTTTCTCAGGTCGGCCAAGGAATAGAAAAACACAAAAGAAGCAGAGGAGGAGGGAAACAAGAAGAATGTAGGAGAGATTCTCATTGTTGGCTTTGATGATGGGTGTGTTGCGGTATTTCACAAAGGTTCCTAGCACTATAGCTGTGATGAAAGAAAATAATAGAGCAAGTATAGCCAAACTGATTCCCAAAGGTTCTTCATAAGACAAGAAGCTTAACTTTTTGGGGATGCATGCATCCTTCGCGTTGTTTGCGTAATGATCTGCTGGGCATTGAAAACAGTCATCCACATCTGAAAAAGAAAAGCTGGTTTCTATTGTACGGTATCCCTCCCTATCAATAGACCACACGGGAGTAACACATTTTTAACCTTGCAAAGGTAGAAACAGTTCACTATCAGAATGAAACCAGACAGACTGGCAACCTTTGTATGAAATCAAGTTCACAAGAGGCTCAGCAATGTTTGAGGAGCAAACATGAAGATTAAAATGAGCATCCCAATAATGGTGGCATTTTCTTTTCCTCAATGTAACAGACCAAGATTTGTTATGACTTCTTGTTAGCCTGGCTACATTTCTTTCAGTGAAGTGAGATTACACTCAATTGCACCAATTCAACAGCGGCTATTTCATAAGTTTATGTATTTCTAAGCACACACACACACAGAATTTATTTTTAACATTAAGGAAAATTGCCTAAATCAGTTGGTTGGGTCCAGTACCTGTCACTCATGTTGCAACCAACTGGATTTAAAATGAGTCATAAGTGGCATTTTGTATTGATTTTTGTCCAAAAACCTGGATCCAGAACTTAATGGCCAAGATCTTACATTGCTTCTGCATACCATAAAAATCCATCAGTTGAGTTATGTTATGCAACCGCTATATTGAATGCCAGTGTAGCTCAACATATTTTGATTAGTGGACAGTGTGCATGGTTTGCAATCTATTGTGAAATTGGAATGAGCAGTGTGTGAAGGCAAAGCATAGAGGCAAAATGCATCCATGTGCTACTCTGTGTGCTTTAATATGCTACCCACATATGTATTGGTTTCCACATACTCTGCTCTGCTGTCACTGCTGTCAACTGTGTAATGTTCCTCCCAAATGTCTCCATAGGTGTAGCACAATTTATGCCTGCGTATGTCACTAACAGGATGCTAGCCTATATATGATAAACTCTACATGCAGAATTTCTTACCTGTCTGATTTGAAATCTTTCCTTTGGGGCATGGATGACAATCGTAGCAACAAAATGGCTTCCCTTCCTTTTTTGTCTTTTGATAGCCTGAATAGCAAAGGTCATTACATACAGAAAGGGGCTGTGCCTATCCATAAACAAAACAGAACACAGTTTTAACATTGGCAAATAATTTGGTGGAGGTAGTTATCAAATTAATCAATAATGCTCGCATGGATTAAAATTTTCCAATTTTTTTCCTCATAGTCTGTTTATTCTCAAAATTAAAGGCTTAGTAATCTATGAATTAAAGAGCCCAAACAAGTGTTTTGATGTGTTCCAACCAGTGTCCTTTAATGAATTTTTTTTTTTTAGAGTTGTCTCTTTATCTTCTGCACTGGACTCTGTCATATTTGGAAGGAAAATTAAAAAAAAACCTTTAGGACTCAGAATTAATTCTCAGAGGTAGAGATGTTGAAGTAAATCATCCCAAAACAGCTGGAGAGCTTCCTTAATTGCCAAATTATTTGCTCAAGGACTAAAAAAAGCTGGATGTCATTATGTCTATAAGCAGTTATTGGAGCATGGCTGGGCATGAGGTATGACTGATCCCTTCCAGTCCTCTGCACTTACAGGGATACCTTAATGGTGTTCCCTAAGTGCCTGGACTGGGAATTTTGGATCCCAGAGGTGGCTCTAAGCCTCCTGTTCCAAATCTCAAACCAGCATCAGCCACATAGAGTACGATGTCCCCTTAGCAGGACTTACTAACAGGCACTGTCACACAACTCCATATCCAATCAAGAAGTGTTATGCAATCTTGATTGTAGCTGGGATCCCCCCACTTCAGGCTAAAGCTCTTAAGAAAATATTTCTTCTAGACCAGGTTTAGTCCAGAGTGCTATCCACTGAAGACAACAACATGTCCATTGCAATGGTTTGCTGCTTTTTGAGGCAGCTTGTTGTGTGGTTGTAAATTGGGTCCTATCAGTAAGTTGTCACATTTTACCATTTCATTTTCTTCTCAGCTGTGGCAGTTGCTTCTCTTGTGATTACTGACTCTATAGTTAACCCCAAAATATGTTACCTCCATTCTGGTCACTACCTTGAGGCTTAGTCACAATTATTTCAAAATCAGAAGCCAAAGCAGCATAAATCCTTGTAGGTTTGTGATATCGATTGAAAAAAAATGCAATTTGGTTACGAGAGCTGCCGCTTGAATGGCAAGGATGCAATTGACCAAACCAAACCAACACAAGACAAAGAAATCAACCCTAAAAACAGGAGACTGGAGCTAAACCAAGTTAGCCGTACTTTATTGATCCAACTGAGATCAATGAGGCATGTTGGCCTGCAATTTTTAAAATGCATTCACTAGAGCTAAGCTCTAATGGATAGTAAGACACAGTTTTGAGTAAAGGTGTACAGGTTTGCACTGTTAGTTGTGATTCAACCTAGATTTCTGATTTCAGTGGGGAAGAGAGTTAATTTTGGTCACAGTCCTATATAGACTTATTTGACCATAAGCCATATGAAAAAATTGGTACTTATTTCTGAGTGAACATAGACAAGAGTGCACTACATGTCCAGATTCATTCTGTGTCTACAGTGAATTGTTTTTTGTTCTCTGAATTTTCCAAAGGGATACACATTATATAATGACAGGAAGATGTAATGACAGGATACACCTGGAAATTTGCAAGAGACTATACCTGATTAAACATGTTTGGCCATGTGATGGCATCCTCAAAAATCGTCAGCACTTCATCTGGGTCTATTCTCCCAACTTGGACTTTGAGAAAAGATTGGTTTATAAAAGTCACCCAGTTTATAACATCAAACCCAGCTATTAAATCTCCATTTTTATCAAAGGAAATCTGTTCGCCAGCACTATTGTTAAATGACACCCGTTGGAGAAAATGGTGGAGCTAAATAGGGGTGGGAGACAACACAATTCATTAGAATGTATCGCAGATTGAAATATGCAGTTCTATATACCATTAAAGTGCTAGATTTGTGTACACAAGTGTTAGAGAATATTGTCCTTCTAAGGACTTTTGGATTTAGAAGTAGCAGTAACAATAGTCACAACTGAGTTCCTATTTCCCTTTACCTTGTCCATTGGAATATGATAAAAATATGCAATTTAATTCAGTCATTTGCCAGCTTTGTTTGGGGAGAACCTTTTCTCATCCCCCAAAAGATGCTCTGTGTAGTTGTTGTTGCTGTTATTATTGTCGTGTGTCTTCAAGCTGTTTCCAACCTATAGTGATCATGGGTTCTTGGGGGCTGGTAGTATCTGTAAAAGTTGATAGGTTTGAGGGTTTCTGTTGATTCAACTCATTTCATTCTTACATGCCAAAACAAATAATCTCGAAAGTTGTCTCCTTTCTGGGAGAGATTGTGATAGCTTTCAGATTTTTTTTAACAATTTTTCACACTCCAGGGCTTTTGGTGAGAAATGTTTCTGTAGCTGAACAACATTTTCTTTCACAAAAAGTGTGTTTTATACAAAACTCACTGTTTTCTGGCACATGACATGCTTGCACAAACAAAATCTTCACAGAAAGAGCTGAAGCATGAAAAATCTTTGGCGTGTGTGTGTGTGAGAGAGAGAGAGAGAGGGAGAGAGACAGAGAGATCACATGCCTTTTCATTCTATCTTCTTTACCCATAGCTAATAGAGTCATGTTGTCTGGGCAGACTAATGGACTAGTACTTCAACAGGCTGTATAGAAAAGGAAAGATTGAATGTTTCCACAAAGACTGGCCACTCTTACTGTTGTACAAATTGATTTGCTGGCAGATAATAAACGCATTCCATGTGAATTTAGTGTGAATGTTATAGCTCCCACATGAATAGGATAACTTTCAACTGTGAAGTCAACCTCAGCTGGAAAAACAGAGCACACTATCCATGCATGAATACACATTGCAAAGAGCAATGACACCATGTGAAAATGTGCAGAAGATATAATAGTTACTGGGTCTTAAGTGAGAACCTATTGGTATAATATTTTAAAGTGCTTCTGTGCTTCTTGTGTTATTTGCTGCCATGTGGACTTTGACTTATGATGGCCCTATGAAAGAAAGAACTCATCTCCCTAGATGTCAGCTGCCCTATTCAGGTCTTTCAAACTCATCTTCTGCATATCAGCCTAAGATAATATTATTTGGGGCATAATTTCCTCTTACATAGTTATTTTTGTGCGTGCTTTACCTTCAATTAATCAATGTTCAGACTCAAACAACAAAAAAATGCCACTATATCTGTAAAATATATTCAAATAATCTACACTAGCAAGAGAACAGTACTGCTTATAACTGTGAGATCCTGCTATAAACCGACAAATAAAAAAGCAAGTTTATGAATGAACTGAGTCCTTTACTGACTTGACAATATTCCTTCAGTTGGTTATCTTAGACAGTAGATACACATTTTTGAGCAAATCATATTGCAAGCCAGATTGCAAAATTTCCAAAAGTGTGATTTCAGCATGCAAGTGAGTTCTGGTTTCAGGTTAAACAGACCATAATCTAAGCTATTCATACCAAGATTTTGATCTGATTAATTTCTCCTGCAACCTTCATTTCAGATATGACTATTCAGCCCCTTGTACTCCGCAACTTTTGTGCAATCTATAAACATGGTGAACTTTCCTGTGTTACTGTGCAGAGAACATACCTGCCATGACTGCCAGTTCTGAAGCTGCCAGCTCTCTCTGCTTATCATTCTTATGTGCTCCAATTTGGATGAATGCATGTCATGCAGAGCATGTGCCACAGCATGAATAGCATTGTAGATGTTATAACTGTGGGCAGTCATTCTTACATCAAAGACAGAGCTAGGAAGAGTCTCTAGTTTCTCCTGACCAGTGCAGATGTTTCCATCTGTCTTTTCTATGGCAGAGCTGTGAAATGAGCAATTAAATACCTCCTCCCAGAAGACCACCAGAAAAGCATCTTCTTTTTCTAGGGTGGGTTTCTTCATCTGAATAAATTTCTTGAATCCTAATACCTCCTTGGAGTGACTTGCAAAGGATATAGCACCATGAATGAATTGTATGTCCCAAATCCTCAGGAAGGAAGTGGATGTGAAATCCATCTGTGCGGTCAGAATCCAGAGTTTTTTCACTGGTATATTTCCAAATATTGAGATGTGGAGAAGTATTTGAAAGATTATCATGGTCTGAACTGCACCATGTAAAACCACAACATTGGCAGTACCCTCTATAATATTATCAAATATTTCAAAACCCTCCTCTGCCTTTTCAGCCATGTCATTTAAAAAAGTCAGTTCTGGTAACCTCTTTATAAAGTCAAAGCAGATACCATATTGGGAAAATAGAAGAAGCACATTCTGCACAAATCTCTCTCCTTTGTCATTATCTTCAGAAACTACTCCAATCCATGTCCATTTGAAATGAAGCAATAGCTGGAGAATTCCCTTAGACTGAATGGTCCCATTTGGGGACATACGATAGAAGAGAAACTTATTTATCAATAGTGAAGAACTGTATATGAACTGAAGAGAAAAAAGGAGATGAAAGAATAGACGGGAACAGCTTCAAAATCAAACATATTGGTATAATTCGTGTGTGTGAAGTAGTGATGACTGAGCTGTTACTTTCAAAATTATAAGTCACCATTTCCTTCAACTTGGACTGGGAGAAAGTAGGCACACTCTTTATTTTCATATCTGTGCTGTGGCTACAAATACAAGGGACAGAAATACCATAACATACCATAAAATACCATGTTTATTCCACAGCAATGCTTCTCCCTAGAAAAGGTCTGATGTTTAAGCAGGACACAAAGTAAACATCTTTCATCTTGCCAAAACGTTTTCTATTTCCATATTAAAGGCGCAAAAGTGTCAATGGTCTCTTAACCTCCATGCTCTGGGTGCACAGCTTACCTGTGGGATCTTGTAGATGCTCAGGATGATCGACATATCACGAGAAACATCAGAATGAGGTCCTCCAGTAACTGCTACCAAATTGTTTTGCTCATCACTTCTGTAGTTAGGGATGAATCTGCCTTGTGTTGAGAGAAGTTCCATTGAAACTTGAGAGGTCACTTTGGGGCTAAGATTGTTGTTATAGATAAGGAAGCCCAAGGTGATGTTGGGTAAGATCTGGGCATTTTCATTTATTTCCTTTATAGCAAATACCAAGGCCTGGATGTGCTGGTAGATGTGAGTCAATACCCTAATGCAATGAGAGTGGGTAATTATGGTCTTAGAAAACTAATTTTGCTGTGTGTTTGTTAACTACATTGGTCAAGAAATGGTACATCCTCCATTTCAGAGAAGTATTAAGAAACGTTCATAGACATACCTGGATTCTGACTTCTTTGAATCAGCTGGACATGATTGCATTCAATTAATGAAGGTTAACAGATAACAAAGATTGCAAATTGAAAATGAACGTCATAAACTGTATTGTCTTAATATTTCTGCTTTTGTTTACCAGAAAAATGAATAAAAATACAGAAATATGGAATCTGGGCTTCACTTCTTGAACTTGGCTAAAATTGCTCCAATGAACAGATTTAACTTAGATTTGCTATTTGTGTAACCCCTGAAATGTCTGAAAGTGTATATTTTACACTTCATATTCCAAACTCATTTTTAAATGCTGGTCAAAATGTCACCATTCTAGTAAACCTTAAATGTTAAGAAAAGAATGGACTTCAATCCAAAGGCCTGCACAGGAAATATCTAGAAACACAGAGAGATATCTGTATTGAGGAAGTCATTGAAAGCTCTCTCTCAGTCTCTTGTTTGAGTTCTTAACAAGTGGTTGACATCTAGGAAAAAGCTTCTAATATCTCATTCCCCACATGACCAAAAATTAGGATGAGGGAGAAGAAACAAAAACAACAATGTCTTAGGCAGTCCACCTTACTCCCCAGCTCATTGAATCTAAAGCTACGCAATCAGCTTATCTGAAAAGTAGTGAGAGTCACCAGTTGCAGGATAAGATCATGATCCAACACCTTGGAAAACAGATCCATCCAGTCCAGACCAATTTTGAACTAGTTTACAGTGATGTTGGTCTTGAACTAAAGTTAAGATTCAGAAATGGAAAGATTTTCACTTTGTGTTGACTATCACTGGAATGTTGTGTGGCTTTTTTTTAATGGTATAACTCTGCTTTCCCAGAATGAGATGAAATATGCAAGAACAATAACCCTTTGCAATATTGGACTGAATGTTGTTGGTCAGTTCTAACTGTGGTAGAACCACTGAGTCAACTGTTGAATGCTAAGTCAACACAGAAATAAATGTATTGATTCATAGAACATAGAGTTGGAAGAGATCACAAAGGCCATCCAGTCCAACCCCCTGCTATGCAGGAACCTACATCAAAGCACTCCCAACAGACGGCCATCCAGCTTCTGCTTAAAAACCTTCAAAGAAGGAGACTCCACCACACTCTGAGGCGGCATATTCAGTTAGTCCATTCTAGTTGAGGCTACCCAATAGGATCCAGACTACACTTGATGTTCCCCTATTGCTGAGGAAATCAAGGCTGCCAGGTTTTAGAGAAGATGCAGGATTTTCCTGCTTTCCCATTTGGAGAATATCCTAAAAGGTTTCACTAATTCTGCCTGGTTTCTTCTTAGCTTTGGGCATAGAGGTGGACCAAAAGGGACAAACCTGCAAAATTTCATAAGCACAAGTACATCTGTTTATGTAAAAGGAGAAACTTAAAGATATTTAGGTCAGTAGAGAGTTAAGAATAGCCAGTTTTCTTTTCCTTCTTCCTCCCCCCCCTTTTTTTTGGTGGGGGTAAGAAACCATGCATGAAAATAAAACATATCAGAGAGATGTTCCCAAGAAAGAAAGCTTAAAAATTGCAGAAGGATAGGCACAGGAAATAACAAATTAGGATGCCCAAAAGAGTTTAAGAAATTTAATATGAAATTTAGTGATGTTAGAAGTACAATACTGAAATATGGCAGTGCTGGAAAAATTGTATCTCAGGGCCCCATCCCAAAGCACAGCTAAGAGAGAACATCAAGTAAAACTTGGTCCATCACAGATTAGAAGGCAGACCTGTAGATCACTCACATTCTCGTCTTTTGCCCCCAGTATCCATCCATATTCTCACAGAAGCAAAAATTAAGAGACAGTACTTCCCCCTGTTTCTCTCAAGTCAAAAGTTGACTTTGCCTCAGAGAGTGTGAGAACCAATCTGAAGAAGATTCAGTTTGAGTCTTGGACTTCATCTAAATTCAATGCACAGCCTTACCAAAAATATTATAAATGGTCATAACATTATTAAGGGGGAAAAACAATTGCATACATGAGCTCATCTCTCAGATTTTGAGAGGGATGCATGTTGAATATTGTCCCATCAGAAGGGATGTAGATCTGAGATATTATGCCACCAATGATGAGATCTCCTAACTGATAATATTTGTGATGAATAGTGAGAGGGTCACTAACAAGACATTTATTAATAGGAATTTCACATGCTGCCTGAGGCAACAGGAGCAGTAATCCAAAACCTAAAAATACAAACATCTTGCACATATATTTTTTTAAAATACCCTTTCCTTTGAAGTATCAGCTCTTAACTTTGCAAATTGATGCCTTGCTAGCACAGCCTAAATGAAATGCCCATTCTTTTCACAGTTATACAGTTCCAGAGGCAGAACTGCGCAGTGCAAAGTAACAAGAGAGCAGAATGAGGGAACAAGCCTTGCATATATCTAGCCCTGCGTCTGAATACTACAGCAGACATTGTTAATAGTGCTCTTCAGTTGCAGCTCACACTTTTGCTATAATTTCCTAGAAATTTGATTGTCTTGATAATTACATAGGAGATAATCACCTGGCTAATGTTATATTTTATAATTATATTTTATAATTCATATATATTATAATGTTTCATGCAACATTACAGGTAAAAACATGTTTTCGCATCATTCCAACAGATCTAGTTGGCCATCCTCAGCTTAGAAAAGATACTTTTGGAGAATGTAACTTCCAGAATTTTCCACCCAGCCCACTATAGAATGGATGATTCAGGAGGTGTAACACACACACACACTTTTCAGTGCTCTGTATGAGACACATGGGCCCTTTCCACATGTGGGGGGGGGGACAGGCGAAAACACCCAAACATGGAGCCTACCGGCAGCCGGGTAAATCTGTTGCTATGCGGAGCAGTGCGAGCTCGCTGCTCCGCAGTCCTCCAGCGTCCCAAATGGTGGCTTCCGGTTGGTGGAGGCTCTCCACCAACTGGAGAAGCTCTCCAGCTGGAAGCCCGCCCCCGGCAGATCTGCAGGCCCGCACTTGCGAGTGCTTGCAAATCCGCTTCGGAGCCAGGCGACGGAGTGGCGCGGGGCTGCGAACTCCTTGCTTTTTAAAAACCTTGAAAAAGAGGTTTTTAAAAAACACACAGCGCGGCTAGTTCCGGCCGCTCCTGAGTGGATTCTGGTGTGGAACTACAAAAAGTAGTCCATGCCAGTCCACTCTATGGTGTAGAAGACCTCCGTGAGAGGTCGCTCTGCACCATTTCAGAAGCCCGGTATGGAAATGGCCATGGTCATGTTATAACTCACAGCAAAGGCACTATAAAATCAAGGCCTTAAGAAAGAAATACACACAGATACAAACAAGGTGTCAGTTTTAGAAGTATTAATTTCTAGAGGGGATTTTTTTTTAAAAAAAAATGTCCCAGTTGCAAACGAAACAAGGTTGTCCAACTTGGACTACTTCAAAATCTAATTGGGAAGCTCAAATGTTGTGCTGCTATCTTTTCATTTTGCATGGCATCTAGACCATGTGGATAACCCTCCAAGTCTCTAGCTCCAGGAAGGTTATTTTAGTCAGTTCCCAATATGTCAAATCTTCTTCTACCACATCCACAGCCTCTTCCCTTAGCACAGTTAGCTAAAGGAGTAGGCTGCATGATGCATTTCCAACTGGAAGTCCCCCTTTCTCTCTTTCGAAAGAGGAAATTATCTGCAAGTCACATCAGGAATTTATTGGGTAGCCCATGCTTAGCAGAGCTAGTCTCTCTGCATTCAAAATATTCTTTAGCATATTCTTTATTAGACACTATTCATTCAAGATCATTGAATCATAGACTCTTAAAAGTTGGAAAGGAGCTGCAAGGTCATTCTAGTCCAACTCACTACCATGCAGGAATATTCATTCACATCACTCCTGAAAGATGATCATCCAACCCCCATTTAAAGAATTCCAGAGGAGTTCACTATACTCCAAGACAGTCTATTCCACTGTGGAGCAGTTTCTACAGGAAAAAACTTTTTGCTAATGTTTGGGTGGAATCTCCTTTCTTGTAATTTGTTGTTGTTGTTGTGCACCTTCAAGTCATTTATGAATTATGGTAACCCTAAGGAAATCCTATCATGGAGTTTTCTTGGTATGATTTGTTCAGAGGGAGTATGCATTTGCTTTCTTCTGAGGCTGAGAGACTGTCACTTGCCCAAGAGCACCCAGTGGGTTTCTATGGCCCAGAAGGGATTCACACTTTGTTCTTCGTAGTGGTAGTCCAGTGCTCAAATCACTAAGCCATGCTAGCTTTCTTGAATGTATTGCTTGGTTATAGTCTCTGGAGCATCAGTAAACAAACTTGTCACCTTTCAGTCTTCACTTCTCCAAGTTATACCTGCTCAACTCCTATATGAGATGTAACTTAGGGTCCTTCCACACTACACTGTTATAATGTTTCTACTCCACTTTCAACATCCTGTGGAATTCTGAGGTTTGTGGTTTTCTGATACCAAAGAGCTCTCTGGCTGAGAATTCTAAATGCCCCTCCCTAATCTGCAAACCCCAGGATTCCATAGGATGTTGAAAGTGGAATAATAGCATTATAACAGTGAAGTCTGGAAAGGCCCTTAGTTACACATGAACAACAAAGTAGCTAGTGTAGAATGCTGATATAGGCTTTCCACCATCAAATTATTAGTATCACAAGCATCATGTCTGACATCCTCATGTCCCCAGTGTAATACTTCTACAGTTCTTTGGTTTCTTCCATGTGTCGCCAAAGATCGGTAGATGATGCAAAAGCAATACAAAATATAATGTTTCAAGAAGGACCTCAATTTTATTGGTGTATCCTGATTGAGTGCAATAGAACATTTTTTTTCACCCTAGTACAATGACATACACTGTAACAATATCCCAACATCCACCCAGATGTCATTCACAAACTATAGGAGAATAAAGAAATATTACATCAATCTTTTTATCAGCTGCTCCCTATGGCTCAGATCAGGCCTCAGAACAATGATGCAACATTTTGGGAAAAAGATGCAACCCAATAAACCTGCATCAGAAACCAAGGTAGAGAAGATCTCCATGGCCACCATGTATTTTCCTTTGATGCTAAGGTATGTTGGAACAAAAGACAACCAAACACTGCAAAAAATCAACATACTGAAGGTGATAAATTTGGCTTCATTAAAACTATCAGGTAACTTTCTGGCTAGGAAAGCCACAGCAAAGCTGATGAGGGCAAGCATGCCCATATAGCCCAATACACAGTAAAACATGGCAACAGATCCTTCATTACATTTTATAATGATTTCATTAGTCATTGATTTCAGGTCAAAATCTGGGAATGGGGGAGAAGTTAACTGCCAGACAATTCAAAGAGTGGTTTGAATAAGGGAACAGGAAAACACAATGGAAAAGGCCAATCTTTTCTCTACCCAGTTCCTCATCCTAGACCTAGGTTTTTTGGCTAGGAAAGCTAAAACAACAGTAATGGTTTTGGCCAACATGTGAGATACAGCCACTGAGAAGATGATAGCAAAAGCAGTTTGATGAAAGAGGCATGTTATGATAACTGAAGCCCCTGTCAGAGCTGCTGCTGATGAGCAGCAGCTGTTGGTCCCTGTTGCTCTGGCTGGAGATGAGTCCTGCAGCTCAAGAGCTCCCCCTGCTGCCATGGACCAAGCAGGCTCGGATGTTCCTCTGCATGCTCCTTTAGAGCAACAGGGAGCCAGCTGTGATCCCCAGGATGCCTTGGGGCCTGCGGCAATCAGCCCACAAACAAGGCGGAGACTCAAGAGAGCTGATCAAAGGGAGGCTTCCTTGATAAAGTTCAAGAAGTGGTGACTGGCCACACCTTTGCCTGAGCTATATAACTGCCTGCCTGCCAGCTTTCCTTTGCTTGTGGCAAACTTTCTACAAGCTCTCTCCTTGCCTGTTCCTTGCTTCCA
Source organism: Cyclura pinguis (assembly GCA_030412105.1). Classification (NCBI taxonomy): domain Eukaryota; kingdom Metazoa; phylum Chordata; class Lepidosauria; order Squamata; family Iguanidae; genus Cyclura; species Cyclura pinguis. The sequence continues at coordinate 132,608,052 of CM059604.1, read as the reverse complement.
GCACCTGGCTCCTGATACCTTGGATTGATCTCTTGGCTCCTGACCCCTGGATTTTGGACTCTGACTACAGCTTTTGCTTGTTGCTCTGGCTTAGGTAAATGGACTGCCTATGAATAATTGCTTGCTATGACTCCTCCTGGTGGGACTCTGCTATCTCTCCCACTCCCTTCTCTGGGCTGGCTTGCTGCCCGGGTCTCTGACCTTGACACATGTCACCTTTTGAGGTTGGCCAATGAATAACAGAGCACAAAGGGAGGAGAGCAGAAGGGAGATGAGAAGAATGTAGGAAATGTTATGGTTGTTGGCTTTCACAATGGCTTTGCGGTGGTTCTTTATAAAAGTTCCTAGCACCACAGCTGTGAAGAAAGCAGACAGAGCGAAAGTGGTAAAGCTGATCCCCCAAATTTTCTGATAAGAGGTAAATTATATACTTTGGAATACAGGAGTCCTGGTCCTTGTTTGGATAATGATCTTCTGTACACTCAAAGCAGGCATCCACATCTGAAAAAAAAATGTGCATGTCAAGGCATGATATACTTGAAAGCTTTCCAAATATAGCATTTATTTAATCAAGGCTGAATACTGCCCAGGTAGATCAGGGTGCTATAGTGGATAGAGTGCTGGACTACAGCTCTGGAGACCAGGGTTCAAATCCCCACCTGGCCATGGAAACCCACTGAACAAGTCCCACTCTCTTAGCCTCAAAGGAAGGCAAAGACAACTTGCATCTGAATAAATCTTACTAATAAAATAGGGTTACCGTAAGTTGAAAACTACTTGAAGACACACAACAACTACAGGGTTTAATTTTTGGACAATTTTCCATCTATCTCTTTAAGTCATATTAATAGTACAATATTGTTCTGAGGCCTGATCTTCTCTTACTATGCTTTAAATGTGTTTTAAACAGCTTTAACTTTGTGTCCTTAATAGCAATTTTTCTTTGATAGCTTAAAAAAAAACTTTTGCCAACCAGGTTTTTAGCTGTACTGTGCTTTAATTTGTTGTAAGCTGCTTTAAGTCCCATTCTGGGAGACATGCAGGATATGAACACTGGAATCCTATATGAGCATTGCATACTATTTCAAACCATAATGATGTTCTATTTAGTGATTTCCAGTGTGAGCCTACCAACCTGACTTACTGGTAAGCAGCCACTGGGATTGACAGGGATCTATTTCTCTGTTGATCAAGAAGTAGCAGCCTGACATTCCCACTGTCTCCTGTGTGAGTTCTCTAGCACGATAGAGTCAGAAATCAGAAATACTCCCATGTACACATCTAGATGTTAATCGCAAACTATAAGGGAAGAGAGAACGTTTTTTCTACTGTTTTGATTAACTGCTACCTTTTGTTCAGATAAGGCCTTAAGAGGATAATAATAGCATTTTATTTTATTTTTTTAGCAGGGGGAGATAAAAGCTAGTAACCAGTACTTGAAGTCAAGATGGAGAAGATAAGTAGGAATAAAAATTAACCAGACATTGCAAAATAACAATATGCTGAAGGTGATCAGCTTGCCTTCATTGAAACTGTCAGGTAGTTTCCTGGCTGGGAAAGCCAGAGTGAAGCTGAGAAGAGCCAGGAAGCCCATAAAGCCCAGGACACAATAAAAAATCAGGTCAAACCCTTCATTGCATTGTAATACATTATTCTGAATGGGTGAACATGAGTCAGAATGTGGGAAGGGGGGACGAGGTTGCCAATACACATACATAATACAAATATCTGTAGAAAGAGGCTTCTCTGGCCCTGCATGTGGAAAGATAGCTTCTTTGCAGAAGTTCATACTGTGTGTACTGATATGGAGGGTTAGTGAAGCTCTACTACTTGGTCAAAAATTGTAAGTACACACAAGCAGTTTGTACTCATAGGTCCTCTTTCATCTCTACATTACAAGGCTCATGTTAGTGCTGCTTCTATCCTGGCTGCACTTGCTGCCATGTTTTTCCCATCCAAAAGTTCTACACTCATGTCCATGGTTATAACTTGTGTTAGTTAGCAGAAGCGACAACTGTTCTCGAATATATATCGAAATGGCTATCTTTGTGATCCTGTTGTGATCAACATCTTAAAGCCATGGTAAAAACCAGCAGAATTTATAGCAGTTGCTGCTGTCATAAAGGCAATAGACTGGTTCTAAGTTTTAAATTTCTCTCTTTCTCTCTCTCTCTCTTTATATCTCTAGTTTCATAGATATGTTTTATAAATAGGACTGTTTTAGAGAGCCAATGTAGTGTAGTGGTTTGAACATTGGACCATGACCCTGGAGACCAGGGTTTGCTCAGCCATGGAAACTCACCGGTGACTTTGGGCATATCACACACACTCAGCCTCAGAAAACCCCACAATAGGCTCACCTTAGGGTCACCATAAGTCAGAAACAACTTGAAGGCAGAGGACAACAACTAACAAGCTTTCATATTACTCATAAAAGCAACACAGGCTGTTGGTATGTATTCTTGTTAGTTCTAATTGCAATGGCCACTGGTTTGGTGCAAGTAAAATTTCATTTGGTTAGGTAACTGTTTGTCTTGATATTGATGTGATGGAGAAAACCTATATTTCCTACTTGTTTGGTTGGAAATCTCCCCTTCTGGACATGGAAGGCAATCATAGTGACAGCAGGGGTTCTCTTCCTTCTTTGCCTTTCTGTATCCTGGAGGGCAATTGTCATTACACAGTGAGAGTGGCCATGTCTGCTTATAAATGAAAGAGGAAAATATTTTAGCATTCTGAAGGAAAAAAACGACAATCAAGGATTGTCTGTTAGTAATGTTAAAGTAATCAGACCAATAGATCCAATGGTGACTACTGCATTTCTTATTTTTTTCTCAACTTTTTGTGGCTAGTCTATATATTTTTAAGAAGTCTGCACAAAAATCACATAGTTATAAGTTCTCTTCATATATTTGCACAGTTTTCCACATTCTAATCTCTTTCAACTAAGGATGAGCAAAGTCCAGCATGTGGGTTGCATGCCATCTTTAAGCCCTGTTCAAGACCCCTCAAAACCCACAGACCATCCCCAAAGTTGTAACTGTTTTAAGCCAATTTTGAAGTGATTTTTTTTACCCCCTAACTGGCCAAGATCACAAAATATAGCTACCCCTAAGACTCATCCCGAACCCCCAAAAAACACATGAAAAAAGAAAAAAAAATGAATTGAAATTCTAACACACTTCTAAAGACAGAGGTATTTAGTGTTTCAAAAATAACCTATGTTAAACACACACACACACACACACACACACACACACACACACACAGTGAACATTTATGTATACCTTGCCTGATTAAACATGCCAGGCCATACAATGTTTTCTTCATCAGTGGTGAACAATTCTGAATCTACACTCCCAGCTTTATGTAACTCGAAGAAAGGACAGGTTTGGGAATGTGACCCAGTTAACAATATTGTATCCACCAACAAATTCTCCGTTTTGGTTAAAGGAAACCTTCTCCCCAGCACTATTGTTGAATGACAGACTTCTCTGGTAGTGAGAAGTCAGTGAAGCTCCATGGCTTACATGAAAGCCTGTTTAAAAAGAAATGTTTTTGCCTACTGGCAAAAGGAGAACAGGGAGGGGGCCTGCCTAGCCTCACGTGGAAGAGGGTTTCCACAGGGTGAGAGCAACTCCAACTCTCAGGGATCTGATGTACTTGGAGGATATCATTCATAACTCTTTGTAATGGTTTTAATAATTCTTCAGTGAAGAGGGTGGTGTGGAAAGGACCATAGACTAAATATTTTGGAATCAATGGGACTTAAATTGCTTAGACAAAGGGAATCATGCCTTAGGAAAATCCCTAAGGAATTCTAGTTGTCAGAAGCAAAACTAGGAAATAAACATTCAGATTGCTCTTAACATCCTCCATGCCTCGAGATTTCTGACTATACACAGAGCTCTATCAATCCCAGATTTTTTGTGCTTTTAATCAACTGAGTAACTCTCCATCCCAAACAGGCTGTGTTATAGACTTTGAATGACTGTGTTGCAGATGATGGATTATTTCTCTGAATATCTATTTTCTTCAAAGTTGGTGATGTTTCTGGCTATGGTTCTTGTGCTGGTCCCAGTGAGTGTATGCCAGATTCTTCCAGTTCCTAATTGTGGAATCAGCAAGCCTCTCACTATTCTTCATGAGTATTATCATCCAGGAGATCTGACTATTCCTGGAGTTGTATCTCACATCCTTATGACTTATGGAGAGATAGTTTTCAGGAAACAGCCTAATGAGCCATCTGTTAAACATTTTGTGGAAGCAGTTAAATATCTTGACTTTAGGCTCAGTGGTTGAGCTACAAAGTAAGGTGGCCGGTTCCTTTCATATGCTATTACAGCTCTCAGACAAATGATAGAAGGGAAATCATTATATAGAGTCAACTCTCCACATTTGCGGGTTTCACTTTTGTGGATTTGATTATTCACAGATTATTTGCTGTCACCTCTGCTGCCTCCCTATGCCATTTTTAATAAGGACTGCAAACCTTCTGAGACTAAGAAACTGTGAACAAGGCCACTAAGCCCCTCTTAAAAATGGTGTGGGGCAGCAGTGGAGGTGGCCATAAACCCCAACAGCCACTCACTTCTGCCTTGTGAAGAAACCCTGATGCCTCAATGGAATCTATGGTGGGTTGAATATGATTATTATACTTTTTTTTGTGTTAAATATGGTTTGGGAGGGTCTAGAGTAATTCACGGTTGTTCCACTTTCGTGGGGGTCCTGTGTCCCTAACCCTAGCAAATGTGGAGGGATGACTGTACAGTAATCTTAGCTATATATAATACTCTTAGGAGGGATGTATCAGATAAGAATTTTTATCATTGAAATACTTTAACCTTTTTATTTCTTCTTTTCCTCAGCTTTTATCTTTAGGGTGTCAGAGAAATGAGCAGCATTCAGATCCAATGGAGTATTTAGTGGTATCTGTCTGTATTTTTATGTGTTTTATGTACTGTTTTGGTCTAGGGCCATAAATAAATAAATGCTACCAAGTACACGAGAGATTGATGATGTATGCAGAAGGGGAACAGTATACATACCACCTCTTGTCTGCTCTCAGAAGCTAAGTAGCTTAGCACGTGGCAGGGAGACTATCAGGAAACAGCAGGTGCTGTAAGCTATATCAAGAGAAAGGCAATGGCAAACTACTTTGGGGCCAAAAAAGCCCCCCTATGACACAGTCTCCATGAGTCTGGGTCAATTTGAAGGTACGTAACAGCCATGCACAGCATATGCACAGCAAGGATTACAGGGGATTATCTATTCTTCTGTATACACCCCCTCCCATATTTTTGCCCCAGACCATTGAAACAGAGTCAACATGGGCCCCAAATCAAAATTATTCAATCAATCCTGCCTGATTGACTCAAGTAACAGAAATGAACTTGCTTAACTTGTGATGTAGGTTTATGAAGCCCGAAGGGGCCAGGGTCTGCATTATATGGTATGGTTAGCAAGATCAAAAGGGAGAATGACCAAAGTTGAGAGGCCTTAATGGAACTTTCAGATTGCATGGAGACAACAGCACAAAAACTCCCATCTTAACTTTGCCTGTAACCTGTGTTTACCTGAATGCTATTCTTGCTATTTAGTGCTAACTCCCAATGGGACATCTCTCCAAAGCACCAGGCAAGCACAAAGGCTGTAATCAAGTAATGATTGTCACAGGCAGATCCAGCAAGGAGCTTAATTAGAGACTGTAGCAGGTATGGAACCTAAGTTTGGAATGAGCTTTGCGAGGTCGCTGATTATTAGGTGCTGTGAAGCAAAGGCAGGCTCTCTTCCCCTCCTCTGGACCCAGCTGCTGCCTTGCACACATTACAGTTTAATCACATCAACAAGAAACTGTCATAGCTAAAGGTGAAAGGGAGATAGAGAAATGTCTAGAGGCCTGGTCAGGAGAAAAAAAAGTTTCATGCTTTTCCTTTTCTCTGGCTGGTTTTTCATGCAACTATTTTTAATACAGTACTGTAGACAAAAACATTGAAAGGGTCTTCAAACATAAACTTTCCAACAGCTCTTCTTTTGCTCCCTGTATATAATTATTTCGAGGGAGGAAAAGTGTAAGAGATGCTGGTGTAATCATGAAAATTCAGTAGCCTGACAGCCTAGCTGAAGCAGGACCTGTCTTGCTATGAGGTAACTTTGGATTGACCAATAGTTTACCATGTATAGAGAAGCCCCTTTAAGGTGATACCGTGCTTTATATGTTTAAAATGATTTGGTTCAATTCTGCTCTAAGATCTTTGACTATAGGGAAGGATACAAATATTGATGCCCAGACCCAGAATGATGAAACCAGACACATAATATTGAGTTCAATAAGGGACACTTTATTTGACCCAAAACTATTTACACTGGAAATGAAGTGTGTGTGTGGGACTAACCTGATGTGGGTCCAGATGAGGCCAAGAGTAACCCCGTTGACTGCCTTCTCAGCCCTCCCTTGGGTGAAACACCTGAACCTTGAAGGCAATCCAATTATTTGGTTTGCTCTCCAGCTGGCCACCCTTGGAAAGTAAACCCAGTGGTCCCCCACTGAAGTACCAGGACCCTACAAGTGAGATCCCCAATCCCAGGTTAGCTTCAAGGGTAGCCTCCTTTCTCACTCCCAGGGTCTCTGGACCTTAAAGAGGAAGTTTCAGAACCTTACTCTATGCCCAAAGGGAGTACCAAAGATATACACCAAAGACCTATATCCTCCCTAGCTACCTGTCATGGACAAGGGACAAGTGTTTGCTTAGTCTCTTTCCCCCACCAGGCCAGCCTACTATGGAGGGGCTTACTACAGCTCCTCTAGGAACAACATGTTTCCCTCCTTTGACAAATGAACACCATCAGCTCAATAGAGCTCTGGCTGTCAGAAAGCTGTGGTGGGATGTGGAAGAAATTGCCCCAACCCCATACCCAAGGCATTTATAATCTCCCAATTGGCTTTCCTGTGAACAACGTCAATGTATTTTGAGTCACCCTTGACCCTCCAAACCTGGCAGGGCAACATTGCAGAGAAAACCACAAAGACACCCAGTCAATGACTTCCTATGATCTGAAAATCATTCACAGCTTATAAAGTCACGGCCTTGCCCTTTAGCCAGCCCAAGACAATTCCCCCTGGGATAAATGACTACTAAACATGGTGGAGGCCCAGCATGCTCCAGAAACAGAAGAGACAGGAGTCTTCTTCTGCCCATCCACTCTACTGTACCCAACCCAGTCACAGATGTTCCCCCAGATGGCAACTTCAGGCCCAGTACACCATACTATGGCTGCAATTCAGGATCTATCCTTCTTGCCAAACTATGTCTAGGGACTAAGAGAACATAATGTCAGCAAGTCATAACACCTTTAATGCTTAATAGGGAACACATATCTCTTTGCTGCTGATGGTTTCCAGTACCCAATGCACTGGGTAGCCTGCAGCTCCAGCCCCATTGCGTAGGCCATGGAGGTGGCTCCAATTTGAAAGGGAACGTGTGCTGAACTTAACCCCTTGAAACCTCAGTCTCTGCAGTGCCTTCAACATAATAGTCCAAAACTGGAACCTAACTAGGAGTGAGAAATTAGTATGGCAAAAGAGAAACTCCAGTCTGTCTGCCCCTCACTTGAACATACTTCTGCAGGTCATGCTCTGGGTGTAATGAGGGGTCAGCACACATCCTTCACTTAACTGCTGCTCTCTCCCCCTTTGGGCTGGTATTAGAATACTTAATCCTCAAGAGTAACCGATCCTTTGACAAGACCAAATCCCATAAGGCCAAAGGTCTGCCCATAGTATTCTGCTTGGTAACTGCTGCCAGCTCACTAACTTGCAGTGCCCCAAAGAAGGCAGTCATTGTTGTCTCATGAAAAAAATATTGACTCAGGCTCTGAACAACAGATTAATGACCAGCCTTCCCCAACCCCTTCAGCACTTTGGGAATAGGGGCTTGCTCCTGTTGACTACCTGGCCCCTTTCCCTGGTCTACTTCCCAAAGCCTTGCGTATCCTTAAGTCACAGGTTGTATCCCATGCCCCTGTGCTTTAGCTGCAAACACTAATGCTGATGATCTAGACTGGATGGACTGTGGAATCAACCCCTTAGCCCTCAACAAAACCCAGTATAGATATTATATGTGGTCTACAGGGATCAGCCAGGCTGCCCTTAGGCCGTTATCCTTCTTAAAGCTCTCAAACGCCTTCCTCGCCCTCTGATAGCAATTCTTAGTAATGGGGGCTAGGAGGCCCTAACAACATCACTCATCCAAGGCTCATTGTGGATCCCTATCCCCTGCTCTCTTTCACTTCATTAGGATACCAGCTACACAACTGCCCCGATGAGTGGAAGTTAGCTGACCCACAAGCCCTTATACAATTGGGAAGAATGACGGGATGACAGTAAGCACACTTGTTGTATTCCTGCCCCTTAGAAAGCCCCCTTCCTCTGCTAAAGCTCTCTATCAATCATGTAGGCCAATGCACTAAAAAACCCTTACTGTGGTCTAACCAGAAGTCCTTGTTGGAAGCACACAATGAAGGCATTAACAAGGAACCACGATCCCCCAAGTGCCTATCAGTGCAGTTGATAGGGAAGCCTGGAGGCCTGAGAATGATGGGACTTAGGGTAGCATAAAAAAGTATAAAATAAATCAAGACCAGGCCTCTGCAGAGTTTTCCCCCAGTCCCTTTGAGTTACTAGCCTGCTTTGTTATTAACAGAAGCACCTGGAAATTAGTATATCAGCCTTGAACAGCCAACAGCCTGGCCTGGAAAACATATAGAAATTGGGAATGGAACTTATACTACTGACAACAAAGGAGACAGCAGTGCTAGCCTCCCAGAGCACAGAAATGCAAGTACGCCCCACTTTGAATAAACAATGGACCTTTTCGCAGCTTACCCTTTCGCGGGGCTGGGTTGCAGTCTTCACGCAAGAAGCCTGGGGAGGAAGGCTCTCGCAAGCCTCCTGCTTGCGCTCTGCAGCAGCGTCTTGGTTGCGCGAGCACCCCGCCCGCGCCCCTTCCTTCCTTCCGCAGTGCGGCCTGGGAGTTGTAGGCTGCGCTGGGGCAGGAAGCGTGACGGGCGCAGCAAAGGAGGCTTCGCACAGCAGGTAAGTGCGTGCGGGATGCCCTACCCATGTGCGAGCGCACGCCATTTTCGGCTAAAAGCCAAAAATAAAAAAAGGTGTATGCACTGCGCATGAGGCTCTTGAGCGTCACGTAAATGGGAGTGTGTCATGCAGACCACTCCTCACATTTACGAGATGCTCAAGGGGCCCTTTCGCTTAAGAAACACTGCAAAAAGGGCCTATAGATTGTTGGTAAGTGACAGATGTATGGAGCGGTCTACTATATGACAGGGCCAAAGTGCATGCCCTGACACCTGAAGCCCACCAAGTCTTACATAGGAGATGATGTAACTTAATATGCTAATTCCTTTTCTTATGGGAAGTAGAAATGTGTATGCCTTTCTTTGTTCTGGTGTGTCTGGTTTGAGATTCCCCTGGACATCTCTTGGTTTCAGCCTGGGTTGAATAAAAGATTTTTTATTATTTGGAATCTCTTGCTGGTGTGTAATTTTTGGCTGTGTTGTGCTCCAGGAAAACCTGCCCGCTGTCACTATCACACTCAGTGGGATGTGCTCGACCACCCTCACGATGCCTGGAGTTCCATCTGAAGCCCTGGCTACCAGCAATCCTAGTTGCCTCACAACATCAACCCACTTCTCGCTGCACTGTGTTCAAACAAGTGGTAGACAATATAAATATTTTTGAATAGCAATAAAGTAGACATACTATACATCCAGGCCAGGCTGTTGGCTGTTCAAGGCTGATATACTAATTTTCAGGCACCTCTGTTAATAACAAATATATATGTATATGTATATGTATATCTGCTTTATGAGGCTGTAAACTGTGCTGGCAACTAATTCCCTTTAAAAATAATTCTCCATAGCTTCTATAAGAAGACTGGTCTGTTTAGAGCCAGAATAGATAAGGCTATCTGTAGTCCAAAAAACTGAACTTGTTAAATCGGTGGCTATGGAATTCTAACAACTGTAGTAGAAAAAAGTAAGTTTCCCAAGTTTGAGTAAATATAAAGGTGACCAAGCATAACTGAAAAGCTTTTTCTAGTAAGGGTTCTCAGTTATTACTATCCAATTTTTGTAAGAAAGAACAAGAAGTTCCATCAATGAAAAGTTTTTAAGGCAGCAACAACATAACATATTCTTAGATCCTCAGCAATGGGTCACTTGATATTTCTGAAAAAAAATTGGCTCCCCACCATGATGAGAAGCACTGTGGAGGGGGAGCACATTTGCTGGTGTCCAGGGAGCATGGTGCCATGATAGAGAATGTAAGGGTGGGGCCCTCCTCTCCCTCTTTTGCTTTCCAACATTGACCAAAATAGATCCAGTGTTCTACAAGTGGTTTTGTGAGTGACACTGAAGAAGCAGAAGAAGAGATTCAGAGACAGCTTGTCAGGAGAATGACCACTTGGAACATCCCAAAAGAGGTGGTTTGCTTAGCAGATGGTGCCAGATCATGTTGTGGCAGAGCCAGCAGGTCTAGCTGCTACACAGTGCCTAGCTGTCAGGCACTGTGCAGTCACTGGAAGATTTGGGAGGGGTGTTCTGAGTGGGCTGGGATCAGTCTCAGGAACCCCCCTCTTTTCTTACTTAATGGGGGGAGGCTGGCTGGTTAGGGTCCCTTTGGTGTGGCAAAATAGGTCCCAGGGAGGGATTAAGCCACACTAGGCCCACATGCACATGATCAGGTTGTTAGGGTTGTCAGGATTTGGCTCCTCTGAGCATGAGCAGAGTGCTAACTGTGAAGCAAGTCTTCACTGCAGCAGAGAGTCCCAGTGAAGCAGAAAAATTCCAGAGGCTCATTAGTTAGGCTTAGAGTACTGATTTATTGCCGCACTCTAAGATAAGGCTAAGCAAAAACATGCAAGCTTGCCAGCAATTAGACAAAGAGGAAAAACAGAAGATAACAGAGGAAAATCGGGCAGCATGTCCCCTTACAAACCGTATACTGCCAATAGCATGGCAGGTCCAGCTAGGGAGTCTAACTGGCAGCTGGTCAAGGCAAACTCCAGCCTTTTTATGCTACCTTGTCACCCTGAAACTAGTGGGGTGACCCAATCAGTGCTCTGGCATGTGGCCTTCTCTAATACACAAGACATAGCCATAACAATCCTGCTGGCCTTGCACCTGGCTGTCTGGCCACACCGCCTCTTTTCTCTGCCGTCCACTCACAGGAAAAGTTTGCCTGCCCAGCAACAACCTTGACACCCCTCCTTTTCCTTTGTAGTGGATCGGCAGCTTTATACTCCACGCTCAACCATTCCCAGTTTCCTGAGCATGTCCCAGTGCTTCCCAGTGGTGAGTGGTTTTGTGAGCACATCTGCCACATTCTCCTCAGATTGGCAATATTCTAATCTGATTTCCCCACTCTCTACTGATTGTTTCACATTCTGGTATTTGACATCTACATGCTTGGTTCGTCCTCTGGTCTTATCATTTCTGGCCATGTGGATGCATGCCTGGGAATCATCAAATACTGTTATAGGGATTGGTATGTCCACACTGAGATCCCTTACCAGTTGTGTGTACCAGGTCAGTTCACTGCACAGATATGAGAAACTTCTATACTCTGCTTCCACAGTTGAAGTGGCCACAGCACTCTGCTTTTTAGTTTTCCAGTGCACCAGTGTGCCACTGTACATTTTTAGGATTCCTGAGGTTGACCTCCTGTCACACATGTCCTCAGCAAAATCGCTGTCACAGTACCAAACCAATTCAGTTTTCCCAGAGGGTGACACACACAGACAGTGGTCCAGAGTGCTTTTAGGTACCTTAACACTCTCTTCACCCCCTGCCAATGTTGCTGTGTGGGCTTAGAACTTGCCCTGCCTGGAATGTTAGCAGCCAGGTACAAATCTGGTCTGCTATACCCAGCCAAATACAACAGAGATCCCACAGCAGACTGGTATATTGCTTTGTCAGGAACACTTTGTCATCCACAAACTTTGTACACCCTTGTACCATGGGAGTTCGCACACCTTTGCAATCAAGCATGTTGAATCTTTGCAGCAGTTGTAATATTTTCTTCTTCTGGCTAAGCAGAAACCCATTCTCTGTTCTCTTTACCTCAATACCCAGGTACTGTTTGATGGGACCCGGTCCTTAATTTGGAATTTTTTACCCAGTTCCTTGGCAAACCTTGTTACCTGTTCCTTTGTTGTTATGACCAGACACAATGGCACATGGCCACTAGGGCACGGTGCAGTCCTGCAGCCTAGTGACTATGCCCTAGTTTACTCATCTCTATCTCCTTTTGCCAGTTTATGTTGTCAGTGGCCACATGAACTCCTGGGCCTGGGAATCACATGGGTGTGTTTCAGGCCATTTGGGTTTATGCCAATGGCAGGCTACAGTATAAGCCTGATGCCCATGCAAGGCCCACACTGGGCTTTTAGGTCTTGGGTCTCCCCTTCTCAGTTCCCCAGCCAGTCCACAGGACACCTGTTGACCATCGTCATCTCATTCGATCCTTGGGCTAGAGCTCTTTAGACTCCACAGGCTGGAGGTGGTGGTCAGGCTGGAGGTGGTGGTCCAGCCCACCACGTGCAGGGTCTGGTTGTCACCTGAGGCCCATTTAGGCCTAGACTTCACCCCCCTCCCTCATTTTTTGTGTTTCTTGGTTGTTGTTTTTTTCCCCCTACATATCTGGGCAGTACATATTTGAAGCTTAAGCTTGGCTGCACCCTCCACCAAGCAGCTAGTGGGCAGCTTTTCCAGATGGCCACTCTTTTTTTTACCACTCCCTTCACCACCCATCCCACCCTTTTGGTGATACAAGCAAGCCCAGTCAGTCCTGAGGTTGGGGGTATGATTTTTAAGGGATGGAGTGTTGGACTAGGATCTGTGTCCTGGGCAGAGCAATGGACCCTAAGAAGGGTGGTAGTGGGGTGTAAAAGAAAGGGACCTGTTCAAAAGCAGCCTCCTAAATGCCTGGCTCTTGAACTGTCTCCTTCTTCAGAGGACTAAGGGAAAGAAGTTTCACTTGATGCAATATCAACTTAGGTGAAGGCCTTAGAGAAGTCTGAGGCACCCTCAAGGCAGTCTAACCCACCTCCCAAGAAGGTGTCTAGAGGACCCAATAGAAAGCGGGTCACTAATAAGATCTTGAACCCTCTCGAGATGCACTGGAGAGGTGAGGGCATCAGGAAGAAACTTCAGGACCAACTGCAGCAGTGGAAGGTGACAATACACCTTTTCTGACAAGATCCATTCTTCAATCATGCTGGACATGAGGTTTCCAAGTATAATTTCATCTCAGATGGACCCAGCCCTCTCCTTTCTTTTGCATCTACCATTAATTTCCCTTTGATTCTTGGTTTCCTTCCTGACCATATAAATTGTGATAACTTTATTTGCCAATTTTTAAATGGCGTATTTGAAAGAATAATTGGAATAGTTTGAAAAAAATACATTAATTTTGGCAATATGCACATTTTGACTACCACAACTCAAGGTGACAATGACAAATTGTGCCATCTGCCTATGGGCCTTTCCACACTGCACTGTTATAGCACTTTCAACAAATATTGCATACATACTTAACTGGGGGTCCACTAATATAAAAAATACATCATCCACAGAGGACTGTAGTTTAAATTCTTTTTTCCTTATTTTCACACCTCTCATCCTCTTGTCAGATCTTATCTCTCTACACAGAGCTTCTAAGGTTAATAGAAACCTCAATGGAGAAATCAGGCACCCCAGCCTTGTTCCTTTCCCTAATTGCATATATTATGTGACATTCCCACTGATTTTTAATTTAGCTTTTTGCATTAAATATACTGCTCTAAACCATTTATATAAGTTTCCTCCCACCTCTATTCCCTTCAATAATTTTAATAAAAATGCCCAATTCAAGTTGTGAAATGCTTTTTGAGCATCTACAAACAACAGGGCTCCTTTAACATCATTATGATCATTTAAAAACTCTATTCCACTGATAACTGTTTTAATATTTTTTATTTGCCTCCCTGGGAGAAAACCATTTTAGTCTTAATAAATGAATTTCTGAAGGTAAGCTTTTAGCCTATTCATCAGTACTGATGCAAAGATTTTATAATCTTTATTCAATATGGATACAGGTTTATAGTTTTTATCTTAGGGTCATAATAATCTCTAGGTATTAATACAACATTGGCTTCTCTCCAACTCTTAGGGATCTGATGTTTTTGGAAGATATCGTTCATAACTCTTTGTAATTGTTTTAATAATTCTTCAGTGAAGCAGATGGTAGACCATCAGGACCCGGTGCTTTCCTCTTCTTAAATGTCTTAATTACTTCCACAATCTGTTCTAATGTAATTTCCTTTTTTAAAATAGCTCTGTGTCTTTCTGATGCTTTTGGGAGTGACCTATCCTGAAAATATTTGTTCAGTGGCTCATTTGATTCCTCTTTTATATATATATATATATATAAAGTTCCAAAGTAATCATAAAACCTTTTCTTTTCTTTTTTCTTTTCTTAATTGTATCACCTTCCTTCAATTCTAATATCATTATTTTATTTTATTTTATTTTATTTAATCTATACTGTAGCCATCTCCCTGACTTATTAGCAACTTCAAAAATCCTTTGCTTGACAAATTCTAATTTCCTCTTAATCTCTTCTGACAACAACTTCATCACCTGCTCCTGTAAAAATTTTATCTGTTTTGCAACTTTGGTATTGGAGGGAGATTACTCTAATTCCATCTTTTTTAGCTTAATTTCTTCTGTCATCTTATCCATTTTCTCCTGCCCTTTTTTATTCAATATTTTTAAAGGATAAGAATCCCTCTAACAACCACTTTGCTAGCATGCCAAACCATTCTGTCCTCAACCTCTTTATCCAAATTTAGTTCAACATACTCTTTGATCTTTTCTTTGCAGTCCCTAGCAACTTCTTCATTTGTAAAACCATTCAATCTCCAGCAGGGAACATTCCCTCCTCCACCTTTAGGGACATCATCACCAGGTTGTGGTCTGATAATGTCTTACTCAAAATACCAACTTTTCCCAGCCTGTTTATAAGTAATTTTGAGACCCAGATATTGTTGATTCTAGAAGGTGATTGGTGCATATCTGAAAAGAAGGTAAAACCTTTTTCATTGCCCTCCCTACATTAGTTTTGAATCAAGAGACACCTAGAATTGAAAGCCTGCAAGAACCACACAGATGTTGGATGCAGATTTAATCATACATAGAATAAATCCATTGGAATCAATGGGACTTAAATTGCTCAGACAAAGGGAATCATGCCATAGGAAATTTCCATTGATTTTAATGGGTTTACTCCAGCATTACTGAATCTAGATTCAACTCTATGATTCTGTACGTGTAACATCCTTTTGCCTACAATGTCATATACTTTTGGCAGGTGATTACTACCCTGGTAATTTTCAAATTAGCCAGGATGATGTTGACTTCTTCTCAAAGTCCCTAAGGAATTCCAGTCACCAGAAGCCAAACTAGGAAATAAACATTCAAGTTGCTATTAATAACCCCTATACCTGAAGATTTCTGACTACAGACAGAGTTGTCAATCCCAGTTTTTTCATGTTTTCAATCAACCAAATAACTCTCCATCCTCAAGAGGCTGTGCTATAGACTTGAATAACTGTTTTGCAGACAATGAATTCTTTCTCTGAACACCTTTTTTCTTTGAAGTCAGCGATCTCTCTGGCTATGCTTCTTGTGCTGCTCCCAGTGAGCGTATGCAAGATTTTTCCTGTTCTTAAAAGTGAAGTCAGCAAGTCTATCCCTATTCTTCATGAGTATTGTCATCCAGGACACCTGATCATTCCTGGAGTTATATCTCACATCCTCATCACTTAAGAAGAGATGGATTTCAGGAAACATCCTAATGAGCTATCTGTGGAGCACGTCATGTGAGCAGTTGAATATTTTGGGCTGTGTAATTTCATTAATTTCCCTTTCACAGTTATCTTTAAATCAGCTGTAGCATATTAGAAACCAGCTTAGTAAGTCATAAAGGAAGAACTGTATCATATTGACACTCTTCTGAGTCCCTGAGTAACAATCATTTGGTGGCACTTTTGAGCAGAAACTTTGTGAATGTATTTTACTTGTTTTAGATGCCATTTGTCATTACGCTTACCTATGCTGGATGTTTGCATCTTTTTTCAACAATTACAAAAAAGGCACTGTTAAGACCATAATTTGTAGATAACTTTTGTTATCTCCATTTCCCCATATTCATCATGCTCTTTACAATTATCTATCCAACAGGAACTATGTTCAATTTTACCAGCACGTTTTGGCCTTCATGTTTGCTGTAAAGGAGATCAATGAGAATCCCCAGATCTTACCAAATACTACAGTTGGATTCCATATCTATAATAACAATTTTCATCCAAGTTTTACCTATCAAGCCACAATGAAGCTTCTATCCACTCAAGGCACATTTGTCCCAAACTACAAGTGTGATGGCCAAAGAAGCATACCAGCAGTCATTGGGGGACCTAACTTTAACATTTGTTTCCACATGGCAGCCACCCTGGGCATGTACAAAATTGCACAGGTAAGAGGACCCCGTAGAAAAGGGAAGTTAGGATGAAGATCTAGGCTATCATCCTGTCACTGACATACCCAGGTTTTAGTGAAATTGCTGGCTACATATGTAGCTTTTGGGATTGTAGCAAATGGAGGAATTGAGTACCTCCATCCTCCATGACTTCTTCCCCAAACCACCTACTTTTTCTTGAGCTTGGTGCTCCCCCACAGCCATTCAGGGCAAGGATTAGTTCCAGGTTATTTGAAGAACTCTATCTCCCTTGATAGCCTGATTAGAGTTCTAAGCTTTTTAGGAGAGGCCCTTCTTTCCCACCACCTTCTCAGACTTGAACAAGATAGAGGACCTTTATAGTGGTTGCTCCTAGGCATTGGAATGCCCTTCCTAGATAGGCCAGGATAACCCTATCCTTCTCTCCTTCTGTCAGCAAGTTAAAATATTTGTATGACATCAAACTTTTACAAACTGACTAGGGTGTGGTCCTCTTTTTATGGTTTGCATATAGCCTTATATATGAGCCAGCATGGTATAGTGGTTTGGACATTGGACTACAACTCTGCAGAGCAGGGTTCAATTCCCTGCTTGGCCGTCAAAACTCATTAGCTGACCAGGTAAGAGGACCCTATAGAAGAGGGAAGTTGGAATTAAGATCTATCAATATCATACCCAGGTTGAAGTGAAATTCATACCTGTATATGTATCTTTCTGGGTTGTGGCAGGTGGGGGAATTGAGCACTTCCATCTACCATGACTCCCTCTCCAATCCACCTACCTGTCCTTGGGAGGGGTGCTCCTCCCCTACAGCCATTCAGTGCAAGGATTAGTTTCAGGTTATTTGAAGGACCGTATCTCCCTTGATAATCCTATTAGAGCTCAAACCTCTTCAGGAGAGGCCATTCTCTCTGTTCAGCCACCTTCTCAGGCTTGTTTGGCAGGAGCTAGGAAGTGGACATTCTCAGCAGCTGCTCTCAGACTTTGGAACTCCCTCTATAGAAAGGCCAGGATCAATGCATCCTTGTTCTCGTTCTGTAAGCAAGTCAAAACATTTTATGTAGATTTCATTGTGAGAGACAGGTGAAAGGAAGAAAGTAAGGTATCCCTCTCTGGGGAAAGTAATACCTCAAATATGGCATTTATTTTGATAACGGTTATAGAATTAACTAATTGTTTTGCTTTATACTCAGGTAAACATGGCCTCTATATGTTTATGGTGGACTTCAAAGGGTAGATGAAGAACTGATGCTTTCATCAAAGGTCATATATGTTGGTTTCTTTTCCATATACCTGAGAATAGAAGCATTACAGCCATTTTTTTTTTAAAAAAAGGGTGGCACATTTTTCTATTATAATTTTGAAAAATTCAGTTCTTTCTCTCCATATATGTAGGGTGGCATTCTGGCATTCTTACATGAACCTGAGCAACCACGAAGTAATGGGTGCAAAAAGGAACATTAAAAACATAAAGAACTGTTATGAAATTCCTTCACATTTGCAAAAATGGGTTGGAATATTCCTACCAAAGGACAGACCAAAAATATCATCAGAGTTAAGATGATATTTGGGCACAAATATCACATTTTGGTGATTGCATTGTGACTTAGAGATCTCTCATTCATGGTGTCACTGTAAGTCAAAATCAAGTTGTTGGCATTTAACAACAACAACAACAACAATGCACACATACACCTGCCTTGTTATATTTTGGAAGTATCTGTACCCCTTTCATTTTATTATTCATTGGCTTTTTTCCAGCTCACATATAGTTTTGCTCCAGAAAACATTGGCAAAAATAATGCTATCTTCTTCCACTGGATGTTCCCAAATAGGACTAAAAAATACTTGGGGCTTCTCAGATTTTGCTACAATTTAACTGGACATGGGTTGGGATGATCTATGAAGATGTTGGGAGCCCAAAGATGTCTTTAATGAAGTTGTTTCCAATATTTTCCCAGAATGGTATCTGCTTTGACTTCATTGAGAGATTTTCAGTGAAGAGGGGTTGCAGCGGTTTCACTGCAATGTTAATTGACTTGACAGCCACATTTCAACTTGTCTTCAAAAGTACAGTCAGTGTCGGAGAACATTGCTTTATATGATAACAACAGCACGTATTGAATATGCTAAGTTATGGAAAACTCAGCAAATACCTACAATAGAACAATGGTGGGGTACACTTATTGAAAATAAAAATGCTGATATGGTCTCTCAGAGATTAAAAGGGAAATCAGACAAAGAGATACAAAGAGAATGGCAAATTGTAAACGGTTGTGGGTAATTGCTGGGTAATCAGACGGAAATCTGTAATTCATGATTTAAGATAAATTAAGAGGAGGCTACAGTGTATATATCATGAGGCAGGAATATGGAGACGGAAAGGCAAGAATCAATGAGTAATATTAGCAGTTAAATGTAGTACAATATTATAAGCATGATAAGAAATATTGATAATGAAAACTAGATCAGTGTGGAAGAGCAGAAATATTTCAATTAAGCTGTCAGTTACAAATGTATGTTTTATATGTGAAATTAAATAAAATGATATATATAAAAAAAGTACAGTCAGTGTCATGATCTTTCATGGGGAAGTTCAGAGCATGGCCCTTTTGAGAGTTATAATCCACTTTTTCAAATTTGAAGGGATACCAATCGAGAAAAAGGGAAAAATTTGGGTTATGATAGGAGAGACAGATTTCACATCACTTTCCTTTAAAAAACCTTTGGACATCCATTTCCTCCATAGTGCCCTATCCTTTGCTCTTCATTCAAAGGAGGTGGTAGGATTCAGACAGTTTCTGCAGATAAGAAACCATACCTCAGAAAAAAGAGATGGATTTGCTCAAGAAGCATTTTGGCAAGAAGCATGTAATTGCTTATTCCCCAGCTCTGCCATAGGTGAGATGGATAGGAAAATCTGCACCGGAGAAGAGAAACTGGAGACTCTTCCTAGCTCTGTTTTTGAAATGAGCATGACTAGCCACAGCTACAGCATTTATAGTGTGGTCTATGCCTTGACCCATGTTTTCCATGTCATGCATTCATTCTCATCAAAAAGGAGCACAAGGATGACCACAGAGAGTATCTTAACTCGGCAGCCATGGAAGGTAATGTCTGTAGCAGAAGACACCATGTGCATTAATGCAACAGCCTAACCAGTTTCTCAAAAGTGCAAATTTATAGGTATTTTGACTATAGCCACCATCATCCTTGACCACTGCTTATCCAAAGGAGTCTTGTAGCACCTTTCAGAGTTTCCATCTTTCATCAGTTGAATATGATGAAGTAGGCTGAGGGCTGTTTTATGCTACAGAAATATAGCAGCATGATTCTATTTTAATGACATGGTTCCGTCCTTTGGACTCCCGGGATTTGCATTTTAGGGAGAGGCATTTAGAACTGTTATCCACAGTCATCTAGTGGCCGATCAGACAACCAACACCAATATTCCCTAGGATTCAGCCATGGATATTAAAGTGGAATCCAAGTGCTCTATTTCTGTAGTGTGGAAAAGCCCCAAGTCTTCCAAAGCTTATACTAATGTCTTTCCTTCTCCAGCTCCTCAATTAATCGTACCATTTTTTCTTGCTTCTGTTGGAGTAGAATTAACAACAGGCAAATTGTGAGTAAAAAATGAATAGTGGACGTCATAGAGATATCCTTCTGAACTGAAGCAGCTCTGTTTAACAAGAATGATCTCTAAGGTTTGACCTGACCTTTTGACATCAAGCTTTACTGAAAGGCTGAAACTGACTCCAGTTATCCTCTGTATATAAGAAAACTGTAAAATAGTGCTCTGGTTGCTTTCTTTTGTGTTCCATGGTGATTAGACAGAAAAACTTCAGGTTAGGCTTTGATTACATTTCATCCTTTGCTTCACACGTACGATAGAATTTAAGAGATGAAACAACAGATGGATGGAATTCTGCAGTATAACACTCTTTTAATATGAGGCTTTGTCACCAGCTTATTATTATCCCTGCATGGGCTTCTTGGGGAACTTAAGGAGACAGCTAAGAAAAACTTCTGCTCTCTTCACGTGGTTGAATTCTCAATTCTGTTGCAGGCTTTTGGGGCAAAAATTTTGCAAATGCCTCTCACAAACTCACAAAAATCCTGAAAGAGGGAACCTCACATCACTGCAGTAGCAAGAATAATAATGTTTTTAGTTTTACACAGTTAATTAGTGACTTGCATCCATAGTTTGCACTTCCAGAAAGTTGTGGTCAAGGGGAAATGAAGTAGCCAAGCAGCCAAATGAAGGAAATGCGTCCAACCTACATATGTTTAAACAGTATGATGCCAGTGAAAAGGGGTCTGTGAGAGAAAATGTTAGAACAGCCATTAAAGAAAGAAGTCCTACAGAGCCCTCACTGCAGTGATTTGAGTGTTGGACTAAGACATGGAGACCTGGGTTTGAATCCCTGCCCAGCCATCAAAACCCACTGGGCGACCTTGTCCAAATCATACTCTCTCAGCCTCAGAGGAGGGAAAGGGAAAACCTCCTCTAAACAAATTTCACCAAGAAAACCCCATGACAGATTTGCTTTAGAGTTGCCTTAAGTCAATAATGCCTTGAAGGCAAACTACAACAAGGCAAACCTACCAGAGTTTTCTTAGTGATATTTGTTTAGAGGAGGTGTGCCATTACTTCCTCTAATGCTGAGAGAGTGTGACTTATCCAACATCATCCAGTAGGCTTTCATGGCTGGGCAGGGATTAAACCCCTGGTTCCCAGATTCCTAATCCAACATTCAATGCACTACACTGCACCAGTTCTCTATATAAAGAGTACTTCCAAATGTTCTCATACAGTCAACTGCTGTGAGGTTTTTCATATTCTGAAGTGTTTACAAAAATAATTACCAAACTCTCCACAAAATCAAACATTCTGTGCAGAAAGGAGTGGCTTTTGTACAAAACATATATTTCTGTGCTGTTATTGCACAAAATGGGCCATTTTTTGTGCAAATGATTTTTCAAACCCCTACAATCTCAAAATAGAAATTAGAAATCTCAAAATTGAAATTAAAAAAGTGAACAAAACCTCTCATAATCTCATTAAATGGGGAGAAAGCTTCTGAAATTATTTATTCTTGCATCTGAGAATGAAACAACCATATATTTTTTTAACCCCTACTGGTACCTTCACCACTGACAGAAGATTTAGTCTGACTGAAGCTTTTCAAAGAAACCATTTATCATAGACTCAAAAGATAATCTGATGTGGCTGTGCCTTCCCCCATCTAGATCCCTCACTACCTGAGAGGTCTGTCATTCAATAATAGTGCTGGGGAGAAGGTTTCCTTGGACCAAAATGGAGAACTTCTTGGTGGATACGACATTGTCAACTGGATCACATTCCCAAATCTGTCCTTTCTTTGAGTTAAAGTTGGGAGTACAGATTCACAGGCTTCCAAGGACAAATTGTTCACCATCGATGAAGATGCCATTGAATGGCCCAGCACATTTAATCAGGCAAGCTCTACATACATGCTCACAACATGTATATATATGTTCATTGCAGCTTATTATCTGAACATTAAATACCTCTGTCTTTAGGAATGGGTTAGAATTTTATTTCAGTTCATTCATAAGAAAAATTTTAAATGGTGTCATATTTAAGGTTGGAAAGAATTTGAGATGAAAACACCTTGCATGTGGGAGAAAAACAAACCTTTGTTGTTGTGTGACTTCAAGTTGTACCTGACTTATGGGGTTTTCTGGGGCTAAGAGTGTGTGACACACTCAGAGTCAGCCTGTAGGTTTCCAGGGCCAAGTAAAAAATCAAACCCTGGTCTCCAGCATTGTAGTCCAGTGCTCAAACCACTGCACATATTGGTTGTCAACACTGCACTCTCAAAAACCTCGCTTGTTATTCTGATTTATTGAAACATGTTGGTGCTGAAGTAGGGATGCCATAACTGCTTTTTTTTTTCTGTGTGAGGCCCCTCCTCTTTAAAATCTTCATCACAGGCAAATAGGAAGTATGCCTTAGAAATAACTGTATGAGAAAATTATTCTCTTACATGGATTAATGTTTCATTAAAACAGTCTGTAGGATAGGAATGTAAAGATTATCCATGGCATTTCTCATTCCTAAGTAGAGATGCTGTCTTGAGGCATCACAACCCTCCTCAAATCATTTTTTACATCTATTTTATGAGAAGAACAAAAGAAAGGTATAGAGTCTTCTTGGAGCTGGCAACTCTGTACTTAATGCACATGAACATATGACAGTCAAGGTTTTCTTGAGGACTTTCAAGAATCTCATTTTTGACAATTTCCACCATCTACAAAATATATTCTGTCATCATTAAATACATAGCTTCCAAACTGGTCCTTGTGGCATTTTGATTTCTGAAGATCTCTTTCTGAAAACTTTGTACTGATGTGAGCCACTAGACATTCCTGTATGCCTTAAAATCCCATTGAGTGAAGCTGGAAAGCATTTGTTCATCTTTACAGTGGTGACACTATAAATTTGTTTCTTTTTTCATTTACGCACAGACACTGCCTCTTTCAGTGTGCAATGATAATTGCCATATGGGCTCTAGTGAGAAAAAGAAATAAGGGAAGCCATTTTGTTGCTATGACTGCCTTCCATGTCCACCAGGAAAGATCTCAAATCAGAAAGGTAAGATATGCCATGTACAAACTAAGCCTAGAAGCACACTTTAGAAAGTAATTATATGTAGTTAAGGCTTCAAGTAAGTAACTGTTAAAAATACATATTACAAATAATGCTTTAATTTACTTATCTGGAAGAGGGAAAAAGCTGGGATCCTGAATCAGTGGCTACCATGCACAACTTAATAATCCAAGAATTACAGAATTATAGAGATGGAAGAGACCACAAGGGACATCCAATCCAACGCCAAGCCATGGAGGGATACACTATCAAAGCACTGCCAGCAGATGGCCATCCAGTCTCTGTTTATAAACCTCTAAAGAAGGAAACTCCATCATACTCCAAGACAGTGTATTCCACTGTCGAACCTTATTGCCATCAGGAATTTCTTCCTAATGTTTAGATAGAATCTCTTTTCATGAAGTTTGATGTCATTGCTCTGAGTCCTAATCTCAAGAGCAGCAGAAAATAGGCTTGTTCCATTTTCCATATGACATCCCTTCAAATATTTAAACATAGCTATCATGTCGTCTCTTAACCTTCTCTTCTCCAGACTAAACATACCCAGCTCTCTAAACTGGTCCTGATAGGGTATGGTTTCCAGGTCTTTTATCATGTTGGTTGCCCTCCTCTGGACACATTCCAGCTTCCTAAACTGTGGTGCCCAGAACAGAGTGGTACTATCACTTCCCTTGACCTAGATAGTATTCTGCTAATAATGCAGCCTAGAATTGTATGGGGTTTTTTTAGCTGCTGCATCACACTACTGACTTATGTTCTGCTTGTGGTCTACTAAGATTCCTAATCCCTTTCACATGTACTGTGAGCAACCCAGGTATTACCCACTCTATAGCTGTACATTTCATTTTATATTTTTTCCACCCGAGTGTAATATCTACTGTTTCTCCCTGTTGAAATTCATTTTGTTAGTTTTGTCTCTGCTGTCTAATCTGTTAAGGTCATTTTGAATTCTGATCCTGTCCTCAGGGGCATAAGCTACCCCTTCTAATTTTGTGTCATCTGCAAATTTGATGAGTATGGCCTCTATTCCATCATCCAAGTCATTGACAAAGATGTTGAATAGCACTGGGACAAGGACAGAATAGATGGTCTTGAGCAGTGGGTATTATAGTCCACTATCAGAAGCCTCTGAACAACCCAGCCAGCCTCTGGGCCACACTACAAATTCATATCATAGGTTAACTTGCATATTAAATATTGAGCTGATGATGAAGGGGTTAAATTGTAGAAATTGCTTGCTTGAGTAGAAAAATAGAGAAAAATAAGTCAGGCAGATGCGTCTCTTATCTTATCAAGAGCTTAGGTATGCGGCTTGGCAATGCATGAGATATAGGGAGTTTGGGAGTCGATGCGACCAAGGGAGAATACTCAGTGGTACAGAGATACTTCATTTTTGAAACTGTAATACATCATTTCGAAACTTAAACTTTTGTAACCTGTACTCTTTTCATATATGGTAATCATTTCCTGTACTTGTTTTTTAGAAGGTATAAATGTGTGCTGAAACCTAAAACGGGGCTCTCAGTCTTTTGGAAATTGATTCCACTGAGATCCCTGCGCAGTATAATAAACTCTTGTTTTCTGATCTGCTGGTCTCAATTCACTGGCTCACCACAACACTGACTTATGCAGCACTTTGGAATATAAAGTTTGATTGCTGTGTAAAAAATCCATTTTTTTCCCCACAGACATGGATGACTGTGTTCAATGTCCTGATGACCAATACCCAAACCACAGACAGGATGTATGTCTTCGGAAAGATATAAGTTTCCTTTCTTATGAAGAACCTTTGGGAACCAGTTTGGCCATTCTTGCTCTTATCTTCTCTTTCCTCACAGCTTTGGTGCTAAAAATCTTCATTAAATACCAGGATACTCCCATAGTCAAAGCCAACAACTGGAACCTCACCTATACTCTCCTTGTTTCTCTTCTCCTCTTCTTCCTTTCTGTTTTCTTATTCCTTGGTGAACCTGAGAAGATAACTTGCATCATTCAACAAGTTGCTTTTGACATTATTTTCTCTGTTGCTATTTCTTGTGTGTTGACCAAAACCACCATCGTAGTTCTGTCTTTTACAACCAACAAACCAGGATCCAGAATGAGGAAATGGCTTGGGAATAGACTGGTAACTTCCACTGTCCTTTCTTGCTCCCTTATTCAGGCCATTATTTGTACTGTGTGGTTGGCCACTGCTCCTCCATTTCCAGATTTTGATATGCACTCAGTGAGCAAAACCATTGTTCTGGAATGCAATGAAGGTTGGTCTGCCATGTTTTACTGTGTCTTGGACTATCTGGGTATTTTAGCCACTATTAGCTTCACTGTAGCTTTCCTAGCCAGGAAACTCCCAGACAGCTTCAATGAAGCCAAGTTTATTACATTCAGCATGCTTTTATGCTGTATTGTATGATTTTCCTTTGTTCACAGCTATGTGAGTATGAAAGGAAAATATGTGGTGACATTGGAGATTTTCGCCATCTTGGCCTCCTCTGCTGGGTTACTAATTTGTATTTTTTTCCCCAAATGCTATATCATCATAGTGAGGCCTGAGCTGAACAAGAAAGGGCACCTCATAAAGAGAAAGAATTAAAGGGTCTGTATACCTTTGTCCCTCATCCAACTAAAGCAAGCTATGACCTAGTTCCATTACAAGAACTAGGCACAGTTGTAAGCATCTTCTTCCTTCAGAGTAAAAGTGAAAAAGTGAAATTCTTCCCACCGGTCGGGCTACCGTTATTAGTAGGCAATACACTCCTCTCCTTTGATATGATTTAGTTGGCAATATCATATCATATGTGTGTGTGTGTGTGTGTGTGTGTGATTGGAAATATTTAATTGGCATAAATATAGATTATACCCCGCTATGGCTGAATGGCCATGCTGGTTAAGAGGAAAAGCTGGCTACACATTGTAAACCCAGGTCAGGAAAGCCCTCCAGGCATAACCAGGTCATTGTCAGGAAATCACCAGGAAACTCCAGCAATAATGGACTTACAGTTAGCCTCTGATGACTCAACCTGTAAAAGATGGTAGCATCTGAGACGTTCCTACAGGACGGCTGATTGTCTTAGCTCCTTTCCCTCTGACCAAGCAAATGTCCCTTTTGTTCCCATACCCTTCTGATGCTTAAAGCACTATCAAGGCTACCATTAGCCCTTGTTCTCTCACATCATAGATCATTATTCTTTTAACTGTTTTTGTTTTTGCAACTGGCATTCAGTCTCCATGGGTGGGATGACAATAACCCCTCTACAGGTTGAAGAAACACATTGGGAAAGGGGTCAGCCACTCCTGTTCCAAACAACATTGTCAACATGAATCACTGGTTGTCATAAATATGAAACAGTTGTCTGTGCATAAAAAAACAAAAAACAAAAAAAACCCACTAAGACACAAGTTCCCCACCAGAGGTATGCATCTATTGTCAGAATTCTTCCCAGTATAACTCCACCTATGCTTCTAGATAATATAGGTTCTGGACTGAATTCTACTGTTAGATGAGAACTATTGGATCAGTGTGGTCCACATACATTTTGATTTACCATTCAACAATTGATTCCACAGGTCTACTTTAACTGGGACTAACCAACCATTTTCCTTACAGTTAACATTTCTCCACATTGTCTATACAGAAGTACAAATGTTTGTGAAAGTTTCTCTACCTGTGTTTTATACCTAACTTGTAACCAGGTACAAAAATCCTCCTAAATCCAGAGTACAAAGCAAGTGTACAACTGTATCAGTGTTGTATCAATGAACACATGGATTTTTATATGAGTAGATGGACACATGCTTATTTTATGGAAGCTGAAAATGTTTCACAGAACACAGTTCTTTAAGTCCCGGAAAAGATGCTATATGGAAATTTTAAGAGAACAATGTACATGTATGAGAGGCAATGCTGAAGAAGAATGGAAGATATGAAAGAGGAAAGAGACTAGCTAGAGCTTTTGATTGTGTAAGCAGATGAAACACTATGGATTACTCTAAAAGAAATGGGTTTCCCACAGCATTTGAGTGTCCTGATATGTAACCTGTCTGCAGGACAAGAGGTTACTGTTAGCACAGAATAGGGAGAAACAGAATGGTTTTCAATTGCCAAGGGGGTCAGACAAGTTTGCATTTTATCATCCAATCTGTTTAACATGTATGCAGAACATATATACAACATATATGCAGGACATATATACAACAAAGGGAATTGTACAAGAAAATGTCATTCAAAACAACTATTGCAACTTTGGAATATAAACTTTCTTTTAAAAAAGTGCTAAAAGCTCATCTTGAAAGTAAATTAGTAAATTTACTAAAAGTAAATTAAAGTAAAGTAAATTAAAGACTTTGAAATCAATTATCCTAGTATCTGTGTATGTTAATTCAATTAATTAAAACTTGGATTAATATACTTTAAATGTGAAATATTCAATGGAATACATTGGAAAAAAAATACATTCATCAGGTATCCAACCAAAAGAATATCATTTTCTTTCTCACCAGTTTGTATACTTCATATATGCCAGCTTCACTGGGGCTAATTTATTAACATTTTTTCATCCCATCACTGGGCATCATACATTCTAATTATTAAATACAAGTTTTAATGAGCCGGAATGCTCTTTATATTTTAAAGTTGTTAGGCGCCTTCAGTCCCACTGTTGGGAGAAGGATGGGATATTGATAACAACAACAATATCGGTGTAGTTTGTTATTATGCATTATTTGATCCTTGTGATTCATTAAACAATGCCATGATAGTAAAAATGGGGACATTTTTGAACCATTACATCAGTTGAATGAAAAGCCAGAAAAATCAAGCTTTCCTACTGTGGTCTTCTTGAACAGAAGCCTGATATTCCTGGAGTAGAAAGAACACTTTGCTAAAGATGATGGTCTTAGTGGTGCTGATATTAGTGTAATAGTCTCACACATTGCACACCTCTCCAAACGTTACACCATGGGCTTCCTTCCAACCCTTCATAAGTTTTATCAATCAGGAAAAGTAAAAATTGCTGCTATCCCATCTCAGAGTTACATACTTACACCAATTCTGAACTCTTATGAACTCTTTGGTGACATTTGGTAAGGACCAGGGTTTTCTTACATCATAATCTGTTCATACCACCAATAACCTTTGAATAAATTCCATCACTCAGTCTTTCTGACAATGTAATGAAAGGGATTGGGTATTTTTCTCCAAAAATTCATAAACTGGATCTGTCCTGACAGCATTCTTAATCAGCACAGATCTTTTGAAAAGCTCTCCCTATGCTGGACTGATGAAGCATGCTTCATGTACCATCTTGTCTTCCTTTTTTGAAATGATAGCATAGAATCATTGTCAATGTTAGTATTAATTCTCCTCTTGGCATATAAAAAGTTAATTAAGGCTGAGAGGAACTCTGCTCTTTTGTATAGAGGAGTAAGGGATCCCATGCAAATCAATCCTTTCTTGGTTACATGGAAAACCTGATGAATACTTTTTGCACTGTATTCATTACAAAGATATTACACAGAAAGTAGATTTCCCTAGGTTTTGTTCCATGAATTAATCTGAATGGGTCCTACAATAACAGTTTTCCATGTTACTACCAAGATCAGCTTTTGTCCTTTAAAAAATTATTTCCTAGTGTATTTTAACGTCTGACCCCATTGTTTTTATCTTTTGTATTGAAATCTATTTCTTTATTTGCTACAACAAGTTTCCCTTATACTGGGCATTATAACAATCTGAGGTCAGAAGTATATCTGTAGACCTGAACTCACTGTTTGGAATGGAATACTAAATTGTGGTGGACTTGTAAAAAGGCAAAAAGTTACTGGTCTAAGATTTCTAGGTTATTTTTTTAAAAAAATTAAAGATGTACATTGTAATGTCAGCAGAAATGTGAACAAATATAAACATACACAGCTCCTGGCTGGGCCAGAAGACATTATTTAATCATGCTGGTGTAGGTTTTCCACCACAAAATTGTTGGTATCACAGGCTTCTACAGTTCTTCATTTTCCTTGCCTTTTCATCTAAAATGGGTGGAAGACACAAATACAATACAAAATGTGGTGTTTCAAAAAGGAATTGAATTTTATTGGTGTATCCTTACTGGGTGCAATAGAACATCTTTCTTGTCACCCTGCTATATTTGTGTAACAATGTAAGACTATCCCAGCTTATCCACTCAGATGTCATTCACAAACTATAGGAGAATAAAGAAATATTACATCAATCTTTTTATCAGCTGCTCCCTATTGTTCAGATCAGGCCTCATAATGATGATGTAGCATTTTGGGAAAAAGACACAGCCCAATAAACCTGCACCAGAAACCAAGATAGAGAAGATCTCCACAGCCACCATGTATTTTCCTTTGATGCTAAGGTATGTTGGAACAAAAGACAACCAAACACTGCAGAAAATCAACATACTGAAGGTGATAAATTTGGCTTCATTAAAACTATCAGGTAACTTCCGGGCTAGAAAAGCCACTGTGAAGCTGATGAGGGCAAGCATGCCCATATAGCCCAACATGCAGTAAAACATGGCAACAGATCCTTCATTACATTCTGCAATAATTTCATTATTCATTGATTTTACGTCAAAATCGGGGAATGGAGGAGAGGTGAACAGCCAGGCAGTACAAAGAGTGGCTTGAATAAAGGAGCAGGAAAGCACAATGGAAAAGGTCAGTCTTTTCCCTACCCACTTTCTCATTCTAGACCCAGGTTTCTTGGCTAGGAAAGCTAAAACAACAGTAATGGTTTTGGCCAACATGCAAGACACAGCCACTGAGAAGATGATACCAAAAGCAGTTTGACGAAAGAGGCATGTCACCTTTTCAGGCTGTCCAACGAATAACAAAGCACAAAGGAAGGAGAGCAGGAGAGAGATGAGAAGAATGTAAGAAATGTCACGGTTGTTGGCTTTCACAATGGCTGTGTGGTGGTTCTTTATAAAAATTCCTAACACTGAAACTGTGATGAAAGCAAACAAGAGGATGAAAGTGGTGAAGCTGATCCCCCAAATTTCCTGATAAGAGAGGTAAGTTGTATACTTCAGAATACAGGAGTCCTGGTCCTTGTTTGGATAATGATCTTCTGCACACTGAAAACAGGCATCCATGTCTAGAAAAACAAATATGCATGTCAAGACATGATGTACTTGAAAGCTCTTCACATATAACATTTATTTAAACCATGGAAACCAACTGGGTGGCCTTTGGCAAGTCACATTCTTTCAGCCTCAGAGAAAGGCAAAGGTACCCCCCCCGAACAAATCTTGCCAAGAAAACCCTGTGAAAGGGTTGCAATAAATAGGAAACTACTTGGAAGTACACAACAATAACAAGGTTTAACCTTTAGGCAATATTCTGTCTTTGCTGACCAACCCGTGAAATAACAAGACCACACAAAATAGCTTGAGTTGAAATATAGGCCAGTTTATATAAACTTATTACCTATTTAAATTTTGTCCCCTGAGATGGGCAAAAGAGTGGAGGAGACCTGCCGTGGGAGCAACTGAGGCAGGGGTCTCCCCTAGACCACCTCCTCAGCTTCTCCTGGGTGATACACCTGAGCCCTGAGGACAACCCAGAAACTGGGTTGCTCCCTGGCTGGCAACTACTGGAAGGCCAACCAGAGAATGCAGCCCAAGGTCAACTGACTTAAAGTGAGGGCTAAACTCTTGGGCCAGTCCCAAGGACAACCACTGGGTCTCACAACATGGAGGAGCATCTCCTGAGAATTCTTCTTCACCAAATGGGCATCATAGGTATTTAACAGACTCCTACTTTCTCCCCACACTACCTGCCAAGTGACTGCTATTTAAGACAACACCCTGAGCCAATTGTCAAAGTCCTGATCTGAAAGTGTAGGGTAGGGAAAAATACCCTTGGAAAAGTGAAAAAATTCCTACCACACTGCAAAGTGAGCAGTAATCTTACACTATGTCAGAGGTGGGACGGTGGGTTGAGCTCAGAAGCAAAAGGGAGGCAGAGTGAGGGGTGGCACAATCAAAGTCTCTGGCTCTGCCCTTAACTCTGCATCCTGGCATTCAGTGCCAGGACATATGTCTGCTGGCCTCTGTCCACAGGAGGCCAGCAAATGTGCCTCTTCCCTGCGATGCTGTGTGGCACAAAGGGGGGTTCTGAAATCTCTTTAAATCATATTATAATGCATCATTGTTCTAGGGCCCAATCTTTTCTTATTATGTTTTAAATGTGTTTTAAACTGCTTTAACATGGTGTCCTTAAAAAAAAATCTTTGCAGATACAGATTTTTAATCCTACTTAATTTTAATTTGTTGTAAGCTGCTTTGCAAGGATACGAACACTGGAATCTCTTACGAGCATTGCATACTATGAAGCACCATAAAAATGTTCAATGTAGTGATTTCTGGTATAACTGCCCCTAACCGTACTTACAGGTAAATAGCTACTGAAGTGGAGGGGAGGTAGTTAGCAAAGCTCCTCAGCCTGGTGACAAACTGTAAGAACACCTGAGTAATTGGGATTCATAGGTCTTCTTTCATCTGTACATTACAAGACTGAGGATATTGCTGCTTCCATCTTGCTTGCACCTGCTGCTATACATTTTTCATGTCCAGAAGGTCTACACTCACATCCATGATATTAACCTATATTAGTTAGTGGAAGCAGCAAGGACTTTCGGAAATTTAGGGAAATGGCTACATGATCCCTTAAGGATCGCTATCCTATCACCACAATAAAAATAGGAAAATTTTTAGCAATTGCTACTAACACAAAGGCTATAGACAAGTCCTGAATTTTAAATTGCTATCTGTCTTGTTCTGTATAATGCAATGTTCTTATATGCATGTTACAGCCATTTGGTTATACTGTTTGTATCTGCTTTAGTACTAGATAAATGGTTTGGAAATCAGATTGTTTAGTACTGGCAAACTATTATGTAGCTCATTTCTGTCAGTATACACTCTTATTTGCTCTAATTGCAATGGCCGCTGTTTTGAAGCAAACAAAATTTGATTTAATTTAGTAACTCTATATCTTGATGTTGAAGTGTTGGGTCAAACCTATATCTCCTACCTGTCTGGTTGGAAATCTCCCCTTCTGGACATGGAAGGCAATCATAGCAACAAGATGGCTTCCCTTCCTTCTTTGCCCTTCTATATCCCAAGGGGCAATTGTCATTACATAGTGAGAGCGGTCGTGTCTGTTCTTAAATCAAAAAGGAAAACATTTCAGCATTCCAGGAAATAACAACAACAAGCTGTGCTCTGCTTGTACTGTTAAAACGATCAGACTGCAGATATTGATTACCATCCCCATAGTCTTCAATTATACTTCTATGATGAAGGAAAAAGGTCAGTGGAGATTGGCTGGAGTCAACAACTCTGGTGCATACGCCAAGGGATGATCAAATATGACCACTCAGGTCACATCAAGTTTCCTATTTTTTTCTGACTTTTTATTGCTCATCAACACACTTTTTAAAAACCTAGCAATGACTACCAATTCTTGGAAAAAGGGAGGGCATTCTGGTTTCCTGGAGGGAACCAGGATATTTTTCTTTGGTCTTAGAATGTTCACAGATTTTGGAGAATGATCTTTGTGCAAGTTGCACAAATTGAATAGCTAAACTATGATAGGTGTGGCCTTGTTGCATGGATTTCTAAAAATTAGAAACATATGATGACTTGTCTGTTACTTTGTCAGAAAACAGCCAGACCCATTATATCTTTCTACGTACCTTTCATGACAAAGAGGAGAGATAGTTGGGCCAGAGATATCTTTGTGCAAATGTTGGAAACAGTGAAGAAAGTCAAATAACTTATCTCATTCTCACACTGAATGTGAACACTCCTATGGAGCATGGTGATGTCTCAAGACAGCATCTCTGCCTAAGAATGAAAAATACTGTGGATATTATTTACATCCCTAAACTGAAGACTATTATAATTAACTAAACTTAAATTGATCCATGCAGGAAAACAGCCAAGAGATGCACACCCCCAGGGTTCTTTTAGTGTCTATACCAAGTTTCAGGTTCCAAGGTTTCATGACAAAGTTCCTACACTATGGTTGTGTAGCATCAGTCTCCATCAGTGTCCACAGGCAGTTAGATAATGCTTGTGCTACATGATACCTGAACTGATTGGCAACACCGAGCAGCTGTGAGTAAGCAACTGAATGTGCAGACAAACACACAACTGAATGTGCATCAGCAACAGCACATCATATGCAAGTCCATTTACATGACTTTAAACTAGACCATTTCTGCAGGAGAATACATAGAGATTCCCAAGATAATTCTGCCCATGGTCTCAAAGCTTTTATTAATATAGACTAGTCAAAGTACTTGGCTTCACCAAGGTTAGAAACCCTGTGTGTACTTTTATCTAATACTATTTGCCTTCTCCAGCCAAAATCCACTTCTTGTTTCTCAATGCTTTTTCTCTCCTTCCTGTGTCATTTTTACATGGGCTAGAAACCGCTTAGTCTCTCTTTCTCTCTCCCTTCTTGTTATAAATCATGAAGCAATTACTTGACAAAGAGGAGACCATGGTAGGTAAGTATCTAATGAAGTAGAATTAGTCTGCAAAAGCTTATGCTACCAATTTATTTCTCTCAGTTTCAGATGTGCTCCCAGATTCCTTGGCACACTAATCCAGACTAACATGGTTGCATCTCTGAATGGTACACAAGGGTAAGTGAGACACTTCCTGATGGTAAAGTCACAGTAGAAAAAGAAATTCGGGTTAGACAGAGGAGTTACCCTGATTTCTGGGAGTCCCTTGGGGGACACCTTGATTAGCTCCAAGTTATAAAGGTTGGTGAAATTAACGGAGCACAAGCAATAGCAAAATGAGAGACAGGGTAAGCTAGCAGGATCTCTCACCCAACTTTTATGGGGCCAGGCCAAGCCAAGAACCAAACAAATGTATCAAATAAATGGATTTTATTGAATGAAAATGTTCTCACACATCAACACACTCACTCACTCACTCACTCACACAAGACCTTATTGAGGGGATATAATAAAAGGTGTCAGGGATTCAGAGTAGGGAACCCTGGGAAAATGTTCAGCCCACTGTTCATGCTCCAGGTGTATGTGATTGCTGGACATTGCATCAGAAAATGGAGTGGGGTACAAAAGTTACAGGGTGGTGTGCAAACCCTCTACCTGATTGGTTGTAGATATGTACATAAGGAAGCAATCCCCAGTCTGTAATTCTCTGTTGACCAAAACCAGTGTCTGGCGCAAGCCTTTGTCTGTTTGTTCTATGTTTTGTATATAACGGAACTTTGATGCAAGATAAAGTACCTCCTGTTTGGAAGAAACTCCTCTGTGTGTGAGTATCCTTACTGGGGAACAAGGCTGCTGCTGCTGGCTCACTGAACTCTGGCTTTTCCCCTGCATTTCCATGGGGCTGAAACTCCTATCATCCCCCAACAAAGGGATTGTAGATGGGGTGATACTGCATCTATCCTGAAGTCCTTGGTCCAGGAAACAGCAAGCAAAATGGAACTTAGCAATGAAACGTCTGAGGGGATTACTCAACTAACAGAGTGACGGTCTGCTAGCTTGGCAGGGAGTTCTCCAGTGAAATTTTCAAAAACTAGGACGTCATGTAGGGCAGAACATACCTCGAGGGCAAATCCTCTCCTGGGGAGGAAGATAGTCATAGCAAAGGAAAGATTGTTCATCAAAGGCAACTTGGTTTGCATGATGGTTTTATGATGTGTTGCCAGTGTTTCAGGATCTTTGGTTGCAATGGGTTGTAGTGTAAATTTATATAGATGGGCCTTGCCTTGTATGATTTTTCCAGAGTCACAGGTGCTTAATCTGGGGAAAACACGCTAATCCCCTCAAGTTGGCTCCTCTTTGTTTGAAGACCCTTTGTTTTCATAGGTATGCACAGCTTGAGGTCTCCTTAGGCTACGTGACTGGGGATCTTACTGGCCTGACCTAGTTCTCGGTTGTTTGACTGTTTTGCCTACATGCCCATCCGGGCAACCTCCCTGGCATGGTGAGCATATTTGATATAAAAATTGTAGTCCTCGGGATAGGGTGTGCCGGAGTAACAGAGGCAATGACTTTGGAAGCTTCAGGGAGCATAGGAGAGGGTGTCAGGACATTCAAGACCAATACTTTATCATTTATACTGTAGTCAGCTCAATAGATGGATGCTATCAACTCAAAAGGTCATTACCTCTGATAGCAGTTGATATGATATGAACTCTTGAAACTCAGCTCTGTCATTTCTGGTCACTTTTCCCCAATTCTCTAGGTTCAAAGCTTGGATAAATACATCTATCTTGTAACAGCTAGGTTTATCGTCTTGTATAGGGCTACCCACTGAAGTTGGATTGACTTTTAGTGCACCCTCTCAATGTTGGAAATCATGTCTTATCTGGTCCTAATTTTATCTTTTACAGTTTATTTCTGTTTTCTACAGTGGCCTTTGTTACTTGCTAAACCTAGGGTTAATTCTGTGAAAAAAACAGGCTTATTGTCTTGATGACAAATTATTATACGGAAATATGTCTTCAGAATCTGCCAGGTAAAACTTAAGGTTAAAAAAAGTTGTCTGAATAATTATTACCTGATAAGTGGCCAGGGGCAGGGGGAGAAAAATTTGGAAAATTTGGAAAATCAATCAGCTGTGGTTTCTCATACTTTCATTTTTAGGGTATACTTTCTATCTGCCTATGATTGAGAATGTTAAAGAGGATAAGCCTCACTAGGAAAAAAAAATATGCCGCAATCCTACTTGAGCATCAACATGGTTCAATATATCAGAATAACAACTGAGATTTTTAAAAGTGTGATGTTGTTTTCTCCCACATCCAAGGTTTTTCGTCTCATATTCTTTACAACTTCAATATGAAGCTATTCACCAAATTTTCTTATCAATGAAGTGAAATGAAATTCTAACCCATTCCTGAAGACAGATGTATTTAGTCTTCAGATAGAAGCGACATAAGCACACACAAATATATTGTGAATATGTATGTAGAGCTTGCCTGATTAAACGTGCTGGGCCATTCAATGGCATCTTCATCAATGGTGAACAACTGGTCTGTGGAAGCCTGTGAACCTATACTCCCAACTTTAACTTGAAGATTGGACAGGTTTGGGAATGTGACCCAGTTGACAATATCATATCCACCAATAAGTTCTCCATTTTGGTCAAAAGAAACCTTCTCCCCAGCACTATTGTTGAACGACAGACTTCTCAGGTAGTGAGGAATCTAAATGGGAGAAAGCACAAGCACGTAAGTTATATACTTTGTGTGATCATCCTTTGAGTCTATGGTTAATGGTGTCTTTAAAAAGATTGAGTCACCTTAATACTTGTACCAGTAGTGGTGAAGTTAACAGCTAGGGGCTATAAATCCTTGCTTGTTCAATCTCACATGCAAGAATAAACATTTTCAGAAGCTTTTCTCCCCACTGATTGAGATTATGAGAAGTTTTGCTCATTTTTTCTTCAATACTTGTTTTGGATTTTGATATTCCTTTTGGAGTAGAACAGTCATTTGTAAAAAAAAAAATTGCACCAGTCTATGCAATAAGCTGCACAGAAAACTATCTTTTGTACACCAAACTATTATCTGCCTAAGTTGTTTGATTTTGTGGAGGGCTTGGTAACTATTTTTGTAAATAATCCAGAATATGAAAAATCTCCCAGCAGTTGAGAACATTTGGAAATATTCTTTACATAGGGAACCAGTGTGATGTAGTGGTTTGAATGTTCTCCCAATGTCCTAGTCTGTCACTCAAACCACTGCAGTATGCTAGCTCTCAGGTTTGCTTTAGGATTATGATATTCAAAATAAGTTGAACATACAAAAAAAATAAAAATAAAAAACGTATATCTTTACATCCCTAGTAATAACATTAACGACAAGGGGTCAAGCTTTTACCATCACTACCAGTACTACTACTCATATGGTTCTAGTACTACCGGTGATTATGATGATATAATGTGAATCCAAGAGATTCTTTACAGGCTAACACAAAGGAAAAATAGAGCCCCCTTTTCACTGGCATCAAAGTCTTTAGGCACTTTTGATTGAGCTTATTTCCTTCATTTGGCTATTCGGCTACTTGATCTCCATCTGACTACAACCTTCTGGAAGTGCAGATTATGGATGCAAATCATTGGTTAATTTGTCCTCATGCATGGAAAAAACAAACAGGCAAACAAAAAACATTATTGTTCTCTCTACTGCAGTGGATAGTATGAGGTTTCCTCTTTCAGGATTTTTTTTTTTTGGGATGGGGGGAGAAACATTTGTGAAATTTTTAACCTGAAAGCGTGCAATGTAAGAGAGAAGTCAACCACTGGAAGAGAGCAGAAATTTTTCTCATTTGCTTCCTTAAGTTCCCCAAGGTGCCCATGCATGGTTAGTAATAAAATGATAACGAATCTTCATATTAATAGGGTTTCACTGCAGATTTCCATCCATCTATTGTCTCATCTCTTAAATTCCATTGTTTGTGTCTGTGTGAAACAGATGGAAGCTAATCAAATCTTAAACTGAAAATTTTTGCCTGATCAACATGAAACACAAAAGAGAGTGATCAGAACACTGTTTTATAGTTTTGTTTTTGTCTCTGGGGTATAACTGGAGTCATTTTCAGCTTTCAGTACAGCTTGATGTCAAAATGTGAGGTCAAAACTCAGAGAGCGCTCCTGTTTGTTAAACAGAGTTGCTTGAGTCAAGAAGTATATCTCTATGATGTTCCCAATTAATTTCTAACTCACAAACCATTTGTCCATTTTTAGTTCTGCTCCAGGATGGGCAGGAATCAATAAAATTAACTGATGAGCTGGAGAAAGAAAGACCTTGGCATCAGCTTTTGTTTTGCATTACAGAAATAGAGCATTCAGGTTCCTGGGGTTTGGTGTCTGGTGAGGCACTAGATGTCTGTGACCAAGACCTCTAAATGTCCCTCCCTAAACTGCAAATCCCAGGATTTCAAAGGATGGACCTATAGTAGTTAAAGTGGAATCATAGT
This sequence comes from Cyclura pinguis, assembly GCA_030412105.1. Lineage (NCBI taxonomy): Eukaryota > Metazoa > Chordata > Lepidosauria > Squamata > Iguanidae > Cyclura > Cyclura pinguis. The sequence continues at coordinate 132,569,826 of CM059604.1, read as the reverse complement.
GCTATATTTGTGTTGCATGAAATCACCCTCAATCTACTACATCATATGCAACAGATGAAAGGGGCAACGTTGGAAAGGTGCTACAAGATTCCTTTGTAAAAACAATGGTTAAGGATGAGGGAGGCTATAGTCCAAAATACCTGGAGACTCCCAGATTTGGGAAAGCTGGTTATGGCTGTTGCCTTAATACACATGGTGTCTTCTGCTAAGGATGTTACCTGCCATGGATGCTGAGTTAAGATACTCCCCCTCCCTCCAGTCATCCTTGTTCTCCTCTTTGATATGGATGAATACATGACATGGAAAGCATGGATCATGGCATAGACTGCATTGTAAATGCTGTAGCTGTGGCTAGTCATGCTCATTTCAAAAACAGAGCTAGGAAGACTCTCCAGTTTTTCTTCTCCAGTGCAGATATTCCCAACCATCTCATCTCTGGTGGATCTGAGGAATAAGCAATTAAATGCCTCTTCCCAGAAAACTCTAACAAATCCATCTCCGTTTCCTGATGTATGGTTTCTTGTCTGCAGAAACTCTCTAAATCCCACCACTTTCTTTGAATGAACTGCAAAGGACAGAGCACCATGAAGGAAATGGATGTCCAAGGTTCTTTGAAAGGAAAGTGATGTGAAATCTGTCTCCCCTGTCATAATCCAGACTTTGCCTTTTTCTTCAATTGACATGCCTTCAAACTGGAAAAAATGGATTGTAGTTCTCAAATGGGCCATGCTCTGAACTTCCCCATGAAAGATTATGACAGTGGCAGTACTTTTGAAGACAAGCTGAAATGTGGCAGTCCAATCTGCTACCATTTCAGTGATACCACTGGCAAAAACCATTCTTGGTAATTTCTCAATAAAGTCAACACAGATACCATTCTGAGAAAATAGAGGGAGCAACCTTATTACAAATGTCTCCATAGTCTCAACATCTTTATAGATCACTCCAACCCATGTCCACCTAAAATGCAGCAATAATTGCAGAAGCCCTAAGTACTTCTTAGTCCCATCTGGAAACATCCAGTGGAAGAAGACAGCATCATTTTTGCCATTCTTTTCTGGAGCAGTGCTATATGTGAGCTGAAATGAGAAAGCCAATGAAGAATAAAATGAAAGGAATACAGATAGTTCCAAAATATAATAAGTTGTGTGTATGCTTGCATTGTTATTGTTAATTGCTGTCAAGTCAACTTCAACTTACGGTGACCTTACAAATGAGAGACCTTCACAATACATACATGAAAATGTGATGCTTATGGCCAAATATCAGCTCAGTCCAGATGTTATTTTTGGTCTGTTTTTGAGTAGGGGTATTACAACCCTGTGTCTGTGAATCTGAAGGAATTTTATAACTCTTCTTTTTGTGTGTGTGCTCATTTTTAAGATACTTTACTTTATGGTCACTGAAGTTCTTGTAGGAATGCCAGAATGCCAGTCTATATATATGGAGAGAAAGAGCTGTATTTTTAAATATTGTAACCAAAAAAAAAATATGTTTTCTTATTCCCAACTTTGCTATAATGCTTGTAATCTCAGGAACATGGAAAAGAAACTGACATATCTGACTTCTGTTGAAAGTATTAGGTCTTCTTTTGCCCTGTGAAGCTTACCAAATACATATAAAGGACATGCTCACATGGGTAAAAAATGAAAACACTAAGTTAATTCTAGAACTGTTATCAAAAGAAATGCCATATTTGAAGCACTGCTGTTACTTGGGAAGAAGGCCTTACCACTATGAAATCTACAGGAACTGAAAAGCAGTGACATTTCAAACTGGTCTTGGGCTACAACTTTTTACTTTCAGCAGAATCAAAAAGTACAGGGGTCCCCCTCCTACACTTCTTGATGGTCTGCTTTTAGATGATCCTCTCTTTTGATCTGAACCAGAAATACTTCTTTCCTCCACTCCATCCATCCTGCCCCTCTCAACACCCCACTGTATCAGAAATATCCTCATGGAAAAGGGGGTAGATCCTTCGTGTGAGATTCTTGCAGGCATACTTCATTCAGAAGGGTTTTTCCCTTTAGTCTGTGCTCCCCACACAATCCCTAACTCCTCCTCTTCTCTCATCCCCTGCCTTCTAACTGTGCACCCCCGTTACTCATGTTCACAGCAGTCTTACCACCGCCTCAGCTATCTTAAAGTCTGAGCTATACATTTTGATGATTTCTGGTTTTCAACAGTACTCTGGTCCCTAACCAGTCGACTAAGCAAGGGATGCCTATACAGATGTCTCAGACATAGGCCCTTTCTGCATGACTTCACTGTCTTGTTTCTGCCACAGGATGGCAGCAGTCAGCAGGTTGTGCTTCCGTGTGACGTTGTCACCATCCTGCTGCCATCCTTTGCAGAGCATCGCGCTTGCCCTGTTTCTGCAAAAAGGAAAAAATCTGTTTTGCATCTGTGATCGTGTGGCACTCTTGTCACTTCTGGCCATGTGGAGGCTACAGAAGTTTATTGCGATGCTTCCTTATGTAGCGCAGCAATGGAAAAAGCCCAGCTATGCTGCAGAAGGAAGACATGGCGCCATTGAATTCTCTTCCAGATGGACCGAGTGGGTGAAGAGGTGAGCATTGCTGAAACATTCCCTTCTGGACCTGGAACTGCAGTGAGATGACGTGGAAGTGTTGTCGTGCAGAAATGGCCATAGAATGCTGGGTACACCATGTTAGACTGAACTGTCCTGGTTAAATTCGTCCATATGAACAATTTAAGTGTATAAACAATCTAAATGCAGTCTGAATCAGTACAGTTCATCTTTGGCTTGGTGAATGCACAAAGAACAACTGACCCTGAAAAGTGATGTCAAAGATCAGAAAACGGAGAGCTGCCTTACACATTTAGGATGACTTGGTCACAAAGCTCAGAAATGTTTATCTTGGCAGAGTGTGGCTTCCCAGAATCCCAGGTAGAGGACTACTATAATTAAAGAGAATGTAGAGAACTTCATTTAAAAATTGCCTACATAACAAAGGAATATCCATTTTTAGAAAGTTCTATGTGCCTGATCCAGCCTTTCAATCTTGTACAAGAGTTGAGATTCTGCCTTATGTTCACAAGGTGCAAATCTCCATCAGGTGTAGTTATGTATTCTCCCTGAAGACACCCAAGGTCTGAAATAAAGGCTGAAACAAAGGGTGAAACTAGCTCGGTGAGAAAATCCAAAGTAGACAACCCAGACAAGGTTGGGTTGGCTATGCCAAGTATCAAGCTGGCAGTTGGGGAATTACCAAGGGGAAGTAAAACTTGCAGGTAGTAAGAAAAACAAGTTATGATTTAATCACCATATAAAGATGAACTGATTAATCTGATTAAGCAAATGAATTACCTGAAGTTATGCTTCTGTCTGTGATTAAAATAGTACATAAGGACCTGAAATCTTTTTTGGGGGGTCTGGATTTGCCTTTGAACCCAGAGCCTTTACTGTGCAGTAAATCAATAAAAGCTTCTGTTGAAGAACACTCACTGGTGGTCTGTCTGTTAACTGTGGCAGACATGAGTCAAGAAGGACCTTTTTCCAGGGGCCCATGACATCCCCTTGCCTGATCATTCAACCTACCTGTCCTCAAGCTGGGTGCTCCTTCCCACTGCAAGTCTGAGGCCAGGAGAGAATGGGAAGAGGACAAGGGACAAACAGCCAGCAAACAGCAGCAGGAAGGAGATGTCATTCTCCTGGACCTTTAAGGACTCCTGGGAGGTCCAGGAAGATGCCTGTTCCTTCCTGTAGTTGGCAGTAGAAATGAAGCCAGCTGCTGCTTGCTGCCTCTTGTTATAACTCTGTTTCTTCTGAGACTTAACAGATATCAAAAATTACAGACCAATCTCACTTTTGAATATTAACTATAAGGTTTTTGCTTCAATCCTTGCAACGAGACTTAAAAAGATTTTGGCTGAGCTTATTCATGAAGATCAGAATGGTTTTATACCAAAAAGATATTTAAGAAATAATATAAGGAGTATTGAATATAATTGAATATTATGAAAAGCATAATGAGAAGAAAATAGCCATGATATTTGTTGATGTAGAGAAGGCTTTTGACATGATCAGTTGGCCATTTTTGAAAACAGTAATGAAGCAAATGCAAGCTGGAGATAGATTTCTTTCATGGATTGAAGCAATATATAACCAACAAAGAGCTCGATTGGTTATTAACGGAGATAGAACTAAGCAGATTGAATTGAACAGAGGAACAAGACAGGGATGTCCTCTGTCCCCTTTGTTATTCATATTGACATTGGAGATATTAAATAACAACATAAGAGAAGATAATGCTATAAGAGGAGTCCAAATCAAGAATTATCAATACAAACTTAAAGCATTTGCTGATGATTTGATTCTGTTTCTTGAAGATCCTAAGAGAAGCATACAAAATCTTATTGGAATAATACAAGAATACGGAGAATTTTCAGGATTCAAGGTAAATAAAGAAAAAACAGCTTTGTTAATGAAAAACATGACAGACAAGGAGGAGAACGAATTAGTATGTGCAACTGGATTTAATAAAGCACAAAAAGCAAAATATCTAGGTGTCTGGATAGCAAAAAGGAATAATGAGCTGTTTCAAAATAACTATGAGAAAAAATGGAAAGAGATAATTAAAGACTTGGAAAGGTGGACTTTCATGAAATTGTCTATGTTGGGGAGAATAGCGACTATTAAAATGAATGTTCTTCCAAAGATGAATTTTTTGTTTCAGAATCTCCCCATAATAACAAACAGTGAATCTTTTATACAGTGGAAAAAAGACTTGAACAAATTTATATGGCAAGGGAAAAAATCAAGAATTAAATGGAATATTATGACAGACCAAATACTACGGGGAGGAATGGGAGTACCGGATTTTCAATTATATTACGAAGCTGCGGTATCCATATGGCTAAAAGACTGGATTGACTTACAAGATACAAGAATGCTTGCACTGGAGGGAGCAGACCTGAGGATGGGATGGCATACCTGTATGTTTTATGATAAAGCAAAAATTGACAAAGATTTTTTGCACCACTATATCAGAAAATCACTTCTGAAGATATGGAATAAATATAAGGGCAAAAACATAAGGCAGTTACCCATGTGGGTATCCCCCCAAGAAGCTTTCTTTGGAAGACGGAAGGCAACAGATAAATGGCTCAGATATGAGGATATATTAGAGAAAACAATGACAAATGCTTATAAGATCAAAACAAGAGAAAAATTGGAACAGGAAGGACTGCCATTAAGTTGGTTTCTGTACAGGCAGCTCAATGAGAGATTCCAGATGGACTTGAAAACCTATGGAATAGAATCCAAAGAAAGGACAGGAGTGATTAAATGGATCTTTGACAATCCACCGCATCTGTTGGCCCATATATATCAAGAAATATTAACACAGGAGAGACAGGAGGAGACTGTGAAATCTGCAATGATTTTGTGGGTGCAGAATATTGGGCATTCAATTCAACTAGATGAATGGGAACAGAGCTGGAAAAGGACACAAAAATTTACAATGGCTCAGAATCTCAAAGAGAACTATTTTAAAATGTTTCATAGATGGTACATGACACCAGAAAAGTTAAAAAAAGATTTACAATACAGGTACGGGAATGTGTTGGAAATGTCAGAAAGAGGTGGGAACAATATTTCATATGTGGTGGTCAAGTCCCAAGGCAAAGAAATATTGGAGTGAAATACATAAAAAGATGTGTGAAATATTGAAGGTTCAATTTGTAAAAAAAACCTGAATTTTAATTGTTAAACATGACAAATGTTCTTGAGAATACTAATATTAAGAGGCATTGGAGATTAATATTGTACATGATAACGACAACACGAACTGAATACGCCAAATTGTGGAAGTCTCAGCAAATACCCACAATCGAACAATGGTGGGGGGCATTTATTGAGAATAGAAATGCGGATATTGTTTCACAAAGATTAAAGGGGAAATCGGACGATCAGATAAAAGCAGAATGGCAAATTGTAATGGGTAATTGCTGGGAACTGCCAAGTGAAAATGTCTGAATTATGGTAAATTAAAGAGGAATAACTGTAACATAACAGGAGTTGATGAGAGAAATGCAAGATCTAACACGTAAGATGAACATGGAATTGTGAGGCATAATTTTTTATATGTGAGTAGATATCTAGAAAATGAAAACTAGATCAGAGTGGAAGAACAAAAACATTACATGTAAAAGTACAATTTGAGATGATTTTTTTTATTTGTGAAACTTAATAAAATTATTGAAAAAAAACAAACTCTGTTTCTTCTTATCATTTGCATTATTTACTTCATTTATACCCCACCTTTCTCCCAATAATGGGACTCGAGGCAGCTCACAACTTACTTAAATACAAATTAAAAACTATACAAAGTTCAAAGAAAAGTATAAAAACCATTAAAATTCAAGTTAAAACATTAAATATGAAAAACACTAAAACACTAGAAGGCTATATTCCTGTGGCTGTTGTGTGCCTTCAAGTCATTTCCAATTTATGGCAACCCGATCATGGGGTTTTCTGGGACTTAGAGTGTGTGATGCGCCCAAGGTCACCCAGTAGGTTTCCATGGACAAGCAGGGAATCGAGCCCTGGTCTGCAGAATTCTAGTCCAACACTCAAAGCACTCCACTACGCTGGCTCATATACAAGGCTATATGCCAACTGTAAAAAGAGCACCACACGGCATTAAAACCACACCCCAGTCAGTCTGTAAAAGCCTGATGGCATAAAAATGTTTTAACTTGCTGACAGAAGGAGAGAAAGGATGGGGTCATTCTGGCATCTCTAGGGAGGGCGTTCTAAAGTCTCGGGCCAGTCACCAAGAAGGCCATCTCCCTTGTTCCTGCTAAACAAACAGGAGAAAGTAGTGGAACAGAGATAAGGCCCTCTTTTGGAGCGATTAGAGTTCTAATAGGCTCATCGATGGACATATTGTCCTTCAAATAACCTGGCCTGAATCCTTGGACTGAAAGTCTGTTGGGAGGAACACCCAGACTGAGGAAAAGTAGGTGGCATGGGAAGAGAGTCATAGCAGATTGAGATGCTCAGTTCTTCCACCAGCCACATCCCCAAAAGGTATATATACATCAATTTCACTTGATATGTCACTGATAGGATGCCACCCTAGTTCTTCATTCAAACTTCAACCTTCTATGGGCTCTTCTTACCTGAGATATTTTGTAGATGCCCAGGATGACTGCCATGTGGGAGCAAATGTCAGAGTTAGGTCCCCCAATGACTGCTGGTAAGGTCTTTTGGCCATCACATTTGTAATTAGGGACAAAGCTGCTTTGAGTGGAGAGAAGCTTCATTATGGCTTGATAGGTAAAACTTGGATGAAAATTGTTATTATAGACATGGAAGCCTACAGTAACATTTGGTAAGATCTGGGGATTCTCATTTATCTCTTTCACAGCGAACACCAAGGTCAGGATGTGCTGGTAAAACTGAGTAGGTTGTCTGTAATGAGAATTACATGACATAGGACAAGGTATGGGCTTCAGCATAAAACAATATTAACATTTCAGCTCATTATACACTTGATGAAACATTGCACAAAGATAGATAAGGCCCTAGTTCAGAGAAAAGATTGGAAATGGTGGCAATTATGCAAGGACTTTTTGGCTTCTTAAAACTCCATCCTATAATAGATGTTACTTTGGAAGTTAGCAGTGATGTATTTAAGTCTTTTACTCCAAGTATGGGGTCTCAAATCCTTGCAAAATACTTTCAAGTCAATTGTCAAGTCAAAATTCAAGTGTGGGAGTCTAACAGAAAAAAAGAGGTGATGGTGGAGTGTATGGGGGGGTCAATGGGCTTACAGGGGTCTGCAGCTACAGAAGTGGGTAATAGGATCCATCTTACTCCCCGTACCTCAAGCTGGAGGCTTTTGTGTCAGTGGGCATGAAAAAGTCTGCAGCTTCTGAAGTGGGGAATAGGCTCCTTCTGATCTCCATTACTGAAGCTTCAAAAGCTTTAGAAGGAAGAATCCTTCCTCCTCAAGCCTGTTGCCTAAGACATTTGCTGTTCCCCTCTGAGAAATGCACCCTGCACTCTGGGGGTGAGTCTTGCCTTCTGCTATTAGGAAAAAAAATTAGAAGGCTCCTCCAATATGTAATGGGAACAGGCTGCTGAGCAGACCTCAACCTTCCCTCAAGCCCAGTGCCTAATACATTTGCTGCTCCTCTCAAAGAAATGAGACTATGCTTCAGGCTTGAAACAGATCGTCATGTGACCAGTAGGCAAAAAGAGATGGAAGCATTGTTCAAAGTCATAAAGTTTCTGGATGAATGCGTTATGCTACTGAATCAAAGGTAGCAAGTCAGTCACTAAAAATATACTGGTTGATTCAATATATACTGAGCCAAGTCAGTGCGTCATTTACTGTCAAGTAGAGTCCAAGTCAAGTCACTGAAGTGAATTGAGTCTGAGTCAATAGACTTGAGTCTACATCACTGGAAGTTAGTAGTCAACATGTGTGTGTAAAATCACATTAAGTCTTCTGCAGCTAAAAGGAGGAGTCTTGTGATGTTTTAAAGCATGAACAAGTTTTATTAGGCATAATATTTTTTGGACTCTTATTTTACCAGCACCACAGAATGTAACTCCTGTTGATAGATAATTATACACATCACAGTGTGGTGAATGTGCGAAAATGGGAATGCAAAAGTTACCTGCAACATGATCCTGGCAGTAACTTTAATAGCCTTTGAGAAAAGATACAAGAATCCAGCACAGATAAGCAGAGTGACACCTGTCAGCTAATATATGTAAACATACATTCACAATGTTAAGTGTCAAAACTACCAGCAAATGATTGTCACTCAATGACTCAGAAGAGTGTCAAGATGATAACAGTTCTTCCTTATGACTTAGAAAACTGATTGCTAAAATCATATAGGTGATTTAAGGTAACTATGAAAGATAATTTAATAAATTATATGGTCACAATATTCAACTGCTTACGAGATGTGCACAACAGATAGCTGATTAGGTGGTTTCATGAAATCTATCTCTTCATAAATGATGAAGATCTGAGAAATCACTGCTGGAACAATAAGATCCCCTGCATGATAATACTCATGAAGAATAGGCAGAGGCTCGCCAACTGCACAGTTAAGAACTGGAAGAATCTTGCCTACACTCACTGGGAGCACCACAAAAACCAAGGCCAGAAAGAAAAACAGGTGTTCGGAGAAACAATCCATCATCTGCAACACAGTCATTCAGTTCTGAAACACAGCCCATTGAGGATGGTATTTACATGGTTGATTGAAAGCAGGAAAAAATATGATCAACAGAGCTCCATCTGTAGTCCAAAATCTCTAGGCATAGAGGATATTAATAGCATTTTGGATGTTTATTTTGCAGTTTTGCTAGTGGTGGCTAGAATTCCTTAGGGACCTTGAGAAGAAGTCAACATAAGCCAGGCTAATTTGAAAATTACCAGGGTGGTAATCACCTATAAGAAGTATAGGTTCTTTATGACATCGAAGGCAAAAAAGTGTTTCTCATACAGATTCACAGAACTGAAACTAGATTTAGTAACGCTGGAACAGATCCAGTAAAATCAACAGGATTTTATGTAGGCATGATTCCCTTTGTCTCAGTAACTTAAATACTACTGATTCTACTGGATTTATTGTATGTATGATTAAGTCTGTATCCAAGATCTGGGTGGTTTTATAGACCATTGATCCCAGGTGACTCTTGAGTCAGGAGGTCCAAAATCAGACGTGTTCCCAGATATGCTAGAAAACCTCTAAGTCTTTTCTTGCCCTTCAAGGTAGGGCAGCAAACACTATGCCTTTAAAAGTGGCTAGAAAGCAAAAAGTGCAGTGCCTCAGCAAAAGTGTTACACAGTTCAAGGATACATCCCTCAACAACAGCTGGGGCCCTTTCCGCAGCTTACCTAATCTCAGTGCTGGACCACAGGGATTGTGCGAGCAGCCTCTTGCAGGAGGCTGTCACTTCCCTGCTGCTTCGGCACCACAGCTGCTTGCTGGTCGCACGAGCACCCTGCCCGAGCCCCACCCCTTTCTACCGCAGTGCAGCCTGGGAGTTGAAGGCTAGCACTGAGGCAGGAAGCATGACTGGTGCAGCTCAGGAGGCTGCGCACGGCAGGTAAGTGTGCTACCCGCCCCTGAATGTTGCGCGACGGCGCAGCATTTTCGGCTTGAAGCCAAAAATAAGAAAATCTGTTAGTGGTTCGCGTCACACTCTTGAGCATTGCGTAAATGCAAGTGCATCATGCAGACCGCTCCTCACGTTTACGCAATGCTCAAGGGGCCCTTTCGCTTAAGAAACGCTGTGCAAAAAGGGCCTGGGTCTCAGCTTCCAGAGGAGGACCTTAGCTGTAGTGTCAGGAAGAGAGTTGCACAAAATATCCAGGTGAATGGAGTCAACTCCACCCACATCACCAGTCCCTGTTCAGCAATACATACTGGATTGACTTCCTGTCATCCATGACAAAATCATGAAAGTTTGCTTTGTTATTGCAAATTAACATAGTATTTCATAGCAGCACAGCAAGTTCACTAGGCTCACCTCCATTAGAGCCTGAGGATATATGCAGAAAGGGAAGAGTATATGTGCTTTGCACCAGATCTTATCTGATCTCAGAAGCTAAGGTAGTATTTCCATGAAAGGGACACAAAGGTCCCAGAAGAATGTCACTATTTGCTAAGGACTCAGTTCCTCCACTTTGTGCAGAGTTGTCCAATGCATTTGGATCCTTTAGAAGGGAATACAAATAGTTCCTTTGTGGTGTTACATAAAAACATACTGTACTAAGGAAGACATCAGTTTGGGACCATTCGTAGTGTCTAAAAATCTATTGCCATCAGTTTCCTTTTTCTGCCTCACTGAAATCAGAAATATCCCCAAGTATACATCCTGATGTCAATTGCAAACAATAAGGAATAGAGAAAGCTTTCTCTAAACTACTCTCTTGATTAGCTGCTCCTTTTTGTTCAGATCAGGCCTCAAGAGGATAATATAGCATTTGGGGAAAAAGATGAAACCTAGTAACCCAGCACTAGAAGTCAAGATGGAGAAGATCTCAACAGCCACCATAGATTTGCCTTTGGTGTTAAGGTAGGTTGGGACAAATGTTATCCAGACACTGCAAAACAACAACATGCTGAAGGTGATCAGCTTGGCTTCATTGAAACTGTCAGGGAGCTTTCTGGCTAGGAAAGCCAGAGTGAAGCTAAGAACAGCCAAGAAGCCCATAAATCCCAGGACACAAGAAAACATCAGGTCAGATCCTTCATTGCATTTCAATACAGTGTTTTGACTGAGTGAAGATGTGTCAGAATCTGGGAATGGGGGTGAAGTTGCCAACCATAGTATACAAATAATGGCTTGAATCAGGGAACATGAAAGAACAGTAGATATTGCCAGCCTTTTCCCCACCCATTTTGTCATCTTGGATCCTGGTTGTTTGGCCACAAATGCTATAACAACTGTAATGGTTTTGGCCAATAAGCAAGAAATAACTACTGAGAAGACAACTCCAAAAGCTGTTTGTCGGAGGAGACATGTGATCTTCTGTGGTTGGCCAATGAATAACAAAGTGCAGATAAAAGAGAGCAGAAGGGAAATGAGAAGTGCATAGGAGAGGATTTGATTGTTTGCTTTCACAATGGGTGTGTTGTGGTACTTCATAAAAGTCACTAACACCAAAGCAGCAGTGAAAGAGAGGGAAACAGCAGCAATCACCAGACCTCTCCCCAAAGGTTCATCATAAGACAAGAAGGTTATAACTTTTGCAATGCAAATATCTTGGTTCTTGTTTGGATAATAACCCTCTTGACACTGAAAGCAGCCATCCATATCTAGAAAAAAGAAATTGATATACTTGGTTGTTTCATGGTGAGCATTTTTGTAAAGGAAGGCTCAGAATTAAAAAGTTTTGCATGAGGTTTGGAAGAATCTGGATAGGAATTTTGCATACTTCTTTCTTTGTGTTTGTAGAAGCACAGTCCAGCATGTACTTGTGTCCTGGGGCAGTAACTGCTTCAGGACTCTCTCTCTCACACACACACACATACACACATTTAATGCTCTTACATGCATATTAAGGACGCTTTGGTTATATTGTTTATATCTGCTTTTGTACCAGAGATACATTTCAGAAATAACATGGTTTTACTATTAGTTAGGGATGGGATGAATCCAGAATTTTCTGAATCCAAATCCAGATCCAAATCCCCGGAAGGTTCTGGGAATCCACGAATCTCACAAATCTCTAATCTTTCTAATCCTTTTTTAAAAAAAGGGTTTAAAAAGCAAGGGAAAGAAGGATAATTTTGGGCAAGACACACTCTCTCAGTCTTAGCAAAAGCCTAGGCAAAGGCAAACCTCCCTCTGAAGAAATGTGGCCAGAACAATTGTCATAGTTTTGCCTCAGGATCTCCCTAGATTGAAAATAACATGAAGGGCCTTTCTGCACAGGCTCAGTTCTTTTCCTGGCTGTGTAAACAGGGCCACATACTACAGTAGAGAGATAACCCAGGTCAAAACTGGATTTTCTTTGCCTAGCTCCTTATGGCATCCTGGGGTTTGCAGTTTGATGATGGTGCACCAACACACTTTGGCAGAGAAGGCTGTGACACCTTGTAAAACTACAAACCCCAGAATTGTATATGAAATAACTTTGCAAGGGAGCTCTGCAAAGGAAGGTTTCAGCTGTCCTTGAAATCTCAAGAATACTCTACCTTCCAGCCAATCAGGCCTTTGGCAGGCCCCAGAGAATTTTTAAAAAGAATTTTTCCTTTCTGCTACATGTAGTTTGCCATGTGGCTCATGAGAAACCATGAAAGACATTTCACTTCTCATCCTACGCCCTTTTTGTATGGCATTTCTGAAGCAAAAGGGCCCCTTGAGCGTTGTGTAAATGTGAGGAGCGGTCCATACGATGTACTCACATTTGCGTGATGCTCAAGGGCCTGATGTGGACCATGCATGCATGTTTTCATTTTTGGCTCAAAGCTGAAAATGCTACGCGGTCGCGCATTGCTCCGGGGCCCCGCGTGCACTTACCTGGTGTGCGGAGCCTCGGGAGCCGGGCCGGTCACACGTCTTCTCCTCAGTGCAGTGTGGCAGGTCCCAGACTGCACTGAGAAAGGAAGAGGTGGGGCGCTTGCGCGACGAGGAAGCAGTTGCGGAGCTGAAGCAGGAGGGACGCAACAGCGTTCCTCCCAAGCCTTCATGAGCTAGCCGAGCAGCCCAGCACTGGGAAAAGGTATGGTGTGAAAAGGGCCCTATTCTAGCTATAGGTTTACAACCAGGTACTAGTCTTGTGGAAGGAGGTACACTGACCTACATGTGGCAATGACTGGATGAGATTGTGTGACCTTGCCCTCTGCCCCACTACTTCTGATAGGTGTCAGGCCCACTGACCCCAGCATTTCTACATGCCATTGATTTTCAGCAAAGAAAATAGTGCTGAACTTAAATACTAAATGTTCAATTTAAATATATTAGAATACCACCCGAGATGCAATTTCTGAAATTGTTAGCAAAGGCCATTATTACTCCAAGGGAAAAATTCACCTACTTGCCATATCCCCTCGTATATCTAATCGCCCAGGTTTTCAGGTATCCTGGTCTCCCAGGTTTTCAGGTGTCCGAGTCTCCAACAAACTATTTTGTTGGTGGATTTGAAAGATTCGGTTTGCCTATTTTAGCACATTCAGTTTTGGATTAGCAAATCTTGCCAAAGATTCAAGGATTCAGGGATTCAGTTGGCCCATCCCTGTTATTAGTACTAGCAAGATTTTATGGTGCTTCTTTCTGTCAGTATGCACTGTTATTTGTTACAATTGTAGTGGCCACAGGCTTAATGCAAGTAAAATTGGATTTGATTGTGTAGCTGTATTTCTTGATGTTGAAGTGTTGGATAAAAGCTGTATCTCCTACCATTCCCCAGGTATTGACTATGTTCCCTCTGAACTTGTCAAAACAAATCAACATTGGTGGGCATCACTTTTAGCTGCCCTTTTTACTGAGATTACTAACGTAGATAAAATTCCCTCTAGTTGGAAGCGAGCTATTGTGGTACCAGTCCATAAGAAAGGTCCACCAAGTGAACCAGGGAACTTTAGACCTAGCAGTTTGCTCTCAATAATGGGAAAACTATACACATGGTATTTGTGTAATAAACTGTCTTCTTTTCTGGGGTCATGTAGTGCTATTATAGAGGCACAAACAGCAAGAAAGAACTATTCAACTACTGACTATTGTTTGGTTCTTTTTCACCTTGCTGAGAAATATCATAAATTCCTACAGGTAAGCTGTTTGTTGTCTTCATGGATTTAAAATCAGCCTTTGACTCCATCTCCAGAACCAAATTATGGGAGAAACTGGATAAGGTTTTGGTTGACAAAAAACTCTTTTGCCTTATCAAGGCCTTGTACAGCGATAGCAAGTTACAGGTCAGATGTGGCAACCAAGGCTGCTTTCTGGAGAAATATCTATGTCCAGAGGAGTCAGACAAGGCTGTATCCTTGCACCAATCTTATTTAATATATTTGTAATGATCTTGAAGATACCTTGATGGACCCCAATGGACACTTGCCCAAACTTGGTGCCAGGAAAATTCCCATATTACTCTATGCTGCTGCTGTTGCTATAATTTCACATTCTAGACCAGGCTTAAACCACTTATTCAGGAAGTTTCTAAATTATTGCTCACAAAATGATCTAAAAATCAATTATGAGAAATCTAAAGTCTTAATTTTAGAGAATAGTTTTCCCATTGTTGATGGTCACTTGATGGACATATTCTAGAACAGGTTAGAAGCTTCCAATATCTGGGGTTGACATTTCAGCACACAATGTCTTGGTCTACTCACAGATCTGTTATCTGCCAGAAAGCACAAGCTAGTCGGTTAGCCATTCTGTGCTTCTGCTTGTATATACCATCTGCTATTAAGGTATTTAATGCCAAGACAGCTGCCCAACTGTTGTATGCTCCTAATATTTGGATCGGTGGACTAACACCCAAGTTAGACAAGCAACAGGCAATGTTTTTGAGGGTCCTCCTTCAAATCCCCAGTTGTGTTCCAAATTGTGTCCTGTTGTTAGAAACTGGGGAAATCCCTTTATCAACAAAAGTGTGGTGGACAGCCTTAAAATTCTGGCTCAAGGTTATTGTGTTCAGACTAGTCCGAGATCTACTCTCATATCTATCCCTGGATGAGTATTCAAGCAGCTGGTCTAAACTAAATTTATTGCTAAAAAAGCTGCCTCAATTGACCTTTCATAATCTTTTCTATCTCACCTGGGTTTCAACTCTGCTCTCAAATCTATAGAACAAAGACTGTGGGACATTGCCTTCTCTGAATGGTGCACCCGCTCATATGTATCTTGTTCCCCAAATGCTGTGTATATACACTATGTCAGGACTTTCACATAGCTAATTACCTAAAGAATTTGACCGCTGCCAGTTATCACTGTCTATTTAGTAAGGCAAGATGCAATGTGTTCCCCACTGAATTGCTTCGAGGTAGATTTGCTGGTGTCTCATATGCTGCAAGAGTTTGCCCATGTAATAACCAGGAAGTAGAATGTATGAAGCACATTCTGTTGTCTTGTAGTCTCTGCAAGTAGGTTCATCAACATACAATTAATCCATTATTGAGTGATCTACCAAGAAAATCTACCCAGTTCTATGTCAAGTTCCTATTAGAAGACAAGTTTTCCAGTGTGACTTTGGCTGTTGTGAAGTTTCTCTCTGAGGCAGTCAGGGTTAGAGAACAATTTTGTATCAGATAAAGGTCTGAAATAAGCCTTCTGCAATTGGTTTTGTACTTGAACTGTTTTAATTGATTTTTACATTTTGTATCTACATTATGCCCAGGTATTTATTGTGCTTTTATTTGATTTATAAATCTCTTATGTATTTTATATGTTTGTATCTTTGCTGCATTGTTGGGTCTTTGGAAGTAATAAAGAGTAAGTAAGTAAGTAAGTAAGTATCTCCTACCTGTCTGGTTGGAGATCTCCCGTTCTGGACATGGAAGGCAATCATAGCAACAGTAGGGCTTCCCTTCCTTCTTTGCCCTTCTATATCCTGGGAGGCAATTGTCATTACACAGTGAGAGTGGCTGTGTCTGTTCGTAAATGAAAGAGGGAAATAGTTTAGTATTCTGGAAAAGCAAGAACAAGATGTTGTCTGCTTGTACTGTTAAAGGGATCAGGCTGCATGTATTGATTGTCAGCTCCACACTCTGCAATTAAACTGCTACAACCAGTTCTTTGATATCCCCACTTGAAGCCCCTAAAGCCCACAGACCACTCCAAAATGTTTAATTTTTTTGGCCAATTTTTGGGTGATTCTTTGTGTGACATTGCCTTACTTTGGGCATGCCAAAATGTGCCAGTGCAGCCCACTGGAAAGGCTCAAGAAGAAGAAGAAAATGCCCTCACATTCCTGCATAGTTGCCCACCCCTGTTTCAAACTCATTAGACATTGGCTTAAAATAGTGATATATCGCTTTGCTTTTTAAATAAAAGTCACAATATTGTCATTAATTCATTCTGAAAAAAACCAGGGCTCTACAGGATAAAGCTTGAAAAATCCAGTCAATTAGAAGGAAGACATCTAGAGTAAATGAGCACATTTTCATAAAAGTTGAAGTATATCATGCCTGGCAATGGCTACTAGGGCCATTTCCACACAGGGTTTTTAAAATGGTGCAGAGTGTCCTCCAGGGAGGACGTCTGCACCTGGGAGAGGACTGGGTTGGACCTATTTAACGTAGATCTGCACCCCAGCCCGCTCCAGAACGACCCCAAGTGGTCGTCCAGCATGTTTTTGAAAGACCACTAAAAACAGGTCTTTCAAAAGCACAGAATGTGCCACTGAGAGCCTGCTCCCTTCTGCAGATTCGCAGGCTTGCATTGGTGCGAGCCTGCGATCTGCTGGGGGTGAGCTTTAGGCTGGCAAGCTTCAGCAGTTGGTCGAGAGCCTTGACCAACCAGAAGCCGCCATTTTCGTCCCCGGAGTAGTGTGGAGCAGCAGCCACGCACTGCTCCGGAGCAACGTGGACCGGATCGGGGAGCCCAAAAGTCTGGTAAGTAGCGTCATGGGCTGATTCCCTCTCCCCGTGCGGAAATGGCCTAGTTCTTGGCCAAGGGAGGTCATTCCAGATAGTGAGGGAAAGCCCATTACTGCATTGCTGCCAAACAGGACTAGGTAGGATGTGAAATGGCCAACAATTTTATTAGCAGACCATACACCCCCCACTCCATTATATGGTTTAATTGGCAAAATATTAAATTGGCATGAAATATAACTATATCCTGCTATGACTGGGAAGCTTGCTGGGTTTTGCATTGCAAAACTAGGTCAAAATGGGACCTCAGACCATGGCTAGGTCATAGTCGGGAAACTCTGGAGATAATGACCTGGTAGATATAGTTCAATGACTTGATCTTTAGAAACAGTAGCAACTGAAATGGCTTCCACGGAAAGACTCATTGTCTTCAACCTTCCCCCTTTGTCCATCGAAACTCTCCTTTTACCCATCCACCTGTCCCACCATTAAGGAGCTATCACGATTCCCATCAGTCCTTTGTCACCTAATGCTAAGACCATTAGCTCATTCCGGACCCCATTGTCTACTCTGTGGACTCCATTGTCTACTCTGCCAGAGTAGACAATGGCTCTCTCTGCCAGAAAGACTTTAATACCTTCCCCCTCAGGGGAAGTATTTGAGCCAGATAGCTTGTAGCACTTTTGGCATGCTGGCTGCCAGTCTGATTCCCATTTGTACTACCCTTGGACCCTTGGTCTGAGCCACAGCACCTCATCTGTTCATTTCTGGATAGGTAAATATCATCCATGTAGCCCTAAACTTTCACTATCTGAACTCTTCCTTCATTTAGGCTTGTGTGATTGGGAGACTGTTCGGATCTTGTGGGTATGTGATTGTTAATATCCCCCAATGAAACACACAAGCTTACTTCTGAATCTGGGTTTTCCCTGAACTAATAATGGAATAAACAGGTGTAAAATATCCTGTTAGGTTACCCCCCATCACAGGCCTCTTTGAGCTAATATCCCCCACTGTTTCATGGAGGCGCTGGCATCATTGGTGGACCCCTGAGTCACCCATGGTTTGGGGTAACAATTGAATCAGTACCAAATTGGAAACCAATATGGCTCTTTCAGTATGCTCAGCTGATATTCACTTTACATGTATGCATACACAGGGCTCATTCAAACCTTCCTTCTCCTCACTGTCTCCTCAGGCCTCCCTCTGACCTTGTGTGTAGGAAAGATTAGTACCACCTAGTGCCAGAAGATACTCCTACCAAACATGTATGTCCACCTGAAGAATGCACATCTTTCTTTGTCTCCATTTCCCATGCAAACTTCAAAACTAAAATAAGATCAATCTAGCTTTCTGTGAGGGAGTCAGGATTTTTGCTTTGCCTCAGAGCGTTCACAGATTTCTGAGAACCATCTCTGTGCAAGTTGCACAAATCAGATAGCTAAAATATGGTAGGTGTTGCCTTGTTGCATGGACTCCCAAAAATTATAAACATGAGGCAGCTAGTAAATTCAGTCCTTTTCTGCAGGGTGCCATGGAGATGTGAGAGGAGCGGAAATGCGACAATGCTTCTGTATGATGTCGTCATGGTCCCACCCTTCTTGTATCACCAGCTGGCATGATTGCAGGGTATATTGTTGATGGAAAAACTCCGTTAATGACCCCGATTACACAAGACTTCCATTGCAGCTGGCCATGCCGAAGGGCTGGAGGTGCGATCATGCACTTCCTTCCCCACTGCAGCATGGGAAGAAGGCTGGCTGCAGTGCAGAAGGAAGAGGCATGTCCCTCGTGCTCCCTTCCACAGGCAGCTAGTCGGGTATGTAGAGGAGCACTGGGGACATACTCCCATCCTGTCAGAGGTGCTGCCAGGATTGTAATGGGATGATGCATAAGAGCATCGTCCTGAGGAAAGGGCCTCAGTCTACTTTCTCCCAGTTAGTTTCCAAGGTGCTACAAGATCTCTTGGCGCACTGTTCCTGACTAACATGGCTTGTCTTTGAATGGTAGGCAAGAATGAGTGAGACTCTTCCAAAAGATAAAATGAGAGTAACGTGCAAAAAGAAGTTTGGATTAGAAGGGGGCAAAATTTAATGGTGCTTAACTGAGCACAGGTGAGGGTGCTAGGATATTCAAGACCTATGCTTTCTCTGTATACTGTAGTCAAATCATAGGTTGATGTTGTTAGTTCAGAAGATCATTACCGATGATATCAGTTGATCTTAAATGAGCACTTGAAACCAGTCCTATCATCTCTGGCCACTTTCCTCCAGTTCTATAGTTTCTAAGTCTTGGATGAATGCATCCTTCACTCAGTGGCTATGTTCATCATCTTGTATCCACTAAATTGACTTTATTTGCTCTTAATGTTGTTATGAAGGAAAGCTTATTTCTGTTTTCTGCTCCAGCTTACAATCTTGATGACAGATCACTATAATGAAGCACAGCTTCAGAATTTTGCCAGGTGAAGAGTTAGGGTTGAAAAAAGGTGGTTTGAAAATGTAGGGGTTTCTGGGAATGTAGGGGAAATACGTTTGGAAAATCCATTGGTTATGCTTTCTCATTCATTCGTTTTTAAAACATACATGTACTCTCTATCTTAGGTAGAAATGTAAATAGAAAGAATCATGTGACTGAGGGTAAATTCTTTTACACGTATGAACCGGAACAATATTTTTCCTCATTTTCACCAATCCATTTCAATAGGTGAAGCTACTTTGAGAATGGAGAGGACCATCCTGTATCTGTCTGCCTGCCATGCAGATGTAAAAGAGGAGGAGCTTCACAAGGGAAAAAAAAAAGAACAGATGTGACAACCCTACTTCAGCGCCAAGGTGGTTCAATATATCAGAATAACAAGTGAGATGTTAAGAATGTGGTATTGTTTTCTCCCAAATCCAGATCTTTTCATCTCAAATTCTTTCCTACCGGAGCATGAAGCAATTTGCCAAATTATCTTACCTATGAACAGAAATGAAATTCTAACTGTTCCTAAAGGCAGAGTATTTAGTGTTCAGAAAGTAAGATACTTTAAACACACACACACACACACACACACAAACACACATGCCCACACACTGTGAACATATATTTAGACCTTGCCTGATTAAACGTGCTGGGCCATTCAATGGTATCTTCATCAATGGTGAACAATTGGTCTGTGGAAGCCTGTGAATCTATGCTCCCAACTTTAACTCGCAGAAAGGACAGATTTGGGAATGTGACCCAGTTGACAATATCATATCCACCAACAAGTTCTCCATTTTGGTCAAAGGAGACCTTCTCCCCAGCACTATTGTTGAATGACAGACTTCTCAGATAGAGAGGCATCTAAATGGGCACAGCACAGTCACATAAAGATATTTACTTTAAGTAATAATCTTTTTAGTCTAAGTTTTTTCTTCCATTTATTCATTTTTTCAAAAAATCAGAAAACAACCAAGGATTGATATAAAAAAGTTCAAAAACAAAACAAATACATTGATAATAATTACATAGGACATGAGCTATGTTTTCATGAACTTGAATTTCTAATTGCATATTGTACCAGAATCCTTGTACAATGATCCCAACATTTATGAAGATAAGACCCTACCAAACCATAATTTCTCCAGAATAATGAAGAATGATCCTTATTATTAGTTATATATGCCAATCTTACTGGAATAAGATACCACTGATGCATCATTCTAGGCATGCTTTCTCTACTATGGGCTGATACAGATTTCAATGGACAAGATGACCAAATTTCCTGCCATTCTCTATCTTCTAAAATCTAACCTAAGCCCTGTTCCCATAGCAGTTTTAATTCAGTGATACTATTGAGTGATATATTTAAATATCTTTTTAAAACGTTAACGTTGTACCCTTCATACCCGCATTGTATTTTGATACTGAATTTTCAAAACAGGTAGGTTTCCTAGCAGCTTTGATCAATACTATTTTGAGACTCAAAAAATATGTGACTTGATATACTGGCTTCCCTAGTTTAGGTTGATTTGGTACTTTTTCCTTAATTCATTGTTGACCTGTAATTTGGATTCCATTTGGGTAAAAAAGGCAAGGAAAAATCAGGCATTATATAAGTCATTGCCAACAAATTGTGCAAATTTGTCTGGGTAGTAAAACAAAAGGTGAATCAGAAAGGGGATTCAGGATGAAATGGGAGTGGGAAGACAAATATTTACTCCACTGGTGCAAGACCTGAATTATAGTTCTAAAGAAAAGATTTTCAGTGTCTAAAATGTGCTTCTTTGTTTTATGGGGGGGGGGGGCGAATATAACTTAGAGAAGAACTCTCTAGTTATTCAATTTGGGCCCATGGTTTTCCAAATTCTATAGATACAGAGGAAATATTTGGGCCTTTCCACACTACTCTGTTATTGTGCTATTGTTCTACTTTCAAGATCTTGTGGAATTCTGGGGATTGTAGTTTACTAAGACCAATCAGCTCTTTGGCTGAGAATTCTAAGTGCCCCTCCCTACATAGCAAAGCCCAGGATTCCATAGGAAGTTGAAAGTGGAATAATAGCACTATAACAGTGGAGTAAAGAGATGGTCGTAGACATAACTGAAATGCATTATGCTTTTTATATGTATCTGGTACACCTAATCCTCCATGACATGATCTTCTATAAAGCAAACTTTTTGTTATTTTTGACCTTTAATTATTGAATATAAACATGTTAAATATTTTTGACATCTTTTAAAAGCATTTAACAGGGAGTAATACTGGGAAATTTTGAAACAAATAATTCAGAGAATGCTCACATTCCAACTGTAGCCGCTTATCTTAACCACAACTAATTAAGTTTCTTCCATTTATTCATATCCTTTCTTATTTGTTATGTTATAACATAACAGTTAAGTTTTTGAAGGTTAATAAGGGATCTGGGAATGTGTATACCTAAATATTTCATAGATTTAATATCAGTTTTCAGACTGGTGATACCATGGGACAAGTTTCTGATCTCTTTTGAAAGACATATAGTGTTCCTGATATCTGAAAATTTATCTGTAAAACAGCCAGAGAACCATATAAATGTAACTCTTTAATAATCTCAGAGGCCTCTTTTTGTAATAAAGTTGAAACAAATAAAATTGTATCATCCACAGATAGGCTAATCTACTGTCTGTTTTTTCCCAATTAAAATGCCTTGTATTTTATAGCTGTTTCTTATTTTGTTTTCTGCCAATGGTTCCAACACAAGAGCAAATAAAAGTGGTGAGAAGTGGCATCCTTGTTTTGTTCCTGTATTAATTGTGAATGTAAAAGAATCACAACTATTAATCCTCAAGGAGGCATTGGATTGCTCAAACAATCTTTGAACAAACAGAATATTTACAATTGCTGAGTCTGTGGTTAATGGTCTCTTTAAAAAACTTTGGTCAGACTAAGGCCATTTCTGCACTACATTGTCACAGTGCTGTAATTCCACTTTCAACATCCTGTGGAATTCTGGGGTTTGTAGTTTACTGAAGCGAAAAAGCTCTCTGGCTGAGAATTCTATCCCCCGCCCCCAAACCGCAAAAGTTTGTCTCAACTGTCTCCTTAACTTCCCAAAGAAGATGCTCATGGTTGGTTAGTAAAAAGCTGGTGACAAATTCTCGTATTAAAAAAGTTTCATATTGCAGATCTACACCTCATCTCTTCAATTCCACTCTGTGTCTGTGTGAAACAAAGGATGGAATGTAATCAAAGGCTAATCTGAAGTTTTTCTGTCTGATCAACATGAAACTCAAAAAAGAAGGATCAGAACACTATTTTCTTGCATCTGGTGGATAATTGGAGTGGATTTCAGCCTTTCAATGCAGCTTGATGTCAACATGGCATCAACTTAGGGATCCCTCCTATTTGTTAAACAGAGCTGCTTGAATTTAGGATATCTCTGTGACCTCCCCAATTCATTTTCTACTGACAAACCATTTCCTCATTTTTAATCCTGGTCTAGCAGAGCCAGCGATCAACGATAGAGCCAACTAATGGGCTAGAGAAATAAAGGAAAATTGTCACCTAAATTTGTAGGGCAGAACAGACCCAAAAGTTCTTCAAAGAGACAGGTCAGTTTATCTTTAGGGTCCAGAATGTGTGCCTGTGTGTCTAGACAGACTGTATCAATAATGCAATTTAATTCAAAGACCTGGGCATTTTTGTCTGTATCAGCAAACAAAGAAATCTTGTACCATCTTTGAGATTAATTAAAAGAAAGAGGTTAGCATCAGCTTTTGTAGACTTGGGGCTCCTTCAGCCTCCAGAAATAGAACAGTATGATTCTACTCTTATTTCCAGAGCTGAATCCTACTGAATGCTGCTTTGTTGTCTGGTGAGGCACTAGATGTTCGTGGTTGAGAGTTCTAAATGCCATTACCTAAAATGCAAATCCCAGGATTTCAAAGGATAGAACCATCGTAAAGTGGAATCACAGTATTCTATTTGTGTAGTGTGAGATAACTACTTGAACATATGAAACTAAAGAAAGGTGCAAAGTGTGAAAGGTGCTACAAGATTCCTTTGGATAAATAGTGGTCAAGGATGATGGTGTCTACAGCCCAAAGTACCCAGAAGAATCCCAGTTTTAGGAAAGCTGGTTATGGCTGTTGCATTATTGCACATGGTGTCTTCTGCTAAAGACATTACCTGCCATGGCTGCTGAGTTAACATACTCCCTTTCCCTCCAGTCCTTCTTCTGTTTGATGGGGATGAATGCATGGCATGGAAGGCATAGGTCAAGGCATAGACTGCATTATAAATGCTATAGCCGTGGCTAGTCATGCTCATTTCAAAAACAGAGCTAGGAAGACTCTCCAGTTTCTCTTCTCCAGTGCATATGCTCCCACCCATCTCATCTGTGACCGAGCTGGGGAATAAGCAATTAAATGCATATTGCCAGAAAACTCTAATAAATCCATCTCCTTTTTCTGACATATGATTTCTCATCTGCAGAGACTTTTTGAATCCTACCACCTCCTTCGAATGAACTGTAAAAGACAGGGCACCATGAAGGAAATGGATATCCAAGGTTCTTTGAAAGGGAAGTGAAGTGAAATCTGTCTCCCCTGTCATAATCCAGACTTTTCCTTTTTCCTCAGTTGGAATGCCTTCAAATTGGAAAAAAGAGACTGCAGTTCTCAAATGGGCCATGCTCTGATGTTCTCCATGAAAGATCATGACACTGGCTGTACTGTTGAAGACAAGCTGAAATGTGGCCATCCAATCTGCTATCATTTCGGTGAAACCACTGGCAAAACTCTTTACTGGTAATTTTTCAAAGAAATCAAAGCAGATACCATTCTGGGACAACAATGGAATCAACCTCATAACAAATGTCTCTAAATTCTCAACATCTTCATAGAGCACCCCAACCCATGTCCAACCAAAATGTAGCAATAACTGGACAAGCCCCAAGTACTTCTTACTCCCATTTGGGAACATCCAGTGCAAGAGGACAGCAGCATTTTTGTCATTCTTTTCTGGAGCAGAGGTATATGTGAGCTGAAACAAAAAGCCAATGAAGTATAAAATGAAAGGGGTACAGATACTTCCAAAATATAACAAGCCATGTGTATGTGTACATTGTTGTTGTTAACTGCTATCAAATCTACTTTGACTTAATGGTAACCCTATGAATGAGAGAACTCTAAGCACATTTCCACATTACACTGTAATAGTACTATTATTCCACTTTCAACATCCTATGGAGTCCTGGGGTTTGCAGTTTAGGGAGGAGCACTTAGATTTCTCAGCAAGAGAACTCTTTGGCTCCAGTAAACTACAAACCTTAGAATTCCACAGGATGTTGAAAATGGAGTAATAGCACTATAACAATGTAGAGTGGAAATGATCTCAGTCATAATTCATTCGCAAAAATGTGATGCTTGTGCCCAAATGCCAGCTCAATCTAGATGCTATTTTGTGGTCTGTATTTGAGTAAGAGTAGTTCAATTCCATGACTGTGAATCTGAAGGAATTTAATGACAGTTCTTTATTTTTTAAATGTTAACATTCAACACAAGCTACTTCACTTACGTTCTAGTCAGAATGCCATAATGCCACTTTACCCCTATGGAGATAAAGAGCTGTACAGAAAATGTGTTGTCATTCTTCTAGATTTGACTGTAATGCTACTATTCTTAGGTACATGGGAAAAAAATAGTCGTATATAATAGTCATATATAACCCTTGTTGAAAGCATTACTTCTTTATAGTGATGTATTTAAGTCTTTTACTCCAAGTTTCAAATAAAGTCTCAAGTCTGTACCTTCAAGTCTCAAGTCCTTGAAGATACTTTCAAGTTAAGTCTCAAGTCTGGAAGCCAACTTTATACCCCAACCAAAGTTCAAGAATTATTGGATACAGTGAAATAAAGCCAGTTTTAACAATTTAAGCAGAATTGAGTCTCCACATTTTCAGTTTTGCCATCTACAGTTTTGGAAGTGAGAAATAGGATTCTATCTTACTCCCCATTACTGAAGATTCAAAAGCTTTAGAAGGAAGGATCCTTCCTCCTCAAGCCTGTTGCCTAACACATAGACTGTTCCTCTCTGAGAAATGTACCCTGCACTCTGGGGGTGGGTCTTGTCTTTTGCTCTTAGGAAAAGATATGCAGCAGGGGCAGGATGCTGAGCAGACCTCAAGCCTGCCTCAAGCCCATTGCCTAACCTGTTTGCTGTTTCCCTCTGAGAAATGCACCCACACTTTGTCATGTGACCAGAGGCAAAAAGAGATGGAGGTGTTGTTCAAAGTCGTAAGGTTTCTGGATGAATGCATTATGTTACTGAACCAAGGGCAGAAAGTCAGTCATTAAAAATATACAAGTGTCAAGTCGAGTCGAGTCAGTGCATCATTTCTGGCCGAGTAGAGTTGAGTCACTGAAGTGACTTAAGTCCGACTTGAGTCCAAGTCTATTGACTTGAGTTTACATCACTGCTTCTTTATCTGCCCTGTGAAGTTCACCATAAACATATAAACACTGTCTTCACAGGAATATAAAGGAAAGACAGTGAGTTTATTTTATAACTATTATTAAACAATCACCACATTTGAGGTATTCATTTTCTTTGGGTGGAATGCCTTACTGTCTTCCTTTCACCTTATTCTCACTATGAAATCTACAGGAATTGAAGAGCATTAACATTTCAAACTGGTCTTGGATTAACAGTTTTTACTTTCAGCAGAATCAAAAAGTACAGTACAGTACAGCTGTTTCAGACATAGAATGCTGGGTAGACCATGCTAGGCTGAACTCTTTTTCTGGCTAAATACTTATGTGCAGAATTAAATGTGCAGACCATCCAGTTGCACTCTGAATCTGTCCAGTCTACCCTTGGTTAACTGAATGCACAAATACAGCAGACCCGGAAACTTAAGTCAAATCTCTGAAAACAGGAAACTGCCATACACATTTAAGGTGATTTCCTCATGTGGCCCAGAAATGTCAGAAATCCTGGCAGGGAGTACCTGGTGTAACTGGCGAGAAGGTAGAGAACTTAATTTAAAAGTTACCCATATAACAGAGGAAGATTCATTTTTTAGAAAGTCATATATGCATGATCCAGCCTTTCAGTCTCTTCCAGAATTGAGATCCTGCCTTATGCCGGTGAAGAGCAGATCTCCATCAGGTGTAGTTACCTATCCTACCTGTCCTTAGGCAGTGTGCTCCTTCCCAGAGCCAGTCTGAGGCCAGGGGAGGATGGGGTGAGAACAGTGGACAAACAGCAGACAGCTGCAGGAAGGAGACACCATTCTCCTGGACCTTTGAGGAGGTCCAAGAAGATGCCTGTGCCTTTCTGTAGTTGACTGAAGAAATGAAGCCAGCTGCTGCCTGATGCCTCGTGTCAACTTTCCCTTTGTTACTATGACTGTTATTATTTTATTTATATCTTTCCATTCTCCCAATAATGAGACTCAAAGCAGGTAAAAACTTATTTAAAAACAGTACAAATTGGAAACTGTACAATGGTCATTAATAAAAGTAGAAATCTAAGAGTTACTTTAAAAAGCAATTATGAAATTAAATTAAATATTGAAAACATTAAAATTAGTTAAAAGACTACACACAAACTTTAAAAACAGCACTGCACATCTTTAAACCCTCACCCCAGTCAGTCTGTAAAAGCTGTGATGGCATAAAAATGTTTTGACTTGCTGACAGAAGGGGATCAAAGAAGGGCCATCCTGATCTCGAAGTTCCGAAGTCTGAGAGCAGCCGCCAAGAATGCCCTCTCTCTTCTTCCCACCAAATGAGCCTGAGAAGATGGTAGAACAGAGGGAAGGGCCTGATTTAAGAGATGAGAGCTCTAATAGCTTCATCAAGGGATATACAGTCCTACAAATAATCTGGACCCAATCCTTGCATTGAATGCCCAAGCATAGGCAGGTTGTTTGGGTAGAGAGTCATGAAAGGTAGAGGTACTCAGTTCCATCACCTGCCACAACCAAAAAAGGGACAGATACAAACATCAATTTCACTTCAATCTGGATATGTCACTGAAAGGATGCCAACCTAGATCTTCATTCCAGCTTCCATGTTTTGGGGGGGGGGCTCTTACCTGTGCAATTTTGTAGATGGCCAGGATGTCTGCCATGTTGGAAAAAATATTAAAGTTAGGTCCTGCAATGACTGCTGGTAAGCTCTTTTGGCCGTCACATTTGTAGTTGGGGACAAAATGGTCTTGAGTAGACAGAAGTCTCATTGTACCTTGATAAGTGAAACTTGGATAAAAATTGTTATCATAGATATGAAAGCCCAGAGTGACATTTGGTAAGATCTGGGGATTCTCGTTGATCTCCTTTACAGCAAACTCCAAGGCCAGGATGTGCTGGTAAAACTGAGCCATGAATCTGTAAAAGGAATTACAGGCCATACAAAGCATTCACTTTGGTGCAAAACAACAGTTACATTTCATTTCATGATATGCTCAATAAAACATTGCATTAAGATAGGCTGTGAGGCCCTAGTTCAGAGAAAAGATCAGAAATGGTGACAGTACTTTTTGGATTCTTAAAACACTATCCTATAATAGGAAAAACCCTCTCTGAGGGAAATTTGCAAAGAAAACCCCAGGATAAGTTCCCATTAGAGTCACTGTAAGTTTGAAATCACTTAAAAGCACAAAACAGCAATAACAGCTAACATATGTGTGTAAAACTGTATTAGTTTTTGGCAGAAAAAACAAGGAGTCTTGTGATGTTTTCAAGACTTATCAAGTTTTATTGGGTATAATACTGTATAGACTCCAGCTGACTTCATCAGCAACATGTAACATAGTTCCTCTTGGTAGATAATCATGCACATCATGGTGCAGTGACTATTGGAAAATAGAAATGCAAAAGTTATCAGCAAATTATAACCTTAACAGTGATTTTTGAATTGTCCATGACAGGAGAAACAAACCTCCAGCATAGATAAGCAGATTGTCTCGTGGCAGCTAATACATGTAAACATACATTCATAATATTCAGTGCTGAAAACTACCACCACATGATTGCCACTCAAGTCCTCAGAAGAGTGTCAAGATGATACATTTTTTTCTTTAGACTTAGAAAGCTGATTTCTGAACTCCTACAGCTGATTCATAGGAAACTGAGAAAAGGAAATTTGAGAATTTATATGGTTAAAATATTCAATATTGCTTACGAAAGCTGCTCAACAGATAGCTGATTAGGTGGTTTTCTGAAATCTATCTCTTCATAAATGATGAAGATCTGAGAAATAACTCCAGGAATGATCAGGTCTCCTGCATGATAATATTCATGAAGAACAGAGAGAGGCTTGCTCACTGAGCATTTAAAAACAGGAAGAATCTTGCATAAACCCACTGTGAGCAGCACTAAAACCAAAGCCAGAAACACAAGCATGTTCGAAGAAAATTGGTATTCATAGAAACAATCCATCATCTATAACATAGTCATTCAGTTCTAGAACACAGTCTGTTGATGATAGTTACTTGGTTGATTGAAAACAGAAAAAAATTGGGACTGGCAGAGCTCTGTCAGCAGTCAAAAATCTCTGGGCATGGAGGATATTAATGCATTTTGAATGTTTATTTTCTAGTTCTGCTAGTGGTGAGTACAATTCCTTTGGGACCTTGAGAAGAAGTCAACATAATCCTGGCTAATTTGAAAATTATCAGAGTGGTAATCACGTACCAGAAGTATTGGTTCTTTATGGTATTGCAGGCAAAAACATGTTTCATGTACAGATTCATAGAACTGAAGCTAGGTTTAGTAATGCTGGAGTAGACCCAGTAAAATCAACAGGATTTTACAAAGGCACAGTTCCTTTTGTCTCAGTAACTTAAATCCTTTTGATTCCATTGGATTTATTGTATGTGTGATTAAGTCTGTATTCAAGATCTGTGTGGTTCTTGTAGGCCACTGATTCTAGGTGACTCTTGAGTCAAACCTTCCAAAACTAGAGCATTCCCAAATATGTTAAAAAACCTCTAGATCTTTTCTTGCCGTTCAAGATAGGGAAGCAGAAGATACGAAAGGATTCAAAGGGACAGACACCATGACAAGAAGCCTTATGATGCCAATAAACAAACAAACAAACAAACAAACAAACAAACAAACAAACAACCAGCTTATCCACCTTGCGCTTCCTCAAGTTCTCCTTTTCCTTTTCATCTAGCTGTTCTTTATCTTTCTTCTCTAACTTCCAATACAGAAGTATGAAAACATCAACATATTTGCCATGAAGAATTTTGTTTTTGGTCTCTTGCACCAAATGTCCCCCCAAGGGAAGCATCTGTCATATGGAATAGCCCCATAAGAAACTGTATTCTAACTACTAGGCCCTTTCCGCAGGACATCATCATCCTGCACTGGGAACAGGAGAAGGATGAGATCTGGATGATGGTTCTGCATGACTTTGGCTCTTTTCGCACGGCATTTTCGATGTGAAAGGGCCTCTCGAGTGTCGCGCATGTGTGAGGAGCGGTCCACATGATGCACTCATATTTGTGCAATGCTCCAGGGCCTGACAGGGACCATGCATGCATTTTTTCATTTTGGCTTTAAGCCGAAAATGGTGCACGGACACGCATCGCTCCGGGGCCCCACGCGCACAGTATCCCTTCAGGTCAATAAGGTATGCAAGAGGCCTACAGGGCCTTCATGTTAGCTGAGGCATACAAGGGCCCAACCTGAGGCCTAGGGTGCCTTCACAGGGTCCTACTAAGCCTTATTAGTTCTACTAGTGTATTTACCCAGCGTTGCCCAGGATTTTATTTTCTTGTAGGTAACACTTGTTAGAAATACCTTAGGAATTAGATGCAGTTGAAACACACAGATTTGAGTTCCTGTGTCTCTAATTTCCCAAACTGTGTTGTTCAGTGACTGTAATTTTTGTCCATATTCCCCATTCCAGTCTCTATTCAGAGTTGTTAACATACAGAGGTTGGGTTTGTGAGGGGACTTGCTGCTAGGTCTTGTTTCCATAGCAACTGGCCTATTCAGAGCTCTCTGGTGGCCCCTCCCTGAACTGCCAACAGCAGGATTCCATAGAATCTTCACAGCCAGCCAATCATATGAAGTCTGCATCTGCCTAATGCAGACAAACAGACAAACTCACAAACTTTGATTTTATATAGTAGATAAAGCCCAGCCAAGGCTTACCAAGGCCCACCAGATGACATGAGGCCTGGAGGGCCTTTGTGAGACCTACGTCGCCCTATAGAGCCTACATGAAAATAAATGTGGCCTGTCAGGCCTTGTTGGAATGGGACCTGATTCACTGGGCTTTTACAGACCTAACCACACCAGTCTTGGGCCTATAAAACGGGCCAACAAGTGGCCAATTCACAACCTGAGATGACGAAAAAAAAGTTCAGTGGGTGTCCTCACTGCTCACCTGGCAATCTCATATGGTTGATTTTTCTGCACAGAAAATAGCAAGTACAGAAAACAGTGTTTTCTACGATAGAAGAATGGATAGAAAAATTAATGGAACTTTTCTGAGTTAGACAAATTAACATTTTTGTTAAGGGTAGAAGTGTAGCATCATATTTGGCTATATGGCAACCTTTCATAGGGCATTTCCGCACTACACTGTTATAGTGCCATTATTCTACTTTCAACCTCCTATGGAATCCTGGGCCTTGCAGTTTAGGGATGGGCCTTTAGGATTCTCAGCCAGAGAGTCTTTGGCCTCAGTAAACTACAAACCCCAGAATTCCACAAGAAGTTGAAAGTGGAATAATAGCACTATAACAGTGTAGTGCAGAAATGGCCATAGAATATGTTTAAAAAGAAAGAGGAGAAACTGTGATCACTGGTTTTGATAACAAGTCAATACTATGCTGGAAAGGAAGATAGAAAAGGTGATTAAGGTGTGAAGAGTAATAAGTTATTTACATCTTTTTCTATATGTAGTGGAGTTGTGCAGGAAATCAATTTTCGATTTCTTGTAAATATAGAAATTTTTAAGTAAAATTATATATATATAAAAATAAAACTGCATGGTTTGAAAGACTTTCTTGAAATGGGAAGAAAATTGCCAAAATTACTCATTGCTTCCTTTGAGAAGAAACTTGGTGAAGAATTATATCCCTATAGAAGTAGCACATGCTGAAGCCAAGCCAACTGTCAGGGATTTAAAAATACAGGGAGGGTAAAATGACCCTATATAAAACACCTGTCTCTAAACTTTAAATCTCTAAGAGGTTTGTAATAGAGTCTCAAAAATCCAATTACTCAACCAGAGAAGCATAAGGAAGAATATGTCTTTACTTTTGAACAAAACAAGCAAGCAAATACAAAAGAATGCCCCTAACTATTACCTAAAATCAAAAGAAAAGGAGAAATGGTCACATCTAAAGATTTAAAAAAGAAACAATATGATGAATTTAAGTCACTTGTCTCCTTTTAATGGTAGGTTTCATCTTTCTATTATGATTATACAGATACAACTATAAGACAATAGACAGAATAAGAAGGGACAACTGCTACACAGAACATTTTAAAAATCATGATTCTCTTTTGTCGATCGTGGTATTCCATAGCAAAGGAGAAATTTTCAAGATAAGCCAGTGTGGGCTTGAGTTTTCCAAGGCAGAATCACATAAGCATTATCTTTTCTTTCCCAGTGTTCTTCTTTGTCCAGCCGTAAAAAATAATACAGGTTTCCATTGTTTTCTTTCAACCTTAAGTTCCAAATTTTATCCTTAAAGACTGATTTGGCCTCTAATTATGTTCAGTACAGCTGTAAAGATTCATGATGACTCCTGTCAAACCAGAGTTCACATGACCAAAGTGTCAATTTGCTGGATGTGGTCAGCCTTGAGGCTTCAGTTCTTTTCCAGAGCACTCTAGAACACAGAGGCATATCTTCCAATTGTTCTGATTTAGTAGAGACATCCACTATTAATCATCTCTCATCCCACTTTTTTAGTTGTTTTTAAAATGGTCCAGTTTCTCCTTCCTCTTCCTACTTGTTCCTTTTGTTGTCAGCTTATTTCTATTGCAACTAACTGGGTTGAAAGTGCAAAAGTAGTTTGCATTCAATCAATTCTTCAGGGGATAAGAGAAAAGGAGGAGTTGAAATCTTGCCCTTCCTAGTAGGCCCAAGAAAAATTAAAGTGCTGCTACCTCTACTAGCTTGTGTGCTCCTTCATTAATATCTTTACAATCCTGATCATACTAAGATGTTTCTAAGGCACACGTGTCCCTAATCTGTAAAACATTGGAGGATATGCAGAGGTTGCAGTTGTACTCATGTTGTTTTGGTAAGGAAGAGAAAAAGCTTTCTCTAACCTTTTCTTTTGATGAGCTGCTCCCTTTTGTTCAGATCAGGCCTCAAGAGGATAATATAACATTTGGGGAAAAAGATAAAACCTAGTAACCCACCACTGGAAGCCAAGATGGAGAAGATCTCAACAGCCACCATAGATTTGCCTTTGGTGCTAAGGTAGGTTGGAAGAAAAGTTATCCAGACACTGCAAAACAGCAACATGCTGAAGGTGATCAACTTAGCTTCATTGAAACCTTCAGGTAACCTCCTGGCTAGGAAAGCCATAGTGAAGCTGAGAACAGCCAGGAAACTCATAAAGCCCAGGACACAATAGAACATCAGGTCAGACCCTTCATTGCATTCCAGTACAGTATTTTCAGTTACTGAGTACATGTCAAAATCTGTGTAGGGGGGAGAGATTGCCAACCACAATATACAAATTATGGCTTGTATCATGGAACACAGAAGGACAATAGAGATTGCCAGTCCTTTCCCCACCCATTTTGTCATCTTGGATCCTGGCTTATTGGCCATAAAAGCTATAATAACTGTGAGAGTTTTGGCCAACAAGGAAGAAAGAACTACTGAGAAGACCATTCCAAAAGCTGTTTGTCGGAGGAGACATGTTGTCTTCTGGGGCTGGCCAATGAATAGCAAAGTGGAGATGAAAGAGAGCAGGAGAGAGATGAGAAGGGTGTAGGAGAGGATCCGATTGTTCACTTTCACAATGGGTGTGTTGTGGTACTTCAGAAAGGTTGCTAACACCAACATAGCAGTGAAAGAGAGGGAAACTGCAGCAATCGCCAGACCTCTCCCCAAAGGTTCATCATAAGACAAGAAGGTTATAACTTTTGGAATGCAAATGTCTTGGTACTTGTTTGGATAATAGCCCTCTTGACACTGAAAGCAACCGTCCATGTCTGGAAAAAGAAGTGAATTTAATTGAAAATGCTAAACTTGGTTGTTCCATGCTGAGTGTTCCTGTAAAGTAACACTGAGATTTTTACATAGTTTTGAGTAAGGTTTGGAAGAATCTGAATACGAATGCTGTATTGTTCTTTTGAAGGAACATCTCTACTAGCACTGTCCAGGGGCTACTTGTATCCTAGGACACTAGTGACTAAGGGAATTCTGACAGCCAGTTATATAATTGGTGTAACACCATACAGAGGAAGAGCTCATTTATGAATTGTCCTACTCTGTCAATACACATTCATAATGCCAATATCTGTAGGAAGGAGGATCCAAAATTTCTACATTCGTGTCCATTATAATATCCTGTGTTAGGCAGCAGAAGCCACAAGTATTTTTAGAAATTTATGGAAATAGCTATCTGTGTAATCCCTTCAGGATCACCATCCTATGGTCATAGGAAAGACATCAAAATTTTTGCCACAAATATAAAAGGCTATAGAAAAGTCCTGAGTTTTAATTTGCTCTCTTTCTCTGCATTTAATGTAATGTTCTTATATGCATGCTAAGACTCTCTGGTTATAATGTTCATATCTGCTTTAGTATCAGAGATATGCCTTTTAAATTAGATGGTGTAGTATTACTATTAGCATGATTTTTGTTGCTCAATTCTGTAAGTACGAACTCTTATTTTTTAAAATCACAATGGCTGCCTTCTCGATGAAAGTAAAATTTGATTTGGTAACTGGATTGAAGTGCCAACGAAAACCTGTGCCTCCTACCTGTCTGGTTGGAAATCTCCCCTTCTGGACATGGAAGGCAATCATAGCAACAGTAGGGCTTCCCTTCCTTCTTTGCCTTTCTATATCCTGGGGGACAACGGTCATTACACAGTGAAAGCGGTTGTGTCTGTTTATAAATGAAAGAGTAATATATTTCAGCATTATGGAAAAACCACCACTACCACCACAACAAGAACAGTGGTTTGTCAGATTGTACTGTTAGAGTGATCAGACTGCAGATATTGTTGATCATCTCCACGTTCTCCAATTAAACTGCTATGGCCAAGGAAAAAGGTCAGTGGAGATTGGCTTGAGTCAACAACTCAATGGAGATTGGCTGGAGTCAACAAGTTAACAATTTTAATGACCCAGTAGGACCACTGAGGTCCCAGTGAGTTTCTTATTTTCTAAATATTTTTTAAATAATTAAAAAGACTACACTACTT
Organism: Cyclura pinguis; assembly: GCA_030412105.1. Taxonomy (NCBI): domain Eukaryota; kingdom Metazoa; phylum Chordata; class Lepidosauria; order Squamata; family Iguanidae; genus Cyclura; species Cyclura pinguis. The sequence goes on along the minus strand of CM059604.1, from coordinate 132,534,909 downwards.
CCACACTACACTACTACAAAATTCTACACAAAAATCACATGGATATAACTTCTCCTTCTATGTGCATTTATTTGCTCAGTTTCCCCCATTCCACTCCCTTTTAACTGGGGTGGGCAAAGTCCAGCCCATGAGTAACATGAAGTCAGACCCCCTGTGTCCCTTTAGCCCCTACAGCCCCCTCCAGAAAACCCCTCAAAGCCCACAGACTACCCTAAATTTTTAATTGCTTTTGCTGGTTTTGGGATGATATTTTTGCCCCCTAACTGACCAGAATCACAGAAGGAAGGTTCCTTAACCCTCCCAAAGCCCCTCCCCAATCTTCCAAAACACACATATACAAACACACACACAAGAAAGATGAGTCCCAAATTGGCCCAACTGGCAACCAAAAGTGACACTGCCTTTAGGCATGCCAAAATGTGCAAATGTGGCTCAGATGTGAGGACATAATAGAAAAATCAGCTGGAAATATAATTAAGATTAAAACAAGACAAAATTTGGAAGAAGAAGGAATAATCTTAAATTGGCTTCCCTACAGACAACTAACTGAAAGATTTCAGATGGATGTAAAAACTTACGGAATTGAACAAAAGGAGAAGGAAGGACTGATAAAATGGCTGTTTGAAAACCCCTCACGTTTATTATCTCGTGTATATCGAGAATTGTTACAACAAGAGACGGAAGAGGAAACAATTAAGTCCACAATGATTACATGGGTTCAAAACGTAGGACATTCAATTCAGCTAGAGTCTTGGGAACAGAGCTGGAAAAGAACACAGAAATTTACAGCTGCCCAAAATTTAAAAGAAAATTATTATAAGATGTTTCATAGATGGTACATGACACCAGAAAAACTTATGAGATTTTATAAAACAGGAACAGGGCAGTGTTGGAAATGTCAAAAGGAGGTCGGTACGATGTTTCATATGTGGTGGTCATTTCCCAAAGCAAAGAAATATTGGGGAGAAACACATAATAAGATTTGTACAATATTGAAGGTACAATTTGATAAAACACCAGAAATGTATTTGTTAAATATGACATATATGATTGATGTTACTGTTCAAAAGAAATATTGGCGGATAATATTGTATATGATTACGACAGCTAGAATTGAGTTTGCAAGATTTTGGAAAGTACAGCAAATTCCTACAATTGATCAACGGTGGGCAACTTTTATTGAAAATAGAAATGCAGATATAGTTTCTCACAGATTAAAGAGGAAATCAGACGAAGAAATAATGAAAGAATGGCAAATAGTGTCGGGTAATTGCCGGGGACTATTAGATGACAATGCTTAATGTAGAAGAATAAAGACCGTATATTAAGAATATGCAACTGGATGAAAAGATGGATATTATATTATAATATACTGTGTCTGATGTATTGCAGGATCTAGCATGAAATATTAGCATTTATAGTGTAGTACATTAAATTTCAACATGATGATTATATAGAAAAAAATTGAAATCTAGTGAGGGATGGAAGATAAGCAAAAATAATTCAATGATATGTACAATTATATATGTTTATTTTATATTATGGAACTTCAATACAATTATTATAAAAAAAATGTGCAAATGCTGGCCACTGGGCGGATAGAAGAAGAAAAAAGATGCCACCCACACCCTGCCTAGTTGCCTACCCTTGTTTTAAATGCATTAGATGTTGGCTTAAAATATGAACATATTACTTTCCTCTTCAAAATGAGACTGTAATTTATTGTATATTCTATGAAAACTGGATAAAGCCCATCAGGGCTCGATAGGACAAAGCTTTAAAAAATGGATCAATTAGTAGAGAAATATTACAAGTAAATCACTCTATAAGAGTGTTGTGCGGAAATGGCCCTAGTCTAAAGACTACTTTACATAGCTGAAATCCTTTAATCCATCAAACCAACCATGCAATGTGCACCCCTGTAACAATCTGTAACAAGTTTCAGGTTGCAGAGTTTCGTGACAAAGTTAATGCAACATGGTTGTGTAACATCAAACTCCACAGGTAGTAGGACATTGCTAGTGTTACATGATCCTTGAACTGAATGGCAACACTGAACAATACTGAATTCGCTATGAAACACACATATGAACACGCATCAGCTCAGGCAATAGCACCACAAATGCAAGTGCATTTAAAGGACCTTAAAGTGACAAAAATATAAACATTTGCACAGGATACAGGGGAATTCCCAACACAATTCTGCCCATAGTCTCAGAGCTTTTCTTAGTATACACTGACCAAAGGACCTCGCTTCACCAAGGTGAAAAACTCCCAGAGTCTACTTTTACCCAATGCTTCATCACCCAATGTCAACTTCTTTTTTTCCCACTGCTTTTTCTCTGCTTCCATTTGGATAGTCCTTCAACTCATGTTACTTTCACACGGGCTAGAGACCCCTTAGTCTCTTTCTTTGTCTCTCTCTTCTTGGTATAAATAATGAAACGATTAAGAGAAGACCATGCTAGGCAAAAGTCTGATAAAATAGACTCAATCTACCAAAGCTTATGCTACCAACTTCTCTTAGTCTCCAATGTGCTAGATGATCTAGATTAATTTGGCTATATCTTTGGATGGATAGGCAAAGGTGAGTGAGACTCTTTGTAATGATAAACTGAAAGTGTAAAAAGAACTTTGAATGAGAAAGGGGCAATGTTTGGGGAAAGTTCATGGAGCACGGTCGAGGGTACCAGGATATGCAAGATCTATATTTTCTCATTTATGCTATAGTGAACATGGATGCTGTCAGTTCAGAAGATCTTTACCTATGGTAGTGGTTGGTATTAATTGACCTCTTGAAAACCAGCTCTATCATTTTAGGCCCCTTTCCCCCATTTATATAGGTGCAAGGTCTTGGATGACTATATCTATCATGTAATGGATTGATTTGTCATCTTATATAGGGTTACTCCTTGAAGTGGGTTTGCCTTTTGGTATAACCTCTCACTGTTGGACATTTTTTTTGTCTTGAGATTATATTTTACAGCTGATTTCTGCTTTCTACTCTGGCTTTTGATATCTACTACATCTGGGGTTCAGCCTTCTTAAAAAAAAAAGTAGGCTTACAGTCTTGATCACAAATAACTACAAGGAAACAGGTCTTCAGAATTTAACCAGGTGAACACTTAGGGTTGAAAATACTGGCATGAACATTTATCACCTAATGGGTGGCCAGTGGTGGGGGAGGGAGATTAGTTTGGAAAACCCATCAGTTGTGCTTTCTCACACGTTCATTTTTATGGCATGCTTTTTACTTTACATAGGAATACAAATAGAAAGAATAATGTGACTGAGAGTAAATTCTTCATAGATGAACTGAAAAAAAATATTCTACCTCATTTTCACCCATCCAATTCAACAGATGAAGTAACTCTGAGTATGGAGAGGAACATCCTGCCCCTGACCTGCATGCAGATATTAAAAAGGAGGAGCCTCTGGGGTAAAAAAAATAAGATGTGGTAACCCTACCTCAGGACCAACGTGGTTTAATATATCAGAATAACAACTTAGATTTTAAGAGTGTAGTGTTGTTTTCTCCCACAGCCAAAGTGTTTCATCTCAGATGCTTTCCAATTTGCAAAACTGTTTTATAAATGAAGAAAAATGAAATTCTGTCCCATTCCTAAAGACAGAGGTATCTAGTGTTCAGAAAATAAGCAACTTTAAACCCACACACACACATGCGCACACACACACAAGCAAATATTCTGGACATATACGTAGAGCTTGCCTGATTAAACAAGCTGGGCCATTCAATGATATCTTCATCAATGATGAAGAATTGATCCGTGGAAACTTGTGAACCTATACTCCCAACTTTAACTCGAAGAAAGGACAGATTTGGGAATGTGAGCCAGTTGACAATATCATATCCACCGACAAGTTCTCCATTTTTGTCAAAGGAAATCTTCTCCCCAGCACTATTGTTGAACGATAGACCTCTCAGATAATGAGGGATCTAAACGGGGGAAAGCACAGTCACATAAGGATATATACTTTGTTTGGTTATCTTTGGAGCCTATGGTTAATGGTCTCCTTAAAAAGCTTGAGTCAGACAAATACTTGTGACTGGTAGTGAAGGTAACAGCAAGGGTTATATATCTTCGCTTGTTTCATTCTCACATGCAGAAAATCATCATCATCATCAATCATCATCATTTCATTCAGCTTTTCTCCCTACTGAATGAGATTATGAGAAATTTGCTCATTTTTTTCAATGCTTTTCAATTCATTTGTACAAAAAGATTGCCACTGCCGGTGCAATAAGCTACGCAGAAAGCTGTCCTTTATACAAAAACCTCCACTTTCTGCACAAAATGTTTAATTTTGTGGAGACCTTGGTTATTATTTCTGTAAGTAATCCAGAATATGAAAGGTCTCACAGCAGCTGATAGGATGAGAACATTTGGAAATACTCTTTACCAAAGGAACAATTGCTGGCTTTTTGCCGTAATAATAAACTTGTTGTTGTTTACCAAAGGAACCAGTGTGTTGTAGTGGTTAGCAATAAGCTGATGGCAAATCCTCGTATTAAAAAACTGTAATATCGCATACTTACATCCATTGATTTTTGGCAGTTAGCAACAACAAATTGTCTCATTTGTTCAATTTCTGTACATGTATCTGTTTGAAACAAAGAATGAAATGCAATCAAAACCTAACCTTTTGGTTCTGTGTCTAATAAACATGGAACCCAAAAGAGAGGGATTGGTTTTCTTCTATCTGGGGGATGAATGGAGTCAGTTTCAGCCTTTCAGTACAGCTGGATGTCAAAATGTCTGGTGAAAACTCAGAAATCCCTCCTGTTTCTTAAACAGAGTTGTGCAAGGGTATCTCTATGACCTCCCCAATTCATTTCTTTCTCCAGAACCATTGACTCATTTTAAATTCTGCTCCAGCAGAGGCAGCAGTCAATTGCCAAATGCAATTGGTGGAGAAAAAAAAAGGCAAACATTGCTTAAGGTTGGAGAGCAGAATAGACCCAAAAGTTCTTCAAAGAGTCAGTTAAATTTATCTTTAGAGTCTCAGGTGTGTGTCAGCGTATCTACACAGACTATATTTATACTGTAGTTTAATCGAAGACATGGGCATTTTAGTTTGTATCAGCAAACAAAGGGATTTTGCAGCACCTTTGAGATTAACTGAAAGATAGACGATAGCATAAACTTGGGTAGACTTGGGGTTTTTTCACACTAAGGAAATAGAGCAGTATAGTTCCACTTTAATTATCATAGCTGAATCCTAGGGATAAACTACAGATCCCAGGATTCCAAAGCATGGAACCATAGTAGTTAAAGTGCACAATCCAAGTGCTATATTTGTTTAGCAGGAAACGACACTCAGTGCAAATCATCAAAGTGCAACAGATGAAAGGTGTGCAAAGTCTGAAAGGCGTTAGAAGACTGCTTGTTATAAACAATGGGCAAGGATGATGGTGGTTATACCTGGAGAATCCCAGCTTTGGGAAAGCTGGTTATGGTTGTTGCATTAATGCACACAGTGTCTTCTACTAAGGACATTACCTGCCACGGCCGCTGAATTAAGATATTTGTTCCAGTCATCCTTGTTCTCTTTTTTGATGGGGATGAATGCATGGCATGGAAGGCATGCATCAGGGCATAAACTGCATTGTAAATGCTGTAGCTGTGGCTAGTCATGCTCATTTCAAAAACAGAACTAGGAAGACTCTCCAGTTTCTCTTCACCAGTGCAGATATTCCTGTCCAACTCATCTATGGCAGAGCTGGGGAAGAAGCAATTAAATACCTCTTGCCAGAAATCTCTAACAAATCCATCTCTTTTTTCTGATGCGTGGTTCCTTGTCTGCAGAAACTGTTGAAATCCTAACAGTTTCTTTGAATGAACTGCAAAAGATAGAGCACCATGGAGGAAGTTGATGTCCAAGGTTCTCTGAAAGGAAAAAGATGTGAAATCTGTCTCCCCTGTCATAATCCACACTATCCCTTTTTCCGCAATTGGTATGCCTTCAAATTGGAAAAATGAGATTGCAGTTCTCAAATGGGCCATGGTCTGAATTTCGCCATGAAAGATCACGAGACTGACTGTACTTTTCAAGACAAGCTGACATATGGCCCTCCATTCTGCTATCATCTCATTTATACCACTGACAATATTCGTTCCTGGTAATTTCTCAATAAAATCAAAGCAGATACCACTCTGGGAAAACAATGGAAGCAACCGCATAACAAATGTCTGCGTACTCTCAACATCTTCATAGATAACCCCAATCCATGTCCACCTCAAATGCAGTAGTAATTCGAGAAGACCCAAGTACTGCTTATTCAAATTTGGGAACATCCAGTGGAAGAAGGTAGCATCATTTTTGCCATTCTTTTCTGGAGCAGAGCTATATGTGAGCTGGGAAAAAAAAAACTAATGAAAAATAAAATGAAAGGGGTACAGATACTTCCGAAATATAGCAAGGCATGTGTATGTGTGCATTGTGTTATGTTTGCTAACTGCTGTCAAGTTGATGAACTATCTTTAAGTCATAACAAATTCACCAAAATGTGATGCCTATGCCCAAATATCATCTCAACTCAGTTGTTATTTTTGTCTGCTTTTGAGCAAGAATTTTCAAACCCTGTGTCTGTGAATCTGAAGGAATTTCATGACTGTTCAGTTATGTGTGTTCAATTTGAAGAAACATTACTGCATGGTTACTGAAGTTCTAATAAGAATGGACGGAAGGAACCATATTTTTACAATAGAAAAACGTGTTATCATTCTTCTAAACTTTGCTGTAATGCTTCTATTCTCAGGGCCATGGAAAAGAACTCAATATATTTGACCTTCACTGAAAGAATCAGTTCTTCATCTGCCCTGTGACATGCACCATAAACATGGAGCTCATGTTCACAGAAATGCTAAAAAAAGGATTGATTCTGTAACTATGATCAAAGGAAGACTACATTTGAGGTATTAATTTTCCTTAGGTGGAATGCCTAAGTGTCTTCTTTTCAAATTTCTCTTACTATGAAATCTCCAGGAATTGAAGACCATTAACATTTCAAACTAGCCTTGAACTAAAATGTTTTTACTTTTTTACTTTACAGTGCAGGACAGATGTTTCTGATACAGAATGCAGGGTGGACCATGATAGGTTGAACTCTTCTTCTGTCTAAATGCACCTGTGTGAAGTATATAAATGTACAAGCAATCCAAGTGTGGTCTGAATCTTTACAATCCACCCCTCGTTTGGGGGAATCCACAAACAGCAACAGACCCTGAGAGTGAAGTCAAATATCTGAAAAAAGGATGCAGCCTTCCACATTGAGTTATCTTGGTTGTGAAGCCCAGAAATTTCTATCCAGGCAGGGAGTGACTCCCCGGAGTATTTGGTAGAGATATTTTACAACATCTGCTATCTCTTCTTGTTAACTAAAGATGTTAGGGACTGGGCCCTTTGCATGGAAAGTACATACTATACCACTGAGCCATAGTCTCTTGCAGAAAGGACTGGCGTAACAAGAGAAGCTAGAGAACTTCATTTAAAAATTAACTCCATGACAAAGGAAGATCCATTTTTAAAAAGTCATATATTCCCCTCTTTCTCCCAATGATGGGTCTCAAAGCAGCTAACAATTTACTTAAAAACCATCCAGATTAAAAACTATACAAAGACATTAATGGAAGTATAAATGTAAGTTATTTAGCAAGGCTTTCAACTATTTGTGAAGTTAAAACATTAAATATTGAAAACATTACAATTCATTAGAAGACTATATAGAAACCTTAAACACGGCCCCACAAAGCGTTAATTCCCCACCCCAGTCGATATGCAAAAGCTTGGCAACATAAAGATGTTTAGATTTGCTGAGAGAAGGCAAGCAAAGATGGAACCATCCTGGGCTCTCTAGAGAGGGAGTTCCAAAGTCTATGAGCAGCCACTGGGAAGGCCCTCTCCCTTCTTCTTCCACCAAATGAACCTGAGAAGGTGGTGGACAGAAAGAAAAGCCTCTCCTGAACAGATTAGAGATCTAATGGGAGCATCAAGGGAGATACAGTCCTTAAATAATCTGGAACTAATCCTTATACTGAATGGCTGTGGGAGAGGAGCACTCAGCTTGCAGACAGGTAGGTGGTTTGCAGAGGGAGTTATGGCAGATGGAGGTAATCAATTCCGCCACCTGCCTCAATAAAAAAGACACAGATACAGCCATCAGTTTCACTTAAGCATGGGTACGTCACTGACAGGATGCCAGCCTAGATCTTCATTCCAGCTTCCATCTTTTAGGGGGTCTTCTTACCTGTGCCATTTTGTAGACACCCAGAATGTCTGCCATGTGGGAGCAAATGTTAAAGTTAGGTCCCCCAATGATAGCTGGTAAACTCTTTTGGCTGTCACATTTGTAGTTGGGGACAAATCTACCTTGAGTGGAGAGAAGTTTCATTGTGGCTTGATAGGTAAAACTTGGATAAAAATTGTTGTCATAGATATGGAAGCCCAGGGTGACGTTTGATAAGATGTGGGGATTCTCATTGATCTCCTTTACAGTAAACACCAAGGCCAGGACATGCTGATAAAACTGAGTTATTTCTCTGTAATGAGAATGACACGCTATATGACAAAACTTCTGCTTTGGTAGTAAAACAATAGATACATTTCAACTCATGATAAGCTTGATAAAATATTGCATTAAGAGAGACTGTAAGGTCCTAGCTCAGAGATCAGAAATGCAAGTAATTTTGCATGGACTTTCTGATTTCTTAGAACACCATCCCATTATAGTTGTTACTTTGGAAGTTAATAGTTAACATACCGGCATGCTGTAGTGGTTTGAGCATTGAACTGTGTCTGTAGAGACTAGGATTGATATCTCTGATCAACCACAGAAACCCACTGGGTGATCTTGGGCAAGTCACACACTCCTTCAGCCTCAGAATAAGGCAAAGGGAAATCCTCTCTGAACAAAACTTTAAAAGAAAATGCAATGATAAGTTCCCGTCAGGGTCACCATAAGTTGGGAAAGAATTTCAACCACACAACAAGAACACATGTGTATAAAACCATATCAGTCTATGGCAGCAAAACAAGGAGTCTTGTAATGTTTTAAAGACTTATGAGCTTTTATTAGTTATAATATTTTGTGGACTCTAGTTTACTTCGTCAGCAACATGGGATGTAGTTCCTGTTGGTAGATAATTATTCACATCATGAAGTGGTGAATATGGGAAAATGGAAATGCAATCATTAACAGCAAGTTTGTAATAGTGAAATTTAATAGTCCTTGAGAGGAGATGTGAACATCCAGCATGGATAACCAGATTGACACATGACAGCCAACACATGTAAACATACATTTTCAATGTTCGGTGATCAAAACTGCCACAAAAAGGTGACAACTCAAGGACCCAAAGAGTGTCAAGATGATACATTTCTTCTTACAACTTAGAAAAACAATTTCTAAGATAACACAGCTACTTTAAAGGTAATTGTGAAAGGGAAATTAATAAATGATATGGTCAAAATTTTGCTTAAGCAAAATATTGCTTACGCAAGCTGATGAACAGGTAGCTGATTAGGTGGTTTTCTGAAAGCTATCTCTTCATAAATGATGAGGGATTGAGAAATAACCCCAGGAATGATCAGGTCTCCTGGATGATAATACTCATGAAGAATAGACAGAGGCTTGCTCACTGCACAAGTAAGAGCAGGAAGAATCTTGCATACACTCACAGGGAGCAGCACTAAAACCAAGACCAGAATAGCTACCACCTTTGAGCAAAACTGGTGTTCAGTGAAACAAGCCATCTTTTGCAACACAGTCATTTGGTTCTGTACCATAGCCTGTTGAGAGTGGATATTTACTGGGTTGATTGAAAACAGGCAAAAAAAAAAGATTGGTAGAGCTCTGTCTGTAGTCATAAATCTCTGAGCATAGAGGATATTAGTAGCACTTTCAACGTTTATTTCCTAGTTCTTCTAACAGTGACTAGAATTCCTTAGGGACCTGGAGAAGAAGTCAATATCATCCTGGCTAATGTGAAAATTACCAGGCCAGTAATCAGCAGTAATAAGTATAGGTTCTTTTAGACATTGCAGGCAAAAACATATCTCACATACAGAATTGTAGTCATGATGGAGCAGACCCATTAAATGGTAATTTACTAAGGCATCAATCCTGTTGCCTGAGGAACTTTAGGCCTATTGATTCCAATGGATTTATTCTGTTTATGATAAATACGTATCTAAGATCTGAGTGGTCCTAATAGGCCATCGATTCTAGGTAACTCTTGAATCAGGTAGTCCAAAACCAGAATATTGCCCAATATGATTCAAGATCTCTAGCTCTTTTCTTGCCCTTCAGATGGGGCAGCAGAAGATAAAAAATAAGTCAAAGGTATCCACAGTATAACAAGAAGCCTTAAGAAAGAAATCAAGAAGAAAAGAGAACCCAGTTTTCAAAGTTTGTTTGTGGAGTAGGAAAAACCATGGACATTGTGACCCATACATGCACCCAGTTAAATTAGGAGACAGGTGAAATTCTCTGTAAATCTCTTGATGTGTTATTTTAATTTACAGTAATAAAAAAAGACAGTATGAACAAGAAATTCCTGGGCAATGTACAGCACTAAAGCAACCCTACCCCCCCAACACCCACCTTTAAATATTAAACAAGTGGTTCTTAACTTGTCATCCGTGGACCTCCAAGGGACCATGATGTCCACAGAGGGGTCTGCAAAGGCTTGAAGAGATCTTATAATCTTTTACAGTTAAAAGAAAGAAAGAAAGACAAACAAACAAATAGAATACTCACTGATCTCAAGAGCAGGAGTCTTTTGCTGATGATAGACATCATTTGTTCAAAGTTTCATTACAATACCTCAAACTGCTGAGAAGTTATTAATATACATGTTTGAGAGCAAAAAATGTATTCTGTAGTTGCTACTTCTGGATACAATAGGAACACACACATGAATGATGCTGAACAGGTGGGAGGAAGTGCATGACATTTCTTACTACTTTGCATAGAGCCAGAAGCTGCCTTTGTAGCTGCACCAAACTCTAGTGTTGTCCACATTGTGCCACCAGATCCTTGGAATGGCTATTGCTTCTCACAGTTCTGTAACTATTAGGCACAGTCTAACAAGACTTATATATGAAATGCAGCACCAGCCTTCCATTAATTAAAATTGAAAAGTAATATTACTCCCTAGACTGCAAAGCCCAGGATTCCATAGGATGTTGAAACAGAATAATAGCACTATAACAGTCTAGTGCAGAAATGACCTTAAAAATAAATCATGAAATGTAGGAGAAGAGAGTCAGCATTCTTTAAACTGCTCCATTTATTAGAAACTAGGAACAATTGTTAGGTTGTTTTACACTGAGTACAAATAGTGGCTTCAAGAAGGAAGTACAAAAGAATAACAGAAATTCCTGGCTTTTTCCCCACCCATTTTTTCATCTTGGATTACTCCTGTTCCAGTGAGTCTCAAGAGGCTGCAAGACATGAAAACAAAACTGGAAAGGAACTTGTGGATCCAGGACACAATCTGCCCATCCTTGCCCTGTGTATCCCTTGCTGGATGTGATCGTGCATTTGGTTCCCTTTATTCCTTCTCCTTTTTTTTCAAGGTGGACCTCACTATACTAATATAATATTTTCATCCAAGGAGCACAAAGACCTCAACAGAATGACATTATTTTCTGAGGACTTGGTTCTCTCCTTTGCTCAGACAGGTCCAATGCATTGGGGAACTTTATACAGAAAATATAAATAGCTCATCCATGAGGTTATATAAAACGAAATATGTTAATAAAGATTCCAGTTTTGAACCATTTGCGGGGTCCAAAAATCTACTGTCATCAGCCTACTTCTCCGGCCCCGCTGAAGTCAGACCTATTCCCATGTATACATCCAGATGTCAATTACAACCTATACAGGAGAAGAGAGAAAGCTTTCTCTAAACTACTCTCTTGATTGGCTGCTCCTTTTTGTTCAGATCAGGCCTCAAGAGGATAATATAGCATTTGGGGAAAAAAGATGAAACCTGGTAACCTGGTACTAGAAGTCAAGAAGGAGAAGATCTCAACGGCCACCATAGATTTGCCTTTGGTGCTAAGGTATGTTGGGAGAAAAGTTATCCAGACACTGCAAAACAGCAACATGCTGAAGGTGATCAACTTGGCTTCATTGAAACTATCAGGGAGCTTCCTGGCTAGGAAAGCTAGAGTGAAGCTGAGAACAGCCAGGAAGCCCATAAATCCTGGGACACAATAAAACATCAGATCAGACCCTTCATTGCATTCCAACACATTATTTTGAATGAGTGAAGATGTGTCAGAATCTGGGAATGGGGGTGAGGTTGCCAACCACAGTGTACAAATAATGGCTTGATTCATGCAGCATGAAAGAACAGTGGACGTCGGCAGCCTTTTCCCCACCCATTTTGTCATCTTGGATCCTGGCTTTTGGCCATAAAAGCTAGGCAACAACTGTGATGGTTCTGGCCAACAAGGAAAAAAGAACTACTGAGAAGACCATTCCAAAAGTTGTTTGTCAGAGGAGACATGTCGTCTTCTGAGGTTGGCCAATGAATAGCAAAGTGCAGACGAAAGAGAGCAGGAGGGAGATGAGAAGGGTGTAGGAGAGGATCCGATTGTTCGTTTTCACAACGGGTGTGCTGTGGTACTTCATAAAGGTTGCTAGCATGGATGCAGCAGTGAAAGAAAGGAAAACAGCAGTAATTGCTAGACCTCTCCCCAAAGGTTCATCATAAGACAAGAAGGTTATAACTTTTGGAATGCAACTGTCTTGGTACTTGTTTGGATAACAGCCCTCTTCACACTGAAAACAGCTACCCATGTCTGGAAAAAATAAAAGTAAATTTAGCTACAATTGATATAATTGGTTGTTCCATGGTGAGCATTTTTGTAAAGCAAGGCTCACATTTACATAGTTTTGATTTGATTAAAGTTTGGAAGAATCTTAATAGGAATCTTGCATTATTCTTTTGGAGGTCTATTTATACAAGCATGCTCCAGGATGTCCCTGTGTCCTAGGGCACTAATGAGTAAGGGAATCTTGACTGTCAATGCCGTCTGAGTTGTAACACTGTACAATGGAAAAGCTTGTTTATGACTTGTACCACTCCTCAAATACACAAGCATAATGCCAATATCTATAGGAAGGAGGCTTTACTGGATCTGCATGTGGGAAGATGGCCTCTTTGCAGAAGATTATACTGTGTGTACTGATATGGAGGAAAGGTAGTGAAGTTCTATGCTTTGATCAGAAATTGTAAAAAATGCTGAAGTAGTTTGCAATCATGAGTCTTCTTTCATTTCTATATTATCAGACTGAGGTTAGTGCTGCTTCCAGCTTGTCTGCACTTGCTGTCATAGGTTTTTCCCATCCAAATGTTCTTACTCATCTCTATCACAATCATATGCATTAGTTAGGAGAAGCTGAAAGTGCTTCTGGAAATTTAGGGAAGTGGCCATCTGTATGATCCCTTGAGGATAAGGATCCTATGGTCACAATAAAAACAGCAACATGTTTTAGCAATGTCTGCTAACTTAAGGGCTATAGATAACTCTTGAGATTTAACCTGCGTGCTGTCTCTCTCTCTCATATATATTTATGTGTATGTGTGTGTGTGCGCGTGTGTATATATTTGTACACACTAGTGTATTTACCCAGTGTTGCCCGGGGGTTTATTTTCCTCTTAAGATCTCACCAAACAGTCTTCTCCATTTCCTGTAACTTTGCTCCGTATTTCTCAATGTAATCTGTATTCAGAGTTACATACACAGTTTGGGTTCTTTAGGGAGTACACTGTCCTCCTCTTTGCTGCTAGGCCTCATGTCCATAGCAACCAGCCTATTCCTGTACTTGTAAATTTTCCCCATATTCCTGTATCCAATCTGTATTCATAGTTGTTAACATACAAAGGTTGGGTTCCTGAGGGGATACAGTGTCTTCCTTTTTGCTGCTAGGCATCGTCTCCATAGCAACCAACCTATTCCAGTACCTGTAACTTTTCCACATAGTCCCCAATCCAATCTGTGTTCTTTGGTGATGTTGATGTACTGGCTTTTGATTTTTTTACTTTCTGTTGAATTTATGCAATGGCTTTACGTCTTTCTGGAAGCATTTTTGTTTTGAATTTCAGCTTTAAGATTCCTCACATATGGAACCCATACAATCTACTGCGTGAAGCGAGAAGACCTTGTAACTATGTCATGTATGTCACTTTAATTTTTCCCACGTATGCCTCCCAAAAATTTTCTGGCATCCTTGTTGATGGTAGGCCTCATCTCCATAGCAACTGGCTTGGTGCCCAAGAGCTCTCCGCTGAGAATTCTAAAGACCGCTCCCTAAACTGCCAACCCCAGGATTCCAGGGAATCTTCACAGCCGGCCAATCATATGAGGTCTTCTTGCCTCACACAGCCAATCATATGAGGTCTTCGCCTGCCTGATGCAGACAGAGAAATGACATTGACTTTTATATAATATATATGCATATATATATAGAGAGAGAGTGTTCTTATATGCATGTCAAGGCCCGTTGGTTATACCATTCATATCTGCTTTAGTATCAGATAAAGAACCAATAGCCAAATAAATAACTAATCCTAAAATCATGTTAGAAATAAGATGGTTTCAGTATTAGTATTAGCAAGGTTTTATGTTGCTTATTTCTGTCCGTATGCATTTTTCTGTTACAATTGCAATGGCCACTATCTCGATGCAGGCAAAACTTAATTTGATTTGATTTACTGTATGTCTTAAAGTGCTGGATCAAACCTGTGTCTCCTACCTATCTGGTTGAAGATCTCCCCTTCTGCACATGGAAGGCAATCATAGCAACAATATGGCTTCCCTTCCTTCTTTGCCCATCTATATCCTGGGGGGCAATAGTCATTACACAATGAGAGTGGCCGTCTCTGTTCGTAAATGAAGGTAGAAAATATTTCATAATTCTGGAAAAACAATGACAATAAGGAGTTGTGTGCTTGTACTGTTAAAGTGATCAAAGAAAGGAGAGAGCTAGTTGCATCAATATTTGTATTTTTGTGCAAATGATGGAAAGTATGAAGAAAATAAAATAATTGTCTCATTCTCAACATTGAACGTGAGAACTCCAATGCAGGTGGCGATGTCTCAAGACAGCATCTCTACTGCAGAATGAAAAATGTCCTGGCTACTCTTTATGTTCCTAATCTAAAGGAACATCTGATGTTTTACTTAACATCAATCCATTAATCTCTGCAGGAGAACAACCTTGAGATGCATTGCAGGTGGACTATATTCCTTGTCTATCTCCTTGCAGAAGTTATCCTGCAGTCAGACCACTCAAAATGGTTTCTCATAGGAAAGTCAAGACTATTTCATTTTTTTCTCTTCTTCATTAAGAAAAAGTGTCTTGACCTTTTCAATATGTTGGTATACCCTCTTGGGGGAAATATAATCCTCTGAAAAAAAATTTGCTCTGTGGTAGGGTGAAAATAGATATCCAGCATGGTGTAGTGGATAAGTAGTATCCAATGATGAGCGTTGGACTACAACCCTGGAGATCAGGGTTTGAATCTCCACTTGGCCATGGAAAACCACTGGACGACTTTGGGTGTGTCACGCACTCTCAGTCACAAAAACCCTGTGATAGGTTTGTCAAGACACCACTTTATGTCAAGACCAGGACCAGGGAAATCTTTTGGGCAAGGTCAGGGCTATGACAAACAAGTCTGCTATATCTCTATCTTCTTAGAGATTGCAGCAGCCTTCTACACTCTTGTCCCCTATTGGTTTTCTCTCCCAGTCTATCTCCCTCTACTGCCTTCCCTAAATCTATCCCTTTTTAGATATAAGAACAAGCAGTGATTAATCTCTGCAATGAATGTGGTACTGATGGTACAAATGGTACTAATGGTAGCAAGTGTAACCCAATGTAGCTTAAAGAAGTGCTCTCTTGAAGCAGCTTTTATAAAAAGAGATAAACAAATCTTTATTAAACACATTGTCAAGGCAAAACACAATTTGTAGTGAACAATTCATAAACCAGCACAACACTTCTCCTTCTCTCAAATCCAACACTCAGCTCTCTCCATCCTCTCTCTCTGTTCTCTACACCAACTGTCTATCAACTCCAAACTCTCGCTGACTAGAACCTCCAACTCTGCTCCAGTTACATTGCAGTTACTCACTTCCCCCTCTGCCCCCCCGAGGCTAACCTGGGTTCCATTTCAACAACCAATTACTTTTAAATACTCTCTATTGCTAGGGTGGCTCTGTTGCTAAGCCCTCCCACCAGGGTTCATCATGAGGTTCACCTTAGGGTTGCTGTAAGTAAAAAATGACTTAAAGGCACGCAACATTGACAGGATGAGAATACAGCTCTTCTTTCTTCAGCAGCTGTGATGTTGTTGTGTGCCTTCCAGTTGTCCAATTTATGGACATCCTAAGGTATATCTATCACAGGGTTTTCTTGGCTGAGAGCATGTGATTGCCCAAGTGGGTTTGCATGACTAAGTGGAGAATCACACCTGGTCACCAGGGTCTATTTCTGTGCGGTTGGTGGGAACCAATGTTGTTGTTTTTTTCACAAGAATTTCTGTTTTTCAGGGGGAAAAACCCACTGTATTTGGTACAAAACAACATTGGTGTTCAACTTTTTGTTCAAAGACAATGGCCAAGATTCTACATCAGCTACTGAACTGATCTTAGATTAATTAAGCAGAATCTCCTCGTCCAACCCCTTCTAATAACGCTTTATTGGGCATCAGCTGCTGTGAGCAATGGAAGACTGTTCTCCTATAGATCCCATTTGCATTGCAGCACTAGCAGCTTGGGAAAAGGTAGGTAATATTCTCTGTTACCATCTGAGGAGAAAAGTGCTAGGTCTTGTACTGTATATCTCTGATGCTTGGCTATTGGATGGTACAGGTGTTCCTGGGAAACCATTTTCTCATCTTTTGTGATTATGATGAATAGATAACCTCTATTTTGTCTAGGTATGCATAGACTTGCAATGACTCAAACCAAGACAAGGTACAAAAATTGAGAGTGTAATCTTGAACATAAAGAGGAATTAGCATATTCTGTTTCAGATAGTGGAATATGTTGTAAGTTGGCAGAAATCTAAACCTATACTTATACACAAAATTCCATTCCAAGTTATGATACTGGCCTAATGTATTCTGATTCTTGATTACAAACTACAGCTAATACCCATCTTACTGCTGAAAATGTGAGTCAAACAGATATCAGTTTTCTGTGCGAGAATGAAATGTGCCACCAGGATTGCCTTATCCACCTCAAGAACCAAATTCCAAAGAAAAGACAAAGGATGACAAACAAGCATAAACTTTTTTTAATGCTTTCTTTTTATTAATTCTTTCTTTCTATTCATATCAGGCCTCAAAACAATGATATAGCATTTGGGGAAAAATATACAACCCAGTAACCCTGCACTGGAGGCCAAGATTGAGAAGATCTCCACAGCTACCATGTATTTCCCCTTGGTGCTCAAATACGTTGGAACAAAGGACAGCCATACACTGCAGAAGACCAACATGCTAAAGGTGATAAACTTGGCTTCATTGAAACTGTCAGGTAATTTTCTGGCAAAGAAAGCCACAGTGAAACTGCAAATAGACAGGAAGCCCATAAAGCCCAGGACACAATAAAACATGATGAGTGACCCTACATTACATCCCAGAATGATTTCTTTCATTAGTGAGTTCATATCAATATCTGGAAATGGGGGAGAGGTTGCCAACCACACTATACAAATTGTGACTTGAATAAAGACGCAGGAAAGAATAATGTAGGCAGCCAATCTTTTCCCCAACCATTTCCTCAACCTGGACTCAGGCTTGGCAGCTAGGAAAGCAAGAATGACAATGATGGTTTTTACCAACACAGAAGAAACAGCCACAGAGAAAATGATACCAAAAGAGGTTTGACGAAAGAGACAGGTCATCTTCTGAGGCTTACCAATGAAGAGCAAAGCAGAAAGAAAGGAGAGCAGGAGGGAGAGGAGGAGAGTGCAGGTGAGGTTTCGATTATTGGCTTTGACAATAGGAGTGTTCCAGTGTTTAATGAAGATCCCAAGCACTAGAGCAGTAACACAAAAAAGGAAAAAAGAAGAGATGGCCAAACTTGTTCCAAGAGTTTCTTCAAAAGTAAGGAAAGTTACATCTTTGGGAATGCAGAAATCCCTAATCTTGTTTGCATAATGATCTTCTGGACATTGGAAGCAGTCATCCATGTCTGGTGAAAAGAAAACATTGATATATATGGCAGCCTTATTTAAAGTCAATTGCTGCAATAAGAAGACAGTTTGAAAGCCCACAGTGAAGTCTACGAAGTCAACATGCTCACTCTAATATGCCTGTTAGAAGGAATATTAACAGATGGCCTAGGAGAAATGCAAGTTTGCAAAGGAACCTCAGCCCATCATGTGAGACGGGAATGGAAGCCTCTTGTCCACAGGCCAAATTTAGCGATCCAGGTCAGCTCACCCAGCCCAGGAATGCTCCCAGAAAAACCGTGTAAATTGGAATACCAAAGTTCCTGTCCCCTTGGAGAAAAGCAAGGGATGAGAATGTGGCTCCTATTTAAGCCACTGCCTCAGAGGGATTTAGAAGACATACTGGAAAATGATCCAGGAGAAACACAAATCAACAAAGGAATATCAATCCATTGCTTCAGGCAAGGATGAGATACCTTTCACACAAATTTAGCCTGCCACTTTTATCCATCCAGCCCATGAATGCCTCCATTAAATCCCAATTCTAAGATGGTGGCTCCATCTTCTGGTGACTCCAATTCTTGGGATGGTGGCTCAATGGGGACCAGTTTGAAAGAACTGGTCCCCATTAAACCATCATCCGAAGGGGTGATTCAGTGAGAAAGGTTGGGAGAAGATCTCACAGTATATTTGGTGCCTTAAGGAGGTGGCTCAGCATTTATTTATTTTTTTCTTAAATTTCTTAAATTTAAATAATGAGTTAGTAGCTTCCCTGTTTCACCCACTGAAAAATAAAATGGCAGGCTTCTTCCAAAAAGAAAGCATTTATTTACATCTGTAGCATATGAAGGATGCCAGAAAGTTGTAGAAAACATGTTCTATGTGCAGTAAAGAGAAAGGAAAAGGGAAGGGGAAGGGAAAAAAGGAAAGAAGGTAGGTAGTTAAATTAAAAGAAAGAAAACCTGAAAAACATAACTTGATTCAATGTTCTCCTTTATTTCACAAAACATTATTTGGCCTAACTTGCAATTGCTAAACCAAACTGGAGTAGACATATTGCATCAATTTTCTTCATGGTAAATTAATACTTAAGTAAGTTCCCGTGATTCAATGGGTCTACTCCAGGCGAAGTAACAATTAGATTTAAGTTATAGGCCATTTCTGCCCTATGCTGGTATAGTGCTATTATCCCACCTTTTATATCCTGTGGAATACTGGGATTTGTAGTCTACTGAGGTCAAGGAGCTCTCTGGTTAAGAATTCTAAATGACCCTCCCTAAATTACAAACCCTAGGATTCCATAGGATGTTGAAAATGGAATAATAGCACTATAACAGGGTAGTGAGGAAATGGCCATACTGTCAATGACACATCTATTCAGAAATCCTCAGGCACTAAAATTCAGTTCTATCTATGCAAGAATATTTCCAGTTTTACTACATCTATGATTAATATTCACTGAGATTGTTTGTATGAAACTATAAAGGTATGTTGAGTTTTAGTTTTCCTTCAAATTTCAGTGAAAGAGGAAGAAGCACCTCAGACCTGATCTATTAAAAGAGGTGGCTAGGAATTTTGTTCTGAGAAATATTGTTGTCTGATGTAAATTAAAATTGTGGCCAGAGTGTTGGATGGTGACTTGGGTGATCTAGGTTGAAGTTACCACAGAGTCACAAAACCAACTGGGTTACCTTAGTCCCCTTGCTATCTCTCAGCTTGATCTACCTACCTCACAGGATGATTTTGAGGAGAAAGTGGGAGGAAAGAGAGCCATAAGTGCTTCCTTGGGCTTACTGGAGGAAATGGGGGAAGTCAAGGCAAATAATAAGTAAATAACTGTCCCCTCCCCCCAAGTGAGCATTTTAAGGGAGGTTTCAATGCAGTGGTAATTGCAAGTATAACCCACTTCATCTAGGGTATTAAAAATGCTATAGATTCAGTTGAGAAAACATGTATAGGAATCAAATAGCTTAAAAAAGGGCAGCAGTCTTTGCAACCAGGTTGTCTTCTCGTGTTCTACATTGAATATTACATAGAGGTTTCTCTTCTACCAAAGGAACATGAATTTTTAACCTCTTACTGTAAGAACTTTTGCAGCAAGTGAAAGAAAGAGGGAGTTTAAGGAGATTATAAGGAATGGAGAAAGGGAAAGCAAGAGAAGGCTTTTTGGTAGGTTAGACGAGAAATGGAATTTTAAAATTCATGCAGCTGTTCAATTTTATCTCAAATTCAAAATAGGGATGGCGTGGAGAATGAAATCATGGATGGCATGTTTCATCTTTGTTCTGACAAAGCTTTCAATGTAAGCATTTAACTTAAATGTTAAGTGGCAATTTAATATAAACTTAACCATTAAATCTCCTCATATATATAACTGAATTATGTTTTTTTTTACTTTCTTAGAATTAACCAAAGACATTGGCCTATTTCTACTATCTTTCTTGTCTTCGTCAGAGAGACACTGAGCAGAGGGACAATGCTATCTCTCAGAAAATATGTAGGAAATGAGTTGTTATCTAGATGCTAGTTGTGCTTCCACTGAACTTCCATTGCTTATAGTGATTATATTGCACTTCAACCATACAGCAGCTAAACTACTGTACGATTCACAGTGGTTCTGCCTAAATATCCTGAAGGCACAAGATTGGAAGCTAAGCAGAGTCAGGTCTGATTAGTGCTTGGATGGGGGCTGCCAAGGAAAGCAGGAGCTATGGGCTATGTTGCAAAGGAAGGCAATAGCAACCCACCTCTGAATATTCATTGCCTAAGAAATACCATGAAACTGATGTGGCCACCAAAAGTCTACAGGTGACTTAATGGCACACACCCATATACAAGCACTTCATTGTAAAATGTTCTCTGCCCCATGCTTCTATATGTGTGATGTTATATGACTTATTGCAGGATATACATGTAATACTATGGTGGATACTGGTCTTATCTCCTTGGAAATCACAACCAGTGAGTTTTCTTTACTGTGTTTTTTTTCCCATAGTTGTCATGCTTGTCTGTCTTGTTTGTTTTCCTGTTTCAGTCAAGCAAAATGCTATCCACATAGTATACAAAAATAAGTCATTATATAGATGGTGTATAGTGATTCTTCATAGAAACTACTGTTGCCACTGAATCAAGTTTTAGAAAATTCAGTGTCTAAATGCATTTCTGGGCAGAACGTGAATAATACCTTATGTTGACTGTAAGCAGTATACTGTCACCATTCTTACCCTTCTGGTTTGAAATCTTTCCTTCTGGACATGGAGTACAATCATAGCAGCAAAATGGCTTCCCTTCCTTCTTTCTTCTACTATAACCTGGGTAACAGTTGTCATTACACAGAGAAAGAGGTTGTGCCTATCCATGAAGAAAGAAAAATATTTGAACATTCAGAAAATATATGGTGATGACATTCAGCTCCGTTTCTTGTTTCCATCTAACTCCAGGGAAGGTATTTCAGTTCTAAACCAGAGGTGCTCATGGACAACTGAAAGGCAGATAAGAGATGAGGGATACAGTCTTTAGGGATGGGGTTATACTGAAAACAGGCTCACAGTTTGGGTGGACTATATCTTGAACATGGAGGCCTGGGTTTCTGCAGTGACCAGGTGTGCTTTTGCACACTTAAAGCTAGTGTGCCAACTGCACCCATTCCTGAAGAAGCCTGATCTGACCATGATGACACATACCTTGGTTATATCCCATTTGGATTACTATATCACACTCTATGTGAGGCTGCCTTTCCACACGGTTCAGAACTTTCAGCTAATACAAAGAGCTGAAGTCAGAGTATTAACTGGGCTGGCTCATTCAAGTCTGATGCTCCAACAGCTCCACTGGCTGGAGATCTGTTTCTAGACACAATTCAAAGTGCTGGTTATGATTTGTAAAGCCTGCCACAGTTTAGCTGTAGATTATCTGACAGACAATATCTCCTTGTACAAGACTACCTGGATACTGGCATCTGCATGAGAAGCCTACCACCTTTGGTCCCACCACCTTCACATATATGGCTGCTGGAAACATGAGAGGTGGCTGCCCCTAGACTCTGGAACCGTCTTCCTTGAGGAGGCTAGAATTAATTGGGAAGGATTTGTAGATCACTAGGAATGCTCCCCGGTTGGAGTACATGTTGTCTGTTGTGAAACATATTGGATTTCCCTCAAAAGATGACATGCTTATGATACTGATATTTGAGATCCTGTCCATGCTGTAGGGTTAAAAACACAAACAAATTATATCTATATATCTCTATATAAAATTTCAGCCTTATAACTCAAATTTCATGGGGGAGGGGGTCAGGTGACAATTTGAGATTTGAATTTAGGAGACTTATTGAATTATGGGACACATGGAAATTTAAGAAGAGAGCTCTGAGAGACAGAGCTGCTTCAGTCTGTCACCACTGAACTAGTTTTGGAAGACTGTAAAATGCCTTGATATATCACAAAAATAGCTCACATCCTACCTGATTGAACCTGTTGGGCCATACAATGGCATCATCATGAATGGTGAACCCAATGGTCAGAACAGACTGTGACTCTATACTTCCAACTTTCACTCGACGGAAGGACTCATTGGGGAATGTGATCCAGTTAATGATATCAAACCCAGCTACTAATTCCCCATTTTTGTTAAAGGAAATCTTTTCAGCAGCGGTGTTGTTAAATGAAACTCTTTTTAGGAAGTGGTGGAGCTAAATTAAGAGTGGGAAAACACAGTTAAAAATATGTTCACTATACAAATAAAGGACTCAAGATAATAATCTTTCACAGTTGACAAAATCAACTTTATAGAGGGCATATGTTTCATTAGTGATACTAATAATTAAGCATCTAGAAATACTATCAGGTAAAGCAGCATTAGGATTGAGAAAAAACAGCCATTTGTGGGTCTTGCAGTTTGCTGTAAATAGCAGCTATAGAAAAGAAATACATGTGAAGATAAATCAAGAATACGCCTGGTAGAACCTATTTCAGAGAAAAAGACCAAACAGGAAAGGAGAAGGAGTCACATTATATGTGAAAGATATTTACACTTGTGAAGACATGCATGACTTAAATCCTGGAAGCCAGGTTGAGTGCATTTGGGTAAAAATTAAGAAGAGAAACAACAGCTATATCATTGTGGGTGTCTCCTACAGACCCCAATGGCAGACTGAGGACTTGGGTGACATCTTCCTGGAACAGATGACCAAACACTCAGAAAGAAGAGATGTAGTAGTAATGGGAGATTTCAACTATCCTGATATTTGCTGGAATTCAAAAGGATATAAGGTCCAAAAAAATTCTCACTTCCCTTGCAGACAATTTCATTATCCAGAAAGTGGAAGAGGCAACAAGAAGATCAGTTATTTTGTATCTGACCCTAACCAACAATGATTAACTGGTTAATTGGGTGGAAGTGGTGGGATCCTTAAGTGGAAGTGACTATGTTCTCCTGGAATTTATTATACAGTGGAAAGGGAATGCCAAGTGTAGTCAGACACACATTCTAGACTTTAAAAAAGCTGATTTCAGTAAACTTAGAGAAATAGTGAGTGTGATCTGGTGGTCAGGAATACTAAAAGAAATTGGAGTTTTATGATGGATGGGAGTTTCTTATAAGTGAGATGCTGAAGACACAATTTCTAACAATTCAAACAAGAAAGACAAATGGGAAGTGTCTAAAGAATTTGGGATGGATGTTTAAAGAACTTTCAACTGAGCTAAGATTTAAAAACGACATCAACGAGAAATGGAAAAAAGGGGAAATTACCAAAAAGGAAGTCAAATAAATAGGTGGCAAATACAGAGAGAAGTCAGGAAAGTTAAAGTGCAGAATGAGCTCAGGCTTGCTAAAGAATTTAAAAATTATGAAAAAGGCTTTTTTGGTTATGTCTGTAGCGAAAAGGAAGAACAAAGAAATGGTAGGTCAACTGTATGGAAAAGATGGAGAAATGCTAACAGGAGACAGGGAAAAAGCAAAATACTCAACATCTTCTTTGCTTAGTCTTCTCCCAAAAGGAAAATAGTGTTCAACTTGGGGGGAAAATTGAATGAATGATGTGGTAGAGAAAATGCAGGGCAGTGCAGATAAAGAGGTAGTACAGGGATACCTGGCTACTCTAAATGAGTTTAAGTCTCCTGGGTCAGATGAACTACATCCAAGAATATTAAAAGAACTGGCAGAAGTAATCTCAGAACAACTGGCAATGAATTTTGAGAATTCCTGGAGTACCAGAGAAGTCCTGGTAGACTGGAAGAGGCCAAATATTGTCCCCATCTTCAAAAAGGGAGAAAAAAAGAGGACCCAATACCACCCAGTCAGCCTGACATCAGGAAGGATTCTAGAGCAAAATGTTAAATAGATTGTCTGTAAGCAAGTAGAAAGGAATACCGTGATTACTAAAAGTCAACATGTCTTTCTCAAGTCCTGCCAGACTGATCTTATCTCTTCTTTTGATAGAGTCACTAGCTTGGTAGATGAAGGGAATGCTGTGGACATAGCATATCTTTACCTCAATAAGGCCTTTGACAAGGTCCCCCACAATTTTCTTGTGAATATCAACATTCAATAATATTGAATAATAATATTCAATAAAATGTGGACTAGATAATACTACTTTTAGGTGAAAACATGACAGATTCTGTGTTGTTGCCATGTGTTTATTCCAATTTATAACAATCCTAAGACAAATCAGATTTTCTGGGCAAAATTTGTTCAGAGGTAATTTGTTATCAACATGCACCATTCTCCAGTAAGTAGAAATGCACACAGAGATGGAAAGACAGACAGACACATTACCCACATGTATTAGCAACTTGAGAAAAAAAGATGAAACTAAGTAAAAGTAGCTAGAAATGAAATGAAGGTGATGACATCACATCATATGATCTTCCTGTAATTTGTGCACACACTAAGTACACATGAATTATAACACCAAATTACAATAACCACAACTTACCAAATGAATCAAGTCCATTATGGCTTCAATGTGAACATAAGCAGCAGTGAAGTCACTGTAAAATGAAGCTGTATCAGTCCTAGTTCCTAGACACTGGAATTCTACCTTTTCCAGAAAAAAATACTCTCTAAATGTTCTGGGTTAGTGATTGCATATCCAAATATGCTGAACTCTTCTGTAATAGTGTGTTCTGAACATTACCTGCCATGGCTGCATTTTTTGAAGGTTTTCTCTCTTTCCAGTTTTTCTGTGTCTGAACTTGGATGAATCCATGTCCTGCAAAGCTTGTGCTATAGCCTGGGCAGCATTGCAGATGCTGTAGCTATGGCTGGTCATGGTCATTTCAAAAACAGACTCAGGAAGAGCCTCTAGCTTGTCTTCCTCAGCGCAGATATGTTCAGAGTGCTCCTCTAATTTGGATCTGGGGAGGGAACACCTAAAAGCCTGTTGCCAGAAGTCCCTGATAAAGCCATCATCTTGGTCTGTGTCTGGTTTTCTCTTTTGCAAAAATTCACAGAATCCTGGAACCTTCTTTGGGTGAACTGAAATAGATAAAGCACCATTGATGAAGCCCAGGTCCCAATCTCTTTGAATTGGGAGCAATGACAAATCCATCTGGGCAGTCATAATCCAGACTTTACTTATTTTTGGTAAATCATAGAAAACTGGAATTTCTATCAGAATTGTCAGCATTAGAATTGTTTGAATTTCTCCATGTATGAGTACTGCATTGGCAGTGCTTCTCTCAACAAGGTATGATGTTTTAATAAAACCCTCCAGCATTGTTTCCATCTCACTGAAAAAGGTTATTTTGGTTATTTTTTCTACAAAATCAAAGCAGATACTTCTCTGCACAAACACAGGGAGCACCTTTTGTTCAAATCTTTCTCCCATTTCATCATCTATATAAATCACTCCAATCCATGTCCATTGAAAATGCAACATTAAATGAAGAATCCCCATATACTGATGGGTCCCATTTGGAAACATCTGGTGGATGAAAACAGCTTCATTTTTGTTATCCATCGATGGAGCAGAGCCATATGTAAACTTAAGGTGAAAAATAAGGAAGTAAAAATATTAATAAATTAAAATTACTCATTAATTAAATTTAAATGAATGAATGAAATGACTTTTGAGGAGGAAGTGTACCAGTACAGTGGAAATGACAACAGAGAATTAAAATAATAAAATTAAAAAGTAATCAAAAGCAACAAAAAAGCAAGAAAAAACAAAGGAACAAAGCAAATAATCCAATGCAGATAATGCTAAGAGAAATATTTAAAACTGGCTCTAAACAACTGCAGTGTTTCCACCCTCTGGGATTAAAAGAAATGTGATTGGACTTGGTAGGATTTTGTAAGACTAAGTACCTTAAACAGTGACTGGAAGTTCACCAGACTGTATCATTTACAACTCTGGTTTTCACATTCTTCATTAGATAAATTTTCTGTATCATCCACCAGGACAGTTTTGTGCTCAATGCCTGACTGTCACCCAGTTGGGAGGCAAATACTGTGACTAGGTTATCCTTGTCAAAGAATGGTCATTACTGGTAAACCAGCCAAAGGAGGTAAAAAGTAGTGAGGCTGCCAAAACCTCTCATGACGGTGGTATAACCTCAAGCTATACAACCACCCTTTCCAAGGACATAAATGACTCCAGAGAGTTGGAGGTACAGGCTTAGCGAACAACTTTATTTAGGACAGGTCACAATGACAGAATTCCTAAACACTCAAAGGATTCACACCTTGTTCCACCTGTTTGGTTTCATCTTGGCAGCTATCATTTCCAGGAATTGGTTTGACATCTCTATACCCTTTGATTTATATAGAAGAAAAGATAGAGATGGAGGGTGAGGATTATACTGGAAGAAAGAGAGAGATAGGAATTTCTTTTATAGTAAAGGAAAAGATAGAGATGCTTCTTATATCTCCTAATGATCTTATTCACTGATTTCATAACAATATTAAAAAATTCATGGGATGAGACAGATCTTTAGAGGACTCTACTGCTCAGGTTCCACTACGTTCTGTAAGTACCTATCCCAGCCTTGTAAGCATTTGGGATTTGATGCATTTTTAGAGAATCCTGTGGAACTTGAGGTGTCAAGTCCCACAAAGTTCCATCTCATCCCACATATAGATTAGAATTTTGATCAGTTACTTATACAACATCATACCATAGTTTGCCCATTTCTAATTTACATGAAATGGTATGGAAGAGCTAATCTAGGGTTTTAGTGGTCGATGCCATTGATAGACAGATAACATTCAACTCTATTTTTTGCTTTTAACTGATGTCAATGATGCCATGGAGATCTTCAGCTCTCATCTGGGTACTGTGATGGATTGGATGTGGGCTAACACATGGAGGCATAATCTTGATAGGATGGAAGTATAGTATTGTAAGGTTTCTCTAATCTGACACCTGGGCCCAAATAAATAGTAGCTCAAAAGAAGAGAGAGGAGAATTTTTATGTCTGGGGAGCTAGAAGGAGGATGTGCTAAACAATAAGGTGAAACAATGAAGCATTGAGAGCTCATTATTGTTACCCAAGCACATTGGCTGCTGAAAGGACACCCCAATATCTTTCCTGCTACCCAGCTGTATGCTTTTATGTTTCTGAACTGCAGGTCAGCAAAGCTCAGAGAAACAATACAGGTGACCAAAATGGGAAAATGCACCCTGAGATGAAACTGTGAGACAGGAATCCATGGTGCCTGGTGGTTTCCATGTCAGTGGGGTACTGAATTCCCTCCAAATTTTGATATTTTCAGATTAAAACTGGATCAGATTGAGAGCCTCACTGACACAAGTCATCACTGCATGTTGCAGCATTAATCATATCAGTGCAAAATCGTCCTTACTTTGTTCATACCAGAAATGTTATCCAAAGAAGGAAGGAAGGAAGGAAGGAAGGAAGGAAGGAAGAAGGAAAGAAAGACAGACATGTGAATATCTACATTCATTCATTCACTGAGGTAATATTTTTAGATTGCTCAAAAGAATGGAAAAATATGTGTAAGATTAAATCTTTAGATCTTTTAACCAGGCAAGAGCTTCCAAAAGGAGATTCAAGGGTTTAGAGACTGAAATCTCCTTTAAATCCTACTGTTTAAACTGTTGTGCTCTGTGGGCTGATTTTACCTGTGGCATCTTGTAGAGGCACAAGGGTTTTGCCATAAAGAGTGCGATGTCAGAATTAGGTCCCCCAATGACTGCTGCTGGATTGCTCTGGGTGTCGCATTTGTAGTTTGGGACAAATTTGCCCCAGGTGGAAAGAAGTTCCAGTGATGCAAGGTACACCCAACGGGCAACAAAATTACTATTAGAAATAAAGAATCCCAGGGTGATGTTGGGTAAGATAAGGGAGTTTTCATTGATCTCCTTTACAGCAAATATCAAGGTCAGAATGTGCTGGTAGTTATGTGTAAACACTCTGAAATAAGAGTTACAAAGCATCTGTTTTAGAATACAGCATTTCAGGTCAATGTACATTTTCCACCGTCATTGCACTGACATCTGTGGAAGAGTATCTGACTAAGGAAGTGTGATGTTTAAGAACGGGCTGCAGCCTTCTCCAGATATATAGGCCAAGACAGGTACTGATTCAGAAGTGTGAATCAGAATATCTGTGAGCATATGTACATTCATTATTAAAAAACTGAGATGTTATTCTTTTCTAACTTTCTTCTCAAAGGAAGCAGAAAGTAATATGTGCAATTTTCTCCCTTCTGTGAGAAGGTCTTCAATAACTTTGTAAGACTATCACAGTTTAGCACTTACTGTATGAAGAATGTGACATTTTTGTACGGTAAACAATATTTTCTGCTCAGGAAACTACATTTTTATGTACAGACATGCTGTTTCTTGCAAAGAAAATTCTTTTTTTTTCTACACAAAAGAACCATGTCCAATTTTACATAGCATAACTCCCAAACGGCAAGCAAGCACATTTTTGATCATTTTTATATATTTTCAAGTATTCTTTCCATACTTAATGAAAACCAACTTTAACATATAATTATGGACATTTTACCCATTTTCAAACCTCTCTTAAATCTCTGTAATATCTGAAGAGGTGCATGAAATAATTTGGAAAAAAATCAAATTCATACATCACATCTCCTTCAGGTTCCTCAGGGGGATGTTGTCTGAATGATATCTCATTGGAAGATATATAAATCTGAGACAGAATGCCAGCTATGAGAAGGTCTCCTGACTTGTGATACTTGTGATGAATAAGAAGCGACTGGCCAATGCCATATGAATCAGTAGCAACTATGCATTTCACCTGATACAGAATGAACACCAGCAGAATGAATGGCAGTTCAGTGCATACAAAGGTCCTATTTGGACAACTCTTCAGTGTTTCCTGCATTGTTATCCAGGCCTTCCACAGCAGTGCAGCCTAACTGAAATTGCTACTGGCTTGCTGGTTTGAAGTCAGTTCTGTACAGTGTCAAGTATCTGTACAGTCAAAGCAATTGAGCCATCCTTTTCTCCAGCTCTAACTATGAATGACATTAGCAATACTGATAGCCTGTGTAATAATGCACTCCTACACGTGTCACTCATAGGTAAGTCCCTCTGAGTTTAGGGAGATGTGATCCTGTATATGCATGTGTGAGAAAACAACCCTGGGCTCTTATGTCACTACTGCCCCCCCCCGGAATCTCTAGAGAAGTAGAAGAAGTAGATGCAAACATGGTGAGCTTGGTATTTAAATTGTAGTGCTCTGGGACATTGAAAAAAACATGGTTATCACATCTCCAGATGTCTTCTCAGCTCACACTGAGTTTAACAGGAATCACACAGGCTTGCAGTGATTTATGCCTAGAAAACACCACTGGGTATAGGAGACCTTCAGGAAGAGAAAAAAGCTTCAAGGGAAAAAATTAGACTTCAAGGCATTAATCTGAAAAGTTTAGAACTAGAAACACAAGTTTAGAACTAGTAGGTTAATGTTTCCAAAACTATGAAGAATTGGGAAACTCTAATAAGAATTGGGAAAGTTAATGAACTTCTTTAAAAAATTGGTAAAATGGCAGGATTTAAAATTAATAAAGCTAAAACAAAAATATGTCTGAAAAATATTAGAGGTTTGGAAAAAGAACAGATTGAAAAGAAAGCTGGAGTCCAATGTGTACAAAGAGTGAAATATTTGGGAATAGAAATGACTAATAACAATACTCATTTGTATAAGAATAACTATCAAAAGATTTGGAATCAAATTCGAAAGAAATTGAATACTTGGAAAAAATTGTACCTTTCATTGATGGGTAGGATTTCTGTGATAAAAATGAATGTTCTTCCTCAAATACTATCTTTATTTATGATGATACCAGTTGCAATACCTAAAAAGTGGTTTCAAGATAGCAAAAAAGAGTTACCTAAATCTATATGGAACGGGAAGAAACCAAGGATAAAATATAAATGGCTAATGGACACGAGACAACATGGAGGTTTCACAGTACCAGATTTAGAATTATATTATGAGGCTGCATGCCTAGCCTGGATGAAGCCGTCGATTTGTCTGGATGACAGGAAGGTATTAACATTAGAAGGACACGATCTTCACTTTGGCTGGCATGCGTACATGTGGTACGGGAAAGTCGAAACCCAAAAGATTTTCAAGAACCATGTGATCAGAAAAGCATTGTTAAAAGTGTGGAAGAAGTATAAATTCTATTTTTGTCCTAAAAACCATCTTGGATTTCTCCGTTGGAAGCGCTATCGATCAAAGGACTGAGAAGATATGGCAACTGGTTGATGTATAAGAATCTATTAAAACAAAACGGAGATGTACTTATATTAAAGGAACAACAGCAGTTAAAGGATGAAGGATTAGAAATACAGTGGTTCCCTTATATGCAAATAAAAGAGAGATTTAAAAAGGATGTGCAAGAAGAAGGAGTGGATCCCAGACAAAATGAATTGGAAGAATTTATGATAAAAGGTGAAAAAAAACTGCTTTCAAGATTGTATAAGAGGTTGCCATCCTTCAAGTTGGAGGAAGAAACGATTAAGGATTGTATGACAACCTGGGCCAAACATAATATTCTCTTAGAAGACTGGGAAAGAATATGGAAAAGCAATATGGTATACTCAAGATCTTGTACCCTACAAGAAAACGTGCTGAAGGTGGTATACCGTTGGTACCTGACACCCAGCAGATTAGCAAATATGAATAAAAATATGAATAATAAATGCTGGAAATACAAGGACCAAGTGGGATCCTTCCATCATATGTGGTGGGGATGTGAAAAGGCAAAGAGGTTCTGGTACACAATACAAGCCAACATATAAAAAATATTAGAGAGGAAAATTGAGTTAATTCCTGAAATTTTTTTATTGGGTATTTTTGATGAATCAATGGACTTTTGTACTAAAAGATTAATGTGGCATCTGATTGTGGTGGCCAGATTGGCCTATGCCAAATACTGGAAATCACTTCACATTCCCACAGTGGAGGAGTGGTTAGAAAAAATAAAAGAAATGGCACAAATGGACAAACTGACTTATAGATTGGACAATAAGGTGAATAGTAAATTTTATAAAGCTTGGGAACCATTTACAAAATTCTTGGAAAATAAGGGAATTGCAACGACAGGTTTTCAATCTTAAATAGTTAATTTATTATTACGATATATGATGATATATGATATATGGAAATAATAATTATTAATTTAAACAACAGTAATCACTGGTATTAGGGTGGAGGGAGGTGAAAATAAGAGCAGAGAAGCTGAAGTAAATGGTAAATGTACGGAAGAATAGGGATGTTAAAGAATAAGAATTATTATGTGGTATATGAAAAGTTTATGATAAAATATGAGGGCTAACAGGTATGTTAATCATAGCTAATTAAGGAAAAGTATATACAAGTAAATATATAATTTTTTCCCTTTCTGATTTATGGAGGTTGATCCTTTATATAGTTGACCTATATAAATATCTTACAGCTGTATCCCATGAAAAGAGGGAAGCATTTTATGTTTGTAAGATTTTGTAAATAATATATGTAATATGTAATGTATTGATTTTTATTTCTGATGTAAAGTATGTAGGAAGGATGTAGCTTATGTATATGTATGTTTTGTTTTTTTTAGTTTTGTGTAAGTCTTGTGTAAATATGTGGTTGGCTTTTGGTTTGTGTTTTCTTTTTTCAATATTTAATAAAAAAAATTAAAAAAAACAAAAACAAAACTATGAAGAGCATTGCTGGATTAGATCAAAGGGCTGGATAATCCACCCTCTTGTTTCCTGCAGTGGTCAACCATATTGCACTGGGAAGCCTATAGACAGAGTGTGAGGTTAAAGGATTCTATCTCTTTTACTTTCATATTAATGTTTTTCATGCCGTGTCTGATCCTGGAGATCATATACAATCAGCAGAACTAGAATTCATTCTTAATTTCCATCTCTGTAAATGTGTATAATCCATTTTTAAACATATCCAATGGTTTACATTCCTCTGAAAAAGATGTGGTTCAGTCCCACACATGGGTGGATCACTGGTCACATCTTCAACATTAGAAGACTTCTGTGTGGGAATGGGAAATGTTCCCCTTTCCTCTTTTTTGGACAAAGAGGTGATTGAGTTCAAGGGGACATTTAGAACACTCACCTCATTCCTAGTGAGATGTACCTGTCCTCATTGGCCTTTGCCATTTAGATCTTACTAGTCATGGCTAACCCATTAGCAGTGACAGACAATGGTGACTGCGAGGCTCAAAGAGTCTCAGAAGGAGTTGTGGTTTGCATTAGCTCTCTCTTTCTTATAGGAACATGGAATATGAGAAACATGACTTGGGGAAAGCTAAACATAGTAAAAGCAAAAAATCTTGATGGTAGATTTTGTAATTTGTCCAGAAATGTTCTTGTTGTGTATGGTGGATAAGTATCTGGATGGAAAATTTAGGTTCCTTTGTTATATCATAACAGCTGCAAAATTATTGCTTGCATGGACTTGGAGACAAACTGAAGGACTGGCAACAGAGGATTGGAGTGTTGAGGTTGCTGAATTATCCCAAATGGCCAAATGTTAGGAACTCAGTCCTGCCATGAAAGTATTCTAGACGTTTTTGCTTCGTTAGGCTTACAGATAGATTGCTTTGTACTACCAATGCTAATTACTGCTTCTAACAATGAACTGAATATCAATTGGCCTGTAACAACGCACGGTATTTCAATGGTTGGGGAAATCTGGCTTGGGGGATCAAAGGTGCCAGGTGTGAAGTTGTAACACCCAGGGAGCATCTGGTCAATAGAATGAGGAGCATCAAGGACAGATAATGGGTGATCATCCTAGAAAGGCATTGTAAACAACCTGAAAAGGGCAGATAAGAAAACCTGGGAAGATGCCAATTTCCCAAGATGAACTATCTTAAACATCCACCTTCCCTTGGGAACCATTTGAGGTTGGGAACATGGAGTGATGTTTGTGGGCTCATCAACAGAAACTGCTCACACACAAAAGTGTTTGTTGATTGCTAACCAATGTACCTCAAATCTAGCAACTTTTAATCTGCTATGCCTTAGTTATACTCCAATAAAGAGCTGCTGCTAAGTCCTGAGTGTTTCTCGGGGAAAACTAGTCTGCTAGCACATGACATGAAATTAACATCAGTTTTCAAAGATATTTGTCAGTTTTTTGAAAGATTGGAAATTGGTTATGGACATTTTGAGCAATAAGAAATCAAACAATGCAATAACTTGTGGATATAGTTATTCATTATTAGCTGAAAGAATTATTTCATTCTGCTTTTTGTTACAGTTTCTTCTTTGTAGTTAGGACGAAAAGCCTGAAGAAGCCTTTTCTAAGCTGTGATTAGACTTCTTTGTGATGTCAGCAAAATCTCTGCTAATTCAGGAAAAACTAATTTTCTAGGCTCATTCAATTGCACTGAGAGAAAGGGCACAATCTTTATTTTTAAGAAAAGAATCATTTTTCTCAATGTCTTTATATACTTTATATACTTGAATGAGGACATTTTTCAAATGATAACTTATTTTTGACTTAGATGTCTCTTTCTCTTTGTCTCTCTCTCTCTCTCTTTTGTTAAAAATCTAAAACTATTACCCTGACCATGATAGTAAGGAAACTTTCTGGAAATTTTGGCCTAGTTTCTGTGCAGAACACATATACAGACCCTGAGGATGGAATTTCTTTACTTCTGCCATCAGGAAAGAGGCCAGGTGGTTGAATTTTGTTTTATTGTCATGACACTGAGGAACATGGGGTAGACTTTGGTGGTTATGAAGGTCGACCTCACCTCTGGGCTTCCTCCCTGCATCTCTTTCTCTGGGTCAGGAAGGATTTTGCTATACAGTAGTCCTTTGAGTTCATATAGTGGATTCTTGCATAGTTACATAGTTTAGGGCCCTTTCCACAACTCACCTTTTCTTGGTGCTGTGGTGTGGGGATCATGCGAGCAGCCTCCAGAGAAAGGCTCTCGCATCCCCACTGCTTCAGCTCTGCACGACCTGCCTGCTCCTGAGCAGGCAAAGCAAGAGCCCTGCTTCTTCCTTCTGCAGCGCAGCCTGGGAGTTTCCCAGGCTACGCTGGGGAAGGAAGTGTGACTGCCATGGCTTCAGAAGCTCCACACGCATGGGAGGTGCATGTGGGGCCCTGAAGCAATGCACGATCATGCACCATTTTCGGCTGCCCTACCCTGGAGTGTCAGGCGATTGTGAGTGCGTTGTGCAGATCGCTCCTCACAATCGCATGACGCTCCAGGCGTCCTTTCGCATGGCAAATGCCGTTCGAAAAGGGCCTAGGTCTTACGTAGTTTAGGTCTTTCACTGCTAAGTCAGCTCGTGCACCACTTGAGAATAGCAGAGAGCAATAGTGGCAGCTTTCTTGAAGATTTTTAAAGTGTTTGGCAAGTGGCTGTATTTTGGCCGTTTTCAGGCTCAAGGGCAATTTCTATTTTCATGGGATGTTAGGTATGTATGGCAGCTGGTTTTTTCAGAGATCCACCATTTTATTTTGTGCTTGTTTGTCAATTGGCAATGTGTTTTTAAGAGATGTCGCTATTGCAGCTGAAAGGATTTTGGGCCAGCTTGGTCCTGGCTTGTTAAGACCAGTAAGTTTTAAAAATACAGTAAGTCTCACATAATCATATGACTGGCATATGCGATTTCAATGAGTGCAGTCTCAAAAATACCCCCCACCCACTAACCTGCCACACAAGCAGTGTCGTATAGAATCATTAAATCATAGAGTTGGAAGAGACCACAGGGGCCATCAAGTCCCACTCCCTGCTATGCAGGAACACTCGTCAAAGCACTCCCAACAGATGGCCGTCAAGCCTCTGTTTAAAAACCTCCGAAGAAGGAGACTCCACCATACTCCGAAGCAGCATATTCCACTGCCGGACAGCTCTGACCATCAGGAATTTCTTCCTGGGGTTCAGGTGGAATCTCTTTTCTTGTAGCTTGAATCTATTGTTTCTTGTCCTAGTTTCTGTAGCAGTGGAAAACAAACCTGTTCCCTCTTTGATATGACAGCCTTTCAAATATTTGAACATAGCTATCATGTCCTCTCTTAACCTTCTCTTCTGCAAATTAAACAACCATCTGTTGCAAGCAGCAGCTCATGGTTGCCATTGTGTCTGGGCAGATGAGTGTGCAGGAGTAGTTGTGGCACTGCGGAGGAGAGGTGGATGATATTTTAACCCAAGCTGTATTGTATGGTCTCATTATTTTATGAGTTGGTCAGCAATTTGGATAACCCCCTGATACCATGCAGTGTCACAGAGAAGTGTGTTGGCTGACCTCCCCTGAACAGAGGCCAGTAAATGGACATGCTGGGGGATTGTGTTCCAGGACATGGGGGTGATGGAGGAGTTAGACTCATGCTTCCCCTTACTCTACCTCTTTTTGCCTCATGCTTGATACACTGTCCCACCTCTGACACTGTGAAGCTTGCTGGTCACTTCGGGGCTGGATAGGAATGATTTGGCACTGGGTGGTATCTTAAATAGGTGCTCACTTGGCAGTTAGTTAGGGGGGAGTAGGAGTTTGGTGAACACCTATGGCACCCATTAGGTGAAGGAGAGGCTGCTGGAGCTGCCCCTACATATGAGACCCTCTGGGAGGGAAAAGAAACTGTCCTTGGGATGAGCCTGGTGATTTAGCCCTCACTTTAAATCATGTGACTTGGATGTTGGATTCTCAGGTTGGCCTTATAGTATTTGTTGACTGGGGAGCAACTCAGCTTCTGGATTTTTCCTGGGGCTCAGTTTCTTGACCAGGAGAAGCTGATGAGGAGGTCTAGGGGACAACTCTGCCTCAGCTGTTCTCATACTTTTGCACATCTCGTGGGATAAAACTTAAATAGGTTTATAGTTTAAATAAAGTGTCCCATATTTCAGCCCAAACTTTGTTGTGTGGTCTCGTTTTATGGGTTGGTCAACAAAAACCTTCAGTCATACAAAAAGAATGAATCATGTCCCTCAATTGGGACTGTATGAACTCTCATCAGGAAACTCAGGTCTCTCACTAAAATGGTAGAATATTCTGCTAACCAAATGAGGAAAGCATCTGCTATTAACCCTGGGGTAGCTTGCTAGTCCAAACCACAAGGAGTCATAGTAGAGCAATTTGGCAAACAGAAGCCTTCCCAGGTTTACTTTCCATGCCATGGAGCAGCAGGGTGGAGGGTGTCAAAACCAGAGCTGTACAAACAAGCACTCGGGAACTGATTAGATTATTACTATCACATTCAGTTTCAGAGATGGGGTGGGATCCAGTCAGCTGTAGGTCACATCTATTCTAGAAGTGGCTAGATCACTGTCCAGAAGTTGCAATGGTAGTAATCAGGGACTAGGTCCAAGTGCCAAATCTATGAGTGAAGCTCCTCTTGAGAGAGCAGCAATCAACTACTGAGCAATTCCAACATGATTGTAAGCTGTGATACCAGTTCCATAGACAGAAAATGCAACTGGCTCCTCTGTGGTGTTACATAAAAGCACAACACGTTAAGGAAGACTCTAGTTTTGAACCATTTGCAGGGTCCAAAAATCTACTGTCATCAGCTTCCTTCTCCAGCCCCACTGAAGTTAGAAATATTCCGATGTATACATCTAGATGTCAATTGCAAACTATACAGAAGAGAGAATGCTTTCTCTAAACTACTCTCTTGATTAGCTGCTCTCTTTTGTTCAGATCGGGCCTCAAGAGGATAATATAGCATTTGGGGAAAAAGATGAAACTTAGTAACCCAGCACTGGAAGTCAAGATGGAGAAGATCTCAACAGCCACCATAGATTTGCCTTTAGTGCTAAGGTAGGTCGGGAGAAAAGTTATCCAGACACTGCAAAACAACAGCATGCTGAAAGTGATCAGCTTGGCTTCATTGAAACTGTCAGGGAGCTTCCTGGCTAGGAAAGCCACAGTGAAGCTGAGAAAAGCCAGGAAGCCCATAAAGCCAAGGACACAATAAAACATTAAGTCAGACCCTTCATTGCATTTCAAGACATTACTTTGAATGAATGAAGATATGTCCGAATCTGGGAATGGGGGTGAGGTTGCCAACCAGAGTGTACAGATAGTGGCTTGAATCAGGGAGCAGGAAAGAACAATGGACGTTGGCAGCCTTTTCCCCACGCATTTTGTCATCTTGGATCCTGGCTTATTGGCCACAAAGGCTATAACAACTGTGAGGGTTTTGGCCAACAAGGAAGAAATAACTACTGAGAAGACCATTCCAAAAGCTGTTTGTTGGAGGAGACATGTGATCTTCTGTGGTTGGCCAATGAATAGCAAAGTGCAGAGGAAAGAGAGCAGGAGAGAGATGAGAAGGATATAGGAGAGAATCTGGTTGTTTGCTTTCACAATGGGTGTGCTGTGGTGCTTCAAAAAGATTGCTAACATGGATGCAGCAGTGAAAGAGAGGAAAACAGCAGCAAGCACCAAGCCTCTTCCCAAAGGCTCATCATAAGACAAGAAGACAATAACTTTTGGAATGCAAGTGTCTTGGTTCTTGTTTGGATAATAACCCTCTTGACACTGAAAGCAGCCATCCATGTCTGGAAAAAAATAAAAGTGAATTTAGCTGAAATTGATATACTTGGTTTTCCATGGTGAGCATTTCTGTAAAGTAAGGCTCAGATTTACATATTTTTGAATAAAGTTTGGAAGAATACAATTAGGACCGTGTCTGCAGGCACTAGTGACAAAGGGAATCTTGACTCTAATGATATCTGAGTTATAACATTGTACAAAGGAAAGGCTTGTTTATGACTTGTAGCACTCCTCAAAAAAAGAAACATAATGCCAATATCTGCAGGAAGTTAGCTTCACTGGGTCTGCATGTGGGACAATCGCCTTTTTACAGAAGTTTAAACTGTACATACTGATGTGGAGGGAAGGTAGTTAGTGAAGGTCCATGCTTTGATCACAAATTGTAAAAACACCGAAGCAGTTGGCATTCATAATTCTTCTTTTATCTCCACAACACAAAACTGAGGTTACTGCTGCCTCCATCTTCTATGCACTAGCTGCTATATGTTTTTCCCATCCAAAAGTTCTACACTCATGTCTATGATAATCACCTGTATTAGTTTGCAGAAGGCAAAATGTGCTTTAGGAAATTTGCGGACTCCTTGAGGACCACCATGCTATGGTCTCAATTAAGAACAGCAATTTTTTTAGCACTTGCTGTTAATGTAAGGACTGCAGACAAGTCCTGGGCCCTTTCCGCACTTTACCTTGTTCCGGAGCTGGGGTGTGGGGATCGTGTGAGCAGCCTCTGCTGAAAGGCTCTCCCTTCCCTGATGCTTGAGCTTTGCATGAGCTGCCTGCTCGCACGAGAGCCCTGCCTTGTCATTCCACAGTGCAGCCTGGGACCTTCCCAGGCTGCACTGGGGGAGGAAGCACAACTGGCCCGGTTTCAGAGGCTCCGCACGCCAGGTAAGTTCGCGCGGGGCCCTGGAGCAATGCATAATCAAGCACCATTTTCGGCTTCAAGCTGAAAATGAAAAGGTGCACGATCAGACCCTGCCGGCCCCTGGAGTGTCTCACGATTGTGAGTGCGTAGCGCAGATCACTCTTTGCAATCGCGCGATGCTTCAGGCCCTCTTTCACATGGCAAATGCCATGCGAAAAGGGCCCTGAGTTTTAAATTGGTGTCTTTCTCCCTGTGTATATGGTTTTTATATACATATTAAGACCATTTGATTATACTGGTTATATCTGCTATAGATATTTTTTAGAAGTAAGATGGTTTAATATTATTGCTTGCAATTTTTTATGTTGCTCATTTCTGTCAATATGCTCTCTTATAAAATTTTTTATCAGTTGCTGCTAACATAAGGGCTGTAGATAGGTCCTGAGTTTTAAATTGCTTTCCCTCTCCCCCCGTATAATTGAAGGGTCTTATATGTATGTTAAGGCTGTTTGGTTATACTGCTAATATATGCTTTAGTACCAGAGATATGCTCATTTCTGTCAGTATGCACACTTGTTTGTTAGAATTACAATGGCTACTGACTTGATGCAAATAAAATTTGATTTGATTTGGTAACTATATGTCTTAAAGTGCTGGATCAAACCTGTATCTCCTACCTGTCTGGTTGGAGATCTCCCCTTCTGGACATGGAAGGCAATCATAGCAACAGTTGGGCTTCCCTTCCTTCTTTGCCCTTCTATACCCTGGGGGGCAATTGTTATTACACAGTGAGAGTGGCCGTGTCTGTTATAAATGAAAGAGTAATATATTTCAGCATTCTGGCTATAAATAGCTATAACCAAGGAAGAAGGTCAATGGAGATTAGCTGGAGTCAACAACTGTAGTGCCTTGGCCTAAAGGGACCATATAGGTCATACTGAATTTCTTATTTCCTCTGAATTTCTGTTGCTCATCAACACAATATTTAAAAAGTCTGCCCTAAATTCATGTAGTTATAACTTTTTTTTTATGTGCACTTATTTGTTCAGTTTTCCCCATTCTACTCCCTTTAAACCAGGGGTTTGCAGTTTAGGGAGGGGCATTTAGAATTCTCAGCCAGAAAATGCTTTGGTCTCAGAAAATGACAAACCGCAGAATTCCACAGGATGTTGAAAGTGGAACAATAGCACCCTAATAGTGTAGTGCAGAATGGCCATAGTCTAGAAAAACTTATGCTACCAACTTCTTTCTCCCAGTTAGTTTCCAAGGTGCTACAAGATTTCTTGGTACACTGATCCAGAATAATTTGGCTATGTCTTTTAATGTTGGGCAAGAGTGAGTAAGCCTCTTCCTATGGATAAAGTGGGCTGGTGTAAAAAGAAGTTTGGATTAGACAGGGGCTATATTATTGGAGGCTTCCTGGAGTACAATAGAGGATGTTAGGATATTGCTTTCTCATTTATACTATAGTCAACACTTAGGTTGATGATGTCGGTTCAGAAGATCATTACCTCTCGTAGCAGTTGGTATGAAATGAGGTCTTGAAACTAAGGTCTATCACTTCTGGGCCCTTTCCTCCAATTCTACAGGTTCAACGTCTTGGATAAATACATCCCCATCTTGTACAGGGATACCCACTGAAGTGGGGTTTGCTTTTGATACTCACTGTTTTACATTATGTTTCATTTGGTCTTAATGTTATGTTTTACAGCTCATTTTTGCTTTCTTCTCTGACCTTTGGTAGCTGCTAAATCTGGGGTTGATTCTACTGGAAAAAATAGTCTTGCAATCCTGAGGACAAATCACTATAAGGAAACGCATTTTCAGAATTTTGCGAGGTGAACACTTAAGGTTGAAAAAGTGTATTATTGCCTAATTTATCACCTAATGGGTGACCAG
The DNA here is from genome assembly GCA_030412105.1 of Cyclura pinguis. Lineage (NCBI taxonomy): Eukaryota > Metazoa > Chordata > Lepidosauria > Squamata > Iguanidae > Cyclura > Cyclura pinguis. The sequence continues at coordinate 132,493,947 of CM059604.1, read as the reverse complement.
GGATGGTGGTAACTTGGAAAATCCATGGTTACACTATCTCTTGAATTCCTTTTTAAGACACACTTTCTATCTTATATATAAATGTGAAAAGAAGGAATAACATGGCTGAATAAAGTGGAATAATAGTCTTCCTCATTTTCACCAACCCAGTTCAACAGTTGAAGCTACTCTGAGAATGGAGAGGGCCATTTCGTACCTGCCTGCCATGCAGATGGTAAAGAGCGGGAGTCTCATAGCAGAAAAAAAATATAAAGAAAGAAAGGAAAAAAAGAAAAAAGGAGAGATGTTGTATCCCTACTTCAGCACCAATGTAGTTCAATATATCAGAATAACAACTGAAATTTTTAAGAGTATAGTGTTGCTTTCTCCCACATCCAAAGTTTTTCATCTCAAATTCTTTACAACTTCAATATGAAGCAATTTGCCAAATTTTCTTATAAATTGAAATGAAATTCTAACCTATTCCTAAAGACAGAGAGGTATTTAGTGTTCAGATAGTAATCTACTTTAAACACACACACATATTGTGAACATGCCAAATATGAGTAGACCTTGCCTGATTAAACGTGCTGGGCCATTCAGTGGCATCTTCATCAATGGTGAAGAGTTGGTTTGTGGAAGCCTGTGAGTCTATACTCCCAACTTTAACACGAAGAAAGGACAGATTTGGGAATACCACCCAGTTGACAATATCGTATCCACCAACAAGTTCTCCATTTTGGTCCAAGGAAACCTTTTCCCCAGCACTATTGTTGAACGACAAGCCTCTCAGATAGTGAGGTATCTAAATGGGGGAAAACAGCCACATAACGATATTTACTTTTTGTGATAATCTTTTGAGTCTATGGTTCACAGTCCCTTTCAAAAAGCTTGAGTCAGGCTAATACTTGTGAAAGTGAAGGTAACTGCTAGGGTTATAAGTCTTTGCTTGTTTCATTCTCATATGCAAGAATAAATAATTTCAGAAGCTTTTCTCCTCACTCAAAGAGATTATGAGAAGTTTTGATCATTTTTAATGCCTTTTTTTTTGCACTTTGAGGGATTTTTTTTGAGTAGAAGTTTCATTTGTAGCACCTCTCTGTGCAATAAGCTGCACAAAAAGCTGTCTTTTGTACATTTCTGTACAAAATGTTTGATTTTGTGGAGGGCTTGGTAATTATTTTTGTAAATAATCACAGCAATTGACAGGATGAGAACATCTGGAAATATTCCTTACATTGGGAAGCTGTGTGGTCTGGTGGTTTGAATATTGGACTAGGACTCTGGAAGACAAAGGTTTGAATCTGTGCCCAATCATGGAAATCTGCTTGGTAACCTTGGGCATGTCCTACTTTCTCAGCCTCAGGGAAAAGCAGTGATGTATCTCCTCTGATCAAATTGTGTGAACAAGACCCCTGGTTTGCTTTGTTGTTGTGTGCATTCAAGTCATTCCTGACTTATGGTGACCATTGAGAAAATCTATCACAGGGTTTTCTTGGCAGAATTTGTTCAGAGGGCTTTGCCCTTGTCTTTCTCTGAGGCTGAGTGAGTGTAACTTGCCTAAGATCACCCACTGGATTTCCATGGCTCAGCTGGGATTCAAACTCTGGTCTCCTGGTGTCTCAGTCTAACACTCAAACCACTGCACTATGATGGCTCTCAGGTATACCTTAAGGTCAGAACAGTCATGTAGAGACGTGGGGACAGGGGGCGATTTGCGCTGAGCGGCAATGTTTTTGTTGCGTTCTGGCCCACGGCCATGCCCCCGTGCACCCTGGCCATGCCCCCGTGCACCCTGGCCATGCCCCCATGCACAGTGACCACGCCCCTCATGCTGTGGCCACTCCCCTCTCCCATCCCTCCTCCACACACTCCAAGCTCTGCCACTGGGTCACAATCACTCAAAATGACTTGAAGGCACACGAAAACAACAATTTCTTTACATCCGTAGCAGTGACACAAGTTAGAGGGCATCAAGCTATTACTATCACCACCAGTAATGGTACTACAACTAGTCATGCAGTCCTAGTACTACTGGTCACTATGATTATATACTAGCACTACTGGTAATTATGATTTATATAATGTTGTGAATCCAAATGATTCTTTATAGATTAACACAAAGACTGTGACCGTTTACCACTTCAGCTGGATTTGGAATTTGTGAAGGTCAAATTGAAATTCTGAAGTCCTGCTGGGAAATTATATTTTCTATGACTGTAGCTTCACAAATTATACTAGTTCAGAAATGGAAACAGAATATGCTTCCAGCAATAACTGAATGGGTAATAAACTTGATTGATAATGCTGATGGATAAACTAACATGCCTAATTAAAGAGAAGACTATAGATAAATTTGAGAAAGACTAGGACATGGTAATATCTTATTTGAAGAATGAATGGGGTGATTTGGTGACAGCAAACTTTAAGAAATAAAGATGAATATGAGATATAAATAACACAGAAGAAAAAGGACTATAATGTTATAAATCTAGATTATCTGTAAATATGTGTAACATCAAAATTGAATCTGTATACCAGATAAGAGCTCTTCAATGTGTATGGGATAAGGTCATTGCTTTAAAGATGTAAAAATAGATATGAAATTTATTGATTTTTTTTTATACCTAGACCACTTGGGAACAAGTTGATATATGGAACAGAATGAGTTGTGAATGAATGTTATGCATTGACTTTTTGTGTTTTTTAACCATAAGAAAAGTTTTTTAAAAATCTGAGCTCAATGCAATAGATATATGATCACTCAATAGCAAGGTCATAATGAGTGGGAAGAGTTAGTCCCTTCTCTGTCTTCTTTGGTTAATTCCAGATTCACTAAATTTATGATGGGATTAACTAATCATTTGGAAAGAGCTGTGTAGGATTTTTTTAAATGGCCCTGCTAATTGGATTTTTTGGAGACCCCCTTTTCCCTGGCATCATACTGCTTAGGTATCAGGAGACTGGCCTTGTTTCCTTCATTTTGCTACCTGGCTACTTAATCTCCCCCTGAGCACAACTTTCTATAAGTGCAGACTACGGATGCAAGCTGCTGCTTAGCTTGTCCTCAGGCATGCAAACAAATGAACAAAAGAGGAAACAAAAGGTTTCCTTTTTTAGGATTGTTTCTTTTCTTTTCTTTTTTTTTGGGGGGGGGAGGGCTTGGCATTTGTGAAACTTTTGCACAAAAAACATCAAATGAAAGACAGAAGTTTTTCTCAGCTATCTGCCAAAGATCCCCATGCTTAGTAATACGCTGGTGGCAAATCTTTCTATTAAGTGTTTCATTTCAAACTTGCTTCCATTTATTGGTTCATGTCTTCAGTTCCATTGTATGTGTCTGTGTGAAATAAAGAATGAAATGTAATCAAAGCCTAACCTGAAAGTTTTCTGTCTAATCAACATGGGATGCAAAAGAGAAGGATCAGAGTACTGTTTTGGAATTTTCTTGTATCCGGGGCATAAATGGAGTTGGTTCCAGTCTTTTGGTACAGCTGAATGTCAAAATGTCAGCTCAAAACTCAGAGATTCCTCCTATGTGTTAAACAGAGTTGCTTGAGTTAAGAAGGATATCACTGTGGCTTCCCCACTTCATTTCCTATGGACAAGCTATTTGCCCCTTTTTAATTCTACTTCAGCACAGGCAAGAATCAGTGGCAGAGTTGATTGACGAGCTGCAGAAAGAAAGGAAAGCATCACCTAAGACTGTAGGGCTGAAGAGATCCCAAAGGTGTTCAGAGAGCCAGTTCAGTTTAAATGTAGGGTCCTGAGTGTTATTGCCTACACAGACTGTGCCAATAAAAAAAAAAAAATCAAAGACATAGACGTGTTAATCTCTACCAGTAAACAAAGGGATCTTATAGCATCTTTGAGAAAGAAAGCGGTTAGCATAAGGTTTTATAGACTTGAGAGTCTTCATGCCACAGAAATGCAGCACTCTGATTCCACTTTAATAACCATGACTGAATCCTTGGGAGCCATGGGGTTTGTTGTCTGGTGAGGAACTAGATGTTTATGGCTGAGAGCTCCAAATTAACCTCCCTTAAATGCAAATCCCAGGATTTCAATAGATGGAACCATGTTAGTTAACATGGAACCCTAAAGCTATATTTGTGTAGCGTGAAGTGGCCCCTTGTCTTCCTAATCATATGCAAATTGATGAATGGGGCAAAGTCTAAAAAGAGCTACAACATTAATTTCTATAAATGATCTTCAGGGATGATGGCAGCTGTAGCTCAAAATACCTGGAGAGTGCCAGTTTGGGGAAAGTTAGTTGGGGTTTTTGCATTAATGCACATGGTGTCTTCTGCCAACGACATTACCTGCCATGGCTGCTGGGTTAAGATATTCCCTCTCCTTCCAGTCATCCCTATTCTCCTCTTTGATGAAGAGGAAAACATAGCATGCAGGGCATGTGTCAGGGCACAGACTGCATTATACATGCTGTAGCTGTGGCTAGTCATGCTCATTTCAAAAACAGAGCTAGGAAGAGTCTCCAGTTTCTCTTCTCCGATACAGATGTTACCATCCATCTCATCTATGGCAGAGCTGGAGAAGAAGCAATTGAATGCCTCTTCCCAGAAATCCCTAACAAATCCGTCTTCTTTTTCTGATGTGTGGTTTCTCATCTGCAGAAACTGTCCGAATCCTATCATCTCCTTCGAATGAACTGCAAAAGAGAGGGCACCATGGAGGAAATGGATGTTGAAGGTTCTTTGAAAGGGAAGTGAAGTGAAATCTGTCTCCCCTGTCATAATCCAGACTTTTTCTTTTCTGTCAACTGATATGCATTCAAATTGGGAGAAGATGATTGCAGTTCTCAAATGAGCCATGCTCTGAGCTTCTCCATGAAAGATCATAACACTGGCTGTACTTTTGAAGACAAGTTGAAATGTAGCCATCCAATCTGCTACCATTTCAGTGAAATCACTGCGAAAACTCCTTATTAGTAATTTCTCAAAGAAATCAAAGCAGATACCATTCTGGGACAACAATGGAAGCAACCTCATTACAAATGTTTCCAAACTCTCAACATCTTCATAGATCAGCCCTATCCACATCCACCTAAAATACAGCAATAACTGGATAAGCCCCAAGTATTTCTTAGTGCCGTTTGGGAACATCCAGTGCAAGAAAATAGCATCATGTTTGTCATTCTTTTCTGGAGCAGAAGTATATGTGAGCTGAAACAAAAAACCAATGGAAAATGAAGGAAGGAGTGCAGATACTTCCAGAATATATCAAGGCATGTGTATGTTGCATTCTACTTGTTATTAACTGCCATCAAGTCAACTTTGACAGGGCGACCCTATGAATTAAAGCTCTCCAAGTGATAATATATTCATCAAAATATGATGCTTCTTCCCAAATACCTGCTTAACTCAGAAGTTATTTTTGGTCCACCTTTGTTTAGGCATGTTCTAACCTCATATCTGTAAACGTGAAGAAATTTCATGACTGGTTTTAAAAATGTTCATTTTTAAGACATGTTACTTCATGGTCACTCAAGTTCTAGTAAGAATGCCAGATGACACTTGCTGAGTATGAGAGTTATATTTTTACAGTATTACAATACAAAAATGTGTTATCCTTCTAAGCTTTGTTGTAACACTTCTCTTCTCAGGTACATGGAAAAGAAAGCAATATATATGACCTTTGCTGAAAGCATCATTTTCTCATTTGCCCAGTGAAGTTCACCATAATAATACAGAAGCCATGTTCACATGAGTATAAAGCAAAAACAATGAATTAATTTTATAATTATGATCAAAACAAACATCACATTTGAGGCATTACTTTGTCTTTGGAAGAATGCCTAACTTCCTTCCTCTCACCATCTCTTCACTATCTACAGGAACTGAAGTGTATTGGCATTTCAAACTGGCCTTGAATTATCAGGTTTTTTCTTTCTTTCAGCAAAATCAAAAAGTACAGGTGTCCCCACTTTTTCATGGTCTGCTTTTCAACCATTTGCCTTTCCCTTTGTAACTGGAACCACACTCTCCTCCATCTCTAAATGTAAGAGTTATCTAAAAAGCAATTCAACTATTATAGTTAAAACATCAAAGATTGAAAAGTTTAACATTCATTAAACGATTATATACAAACCTTCAAAACAGCATAACAGCATAAAATTGTTCTGACTTGCTGATAGAATGAGAGCTAGGACAGGGTGCTAATTGTGTCTCTAGGGAGGGAGTTCCAAAGTCTGGGAGCAGCCACTGAGAAGGTCCTCTCCCTTGTTCCCATGAAAGAGCCTGAGAGAGAAAGGTAGGACAGAGAAAAAGACCACTCCTGAAGAGGTTACAGCTCTAATAGGCTCATCAAGGGACATGTGGTCCTTCCAATCACCTGGACCAATCCTTGCATCTAATGGCTATGGGGGAGGACCATGCAGCCTGAGAACAAGGAGGTGGCTTGTGGGGGGAGTCATGGCAGATTGAGGGGCTCAGTTCCTCCACCTGCCACAAACCCTAATTGTACATATATTTGGATCAATTTCACTTCATGCTGGGTATGTCAATGACAGAATGCCAGCCTAGATCTTCCTACCAAGTTCTATCTTCTATGGAGTTGTCTTACCTGTGCAATTTTGTAGATGCCCAGGATGTCCGCCATGTGGGAACAAATGTTAGCGTTAGGTCCCCCAATGACTGCTGGTAAGCTCTTTTGGCCATCACATTTGTAGTTTGGGACAAATCTACCTTGAGTGGAGAGAAGCTCCATTGTGGTTTGATAGGTCAAACTTGGATAAAAATGGTTATCATAGATATGGAAGCCCACAGTGACATTTGGTAAAACCTGGGGATTCTTATTGATCTCCTCTACAGCAAACACAAAAGCCAGAATGTGCTGATAAAACTGTGTCGTTCCACTGTAATGAGAAGTACAAGTCATATTACAATGTGTCTACTTAAATACAAAACCATAGTTATGTTTCAGCTTGTGATACACTTGATAAATCATTGTATTAAGATAGATTGCAAAGGTCCTAGTTAAGTGAAGAGATCAGAAATTGGGAAAATTGCAAGGACGTATTGGCTTCTTTAAGCACCATCCCATAATAGGTGTTACTTTCTAAATTAGTAGTTAATATGTGTGTATCATGTTACTCTTCTGCAGCAAAGCAAGGCATCTTATGATATTTTAAAACTGAACAAGTTTTATAGGAAGTAATATTTTATAGACTCCATTCTACTTCATCTGTAACATGGAATGTACTTGCTGTTGGCAGATAATTATCCACATCATGGAGTAATGAATATGGAAAAATAGAAATGCAAAGTTATCAGCAAATTATTATCTCCACAATTATCATCATCAACATCATCATCATCATCATCATCATCATCATCATCTTTTTTTATGTAGTGCCATCCATGTACATGGCGCTTTACAAATTTAAAATATGACAGTTGACCTAAATAAATAAGTAATAAAATGAAGATATACAAAATGAAAAAGATCAAGGGTATATGCAATTACAACCGGTACAACATAACGTTACTATAGTGCCAATAAAATATAATATCTAAATAACAATAAAAACTGGTCCAACGTTTCAAAGATTTCAGAAAACAAGAAAGTTTTCAATTTAGATTTAAAAAAAGTAAGAGAAGGGGCAGTTCACAAGGTCACCGGAAGGCGATTCCACGCATAAGGGGCAGAGAGAGAGAAAGGGCGTAAGCAAGCTAAAGAGGAGGAGACTGTAGGCTGGGTAAGAAGACAAGTATTCACAGAGCGTAGGTTTCCAGCAAGCTGGTAAGGAGAGATGAGAGCAACAACATAAGACAATGAGTTTTTTAAGTCATCGAGAGGAGATAGAAATATTCAGCATAGTTAAGCAGACTGAGACATGGCAGCTCACACATGTAAACCCCCATTCACAATGTTCAGTATTCACAACTGCCACCAAATCGTTGTCACTCAAGAACATAGAAGATTGTCAAGATGATACTGATTTTCCTTGTGACTTAAAGAGCTGACTTCTAAAATCATACTGCTGATTTAAAGGTAATTATGAAAGGGAAATTAGTACATCATTCAGTCAAAATATTCATCTGCTTACAAGAGTTGCTCAATGGATAGCTGATTAGGTGGTTTCCTGAAATCCATCTCTTCATGAATGACGGCAGTCTGAGAAATCACTGCAGGAATGATCAGGTCTCCTGGATGGTAATACTCATGAAGAATAGGCAGAGGCATGCCAACTGCACATTTAAGAACAGGGAAAATCTTAGATATACCCACTGGGAGCAGCTGTAAAACTAAGGCCAGAAACACCACCACCTTTGAAGAAAATAGGTGTTCAGAGGAACAACCCATCATCTGCCAACACAGTAATTAAATTATGTAGCACAGCTTGTTGAGGATGGACATTTACTTGGTTGATAGAAAACAGGAAAAAAATGCGATTGATAAAGCTTTGTTTGTGGTCAGAAATCTCCAGGCACAGAATATATTAATAGCAATGCCTATGTTTATTTCATAGTCTTCTAGTGGCAAACTGAATTCCTAAAGGACCTTGAGAGGAAGCCAACCTAATCCTGGCAGATTTGAAAATTACAGGGGTGGTAATCACTTCTCAGAAGTATAGGTTCTTTATGACACTGCAGGCAAAAACTTGTTTCATGCCTACAGTCGTAGCTCTGAATCTAAACTTAGTAATGCTGGAGTAGAGCCATTAAAATCAATGGGGTTTTACTAGGGCTTGATTCCCTGTGTCTCAATAACTTAAGACCTATTGATTCCACTGGATTTATTGTATGAATGATTAAGTCTGTAGGCAAGATCTGAGTGGTTCTTGTAGGCCATTGATTCCAGGTGATTATTGAGTCAGGCAGTCCAAAACTAGAGCATTCCCAAATATGCTGGAAGACCTCTAGATCTTTTCTCTATTGCTGTACAAGATAGACAGCAGACATTATAATTTTAAAGGTGTTTAGAACACAAATAGTGCAGTGCCTCAGTAAAAGTATTACACAGTTCAAGGAGACAGCCCTCAACAACAGCCAATTTATTAGACTGGGCCTCAGCTTCCAGAGGAGAATCTTAACTGTAGCCTCAGAAAGAGTGTTGCACAAAATATGCATGTGAGTGGAGTCACCTCTATCTAAGATCTGGGTGGTTCTTGTAGGCCATCAATTCCAGGTGACACTTGATTCTGGAGATCCAAAACTAGAGTATTCTCAAATAGATTGGAATACCTCTAGTTCTCTTCTTGCCCTTCAAGATAGGGCAGGAGAAGATAGAAAAGGATTCCCAAGAAAGAAATTTGTTATCATGGCACCTAGCCTGTTTTGAGAAATTTGACTGGACTAACACAACTGGAAGAGAGTCAGTGTGGTGTAGTGGTTTTCTGGGACTGAGAGTGTGTGATGTGCCCAAGATCATCCAATGGGTTTCCATGGCCAAGCAGGGAATCAAACTGTGGTTTCCAGGGTTGTAGCCCAATGCTCAAACCACACACTACCCCACAGTGTTGATAATATTGTTGCCCTTTGAACCTGTCACTTGTGTCTTGCCATCTTATTTCTGGGTGGATGGGTGGAAAATTGAGCGTGAGAATGGTATAGTGGTATGAATGCTGGAATCCCCATTCTACCATGGGAAACCTACTGGGTGTCCTTGGGCAAGTCACACTCTTTCAGCCTCAGAGGGAGGTAAAGGCAAACCACCTCTGAACAACAGCCCTCCCATGCAAATGATGACACCAGACACAAGAGCTGGATGACCTAACATCACAACATTACTAACCTCAAGAATCTGCAAGTCAGCAGCAAATTGGATGTGAGGTATGAATTTGTGTGTGTGAAGCCAGTTAAGCTGAATCTGTGGACTGTAACAATGGCTCCACCAAATGAAGTGTAATGAACAGAACAGAGCTCACAAGGAACGCCAGCTTTCATTGATGAGCCCCTGGGCAATGAATGGTTATGAATAAGGTGAAATCACCCCCAGTCTTCTTGGGAACAGTGGCCACTGAGGGAATGCTCAGTGTTGCAAGGGGAAGAGCTTCAAAAGGGCCAGCAGCCACCTCCATGTTAATCTCCCCCAATGTGTCCTCCTTCATACTCCTCAAAGATGACTGATTGCCTGAGGATGAATGAAGCTTCGGACCCATAAATGGGATGTGAAATCCCTGAGAGAACCCAGACCAGAAGTAAGCTGCACCTTCTATGTCTGGATAACTTTTGTGCAAAGAAGCTAAGGCAGAGAGCTTAATCGGGCTAGATGCTTTAGTTTGAAGAATGAAAGGAACTGCTTCTGGGTTCCCTTGATAGGACCCAGTCCTTGGGTTGCTTAAGTTTGGCCCAGGCACAAGGGGAGCTGACGGATGTGATCCCCCACAAACTGCACAGGAATGATTGGAGCATTTTCCTTTACTATTAATTCCTAGCATACTAGGTGGGGTTGAACCAACTGTCCCCCATCACTAGTTTGAGAAGAGGAAGGTGAATTCTTATATAGCAAGTGGCCACTATCAGCTCTATCACCCAAAACTGGGCTAGTGGGAGCCATGCACTGAAGCCATAACCCTTTATGTTCTTCATCTCATTTAAGGGATGGATGCTGCACAGTTTGCACTCTAAAATTTTCATCCTAAAGGAGCTACACTGACCTGTGAAATCAAGAAAAACACGATGACAAATGTCCTGATATTTAATCAGAGCAGGCCCCTGACTGAGATAACACCATCACACCAATATAGATATCCTAACTCAATAATCAACCGGATCAGTTCTTATCTGCCTTCTTCTTTTTAATTTCTTCCTTATCTTTCTCCTCCTCCACTACCTTCTGTTTTACCTCTGTCTCCCAAAAGGGCAGAGAAAAAAAATGTCAACATACTCCCTCTGCCAGACTTTCTTTTTGGTGACTGAAAGAAGATGACCCCCACCCCCAAGAAGCAAGGAAATCTATCCATAAGGATAAGCAGAAATTGAAATCAGGTCCCAGGTGCTGGGAATTGTGATGTTAGGTCTTAAGCGGCAGAAAATTGTGGAGGTCACATGGCTCCACAAACTGGGAACTGTAAGTGGTTTGAAGGTAGAGTCAGATGGCATCGGCCGGCCTGCCCAAGACCAAGAGGGTGTAGAGGAACTGTTATCCCAAAACATAGGTGCCACAAGTGCACCCCACAATATCAATACCTCCTTGCAAAAATGGGGAATTAGTTCAAAATCAGGAGGCTAACAAGAGGGGGGCAACTTAGTTAGATCTTGCTACCAATGTTTATAAGCTCATGCGGGAAAGAACCAGTCAGAGATTCAAAAGTAAACTAAAAATGTGTTTTACTGAGGTGAATTCACTCATGCATGCACAAAAGATACACACAGTCACACATTCACACAAGAGCTAACTGAAGGATAAAGGGAGGAAAAATTATGGATAGAGTGGCTGAGAGTTTGGGGTTATAATTACCAGTCCAGAAGAGTAGTGACGAAGTTGAAATGTGGCTTAGACTTGTGTCTAAGGGCAGACAGATCAGGACTCAGGATGACATAGTGCGGTCCAGCATTTCATCTGACTGCATCTGACTTCTCAAAACCAAGGGTTTATACACTCAGTTTCCCTCCCTGAAGGGGTGTGAGTTAATTGCTCTCCCAGCCTAGTGGACAATGGGAGTTGCAATACAGAAAATGGGGTCTGGATGGTGCTAATGGTTTCAATGTCTTGGTTGAGTGGAGTTTCTGAGCCAGGTTTTGATAGGATATGCAAACTGCAGGGGTCCTTGCTTCTGCACCTGAGCACATTATCATTTTCTGAGGTTGACGGTTGATAGGATTAGCTCAGAGCCATTAAATCAGGCTTTCTTGGCTAATTTCAGTGAACTTTTGACCTAGCCATGCTGGGATCATCTCTGACTTATTCCCAGCCAGTGTTCTTTTCCAGATGGCCCTTCCAGCCATAAGGGTGTATAGTTTATATTTTATGCCAATTAAACATATGTGACAATTAATATATTTTGTCAGTTAGACCATATCAAAATGTGGAGGTGTAAGATCTGGTAACAGAACTTCCCCTGAAGGGGATTGCCAGGTACTAAAGGCAGGAGTAGTATAACCAGCTGGATAGTTAGCTACCCTGGAAGGAGGAGTAGAATATCCACCCAGAGATACTGAGTCAACTGCTACTTGAGTCATCCACAAGTATTGGGCTTGAACTTGTGTAGGTTTCTCATGAGACTGCATTTCAGAAGCATTCTCCAGGGATCAGCCTTCCCCCAAAGAATTCAGACAAGCAGAAAGACTTTTAGCCAAGCGGCCTCAGAGGTCTTAGCTGAGGGCCTAGGAATCTGCATGGATGTGGATGGGGCATCACTAGTACTGCTGCCTCCCTTCTGACCTTCCAGGGGTCCAATCCATGTCAAAAGGGTGGGTATGGAAGGGGTCTGAGACTTATCTTGTGATGAGTCTGCTTCCTGCAGCTGCCTTTTCTGAGCATGGAGGACAGGTCTACCATCTTTCTTGGCGTGAGCTTTCTTCAGAGGCATGTTGTAAATCAAAAATACAGGAACCCAAGGCATGCCAAACTTACAACAAACTGCTAAGAAGTGTTTGGATGAAGGACTTAACAAATCTCCAACCTGAGTGAAAGCATGCATACAGCAGTGATTTTGGACTGGAAAAACCACTGCTAAAAACACCAAATCACCTAATCTCGCAAACCTAAATAGGCTATACCTGTGAGCCTATTAATCCCTCAACCCCCCCAAATATTTTCTTAATTTTATTAATGCTTTGCCTTATTTCTATATTCAAACCTATATTTTAACGATTTCTTTTCCTAAGAATTATGGTTGAATAATGCTGCTTTATTTCTTTCCTATACTGAATTCAGTTCAATTTGAATGATGTTGTTGTTGTTGTTGTTGTTGTTATTGTTATTGCTATTGCTATTGCTATTATTATTCCTATTGTATGTAATTTACAGGCTGCCCAGCAGGTGGCAGTCACACTGCACAAAGCCAAAGTGAAACCGATTCGTTGCAAAACAAACTGCTAGCAAAACATAAATGTTGGAAAGGAAGGGGGGTGGGTGGGAACCAGACCTTTGTTCTGTGAGGAGGCTCGAGCTGTATGAATTTAAAAAAGCTAGCTAAAGTGGCCAAGGGGCTTGAATTGGTGAGGGAGGGAGCGAAATCCTACTTTTTAAACTGCAGCTCAAAACCAAGATGCTTGGAAACTTGCTGCATGTTCACATGCGCAATTGCTCAAACCAGAGCAATCAGGGAATGGCTGCACAGCCAGAGGCCTCAGTGCTGGTAGATATTTCTGCAGATGCCCCTTTGCCCACTCAGCCAAACACTAGCCCAAATGGTTGGCAAAGAGAGCACAAAGGATGAGAATTCTGGCTGGGAACGTGGTGGTGGAGGTATAAAGCACATGGCTAAAGAGTTCCTGCCACTGCCATGGCTAGAGGTATTGAAAAACAGTGGTGGCTTTTGATACTGCAGGGGAATACAGGAACACACATCCTCACCCAAAAATGGGAGACTGGAGTATGTCCTTCTTGTAGAGAACAGTTCTGTTTCATGCTACCTGTGATTTTTACTCAGGTAGATTAAGTGACTGCGGCACCATGGGCAAAACGAGAGAGGGAGGTGCAAAAATGATCTTGCAACCCTTGAGCGCTGTCATCTCCATGCCTGATCTCTCTCTTTCAGGAACCAGGGCATCAACTGAGGTCTCAGGAAGCAACCATTTTGCCAGTATTGTTCTTTTTGATGCCTAAATGGTATCTCACTTAGAGATCACTAGCCCTGATTTCCAAAATGGAAGAAAGAAACATACAAAATGTGCCCAACAAAGAAGCAAGTCGGTCCATCATAGGTGGATTTTTTTTTGTTAATTTTATTGTTAGATTTTATTACCTCTCACTTCCCTCACACACTCATGATTTAAAGATAATCTAAAAAATTAATAGATTTAAACAAGAAAAATAATAGCAACTACACAAAAACATGTCAAAACATATATGTACCAAAAACATGCATAATACAAATTACTCTTGAGTGATGGCTAAACTTACAATTTACACCATCTTCTGACATGGTTGAAGTGACATATATTCACAAGACAAAGTGCTCACTTTGACCTATGGAGCACTACAAAGATAAGGTCTTTAGAAAAATCCCATGGAATAGCTGTAAAGGACTATTCCAAAGATCATCTTTCTACAACTTTAAGATCTGTGAGGGAGGGATTTCTCTTTCTTCACCACATCTAGTGAGGGCAGATGAATGGTTCTTCTCTGTGGCTGCTCTCAAGCTGTGGCACTCATTTTATAACCTGGCTCATGACAATGCAGAAGTTGTCATGATGCACTGGCTACCATAACACAGCCTGCAATGACCCTTCTTGCTGGTCTTCACTACTCCCTTGGTACAAAAAAGTGGCTTGAGGAGGATTCTCTTAGACCCAGTTTTCTGAAATTTAAGAAGCCCCTTTCTCATTTTTTCTCCTTGAGCCGTTGAATATTCTTTCTGTTTCTGTCTTATATATGACAATGTATTTGAGGCTGTTTGAATTGGTATTTGCCTCATGATGAAGTGGTCTGTAGTTCATAAAACTTGTTTATTTTTAAAGTGCCATGACCATGTTGTTTTTGCCATTTTTACCATGTTTGACCATTAAATAGCATTGTCTCCAAACACTGAACAAAAGAAACTTGTGAACTGGATAGAGAATCCTCATAGGCCTTATCCCATTCCACATAACTGCTCAATACAGTAGTTTGCAGAGGAGAAGAAACAATAATTATATATGAGACACGAAGAGTGAGAAACAGATGTGAGGCAAAAAGGGAGGGAGAGATAGACAGAAAGCAGGAAAGCTGCTTCTCTGGACTTGGGATGGGAAAGAATTCTGTTGGATTCATTCAACAACTTTAACAACACTTCAATTTTATTAAGACTCATTGCAAGAACAAATGTACCTTGCCTTGATAATTTGGAGATTTTCAGTCACATTTCAGATGAATAAAATGCAGATGAAATAATGTGCACACACATTTCAATGTGAATGAGGCAAAATGCATGTAATATGGTAAAATGTGTAAGGAAATTCAGAATTAAGTCAAACAAATAAAAAAATCATACATGCGTTAGAAACTGGGCAGTTGGATTTGCGTGCAAAAATCTGAGTTATTTTCAGAGTGGGGGGGTTACAAAGCAAACTCATGGAATATGATTAAAGGAAACAGGTAGAGGAAGAAAATGCAGGTGGAATTTGGTGAAACAGAATAAAATTAATCACAGATTCCTAAAGTGCCATGGCTATCAGCAATAGAACTAATTTGAGCTAAATTAAATAGATCAAATCCCACTTATATTTAAATTATTCAGTTCTTTGGCCTCATCAGCTGCTCTCTGTTGTTCAACTCAGGCCTCAGCAAAATGAGATAGGTTTTGGGAGAAAAGATACATATCAGTAGCCCAGCACTAGAAGCTAAAATGGAGAAGATCTCCACAACCACCATGTTCTTTCCCCTAGTGCTCAGATAGGTTGGAACAAAAGAGACCCAAACACTGCAAAATGCCAACATGCTGAAAGTGATAAACTTGGCTTCATTAAAACTGTCAGGTAACTTCCTGGCTAAGAAAGCCATGATGAAAGTGACAACAGCCAAGAAACTCATAACGCCAAGGACACTGTAGAACATGACAGGTGAACCTTCATTACACTGTAGGACAATTTCTTTGGCCATTGACTGTGTATCAAAATCTGGAAATGGAGGAGACTTTATCAACCACACGATACAAATGATGACTTGCATAAAAGAACAGGACAAAACAATGGAGGTGGCCAATGGTTTTCCCACCCATTTCCTCATGGGGGATGCTGGCTTAGTGGCCTTGAAAGCCAAAACAACAATGACAGTTTTGGCCAACACACATGATACAGCTACAGTAAAGATGATTCCAAAAGCTGTTTGTCGAAGGAAGCAATTTACAATCTTAGGTTGACCGATGAACAGCAAAGCACAAGTGAATGAAAATAAAAGGGAGATGAGTAGAATGTAGGACAGTTTCCTGTTGTTAGCTTTGACTATAGCTGTGTCCTGATACTTAACGAAGATTCCAAGCACCCAAGCTGTGATGAAAGCAAAGGATAGGGACAGAATGGCCAAAACAATACCCAAAGGTTCATTGTAAGACAAGAAGGTGATGTGTTTTGGAATGCACCTATTGTGATCATTGTTTGAATACTGTCGTTCTGGGCACTGAAAACAGTCATCTGTGTCTGAAAAAGAAAAAGGATATTAGAAGGTGTAATGAATTCAGTGTAATGAATCTGTCTACCTTAAGCTTTCTTGGACATATTTATTGTCTGAAATTGATGTTTTGTTTGAGGAAAATGATTTGATAAGCACAAAAACACAGAGACGTCTAAAGCAGTACAATAGGCACTTCACATTCGTGGGAGATAGGTGCAGAGAACCCCTGCAAAAGTGAAATAACTGCAAATAACTCCCCCCCCGCAGCACTCCTCCTTCCCTGCACACTGCTGGAGGCTGCTGCCCATATAGCCACGCCAGTCATTGCCATCAGCGGGCTGGAGGTGGGAAGGGGAGAAAAAAACTTTCCTCTCTTTCATCCCACCAACGCTGGGGCGATTGCACTGGAGCTGCGGGCAGGCAGATGGCGAGCAGGAGGAAAAGAACTTTTTCTCCTTGCTCGCTATCTCCCTCCCTGCCATCACTGGGGTGACAGGTTGGGCTGGCAGATGTGGAGTGGGCCTCACCATCTCCCTCCACACCACTGCTGGGGTGATCCCTCCAGGAGCTGCGGGCAGGCAGATGGCGAGCAGGGAGAAAAAGATATTTTCCTCCAAATCACAACCCCCCCCGTTGCCACTGGGGTGATCGCTCCAGGAGCTACAGGTAGGCAGATGGTGAGTGGGAAGGAAAAGATCTTTTCCTCCCTGCTCGCCATATGCCCCCCCTGCCACCACTGGGGCAATCGTCTGCAGCAAGGGGTGAGGGATGTCCACCAGGAGCAAAAGATCTGATCTCCCCTCCCACTCTCCCCCTGAGGCAATCGCGTCCACAGCAGCTCGCAGAGATCACAAGGGGGAGGAAACTATTTTTCCTCCCCTTCACTCTCCCACACACCCCTCCGTGCCACAGAATGGGACGGGGAGAATGAGGGGGAAGGAAGGCACCACAAATAAAACCGCGAGAGTGAAACCCGCAAATGTAGAGGGAGAACTGTACAATCTCTGAAATATGATAGTATATGAAAATGGATTCTTCTTTAGTACAATCACTGCATCACTGAGGTAGGTTCCTTTGAATAATTTCTTTAAAAAGATGGGCAACATGTGCATGTGAATCCCAGTGTGTAGTTCCTCCATCCCAGCCAAAGCATTTCAGAACTTGGAACGTAACACTTCTTACCGGTCTCATTTGAAATCATCCCTTCTGGGCATGAGATGCAATCATAGCAGCAAAATGGCTTCCCTTCTTTCATTCTCTTCCTAAATCCTGAATAACAATTTCCACTACATAGAGAAAGGGGCATTACCTGTACATAAAATTAAAAATGAAAGGTTTAACACTCATAAAATCTATTTAGATGAATGTGTGTAATTCAGTTTACTTACACTATATTTTTGGAGCAGGTGGTCATATGGAGCATCAGGAGGACAAAGAGGCAAAGGTGAAGGGTGGAGTTGTTGCTCATTACTGTACTATTGTGAAGCATCTGGCTTCATTTCAATGCTAAGCTGATGCTTACCTAAACCTTGGGGCCTCAGTGACCAAATCATAGTTTGTATTTAATTCTGCTGACCAAATACTAGTTTTTTTCCCCCCTATTTGCTGTGGTTTTAGGGTTTTATGTTAAATTATGTTTATTAGTTGTTTTATATCCTAATATGTATGGATAGATAGCGGGTTAGATATATGGAAATAAATATATAAATGAATAAGTTTACACCTTGATTGAATACCTTAGCTTTATCATGATCATCTTATGAAAAGAAGTCCAACTGCTTAAGTCTTTAGCCAGTGTTTCACCCACTGAAACTCCTTAAAGTGTAGGCTACCATAATGCCCTGCCCTTTATCCTTACTTAGGTATATTTTATGTCCTTCTGCCTCTCGTTCCATTGTAGTAATTGCATTTGTTTTTTCCTGTAATCCTTTAGTTGTCCAATAGCTTCACATGTTATGTATTATGTCATTGTACATGGTGTCTTTGAGAAGACAGACTATGAAATCTCAAAGTCTAAAATACAACTGCAAAGCTCAGGTATCTGAAATGGACAGAGGAAAATCATGCTTTGACTGATCCCTACCTTACAGACATGGGGAAAAAAAAAAGAAACCTAACCTCAACAGTAAACTGGAATAGTCTGAAAAGGTACCTGGATCCTTACCTGGTTAAAGTTACTTGGCCACACAATGTTATCCTCATGAACAGTGAATACTTTGTGTTGAGGAGCATGAGGGTCTACCATGCCAACTTTAATTCTAGAAAAAGACTTGTTTGGGAATGTGAGCCAGTTGATAATGTCAAATCCTGCTACTAACATGCCATTTTGGTCAAAAGATACCTCTTCCCCAGCAGTGTTGTTAAATGCAATTGTCCTCAGAAAATGGTGAAGCTGAATTGAGAAGGAGGGAGGAGGAATAATGAGTAAAGTTTTTCTAAAAAAAATTTTAAGAAAGAAAGATGCACACATAGAGCATGGTGATGATACGTGAAAGAGGATTCAATTCAGTGCTGAGAAATGAAGCCTAAAGTAATCAAGTGCATTCAATAAGTCAAAGTCAGAGGAGGCAAAATGTACAAAATTCATCTAGATACAGCTGTGCACAGTGAACCTTTAGAATTTCAGAGGAAACCTTCTGCTTTTGCTAAGATTTTGGATGAGAGAAAAATGTCAATGCAGGCTATAGAGAATTCTCCAAACTCCATGAGACATCTTGCCCCCAGCATTTGACTAGACAATGAGTAGGTTTTTTTATTAAGTTTCCTGCGAAATGTCTAAAATCTCTTTTTGCTAAAACTACTGCTTTTTCTCTTTGTGAAAATAAATGGAAACACACACACACACGCAGAAGGAAAGAGATCACAAGGACATTAATTCTCCAGTTCTGTGGTCTTTAATACTCTATGCAGCAAGACTACAATTATCACATTTTCCAGTTTTCCAGAAATTGTGCTGAACTGCAGAAATTTATCTCTTGAAGGACTGCAAAATCTCTCTGACCTTGTCACTACCACCACCATCATCCTCATTGCTGCCATCATCATCATCATCAATTAAATCTCACCATATTAAGGCAAGGAGCATGTGTTTGTGTGTTGTCAAATTTACCTCTCAGAGACAAACCAAATCAAGAATTACATCCCTACTGAGCAACTCATTGAAAAATCAGAATGGAACAAAATGGAATAGGACAGGATAAGATAGAATTTATTGAATTCATCCTTGGAACACAGCAACTTAAAATGGGATAAGAAGATTTAGCTAAAATTTTGGTATTCAGTGTTGAGTGCCTGTCTTGAGGTGAGGAGAAATTTCTTTTTTAAATGTCGTTCAATGCTGAATGGAGACAAATCATCTCCAAAATTACATTTCCAGAAAGCCAATTATCAAATAGTAAATTCATGCTATTTTCTCATAGCACAAAGAGATTTAATTATCCTCTGAGCGTCTATCCAAGAAAATCACTGCTCTTGCCTGATGCATCTGCATATGCCTGCTGCAGAAATATAATGTACTAGGAATGGAAAGAACGTTAAAACATATTGGGTTAATGATCAAAAATTGTTTTTTTGAGTTAGGAAGCCTCCATGAGAAGAATCTTAGATTGACAAGAATCCTAACAGTTCAGAGCTTATATCCAAATTTGCATGTGGTCATTTTACACAGAAAACAGAATTATCTGCACATAAAATAGTATTTCTGTGCAGAAATACTATTTTCTATGCAGAAATATTATTTTCTGTGTGGGAAATTCTGTTACCTCTACTTAAAATGCTGTTTTCTGTGAAACTCCACATGGCAACTTGATTATACCCTAAACTGCGAACAGTCCTTGAAAACTGCATAGTTTTCAAAGACTTTCTTAAAGTGGGAAGAAAATTTCTGAAACTTTTTGTTGCTTCCTTTGAGAACAAAACTGGTGAAGAATTGCATCCCTGTAATATAAAGGAAGCAAGGTAATCAATAACAGGCGTGCTCAGAATGATCAACAATCATTATATTCTTTATAATATAAAAAGGAAGCTATGACAGAGATTGAAATGAAAGACAAAACAAAATAAAACGCCTAAAACATGGCTTACACAAACAGAGAACATTCAAACAGGTGGCAGAGGCACTAAATATTTGCACTCACAGATACGCTGAGCTCTCTTCTGCTTCAGTTTTACCTGCCATGATGGCTGATTGAGATGTTTGTGTTGCTGTCCTTTCACCTGTGCTCTCTTTTTGGACTGTGACAAATGCATAGACTGAAGCGCATGCACCACAGCCAAGACAGCATTGTAGATGTTGTAACTGTGGGCAGTCATGCTCATTTCAAGAATAGAAGAAGGAAGAGATTCCAGCTTCTCCTCCCCAGTGCAGAGTTCCTCAAAATCTTTTCCATCTGAAGTGGAGTTAGGTAAAGAACACAAAAATGCATTTTCCCAGAAGCTTCTGAGAAAGCTGTCTTCTTTTTCTGTGGTTGGGTTTCTGGAATGAAGAAATTTCTGGAAGCCTGGCACTTCCTTTGAGTGAACTGCAAGGGAGACAGCACCATGGAGGAAATCAATGTCCCAAAATCTTTGGAAAGGAAGTTCTATGAAATCCATCTGGGCTGTCAAAATCCATAGCTTCCCTTTTGTCCTTATTGGCACATCTTCACAGTTTGAAATATGTAGCAATAGTCTCAAAACTATCATTGTCTGAATTTCCCCGTGTACAACCACCACATTAGCAGTGCTATTCATAATAATTCCATATATTTTAATCCCTTCCGTCATAAGATTTTCTATCTCATTTGAAAAGACTTGCTTGGGGAAATGTTGTATGAAGTGAAAGCAGATGCCATTTTCTGAAAAGATGGGAAGCACATTCTTTACAAAATTCTCTCCATTCTTATCCTCAAAATAAAGTACCCCAATCCATGTCCAGCTGAAATGGTGTAGTAAATGAAGGATCCCTCTATATTGGTGGGCCCCATTTGGAAACATCTGGTAGAGGAAAGCTCCTTGGACTTTGTTATTCAGCATGGGGGCAGAGCCATAGATAAGCTAAAGAAAGACATTTTAAAAGGAAAAGGTGTCCAAAAGAAGTCCCTACAATTGTGTCTATCCATGTGTGTGTAAGTTTTCTAGTTATGCAATGGCCAAAGTGTGTTGCATGTCCCACAGTAGCTCCCTTTCATTGTCACAGCCTTATTGTTAGACAGCTTTGTTTATTGGCACAAAAACAAACCTTGCACCTCCATGTTCCAACTGCCTTTCTGCCTGTTCTTCCTCCTGATTACAATCAAAAACTTCCAAGGTTTATTAACCCCCAATTTCCCACATCAAAATCTTTGTTAGTGTCAATATAAATATTTCTGTCCTGTCTTTCCACTATATACGCTTAAAGTGGACAAAAATTTTGAAAAATCAGAAGAGTATTCAGATTTTAAATCTAGAGGTAATCGCAACATAGCAGCAAAATGCACTCCATCACGTAGCAGCAATAAAAGGTTTTGGTAAGATATAGAGGGACTGATGAATTAAAAGAACCATGGAAGGAATATTTCCAAAGCAGGGACAACATGAGAGAGAATTTTTTAAAAAAATTACTGTAATGTTGCTTGAGTCAGGAAGAAAGACAGTTTTCCACTGAAAGGGCATTCCTCAATTTCTGGGTGGCCCCCAATCAACAGTTGGCCACCAAAAAAGCCCTCTCTTGTGTCCCTTCCATATTCTTCAGGTGTGCTTGAGAAATAGCAAAAAATTTAGAAAGCTAACAAAAATGTTAGTACATTTAATTCCTCATTAATAAAGTAAACAGCCCAATTTGCTTAGCCTTAATGTTAGAAACTTGATATGTGTCGGATGCCCAACTGAAATTTTACTATAAAGTGAACACCTTTTATTTGAATCTTTACCATAATGAAGCTGAAAAAAAGTACTATCAGGGATAACGCTTGTCCCTCACCCTTTTCCCTGTCTTCAGCCTGAGAAAGAAGAAAACAATTACATTTGGCCCTCCACATTCATCGGTTTAACATTCAGGGATCTGATTATTTGCGGGTTTCTCTAACCCTTTCCACCTCATGCCCCTCTTTCCTGGGATAACTTTCTTGGCAAGATTTGTTATGAGGGGATTTGCCTTTGCCTTCCTCTGAGGCTGAGAGAGTATGACTTCCCCAAGGTCACTCAGTGGGTTTCCATGGTCAAGCAGGGAATCAAACCTCGGTATTCAGAGAGCCAATGGTTTCAGCACTGGAGTACAGCTTTGAAGATCAGGGTTCAAATCCCTGCTTGACCATAGAAACCCACAAGTTGACCTCGGCCAAGTCATACTTTCTCAGACAAAGGCAAAGGCTAATCCCCTTTGAACACATCTTGCTGAGAAAACCTCATGATTGATTCACCTTAGGACAGTCATAAATTGGAAATGACTCGAAGGCACACAACAACAAGATCTCTTGAGTGTTAGTCCAGTGATGAAACCACTACATCATGCTTACCATCTGTGGGTCACCAAGACAAGTTCTAAAACCTGTAAGAAACACAACTCTGCCCAACTTGATCTGGATCAGAGTTTTCTGATTTAGATAAGGATCCCAATTCAATCTGCACAGAATTGTAAATAGTCTGATATGTGTCAGATGCCCAACTGAGATTTAGAAACTATAATCTTTTGGTGTTTGTGTAACTTGCATTGCAAAACTAAAATGGTTACTAACTTCAAAGAAGAAAGAAAAAACATAGTTCTGGTAAAACTGAAAGCATACCAGTTTGCTCAGAGCACATAATCTCTGTGAAACTGCAAGGAAGGAGCACTGGGGGGTTGGGACACTCACTCTAAATTTGCCTTTTTTTTTTAAAGATATATTTTAAAAACATATGTAGTCAATTGGGCATTCAAAACTGCCAGTTCATATGGTTTTCTGCGCATTTGCCCTCTGATGCATCTGTGTGCTGCATGGAGAGTAAGAGACAATTCTCATCTAATACACATCGACACAGACAAAAGGAAAGAGAGATAATACTGAAAGAAACAAGAGATAAGAAGAAGGGGGAGTCTGTTGACATTTTTAAAAGAAATGTCTTTCTTCATCCAGATATCCATTCTCATCCAAATATTGAAGGGAATCCAGTTGGTAGCATTCAAATACCTATGCTTTTCTTTTTACACAGTATGAGGTATTCACTATCTCCTTCTGCAATGTCTAAACATACCTCAAGGCAGCTTTTGAAAGCCAGGGTTGATGCTATGGCCATTGACCTGCTGGGGAGAGAGAAGGGAGAGGTGACCAGGCAGCACCCACTCCAGTTGTAGTTCTGCAGTTGAAGAAGGAAAACTGAGTTTGCTCTATCAGATCTCCAGCTGTCAATGGAGATCTGGAAGAGCAACCCCCGTTCTTTCACAGAGTCTTCACAACTGTACCTGGATGTTGCTTGAAAACTACATTGGGGATGGGAACACCATAAAGTTGCATACGCAGAACATTACACACTGTATGCTTTAGATGCACATTGAGCCCATCTCCTATGGAATCAGAGGCCCTGTTTTCAACCACTTAACAGCATCCCAAAGCTTTTGTTCATAACTTTCTCCAAATATAGGACCCAAGGCAGTTAATAGTATATATTAGGTGTTGGATTGGGAATCTGGGATCTGAATCCTCACTCAGGTATGGAAACCCACTGAGTGACCTTGGGCAAGTCACATGCTCTCAGCCTTAGAGGAAAGCAATGGAAACCACCCCCACCCCAAAGAATCTTGCCAAGAAAGCTCAGAAATGATTTGAAGGCATATAAGAGCAAACATCCAAAAATCTTCTGATAAAATGTTAATAACTGGTTAAATAAGATACCTAATTAAATTACTACTAATTTAAAGCATTTTTTAAAAGTTAAGAGTTCAAATTCTGTTACATCAAGGTACACAGCTAAGCAACAGGTGGTCAAAAGTAAAGGAGTGAACCAAGAGGTACTATGCCAGGCACTGGGTGGGAAGTCAGGGAATGGTCTGCTGGTTTTAGATATAACAAGACTATCTCCTGCAAAAGAAAAATGAGTCAAACCATTTAGTCATCATAAAATCTTTCATCCTCCAACCACTGTAATTAGAGATTCTGGGGGGGAAAAAGCCTGGAAGCTAGAAGCTGTCAGTGTGTGAAATCCACCTGTCTTCCTCCTCTTCCTAGCACCACATCATGATTTGTATGGTGTGGGTAGAGACACTACCTCACTACCCTTTCCCTTGACTGATGTAAGTTGCTTTGGACTGGCACAGGTCTTTTCCAGCTCTGAATTGGGCTGATTTGATCTGCTTTGGACATAATCTAAATTGACCTGATTCACTTAGAAATTCAGAATTTCCATATCCGAAATAGAAATATCCATACTCGGAATGGAAATATTCGAAAGATACAAGTATCATTTCATTATTTTAGTCTCAACAATGTCAGTCTTAAGAATCCAAGTGTTGTCTCATTCTTTTAATCTCATACTACATCCTACCTCTAAAATGCATGGGAAGAGTTCCAAGGCTTGTACACTGTTCCATGGGCACAGCTTACCTGTGGAACCTTATAGAGAGTCAGGATGGGTGCCATGTGGACACAGACATTAGAGTTAGGTCCCCCAATGACTGCTACAGGGTTGGTATGAATGTCACACTTATAGTTTGGGGTGAATTTTTCCCGACTTGATAGAAGTTCCATAGTGGCGAGGTAGGTTGAGCTTGCACTGAAGTGGCTGTTATAGATCTGAAAGCCCAGGGAGATGTTGGATAAGATCTGGGGGTTTCCATTTACTTCCTTCACAGCAAACATCAAGGCCAGAATGTGCTGGTAGTGCTGAGTGTGAACACTGAAATTGGAGGTACATAGTGAGTCAAAGTGGATTTTCTTTTGGACTGTTGTTGTATTACTACTTCATATATAACTTGACTAACTTGATTTAGTCAAGCTGTTGAGCCATAATATACGGTATGGCCCTCATCTGTGCAAGGGTGGCCTGAACATTGGGAAGCATCTCTTTCTCTCTATATATATATTTAGATATAGATATATATGTATACTTGTACAAATATTTTACTACTTTGAATACTAGTCTGCTTTAGAGCTTCTGCTTAGCACACATACACAAACATGTGCAATATTTAAATCCAGATTCATACAGTGTGCATGTGCATCACCTCACTGCATCTTCAT
This sequence comes from Cyclura pinguis, assembly GCA_030412105.1. Classification (NCBI taxonomy): domain Eukaryota; kingdom Metazoa; phylum Chordata; class Lepidosauria; order Squamata; family Iguanidae; genus Cyclura; species Cyclura pinguis. The sequence continues at coordinate 132,468,577 of CM059604.1, read as the reverse complement.
TTAAAATGAGATTGAAAAGGCAACATTTTAAAAACTATTTTTCCTGCATTTGGGATGTGGAATATATTGCATAACAGAATAAAGTACTGCAGCACCGAGCATGGAAAATCATCTTTGGAACTGAGTGTTAAGACCCTGGAAATGTGTTTGGTGTTTATACATTCAGGCTTGCTTCTGTCGGGTGACAGAAGGATGCACCCTGAGGTGAAAAATAATTGAAGAAAGCAACAGACATCCAAATGGTGTAACATATAGAAGGGTGGATTGCAACTTCTGGAGTTTGCTCTGTTTTTTGAAGTAAAACCTCGAGATCCACCACGTGGCGGTTTTGGTAAAGGCCATACACAGAAAATGACTTAATTAGTGGGACAGAAATTTTTAGTACTGAAGATTGTTCATAATTCTTCCATCCACATATTCATTCTCTGTCAGTGTCTGGCAGTCTATCAGTTAAGAGTATAGACCCACTGAAACAATTGTTGAATGGTGAGTCAACACTTAGGTAAATTTAAATGATTCACTGCGTCTATTCTAATCAGAACTGACTTTAAGTTTTAGGCCAATGGGAGGGCTTTTCTTCATTTCAGCAGTTTAATACTTTTAATCCTACATACACATACACACAAGAAATCAGGTAAGCAAGTGGAAAGCTTTTCCATAAGGAATTTCATCTATGACTTTCATAATGCTAGCTTACTGCTAAAGATACAGCAGGAGCAACCAAGAACAAAAACGGGCATGGAAGCATAGAAATGCAAAGACATAGATTGGAAATACATGTAAACTTTGAACAAAGGAAGTGAAAATGAGCCTTTCCTGCTGATTAAAAAAAGTAAGTCAGTCAAGCTGAAAAAGAAATTACGTTACTTCTACAAAAACCGAAATCATTAGTAACAGTAGTTTTCAAAGAAAACAGAAAACCTGTACGAAAAAAAAAATTGTTTAAATCAGTTTCAGAACATACAACATGCAATCAGGTCACAAAATATACACAATACACATTAAATGCACATAATATACAATATTTTGGAAAGGATTAGAAACATATAAAAAGTTAGATGCTTGCATTCCATAAATGGAACAAAAATATTCTATATGTACAAGATTAAATTAATACAAGCAAAAGTCTATCTTTACAACTAGCCTGCTTATGAATGTTGCCAGCTCAGATACATTTTATTTTTTTCAAAAAATGCATAAACTCAACTTCTTGCATAACATTGCCAAACAGATCAAGAGACTGAAGTTCTTCAAAGGTTATTGGTGGTGAAAATTGGTGGCAATGCATTTTATGATTTAAGAAAATCCATCTCCTTACACAGTGTCATCAAAGAGTTCAGGGGAGGGAAGTTTGTCAAAATTCATCGGTGCTAAAATTGTGTGGCTCTGGGAAGTAATGGCAGCAATGTTGAGTTCTCCAGGCAGATAATATTTTTGAAAGATTGGAAGAAGTCCCCTAACTTTACATTGAATTGGAGAAAAACTGCACACGGCATGTGGCAGGAGCACTAATATCGCCACCGCTAGCACCATCATCTTTATTAAGATATTCTTTCTGGAAGCTATATCACCTATTGCTTGTCCTCCAGGAATATCCAGAATTATCAGGAATCAGACAGTTGACAACATGTCTGTCTCAGTCTTGTTTTGAATATAGTAAATAATATTTATAGCATCCACTGTTCTTAATTCACCATTTTGTACTGCACCAATTTCCTAGGGACTTTCAAGAATAAATAGAAATAATCATGGTTGTTTTGATGATTGTAGGGGAGACCATCAGAGATTTCAGGTTGTCTGTGAAGCTGGAGCCCTTGGGATAGATCTGGGCTAAATTGTTTGAACTTAGTTTCCAGAGAAATTCATAGGATAAGCCAAAATAAAAATTGTCCATTTTGTTTTTCAATGGGAAAGAAATTGAAATAATCTAGTCTAGTTCAAACTCCTTCCCTCAGATTCTTCGGGCCACGATTATACAGCAGGCCCTCCACATTCGCAGGAGATAGGGAAACAGAACCCCTACAAAACTGAAAACATCATGAATGATCGAGGGGCCCCATCTGTGTGATGGTGATCCTGCTAGTGGGGGAATAGGAGAGAGCAGGTGGGGAAAGATCTTCCCTACTTGGCTTTCTCACCAATCATGTGGGTGAGGGTGGTGGGGGAGAGCATGGGGGCAGAACAATCAGGTGGGCAATGGTGGCAGGAGAGCATGGGGGGGGATCTTCTCTCCCCTTCACTCTCTTGCCTGCTGCCAGCGCAATCGGGCTGGCAGCTGTGGGCAGGAGAGGGGGGAGGTCAGTGGGTACCACGAATAATCAAATCCGTGAAAGTCAAACCCACAAATGTGTGGGGAGAATGGTACATTGCTGTTAATGATTAGATTGATGAGTTTCTGATGCTTTTTGCATGCCAGTCCCGTCGTGAAATGGCCTTGGGAGCACTGCGGGATTGCAAGGACTTTCACATGATGTCCTCGCAATCATGTGATGCTCCCGAAGCCAGTAGGCAGCAATCACACATTATATCATTTTTGACTTGTTGCTGAAAATGATGCCCGATTGCATGTCGCTCCCAGGCCCCACCTGCACTTACCTTGTGTGCGGAGCCTCCGGATGCAAGACCATCGCACTTCCTCCCCCAGCGCAGCCTGGGAAAGTACCTGGCTGCACTGCGGAAGGAAGGGACCAAACCCTTACGCTTCTTTCTGGACAGCAGGGAGCTGCTGCGGAGGGAAAGCAGAGAGGACACGAGTGCCTCTCAGATGAGGCTTTTCACACGATCCCCATGTGACGTCAGCACCACCGGGTAAGGTGCAAAAAGGGCCTCTGTTTCCTAATATCATCTGTTTGGATAGGTCAGAAAACCTTAAAAGTTTCTTTCAGTCTTTTTTCTTACTTGTTTTCTTCTTGGGCTACATAGAAATCCCCAAGAAACTGGAGAAAATGTAATCACTGCTAAGATGAAAGCTGCTTGAAAATTAGGGCCTTTCTGCACCACACTGTTATTGTGCTATTATTCCACTTTCAACATCCTATGGAATCCTAAGCTTTATAGTTTAGAGAGGGGCATTTAGAATTCTCAGCCAGAGAGCTCTTTGGCCTCAGTAAACTACAAACCACAGAATTCCACAGAATGTTGAAAGTGGAATAATAGCACTAGGAAAGGCCCTTAGTGTGACCGATTCACTGAGACACTGAAGGGGAAAAACAACAACAACATGTTTATCTACTCTCATTTGAAATCTTCTTTGATGTTCTCCTCAGTGGGACAGCAAACATTATATGTTGGTAATGATTCAACAACTCTCCAAAACAATGGCACCACAAGAAAAGAAAGGCCTTAAAAATGAGGGGTTGGAGTGAAGTGTGTCTCTTTAAAGTGAAGTGCTCTCTTCAAAATGGAAATAAAATCTCCCAGAGTACAACCATTTACAGTCCTCCCTCCACATTTGTGGGTTTGACCTTTACAAATTTCATTATTCATGAAATACACGTGTGCCTTCCCCCCATTCTCTTCCTCCCATTCCCTTGCATTTTGCCAGATGTGGAGAAAGAAGGCAAGCGTGCCCAAGAAACAGGCAAAGGAATGAGGTGTGTGTGTGTGTGTGTGTGAAGGGACATGTGTACCTTCTTTCTGTATCTCCAGTGCTCCTTCTTCCATTGCCTTGCCTTTGGCCCAGGTGTGGAGAAGGAAGGCTAGGATACCATGGCAAAAGGGAAGGGAATGGGAGGGGGGAGCCCCAGAAGGGAATGGGAGGGAGAAGGCGGTGCCTCGAACCCTTATGAAAGTGGAGGGGACACGATACATGTTTCCTCATTGTCTCCTGCTGAACTCCACATCTTTTTTCACATTTCAGGTGACACAATATTTATTTATTTATCCATGACATTTCCACTGATGTCCAAAACGGCAGAAAATAACAATCTGGAAACATTTATTAGCAGTGATAAAAATTTAGATTTACCAACATCAAATATGTTGTTTCCACACAAGAAGGACTTGTGATTCATCATCTTCTTACCTACTATGAAGTGATGCAACTAGGCTAGTCATTAAAACTCATAATAAATGGCAATATTTTTATTTCGGTAACTTTGGAAAGAAACGTGGAATATCTCTCTTTTGATTCATATAGATTGTTTACCAATCTAAGCATAGGTCCAAAATGAAAATTTATACAGGTGACATGTTATGCATTTGGCACAAGCATTCAAAATTTTTTGCTAACTCACCATCACCCCATGACCTTTTCCTGAACATCTAACTTTAGACTCTCTATGTAAACCCCAGCAATTTACAGTCTGGAGACAAGTGTGATTTTCAAGACTCTGAGACATATTATATAGGGGCAACCCCATTGAAAAGGACTCTATGATAAACCTCAGCATACAGGAGTACACTCTGAGAGTAATTGAAACCTAGGAAGAAATTTAATTATATTATCTGGTAACCAACGGGTTTAAGAATTTCAAGTTGTTCTCCTTATGAACCGCTGTTTGTTATTTAGTTCAGGCTTCAGCAAAATGATATAGATTTTAGGAGAAAACAAACATATTAGCAAAACAGCACTAGAAGCCAGGATGCAGAATATCTTCATAACCACCATATATTTTCCTTTTGTACTCAGATAACATGGAAGAGAGGTGAACCACACACTGCAAAATGCCAACATGCTGAAGGTGATAAATTTGGCTTCATTAAAAACATCGGGTAACTTCCTGGCAAGGAAGGCCACAGTGAAACTTACAATGGTTAATAAACTCATAATGCTGAGGCTACTGTAGAACACAACAGGTGGATCTCTTTGACATTCCAGGACAATTTCTTTGGCCATTGACTGCATGTCAAAATCTGGGAGTGAGGGAAAGGTTATCAGATACGCCATGTAAAGAATGACTTTAATAAGCAAACAGGAAAATATAATGGAATTAACTGGTGGTTTCCTTGCCCATTTCCTCATTTTGGACCCTGGTTTAGTGACCTTGAAAGCTAGAATCACTGTGATGGTTTTGGCCAGCACACATGATAGGAGTACTGTAAAGATGACACAGAAAGCACTTTGTCTAAGGAAACATATGAGATTGTCAGGCTGACCAATGAACAGCAAAACACAACTGAATGAGACAAGGAGGGAAATGAGTACAACATATGTCAGACTGCGGTTGTTAGCTTTGACTATTGCAGTGTTCTGGTACTTAATGAAGATCCCAAGCACCAAAACTGTGATGAAAGCAAAGAAGAGGGAAAGAATGGCCACACTGAGTCCTAAAGGTTCATTGTAAGACAAGAAAACGATATACTTTGGAATGCATTCACGCTGATCATTGCTTGGATATTGTCCTTCTGGGCACTCAAAGCAGGCATCCACATCTGAAAAAAAAATATCATCATAGAATCATAGAATAATAGAACTGGAAGAGATCACAAGGACCATCCAGTCCAATCCGCTGCCATGTAGGAACCCATATCAAAGCACTCCCAACAGATGGCCATCCAGCCTCTGCTTAAAAACCTCCAAAGAAGGAGACTCCGCCATATTCCACAGCAACATATTCCACTGCTAGAAGTTCTTCCTGAGGTTCAGGTGGAATTTCCTTTCCTACAGCTTGAATCCATTGCTCCTTGTCCTAGTCTCTGGAGCAGTGGAAAACAAGTCCACTTCCTCCTCAACATGACATCCCTTCAAATATTTAAACATGGTTATCATGGTCCCCTCTTAACCTTCTGTTCTGCAGACTAAACATACCCAGTTCCCTAAGCTGTTCCTCGTACAGCATGGCTTCCAGACCCTTCACCATTTTTGTCGCCCTCCTCTGGACACGCTCCAGCTTGTCAACATCATTCTTGAATTGAGATGCCCAGAACTGAACACCATATGCCAGATGAGGTCTGACCAAAGCAGAATAGAGTGGTACTACTACTTTCCTTGATCTAGACACCATATTCCTATTGATGCAACCAAGAATTGTGTTGGCTTTCTTGACTGCTGCATCACAGTGCTGTCTCATGTTCAGCTTGTGGTCTTCTAAAACTCCTAGATCCCTTTCAATTTGGTCAAAATTTGAAAGAAGTATTTGCAACCTCTTCTTCATTTCCATGAATTTTGTGAAAATAAACACAGGGATTAGTTTATCCAAGAGTAAACCAAGCCTTTAGATTCTAGTGACCTAGAAAAACAAAGACTAACGACCAAGAGTATCTTCATTAGATTAATGTCAGGTCCTGAGTTAATAACTCACTGTATTGCCCTTTTTCTTTGGATGTACTTGTTAGTTGATCTGTTTCTTTTATTCCAGATGGAGGTACTAATGCTGTACACATTCTGTTTCATACATCATTGACTGTACATAGAATACTATCTTACACACATGTAACTGACTATACCAGGCTACCTTTTCTCTTCATCAATGACAACCTCCAAAGATCACAGTTAGCACATTTGAAAACACGACACTTCTTGCCTGTCTCATTTGAGATCATGCCTTTAGGACAAGGAATGCAATCATAATAGCAAAATGGCTTTCCTTCCTTCTTTCTCTTGCTGAAACCTGCATGGCAATTATCACTACAAACCGAAAGAGGACGTACCTGTGCAAAAAAAAAAAAAGAAAACACAATATTTTAACACTCAGTAAATATGTTTTTAAAATTGTGTAACATGACTTGATCCACACAAAAGGACTTTTTAAAAACGTTTATCGATTTTTACATACAATAACATAAACACCAAGTGACATTTATAACATGGAGATATGCTAAAATAAAAACACAACACACTTCCGCAAGACATCATCGTGGTCCCGTCCTTCTCCTGTCTCCAACCGGTGCAATAGCTGGAGAAATCTTTGACTGCTTTTCCCTGTCAATGACCCCCGATCACTCAGTGCTCCCACACTTACCTGCCATGCAGAAGGCTTGGAAGCGTGACGGAGGTGCTTCCTGCCCCAACACAGCATGGGAAAGTGTCTGGCTGTGCTGTGGAAGGAAGACTCATGTCCATTGTGCTCCCTTCTGCAGGGAGTCGGTCAGATGCAGAACGGAGATTTCCATTGTGCATCTTTCCCTGCAGAGGCACTGCTGGGATTGTGACCGGACAATGACACAATATGACAAGGTGAGGAAAGGGCCTAGCTTACTAACTAACTAAACACTAGCTTACAAAAACACAAAAGGGCTCTGCCCCCCCCCACCAAGCCAAACTGTTCTGAGAAAATAAAAATGAGAAAAAAATATTCTTCTATCATTACGGAACAACCTAAACAAACTACTAGTCATCATTTCCATGAATTGTTGTGTCATTTGATTTCTTATTCCTCAAGAAGCTCACAAACAGCTTCCAGTCTTTCAAAAAAAAAAAAAATCCTGCTTGGTTTAGCCTTTAGAAACCATATTAGTTTGGCCATTTAGCATGCCTCAGCAACCTTAATAATCCAGTCTTCTGTCACCAGTACTTCAGTCTGTTTCCATATTTCAGCAAACAATATTTTCGTAGATCTTATCATATAACAAAGAAGCAGCCCATGTTTGCTATCCAAATCCTTACCCATAATAACCAGCAGAAACATTTCTGGTGACATTGCAAAAATCTATCTTTTTTTTTTGTTTGTTTTTTTGTTTTTGGATTAACAGACACAGTACCTTTTAGATAAAAAATTTTTTTGTCTTCTTACACATCTAATCCATGTGAAAAAAAGAGCCCTCCTTATTTTGACATCCCAAACAGTGATTTAAAATATTCTTAGATATTTTTAACACATTACTTATGATTAGATACCAATTATACAAAATCTTATACATGCTTTCTTTTAAATTTCTACACAGAGTAATTTTCTTTAACTTTAGACCACGTTTTTTTCTTCCATACATCCATCTGAACATTGTTCCTCAAATTTTGGGCCTATCTGATATATTCCTTGATAAGTTCATCCTCTATCTCTAATTTCAAAAGGCGTTTAGACTTTTTTTAAAATAACATGGTAATCCTTTTTACACAACTCAAAGTAGAACTCACTTTCTCCAAACTCGATAGCAAGATCACCTAAGCATGGTTAGACCTATCTTTAAATTGCATACAAGCACACTTAAGGACTTGGTTGATAATGGTATGACTTGGTGAATTTGCTATCAGAGCAAACAAAGACTCTGGGCCACTAAGACTGTAGACAGGTAGATTAAGCACAACCACACCCTACAACACACTACCTCTTTCCCAAATACAGGTGGCATTCTTCCACCCTGTGCCTTCTAGAAGAGTGGCGATACTTTGTCTTAGACCTGCCAGTCTCTGTCTGGTCAGATCTCTTGGAATTTGCCATATTTGTCTGGGTTCCCAAGTTTACAAAGTCTTATCCAGTAGTCAGATCAACATCCAAATTTGCCTTAAGCATCTCTTAAGCATTAGTTTGTCAATAAGTTATTGCAGGAGAATGAGTTAAAACTATGTAATTAATAGATATTTTCTTAACACGCGTAAGTATGCTGTCTTTAAAAGGATCATTTTATTGATACTATCCCATCCTGACACCAGTAAGTATACAGAGTTTAAGAAATATTTATCTGAATTAATGAACTTCCACCTTGGTGAGTGAATCCTTTATCCTCCAATAAAACAAATATAATTTTCAATCCTTCGACACAGTTACAATTACTTTGGTATACCCTCTTGTTCTCTACTATATTGTTTAGTTGTCCACTTTATTTTCTGTTGTATCTCTTGGGCTTGTTAATTGCTTAGTATATTTTCTTTGTTATCGGTGCTTCTGTGATAATTGACTTTGATTTTTGCTCTTTTAAATGTCAAAATATAGTAACAGGGTTTTGCCTGATGAAAATTTAGCATGAGCAGGTTCTGCGCAATAACTGTCTTCATGATATGGTGAAGCAGATATATTAATTTAGAATCTCCACAGTAACCTACCTCTTCACCTTTAGGGAAATGGTTGCAAATACCTGTACATGTGCATTGATCCTTACCTGGTTAAAGTTGTTAGGTCATATGATGTCATCCTCAGAAATGATGAAGATGTCTGGGGAAGCATGTGGGTCTACCATTCCAACTCTAACTCTTGTAAAAGACTTGTTTGGGAAGGTAATCCAGTTGATAATATCAAATCTAGCTACTAAGGCACCATTTTGGTCAAAGGAAAAACTTTCTCCAGCACTGTTGTTAAATGACACATATCTAATAAAGTGGTGGAGCTAAAAGTGAAGGGGGAATAATTTTTTAAAAAATAGTTAAACATACACAGCATGCTGATAATATTTCACCCTAAAAAACTGTGGTTAATGGTGTCCTTTTGAGGGTTCTGTTTTCCAGGAGAAGAAATCGAAGATATTTTTGGATGGATGTGTAGATACTAAAGGAAATTACTTGATGTTGCTTGAAAAATTCTGGACGTTGCAGTTCTTCTGGCTCTACCGTCATCTTCTGCACATTTGCCGCCTGTGACATTTTCTTTGGCTTTGGTGTTTATTGAGCAAAGAGAATTGGATGACAATTGCTTTTGTTTCATTGTATCACCTGAAGTTATCCTTTTAAAAAGTGAGTTTTCATTCTAGTGAGACCTTTGCACCATACGTCACTTTAAAATAGGATCCTTCCTGTGTCTACCCCTTTAGCTGGATGGGCGGTGAGGACAACATCTGCAGGGACTTCCCAAAGACTCCTGAAGGCCCCTAAAGTTATCCGTTTAAGTGCTTCCATGAAAAAGGAAATAGATGGATGCATCTCTGCTGATCCTTCCACTCTTGAACAATATGGAAATGGCAGCATTGGAGGGGGTATGTGTTGCATATAAAGTGGGGATTTTGGAGGTAACCCCAGGGGGCATAGCTGTGTGCCAGATATACATCTTCCCATGCAGAATTCTAGCTCATCTTTGAATGTACATCATTTATATATGTATGTCCATGACATTCATTGCCCGGCTCACTTTAGCAAAATGCCTTCCAGAAAGACAATAGCAAGAACAAATACAGTTCATCCATGAAATTTAATTTGTGAAAATATTGATGCCATTTAGTAGAATGAAAAATGAATTATGAATGACATTTTCCATTATGAAGTAAATATCACTGAGTTAACGGATTTATCCCTGGACAAATGTGCAGAAGAAGAAGAAACTGAAAGATTCTATGTTAGAGTGTAGGAGTAAATTGATCAAACACCAAAAAGAGCTTCTTGTTAATCATAGGTGACTGGACTGCAAAAGTAGGAAGCAAAGTAGAGTCAAAGATTGTAGGGACATTTGGCCTAGGATCAAGAAATGCTTCAGGGTAGTGACTGGTTGAATTCTGTAAGGCAAACAGTTTGTTCACTGCAAACACATTCTTCAAGCAACCCAAGAGGTGACTGTATATGTGGACATCATCTGATAACTAACACAGAAATAAAATAGGCTACTTAACTAGATACAGAAAATGGAGAAGCTCCATTCTCTCTGCAAAAACAACACCAGGAGTGAATTTTGGCACAGAACATGAACTTCTAATTTAGAAAATTAGAGTAAAACTAAAGAACACTAAACAAACCATGATGTCAGAATACAACCCTAAGAACATCCCCATAGAATTTAAAGATTATGTAAAAAATAGATGTATATTTAAGCCTGATTGACTGGGAGCCAGAAGACTTCTGGACTGAAGCCAGGGACATTGTTAGGGACGAAAGCAAAAAGACATTATCTGCAGCCAAAAAGAAAGAGAAGCCTCAGTGGATGACAGAGGAAACTCTTCAGTCAGTTAAGATCAGACGAGAAGCAAAAGAAAAAAGGGACAAATATAGAGACAGAATTCTGAATGTAACTGTTCAATGACTTGTGTGCAGGGATAAGGAGAACTACTGTAATAATCAAGGCAGAGAAATAGAAGATGACAACCACCTTTCCAAGTTTTGTATCATCTGAAAATTTAATGAGGATTGACTCTTTCCTATAATTGAAATCACTGATATAAACATTGATGGGGAATCCTGAGACCACTAGTCCACACAGAGGCATAGACCAACCTGCAAGTTTTTTCCTGTTACCTTTCCAAAGAATGAGTAGCTACAATCCTTTTTGTTGTTATTGGTAGGTAAGGCTATCTTCTGGATTCCTCAGGTCCAGATCATAGGGATAGCTATGGAGATATAGTTCTGGAAATGAGGCTAGATGCTAGAAGTACATCTTCTGATGCAAGATTCCAGTCTTTGTCTCCATGCACCCACTTCCTACATGTATGTGTATGACAAGCATTGCCCAGTTCATTTTAGCTAGATGTCCTCCGTAAAGAGATAAATAAGTATTAATACAATCATTTCAGGAAATTCAGTTAGTGAAAATATTGGCATAGTTTAGTGGAATAAAAAATTAATGATGAATATTTTCCACTACAGCCAAGCTGTCACTGAGTTAATTGGGATTTATCCTCAGACAGGTGTGCATAGGATACATTAAATAAATCCATACCTGAGGTGGAAAATGCTTAGACACCCAACTGAGCTAGAGAAGAAAGCATCATTGCTTTTCTAGCTGTCTTTCCATAGAACAAGTAGCTACAAACCTGCCCATTGTTCTTAGCAGGTAAGATTAAAATTTGGATTCAAAATTGCTCAGCACCCCTTCCTTGGACAGAAAAATAAAATACTGCAAAATAGGTCAATGACCACAGACATTACCAAAATAATCAATGGTAGCAGTCTTATATTCTGAGCAGGTTAAAAACCTGTTTGCAAATCTGAAACTGTAATAGATCTAGGATGAAGTCACCAAAAAAAAAAAAAAGAGTCTAGTTTCAGAAAGACCAAAATAATGAAGGTCACAATACCCTGAGCATGAAGAGGAGCACAAAAACTGCTGTGAAAAGCAGACATAAGCAGAAGCCAGCGAAACACAAGACTTGCAAAGACAAGCAAAGAGTGTTTTAAGCATTAAGGAGCTTGATAACTTGCAGTCAAGAGTACAGTGAGATCCCTTCCTCTTGAGCTTTACCTGCAAGGGCACTTGACTAAGAATCTCATGCTTTTGTTCTTTCACCTTTGCTTTCTTTTTGGACTGTAATAAATGCACAGATTGTAGCACATGAGTCACAACCAAGACAGCATTACAGATGCTGGAGCTGTGGGCAGTCATACTCATCTTATTTCAGGAAATATTATTATTAAATATTATTTTCTGTGCAGTAAATTCTATTACCTTTACATAAAATGTTGCTTTCTATGTTGAGCCCCCACAAGCAGATTTTGAATAGATTACACCCCAAACTGCAAACAGTCCATGGAAATGGCCTAGACTTTCTGGAAGTGGGAAGAAAATTTCTAAAACTACTTCCTTTGGGGAGAAAATTGGTGATGAATATGTCCCTGTAACATACTGGAAGAGAAGTAATCAACTAAAGGCATACTCAGAATGATCAACAACCATTATATTATTTGTAGCATTAAATGGAAGATATGGCAGACCAAGGATAAAAAAAAAGAGGCAAAACAAAAATAAAACCCTCAAAACATGGACTTGGTACACAGAGAAAATTCAAACAGGTGGCAAAGGGGCTAAATATTTGCACTCACAGACATAGTGACCTCTCTTCCATTTTTTACCTGCCATGATGGCTGATTGAGACATTCGTGTCTCTGTCCTGTCACCTTTGCTCTCTTTTTGGACTGTGATGAATACATAGACTGCAGCGCATGCGCCACAACCGAGACAGCACTGTAGATGCTGTAGCTGTGGGCAGTCAGGCCCATTTCAAACACAGTAGAAGGAAGAGACTCCAGCTTCTCCTCTCCAGTGCAGGGTTTCGCAAAACCTCCATCGAAAGTGGAGTTAGGTGAAGAGCATAAAAATGCATTTTCCCAAAATATTCTGAGAAAGTCATCTTCTTTTTCTGTGGTAGGATTTCTGGTCTGTAGAAATTTCTGGAAGCCTGGCACTTCCTTTGAGTGAATTGAGAGGCATATAGCACCATGGAGGAGATCGATGTCTGAAAGTCTTTGAAAAAGAAATTCTGTGAAATCCATCTGGGCTGTCAAAACCCATACTTTCCCTCTTGTCTTTGTTGGGACATCTTCACCTTTTGTAATCTGTAAAAATAGCCTCAAAACTGGCAGTGTTTGAATGTCACCGTGTACAACAAACACATTAGCAGAGCTATTCATGGCAGTTTCATATATTTTAATCCCTTCCCTCACACGATTTTCCATTTCATAGACAAAATCTTGTTTGAGAAAACTTTGTACATAGTCAAAGCAGATGCCATTCCTTGAAAAGATGGGAAGCATATTCTGTATAAACCTTTCTCCACTGTCATCCTCAGAATAAAGCACCCCAATACACACCCAGCTGAAATGCTGAAGTAGGTAAAGAATCCCCATATATTGGTGGATCTCATCTGGAAACATCTGGTAGATGAAAGCTCCTTGGATTTTGTTATCCAGGATAGGGTCTGAGTGACATGCTAGCTGGGGAAGAAAGAAAGAAAGAAAGAAAGAAAGAAAGAAAGAAAGAAAGAAAGAAAGAAAGAAAGAAAGAAAGAAAGAAAGAAAGAGGGAGAGAGAGAGAGAGAGAGAGAGAGAAAGAAAGAAAGAGAGAGAAAGGAAGGAAGGAAGGAAGGAAGGAAGGAAGGAAGGAAGGAAGGAAGGAAGGAAGGGAACAGATTTTCTATACAACTCTCCATAGTTGTGTCTACATGTATGTATAACCTGCTTCTAATTATGTAATGGCCAAATTGTGCTCAGTGTCCCACAGTATCAACTTAGAAATATGCCAGATTTTATTTTGAGCCTCCTATTGGCAAGGATGAAGGTGTTTTGTGGGATATCAGATCAAGCCGTTCAGTCACCACTGCAGCTGTAGCAATCTGACTGTTTCTACATGTGGATTAATAGTAGGATGCAAGTAATATAAGCAAGAAGAAAGAAATCACTGAGATCTTTAAAAAAATAACTTCCAGGCTTTTTCATAATTATAAAGTTCTATTAATAAAGCTGAAGCTATGCTTCCTATTAAAGGGCACTGCACAATCAATGGATGGCCACCAAGTAAGCCCCCTCTCATTTCCCTGACAAGTGGATTTCAGATACAGGTGAAACATGCAAGCTGTCTCCTTCAGCAAAACTTCAGATACCATTTGGCTTATACAGGGGAAGTGATTCACCAGTTTGCCTGGTCCAAGCACACATACTTTTTCAGAGGTTATGAACAGTGGTTTGAGTTATGGTCAGAAGTAGAGTAGACCATGGAATAATTGTTTGAGTGAGATTCTTCTGCTAGATTGGTATCTAAAACTGTCACTATGTAAGAGTCAGTCCCTCTCTAACCCCATGCCATTATCTCACTATCTCCTCTTTCAGACTAATATACATCAACCTGAATTGGTCCAGAATAAAACAAGAGGTACTAGATCTGAATCATAAAGATGTGACCCACTTTGGATTTCATCCAAATGGGTCCAAGTTATCCTGTTTTGCTTTGAAATTCAGAATTTGAGATTCTCCGCATAGTCTGAAGTGGTATGATAGCCATGTGCAAATGTTTCCTCATTATCTCTGTCTCAAGAAGGTTAAAGCAAATCCAAAATGCAAGGAAAACCTTAAGCATAGATTACCTGTGGAATCTTGTAGAGAGCCAAGATGGGTGCTATTTTGACACAGATATTAGAATCAGGTTCTGTAATGACGGCTACCAGATTATAATGGATACCACATTTGTAGTTTGGGATTAATCTTTCCTGACCTGAGAGAAGTTCCACTGAGGCAACAAAGGTTGACCTTGCACTGAACTGGCTGTCATAGATTTGAAAGCCTACTGTGATGTTGGGTAAGATCTGGGAGTTTCCATTGATTTCCTTCACAGAAAACACCAGGGCTGCAATGTACTGGTAGAGTTGTGTGAGTACCCTGCAATGGGAGTACATGCTGGGTAATATTGGAGAAATCATATAACTCCTATAGGAACTGTTGCATCAGCTACCCATAATTTTCAAAGAAAACAGAGAGAAATCAAGAGAAAAGAAAAACTCATAATTTTTAAAACAGATTTGGCCAAAATTGTCCAAGTCAAATATACAATCCAGAATATCCAGTATGCAAAATATCCAGTTTGCAGAAACTTTTCATGTCCAGTTTAGTAACTAGTAGAAAGCAAATCATTTTGTAGGATTGTTATTGCGCCTTGCATAAGTTAAACTTATTGTAGTCAATAAAGAAATGGATTCAAATTGTTATTGTCGTGTCCCTTCAAGTCATTTCCAATCCACGGTGACCCTAAGGTGAATCTATCATAGGGTTTTCTGGGGATGAGAGTGTGTGATATGTCCAAGGTCACCCAGGGGTTTCCACAGCTGAGCTGGGAATGAAATCCTGGTTTCCAGGGTAATGTAGTCCAACTTTCAAACCACTGCACTACACTGGTCTGTCATCATGCCAACACAAATACACAGAATAAAAACAAGGGTAAAAGAGAAGAAAAGGAGAACAAAAGCAGACATCATAAAATAAACAGTTTTTTTTAAAGGGCAAAATCTCACTTTGGACATAAAATCTGTCTGGACATGGAAAACTACTATTTTAGGACTTATTCAAATTAATGTCATCAAGTGAAACCTATGGAAATATGCTTTTTTTGGAATACATTTATGTAGTATACAGTACAGAAAGCATTAATTAGGTTTATTATAGAACCAGGAAATTCTTGTATTGTATGTGATCTTCCACACATCTCACACTCTTAGAGACTTCCCCTCAGCCTGAGTTAGAATTGGGAATACCAAGAAGCTACAACAACAACAACAATAGCCACAATGAAAATGATTAGCAATGCATAGGAATGTTATATGTCACTATTTCAAAGACAAGGGAGGAAAATATGTTTTAAAAATCATGCTGAATGAATCCACAAGTTTGAAAGCCTAACTTGTTTAAGAATGCTGTCATGACAGATGCAATGTATGGTTTTTCTTCAAGTAAAATAAGATGAACCCAGCCCCTTACATAACATTGTCAAACAGATCATGAGCTGGAGTTTAGTCAAAGGTTATTGGTAGCAAGAATTCAAAGTGATGCATTTCATGATTTAAGAAAATACAACTCCTTACATGATGTCATCTAAGAATTCAGTAGAGGGAAAGTCTTTAAAGGTTTTTGGCGGTGAAAGCAGGAGACTCTGAGTAGTAATGAATGCAATGTTGGTTTCTCTTGACTGATGAAATTTGTGAAGCTTTGGAAGGAGGTCTCTGACACTACATCTCATGTTAGGAGACATGCATGCTGTGTGAGGCAAAAGCACTAATATCAGCACCACTAACTCCCTCATCTTTTAAAATAATTTTCTTGCTACTTCAGGAACATCAGAGTTCTGCTCAAGAAGACCTGGACAATACAGTCTGATTTTTGTGGCTGGTCATCCTGCAATTCTGATGGCTTGAATATAAATTTGTAAAGTAGAATTTATCTGCAATCAGACAGTTGGCAACCCAGCTGTCTCTATCTTATCCTTGAATATTGTAAAGGATATTTATAGAACCCATTAGCCATAATTTTTACTGTGTATGCTACCTAGAGACTTTAAGAAGAAGTGGAAATAGTCATTGTTGTTTTGATAATTGTAGGGGAGGTAGTCCCTCAGAACTGTAAGTTATCTGCAACACTGAAGCATTCGGGCTAGATCTGGACTAAGTTGTTTTAATGTACTTTTGACAGAAAGTAGTAGGACAAGCCAAGTGTAAAATCTGCCATTTATTTTATTTAGTTCTCATTTATTTCATGAGTGATAAATATAAATAACATAGTCCAGAGTTTGTCTGAATCCCAAGGGATGAGGAAAAAATGGGGTGTCTCTATTGGTGTTATCTTAGACAGAAGGAGGTATGGAACTGGTAGCTGAACAGGCCAGGTAAGGGAAAGGTGGGGAATACAGTTAAGATCTACTCCATGTTTCAGTCCTGTTCTCATCCCTGAAGGTTCAGGTTGCTATGTCAGTCTGCCCTCTAAAGTGCTGCACCCAAGTACCAGTTCAATTTGTAATATTACTACTATCCTTGACTTAGTTGTGGATGGCAAGGCTGATATGTTGTGTATTATCGAGACCTGGGTGAATGAGCTATGCAGAATTGATATCTGCCATATTTGTCCACTTGGATAGCCTGTGCAGCATAAACCTAGATTGGAGGGGTGGGGGAGGCAAGGGAGGAAGAGTTGCCATCTTCCATAAGAACTGCATCTTCCTCACAAGGAAACTGATCTTCCAGGGTGTCACTTTTCAGGACATGTACTTTGCATTGGAGTGGAAACAGAATAAGCTGGCAGAGGTGATCTTGGATTTGAGTTGGAAACCCCCAGAACTGTGGTTTTGGGGAAGTTCAACATGCATGCCAAGTCTGTCCAGACAGCACTAGCTCTGAGCTTCATGGCTACCATTACAACTATGGGGCTGTCTCAGTACATAAATAACCCAATGCATGAAACAGTACATCCCCTGAATTTGATCTTCACTGTTGGGCAGACAGCTGATGATATTATTTTATGGGGCATTTCAGATAATTTCTTCATAAAGTTTGGTTTGCTGATAGTAGATCCTCCCTGCAGGACCGGAGGACCTGTTAAGATGGTCTGCTGCTGGAGACTTATGAAATCTGAAGGATTCCTGAAAGCTCTGAGGAATTTTCAGGCTAACAAAGCTGGCAATTCAGTTGAGACCTTTTTCTTACTATGGAATGATGGGATGGAAATAGCCATCCATACAATTGTTCTCAAACTGGTGAGGTGAAGCCTGCAATTCACCTTAATTTACTGAAGATTTGTAAGCAACAAAACAATCTGAACAATGGGAAGAGTGCTGGTACTGTAGGTCTTGGATCAAATGTGATTGGAAATCAGCAAAAATTCTGTGTTATGCCTATTTTGAACAGTGAAGCAGCCCAGAAAGTCATACTAGTCCACATATTTGGGTGAATTCTATTTCACTTCTATTCGTCTTTGTCATTGGATTCAGCTGGATCTGTAAAGGTGCCGGACCAGTGTCTGGATGCTGTTATGGACTGGATGAAGGCCAATAAACAGAAGCTGAATCCTGAGAAGAGGGAGCCTGTGTGGATTGGCCGTTCTCTGGACTGTTCTGGATGGAGTTGTACTCTCCCTGAAGGAGCAGTTATGTAGCTTGGGAGTGCTCCTATTATCACCCCTGTAACTGGAGGCCCAAGCACACTTGGAGTGCTTGGTGCCACCTTCAGCTGATGTATCAGCTATGACCTTTCCTAGACAGAGGCCATTTCTGCATGGGGCGAGGGAATCACCCCGTGCTGGTACTTACTGGACTTCTTGGCTCCACGCTTGGGCCCAGGCTGGTCTGGAGCAGTGAGTGGCCGCCGCTCTGCACTGCTCTGGCGACGAAAATAGCGGCTTCTGGTTGGTCAAGGCTCTCCATCAACCACTGAAGCTTGCCAGCCTAAAGCCCACCCCTGGCAGATTACAGGCTTGCACTGGTGCGAGCCTGCAAATCTGCACCAGAGTGTGGGAACGGAGTAGCGCGCTCTGTGCTTTTGAAAGACCTGTTTCAAGCGGTCTTTCGAAAGCACACTGGACAACCATTTTGGGTCGTTTGGGAGCGGGATGAGGTACGGAACTACAGTAAGTAGGTCCAAACCAGTCCGCTCCCAGATGCAGATGTCCTCCCTGGAGGACGCCCTGCACCATTTCTTTAAGCCCATGTGGAAATGGTCAGAGATAACCTAGCCAAAGCAGTCCATGGGCTGGTAACTTCCTGATTATTGTAATGTGTTTTAGTTGGGGCTGCCCTTGAAGAAGACATACTTCCTACCTTCTGATTATACTACTTTAATGTGCTATATGTGGAGCTGTCGTTGAAGAAGACTTGGAAGCTGTAGGTAGTACAAATGCAGCAGCTTGACTGCTGGTTGGAATATCATATAAACAGCATATAATGACAGTCTTAAAATAATTGCACTGGCTGCCAATGCGCTTCCAGTTTAAATTCAAGGTGCTTAAAGCCCTAAATCACCTGGGATTTTGTCAAAGGATTGAGAACTGCTGGGAACTCTTCTCTGTGACCCACTAATGAGGCCAATATACTGTGGGGTTTGGCTGAAGGCTTTCTCAACTGTGGAACCCCAGTTGCGGAATGCCCTCCCCTTGGAGACCCAATTGGTAGCAACACTGATTTTATTCAGGTGCCAAGTAAGAATGTGGCTGTTCCTCAAAGCCTTTGGGTCTCATTGGTTGCTTTCAAATGTTAATGCACATAGTTCTAAACTATTTTAATTTTTTAAATATTTTTTAACTGATATGTTTAACACACACCCTGTTGGAACAGCTCCACTGGCTGCCAGTCCATTTCTGGGCACAATTCAAAGTGCTGGTGATGACCTTTAAAGCCCTACATGGTTCGGGTCCAGATGATTTGAAGGACAATATTCTCCCCACAAACCAGCCTGGGCTGCTAGAGTGGTCTTTCTTTCTATCCCACCACCCTCCCAGGTACAACAGGTGAGAACACAGGAGAGGGTCTTTTCAATGGCTGCTCCCAAGCTCTGGAAATCTCTTGCCTTCTCTGGCACCTTCCCTACTATCCTTTCATAATCAAGTAAAGGCATTTTTATTCAGATAGGCTTTCAATGCAAGACTATATGTGGCCTATCTAATAGAGTGTGCTGGATATCATGTTCTTAATGAATAGTTGAGTTTTTATTTATGTATTTTGACATTCTTTCAATTATTTTGATTGTTTAATTATGTTTTAACTTTTGTATTCTAACAGTTTTAAGTATTATGTCTTTTTTAACTGTAAATTGCTCTCAGTCCCAACCTGGGAAAAAAGCAGCATATTTAATAATATTAATACTAATACTAACACTCACAAACCACTCTGATATAGAGGGTTATAGCAATATTTTTTGATATAGAGTAGGATGGAAATATTTTAAAATACAAAATAAAATAAAATGAAATGTCTACTTCCAATGTTCCAATCCGTGGAATCACCATTCCTCAGATTTGTTGTAGAAATCTCTACAATGCTTTAAATGATCAGACTGATTAAACCCTGTTTCATTCTATCACCAGCTTTGAATAGGTCGGACAATCTTAAAAGTTTCCTTCAGTCTTCTTTGTTGCCTTTTAAAAAAAAAAAAACTGGTCTTAATAGAACTCTCCAAGGAGGTGAAGAAAAGGCCATCATAGCTTACATGAAAATTACACAGAAGGTAACCACCTCTTCAATGTAATTGTCATAGTGAAGAATTGAAGGGGAAAAACATGTTTATCTCCTCTCCACAGAAGTTCTATTTAGTGGTACAACAAATATTATCTGTATTTTATGATTCAGCATCCTGCAAAAAAATAATGCAGAAAAGAGAAGCTTTAAAACTGGTAATCTTTTTCAAAAAAAGAAAAGAAAAGAAAAGAAAAAAAAAGAAATCCGAAAGATATCCATTCACATTTTCCAGATGTCATCTCCGCAGTTCCCCTTTACAGACCTCAAGTAAAATAAAATAATTAGTTGATATCTTTCCAAATTACCAGTTAAGTACATTTATTTTGAATCAAGAGGAGCTCCCTAGCAGTGCAAAAGAGCCCAGTTAAATCAATATAAATGTACAGCACAGATTCTTTTTACTCGGCTTAAATAAATAAATGTCTAGATACAATTCACAGCAAGTTAAACTAAGATATTCTGATGACATGTGAAAGAGAAAAAAAAAGTATTGTCCTGCACTCTGTTCTTGTGATATGCTGAACATCCCATATACCAACTGCATCAAGGTTCCATGCATTAGCATTTCTTTGACTCACTCATAGGCCATTTTCACACTACACTGTTATAGTGCTATTATTCCACTTTCCACATCCTGTTTACTGAGGCCAAAGAGCTCTCTGGCTGAGAATTCTAAATGCCATTCCCTCAGCTGCAAACCCCAGGATTCCATAGGGGGTTGAAAGTGGAATAACAGCACTATAACAGTGTAGTGCAGAAATGGTGGAAATTCCCTTTTCTAAAGATCAAGGGCTTAATAAATCAAAATGTCCTTATTAGGCATGTGTTCTGGATATATACTCCAGTCCAGTCCAGCAGAGTAAAGTAAATACGAGACCTTGTTACCCCTAAAGGTGGCTGACTTTGGGTTTTGTCCACAAAACCAGTACCTCTGTGGAAAGGCCGGGAATTATAGCTCAAAAAGGAGGCCTGTGAGCAGGGAGTAACAATGGGACCTTTTCACCTGGGCGTACCAGTACTAACTGTGAGTTAGAAGTTAAAAAGAATGTTTTATTCAGGAATTCTCAGACATGCACAAGAAATCAGGCAGTCTCTGAAACCATACAAGGAATAAGGATAGCAAGGAGATTTTGGAATGAAGCCAGTGATGATTACTATTCCAAAAGTAGAAGATTGAGGTTAAGTGTGGTTCAGACTGGGGGCCTGGAGGCAGTACGATTAACAGGAATCTGGGGGGCCTCACATAGTGTAACACTCCAATGTATGTCCAAGATACCAGGCAAATTACCTGGGCTGGAGCTGGGGTTCAAGTGCCCTGTTTCCCATCCTGAAATAATATGTGTTAATTGCTGTCTGGCAGAGTAAGCAGGGGGTCCAGAACGGACCAATGGTCTTAGCTGTAGGTGACATCTGATTGAGATCATGATAGTCTGTTAATGTCTGGACTGGTGAGGAAACAAAGAGCAATTTCCATGGGATGTCAATCTTGCAGTTTTGTTAGCTATTGTCTTCTGAGTTTGAGCAATTGATAGATCATCTCAAACCCATTAAGATGGGCTCTCTGGCTAATCTTTATGAACATGTGACCTGGTCATGCTGAGGTCATCTGCCTTAGCATGAAGCTCTCAGCCAGAGTCCTTTTTCCACATGGCTTTCAGCCATAAATGTATGATTTATATATTTCATGCCAATTAAACAATATTTCTTGCCAGTTGCACTGTATCATGGAATCATGGAATGGAGATGTACGACATGGTAGCAACATATCCCTGAAATATGAAAGGAGGATTAAGAAAAAAATACCCTGATGCAAATATTAGTCTCAGATGATACCATTCTTGGACAGGGCCACACGAGTTGAGTTAGGTGATGTGGTAATCCACACCTCCAGCAATTACCAGTTGTAACTAATTAAAACCCTGAAAATAAACAGACTGTCCAATATACCATGAGGACAATGTTTCCATTTGAAGAAAATACAGACATACAGAAAAATGTTCCCATCTGATGCATTCAGTTAAATAGTCTGTAGTTTACAAAGGCTTATCTCTAATAAAATGTGCTAATCTTAGTAGGCTTCATACCTCAGTTGAATCTACTCTCACAAAAACTTGACATTTTTGCTCCCAAATGTGTTCTGGGGGAAGGGGGCATTTTCAGCATCTTTTGGGGCCTTCCTGGACCCCTTAGAGGCCAGGATAGAGAAGATCTTCACAGCTGCCATATATTCTTCTTTTGTACTGAGATAGGTTGGAATAACGGTGACCCAAATATTGCAAAATACTAACATGTTGAAGGTGATAAACTTGGCTTCATTAAAAAAAAAAAGTCAGGTAGCTTCCTAGTAAGGAAAGCCACAATGAAACTTACAATAGTCAAGAAACTCATAAAGCTGACGACACCATAGAACATGAGAAGTGGGTCTTCAAAATCTGGAAATAGGGGAGTGTTCATCAGCCACACCATACAAATGATAGCTTAAATGAAAGAACAGGTCAAAATGATACAAATTGACTGGTAGTTTGTCCACTCATTCCCTCGTTTTGCACCCTGGCTTGGTACCCTTGAAGGTTAGAACCACTGTGATGATTTTGGTCAACACACATGATAGAAGAGGGAAGTTCTTTAAAGGTCAGTGGTGGCAAAAATATGTAACTCTGAGATGCGATAGCATTAGTGTTGATTTTTCCTGACTGATAAAACTTGTGAAGGGTTGGAAAGAGGCCTCTGATGTTACATCACACCTTTGGAGAGGTGCACACTGTGTGTGGCAATGGCACTCATGTCAGCACCACTAAGACCATCATTTTTAGCAAACTGTTCTTGCTACACCAGTAATATCAGACTCTTATTCAAGAGGGCCACAGTAGCACAGCCTGATTTTTATGGCTCTTCATCTAGTTTGAAATGGAGTGGGTAAGATCAAAATTTGTCAGCAATCAGGTGGTTAGAAGGTTTCCTGTCTCTATTCTTCTCTGAACATTTGAGAGGATAGCGATGGTAAGGAGTCAAATTAAGCAAGGTTACTCTGATAATTGTATGGAAAATGGCCATTCAAAACTGCATATTTTCTGTGATAATGGAGGGCTCAGACTCACTTTGGACTAACTTATTTGATCCTGTTTAATTGCTGAAATTATTCGGATGTGCCATGATAAAGTTCTCTGATTTATTTCAGTGGGAAATAAATTCCAATGACCTAGTCTAGATCCAACTGACTGAATCACCTCTCCCCCAGATTCTTCACACTACGCCTTTACTATGCTTTAAATGATCAGGTTGGTTGAGCTCTATTTGTTACCATATTTGTTACCATACCTCTGAAGAGGCCAGAGGATCTTAAAAGTTTCTTTCAGTTTTCTTTCTGTGTTATTTTTTTTTCACCAGGGAAATCTCCAGGGAACTGGAGAAAATATTACCATTGTTAATCTGACAATTACAAGGAGAATAATCCCTTGCCAATTGTCAGAATGTCAGTGAGAAATCAAAGACAAAAACATGTTTATCACATTTTGAATAGAAATCAGCCTTTCTTCTTTTATGCCTTTTTCAGTGGGACAAGGAAAAGAACTCATGAGTTCATAATAGATCACAACACCAAAAAGTTAAAAAATGAAGCAACACAAAAAGAGGTCTTCAAAATGGGGTTGGGAAGGCACCAGATCATCATAATTCACCATCATCATCATCATCATCATCATCATCATCACCACCATCACCACCACCTCAAAGAACAACCAGTTTCTACTTGTTGTTCAGAATTGCTAACCAGACAAAACCAATAGACTAGACTTTCAATAGAAATTCAGCTTGAACTATTTTGTTCTTCATACATTCAGGGCTGATTATGCCACATGGCAGAGTGAAATGACCCACTGCTACATCATGGAGTGTGAAATAAATGAAGAAAGGCGCTAAAGTCTAAATCAAGGATGGGCAACTGTGCAGGTGGAAGGGGCCATTCCCCACCAGCATCCATCCAGTGGGTTACACAGGCATACTTCATCTCAACGAAATTCACATGATGTCACCTCGAGCCTCCATTTTGGCCCATTTTTGATTGATTTTTTTCTTAGGGAGTGGGAATAGGCTTGAATGAGGAACTACTGTTGTCGCTGCTGCTGCTGTGTGGTTTGGAGTCTCCAAGACTTCCTCAGTCGAGCCCATTGTCGCTCTCTATGGAAAACCCACGTTGCGGAGGTGTCCAAAAGCCAGGCAATGGTCTTCTCTTCTGCCCTGTGTGCTCGCCTCCAGACTGAGGGCAACTCTCACATCTGGGCTGGATCCAACTGTGAATCCAGTGAGAGCGTCTGTTGTACCACTACTGTCATTGCCACAGCAGCTGCTGTTGTTAACCACTCCCGCCCAAACACTCGCCGCTCACTGCCAGCACTTCTGTTGCCATCTCCTTCCAGGACATATCTTGGGGTTTGGTGGGAGGTGGAGAATGACGAGGGACCCTGTAGAAACAAAAGGAAGCACCCACGGGGATGGGCGGAATATGAGGTGCACTTGGGGGAGCTGAGGAAGGTGGCAGGTGTTGCTGTGAGGGCAAGTGTCGGTGACAGGAAGTGTGTGATTGTGTGTGAATGAAAGAGAGAAGGGGAAAGAGAGTGAGGCAGCATGGTGTGGGTGTGCAAATGCGTTTCCACCTTTTGATCCTGAGCCCTCCAGTTCCCTTGATAGGACCCATGGGCAGTTTCTCTCCTCGCCTTTGTCTCTCCTTAGTAAAAAAGTATGCAGCTCCTCTTTGTTAGACAAACAAACAAACAGACAAACAAATCCAGACCTGCCTCCATTCCTGCTCAAAAGCGGGGGCAACTGGGCTCGTAGGAAAACTCCCCTCAGTTGCACAGCCGTTGCTTCTTAGCTGAAGGGTAGAAAGAGGCACAGAGTGGGTCAATCAGCCCTTTGAGGGTAACCATAATGCTGATGCGGCCCAAGATGAAATTAAGTTTGACACCCCTACTCTAGTATGTGGCTGTCTTTTCTTCCAAACTTCTTGAAGGAAAGGACTGTGCTGCTCACTGAGGCCTTGTTAAGGCTTTTACTAGGCCTCCAATTGTCATACGGCCTTTGGTAAGGCCTAATGTTCTGGTTTCTGGTAGGGTGTAGGCCCAATTTAGTAGGCCTCTGGTTGCCCTTGGCTTCTGGTGTGGTATTTTCCCCCCTACAGGCTCAATTTATTACACCTCTTGCTTACCACCTCCTGTTATTAACATGTCATATGTTGATAACAGGAGGCTTCTGTTGCAGGTAGCCTATTGTTTGGTCTCCATCCTTTCCTTCTAAGAACAGACCCACTTGGACCTGCATTTATTGGCCCTATCTAGACCTCTGATGGCAGCTGGTATGGCATTTGTTGTCCTTCTCCCTCCTGCATTTTGCATGGTGTTATGATTTATGCCACAATGTTAAGAAATAATAATAAGATTTACTAGTAGTACAATATTGTTAGTATTTTGCTAGTCTTCCTGGGCCTTGCTCTACTTCCTTATTGGGATGTGTGGTTTAAGCCTGAGTTTCAAGTGGCCTGCCACAGCAGTGGATAGTTTAGTTTGAGTGTTGGACTAGGAATGGTGCTTCAATATTTCACCAAATGAAGGGTTCGGGTTCTTCTAAAGGTAAGGGAGCCCAGAAGGTCTCCACTCTAAGTGCTTTCCTTCTGACAGTTCCTCTTTCTCCAAGGAAGAAGAGAACATTGACATCATTGGTGCCATTCTGTCACAGTTTCAGGACTTTGAGAAGGATGAGCAGACCAGGGCTCAGAGGAAGGGCACTGATAAGGTGACAATTCAGGCAAGATCATTGTCCATCTTGATGCTCTTGAGCAGGTAAGAAGGCCAAGAGCACTGAGAAGGCTGTGGAGTTCTGGGGGAGCCAGCTATACCTGTTTCTGTCATTGTTACTGACCTCACCCAGACTGAAGACACTGAGGCTTCTAGAACTACAGGTGAAGCAGCGAAACATGACACAGCAGCATATGACTATAGTTGGCCATGGGGTTCCTGGAGTATGCCACTTAGTCAGGCTCTTCCACAGAATAGCTTTAAGAACATGCAGGAACCCAGCATGGGTGGAGTTCTAGCTCCACCATACACGTGGCCTTGGTTTTCCCCTTTCTGGGCACCATGGAACACTGTGCCACAAATAAATCCCCAAGCTGGTTCATTAGGCAAGGGCAACTTGGTTGGAGTACCACAGCGTGCCCCACTGGCCCTAGCTGGTAGTGAAGCAATGGCATCAGGGGAACAGATGATCACCATTGGTGAGCATCTGTCTTCTGCTACCATGGAGAAGATATTGAAGGGCAATGATATTGATTTTTTTTAATATCCTTTTTTCAGGAGCTTGAAAAAAAACCAAAGGGTGAATTGGGTGGTACATAAGTGTATATAACTTAATTTCATGCCAATTTGCCAATTAGACCATATCAACGCATAGGTGTAAGGCTGCTAACAGCCCCTCACACATCGTACTCCAGGGGAGAGATCTGGCAGTGGATACTTGGTCATATGCTACTAGGATAATCAGAACTTTCCAGACCCATTTTGTCAGCCCCAGAAAGCCACTGACACATTCCTCTCAGAGCAGAAGGAAAGTATTTAAACCCCAACTATTTTGCAGCCTCTTCTGGTTCTTTGGTTGCAAGCTGCCACTCTATCCATTTGTTCCGCAATCTGAGGCTACTCTCAGATCTTCAGGTTTGAGCCTCTCAGTGCTGGTCCCCTTCTTCAAGAATGGTAACTATTACCCGCTTCACTCCAAACTCTTGCTATCCAACCTTTCTCTCCTTTGTCTTTGCTAGCCTTGTATGGTTGTGAGACTGTTTCATTACTTGTGTGTATTTATGAATTTCCCCCAATAAAGACTTTTTGTGATTTCCAACTGGTGTCCTACAGCTAGTACCTGTATACAGTGGTAAAAAGATCCCATAAGGTTACCCTACCTCTCACAGGCCTCTCTGTTTGAGCTAATATCTCCCCACCTTTTCACAGTGGCACAGGTACTGCTGGAGCACCTCAAGATACCCAACCTTTTGGGGTAACAGGAGAGGCTATTGTCTGCCATTGTGTCCAGGCGTGTGTGGCCAGCGTAGGTGATCCCCATTGCACTGATGTTGCCTGAGATAGGATCAACAAGGGAACATGCAATGATGTGTCCAAAGGGTTGGGCCACTACATCCTGCATCAAATAAATCATATTTCAAAGATTTGAGTTCTACCAAAATGATGGAGTCCACTTGTCCATAGAGGGAAATCAGCTTCTCCTTTGAGGTTTGCAACAGGGTGTGAGGACCCTTTTGGCCAGCCTAGTGGGGAATAAGGATCAAGTTGATGATTTTCCTTACCTGTAGCAGGTAATAAGGGGGGTGGAGAAAGGAGTTTGGTGAACACCTATGGTATCCATTTGGTGAAGAAGACGCCTCTGGAGCTGCCCCTACATGTCCTATGACCCAGGGAGTGGGGAAGGAGACTGTCCTTGGGGCTGGCTTGAGGGCTTATCCCCTACTTCTAATCTTGCAACAAAGGGAGATACATCCTTGGACCTGCCATACAGCTAATGTCCAAGGTAGTAACCCAACTTCCTGGGTTCTTCTTGGGGCTCAGGAGTTTTGCCCATGGGGAACAGGGAAAAAACCTGGAGAGACCACCTGCCTCATCTTCAGCTACCCACACATTAGATCTCTCTCCCTTTTGCAATTCTCAGGGGATAAACCTCAATAGGGTATATATTAAATAAAGTGGCTCATATTTCAATCTAAGCTTTGTTGTATGGTCTTGCTATTTAATGGGTTGGTTAGCAATGTGGTTTACACTGTAAATTAACACATCAGAAGATTTACAGTGAATTTCACCTGTCTCCCAATTTGTGTGTGTGAGAAAGTCACAATGTCCACCATATGCATATTACTTTTTGCCCACTCTACAAAATGGACTTTGTAAACTGATATCTCTTTTCTTCCTGGTTTCTTTCTTAAGGCTTCTCCTCATGCTCATGCTCCTCATGCTCCTCATGCTGTGGATACCTTGGAATCCTCTTCTGCTCCTTAAAGGCCTGGAAAAGTGTTAGAAGTCTTCCAACATATTTTGGGATACTTTAGTTTTGGGCCTTCCAAATCAAGTGTCAGTGGAACCGATGGCCTACAAGAACCACACAGATCTTGGATAGCGATTTAATCAAACATAGAATAAATCCATCAGAATCAATTGGAGTTAAATTACTCAGACAACGGGAATCATGCCTTAGTAAAATGCCATTGATTTTAATAGTTTTATTCCAGCGTTACTAAATCCAGATTCAGCTTTGTGATTTTATATGGGAAACATGCTTTAGCCTGCAGTATCATAAAGAAACAATAGTTGTGAGAGGTGATTACCACCTGTGCAGTTTTCATATTAGCCAGGATTCTGTTGAATTCTTCTCAATGTCCCGAAGGAATTCTAGTTGCCACTAGCAGAACTAGGAAATAAACATTGAAATTGCTATTAATATCCCCTAAGCCTGGAGATTTCCGACTCGAGACAGAGGTCTGTCAGTCCCTCCCCTCACCCCACCCCACTCAACCAAATAAGTGTGCATCCTCATCAAGCTGCGTTGCAGAATTGAATGGCTGTATTGCAAAAGATGGATTGTTTCTCTGAACACCCATATTCTTCAAAGGTGGTGTTGACTCTGGCCTTGGTTTTAGTGCTGATTCCAGTGAGTATATGCAAGATTCTCCCTGTTCTTAAATGTGCAGTCAGCAAACCTCTGCCTATTCTTCATAAGTATTATCATGCAGGGGACTTGATCATTCCTGGAGTTATTTCTCAGATCTTCATCATTTATGAAGAGACAGATTTCAGGAAAGAGCCTAATCAGCTGTCTATTGAGACCCTCTTGTAAGCAATTGAATAGTTTGACTGTATAAAATATTAATTTCCTTTTCATAGTTTCCTTCCAAATCAGCTGTTTGATTTTAGAAATCAGCCTTCTAAATCATAAAGAAGAACTGTATCATCTTCTGAGTCACTGAGTGACAATTCTTTGATGACAGTATTGAACTCTGAACATTGTGAATATATGTCGACATGTGTAAGCTGACATGTGTCAATCTGCTTATCTATTCTGGATGTTTGTATCTCCTCACTAGGACTATTAAAAAGTCACTATTACAATCCTAAGTTGCTGGCAATGATTGCATTCCCATTCTCCCATAATCATCACTCAATGATGTGCCTAATTATCTACCAACAGGAAGTATATTCCATCTTTCTAATTAAGTGAACTAAAGTCCAGAAAATATAATACCCAATAAAACCTGCTTTTTCACTTCACAGACTGGTATGGCAGCTTCCTCCTAGTCTGCTAAAGTGTCCTGTCCCCTCACTCAGCCTTGCTTTTCCCTTTAAAACACCACCTTCATGTACAAAGGGTACAGCCTTTCAATTGTTATTTAGAGCCTATTTTATGATCTGTGGTAGTGTGGTTCTGTTTGGTTATGACTACTGAAAATCATTCAGCTGACTGAAAATTTATAAAAATATACTATAATTTTTATTAAAGTAACAACCAGAATAAAATATCTGTTTTCATATGCATGTCCAAGCTCAAATGGATCTTCAGAATGGGTTTCTACTATTTCTTGCATCTTTACTTCAGCATAAAGGCACAGATCTTTCACACACAACCCTTTGGCTATCCTTTAGCCCAAAGGCTTAGTTCCCAAATCTAGGTCACTCTTTCTCACCAGATTCAAAGGTGGGTTGATTTCTCTTCTGCCTGTCTCTCTAGGCTTTCCCTGAGAAAATACACCATCTTACTCAACCCCACCCCCATTGGTTGATTGAGACTTTCTCTGGCTGAAGGACTGTCTCATAGCCCTTCCTTCCTGAAAATCTGACAAAACCAACTCAATGTAGCTTCTATATATACATTCCCCTCTCAGGTCTCCAACCCATCCTTCTCACTGGTGGTCTGACTTTCTCTCTTGAGTGGCTACTCTGGTTGCCTAGCAGTCTGTTCTTGGGGCTTCCTCTTGAGGCCTGATCTGAACTGATCTGAACAAAAGAAAGCAGCTTGTCAAATTAAAAGTTTAGAGAAAGTGATTGGCATTTGGATGTATACATGGGCATAGTTCTGATATTTGGTTCTGTAGTGCCAGAGATTGCTCATTGCAAAGAATGGGAATGTCAGGCAGCTGCCAGAACTCACTATGTAGCAACACTGTTATGGTCTTGCAGAGTATACAACAGTCATAGAGGATTCTGGTGTTCATAACCTGCCTGTCTCCCAGAAGAGGACCCAAGGCAGATTACAGCAAATTAAAAGAAAGCATAGCAAAAAAGTAACTTTATTCCAAACGTTTTTGAAAAAAAAATAAGCAAAGACTTCTGTTAAGGACACAAAATTAAAGCAGTTCAAAACACTTTTAAAACGTAATAAGAAGAAATCAGGCCTCAGAATGTCAATGCTCAAACCACTACACCACTGTGGCCTGTCTGAGTAGTATAGAGCCTTGATTACGTAAATGTTACATATGAAGAGCTTTCAAATATGTTACGCCTTGACACACACACTTATTTTTCCAGACACTAATGCCTGCTTTGAATGTGCAGAAGGTCATTATTCAAACCAAGACCAGGACTCCTGTATTCTGAAGTATATATATTACCTATCTTATCAGGAACTTTGGGGGATCAGCTTCACTATTTTTGTACTTTTGTTTGCTTTCATCACAGCTTTAGTGCTAGGAACTTTTATAAAGAACCACCACACAGCCATTGTGAAAGTCAACAATAGTAACATTTCCTACATCCTTCTCATCTCCCTTCTGCTCTCCTTCCTTTGTGCTTTTTATTTATTGGCCAACCTGGAAAGGTGACATGCCTTTTTTGTCAAACTGCTTTTGGCATCATCTTCTCAGTGGCTGTGTCTTGCATTTTGGCCAAAACTATTACTGTTGTTTTAGCTTTCCTGACAAAAAAACCCCTGGGTCTAGGATGTGGAACTGTGTTTTCCTGTTCCCTTATTCAAGCACTTTTTGTACTGTCTGGCTGTTAACTTCTCCATCGGTCCCAGATTTTGTTGTGAAATCAGTGACTAATGAAATAATTGCAGAATGTAATGAAGGATCTGTCACCATGTTTTACTGCGTGTTGGGCTATATGGGCATGCTAGACCTCATTAGTTTTAGTGTGGTTTTCCTTACATAGAGGTTACCTGGTAATTTTAATGAAGTTAGATTCATCACCTTCAGTATGTTGATTTTTTTCAGTGCTTGGTCATTGTTTGTTCTAACATACCTTAGTATCAAAGGAAAATTCATGGTGGCTGTGGAGATCTTCTCTATCTTGGTTTCTGGTGCAGGTTTATTGGACTGTGTCTTTCTCCAAGAATGGTACTTCATCAGTCTATCACTGATATGAATGATAGGGAGCAGCTGAAAAAAAAGAGAGAAGAGCTTAAAGTAAGATTTCTGTATTTTCCTATAGTTTATGAATGATATCTGGGTGTATAGGTTAGGATATTCTTACAGTGTATGTCATTGTACCAGAGTGACAGAAAATATGTTCTACTGCACTGAATAAGGATACACCAATAAAATTCAATTCCTTCTTGAAACATCATATTTTATTTTGCTTTTGTGTTGTCCACCCATCTTTGACCACACATAGAGGAAAGAGAAGAATTGTAAAAGCATTAAGCTGGTGTCATGCAGTTGCCAATATGATGCTTCTGATATGCACAATATGGAGACGGAAAACCTAAACCAATATTCTATACCTGTTATGGTCCCGCACACTCCCCAAAATTGATTGATACATTTTAATTGGCAAAATACATTGATTGGCTTTGATATAAAATGGCTCCTGATGTGACTGAAAAGTCAAGCTGGACAGAGGAAAATTACTGACTAAATACGTGTGATTGCAAGCCAGGTCAACCAAAAGCCCCTGTAGGTATAGCCAAAGTCAATGTCAGATTAGATTAGAAAGTAAGTCCTGAGATAATAGGTTTAAGCTGGAACTGAAAATGTATTTAGCATCACAATAGCAAGGGGAAGTCCCCACTAAAATACTGATTGTTTTGACCTGTTCCCTCGCACCTGGACATTTCCCTGCATTGTCTCCCAAGCCTCACCACAATATAGAGCTATTATGTCAGCCATTACCTCTTTGTCACCTAAACACTAAGACCATTAACTCCATCTGGATTTCATTGTCTGTGTAGCAACTCGCATTGTCCACTTGGCCTGAAGACCCTGCCACATCCATACCTCCAGGGTAGATTGTGGGTATATAAACCCTCCATTGTGAGCAGACAGATGGAGTACTTCTCTTACTGGTTGCCACACTGTCACTTTGATTCCCAAATGAGTACTGTCCTTAGGCGCCTGTCTAAGCCACATTGCTGTTTTCTTCGCTGCTCTCCAGACTGGTAATTATTATCCGAACCCCAAAACTCCTGCATCCACAACTTTCCTCTTCAATAAAACACATTTTTAAGTTTATGTTTGGAATCTCTGGCTGGTTCTTTTCTTCAAGGCCTGGTAAATTTTGGTGGAAAGATCTTGTGAGGTTACCCCCCACTCTCGTAAGCCTCCTAATTAAGCTAATTAATTCCCCATTGTCATGTGGAGGTACTGGCATTGCAGGTGGACCCCAGAGTCACTCACATTTTGGGGTAACACATTGGCTGCTTTGTTATGTATGAGCAAATAAGTCTGGGCCAACTTGGAGTTGAGTGTATTTAGCTTGGAGAAGAGAAGACTGAGAGGTGACAAGCTTGTTTCCTGCTGCTCCAGTGACTATAGTACTAAGCAATGGATTCAAGCTTGCCAGTGTGGTGTAGTTTTTTGGGATCGTAACTCACTCTTCCCTGTGCCTATCCTTCTGAAAAATTTAAGCTTTTTTCTCTGGGAATATCACTCTGATTTATTTTCATGTACGCTTTTCCCCACCTCAAATAAATGAGGGAGGAAGAAGGCAGAGGAAACGGATTACTCTTAACTCTCTATTCCCTAAATGTCCTTTACTTTCTTCTTTTGCATAAACAGATATACTTGTCTATATGAAATTTTGCAGGTTTGTCACTTTTGCCCCATCTCTATGCCCACAGTAAGTCAAAACTAAACATGTGAAGAAAAGCATGTTTACAGTTTAAGGAGGAGCATTTAGAATTCTCAGCCAGAGAGCATTTGGATCTCAGTAAACTACAAAGTCCAGAATTCCACAGGATGTTGAAAGTGGAGTAATAGCACTGTAACAGTGTAATGTGGAAAGGCCCCCAGTCAGAGGTTCACAGCTGTGTCAAAACCTTGGAGAAAACTCCTGCAGGATTTAGTTATTTTTAATTTTTAAGCAATTAATCCAAGTCACCCTGCTCTCTTTACACTTGAAAAAATGGTATTTATGGTATTTTCCTTTGTTGCTTTTAGCTTTTCAGAAAAAAAGTAACATTGATTTTATTATAGATTACAAGACTCTTATATAGAGAAAGCAAAACTGCTTTTGGAACACGATATTTATTCACTGTTTATTTATTTATTCATTCAATTTCTACCTCACTTTTCTCACACATTTTTCTGGACCTTTTGCACTTGAATATTGCACATGGTGCATTTTCTTATCACATCACAAACCATTTTGGGGGAGCAGTGTAAGGCCCCACTTTGAGGGTCCCTGAAATCAGTATGGTTTGGATGGACACCGTACCTACTTGGCACAATATTGGATTAGCAACTGCATTAATTGTCTCTGATATCAAAATCAAACCTGCAAGGTGATGGAGAGGTCAAACCGAGCAAATAAAGGAATTTGACTGTAAATATGAGAAAGAAAGATAGGTCAACTTGAAACTTCCTCCAGGTAAGACAGAGTCATTTGTCAGGCAAATACACTTGTTACCCTGATTTATGGGGGTCCCGGGAGGGACACCGAAATGTGCTCAAAACAATGGGGAGGGAATTAGCAAAGAGCACTAGTTAACAATGCGAGAGGCAGGGCAACGTAGCAAGATCTTGAACCCTATGTCTATGGGGTCAGGCCGAATCAATGATCAAGCAGAAGTTAATAATAATAATAGTTTTATTAAGATACAGTCAAACACGTGTATGCAACACACTCACACAAAGAACTATAGAAATAAAAGGTAGGAGTTGGATAGAGGGATTTTGAGAGGAGGTTTGATATGGGAAATACTATACCTGTCCTGAAGCCCGGTAGTAGCAAAGAAGCTGGGGAGTGTAGGTTCTCAGCATGTGGGGCTGAGGGGAGGCTTGTCAAATGGAGAGGCAGCAAGTCGGGAGGCAAGTCACGAGCGATCTGATGAGACGTCCAAAGTCAGGGGTTCTTATAGGGAAAATTGTGGCCACAGGCTAGTCCGTACTTGGGGATAACAATGAGTTTCGGGCTGGAGACAAAGCCTCCAAAAGGTCAGTGCTTTAGGTGATTGAATCATGATCAGATTGTCAATAAAGTAGCCTGTATGCAAACGCGGAGTGCTAGAGAGTTGTATAGTCCTCTCATCAAGCTGCCTGCTCGGGGCAGGGGATCTTTTGTAAGTAGTGTGCATACATAATGTGGTACTTGCCTTCAGGTCTCCTAAAGCTGCATTTGGCAATGACTGGCCTGCCTGGATTGGGATTTGAATGGTTCGGCTATTGTCAGCCACGCCTGTGTACGTGCTTGTCCGGGGGCCAAATTATTGATATCAAATGATATCTAATATCCCACAAGCTCGGGCTAGAAACAGCGGTAACACACTCCATTCCTGTGGATAACAGGTTTAAGTAGAAGCTGGAATTTTCCAGGGAACCCAACTGTGAAAAGCCCATCAGGACCCTGATTGACAGATACCTGCCCCCTGTGTGCCTAGACTCCTTCCTCTTACCCACAATAGACAGCTATTACAACAGCCATCATGTCTTTATCAAGCAAGCACTAAGCCCATCAATGGGCAAAAGATCCACTGTCCACAACAGGTTCCCTTTGTCTTGCATCTGGAACCTTCACTGCCACAGGTCATTTTCAGGGTACAAATACCTCTGATTTTAGGTTTGCAACTCACAGTCTCTCGAAGGTCTACCTGTCACTCTGTCCACCTGACTCCCAAATGAGAACTCTCCTTAGGTCCTACCTAAGCCAAAACACATTTCTGCTCTTCACTACTCTTCTAGACTGGTTATTATAAATCCCCCCAAACCCCTCAGCCTCTCTATACACAATTTTTTCTTCCCTTTCTCCTTCAGTTAGCTCTTGTGTGAATGTTTGACTGTTCGTATTTTGTGTGCATGCATCAGTGAATTTCCCCTCAATAAAACACATTTTTAGCTTACTTTTGAATCTTTGGCTGGTTCTTTTCCTGCATGAGCCCATAAACATTGGTGGAAAAGGTCTCGTTAAGTTACTCCCCTCTCGCAAACTTCCTAAACTTTGAGCTAATTTATTCCCCACTTTTGCATAGAGTTACTGGCATCACAGGGTGGCCTTTGTGACACCTATGTTTTGGGGTAAGAGCAGAAGCATGGAGAAAATTCCCAATTAGAATGGGCATTTTTGCTATGGAGTGTTAGGCTGCCATCTTAACTCATCTCTCAAAATTTCAAGACACTAGACAATCTGGTTAGTAGGCCCTGCAGACGTCAATCATGAATTAATCCAGTCAATAGCACAGAAAAGCAAAACAGAATTGTCAGATGTTCATTATTATAATGGATACCCTTAAATGAGGGTCATAAGGATTGTCCCTTATAGGACTGGCAGGTACTCCTTATTAGAAGAAATGTCCCTTATGTGAGGATTGGAAACCTTGCCCCTTATAGGACTAGCAGATTTTGCTTCTCATAAGGAATGTCGGTTATTTGAGAGTCAGAGAGCTTTTCCCTCATAGGACTAGAAATTGTCCCTTGTTATAGGGGATGTCTGTTGTCTGATGACTTGTAAACTTGTCCCTTGTAGGATTAGCAGTTCTCCCATCTTATATGGAACATGCCTTCTTTGAGGGTCAGAGAACTTGTAGGTCTTGCAGGTGTCCCATATTATAAGTGATGTCCCTTATTTGAGGTTCAGAAATCTTGTCGCTTATAGGACTGACAGGTTCCTCTTCTTAGAAATGATGTCCCCATTTGTGGCCTGGAAAGCTTTTCTTATTATCTAGAGAGATGCCCCAAAGTTCTATGTTCATGGGTGTGGGTCTTTCATAAAGACAAAAATGTGTGTGTAGTTTATGAACATGGACAATATATCAATTTTGCAAAAGAATGCATGGCTAAGTGCACTGAAATCAACAACTGCATTTGGTATTTAGCTAAAGCACAGACTGGTTAAGAACCACTTCTGATTGTCAGCCCTGGTGTTATGAATTTTGACAATCCCTTCTTGCTGTTTTGAGAACCTGTCAACACAAACGGAAAGCCTTATCATCCAAATAACTGTAAGTGTCTAAAAATCCCTAAGGGTTTCTCAACTTAAAAGTTTAAAGCAGAAACTGGAGGCTCATAAACTATCTTTTTTTTAAGAAAAAAAATATTATCATTAAAAGTGGTCACAGATAAGGAAAGGTAGGGATCAGGGCTATCCTTGCAGGTCTTCTATCAGTCGGCAAAGAAAAAAAAATCCAAAATGCTTTTAAGCATTTAAGGTTTTTGAGGGGGGAGCTTAGAGGGTGTGGGATTGCTTTTAGTGACCTCTTTTAAGCCACTTTTAAAAATCCTTCTCAGCTGTAGGTTTTAAATTGTTTTAATATTGTTAATAGCTGAGTTTCATTTTAATGTTGACTTTTGTATGTTCTTAGCGATATTATTTGTGTTTTGAACTGTAAGCTGCCTTGAGTCCTTATTCTGGGGAAAAAGTTGGGATGAAAGTAAAGATGGAAAGAAACATAAAAATGGAGAGCATCCAATAAAATCCAAAGAAACTGGAGACCCATCTCAAGCTGCTCAAGAAAAGAATGATTTACTGATAAAAAAGCCCAATGAGTTTCAGCCTTTGCAGGCTCTCAAAGGGCTTCCTCAAAGGCCTCTATTAAATGTATATATATATGTGTGTGTGTGTCTGTGTATATATATATATGTACGTATCTATGTGGAGAGAGAGAGAAAGAGAGAGAGAGAGAACACAGAAATATATAATAAAATAATGGATAATTTTACAATATGGGAAATCATTTTTATAGTTGTAGACTGCTTATATGAGAGCGAGTGTGGAGTAGCTGTTTGAGTGTTGGATGAGAATTCTGGGACACCAGGGCTAGAATCCCCGGTCAGTCATAGAAAACCACTGGGTGACCTTGGGACAGTCACTTTCTCTCTCAGCCCCAGAGAAAGGCAAAGGTAAATCACCTTTGAACAGGTTTGCCAATAAAATCCTGGGATAGGGTCACTATAAGTCAGAACAGCAGCAGCAGCAACAACAACAACCTTCTAACTTCTAATATGACTAGCCAGGGATAATTTTGTGAAACAGCCAATAGAATATTTTGCTGCATCTCATTGGACAGACCAACTAAGTACACACTGGATTATCCAGAATTTAAATTTACATGCCAAATGAATAAACTTGACTGAATTATGTCCCTCCTGATGCTCAGAACCATCAAGGTTTCAAATCAAAAGTATGATCACAGCATCCTTAATATTTAATTTCCTTTGATCAGCACTGGGAAAAGGATACCTGTTAAGGCAATAGGTAAAGTTTGAATGCTGCAACTGGCTCACGGCTTCCTCCCTGCAAAGAGCTGCATCCATTAATCCCAAGAAATGATAGCTGAATTCACTTTTCAAGGTTCTGGACATTTTTGTGACGTTCTCGAGACACAAACACAATATATTTTCTTGTTGAAAACTGTTTCGAGAATTCTCTGTGACCTGTCTTTATGGATGAAGATTGTGATAGTTTCAGTGACGCACTTAATTCTTCTTCTTTCCATTTCACGATGGTACAGGGTGAAGGAGATAGACAGAGATCGCAGGAGGTATGCCATAAACAGTATTCTATTATATATGTGGTGCAATGGGGCTGAACTGAGACATTATGATTCAGCTTAGAATGGTAAGAAGGTTCCTAAGCTGTGGCAGCTCTTGACCCCAAATTCCCATCATCCAATTATGAAGTTCAACACCATTTTATGAAGTCCATATAAAACCAAGACAAAGATCTGGGAATTTGATGTCATATCTAACGAGATACATCTCTCAGGTATTTAACTAATTCTTCATTTTTAGCTGCCTTATTCTATTAAGATCAGGCCTCAGCAAAATGACGTAACATTTTGGAGAAAAAATACAGACAAGCAAGCCACCACTGGAAGCCAAGATGGAGAAGACCTCCACAGCCACCATGTATTTCCCTTTGGTACTGAGATATGTTGGAACAAAGGATATCCAGATACAGCAAAACACTAACATGCTGAACGTGATAAACTTGGCTTCATTAAAACTGTCAGGTAACTTCCTAGCTAAAAAAGCCACCGTGAAACCAAGAGTGGCCAGGAAACCCAGGAAACCCAAAACACCGTAAAACATGGTAGTGGAACCTTCATTACACTCCAGTACAATTTCTTCAGCCATTGAATGCATATCAAAATCTGGAAATGGAGGCGAGATAGCAAGCCAGACACTGCATATTGTAGCTTGTATAATGCAGCAAGAAAGAACAACTGTGTTAGACAGCTTTCTTCTCACCCATTTCCTCATCCTCGAACCTGGTTTGGTAGCCATGAAAGCTACAACTACAAGGGTGGTTTTGGCCAATATGCAAGAAATGGCCACTGAGAAGATCATGCCAAAGGCTGTTTGTCGAAGGAGGCAGGTCACCCTCTTAGGCTGACCAATAAAAAGGAAAATGCAAAGGAAAGAAAGGAGAAGGGAGATGAGAAGTGTGAAGGTCAGGTTTTGGTTGTTAGCTTTGACTATGGCAGTGCCTTTGTGTTTCCTGAAGATCCCAAGCACCAAAGTTGTGATGAAAGAAAGAGTAAGAGCAACAGTAGCCAAGGTGATTCCCAAGGGTTCGTGATAAGTCAGATAGCTGATGTCTTTGGGAATGCAGGCATCCTGATTCTTGTTTGGATAATGATCTCCTGAACAAGGATAACAGTCATCCATGTCTGAAAAAGAAAGAAAGCATTTGTCTATGGGAGTCCTGGGCTTAACAGTAATGGTGCATAACCCACTGCGAGGAGAACCTTTAAAATCTATGTTGACCTTCCAAGTTAAGACCACATTAACTATAATACCATGCAATGGAGGTCTTGGGCTGAAAATGAAGAAGGAAAGTTCATCTCCATCCATAAAAGAGTTATATCTCTTTAGAGATTAGCAATGAAGCATTGGCATCACTTTGATCTAGGGGTGTGAAGTCTTACTGCCTCAGGATGGTGGGAAAACATCTTGAAGACTTTCTGATACTTCATAAGAATTCTTGCTTCAGAGATGTGACTGAGATGTCAATTTTCCCATCATCAGCCATTCCTATACTACATTTTTATGGTGCTATTATTCCACTTTCAACATCCTGTTTGTTCCTCGGAAAAACAAAACCAAATCCAAGAATGTGAGGCCGTTTGCTCACTACACTTTTATAGTGCTACTATTGCACTTTCAACATTCTCTGGAATTTTGGGGTTGGTAGTTTACTGAGGCCAAAGAAGTCTCTGGCTGAGAATTCTAAATGCCCCTCCCTAAACTGCAAACCCCAGGATTCCATAGGAGGTTGAAAGTGGAATAATAGCACTATAACGGTGTAGTGTGGAAATGGCCATGGTTTCTATAGTTTGCTCCAAATCAAAATTCTCAGTGTAAAATTTTGGGGCAAAATTCTCTGTGTAAAAGTTGTGTCCTTATCTCTTTCTGAGGTTAAACACAGCAGTCGTAACAGGACTTTCTAACTGATTGAAAAGACACAAACAACTCACCCAAAGCTAGGATAGATATTCAATGTCCACATTCTCCAGTGCTGTACATTTTAAATCAATGCTCAAAAGATGCTTGCATATCTATCTATCTATCTATCTATCTATCTATCTATCTATCTATCTCAATATTCCCTGGAACCATTACAAACAATAACTACAACCAAGCTATCTCATATGGAAGAGATCTTCCCCAATCCATTTTCTGCATGAGGAAGGAGAATGAATGAAATTGGGATTGCCACCCATGAAGCTGTCTTTGCTAGACATGGAGAAATCCTTCTCCTGCCTGCTCCACCAGGATATGAAGTGCTACTCGGAAGAACACACATTCCTCTGTGGTGACATTACACAGAATTCTCCTGTCTTCCACTTCCAAACAGTTTAAAGAAACATGGAAACTTCCAGTCTGTCAACTCCTGAAGATTCTAGACCTAATTTGTCAATAATGTAAAAGATATTTCCTACCCTTTTGGTTTGAAATCTTTCCTTCTGGACACAGAACGCAATCATAGCAGCAAGGTGGTGCCCCTTCCTTCTTGGCCTTTCTATAGCCTAAACGACAATTTTCATTACATCGAGAAAAGGGCCGTGTCTGTCCACAAATGATAGAAGACAAGAATTCAGGTATTGGCGTCTTACTGTCCCAACCATGAAATTATGCTCATGAGATTCTGATTTGCTGGTAATATATTTCTTTTTAGAGACAATTGTTATAGACACCCTATTTATGTTTCTTGCAACAATGAAATCTCTGTCTCCCAAAACATTGCTTTTATGTTAAAGCTTGGAGACAATACTTCAACTGCCTTCTCGTTTAGTCTAATGTCTTTTCACTTTAGAGCTGAATGCAGTGTTCCTTTGTTCCTGTCAATCAAGTTCCTTCGGCAGCACATTGATTCTTGTCCATGGCATTTTTAATATTTTGCTTTTAACCACTACCATTGTCTCACGGTCTTTTCAGCTTAATCGTTTAATAAACCTACCAGTTTGCAAGTGGGACATTTGTGACCATACAGCAGTGGTTCTTAGCTTGAGATCCAGGAACCTCTTGCAGCCCCCACAGGGGGTCTGCAAAATCCTGCTGCAGCAGCAACACCATGGATGTGGAAGGAAGGTTGCAGGTACAGGAACTGCTGTCTCATTTGCAAATGAAAGAGCAGTTTGGGCAAGCTCACACACTTGCAACTGTGATCATTTGATGGGGAAGCGGCAGCAGGAGGTTTGGGAAGCAAGGAACACAGTGGCAAGCATGTGCGTTCACCCAAGTTATGTCTCCAGAGACCAGGATTGGAATACCCACTTGATCATGGAAATCCTCTGGGTGGCCTCAGGCAAGTCACATTCTCTCAGCCTCAGAGGAAGGCAAAGGCAACAAATCTTGCCATGAAAACCCCCATGATAGTTTGACCTTAGGGTGTCCATAAACCAGTTTTCTTTGTATTTTCTTCCATTTATTTTTATTAATAAAAAGGGAGTGTTCTTCAAAAGCTGTGTAAACAAATTATGCTGTAAATTACATTAAGAAGAAAAAAAAATTAAAAAAATGTCCTAGAAGAAAAAAGATGACAGGGAAGAGAATATATAGAGGCATGATGGCTAAAAAAAACCACCCCTGGTCAGCAACACTGTTTTGTTGTGTGTCTTCACGTCACATCAGACTTATGCTGATCTACAGGTAAGCCTATCACAGGTTTTAACTTTCTTTTCTTGCAAAGCTCTGTTCAGAAGGACTTTGTCTTTCCCTTTCTCTAAGGCTGAGCAAATGTGACTTGCCCAACATCACCGAGTGTCTAAACAGGGCTTTGAATCCTAGTCTCCTGAGGCCTTGAATAAATAATTGAATACATAAATATTTGAATATTTAAATCTAAATTCAGACAATTAAATCTTGAGTTAAGTCTTGGGGGTCCCCAGCAGCAAATTCTGTCTACAGGGGGTCCTTGTAAGGGAAATGTTAAGAATCGCTGCCATAGAGTGAGAATTTTGATAATATCAAAATACTGTAAAATCGTCTTGACTGGAGTGTTCTGTGGCATAAGAAATTATTGGCTGAGAATGCTTGCTACTTTAGGATCGCATTGGTGTGATTCCAGTAACTTAGGTAAAAGCTACCTCTGGAAGTGACTTAGCCAAATGCAGTTGGCATTGATCTTTTTTTCTCTAATGGCTTGTTCAATATAATAGTTGGTTCAGTGTGTTTGAATAGCTAATGTTGCTGGAGAGGTGGGGGGTAGTATCAATATGGAAGAAAGATCTAGATACAACCACATTGTGGCTCATTAACTTCACATTACCTCATTAAATCTGCTGGGCCAAATCATGGTGCTCTCATGAATGGTGAATCTCTTCTCTGGAAAAACCTGTGGATCTATCTTTCCAACTTTGA
Source organism: Cyclura pinguis (assembly GCA_030412105.1). Lineage (NCBI taxonomy): Eukaryota > Metazoa > Chordata > Lepidosauria > Squamata > Iguanidae > Cyclura > Cyclura pinguis. Next base: position 132,426,088 of record CM059604.1, on the reverse strand, counting down.
CTCGAAGCAAGGATCTATTGGGCAACATAACCCAATTGATGATATCAAATCCAACTACTAATTCCCCATTTTGGTTGAAGGATACTTCTTCCATGGCACTATTATTGAATGAAACACTTCTCAAAAATCGATGAAGCTAAACGAGTGGAGGACAAATACAGTTCATGAACATGAGGAACATGATATAATCCCACCTGAACTTTAGTCAGCATGTGAGAGGACCCTGGCTGAGGAGTTTCCATAAACATCCCTCTCCATGGCACTTTTCCCTTCCATGTGGGCTTAATATAGGTGTTGGCAGCTGGAAGGGAGATGGAGCCAATTTCTCTCCTCAGACCCTTCCCCGTGCCACAACCCACCAAGGAAGAGGCTCAGAGATCTCCTTTTCTCTCTATAGTCCATCTCAAATTGGCAGATGGAAATGATGCCATGTCACTTTACTATTGCTAGTTTGGGAATACAGAAGTAAAGATAGGCAACTTTGTGTAGTGGATTGACTGTTGGACTGTTGGACCTTTGAGACCAGGATTTCCTGCATGGTCATGGAAACTCAGTGTTTGACCTGCAACATATCACACACTCTAAGCAGCAGAGATCCCTATGATAGGTTTCCCTAGGGTTGTCATAAGTCAGAGACAACTTAGAGGCACAGAAGAACAAAAGAGATAAAGGGAGCTATTTGGGGCTAGTGGGGATTCTGAGAGCTTTTTTTTTTTTTTTTTGTGAACATGGTGGGATATTATTGTCTTTTCACACATTCTTGGGGGTTCTCTAGTGCCCAAAAATATTTTCCTGGAAAAGAGCTACTAGTCCATACATACCCACAGTAAAGTCTCCTACAGTAATCAGATTACCTGCCAAGGCTGTTGATTCCAATAGTTCAGCTTTATATCATACCTTGTTCTCTTGACTTTGGCTTTAGCTGAATACATGGCATGCAAAGCATGTGCCACAGCACTGACAGCATTGTAGATGCTATAGCTGTGGGCAGTCATCCTCATTTCAAAAAGGGATGTGGGAAGTGTCTCCAGGTTCTCCTCCCCTGTGCAAGTTTTCCCATCTTCCTTCTCTCCAGATTCATCAGGGAAAGAACAGAGAAACACGGTTTTCCAAAAAGTCCTTAAAAACCTGTCTTCTTTTTCCAAGGTGGGGTTTCTCATCTGAAGAAAAGTCTCGAACCCTAAGACTTCCTTTGAGTGAACAGCAAACGACAGGGCACCATTGAGGAAATGTACCTCCCAGTCCCTTTGCAAGGAAAGTGATGTGAATTCCATCTCAGCTGTTAGAATCCAGACTTTTGCGTTAGTTTGCAGTCTTATACCCTCCTCTTCTACTATGAGGGGCATAAATCTCAATATCATAATGGTTTCAATTTGAGCTTGCACAAGCACAGCATTGGCAATGGTTCTCATAACAATGTTGACTGTTGCAAAACCTTCCTCAACCATTGCCTGAAACTCAGTGGAAGAGGTTATGGTGGGGAATCTTTCTATAAAAGCAAAGCAAATACCTCTCTTGGCGAACTCTGGAAGAACATTTTGCAGAAATCTCTCTCCAGTATCATCACCGGGAGAAATCACCCCAATCCATAGCCAACTGAAATGTAGGAGTAGCTGGAGAATCCCATCATATTGATCAGTCCAATGGGGGAACATCCAGTTCAGAAAAACACTTTGAATAACTTTGTTTTCAGTTGTGGGAGTAGAGCCGTAGTTTAACTAAACGAAGTACATATTTTTAGAGAAGGGAAGAGAAGTGAATAGTTATGAAAAAGGAACCAAACCTCAATTTAAGTTTAATTTTTTAAGAACATACTAAGGACAGTTGTTTAATTGTCTTTCATTAAATATGTTACAGTCATAGAATTACAAAAATGCATCTGTGAAAACAATGTTCCTATATGTGAGTTGACAGCAGATTTTTTTTTCTTTCTTTTTTGAAACATGCTGTCTTTGTCCTCTTATATGGTGGTAAGTACATGCCAAACTATTAGTCACTGAAAGGACACCAAGGAGAAGGGTTGCAACAGACCTTAATACTAGCTGACACTATGAAAATCTCCCTCATTCTCAAGGCTTCCATTTGTCCTTAGCTCCCGCTGTTAAGGTCTTTGCTAAACTGTCATCTTCTCAGATGTGGCAAAACTGAAAAGCAGAGTATATTCCACAGCTCTAACTTCTCTTTCATATCGAATGCATATTTATATTCATGGCTAAGTTTAAATGAACCTTCCTAGGATTTTAGAGCACGAAAACTTGCAAAAGCATGGGTAGGATCCAACCTTGAAACAATTACTTTTAGAAAATAGCTCCCAAAATGTCCTAACCAACATGAGTTGCCGTGCTTTTTGCAGGATTCTGAGAGTTATAGTCCAGTCATGTCCAGTTTGGAAATTCTGATTAAGACCCATTGCATAAAACCAACCTGGGAAGATTTCCTGAGACGGACCCCTTCAGAAGAAGTGTCCCAGACAGTATTTTGGATTAATGAATTAAGGGGTGTGAGAAACATCTTTTCATAGTAAAATATATCAGATAGAAAACTGGACTGAAACTTTGTCACCTGGCATACTGGTGCTTTCTCTTCAGGAAGGATGTTGAACCAACTCTTTAAGTATTAGTCTGCTGTCCGAAATCTAGTTCTGCCTTTTGACCTGGATAAATGTTTGGACTGAAAAAGTTTAAAGTTTGTTCTAGGTGCAGCTCTCACCTGTGGAATCTTATGCATACCAAGGACATTTGCCATGTCAAAACAAAATTCATAGTTAGGTCCCCCAATGACAGCTATAGGCACACTCTCAGTATCACATTTGTAGTTTGGAATAAATTCACCCTGTCTGGAGAGAATTTCCATTGAGGCCAGGTATGTCCAGCGTGAACTGAAATGGCTGTTATAGATGTGAAAACCCAGGGAGATGTTAGGTAAGATCTGCTTACTTTCACTGACCTCCTTCACAGCAAAGGCCAAGGCTGCAACATGTTGGTAGAGCTGTGGCATTAGTCTGCAACCAAAACCAGATATTGTTGAACAGGCCATCTTTTCCAGGACAGGACATTCACTTCATTTCTCCTTGATATAGTTATGTAAAAATTATTCACTGTTATACTTGTATTCTGACAAATCATGGAGAAATTTGTGAAGCAGTGCAGCCAGACTTGAAAATCTGGTTTGACTGAAGAAGAGTCAGATTCTTAGCACAAGGCTGGATGCATCTAGATAGAAGTTGACCTAGCTTTGGGTGCTGCTAATTAATAAGACTTGCCTTTCTCTAGAGTCTTGGAGCAATGTAATAATCTGTTCCTGGACACCATAATGCTTCCTTCCATGGGAGGATGCCAGTGATTTCTGTTTTATCATTTATATCCCTAATATATGAAAACTTAATGTGGCTGTAAACTCAAAATATTTCAACTGAGACTTTAATAGTCTGCTTGTAACCTCAGCTATTTCACACAGAGTGAACTCAAGAGGCACAACGTAACTCTCCTCTTACGCTGAGTATAGGCTATTTAACAATACCCTGTGTCTAAACAGAGGTAGACTTGAAAAACAGATTTGAAAAATATGGCGTACATTTGGTTTACGTTAGGACAGGATATTTTTTTTTCAAAAAAATTAATTTCCCTTATAAAGGGGCAAATAAACAAAAGATCCTCCCACACACTGTCACAACAGAAGAACTACTGTGGATAAGAATGTAGCCAACAGAGGAACAGTGACATCACCAACAGAAATAGAGGGAATCATTATGTTTGAAATCTGGAAACCTACTCATGACAAATGTTACAGTATGGTTAGAAAATGGAACTACTTACAAATAATCATCAAGTTCCTGAGATGGATGCTTGTCAAAGTTTATTTCCTTTGAAAACAAGAAGACCTGAGACATAGTGGCAGCAATGAGTAGGTGTCCTGACTGATAATACTGGTGAAGAATAGGAGGAGGCTCTTGGATGAAACACTGAGCAGATGCAGTCTTGTCAAACATCTTGGGCAGCAGCATCACTAACACAAACACCAGCAGCATCACAAATATTTAGATGTTGGAAGAACTTCTCTTGGGCACCAATTAATCTCTCAGGACTCTCTGACTCACAGGAGTCTATAGGCCAAGCCTTGAATGCCACAGCTTATATGAATCTTTTAGTTCCTATTTTTCACGGGAGCTCTGGAGCTTCTTAGTATAAATAGAATCTTTAAATGTAATTATGAGTGATTTGATAATAACAGGGTAGTTAATAACTTTCTCAGTTTTGTAGATTCAGTGTGGAATTGGGAGGGAAAACAAGTTGATCACACCCTGGTGTTGTCAGTGAGGGAGCAAAAAATTATCGGGAAGAAGACCAACCTGTCAGTCAAAAGAAACCTTAGAAATTCTCTCTCTCTTTTCTATCATAAGAAGCAAATCTGGACCAGAACTTGAGAAAAGTTGCTTTGTAGATGAGAACTTTCAGAATCTCAACACAGCATACACATTGGGCATGCTGTCTTGGGAATTTTTCTATCTATAGTGCAAAAAAAAGAAAAAAAGAAAAAAGGGGGGTATCCTCATTTGCCCACTATAGGGATCCTCATTTACCCACTATAATGGATTTGAATCCATCCTGGTTCAAATTTGGTTCAGCACAGAAAGAATTTCCAAAACATAGCCCAGGACAAAAATGGTGAAGACAAGTATGTGGAGGCAGGACCATTCAACCAAAGAATCAATGCATTTTCAGTCCCAGGCACAACGTGTAACTTCTATAATATAGCATAATGTGTAGGACTGCATAAGGTAATGGTTCTCCTACTTTGGTTTTCCAGGTTTTTTGGACTTCACTTTCCAGAAGCTCCAGACAGCTTGGCCAACTATTAGGGGTTCTTGGGAACTGAAGTCCAAAACATCTCAAGGACCAGAGTTTGGAAACGCCTGGTATAAGTCATGTCCTATGGAATGAAAATCACTTTGATCAATCTGGTATGGACTTTTTTCTTTAAGGCTTTGGAGGGATGGTCCAGAGTAAAGTAAGGTGATTGGAAAAAGGGTCCCAATGTCCCCCAATATTATCAAAAGTGTAAAGGGGTTATGGTTAGGTATATGTAACTCCACCTGTAAACTTCCCTTATTTCGTTCAGCAACTTTTACGGACTTCTTTGGTACCTTGTGCCTAAGTAAACTGTTCCTTCAGTGAAAGAGAGAGAAGTCTGGCAGACCACTAAAATTTAATGAAGAAACACTGGGCTGCACAATTCAGCTGCAGGATGCAGTGATTTGGATTTGTGCCCTGTTAAAGCTTTGAGGGAGTATGTACAAGCAAGAGGTGACCAATTAAGCCCCCATGCTTAACTGCCATGCTGACAGTTCCCCATGCATGAAGTAGTAGTTCTGGTCTGACACCCCTGAGATAGCTGTCTGAAAAGTCTAGAGGGTTGTTACCTTGTGAACTGGGGGTCCCGGGAGGGACACCAAAATGTGCTCAACTAAAGGTGGGGAAAATTAGCTCAGAGCACTGCTTAGCGTTACGAGAGGCAGGGTAACCTAGCGAGATCTTGAACCCTATGTCTACGGGGTCGGGTCGAGTCAAGGAGAACACCAAAGTTGAAACAAGGAAGGATGCTTATTAAATACAAGCAAAACAGTGTATGCGACACACTCGTACAAGGTAACTAAAGAAAATAAAGGTCGGAGTGGTATAGAGGGATTTTTAGAGGGATTGCTGGTTTGGGTGATACTTCACCTGTCCTGAAGCCCAGAAAAATAGAGAGCGAAGCTGGTGTGCGATGTAGCTCCGCACGTGGAGCTGAGGGGAGGCTCGTCAAGCAAAGCGGCAGCAAGGCGGGACGAAACTCGGGAGCGATCCGAGGAAGGTCTCGGAATCAAGGGTTTTTATAAGGAGAATTGTGACTGCAGGCTATGCCGTACTTGGGGGGAAACAATAGATTTGGGAGTTGGAGACAAAGCCTCCGAAAGGTCAGCATCTGAATGATTGAGTTATTGTAGCGATTCTCAATAGAGTAGCCAGTATGCAGACGCAGAGTACTTGGGTATTGTATAGTTTACCCATCAAGCTGCCATCGCGGGGCAGAGGCTCTTTTGTAAGTAGCGTGCATACTTAATTACGGTAGTTGCCTGGAGGTCTCCTAAAGCAGGGAGTCAGCTATTTCTGGCCTGCCTGTATTGTAGTTTGAATATTACGGCTATTAACGGCCGAGCTTGTTTACGTGCTTGTCCGGTGGCCTCGCAAGCACGTGGAAAGGAATAGAGAAGTGCAGCCGAATTGTGATATCAAGGGATATCTTTTAATATCCCCAAAGCTCGGACTAGCCAGGGCAGTAACGGGGTATTGGGGTTGACAGGGAGATGTTTTTGTACCCACTCATTCAGAACTGGAACCGCCTCAATGATTTCTGCTAGGGGCAGGAGTTCCCAGACGATTAGAAGCATTAAGTGCTATAGATTTATGATGTCTAAGAGAGACATTTGGCTATTGCAGCATTAAGATGCAATGGATGCTTCTGTTATCTCTTACAGATTCTGGGTTATGGTCTGAAGGACATCAAATATTGATCTAGGACAATAGCTTTGTTTATTGTGTGGTGCACCAAGCTAACAAGGGACAATTTCAATCCCATCTGTGATTGGACGACACGGATGACATTGAGCAGCTGAGGAAGAGGGGTCCGTGCTGATGTGATCTGCTGCCACTGCTGTTTGGGAGGTGCCGTGGGCATCTGCCTCACATCCTGCTCATTCAGCTGGGTGGTTATGATCTGGGGAAGGCCCTTATAATCGAAGCAATAAAAGACATGGGGTTTATTCAGACTTATGGGACAGGGGTGGCCATTATGTGCTCAGCCATTCTCTTGGAGCCTGTATAACCAGGGGAGGGAGATTCCACTAGCATAGATGCTGCCCACCATAGAGTCAATTGGGAGATTCACTGTGCTGTCCCTAAAGGCTTAGGCCATTTCCTGGTACATCCCCAGACTGTCTATCAAAGGCCTCAGCTTCACAGAATAGATGGGGTGTCCCTTCCTGAAGCAGGGAACCGGATATTCCTGGGGGATTGGCACCAGGGGGTGAGGTCCTTGTTGGCTAGGCTGGTGGGGAAAGGGGCTAAGCAGACATAGATCTTTTATCCATGGCAAGTGTTGGGGGAAGAAAGTAGGAGTTTGGTGAAGAGTTACGCAACCCATTTGGTTAAGGCTAGGTCTCTGAAACTGCTCTTACGTGTCATGAGACTCAAGGTGGGTGGGTAGGGAGGGTTCCCTTGTGGCTGGCCTGAGGGTTTTCCATTTACTAGAGGTTTTGAATGGAGGGTTGGAGCCTTGGGTTGGCATTCCAGTAGATGCCTGACTAGAGAGCCACCCAGCTTTAGGATTTTCCTTGGGGTTCAGGTGTTTCGTCTAAGGGAAGGTGGGGAGGATGTCTGGCAGAGACCACTTTGCCCAGCTGCTCCTGCACTAGGTTGCCACCCCCGTTTCAACATACTAGGGGATAAACTTAAATAGGGATGGTTTTTACAAGGTGGTACTTGCGTCCCCAGGTTACATGGTGTGATGTAGGGATAGAGACCTTCACAAATTTCATAGCTATTGTCTTGAATGCCTGATCACCCCTCTGTTCCTCATTTCTTATTCATAATTTGATCATGTTTAGAGCAGATAGGTGATAACTATCCAATGGTGAAGTTCTCACCAACACACTCCTTGTGACTCATCCATTGTGGCTATGGCTGTTACCCAGAAGCACTGGGCCACAGTACTAGTGCTATGGTAACTAGACAACCACCAGGATTGCTATATAAGAAACGTAGGGTGTGTTAATTACTTGAAGCATTATGAACTAGACTGTAAACTTAGAAACATTGGGGCTCAGCTGACAATGATTTGCAATGAATTTGATCTCTTCATTGATCCAAAGAATGGATTTAACCATTTTCCCATTTCATCTGTAAAAAAGATTGTCTCATAATTTTCCAATTGAGATTATTTCACAGAATGAATTTAGTATAATCTTAAAGATTTAATGAAAATTAGTAAGAGATTGTATACCAAACTGCTCTGGCAGAAGAAACTACACTAACCCTTTCTTCCTCAAATGGGCAAAATCTAAGTCAATTTATCAAAAAGAGGTGCCAAGCTTATTGATGAGAAAGTTGCACAAAGAGGGTTATTTGGATCAGTACGTACTTGCCAGTTTCTTTGTACAAACTAAGAGATATGCTGCATTATAAAATTGCCTGGTAACTTCCGATCAGGAAAACAATGGGACAAACTACTTCTGTACTGGGTAGGAGAAAGCCTTCCTCAGCCAAAACCAATGTTTAAATTGGAAGAGAATAATTCCAACCCAGCCTGAAAAAAACAGTGAAGTGCTGCACTGACCATTTAGGAAATGGAAGATAGGCCAGAGGTGAGGGGTGAAGCTGCCCTTTATGCTCACAGAGTCAGTATAATATCATTAGACTATCTCATGTGATGGTGCTGCTTCTGTCCTGCTCTATCAGTTCATGGAAACAATGGTCCTATTCTGCATCGTCCAACGGATGACACATAGAATTGTGCACATCTCTGCCAATTTACAAACTATAATTTAATTGTGATCAGTCGTTATGCCAATAGTATTTCCTTGTGCCATATTGATAGATGGATTTAAACTGGATCTGAGGTCTAAGATCTACTGTGTGCCTAATAGAGATTGTTCATTTTTGCTGCATTCTAATCAAAGTTTGAATTTCACTGAAAAGGTTACGCATGGTGCAAAGCAAAACTTAGAATGAAGTCAGCTGGTGTGTTGTGCTACAGTTCACATGGCATTCAGAGAGTGACAGACAGACTTTCATAGACTTTCCTTTAAGGACTAGTCCCTCCTTCAAAGACTGTGCCAACGTGAAAAGGACTGCTTTGAGATTTCCCAGTGACTTGTCCTTATTGATGAATCCTGTGAAGCTGTTGACCTTTTCCATGCACACTTAGTCCTTCTTTCCCTTCTTTTCTGAGACCTTTTGTTCTGCTTTTTACATTCAGTAAGAGAAGCATCTCTCACTAACGCCATCAATTTATCCGTTTTTCCATGTCCTTAATTTCATAAACCACTCTTCTTCAGATGGAGTCACCAACTCTTTCCACAGCTGAGCATAAAATGTTCTCTCCACCACTATCATGTATTGCATGACTCTTGCACAACTCTTATCCATCTGATCGCTAATCAATCCCAACAAAAATAATTCTGGTCTCAGATGAATATTGATCTTCAGTATATTTTCCATCAATCCATGTAACATCATCCAGAATTTCTTTGCTATATCACAAGGACATCACATCTGAAAATAAGTCCCTTCAGTTTGGTTCTATGTCCAATGCTTGTTTGCAGAACTTTATACATTTTTGAAGGTTTTTCAAGATTTACGTACCATCTACACATAATCTTGTAAAATTTTCTTTCTAATCATAACTGAAAGTAAATTTCAAAGCCTTTTTCTTTTACTTCTTCCTCGAATTCCAGTTTTAACAACATCGTATACATGCCATATTTAGAGCATAGAATAAAATCCATTCTTTCAATCCCATAAACCAGCAGGCCTCAAAATAAAGATTAAGATTAGATAGTCCCAAACTACCCCTTCTTTAGCACCGTACAGTGTTTTAAGTTTTTTTCCAGGTTTCTTTGCCTGCCAGACAAATCTGGAAATATCTCTCTGCTGTTGTCCAAAAGGGATTCCATTTCTTATTGCAGGAATTGTTTGAAAATATAAGAATAGTCTGACAGATAGTCTGGACAAAACACTTGCCTTATTACTGGAATTCCGCCCATAAAAGATAAATATAAATTTCCCCATTTTTTCTAAATCTTTTAAAATTTATTTCCAGATTCCCTCATAGTTATTTTGAAAAATGCACAAATAAATGATAAAGTTGAAGGTAGTGCCTATATTACTCCTCGGTTGTCATCCGCATGCCCCAGGACTGAGACTCCCAGGACCCAGACAGGACTCTTCCAAACAGCCACACCCTAAAGACACGAGAGAGACAGTACTGTGAACAGCCAGCGCAGGAAGAAAAGGGAGAACACAGGTTTCTAGCAGTGCTTATATAGGAAGAGCTCGTTAATTAAGCCACAGCTGGCCAGAAAGCTGAGGCTATGCCCCTTTCTGCACCCCACACCCAACCCGCAATAGCAACAGGCTAGTGACAGGACTGCGAGAACATTTCTGCATGACATCATCGCTATCCTGTTGTGATCGCGTTGCCGCCCATCACAGTCACAGAATATATAATTGACTGGTTTCTCTCATCAATGAACTGTGATTGTGTGGCCTGTATCGTGGAGGGGAGTGGTGGAGCCATCACACTTCCTTCCTTCTGTCAGGCAGCCGCTGTTGCAGTGTTGCAGCCATAGGGAAGGGCATTTAGAATTCTCAGACAGAGAGCTCTTTGGCCTCAGTAAACTACAAACCCCAGCATTCCACAGGGGGTTAAAAGTGGAATAATAGCACCATAATAGTTTAGTGTGGAAATGGCCCATCTTGTTTCCTCTCTAAATCTTGTGACAAGGTGGCTTCTCTTTGAATTATGAGAAATCTCCTTTTTTCTTTGCTGTCAGAAAAATACATACATTTGTCGGTAGTACACATAAATATATTTCTCATACATTTCTCAGCTCTTTACCTATTTTATTCGTTTTAGCTGGTCTCTTCTGTTAAGATCAGGTCTCAGCAAAATGACATAACATTTAGGAGAAAAAATACAGACAAGCAAGCCACCACTGGAAGCCAAGATGGAGAAGACCTCCACAGCCACCATGTATTTCCCTTTGGTACTGAGATATGTTGGAACAAAGGATATCCAGATACAGCAAAACACTAACATGCTGAACGTGATAAACTTGGCTTCATTAAAACTGTCAGGTAACTTCCTAGCTGAAAAAGCCACCGTGAAACCAAGAGTGGCCAGGAAACCCAGGAAACCCAAAACACCGTAAAACATGGTAGTGGAACCTTCATTACACTCCAGTACAATTTCTTCAGCCATTGAATGCATATCAAAATCTGGAAATGGAGGCGAGATAGCAAGCCAGACACTGCATATTGTAGCTTGTATAATGCAGCAAGAAAGAACAACTGTGTTAGACAGCTTTCTTCTCACCCATTTCCTCATCCTCGAACCTGGTTTGGTAGCCATGAAAGCTACAACTACAAGGGTGGTTTTGGCCAATATGCAAGAAATGGCCACTGAGAAGATCATGCCAAAGGCTGTTTGTCGAAGGAGGCAGGTCACCCTCTTAGGCTGACCAATAAAAAGGAAAATGCAAAGGAAAGAAAGGAGAAGGGAGATGAGAAGTGTGAAGGTCAGGTTTTGGTTGTTAGCTTTGACTATGGCAGTGCCTTTGTGTTTCCTGAAGATCCCAAGCACCAAAGTTGTGATGAAAGAAAGAGTAAGAGCAACAGTAGCCAAGGTGATTCCCAAGGGTTCGTGATAAGTCAGATAGCTGATGTCTTTGGGAATGCAGGCATCCTGATTCTTGTTTGGATAATGATCTCCTGAACAAGGATAACAGTCATCCATGTCTGAAAAAGAAAGAAAGCATTTGTCTATGGGAGTCCTGGGCTTAGCAGTAATGGTGCATAACCCACTGCGAGGAGAACCTTTAATATCTATGTTGTTCTCCCAAGTTAAGACCACATTTAGCTATAATACCATGCAATGGAGGTCTTGGGCTGAAAATGAAGAAGGAAAGTTCATCTCCATCCATAAAAGAGTTATATCTCTTTAGAGATTAGCAATGAAGCATTGGCATCACTTTGATCTAGGGGTGTGAAGCCTTACTATTTCAGGATGGTGGGAAAGCATCTTGAAGACTTTCTGATACTTCATAAGAATTCTTGCTTCAGAGATGTGGCTGGGATGCCAATTTTCACGTCATGGGCCATTCCTATACTACATTTTTATGGTGCTATTATTCCATTTTCAACATCCTGTTTGTTCCTCGGAAAAACAAAACCAAATCCAAGAATGTGAGGCCGTTTGCTCACTACACTTTTATAGTGCTACTATTGCACTTTCAACATTCTCTGGAATTTTGGGGTTGGTAGTTTACTGAGGCCAAAGAAGTCTCTGGCTGAGAATTCTAAATGCCCCTCCCTAAACTGCAAACCCCAGGATTCCATAGGAGGTTGAAAGTGGAATAATAGCACTATAACGGTGTAGTGTGGAAATGGCCATGGTTTCTATAGTTTGCTCCAAATCAAAATTCTCAGTGTAAAATTTTGGGGCAAAATTCTCTGTGTAAAAGTTGTGTCCTTATCTCTTTCTGAGGTTAAACACAGCAGTCGTAACAGGACTTTCTAACTGATTGAAAAGACACAAACAACCCACCCAAAGCTAGGATAGATATGCAATGCCCACATTCTCTAGTGCTGTACATTTTAAATCAATGCTCAAAAGATGCTTGCAAATCTGTCTGTCTTTCTGTCTGTCTGTCTCTCTCTGTCTCTCTGTCTCTCTCTCTCTCTCTCTCTCTCAATATTCCCTGGAACCATTACAAACAATAACTACAACCAAGCTATCTCATATGGAAGAGATCTTCCCCAATCCATTTTCTGCATGAGGAAGGAGAATGAATGAAATTGGGATTGCCACCCATGAAGCTGTCTTTGCTAGACATGGAGAAATCCTTCTCCTGCCTGCTCCACCAGGATATGAAGTGCTACTCGGAAGAACACACATTCCCCTGTGGTGACATTACACAGAATCCTCCTGTCTTCCACTTCCAAACAATTTAAAGAAACATGGGAACTTCCAGTCTGTCAACTCCTGAAGATTCTAGACCTAATTTGTCAATAACGTAAAAGATATTTCCTACCCTTTTGGTTTGAAATCTTTCCTTCTGGACACAGAACGCAATCATAGCAGCAAGGTGGTGCCCCTTCCTTCTTGGCCTTTCTATAGCCTAAATGACAATTTTCATTACATCGAGAAAAGGGCCGTGTCTGTCCACAAATGACAGAAGACAAGAATTCAGGTATTGGCGTCTTACTGTCCCAACCATGAAGTTATGCTCATGAGATTCTGATTTGCTGGTAATATATTTATTTTTAGGGAGAATTGTTATAGGCACCCTATTTATGCTGCTTGCAACAATGAAACCTCTGTCTCCCAAAACATTGCTTTTATACCAAAGCTTGGAGACAATACTTCAACTGCCTTCTCGCTTATTCCAGTGTCTTCTCACTTTACAGCAGAATGCAGTGCTCCTTTGTTCTTGTCAATCAAATTTCTTGGGTAGCACATTGTTTCTTGTCCATGGCATTTTTAATATTTTGCTTTTAACCACTACCATTATCTCATGGTCTTTTCAGCTTAATCGTTTAATAAACCTACCAGTCTGCAAGTGGGACATCTGTGACCATACAGCAGTGGTTCTTAGCTTGAGATCCAGGGACCTCTTGCAGCCCCCACAGGGGGTCTGCAAAATCCTGCTGCAGCAGCAACACCACGGATGTGGCAGGGGGGTTGCAGGTATAGGAACTGCTGTCTCATTTGCAAATGAAAGAGCAGTTTGGGCAAGCTCACACACTTGCAACTGTGATCATTTGATAGGGACGCGGCAGCAGGAGTTTTGGGAACCATGGGACACAGTGGCAAGCATGCGCGCTGACCCAGGTTATGTCTCCAGAGACCAGGATTGGAATACCCACTTGACCATGGAAATCCTCTGGGTGGCCTCAGGCAAGTCACATCATTCTCTCAGCCTCAGAGGAAGGCAAAGGCAACAAATCTTGCCAAGAAAATCCTCATGATAGTTTGACCTTAGGGTGTCCACAAACCGGTTTTCTTTTTATTTTTTTTCCATTTATTTTTTTTTTTAAAAAGGGAGTGTTCTTCAAAAGCCATGTATACAGACAATATTGTAAATTACATTATTTAAGAGGAAAGTAAGTTTAAAAAATGTGCTAGAAGCAAAAAGATGACAGAGAAGAGTATATATATATATATATATATATATATATATATATATATATATATGGTCAATTTTCAGAGGAAAGAGGCATGATCGCTAAAAAGAACCTCCCCCAGTCAGCAGCACTGTTTTGTTCTGTATTTTCAAGTCTCATCAGACTTACAGTGATTTTGTGTTAAGCCTATCACAGGTTTCGTTTCTGTTGTCTTGGGAAAGGATTGTTTAGAAGGATTTTGCCTTTGCCTTCCTCTAAGGCTGAGCAAATGTGACTTGCTGAAGGTCACTCAGTATCTGAACGGGGCTTTGAATCCTAGTCTCCTGAAGCTTTAAATAAATGATTGAATACATAAATATTTGAATATTTAAATCTAGATTCATACATTTAAATCTTGAGTTAAGTCTTGGGGGTCCCCAGCAGCAAATTCTATTTACATGGGGTCCTTGTAAGGGAAATGTTAAGAATCGCTGCCATAGAGTGAGAATCTTGATAATGTCAAAAAAACTGCAAAATCATCTTGACTGAAGGTATTCTGTGGCATAAGAGATTATTGGCTGAGAATGCTTGCTACTTTAGGTCTTACTGGTATGATTCCAGTAACTGAGGTAAAAGCTACTTCTGTCAATGACTTAGTGAAATGCAGTTGGCAGTGATCCTTTTTTTTCTAACAGCTTGTTCAGTATAATAGTTGGTTCAGTGTGTTTGAATAGCTAATGTTGCTGGAGAGGTGGGGAGTGGTATCAATAAGGAAAAATGATCTAGATACAACCACATTGTGGCTCATTAACTTCACATTACCTCATTAAATCTGCTGGGCCAAATCATGGTACTCTCATCAATGGTGAATCTCTTCTCTGGAGAAACCTGTGGATCTATCTTTCCAACTTTGACTCTAAGCAAGGATCTATTGGGCAACATAACCCAATTGATGATATCAAATCCAACTACTAATTCCCCATTTTGGTTGAAGGATACCTCTTCCATGGCACTATTATTGAATGAAACACTTCTCAAAAATCGGTGAAGCTAAACGAGTGGAGGACAAATACAGTTCATGAACATGAGGAACATGATATAACCCCACCTGAACTTTAGTCAGCATGTGAGAGGACCCCGGCTGAGGAGTTTCCATAAACACCCCTCTCCATGGCACTTTTCCCTTCCATGTGGGCTCAATACAGGTGTTGGCAGCTGGAAGGGAGATGGAGCCAATTTCTCTCCTCAGACCCTTCCCCGTGCCACAACCCACCAAGGAAGAGGCTCAGAGATCTCCTTCTCTCTCTATAGTCTATCTCAAATTGGCAGATGGAAATGATGCCATGTCACTTTACTATTGCTAGTTTGGGAATACAGAAATAAAGATAGGCAGCATGTGTAGTGGTTTGAGTGTTGGACTACAGCCCTTGACACCAGGATTTCCTGCATGGCCATGGAAACTCAGTGTTTGACCTTCTGCAAATCACACACTCTAAGCAGCAGAGATCCCTATGATAGCTTTCCCTTAGGGTTGTCATAAGTCAGAAACAACTTAAAGGTACACAAGTACAACAGAGGTAAAGGGAGCTGTTTGGGGCTAGTGTGGATTCTGAGAGCTTTTTCCTTTTTTTGTGAACATGGTGGGATATTATTGTCTTTTCACACATTCTTGAGGGTTCTCTAGTGCCCAAAAATATTTCCTGGAAAAGAGCTACTAGTCCATACATACCCACAGTAAAGTCTCCTACAGTAATCAGATTACCTGCCAAGGCTGTTGATTCCAATAATTCAGCTTTATACCATTCCTTGTTCTCTTAACTTTGGCTCTAGCTGAATACATGGCATGCAAAGCATGTGCCACAGCACTGACAGCATTGTAGATGCTATAGCTGTGGGCAGTCATCCTCATTTCAAAAAGGGATGTGGGAAGTGTCTCCAGGTTCTCCTCCCCTGTGCAAGTTTTCCCATCTTCCTTCTCTCCAGATTCATCAGGGAAAGAACAGAGAAACACGGTTTTCCAAAAAGTCCTTAAAAACCTGTCTTCTTTTTCCAAGGTGGGGTTTCTCATCTGAAGAAAAGTCTCGAACCCTAAGACTTCCTTTGAGTGAACAGCAAACGACAGGGCACCATTGAGGAAATGTACCTCCCAGTCCCTTTGCAAGGAAAGTGATGTGAATTCCATCTCAGCTGTTAGAATCCAGACTTTTGCGTTAGTTTGCAGTCTTATACCCTCCTCTTCTACTACGAGGGGCATAAATCTCATTATCAAAATGGTTTCAATTTGAGCTTGCACAAGCACAGCATTGGCAATGCTTCTCATACCAGTCTTGACTGTTGCAAAACCTTCCTCAACCATTGCCTGAAACTCAGTGGAAGAGGTTATGGTGGGGAATCTTTCTATAAAAGCAAAGCAAATACCTCTCTTGGCGAACTCTGGAAGAACATTTTGCAGAAATCTCTCTCCAGTATCATCACCGGGAGAAACCACCCCAATCCATAGCCAACTGAAATGCAGGAGTAGCTGGAGAATCCCATCATATTGATCAGTCCAATGGGGGAACATCCAGTTGAGAAAAATGCTTTGAATGTTGTTATCAGTTGTGGGAGTAGAGCCGTAGTTTAACTAAACAGAATATATATGTTCAGAGAAGAGAAAAGAAGTGAATTGTTACGAAAAAAGAACCAAACCTCAATTTAAGTTTAATTTTTTAAGAACATGCTAAGGACAGTTGTTTAATTGTCTTTCATTAAATGTATTACAGTCGTAGAATTACAAAAGTGCATCTGTGAAAACAATGTTCCTATAAGTGAGTTGACAGCAGATTTTTTTTCTTTTTTTTGAAACATGCTGTCTTTGTCCTCTTATATGGTGGTAAGTACATGCCAAACTATTAGTCACTGAAAGGAAACCAAGGAGAAGGGTTGCAACAGACCTTAATACTAGCTGACACTATGAAAATCTCCCTCATTCTCAAGGCTTCCATTTGTCCTTAGCTCCCGCTGTTAAGGTCTTTGCTAAACTGTCATCTTCTCAAATGTGGCAAAACTGAAAAGCAGAGGTTATTCCACAGCTCTAACTTCTCTTTCATATAGAATGCAAATTTATATTCATGGCTAAGTTTAAATGAACCTTCCTAGGATTTTAGAGCACGAAAACTTGCAAAAGCATGGGTAGGATCCAACCTTGAAACAATTACTTTTAGAAAATAGCTCCCAGAATGTCCTAACCAACATGAGTTGCCCTGCTTTTTGCAGGATTCTGAGAGTTATAGTCCAGTCATGTCCAGTTTGGAAATTCTGATTATGACTCCTTGCATAAAACCAACCTGGGAAGATTTCCTGAGACGGACCCCTTCAGAAGAAGTGTCCCAGATAGTATTTTGGAATAATGAATTAAGGGGTATGAGAAACATCTTTTCATAGTAAAAGTATATCAAACAGAAAACTGGACTGAAACTTTAACCCCCGGGCATTCTGATGCTTTCTCTTCAGGAAGGATGTTGAACCAACTCTTTAAGTATTAGTCTGCTGTCTGAAGTCCAGTTCTGCCTTTCGACCTGGATAAGTACTTGGACTAGAAAGTTTTATAGTGTGTTCGAGGTGCAACTCTCACCTGTGGAATCTTATGCATACCAAGGACATTTGCCATGTCAAAACAAAATTCATAGTTAGGTCCCCCAATGACAGCTATAGGCACACTCTCAGTATCACATTTGTAGTTTGGAATAAATTCACCCTGTCTGGAGAGAATTTCCATTGAGGCCAGGTATGTCCAGCGTGAACTGAAATGGCTGTTATAGATGTGAAAACCCAGGGAGATGTTAGGTAAGATCTGCTTACTTTCACTAACCTCCTTCACAGCAAAGGTCAAGGCTGCAACATGTTGGTAGAGCTGTGGCATTAGTCTGCAACCAAAGCAGATATTGTTGAACAGGTCATCTTTTTCAGGACAGGACATTCACTTCATTTCTCCTTGATATAGTTAGGTAAAAATTATTCACTGTTATACTTACGTTCTGAGAATTCATGAAGAAATTTGTGAAGTAGAGCAGCCAGACTTGGAAATCGGGTTTGACTGAAGAAGAGCCAGATTCTTAGCACAAAGCTGGATGCACCTAGATAGAAGGTGATCTAGCTTTGGGTGCTACTAATTAATAAGACTTGCCTTTGTTTAACACCTTAGAGCAATGTCACAATCTGTTCCTGGACAGAGTAATGCTTCCTTCCACAGGAGGATGTCAGTGATTTCCATTTTATCATTTATATCCCGAATACATGAACACTCAGTGTGGCTGTAAACTCAAAATACTTCAACTGAGAGTCTGCTTTTAACCTCAGCTATTTCACACAGAGTGAACTCAAGAGGCACAGCATACCCCCCCCCCGTTAAGCTGAGAATAGGCTATTTAACAATAGCTTGTGTCTAAACAGAGACAGACTTGAAAAACTGATTTGAAAAATATGGTGTATGTTAGGTTTACATTAGGCCAGGATTTTTTTAAAAAAAAATTAATTTCCCTTTAAAAAAGCGGATATAAGCAAAAGATCCTCCCACACATTGCCGCAGCACAAGAACTACTGAGGATAAGAATGTAGTCAAAAGAGGAATAATGGCATCACCAACAGCAACATGGTTGAAATCTGGAAACATACTCATGACAAATGTTACAGTATGGTTAGAAAATGGAACTACTTACAAATAATCATCAAGTTCCTGAGATGGATGCTTGTCAAAGTTTATTTCCTTTGAAAACAAGAAGACCTGAGACATAGTGGCAGCAATGAGTAGGTGTCCTGACTGATAATACTGGTGAAGAATAGGAGGAGGCTCTTGGAAGGAACACTGAGCAGATGGAGTCTTGCCAAAGGTCTTGGGCAGCAGCATCACTAACACAAACACCAGCAGCATCACAAATGTTCAGATGTTGGAAGAACTTCTCTTGGGCACCAGTTAATCTCTCAGGACTGACTGACTCACAGGAGTCTATAGGTCAAGCCCTGAATGCCACAGCTTATATGAATCTTTCAGTTCATAATTTTCACAGAAGCTCTGGAACTCCTCGATATAAACAGAATCATTAAACATGATAATATGTGATTTGATAATGATAGGTTAGCTAATAACTTTCTGAGTTTTGTAGATTCACTGTGAAATGGGAAAGGAACCAAGTTTATCACACCTTGATGTTGTCAATGGGGGAGGAAAAAATTATTGGGGAGCAGAGGAACCCTTCAGTCAAAAGAGGCCTTAGAAATTCTCTCTCTCTTTTCTATCATAAGAAGCAAATCTGGACCAGAACTTGAGAAAAGTTGCTTTGTAGATGAGAACTTTCAGAATCTCAACACAGTGTATACATTAGACATGCTGTCTTGGGGATTTTTCTATCTGTAGTCAGAAAAAAAAAGGGTGGGGTATCCTATTTACCCACTATAGGGATCATCATCTACCCACTATAATGGATTTGAATCCATCCTGGTTCAAATTTGGGTCAGCACAGAAGAAATTTCCAAAACATAGCCCAGGACAAAAATGGTGAAGACAAGTATGTGGAGGCAAGACCATTCAACCAAAGAATCAATGCATTTTCAGCCCCAGGTACAGCATGTAACTTCTATAATATAGCATAATGTGTAGGACTGCATAAGGCAATGGTTCTCCTACTTTGGTTCTCCAGGTGTTTTGTGCCTCACTTTCCAGAAGCTCCAGACAGCTTGGCCAACTGTTAGGAGTTCTTGGGAGCTGAAGTCATGCCCACGCCCCAGGATCTAGACTCCCAGCACCCAGACAGGACCCTTCCCAGGAACCAGACGAGACCCTTCGACTTTACATTGATCAAGAGACACTTGCATGAAATATATCAATATTCTCTGAAACACATGCAAACCACAGGAAACAATGTATCTCATCTTTCCCTTTTATCAATTTTATGAATGAGAATGGGGGATAAATCAAGTCAGGATTCCCATCTCTGCTAGATATAGAGTAATCCCTTCCCTGCTTGTTCCCCCAGGATATGAAGTCCTACACAGGAGAACACATGTTCCTTTTTGGTGACATTACACAGCACCATCTTAGCCTTCATTTTCAAACAATTTAAGCAAACATGGAAACTTCCGATCTGTCAATGCCTGAACATTCTAGACCTAATTTGTGAATAATATAAAAGATGCTTCCTACCTATTTGGTCTGAAATCTTCCCTTCTGAACATGGAAGGCAGTCATAACAGCAAGGTGGCTCCCCTTCCTTCTTGGCCTTTCTATAGCCTAAGTGACAATTTTCATTACACTGAGAAAGAGAACATATCTGTACAAAAATGAAAGACAAGAATTCAGGGGTTTGTATCTCACAGTCCCATTCATGAAATAATTCTCACAAGACACTGATTATTTGGTAGGGCAGAATTTCTTTGTTTTCAGAGAGAACTTTTATAGAATACCTGTCTATGCTTCCTGCATTAATGGAACCTCTGACCATTTCCACACGAGACTGTTATAGTGCTCTGATTTCACTTTCAACCTCCTACGGAATCCTGGGGTTTGCAGTTCCGGGAGGGGACGACCAGCCCCTCCCGGAACTGCAAACCCAGGATTCCATAGGAGGTTGAAAGTGGAATCAAAGTGCTATAACAGTCTCGTGCGGAAACGGCCTCTGTCTCCAGGAGCATTATTATCATGCCGAAGATCTCCAATCTGTCATATTGTTTAATTAACACATATATCAGTCATACATTTATAACTGAAAAGACATGCTGGCAAAGAGGACTGGCTGTCCACATGCAGAACTAGGTCAAAGGGGACCTTAAGGCTTGGCCAGGTCATAAGTTTACTGAGGATTAGTCAGAGAACTAAGTTTAAGATGTTCCTCTCAATAGTCCAAAGCTAGAAAACAGTAGCCAACAAAACTCCCACACCAAGCAATGACCAACCTCCTATAGTCTCCTTTCTGCTGAACTCCCCCCCTTGTTTCCTCACCTGCCCAGACATTAAAAAGCTACCATGACTCCATCAATGCTTTGTCACCTAGTGCTAAAACCATTAGCCAGCTCCAGAACCCATTGTTTACTCTCCCCAGAGCAAACACCTTCCTCTTCAGGGCAGAAAAAGGATGTTTAAACTCCGGCTCACATCCTACAGTACTTTGGCATCACTCTGCACCCCAGATTCTCATTTCTCCATGGTGTCTACAACTCTTATGTTTGATCCATTTCATTGAGACTTTCTTCTCTTCAGGATGGGTAAATATCACCCACTTCATCCTAATTCCTCGTTATCCAACCTTCCCCCCTGCCCCCTCCTACTGTTAGCCTTGTATGGTTCTGAGACTGCTTGGATTGTGTGTGTGTTTGTGATTTTCCCCAATAAAACATTCTTTTGAGCTCCAACTGGTGTATGTACATTAGTACCAATACATACAGTTGAAAAGATCCTGAAGTCACCCCCCCACCCACACACACACTTGTAGGTCTCCCTTTTTGAGCTATAATTCCTCACTTTTCCACAGAGGCATTGGCATTGTAGGCGGACCTCTGAGTCACCCACATTTTTGATGTAACAACACTGCCCTTGTGCTAAAGAGTGTGGGTAATTTTTTAAGTGTCTTCAAGCTTAGTCCAGGGTTTTCTCAATTTAGAACACATAGAACATATAGAAGGATGTCAATAAATAAATATCAATAAATTACTTTACTTTCACTACCATGGCCAAGCAATACTCTCTACTGGGTCATTTAATAAACATGCTTATTTGTAATTGGAATTCCCAGGACCATAGAGTGAGAATCTGGATAAAGTCAGAAGACAGTCAGATAATTTTGACTAGAGGTGCTCTGTAGCATGAGACACTGTTGACTAAGAATGTTTGCTACTTTAGAATGAAATTGGTAGGTTTCCAGTCACTGAGGTAAAAGCTGCTTCTGGAAGTGACTTAGCCTAAATGCAGTGGGCATGGATCCCTACAGTCCCTCTGGTCTCATTTACTGTCTATAATTGCTTGTTCAGTATAATAGTTGGTTTAGTGTGTTTGAATAGCTAATGTTGCTGGGGAGGGAGTCAACACTGAAAAAAGATCTAGATACAACCTCTATGATCCTTACCCCATTAAACCAGTTGGGCCAAATCACGGTACTCTCATGTTACCTTGTGAACTGGGGGTCCCGGGAGGGACACCAAAATGTGCTCAACTAAAGGTGGGGAAAATTAGCTCAGAGCACTGCTTAACGTTATGAGAGGCAGGGTAACTTAGCGAGATCTTGAACCCTATGTCTACAGGGTCAGGTCGAGTCAAGGAGAACACCAAAGTTGGAATAATACATGATGTTTATTAAATACAAACAAAACAGTGTGTGTGACACACTCATACAAGGTAACTAAAGAAAATAAAGGTCGGAGTGGTATAGAGGGATTTTTAGAGGGATTGCTGGTTTGGGTGATACAGTCAACACTGGTGGGATGAAACTCGGGAGCAATCCGAGGAAGGTCTCGGAATCAAGGGTTTTTATAAGGAGAATTGTGACTGCAGGTTATGCTGCACTTGGGGGAAAACAATAGGTTTGGAGTTGGAGACAAAGCCTCCGAAAGGTCAGAATCTGAATGATTGAGTTATTGTAGCGATTCTCAATAGAGTAGCCAGTATGCAAATGCAGAGTATTTGGGTATTGTATAGTTTACTCGTCAAGCTGCCATCGCAGGGCAGAGGCTCTTTTGTAAGTGGCGTGCATACTTAATTAGAGTACTTGCCTGGAGGTCTCCTTTTTGTTTTTTTTTAAAAAATATAAATTTTATTGTTAACTACATTTAACATAAAAAGAACATAACATGACATAAAATGCATTTTAAACTACACTGTGGAGAACACATAGCCTTACATTATATACTTCTCATACTACATGGATACCTATCACCAATTTATTTCATGACAGTTCCTATCTTAACTTGACATAATATTCGTCACTTAATTACGCACTTTAACATCTTACTCTATGTATTTTATAGCTTCTGCCAAATCAAAACTAATTCTGTACCTCTAAAATAAGATAAATCCATAGAATCACTTAATTTAAGCTCTATATATTCCAACACTTCACCTTACAGTGTAATTACCACTCCTAACCACATTAACCCACAATTACAATAAAAAACAAAACAAAACGACAACAACAACAACAAAAGAAAACACAAAAACACTACATTACATAACAGTACAATACCTTACAATGCAATAAAATACATTACAATACGCTACAACCTTACAGTGACATCCTTTCAAACACACATCACATTCTCCCTACATACATACTTTGACTCCTTTTAAAATCACCGATGGGTGCAACCTTTTCTTTTTCCAATCAATCCTGCTCATCTATTCTTTCCTTTAAATTTCGCTGAAACATACGGCACTCTGTTCGGCTATCTATACAAACTTGGTTTTTCCCAAATACTTTCCTCATTCTTACTTCTTGCTCGCCAATATCCTCTTCTCTTCTTCTTCTTTCTTTTATTTTGCTCTTGATTATCTTCACGATTTACATCCATAAAATCCAAATTACTCTTCCTAATACCTAAAACATTCCTATTCATATTTATATTATTTATACTTACCAATATTATTTCCTTACCTTTCCATTCAATATTTTCACCTCTAATTTATAATCTTAATTTTAATTTCTTCTCACTACATGAAATTAATCGTACAATCCTGTCAGGGCATATTCACTCCATTTTTCTGTCCACCACTGATTCAAAATCTCCCATTCTCTTTCAAAACTTTCCTTCGACTTATCTTGCATCATCAATGTTAATTTATCCATCTCGGCCAGTTCATAGACTTTATGTATGATTTCCTCCTGGGCTGGTATGTTCTTATCTTTCCAATATCTTGCGTAAACGATCCTCGCTGCATAAATAATATAACATAAAATTCTTGAATATTTAGTCCTAATCTTCAAGTCTATCCCATCTATAATATTTAACAAATATATTTCTGGGAGCTTATCATATTTTATATTGAACGTTTTTTCAATTAACTCATGTAATTTTGACCAAAATATATTTGCTATCTTACATCACCACCACATGTGAAAGAATGAGCCCACCCCCTGGCACTTCCAACATTTTACCAGTTTTTTATTTTTATACATTTTGGAAATTTGTGTCGGAGTTATATATCACCTATAATACATTTTAAAGAAGTTTTCTTTTAAATACTAACTTCTTGTAAAATCTTGATTAATTTTCCATGCTTGTTGCCATTGTTTTAATGTTATAGGGTGACCTATATCCTGGGCCCACTTTATCATGTTCTCCTTTGTGCCCTCTTTTTCCAATTCTAAATTTAGAAGTAACTTATAAATTTTGCTTAATGGCTTTTTAACTCCCGGTTTCATTATAATATCCAATTCGGTATCCTCTAATGATATCCCTTTATTCTTTTCATCTTCTCTAAATTTCCCCGCTAATTGTAAATACAATAACCAATGTGATGTATGACCTTCACTCATTAATTCTTCTCTATTCTTTAATCTAATCTTATTCCCTTCTTTTGTAAGTATATCTTTATATAATATCCACTCCCTTATTTGAACTTTCTCTAATCTATAAAATGCTTCATGTGGGGAAGTCCAATATGCAAATTCAGATATATTTTTTTCTTTACCCTTAACCAAATCCTTAAAATTGCTTTCCTTATATAATGGTCTAGAAATACCTTGTTATTTCTATATTTATCGTACCATAGACACGCGTGAAAACCATAATATAAATTAAATCCTTCCAAGTTAAGCAATTTTGTTTCCTTTAACATAATCCAACTCTTTAACCAGATTAATGTTGAGGCTTCATAATAATGTTTCAAATCCGGCAAGTTTAAACCTCCATTCTCTTTTATGTCCTTTAAATATTTACTTTTAATTCTTGGATTTTTCCCATTCCATATAAATCTATTTATTTCTCTTTCTCAATCCATAATCACTTTATCATTCAATAACATAGGTAGATTTTGAAACAAAAACATTAACTTCAGGAGGATATTCATTTTTATAGTGGAGATTCTCCCCAATAGGGATAACTGCAGTTTCTTCCACCTATTTAGATCTTCCAATATTTCTTTCCCTATCCTTTTATAATTATTATCAAATAAATCCGAATTATTTTTTCTTATTATTATCCCCAAATATCTTACCTTTTTCTCGACTTTAAATCCTGCACATTCTGTTAATTCTCTTTCTTGGTTTTGAGTCATGTTTTTCGTAATCATCACTGATTTATCCTTATTAACTTTTAATCCAGCTACTTCTCCAAAATATTTTAAGGTTTCCATCAAAGATTTAATACCATTTAATGGATCTTCCAGAATTATGGCCAAATCATCTGTATATGCTTGAATTTTGAATTCATGCTCTTTGATCCTCATCCCTCTGATTTCCTTATTATTTCTGATTTTAATATTTAATATTTCTAAACACATTATAAAAAAGTAATGGTGAAAGCGGACAACCCTGCCTTGTTCCTTTATTAATCTTAAATTGTTTCGATTTTTCACCATTAATTATTAAAGAAGCTTTCTGATCATCATAAATTGCTCTAATCCATTGTTTATACCTTTCGCCAATCCCTAATTTGCTCACTACTTCCAATATAAAATTCCAACTCAGATTATCAAAAGCTTTTTCCGCGTCTAAAAAAATTAATGCTACCTCTTTCTGATTCGATTTTTGGTAATATTCTATTGTGTATAGAATTATTCTAATATTATTTTTCAGTTGTCTTCCTGGCAAGAATCCATTTTGATCTTCTTCTATCCAATTTACTAATACCTTTTTTAATCATTCTGCTAATATTGATGCGAAAATTTTGTAATCAATATTTAATAATGAAATTGGCCTGTAATTTCTTTTATCCTGTTTATCCTTCCCTTCCTTTGGGATCAATGTGATATTTGATTCCTTCCATGAATTAGGTAACTCTTGATACTTAATTGCATTTACTACTAGTACTAAGAATGGAATTAATTCTTCTTGAAAGGTTTTATAATAAGTCGCAGTGAAACCATCCGGACCAGGTGCTTTCCCTACTTTTAAATTCCTTATGGCTGTCCTATTTTCCTCTGTTGTAATTGGTTTATCCAATTCCTCTCTTTGTAATGTTGTAAATCATTTTATATCTAATTGTTCCAAATATTTTATCAATTTATTTTTTTGTACTTGTGAGTGTTGTTTCTCCTTAAATAATTATTCAAAATGTTTTATAAATATATTGTTAATCTTTGATTGTTGATAATACATCTTCTGCTCTTCCTTTAAACAAACAATATTTCGTTTTTCCCTCTCCTTTCTTAATTTATATGCAAGCCATCTTCCTGGTTTATTCGCATGTTGAACTTGCTTTTGTTTAGTAAATTTCAGTTTCTTTTCTATTTCTTCCATCATTAATAATTGTAATTGTTTCCTCAAAACTATTATTTCCTTATTTATTTTTAAATCCTTCGGATTTTCTCTTAATTCCAGTTCTTTTCCTTGTAATATTTTTCGAATTTTCTCTTCTTTTTCTTTTCTACTTTTTATTACCCATGCCTGTTGATTAATGAAAAAGCCTCTCATAACTGCCTTGCTCGTATCCCACACTGTCTGTAATGATTGTCCTTTATCCAAATTTTCCTCCCAAAACCTACTTATCTCCTTCTTAGCTTTAATAACTATTGATTCCTTTTTTAGTAAACTGTCTTTTAATCTCCAACTAAAGCTACTTTTACCAAATTGTACTGTCATCAGAATTGAGCAATGATCTGAGATTGTTCTTGGCATTATTTCTAAATCCACCACATTTTTTAGGAGTTCTCGAGTTATAAAGAACATACCTATCCTAGACCAAGATTTATGTCTTTCCGAATAAAACGTATGTTCTTTATTTCTTTTTATATTGGTCCCTACCTCTTCCAAGGACATATAATCTAATAATTCAAAAAACTTTTTTGGCAACTTCCCTTGATTAATTTTACTATTCATCTTACCTTTACCTAATCTATCCGTTAATGGATTTAACACCCCATTCCAGTCACCCATTAATATCAATTTCCCGTCATTTATTTCTAATAATTTTTCTAACAAATTTCCGTAAAATTTACTTTTGTTTTCTAATGGTCCATAAACTGATACGATTACAAATTTTTGCCCTTGGATTCTTACTTACACTATTACACAATGCCCTAAATCATCACTATATATTTGTTTTGCTTCATGTCTATTATTTATATACAGCGTTACTCCTTTTTTCTTTTTATTTATTGTGGATGAAAAAGCTTGACCTAATTTATGATTCTTAATGTAATTCAAATCTTTAGATCTTATGTGTGTCTCTTGGATTGCGATCACATCTAAATTTAATTTCTCCAATTGGTGGAAAATACATTTCCTTTTGTGAGGAGAATTCATGCCCTGAACGTTCCAGGATAGTAATCTCAACTTCATGTCAAAATTCCTATTCAATACTTACTTGATTATTCTTCTATATCTTCCAATCCTTCTTCTCCCAAGTCTTCTAATTCTAAGTCCTGTACTGAGTTAATATCTTCACCTTCTTCCTCTTCTTCTTCTTCTTCTTCTCGCTCTATCACTTCCTCTACCTGTCTTCTATCTGATTCTCTCTCTTCTCGTATTTTTCCTGATCCTTTCTGTAAATCTTCTTCTTTTGATCGTGTGTCCAAACCTTGTACTATTTGTCCATTTTCCTTACTCTTCTTTCTATCCTGCTCCTGTAATACTTCTTCTGTTTTACTTAACTCTTCTTTATGTCTCCTCCAAAATTCATTCGCCTTCATGATTGTATTCAGAATAATTTTCTTTTGTTTCCATATAAATGAAATACCTTCAGTTCTCTCCCATGTGTATCTTATATTCTGGGCTCTCAGTGCTTGCGTTATGAAGTTATAGTCCTTTCTTCTCTTAAGTAAAGCTGGATGTACGTCTTTATAAACTTTTACTTCTTGACCCTCCACCACCAGCTTCTTTATGTAACTGCTTTGTATGACCAAATCCTTAACCCTCTCCCGCAAAAAATATACCACTATGTTCCGAGGTACATTCTTTCGTTTTGCCACTGCTGAATTCACACAGAAAGTCCTGTCCATTTCCAAGTCCAACTGCTCTGGGGCCCAACCAATAAATTGCTCCAATGGTCTTATCAATCTTTGATATAAATCTTCATTTGTTACTTCTCTCAGCCCTCTTATTTTGATTGATTTACTTCTGTTCCTTATATCCAATAATAATGTTGTCCTCTCCAATTGTTCATTCTTCTCTTCTATTTTTAACGCCTGCGTTTCTATCTTAATTATCTTCTCGTCCACCTGCTTCACTTTTTCATTTACATGTGTTAGTTCTTTTGATATACTGTCTAACTTTGTATTAAAAGTTTCCAATTCTTTCTTAATATCCGTCTTTATTTCCATTCTCATATGCTTCATTTCTGTTCTTGTCTCTTTCATTTCATTTTTAAATGTCATTGTTAATTTCAGTAATTCTTCCATTATATCTATTCCTGAACTTGTCCCTTGATTTTCTGTTCCTGCTGCTCTTGCTTCCAAAATCGGCATTTTGAGTTCTGTTGATGCCCTTCTTTGCAGCAGTGATTGAATTTCTGTTTGAGTTCCTGTGCCCCCTTTTCTTTTCTCTGCTCCCATCATCTTGCTTATTTAACTCTACTAATGATTTTTTTTCTTTTCCCTTCTTTTTCAATTGGTAAACTTTTTGCTTTTTGTTTTTTGCTTTCCTAATCCCTATTTATTTATTTATTTATTTATTTAAATAACCTTTATTCCCTATAACATATCCTCCTTTTATTTTCCTTCCTCCCTTCTTCCAATTATTTCCCTCCTATCTAAATTTCCATCAGCAACCCTACAGACCCCACCAATTATCTATATTTTTTTTCGTAATTCAATCCTCAATCCTCAATCTTCAGTACTCCCAAATCATCAATATATACTTCTTATTCCACTTATTATAACCTCAATATACAATTAATTACGCTTACCTAACCAATTAAATAATTGATCAGTTATAATCAATTACAATTAGTTACAATTAATTCTCTGTAACTACAATGTCAATTACAATAACAACCACAGTGACTGTTTTCATCAATTCCAATTACATATTCCAACTCCAATTAGTTCCACAGTATATCTAATTTATTTACTTATTTTTAGTTATTTAGTAACTCAGTCCTTTTTCACGTGGTGTATTTTTTACTGTTTTCCAATAATATTATAATTACTATATTTCCAAAAATCAAAACCTATGTTAAGCCAAATGTAAATCTCATTCCATCCAATTCAGCTAATCACCCCTCTTCTCACCTCCCCTTTCTTTTTAATTCCCTTATGGCTCTGTGTAATTTCACATTCAATATAATCCCAACCCTCAATCAAAGTCCCCTTTTCTAACTTCCTTCTTCTTTCTTCTTTTTTCCTTCTTTGTCCGTCTGATCCTTTTAGTTTCTCACAGGCACAGTTCTTCTCTAATTTTTCTCCCCAACTCTGTCTCTTTCACCACCGTGAAGACACGTTTCCCGTCAGCTCCCTCAAAGTCAAATCATAGTCCAGTCGCCATGTTGGGTCTACGTTCCTGGTCTGGAGATAGAGATTCACTTTCTCAGCTTCCGCTACAGTTCCACTACCACCGTCAAATTTCCTGTCCAGTCCTAATATTCCTTCTCCTTTCTCCTCCAAAGTCCCAACTTTATATTTTCTTTTCTATTGAGGGGGTTCTGACCAATAATCCCAACAGAGTCGAACAGCGAAATGTCATCTACGCTTCTTCTTGCATCACCACTGATTATTTCTTCAGAACTCCCCGACTCTTCTATTTTTTTTGATGTCTTTATTATTTTCTATATCTTATCTTGTCCAA
Source organism: Cyclura pinguis (assembly GCA_030412105.1). NCBI lineage: Eukaryota > Metazoa > Chordata > Lepidosauria > Squamata > Iguanidae > Cyclura > Cyclura pinguis. Next base: position 132,396,267 of record CM059604.1, on the reverse strand, counting down.
TTAAGCAATTAGGCAATACTCAATCTTTCACCTCTCTGCTCCAAGTTTATTGAGAGCAAACAGCTAGGCGTTTTACATCAAGGCTTTAGGCAGAGGGCAATTTTCAAAGTCCCCACGTTTCTTCCTCTCGTCTCTCCCTCTTCCCGTCCTGGAGTTCAAGAACCCCTTGGACACGTCTTTCTTTTCCCCCGAACAGGGCTCTCGATTCCTATCAAAACTCAGCAAAAATTCATTTGGATCTCACTTACCCAACAGCTTTCTTCAAGTATAAATGTAGAAAAATGTAAAAAAAAGAAACGGTGGTGACACAACAAGCCTTCAGTTGTTCAGGCTGTCCGGCATGGTAATGGCGGCTCTGCGATCTCTACAGTTCGTCTGTACTCCTTTCTTCCTCCTTTTCTTCTTGCACCCCGAACTGGATTGGATCCCCTTTGAGCCCCTCCGTGCCCCCCTTTTTCCAGGGGTCAATTTCTGCCTGGAGGTCTCCTAAAGCAGGGAGTCAGCTATTTCTGGCCTGCCTGTATTGTAGTTTGAATATTACGGCTATTAACGGCCAAGCTTGTTTACGTGCTTGTCCGGTGGCCTCGCAAGCAAGTGGAAAGGAATAGAGAAGTGCAGCCGAATTGTGATATCAAGAGGATATCTTTTAATATCCCCAAAGCTCGGGCTAGCCAGGGCAGTAACACTCATTAATGGTGAATCTCTTCTCTGGAGGATCCTGTGCGTCTATCTTTCCAACTTTGACTCTAAGAAAGGATCTCTTGGGCAATACAACCCAGTTGACAATATCAAATCCAGCTACTAATTCCCCATTTTGGTTGAAGGAAACCTCTGCCATGGCACTGTTATTAAATGGAAAGCTTCTCAAAAAATGATGAAGCCAAAGGAGTGGATGAAAAATATAGTTTGTGAATCTGATGTGCGTCGTACAATCCCACCTGAAGAATAGGCAACATGCGGTAGGACTCTGAGGGAAGAGTTTCCACGAACACCCTGGCCATGACACTCATTTGGTTCTTGTTCCTTTAAGATGGGTGTTGGCAACTGCATGGGAGATTTCTCTCTTCGAACTTCCCTCATGCCACATTCCCATCTGAGAGCATGCTCAAAGTTCTCCATTTTCTCTCTAAAGTCCCTTCTAAAACGGCAAGCAAATGTGATGTCATGTCATTTCCTCTTGCTAGTCCAAGAGGCAGTACAGAGTGAAATGGAGGTATTGGGGGGCTCTGGGAGTCTTCTGTGGATGAGCCAGGATATTATTGCTTCTTCCATAGTACGAAATTTTCAGGTAAATATTGCCTAAATATAGGCCATTTTTTTTCCTCCAAAAATTGAATGGTTGGAGGGCTTTGTCAGGTTTTGAATGGGTAGTCAAAAGTAACATTTAGCCTGCAGCCTGCATTAGCCTTCCCTCATGCCATTCAGGCAAATACTTTCATAAAGCTTTTTAATGGCATTTGTCCAAATTCCACCTCTCCTCACACCCTAGAGGAATTACTTAAAGAACCAATAAGCCATTAAACTAATAGATAAAACATTTGAATTCAGTCGGACTAAACAGTAATAAGACTAAACTATAGTTTAATATAACAGAGCCATACATAATTATTAGATCCAATCTAACTACTTGATAATTTCTGGGCTTTTATTTATATATTGATTTATTGGATTTATATGCTGCCTTTCTTCCAGAGTGAGACCCAAAGCAGCTTCCAGAAAAATTAAAAACATTTGCAATATAATCTAAATATAATCTAATATATAAATATAATCTAAATATAATCTAATATAATATAAAACAATTAAAATAACTATGTAATAAGACATTAAAATTATTAATAAAAGATGTCATTTTTTCTTCTAAAAAGAAGTTGAAATCCACCAAGTTCTTACTGGATAACCCAGGCAAAATACATGAACTATTTTCTTCTTAGGAATCCACTACCATATTATTGCACTATGTTGTTCATTTCTATATATATTCAGCAAAGTAAATTGGCCTTGAAAAAATTCTCCTTGCAGGTGGCATGCCCTCTAGTCAGATACAGTGAGGACACTGAAGGTAAAAACTCGGTTCCTTCCTCTTTCCCTCTTTGTTTTGTCGAAACAATGTGATTTCCCCTTGACATACTGTGGCTCTTGAATAAAGATTGAATTTTTTGCTCATTTTCTTCTCAAAAGAATCTTAGACATTTTACAACAATGTTGAAACAAACTCTTAGAAAGTGTTACAGCTTCAGGGATTATTTCCAGTTTCGTAGTTATTCAACACAATATTTGCAGTTTGTATGTTCTGCACTGAAGCAGAGGGATGTTCCCTATGCAGGAAATGCAGGTTCCTGTGCAAAAAGCCATGCTTGAACAAGTCCTAAATGATAGCATTTTCAACACAGGAAACAGAATATTTTGTGAGGAAAAAAAGGCTATTTCTTATGTAGAAAAAATACAATTTTTGGTTCAAAACAACCACATTTGATTTTGGGTAGAAGTCCCAAAGTGTGAGCGTTCTTGTCAGTTCAGCATTCTTTTTGTCAGGTTTTCTCAAAACTTTGAGAAACAGGTTTTGAATTGTGTTTTCACCTCTAAATCTTGAGGCAGCTGTATATGATGAGTGTTGTGCTGTCACTTGTTCTTTCTGCTCTCTTTAATTTAAAGCTTCTACCTCTGGATTCCTGAGGGGAGGGATTTTCATATACCAAGTATCTACCTTATCAGTGAGAACCCATTGTTCAATAACACACTCAGGTAATTAAATGGAACCCCAAACGGTCTGGCTTTCTTCACGAGACAGCTTTCCACACAGTCAAAGAACTAGTACCTTTCCACACTACACTGTTATAGTGCTTTTATTCCATTTTCAACATCCTGTGGAATTCTGGAGATTGTAGTTTATTGAGGACAAAGAGCTCTCTAAATGCCCCTCTCTAAAATGCAAACCCCAGGATTCCATAGGATGTTGAAAGTGGAATAATAGCACTATAAAAGTGCAGTGAAGAAAGGCTCCTACTCTTCCATGCATACCTACAGTACAGTTTTTTTATGAGAATCAGATTACCTGCCATGGCTGTTGATTCCAATGGCCCTGTTTTATGCCATTCCTCATTATTCTATCCTTGGATCTAGATGAATGCATGGCATGCAAAGCATGTGCCACAGCACTGACAGCATTGTAGATGCTGTAGCTGTGGGAAGTCATGCCCATTTCAAAAAGGGATGTGGGAAGTGACTCAAGCTTCTCCTCCCCTGTGCAAAGTTTCCCATCTTCTTCTTCTATAAATTCACCAGGGAAAGAACAGACAAACACAGTTTCCCAGAAAATCCTTAAAAACTTGTCCTCTATTTCCAAAGTAGGGTTTCTCATCTGAAGAAAAGTCTGGAACCCTAAAAGGTCATTTGAGTGAACTGCAAAGGATATGGCTCCATGGCGGAAATGTATGTCCCAGTCCCTTTGCAAGGAAAGTGATGTGAATTCCATTTCGGGTGTTAGAATCCAGACTTTTGTATTGGTTTGCAATCTTATACCCTCCTCTTCTGCAACTAGGGGAAATGCTCTTATTACAATAATGGTTTCAATTTGAGCTTGCACAAAACCACAACATTGGCAATGCTTCTCATAACAATGTTGCAAAACGTTCCTCAACCATTGCCTGAAACTCAATGGAAGAGGTTATGGTTAGGAATCTTTCTATAAAAGCAAAGCAAATACCTCTCTTGGCGAACTCCGGACAGTTTGCACAAATTTCTCTCCAGTGTAATCACTAGAGTGTGTGAGTGTATAATCCAGTGTATAAGAAAGAACCCCAATCCATAGCCAGCTGAAATGTAGGAGTAATTGGAGAATGCCATCGTATTGATAAATCCCATGTGGGAACATCCAGTTGAGGAAAATACTTTGAATATTGTTATCAGTTGTGGGAGAAGAGCTGTAGATTAACTAAACAAACAGACAAACAAAAAATTAATGAAAGAGAAGAATTGCTATAAAACAAGTACCAGACTTGAATTGAGATTTCAATTTTGAGAACATACTAATCACGATTGTTCATTTTTCTTTCATTATATATGTCAAAGTAATAGTATTATGACAGTGCACCTGTGAAAATTATCTTCCTCTAAATGACTTGAGAGAAGGTGTTTATTTGCTTACATGCTGTGTTTGTCCTCTTGTCTGGTGGTAAATCCATGGCATAGTATTAATCACCCAAAGGAAATCAAGGAGGAGGATTGCATACACCTTATTCCCAACGCTGCCCTTTTTTCTTAGCTCGTAAGGTTAAAGTCTTTGCTAACCTGTTGTATTCTCAGAGATGGCAATAACAAGAGGTAGATGTGATATTCCATCTCTAATCTTTATTTTGTTTATCATCTGCACTTCACTTTATAGTCTTGGATGAGTATAGATGAACCATCTTTGGATTCTAGTGCATTAAAACTTTCAACTGAATGGATAGGATCAAAACTTGAAACAGTTCCTTTCAGAAAACAGCTCCAAGAATGTCCTAGCTAACATGGGTTGCTCTGCTGTTTGGGAGATTCTGAGAGATGTAGTCCAATCAAGTCCTATTTGCAAGGTGTGGTTAAGACCTGTTTCACAAAACCAACCTGGGAAGATTTCCTGGGACAGGACTCCTTCAGAAGAAGTGCCCTGGATTGTGTTTTGGAATCGTCAACTAAGGGTGTGAGAAACATTTTTTCATGTCAACAGTAGATCAGAGAGAAAACTGGACTGAAACTTTGTCCCCTGATATTCTAGTGCTCTCTCTTTAGGACGGATGGTGAATAACCAATTCTCCAGATACTAACTTGCAGCCTAAAGCCCATTTCTGCCTTTTGATTTTGATAAATGCTCGCCCTGAAAAGGTTTAGTGTTTGTTGTAGGTGCATCTCTCACCTGTGCAATCTTATGCAGTCCCAGCACATTTACCATGTCAAAACACAATTGATAGTTAGGTCTCCCAATGACTGCTACAGGCACACTCTCAAGATTACATTTGTAGTTTGGTCTGAATCTTCCCAATCTGGAGAGCATTTTCATTGAGGCCAGGTATGTCCAGCTTGAACTGAAACGGCTATTTTAAATGTGGAAACCCAGGGAGACGTTAGGTAAGACCTGCTCATTTTCACCAATCTCCTTCACGTTAAATGCAAAAGCTATGACATGCTGGTAGAGCTGTGGCACTAATCTGCAATCAAGATGAGATATTGTTGAACAGTACATCTTCTTCAGATCAGGACATTCATTTCATTTCTCTTTGATATACAAAACTTGCTCACCATTATTCCTGTGTTCTGAAACATTTGTGGAAAAATCTTTGAAACAATGCAACCAAAGTTGGACATCTAGTTTGAACAAGACAAAACTTCCTAGCACAATCTTGGATGCTGCTAGATAGAAGTGGACTTCGCCTTCGATGATGCTAATTAATAAGGCTTATCTTTGTTTAGAGCCATGGAGCAATACCACAATCTGTTCCTGGATACAATAGTGCTTCCTTTCATAGGAGCATGTCTGTGATTTTTGTTTTATCATTTACATCCCTAATAAATGAAAATTCAGTGTGGCTGTAATCTCAATATATTTCAACTGAGTATTTAATAATCTAGTTGTAACCTCGGGTATTTCACACAGAGTGAACTCAAGAGGAAGTATATAAACCCTTTTTAAGTTGAACTGTAAGATGTATGACAATACCTGGTATCTGAACAGAGATAGACTATATCTGCCTCTTCGCTTCTTAAATGGAATGGAAAAATTTAGGGTACATTAGGTTTACATCAAGTAAAAGATGTTTAAAAAGATTTCAAAAATTTGCTTACATAAAGGGGAAATGTCTGTGACTCAAAAGGGTGAGAGATTTTGAGGTCCACCTGTAATGCCAGCATCTACTTAGAATTTGAGGAATTTTAGCTCCAAGGAGGTCTGTTAGTAGAGGGTAACAGCAGGATCTTTTCACTTGTGTATACTGTTCTTAACTGTAGAGAGGACTCCAGCTAAATGTTCAATAGAGTCTTTTATTGGGAATTAGCAAACACACCAGAACTCAGACACTTTCAAGACCCATACAAGGCTATCAGAAAATCAGGCAAACAAGGTTGGATGGAGATAAATTGGTTGGAAAGGGTGAAAGTTACCAAGCCTGAAGGGGAAGATCGAAGCGGAGTGGCTCAGAGAGCACATCTGAGGGTAGCAAGAATGAACAGAGGTCTGAGCACCTTGTATTACATCCAAGTACTACAATTTACTGGGGAAGGAGGTAGGGTTTTTATATCCTATTTCCTGCCCTGAAGGGGGTGCTTAAATAAAGCTGTAATGGCTTTCCCATAAAGAAAGGAGTCTGGAATGGGCTGATTGTCTTAACTGTTGGTGACAGAACATTGATGGGAGTCCTGACAATCTCTTAATATTTTGGTCAGGTAGTGTGAATCAAGAAGTTCTTTGTAGGATATGCTCACAGTAGGGGTCCCTAATTGCTTTACCTGGGCAGTTTGCCTGATACTGTATTAGGGAGTGCTGACAACAATGTTTGAAAGGATCATCCCAAATCCATCAGCATTAGGCTTTCCCACCTAATTCTCTCTGAACTTATGACCTGAACATGTCTAAGGTCATTATGACCTGGGATATGCTTACAGACAGCATAATTTCAAATATGTATTCCAGTCATAAAGTATGGCCAATTATGAAAATAACACATCCCGCAGATTAGGAGTGTATGATGTGTTAACATGAGCGTAAGATTCAACCTACTTTCAAAACATGGGAACTACTGAAGATGTTAGTCAGAATGGGAACAGTGGCATCATCAACAGCAAAAGAGGGAATAATCATAGGTCAAATCTGGAAACATACTCATGACAAATGTTATGATATGGTTAGAAAATGGAACTATTTACAGACTAACCAGGACCAATATTTAGTTTGGAAGACAGGAGTTTCAACCCAGTCCTGAAAAACCAGTGAAATCTTGACAATTGAGAGAATGGAAAGAAAGCCAAAGCTGAGAGGTGATGCTCCCTTTTATGATTGCAGGTTCAGGATAACGTCATTATACTATCCTACGTGATGGTTCTGGTTGTGTCTTGGTTCATCAATTCATGGACAGAATGGCCCTATTCTGTGTCATCCAACTGATGACACATGGAATTTCTCACATCTCTGCCAATTTACAATCCAAAATTAAATTAAGATAAAAGGTTGTGCTGATCCTATTTCCTTATGCCATTTTGATGGATGGATTTAAAGTTTCTCAACCCAGTGATGTGGGTCTGAAGTCTGAGATCTACTGTGTGTTTAATGGAGACTTTCATTTTTATTGCATTCTAATTAAAGTTTGAAATTCACTGAAAAAGTTATTCATGGGCACAGAGCATTAGTCTGCAATCAAAACCAGATATTTTTTAATGCTACATCTTCTTCAGATCAGGTATTTACTTCATACATATTTTGATATAGTTAAATAAAAAATATTCCTCTGGCTTGACTGAACAAGAACCAAATTCCTAGCACAATCTTAGATGCAGCTAGGTAGAACTAGCTCTGGATACTGTTAATTAATAACACTTGCCTTTCTTTAGAACCTTGGAAGAATATCACAGTCTGTTCCTGGACACAGTTGTGCTTCTTTTCATAGGAGCATGCCAGTGAATTCTGTTTTATCATTTATATCCCTAAGATATGAAAACACAGTGTGGTTGTAAACTCAAAATACTTCAACTGAGACTTCAATAGCCTGTCTGTAATCTCAGGTATTTTACACAGAGTAAACTCAAGGGGTAGTACATAAACGCTCTGTTCACTTGAACTATAAGATATATGACAAAACCTTGTATCTAAACAGAGGTAGACTGTATCTGCTTCTTCCCCTCTTAAATAGAACGGAAAAATATGGGACACATTAGGTTTACATTAGCTCAAGACTTTTTTTAAAAAAGATTTTGTATATTCCCGTGTGAAAAGGGGAAAGAAGCAAATGATTCCCTCCCCCCCCCACACTAATACAACAGAATAAATACTGAGGATAAGATCATTAGCCAAATTTGAGCAGTGACCCTACTGACAGTAATCATGGTAATCATCACAGGTCATAGCTGGAAAGATGCTCATTACAAATGTTATAATATGGTTAGAAAATGGAGATACTTACACATAGTCATCAAGTTCTTGAGATGGATGCTTTTGAAAGTTTACTTCCTTTGAAAACAAGAAGACCTGAGACATAGTGGCAGCAATGAGCAAGTCTCCAGAGTGATAATACTGGTAAAGAATAGAAGAAGGGTCCTTGATGGAACACTGAGCAGACAGGCTCTTTCCAAACACCTTGGGCATCAGCATCACAAACATCAACAGCATCACAAATATGGAGATGTTGGAAGTACTTTCCTTGAGTACCAATTAGTCTCTCAGAACTGAGTGACTCACAGGAGTCTATAGGCTTTATATGAAACCCATCTTATATCAATCCCCTGAGTTCAACATATTATTGGTTTTCAAATGTATCTGTACTCCTTGCACCTTAATTAAATCTTCATAAGTTAGCTATTTTTCTTTGATATTATTATTTTTTTTAAAGAGCTTTTTGATATGAAACCCAGAAAGGTATTTTGGACACAATCTTGTTTTTCATTTCCACACTCTAGGTATTTTCAAAATCCTAAATCAGGAAAAGAATTCATATCATCTATCGATAAAAAGAAAAAAAGAGTTGTGAGTTATGCCAAGGCATCATTAGTACCACAAAAGGTTTTTGAAGATTTAGATGGCCAGGCAGTTGGTGTTCAAATTCAACTTCAAGGACAAGAATTATTGTCAGTGGGTATTTATGTGCCAATAGAGAATCAAGTGTGTGTATATGTGTGTGTGTGTGTGTTTAATGAAACTTTAATGAAACATTGCTTTAGTGAATTTTGGGAACTCCACATGATTGTTCTGGAAGATTTTAGAGGGGTTTGAAATTCTCATAGCGAGGATACACTTTTCTTTCAGAGACATCACTAGATTCTAATATCCTATGCAAATTAGATTTTGTAATGCCAAGTCTGATGTCTTTAATATATTTTATTATAATATTTTCTTATATGGTCATTATTATTACTTTTTGAAATGACTTAATCTTTTAATATTATCCTCCAAGAGTCTATACTTGCAACTTTTTTCTTTAAAAACATCTCTTACTCTTTCCATACCTTTTGTGATATATTTTGTGTCTGCGCAAAAAGCAATCAAGCACTCTATGGCTAACCAGTGGAACAGACTTATTGTTTTTCCTAAGAGCCTCTCCAGATCTTTGTACTGTCCACATTTTAAAGCATCTTTTCTGCAACATCTTGAAATATGAAAAAATCATATTTTTATCTTAAGATTTTGTTGAACTGTGCATTCAAAATTTCATTTCTGATATGTTTCTGTGCAAATCATATTACTAGATCTTTTGGAAGATTTTTCCTTAGTTTATAAGTAGAATTGTGCCTGCTAATTCTTTCAGTCTAAGAATTCAGATTTTCCAGTGAACCATTTGTCAGCTGTGCCATGGCTTCTAAACCCATCTGCTTTAAATATTCCAGCTGTTCTGAAAGTGTACTTTCAGTCTAAGCTGCTCCTCCTTGAATTTAAATTCTATCAACATGGAACTATCTTCTGTTCTTCCTAAATCTCGTTATAAGATGGGTCCTCTTTGAATTATGAGATATCTTTTTTTTTTCTTTATCAGTAGAAATTGTTAGGGTTTGAACTATGAAGAGTTGACATCAAAAATAATTTCATACATCGGACTTCCAGTTTGGGATGGAGCAGACAATGTTGGCTTGAGCAAGGCTTCTCAAGCCCAAGCCGAGATGGTGACAGCTTCCAGCGGGCTGTCAACACCACCAGCCCACGGAGAGAAGTGCCCAGGACCCCGGGCACTGAAGGATCCTGGAATAGCTGGATTGTGCCCTAGCCATTGCTGCTTGGATGGGAGCGACATTCATGAGGGAAAGCAGCAGAAGAAGCAGAGTGAAGCTGTCATATCAGGAAGTGAAGGTAATTTCTCTGCTCGCACAAAGACAAGCCGCTGAACCTTTTGAGGATTGTATGGGAAAAACTTCTGGAGATGATATAAAACTCAAGAAGTCCACTTCTGCACTAAGGAAATTGCTCCTGAGCTATGTGGTTCTCTTGTAGCTATTTTCTGAATATGCGTCTTTGCGCTTCTTCTTTTTTTCTTTGAGTGAAAGACTAAGTCTGTGCTATTTGGAAAAGATTACATTTGTGATCTGTGAAAGACTATTATTCCAAAGAATTACTATACTGATTCTATACTGATTCTATATTGCCTTTGTGCTGAAAGAACTCTCTTATATTAGACTTGAGTGGTCCTTCAGGTTCGTTGTCATTTTTTGTTCCTTCACTGAAAGGAAAGCTTAAAATGGTTGCTGGCTACTGATAGCTGAGGTAACCTTGAAAATGCTACCTTATCACTATAGATTTATTGTGATTAACACGTGAGGATTTAGAGGTTTAATTTGTGACATTATTGCCGGACCTCTTTTTTCCTTCTCTTTTTCTGGATGAAGATTTTTTTTCTAAACCCCTTTGAAATTTTTATAATAATTATTATTATTAACCTCCCCTTTCTTCCTTTTTTTTCTTTTTGAACATTACTTTTGATACTACTTGACTATTTGTTTATTTGACTGATTATTTGGCTATGTGATATTTTTGATACTAATATTCCATTTTTTTCTTCTACTATATTTTTGAATTTTTTGAATTTTTGGCACCCTTTTGGGATTCTTTGGGATTCTCTTTTTGTTAAATTTTCTATTCCCTCCCCCCCTTTAGAAGATTCTTTTTGCTCTTGTTTTTACTTCTTTTTTGTAAGAAGAAGCCAATTATTCAGTGACAGAAGGAAGAAGGAAGAGGAGAGGAAGAGAAAGAGGGAGAAGAGAGAAGGGAGGAAGGAAAGAGAGAGGTAAGAATTTGAAGGAGGAGGAGAAGAAGGAAGCCAAAGTGGAGAAGCAGAGGCAAAGGAAGTAGAGAGAGATCAAGAAAGAAGAAAGCTAAAGAGGGAAACAGAAAGTTGAGGAACGTGTGTGGAAGTACACTTGAAAGAAGGAAAGGAGATAAACTGGAGAGAAAGAGGAGAAAACAAGAGCAATGATGGCAGGAGGGAAGACGAGATCTCATCAGCCATATCAGATGCAGCAGACTCAGCAGACTCAACAAAAAAGAGGATTAATTGAAGAAGGTGTCCCCTATTATATGATGAAATTCATGGAAGAGATGAGAGACTTTAGAAAAGAGACAGGAACCTTTCTCGAGGATATAAACACTAAATTTAATGTGATGCAAGGCCTTGTACTTCAAACGAAGAAAGATGTGAAGGAAAACAAGGAAGAGATACAAACATTAAAAAGGGAGCTACAAGAACTGAAGGAAAATATGGAAAGACAGTCAGACCAGTTGGCCCCGGCAGAACAAAGGGAAAAAGAGTCCTGGCTGAGAATAAGAGGTATTGTGGAACACCCAGGAGAAAACATAAGGACTAAGATTATAAAGGACTTGGCAATAAATTTAGAATGGGATGAAGATCTTTTAGATAAACAACTTGACCGTGTATACAGGATTAATTCATCAATTGCCAAAAGAATGAACTTGCCACAGGATGTAATAGTCCAGTGTACCCAAAAAATAACGAGGGATATGATTTTGGAAGTCTGTTATAATAAAAGAATCAAGATTGATGGGAAATTTGTATTGGTTTTGAAAGAAATCCCAACCAGAATTTTGAAGAAGAGAAAGGACTATGCCTTTTTTGTGGATGTTTTGAAGAGAGCAGGAATTCCTTTTAGTTGGGATAAACTTGAAGGAGTGAATTTCACATTCCAAAGAGAGAGAGATAGAATTAATACACTAGAGAAAGCTAAAGACTTCCTGAAGAGATTTAGAAGGGACTTGGGAAATGCAAGAAAGGACCTAGAAGAAACCTCAGCAGAAGCGAAGGACAGCCGAGAACATCAAGAAGATACACTTCAAGGGACACAGCAAGAGAAACATAAGAAAAAGAAGAAAGAATACAAGAAAGGAACTGAAAAAGACAAATCCCATGAAGAAGTCACTCTCCTGGACCTTGATATTTCTGATACTGAATAGAGTAGAGAAAGAAGACGAAGAAAGAAAGCTTGAGAGGAAGAGGTGAAGAAGGTATAAGTGAAAAGAGGCATAAGTAAACAGAGGGAGGGAGGGAATAGATTAGAGAAAAGGTAAGAAATATAGGAGATTGAAGGACTGGGATATAAAGTTAATAGTAATCTAGAACTTAAGCTGATTTGATTTAATAAATTGTTGTAAATTTAATTAAACTTATTAATATTCGCTGTTTTGATTGAGAAGAATGCTGTGTTAGCATTATTGTGATGGATTGTCTCACATGGAATGAGAAAGGTATGAACTCAATGAAAAAATGGAAATTAATTTTCCATTATCTTGGAGAATTAAACTTAGATATAATCTGTCTCCAGGAAATAAGGATACAAGAAAAACATGGTAATTTGTTGATACAAAAAAAAAATCTGGGGAAAGAATTCATATCAGTGGGAATAACCAAAAGGAATGGGGTGGTGCTATATGTTAAAGAGAATTTAGAACCGAATTTAACATTGGTAGATAAGGAGGGAATATATGTGGGGGTGGAGATTAATTGGAATAACAACAAAGTATTGATTATTGGAATTTATGCACCAGTGAATGAGAAGAATACCTTTTATAAGGAACTGAGGGATAAGTTAACACAATTGAATTATGAGAGCTAGATCTTAATGGGAGACTTTAATGGAGTGGTAGAACCTCAGATGGATAGGTGGTCTGAAGATAAGAATACCAAAAAAAATCAGGGGAGGTTAGCTGAAGAATTTTTTGAACTAGTAGAAGAACTCCAACTAGTAGATACTTGGAGATATAAGGAAGGGAACAGAAAGGACTTTACTTTCTTTTCAAATACATATAACTCCTTTTCAAGAACAGATATGATTTGGGTAATGGAAAATATGACAAATAGGATAGACACAATTGAGATCTTACCAAAAATAATTTCTGACCATAATCCAGTTAAATTGACTCTAAAAAGGGGAATCAAAATCTATAGATGGAGAATTAATGAATCTCTACTAAATAAAGAGGAGATTGTTAAGAAGTGTAAACATATGATCACAGAATATTTTCAACTAAACCAAGGACAGAGTATAGAATTGTATGAGGTGCTGGTAAAGCAGTCATAAGAGGTATTTTCACAAAACTGAATGCGGAGTGGAAAAAGAAAAAGCAAGAAAAGATAAATAAGTTTATAAAAGAGATTAGGATAAAGGAATCAGATTTAAAAAGGATCCTAATAATGATAAAATTGCTAGTCAATTAACAGTGTTATAAAAGCAAATTACAATGTTAATGACAGAGAAGATCAAAGAAAAATTGGATTATGTAAAACAGAGGAATTTTGATCAAGCAAATAAACCCGTAAGATGATTAATGAATAGATTAAGAAACGAAAATACTAAAAAGAGAATTAATAAGCTGCATGTAGGGGATAGAATTATAACAAACAAAAAAGAATTAACCAAAGTATTTCATAATTATTTTCAGGCAATATATAAAAAAACAACCAAAACAAGTAAATCAAATAAATTCATATTTTAGTGATTTGGGAATACCAAAATTTACAGAAGTACAAAAAGACAAATTAAATCAAGAAATAGCACTTCAGGAAATTAGAGAAGCAATTAAACAATTAAAAAGAGGGAAATCACCAGATCCAGATGGCTTAACAGCCTCGTATTACAAGGTCTTTAGCAGTGACCTAGAAATACCCCTTCAAAAAGTGATGAACCATATATTATGGACCAAGGAAATTCTGGAAAGTTGGAAAGAATCAAATATAGTTCTAATACCAAAAGAAGATAGGGATCCATTATTAATTAAGAATTATATACCCATTTCATTATTAAATGAAGATTATAAGATTTTTACAATTATCTTAGCTAATAGATTAAAAATAATATTGCAAGAATATATCCATGAAGACCAAAATGGCTTTTTGCCGAAAAGACAAATTAGGAATAACATTAGAATAGTATTAGATGTTATAGAATATTTAACATATCATAATGAAATTAAAGGAGTGTTGATATTTTTGGATATGGAAAAAGCATTTGATAATGTGAATTGGTTATTTTTATTAAAAACAATGGAAATAATGGATATGGGACAAAATTTTATAAATTAGAGAAGAGCAATCTATTCCTCACAAAAAGCAAAAATAATAGTGAATCGAAATATTTCTGAATATTTAAGTATTGAAAAAGGTACAAGACAAGGTTGCCCACTATCGCCATTGTTGTTTATTTTATTAAAAGAATGTCTAAGTAGAACAGTGAGAAATAATAAGGAAATTAGAGGCATAAAAATTAGAAAAGAAGAATTTAAATTAAAACTATTTGCAGACGATGTTGTTTTTACATTAGAAAACCCACTGAATAGTAAGATTAATTGAGGACAATCTTAAAAGAATTTGGGAAGGTATCAGGTTTTAAAGTAAATATTGATAAAATGAAGATTATAACTAAAAACATGAAGAAGGAGGAACAGGATGCACTTTGTGAGAAAATGGGACTTGAAATAGTTCAGAAAACAAAATATCTGGGGATAATTATATTTTCAAAAAATCAACAGCTATATGAAAATAATTACACTAGAATATGGGAAAATATCAAAAAGGATCTCAATAAATGGTCAAAGGTGAATTTATCTCTGCTTGGGAGAATAGTGGCAACTAAAATGATGGAACTACCCAAAATGCTATACTTGTTTCAAACAATCCCAATAGTTTATTCAAATTCCCTTTTCAAGGTGTGGCATAAAGAAATTTCTAAATTTATTTGGCAAAAGAAAAGACCTAGGATAAAATGGAAAGTATTAATAGATGCAAAAGAACAGGGAGGATTAGGGGTACCCGATTTAAAAATTTACTTTGAAGCATCGTGTTTAGTATGGTTAAGAGAATGGATAGCATTAATGAACAAAAGATTATTGGAATTAGAAGGCCACGAGCTTAAATTTGGTTGGCACTCATGCTTATGGTATGATAAAATGAAAGTTAATGTGGGAATTAGGAGTCATATCATAAGAAGAAACTTATTTAAAGTATGGGAAAAATACAAGAAAAGATTAATAAGGAGAATACCAGGATGGTTATCACCCCAAGATGCGACACATAGAAGGGAATTGGGAAGACTATGGATTCGATATAGAGATTTACTGAGGAAAGTTAGCGAGGGGTGGGAAATCAAAGATATACAAAGTTTAGAACAGGAAGGGTTCAAAATGCAATGGCTAACATATTATCAACTGAGGGAGAAATATAAGGAGGATAAGAAAAAATTTGGTTTTGAAATAGTAGAAATGGAATTTGAAAAATAATTGCTAGGAGAAGATTCTCATTTGATTGCTAATATGTATAAACTGTTATCAAGATGTGACACAGAAGAAAACCAAATAAAGGAATCAATGATTTATTGGGCACAATGAATAGGGCAAAATATAGACTTGGAACAATGGGAAGATGCTTGGGGAAAGGGATTAAAATTTACAAGTTGTAATGGTTTGAAGGAGAATTTTTATAAAATGTTATATAAATGGTATTTTACCCCTGAGAAATTAGCTAAGATGTACAAAAACCTTAAAGATAAATGTTGGAAATGTAGAAATCAGGTTGGAACTTATAATCACATATGGTGGAAGTGTAAAAAATCTAAAATGTTCTGGCTAAGAATAGGAGACATTATGCAAAAGATACTAAAATTAAAAATAATATTAAGACCCGAATTATGCTTATTAAATATAATAAATAGGAAGGATAAAGGGGAAAGAAAACACAAGAATTTGATTAGATATATGGTAGCAGCAAGAATTTTATACACTAAATACTGGAAAATCAGTAAGATACCGAAATTAAGTGAGTGGATGATTAAGTTACTAGATCTGGCAGAAATGGATAAACTTTCAACATTATTGAAAGGGGATACAATAGATTCATTTTTGAATACCTGGAAACCTTTCACAGATCACATTAGGAGTAAATATGGGGACTTAGTGATTGTGGGATTTGATTTGTAAAATAGGATGGCAGAGATATTAGTAGAGACCAAAGTAAGTAGTGGAGATTTGGAAGGAGATAGTGAAATAGATTTAACTCTGGAATTTACAGCAGAAGAGAACGGGAAGTCATTCTAATATATTTGTATTAACTGGTATCAATGTTTCTTTATCTATAGTTGTGTTTGTAGATGTCTATAGTTGTGTCCATATTCTATAGTTGTTCTGTAGGATGTGGGATTAACTGTAATCCCTTTCTTCTTAATTTCTCTATACTAATAGTTTCTTTTTATTTCTCTTTCTTCTTTTCTACTCTTTTTTCCCTTTTCTTTTTTCTTCTTTTTCTTCTTTTTTATATATATATGCATACTTTTTTCCTTTTCCTTTTCCTTTTCTTCCCCTTCTTTTACTCTCTTTTCTTTTCTTTTCTTTTTCCTAGGACACCGGTCGAGAGATATTGATCTGTTACATTGTGTCCATATAACTTTTCTTGTTCGTGTGTCTGTCTGTTGTCGTTTTTTAAAAAATAAATATTTATCAATAAAGATTATTTTAAAAAAACAAATTCATACATCTCAGTTCTTTAACTATTTTATTCTTTTTAGCTGGTCTCTTCTGTTAAGATCAGGTCTCAGCAAAATGATATAACATTTAGGAGAAAAAATACAGACAAGCAAGCCACCACTGGAAGCCAAGATGGAGAAGACCTCCACAGCCACCATGAATTTCCCTTTGGTACTGAGGTATGTTGGAACAAAGCATAGCCAGACACAGCAAAACACTAACATGCTGAAAGTGATAAACTTGGCTTCATTAAAACTGCTGGGTAAGTTCCTAGCTAAAAAAGCAACCGAGAAACCAACAGTGGCCAGGAAACCCAGGAAACCCAAAACACAGTAAAACATAAAAGGGCAACCTTCATTACACTCCAACACAATTTCTTCAGCCATTGAATGCCTATCAAAGTCTGGAAATGGAGGTGAGATGGCCAGCCACACACTGCAAATTGTAGCTTGTATCATGGAGCAAGAAAGAACAATTGTGTCAGACAGTCCTCTTCCTACCCATTTTGTTATCTTGGAGCCTGGTTTGGTAGCCATGAAAGCTGCAATCACAAGAGTAGTTTTGGCCAGTATGCAAGAAATGGCTACTGCGAAGATTGTGGCAAAGATTGTTTGTCGAAGGAGGCATGTCACCCGATTAGGCTGACTGATAAATAGGAAAATGCATAGAAAAGAAAGAAGAATGGAGATGAGGAGAGTGAAGGTCAGGTTTTGGTTGTTAGCTTTGACTATGGGAGTGTTTTTGTGTTTCTTGAAGATCCAAAACACCAATGCAGTGAGAGAAGAAAGGGTAAGAGCAACAGCAGCCAAGGTGATTCCCAAAGGTTCTTGATAAGTCAGATAGCTGATATCTTTGGAAATGCAGGCATCCTGATTCTTGCTTGGATAATGATCTTCTGAACAAGGATAACAATCATCCATGTCTGAAGAAGAAGAAAGAAAGAAAGAACATGTATATTCAAGTTCTGGGTGTAAGGATAACTAGGTATAAATCATTGTTAGGATAATATTCAGTACTTGACTAGGTTGCCTTTCCAAATCAAGGCCACCTTCAGCTATAATTCCAGGCAATGGAGAACTTGGGCTCTAAGTGAAGAAGGAAAGTTTATCTCCATGTAGAAAAGTGTGATCTCTCTTGGTAGAGGCTCAAAGAAGAATAGATTTCTTTTTGGTATAGGGATGAAAAGACTGGCTGTCTCAGTATGGTCAGAAAACATCTTGAGGATTTTCTGATTTCCCCCAAGTATCTTCCTTTAGATATGTGGCTGTGACTTTCCCCCTTTTTGAGGTTAAATATAGCAGTCACAACAAGACATCCTGATTGATGGAAAAGAAAACCCTTAGCCACCCAAATCTATAATTTTAAATATGCAATGCTCCTTTTTTCCAGTGCTGTACATTTTAAATCAATGCTCAAAAGCCACTTGAAAGAATATATTAACATTCACATAAACCAAGAGAAAAACAACAAACAATCTATCTGATCTTGAGGGGATTACCTCCTTACCAGTTTTTTTGCAGGAGGATGAGGGATGAATCAATTCATGATTCCCGTCTCTACAGCTGTCTTTGCCAGATATGGAGAAATCCTTTCCCTGCCTGTTCCACCACGATATGAGGTGCTACACAGGAGAACACATGTTCCTTTGTGGTCACATTACACGGAATCATCCAATCCTCCACTTCCAAAACACAGAAACTTCCAGTCTGCCATTCTGCCATTCTAGACATAATCTGGGAAAAATGGAAAAGATGTTTCCTACCCATTTGGTTTGAAATCTTCCCTTCTGGACACTGAAGGCAATCATAGCAGCAAGATGGTGCCCCTTCCTTCTTGGCCTTTCTATAGCCTGAATGACAGTTTTCATTACACTGTGAAATAGGACGTGTCTGTGCACAAATAACAGAAGACAAGAAGTCAGGTGTTTCTATCTTGCTGTCCCATCTATGAAATTATTCTCATGAGATTCTAATTTTCTGGTGTAATATCTTTCTTTTTAGGGAGAACTGTGTAGAACACCTATCTATGCCACTTGCAAAAATGGAATATCTGTCTCCCAAAACAATGCTAAAGCATGGGGACAGTTCTTTAACTGCCTTCTAGTTTAGTCTGGTGTCTCCTTAATTTCAAGCACATTGAAATGTTCCTTTATTTGTGTCAGTCAAGCTCCTTGGGCAGCACATTGATTCTTGTTCATCGCTTTTTTAATATTTTACTTTTAACCACTACAACTGCCTCATGGTCCTCTCCACTTGGTCATTTATTAAAAATATTTGTTTGCAAATGGAACATCTACGTCCAAAGAGTAGTGGTTCTTAACCTGGGGTACATGGGGCTCTTGGAGTCCTCAGAGGGAGTCCTGATGCTGGACACCAACAGCAGAAGTAGCAACAATAGGGATGTGGTAGGGAGGTGTTTGCAGGTGCTGAAACTACTGTCTCATTTGCAAATGAGAGACCAGTTTGGTCATGTGCATATGCTTGCAAGAGGAGGTGGGGCTCCCAAGGGACACGGTGGCAGGCATGTGCACTCACCCAAATTATAATTCTGGAGACCGGGGATAGAATCCCCGTTTGACTATGGAAACCCACTGGATGACCTCAGTCAAGTCCCATTCTCTCAACCTCAGAGGAAGGCAAAGGCAAGAAATCTTGCTAAGGAAAGCACCATGATCGTTTGACCTTAGGGTGACTGTAAGTTAGTTTTCAAAAGGAAGAGACTAGAAAGAACTTCCTCCTGCCAGCGACAATGTGTTGTTGTGTGCCTTCAAGTCACATCTGCCTTATGGCAGTCCTAAAGTGATTCTTGGCAAGATTCATTGAGAAGGGGTTTGCCTTTGCCTTCCTCTGAAGCGGAGGGAATATGACTTGCTGAAGGTCACCTGATGTCTGAGCAGGGCTTTGAATCCTAGTCTCCTGAAGACTTCAATAAATAAATAAATAAATAAATAAATAAATAAATAAATAAATAGCATATTTAAATCAAAATTTAAACATTTAAATATTTAAATTTAACTCTGGAGATAAGTCTTTGTAATGAAAAGGTTAAGAATCAAAACCATAGAGTGAGAATCCTGATAATGTCAAAACACTGTAAAATTATCTTGACTGGAGGTCTTCTGTGGCATGTGGGATTATTAACTGAGAATGCTTGCTACTTTAGGGTCACATTGATGTGTTTCCTGTAACTGAGGTAAAAGCTACTTCTGGACTTAGCCTAACACAATGGGCATCAATCCTTCCAGTCACATCTTCTTTCTGTAATAACTTGCTCAGTATAATAGTTGTTTCAGCACGTTTGAATAGCTAATGTTCCTGGGGATTGTGTGTGTTCAATACTGAAAAAGAAAAGATCTAGATATAACCTCTATGGATGTTACCTCATTAAACTTGCTGGGCCAAATTATGGCCCTCTCATTAATGGTGAACCTCTTCTCTGAGGAAGCCTGTGGGTCGATCTTCCCAACTCTGACTCTAACAAAGGATCTGTTGGGCAAAATAACCCAGTTGATGATATCAAATCCAGCTGCTAATTCCCCATTTTGGTTGAAGGATATCTCTTCCATGGCACTATTATTAAATGAAATACTTCTCAAAAAGCGGTGAAGCTAAATAAGTGGAGGACAAATACAGTTCATTAATATGAAGCACATGATATAATCCCAGCTGAAGATTAGTCAGCATGTGGGAGGACCCCAACTGAGGAGTTTCCATGAACTCTTCTAATTTCTGGTGAATTTAATACTGGTGTTGGCAGTTGCATTGGAGTAGGAGCCAATTTCTACCCTGAGACATTCCCACATACCACAATCCACCCCAAAGCAAGTTCAAAAATCTTCTTTTTCTCTCAGAATGGCAGAAATGATGCCATGTCACTTCCTATTGATGGTTTCAGAATACAGATGTAAATATAGCCAGGGTGGTGTAGTGGTTTGAGTGTTGGACTGTAGCCCTTGAGACCAGGATTTCCTGCATGGTCACGGAAATGCGGTGTTTGACCTGCAGCATGTCACATACTCTCAGCAGCAGAGATCCCTATGATAGGCTTGCCTTAGGGTTGCCATAAGTCAGAAACAACTTAAAGGCACACAAGAACAACAAAGGTAGAGGGAGCTATTTGGGGCTAGCGGGGATTCTGAGAGTTTTTTTTTTGTGAATCTGGTGGGATATTATTGTCCTTTCACACATTCTTGAGGGTTCTATAGTGCCCAAAAATATTTCCTAGAAAAGAACTACTAGCCCATACATACCCACAGTAAAGTCTCCTACAGTAATCAGATTACCTGCCAAGGCTGTTGATTCCAATAGTTCAGCTTTATGCCATTCCTCATTGTCCTAACTTTGGCTCTAGCTGAATGCATGGCATGCAAAGCATGTGCCACAGCACTGACTGCATTGTAGATGCTATAGCTGTGGGAAGTCATCCTCATTTCAAAAAGGGACGTGGGAAGTGTCTCCAGGCTCTCCTCCCCTGTGCAAGTTTCCCCATCTTCCTCCTCTCCAGATTCATCAGGGAAAAAACAGAGAAACACGGTTTTCCAAAAGATCCTTAAAAACCTGTCTTCTTTTTCCAAGGTGGGTTTTCTCATATGAAGGAAAGTCTGGAACCCTAAAAGGTCATTTGAGTGAACTGCAAAGGATATGGCACCATGGAGGAAATGTATGTCCCACTCCCTTTGCGCAGAAAGTGATGTGAATTCCATCTCTGCTGTTAGAATCCAGACTTTTGCAATGGTTTGCAGTCTTACACCCTCCTCTTCTACTATGAGGGGCATAAATCTCAATATCATAATGGTTTCAATTTGAGCTTGCACAAGCACAGCATTGGCAGTGCTTCTCATAATGATGTTGACTGTTGCAAAACCTTCCTCTACCATTGCCTGAAACTCAGTGGAAGAGGTTATGATGGGGAATCTTTCTATAAAAGCAAAGCAAATACCTCTTTTGGCAAATTCCAGAAGAACATTTTGAACAAATCTTTCTCTAGTATTATCACCAGGAGAAATCACTCCAATCCATAGCCAGTTGAAATGCAGGAGTAACTGGAGAATCCCATGACACTGATATGTCCAATGGGGGAACATCCAGTTGAGGAAATTGCTTTGAATGTTGTTACCAGTTGGGATAGTAGAACCATAGATTAACTAAACAAAATATATGTTTTTGAAGAAAAGAGAGGAAGTAAATTGATATGAAAAAGGAACAAAACTTTAATATAGATTTAATTTTTTAAGAACATACTAATGAAGGTTGTTTAATTTTCTTTCATTTTTTTATGTCAATGTACTAAAATTACAAAAGTGCATCTGTGAAAATAATGTTCCCATAGATGAGTTGACAGGAGATGTTTTAGTCCAGTTATGTCCAATTTGCAATCTCTGGTTAGGTGTGAGAAACATCTTTTCAAGGCAGAAGGCACAGAAAACTTGTCCTCTGCCATTTGGTGCTTTCTTCAAGTCTTCAAGTATTAGTCTGCAGACTGAAGTCCAGTTCTGCCTTTTGACCAGGATAAACACTTAGACCAAAAAGGTTACAGTTTCTTCTAGGTGCAATACTCACCTGTGGAATCTTATGCATATCAAGGACATTTGCCATGTCAAAACAAGAATCATAGTTTGGTCCCCCAATGACTGCTATAGGCACACTCTCATTATCACATTTGTAGTTTGGGATAAATTGACCCCTTCTGGAGAGAATTTCCATTGAGGCCAGGTATGTCCAGCGTGAACTGAAATGGCTGTTATAGATGTGAAAACCCAAGGAGACGTTAGGTAAGATCTGTGTATTTTCACTGACCTCCTTCACAGCAAAGGCCAAGGCTGCAACATGTTGGTAGAGCTGTGGCATTAGTCTGCAACCAAAACCATATATTGTTGAACAGGTCATCTTTTTCAGGACAGGACATTCACTTCATTTCTCCTTGATATAGTTATGTAAAAATTATTCACTGTTATACTTACATTCTGAGAAATCATGGAGAAATCTGTGAAGCAGAGCAGCCAGACTTGAAAATCTGGTTTGACTGAAGAAGAGCCAGATTCTTAGCACAAAGCTGGATGCATCTAGATAGAAGTTGACCTAGCTTTGGATGCTGCTAATTAATAAGACTTGCCTTTGTTTAGAGCCTTGGAGCAATGTAATAATCTGTTCCTGGACACAATAGTGCTTCCTTCCATGGGAGGATGCCAGTGATTTTTGTTTTATCATTATCTCTAATATATGAAAACTTAGTGCGGCTGTAAACTCAAAATACTTCAACTGAGAGTTTAATAGTCTTGTTGTAACCTCAGCTATTTCACACAGAGTGAACTCAAGAGGCACAACGTAACTCCCCCTGTTAAGTGGAGAATAGGCTATTTAACAATACCCTGTGTCTAAACAGAGGTAGACTTGAAAAACAGATTTGAAAAATATGGCATACTTTAGGT
Source organism: Cyclura pinguis (assembly GCA_030412105.1). Classification (NCBI taxonomy): domain Eukaryota; kingdom Metazoa; phylum Chordata; class Lepidosauria; order Squamata; family Iguanidae; genus Cyclura; species Cyclura pinguis. Next base: position 132,373,153 of record CM059604.1, on the reverse strand, counting down.
TTACATTAGGCCAGGATATTTTTTATAAAAAAACCCAATAATTTCCCTTGAAAAAAGGGGAATTTAGCAAAAGATCCTCCCACACACTGTCACAACACAAGAACTACTGAGGATAAGAATGTAGCCAAAAGAGGAACAGCGGCATCACCAACAGAAATAGTGGGAATCATCATGGTTGAAAACTGGAAACCTACTCATGACAAATGTTACAATGTGGTTAGAAAATGGAACTACTTACAAATAATCATCAAGTTCCTGAGATGGATGCTTGTCAAAGTTTATTTCCTTTGAAAACAAGAAGACCTGAGACATAGTGGCAGCAATGAGTAGGTGTCCTGACTGATAATACTGGTGAAGAATAGGAGGAGGTTCTTGGAAGGAACACTGAGCAGATGGAGTCTTGCCAAAGGTCTTGGGCAGCAGCATCACTAACACAAACACCAGCAGCATCACAGATACGGAGGTGTTGGAAGAACTTCTCTTGGGCACCAGTTAATCTCTCAGGATTGACTGACTCACAGGAGTCTATAGGCCAAGCCTTGAATGCCACAGCTTATATGAATCTTTCAGTTCATAATTTTCACAGAAGCTCTGGAACTCCTCAATATAAACAGAATCATTAAACATGATAATGTGTGATTTGATAATGATAGGTTAGCTAATAACTTTCTCAGTTTTGTAGATTCACTGTGGAATTGGAAAGAAAACAAGTTTATCACACATTGATGTTGTCAATGAGAGAGCAAAAAATTATTGGGGAGGAAAGGAACCCTTCAGTCAAAAGAGATCTTAGAAGTTCTCTCTCTCTTTTCTATCATAAGAAACAAATCTGGACCAGAACTTGGGAAAAGTCTCTTTGTAGATGAGAACTTTCAGAATCTCAACACAGTATACACATTGGGCATGCTGTCTTAGGAATTTTTCTATCTATAGTCCAAAAAGGAGGTGAGGATAGGACATCCTATAGGGGATCCTCATTTACCCACTATAATGGATTTAAAGCCATCATGGTTCAAATTTGGGTCAGCACAGAAGGAATTTCCAAACATAGGCCAGGACAAAAATGGTTAAAACAAGTATGTGTAGGCAAGACTTTTCAACCAAAGACTCAATACATTTTCAGTCCCAGATGCAATGTGTAACTGCTATAATACAGCATAATGTGTAGGACTGCATAAGGTAATGGTTCTCCTACTTTGGTTCTCCAGGTGTTTTGGACTTCACTTTCCAGAAGCTCCAGACAGCCTGGCCAACCATTACGAGTTCTTGGGAGCTGAAGACTAAAATATCTGAAGGACCATCGTTTGGAAATCCCATGTATAAGATAATGTATCTGAGTCATGTTCTATGCAATGAAAGTCACTTTGATCAATCTGATTTGGACTGATATGGATATGGGGGTACCATGGATCAATCAGATATGGATATGGGGGTGCCATGGGCATCTGCCTCATATCCTGGTCATTCACCTGGGTGGCAATGATCTAGAGGAAGGCCCTTATTATCCAAGCAATAAAAGACACGGGGTTTATTCAGACTTATTGGACAGGGGTGGCCATTATGTGCTCTGCCATTGTCCTGGAGCCTATGTAACCAGGGGAGAGGGCTTCCCCCTACATAGATACTGCCCACCATAGAGTCAATCAAGAGATTCACTATGCTGTGCCTAAAGGCTTAGTCCGTTTCCTGGTACATCTCCAGATTGTCTATCAAAGGCCTGAGCTTTACAGAATAGCTGGGGTACCCCTTTCAGAAGCAGGGAACCAGATATTCCTGGGGGATTGGCACCAGGAGGTGAGATCCTTGTTGGCTAGGCTGGTGGGGAAAGGGGCTAAGCAGACATAGATCTTTTATCTATGGCAAGTATTGGGGAAGACAGTAGGAGTTAAGTGAAAACTTATGCGACCCATTTGATTAAGGGTAGGTCTCTGAAACTGCTCCTATGTGTCATGAGATTTGAGGTGGGCGAGTAGGGAGGGACTCCTTGGGGCTGGCTTGATGGTTTTCCCTTTACTAGAAGTTATAGGAGTTGGGAGTAGGTCCCTGCATTGACATTCCATTAGACAGGCAGCTAGGGAGCCACCCAGCTTTTGGATTCTCTTTGGAGTTCAGATTTTTTATCCAGGAGAAATTGGGGAGGATATCTGGCAGAGACCACTTGCCCAGTTGCTCCTGCACTAGGTTGCCAACCCCTTTTGAGCATACCAGGGGATAAACTTAAATAGGGATGGTTTAAATAAGGTGGCACTTGTGTCCACAGGTTACATGATATGATGGTAAAGAGGGATAGAGATCCTCAAAAATCTCATAGGTATTGTCTTGAAAGCCTGATCACTCCTCTGTTCCTCATTTCCTAATCATAATTCGTTTAGGGTGTATAGGTGTATAGGTGATAACTATCCAACTATGAAGTCCTCACCAACACCATTTGACTCTTTCATTATGGCTGTGGTTGTTATCCAGAAGCGTTGGGACATAGGTGCCGTGGTAACTAGGTAACCACCAGAATCGCTATATAAAAATGTGGGGTCTTTCAATTATTTGAAGCATTATGAACTAGACTGTAAACTTAGAAGGCTTGGGGCTCCTTATAATGATTTGCAATGAATTGGACCCCTTTAATGATCCAAAGTATGTAAAGAAGCATTGGAGAATATTACTGTACATGATAACAACAGTTTGTATTGAATATGCAAAGTTATGGAAAACTCAGCAAACACCTACAATAGAACAATGGTGGGCTACATTTATTCAAAATAAAAATGCGGACATGGTCTCCCAGAGATTAAAGGGGAAATCAGATGATGAGAAAGAATGGCAAATTGTAACGGGTAATTGCTGGGTTTTAACAGTTGGACATACGTAATTCATGGTTAAAGTTATATTACGTGTGGGCGACAGGTATATATCATGAAGTGGAAATATGAAGAATGAAATGTAAGAACTATCAGATAAACTAACAGTATAATGTTGTACAGTACCTTAAGTTCGTAGAAATCTGGAAAATGGAATCTAGATCAATGTGGAAGATCAGATATATTTCTAATGAAGCTGACAATTGAATATGTATGTTTTTTATAATGAGAATTTTAAATAAAATGATTTTTAAAAAAATGATCCAAAGTATGAATTTAACCATCAGTCCATTTCTCATAATCTTCTATTTAGGATTATTTCACAGAGTTAATTTAGTATGACCCTAAAGATTTAATGAAAATTGACAAGAGATTATATACCAAACTGCCCTGGCAGAAGAAACTGCACTAACCCTTTCTTCCTCAAATGAGCAGAGTCTAAGTCAATTTAACAAAAAGACATGCCAAGCTGATTGATGAAAAAGTTGCAGAAAAAGGGGCATTTGGATCAGTACATACTTGCCAGTTTCTTTGTACAAGCCAAGAGATATGCTTTATTATAAAATTGCCTGGCAACTTCTGAGCAGGAAAACAATGGGACAAACTACTTCAGTACTGGATAGGAGAAACCTTTTCCCAGCCAAAATCAACATTCAAATTAGAAGAGAATAATTCCAACCCAGTCTAAAAACCAGTGAAATGCTGTGCTGACCCTTGAGGAAATGTAAGATAGCCCAGAAGTGAGGGGTGAAGCCACCCTTTATGCTCACTTATTCAGTATCATATCATTATACTATCCCATGTGGTGATGCTGGTCCTGTCCTTCTCCATCAGTACATGGAAACAATGGCCCTATTCTGCATCATCCAACTGATGACACATAGAGTTGTGCACATCTCTGACAACTTACAAACCATAATTTAATTGTGGTCAATGTTTTGCCAATACTATTTCCTAGTGTCTTTTTAATGGAGGGGTTTAAAGTTTTTCAGCCCAATGATGTGGAGAAGTGGATCTGAGGTCTAAGATCTACTGTGTGCCTAATACAGATTGTTCATTTTTACTGCATTCTAATCAAAGTTTGAATTTCACTGAAAAAGTTACGCATGGTGCAAAGCAAAGCTTAGAATGAAGTTATCTGGTGTGTTGTGCTACAGTTCACATGGCATTCAGAGAGTGACAGACGGACTTTCATAGACTTTCCTTTAAGGACTAGTTCTTCCTTCAAAGATTGTACCAACATGAAAAGGACTGCTTTGAGATTTCTCAGTGACCTATCCTTATGGATGAATCCTGTGAAGCTGTTGACCTTTTCCATGACACACTTTGTCCTTCTTTCCCTTTCGGAAAGGGAAAATGGAAAGAAGATAGGGAGATGGTGCAGGAGATATGACCTAAACAATATTCTGTTGCCTAAATAGAGTCATAATGATGAACTGTGACGTGATGACCAAGGACTCAAATTTAGAATGGTTCAAATTCAGCTTGCATTGGTAAAATGGTTCCTAAGCTGTGGGAAGGGAAGGGTATGGGAGGGGTGGATGGGGAGGGAAGACACATCCTTGCCTTTCTTCCTCACATCTGGGCATAAGGGAAGGGTATGAAAGAGGGGGGTCGCAGGGAGGGAACACACACCTGTGCCTTTCTTTCCCACACCCAGGCAAAAGGAAAAGTTATGGAAGGAGGGAGCACATGGCTAAAGGATAAGGGAATGGGAGCAGGGAGCCTGTGGAGAGAATGGGAGGGCGAGCATGGCGAGGGAAGGAATATGTGTACATTCCCTTGCTTGCTCAGTTGGACAGGAGAGGGGGAGATATTTGGTGGTTTTCATCGTTGCAATTGTCCTATGCCTTGAAAACCCTTGAGAAAGTGAAGGGGGCACTGCAATAAGATTGGTTTTCTCCTAAACTAAAATAATGTAACATTCTCATGCTTATAATGTTGCACTATAATATATTTAACTTTATCAATTAATCAAAACCTCTTACTGATTCTCTTCCCCCTCTTTCCTTTTAAAATAGTGCAACCTTTTCTTCTGCTTTTTATATTCAGTAAGAGAAGCACCTCTCACTAACGCCATCAATTTATCCATCTTTCCATGTCCTTAATTCCATAAACCACTCTTCTTGAGATGGAGTCACTGATTCTTTCCACTGCTCAGCATACAACATTCTCACCTACAGTATCATGTACTGTATGACTCTTCCACTATTCTTATCCATCTGATCGCTCATCTATCCAACAAAAACAATTCTGGTCTCAGTTGAATATTGATCTTCAAAATATTCTCCATCGACTGATGTAACATCATCCAGAATTTCTTTGCTATATCACAAGGCCACCACATCTGAAAATAAGTCCCTTCAGTTTGGTTATATGTCCAATGCTTATTTGAGGAAGCTTTATACATTTTACAAGGTTTTTCAAGATTTACATACCACCTATACATATAATCTTGCAAAAATTTTCTTTCAAATCATAACTTAAGTAAATTTCAAAGTTTTGTCCAGATCTTTTCCATTGATCCGATTGGATTGTATGGCCCACATTTGGGTCCCATTTAATCATACTTTTGAAAACTTGTTCTTCCTCTAATTCTAATATTAACAACATTGTATACATGCCATATTTAGAGTGTGGAATAAAATCCATCCCTTCAAGTGCATGAGACTGCAGCCTTCAAAATTCAGATATTTTCATGCTGTCTGTCACATATTGGTCTTCTTTTTTAATCTTTGTAATTAATCTTCTTTTCCTTTCCTGTCTCAATGTGACAAAGCCACCTCCCAGATGGACTTGCAAATTCAAAATCTTTTGTTTAAGAGACAATAATTTAATGTTCATTTCTTCAACTGAAAACAGTGAAAACTATTTTTGAACTACTGTAAGCATATCTTGACCCTCTGTCAAAATGTTCCTTCAATTTCTTCTTTAAAACTTATCTCATACTCTAATTTGGATTTTTTCCCCCTTCTCTCTCCTTTTTCAATCAGGATCTGTATTTTATAAATTGTCCTCTCATGTAAACTTTACTTGGATCCCAGACTGCTCTAGGATCTATACCCTTATTAAAATGTAGTTCAAAACATTCTTTCAAATCTATGTCACGTTTTTTTAAAAACTTCCATCTTGAGAATCATAGAAATGTAGAGTTCGAAGAGACCACACGGGCCATCCAGTCCAACCCCCTGCCATGCAGGAACACTCTCAAAGCACTCCCGACAGATGGCCATCCAGCCTCTGCTTAAAAACCTCCAAAGAAGGAGACTCCACCACACTCCGAGGCAGCAGATTCCACTGCCGGACAGCCCTGACCGTCAGGAAGTTCTTCCTGAGGTTCAGGTGGAATCTCCTTTCCTGCAGCTTGAATCCATTGCTCCTTGTCCTGGTCTCTGGAGCGGCAGAAAACAAGCCCTCTCCCTCCTCTACATGGCATCCCTTCAAATATTTAAACATAGCTATCATGTCCCCTCTTAACCTTCTCTTCTGCAGACTAAACATACCCAGCTCTCTAAGTCTATCCTCATAGGGCTTCGCTTCCAGGCCCTTCACCATCCTGGTCGCCCTCCTCTGGACCTGCTCCAGCTTGACCATGTCCTTCTTGAATTGGGGTGCCCAGAACTGGACACAGTATTCAAGATGAGGTCTAACCAAAGCAGAGTAGAGTGGTACCAGTACCTCCCTCGATCTAGACACCATACTCCTATTGATGCAGCCGAGAATTGCATTGGCTTTCTTGGCTGCCGCATCACATTGCTGACTCATGTTCAGCTTGTGGTCTATTAAGACTCCTAGATCCCTTTCACACGTACTGCCATCCAGCCACGTGTCCCCCATCCTATATTTCAGCATTCCATTTTTTCTACCTAAGTGTAGGACCTTACACTTCTCTCTGTTGAATTTCATTTTGTTAGCCTTGGCCCAGCTCTCCAATCTGTCCAGGTCATTTTGAATTTTGATCCTGTCCTCTGTTGTATTAGCAACCCCTCCCAATTTGGTGTCATCTGCAAATTTGATGAGTATGCCCTCTATTCCTTCATCCAAGTCATTGATGAAAATATTGAACAGCACTGGGCCCAGGACAGAACCCTGTGGCACCCCGCTAGTCACTTCTCTCCAGGATGAAAAGCAGCCATTGGTGAGCACCCTTTGGGAACAGTCAGTCAACCAGTTACAGATCCACCTGACAGTAGCTCTGTCCAGCCCAGATTGTACTAGCTTCTTTGCAAGAATGTCATGTGGAACTTTAATACTGTAAATACTGATTGGAATACTCAATGGAATTTGACTTGTATTATGGAAGTTATTGTAATTGTTGTAATTTACAAAGATATTGTAATGAGATTATGATCTGATAAGCTTTTTTTGTTTTGGCTCAGTGTCCACCTCTACACTAAATTAACCATATTCATTGAACTCCAAAACATCTGGGAGGAAGAATTAGTGAAAAAAAATAGATATTCAGGATTGGGAAAAATTTCAAATCACTGTCATTTAAAAAACTTCTCCGTACTGATGAAAGAGAATTATTATAAATTGGTTTGGAGATGGTACCAAACACCAGTAAGGTTAAATCACATAGATAAGAATTATTCAAGGTTGTGTTGGAGGGGTTGTCAAGAAATTGGTACTTATAATTCATATGTGGTGCAACTGTGAATGTGTAAAGAAATTTTGGCAAATGGTGTTTCAAGAGATAAAAGACATAACAGAAATTGATTTAGAAATATGTCCTGATATAACATTGTTATCTATATATGATAAGGTTAATTGTACCCAGGCAACGAACGATCTAATTCCAACCTATTAATTGCAGTAAGGATAATCATATCAAGACAAGGGAAAATTCAAGGAGACTTCCAAATAGAAGATTGATATAGAGAAGTGTGAAAAATTGCAATTGACGCAATTAACGTGGAATTAAGGTCAAAAAAGGAATAACGAAATGGTGTGATTTTGATGCAACGTGGAAGATATTTGTGGAAAAGGCGTTAGCAAAAGAGGAAGGTGTCACACCTCCACAAGAAGATTTACAATTTTGGAAGGTGGAGTAATTTGAAGTATAATTGGCTCTGGGGATGAGGTTATAGTAATAGGTTAAATATAGTTTGAGAAGGATAGAAATAAGAATGAAATTACTAATAGTACATTTTTAAAATGTTAACTATGGGAATAATTCATAACAATCAGTATAACTAGAATGAGATCTAAATCAGCAGTCACCAATCTTTCGGACCTCATGGACCACTAAACTCACAATTTTGAATCCCGCGGACCACTAACATGAATTTTTTAAAAAAGGTACAAGCATCTATAAAATAATGATCATAAAAGTTCCATTTTATTAATATGAGATGCACTTGTTTAATTATAATAAAATTATTATTTACAAGCAACTTAAATCATCAAGTAGATATTACAGAGATAAATCAAAATACCAATTGATTCATATTCTGATATTTACAGACACCTCTTAGTTTATCAAGCAGTAATATAAAGATAAATCTAAATACTGGTTCGTTCATTAGCCACTATATCAATTCATTCAAAATATCTATCCTAATAATATATTTAGTGTTTAGTGAGCTTTCTTGGCAAGATTTCCTCAGAGGGGGTTTGCTTGTGTCTGCCTCTGAGACTGAGAGAGAGTGACTTGCCCAAGGTCACCCAGGGGGCTTCCATGGCTAAGCAGGGATTTGAACTATGTTGGGAGCAGGGACCATTTCTCTCCACCATACTTCCTTTGGGAAATTGCACAGGAGTGTTTTGGGATGCCTGAAGTGAGGCAATGTTATTTCAGTGGCCATTTCGGCTGATTTTCTGTGGCCGTTTTGACTGATGTTCCGTGGCCATTTTGGATTATTTATTTATTCATTCTCAAGTAAATCTATCTATCTATCTATCTATCTATCTATCTATCTATCTATCTATCTATTTTACTCAAATAAATATACGTATGTATCTATTTATCTACAACCAAACATGGGGGGGGCAAAGGAGGCTTCCCTGGGGAAGAGGACTGATACTCACCTCCACCATCCCCCTCTCCTTGTCCTCTTCCTACACCTCCTTCTGCTCCTTCACTGAGCGTTTTGCACCCCCCAGTTTTGGCATGGAGGCCTTTTTTGCGAAGGGACTTGGACTTGGCAGTTGAAGGCACAGCGGTTCCACTTTCCCTTTCCCCCTTCTGGTCCCTTCAGATATTTGATTCTGCTTTGCGGTTGCCCCTTATCCCCCCCCACCTTCGTTCTTACTCCTTTCTGGAATATTTCTTTGTTTTGTGTTTTTGTTTTAATTAGCCTGGTTGGGTTTCCTCAGTGATTCAGCATGCTTTTATTTCATATTTATTGCCTCCTCGGCTGTTCCTTCCCCCCTTTTCTCCCCCCCCAACTTTTTTTCCCTGGGGAGATTTTCTTCCGATGTGCCTGATACTGTGACTGGATGGGTGGCTGTGGTGACCAGCGCTGGGCCTGAGGGACGCTGCTGCTGCTGCTGCTTCTACTGCTGCCAACTCAGGAAAGAATGAGGTGGATGGGTGTTTCAGCATCCTCTGTTGGGAGCAGGTAGAACTTCTGCACTTTGCCCATGGTGGGTGGGAGAGGAGAGAATGCCCCTCTTCCTCCTCCTCCTCTCCGCAGCCCAAGTGATCCCCCCGGAGCAAGCAGGACAGGACAGCAATGGGGAGGCTGATCTTGTCCTCCTCACTGTCCTCCTCTCTGCTGCAGGAGCAGTCACAGCTGGCACAAGTGACAGAGGACAGCAAGGGGGCCAACTGGTCCTCCTCGCTGTCCTCTCTCACTCGCTCTGAGCGTGATCACTCTGGTAGCAGGAAGAAGGACAGTGAGGAGGACCAGACTGCCCCCCTCACTGTCTTTCTCCCTGCTGCCGGAACAATCCCAACTGGCCCAAGTGTGAGAGGGCAGCGGGGGAGGCCGATCTGGTCCTTTTCACTGTCTTCTCTCACTCCCTTTGAGTGGGATTGCTCTGGCAGAGGGGAGAAGGACAGCAAGGAGGACCATATTGCCCCCCTCACAGGCCTTCTTCTCGCTGCAGAAACAATCCCGCCTGGCACGAGTGGGAGAGGACAGTGGGCAGGGCCAACTGGTCCTCCTCGCTATCCTCTCTCGCTTGCTCTGAGCGGGATTGCTCTGGAAGCTTGGAGAAGGACAGCGAGGAGGACCAGAGTTTCCCCCTTCGCTGTCCTTCTCCCCGTGGCGGGAGCAATCGTGCCCGGTGTGAGTGAGAGAGGACAGCGGGGGGGGGCAATCTCGTCCCCCTTGTGGGCTGCGGACCACCAAAATTTTTTTGCGGAGCACCAGTGGTCCACGGACCACTGGACCACTGGTGCCACGGACCACGGGCCACGGACCACTGGTTGGTGGCAACTAATCTAGATATATATAATAAAAAGAAATAATCAGTATGATTTATAATATATTGAATAAGTAATATTATGTAAATAGAGTCGGAGAGAAATAGAAATGTAAGCATCCTTTCCTCATTTTTTTTCACTTTTATGTTTGTCACATTATTTTTTTTTATTTTTCTTATAATAATAAAAAAAATAATAATAGAAAAAGAAATCCAAAACATATCTATTCTAGGAAAAGCATTGTGATGATGGGGGGAACATAGGGAGAGCATAGCCTCTTGAACTAGAATACAGATATATCCATTCATTAACCCAAAATATTCTGTATATTTGAGGAAAGTTTTGGCAACCTCTTTGGGATTCTCTTAATCTCTTTCCCCGAACTTTTCTCCAAATCAGGACCCACCACTGCATTCCAATATCCTATGAAAATCAGAATTTGTAACTCCATATCTGATCTCTTGTATATATTTTATTATATTACTTTCTTATACAGTCATGTTCTTACATCTTGAAGTTACTTTATAATTTAATATTATCCACCAATAGTCTACTTTTTCACTGTTTTAAGGAAAATCTCTTGCTCTTTCCGTACGCCTTGTGGTTTTTTTTGTATATATGTAATAAACAATCAAGCCCTCTGAGGCTATCCAATGGAATAGACTTCTTTCGTTTTTTTTTCAAACAATCTCTATCAGATCTTTGCATTGTCCACATTTTTAAAGCATCCTTTCTGGAACTTCTTGAAATATAGTAATTTCATTTCTTTACTCTAAGATTTTCTTGAAATGTGCATTCAAAATTTCATTTCTGATATGGTTCTGAGTAAATCATGTCATCACATCTCTTAGAAAATTTTATTTTGTTCAGAAGCAGAATTTTGCCTGCTAATTCTTTCAGTCTAAGAATTCAGATTTTTAAGTGTTTGTCAACTGTGCCATGGCTTCTAAAACTGTCTGCTTTAAATCTTCCAGCTGTTCTGGAATATCTCTCAAATTGAGCTGCTTCTCTTGAAGTTTAGGTTCCATCAGCATGAAACTATGGTCATTTCCGTGTTATACTGTTATAAGAATTCAGATTTTCCAGTGAACTATTTGTCAACTCTGTCATGGCTTCGAAACCTGCCTGCTTTAAATATTCCAGCTGTCCTGAAGCTGCACTGAGCTGTGTGAGCTGCTCCTCTTTAAGTTTAAATTTAAATTCTATCAACATGAGACTATCTTGTATTCTTTCTAAATCTTGTTATAAGAAGGGTCCTTTTGGAATTATGAAATATGTCTTTTTCTTTATCAGTAGAAATTGTTAGGGTTTTCATAGATGGAAAGTTGATGTCATAAATAATTTCATACATCTTGGTTCTTTAACTATTGTATTCTTTTTAACTGGTCTCTTCTGTTAAGATCAGGTCTCAGCAAAATGATATAACATTTAGGAGAAAAAATACAGACAAGCAAGCCACCACTGGAAGCCAAGATGGAGAAGACCTCCACAGCCACCATGAATTTCCCTTTGGTACTGAGGTATGTTGGAACAAAGCATAGCCAGACACAGCAAAACACTAACATGCTGAAAGTGATAAACTTGGCTTCATTGAAACTATTGGGTAACTTCCTAGCTAAAAAAGCCACCGTGAAACCAACAGTGGCCAGGAAACCCAGGAAACCCAAAACACAGTAAAACATGATAGGGGAACCTTCATTACACTCCAATACAATTTCTTCAGCCACTGAATGCATAACAAAACGTGGAAATGGAGGAGAGATGGCCAACCAGACATTGCAAATTGTAGCTTGTATCATGGAGCAAGAAAGAACAATCGAGTTAGACAGCCCTCTTCCCACCCATTTCCTTATCCTGGAGCCTGGTTTGGTAGCCATGAAAGCTACAACTACAAGGGTGGTTTTGGCCAATATGGAAGAAACAGCCACTGAGAAGATCATGCCAAAGGTTGTTTGTCGAAGAAGGCACGTCACTTTCTTAGGCTGACCAATAAATAGGAAAATGCATAGAAAAGAAAGAAGAAGTGAAATGAGGAGAGTGAAGGTCAGGTTTTGGTCGTTAGCTTTGACTATGGGAGTGTCTTTGTATTTCCTGAAGATCCAAAGCACCAAAACTGTGATAGAGGAAAAGCTAAGAGCAACGGTAGTGAAACTGATCCCCAAGGGTTCTTCATAAGTCAGACAGCTGATGCCTTTGGGAACGCACATATTGTGGTTCTTGTTTGGATAATGATCTTCTGAACAAGGGTAACAATCATCCATATCTAAAAAAAATATAGCAGGCGTATATTCCAGTCATGAGCTTAAGGTTAACCAAACATAGTTCACTGTTAAGAAAATATTCAATACTCAACTATGTTGGCTTTCCAAGTTGAGGCCACCTTCAGCTATAATTCCAGGCAATGGAGGTTTTCAGCTCAAAGTGAAGGAGGAAAGTTCATCTCCATGAGTAAAAGTGTGAACTCTCTTGGCAGGCGAGCAACAAAAAATTGGTATCACTTGATCTAATAGTGTGAAGTCTGGCTGTCTCAGTATGCTCAGTAGGCATCTTGAGGATTTTCTTATTTTCCCCAACATATTTTACTTTAGATATGTGCCTTTTCCTTTTCCTCTTCCTGAGGTTAAATTTAGTGGTCATAACAGGTCACCCTGGCTGCTTGAAAGGAAAGATCCAACCTACCCAAAACAATAAATCTACAATGTTTATGTTCTCCAGTTCTGTTCATTTTACATGAATGTGGAAAAGACACTTGCAAGACATATACCAATATTCTCTGTAATCAGTATAAACAACAACAAACAATCTGCCTCAACCTAAGGAGACATTCCCCACACCAGTTTCCCGTAGGAGGGTAAAGGGATGAATCAAATCACAATACCCATCTCTGCAGCTGTCCTTGTTAAACATGGAAAAAACTTTCCTCTGCCTCTTCCACCAGGATATGTATTGCTACATGGGAGAACAGGTGTTCCTCTGTGATGATATTACACGGCATCACCTTATGCTGTTTTTCCAAACAATTATACGAAGTATGGAAACTTTCCAATCTGTCAACTGCAGAACATTCTAGATGTCATTTTTGAATAACATAAAAGACATTTCCTACCTATTTGGTTTGAAATCTTCCCTTCTGGACATGGAAGGCAATCATAGCAGCAAGGGGGCTCTCCTTCCTTCTTGGCCTTTCTATAGCCTAAACGACAGTTTTCATTACATTGAGAAGGAGGACATGTCTGTTCAAAAATGGCAGAAGATACGAAATCAAATGTTTGCATGAGAGAACCTTTATATAATACCTATCTATGCTGCTTGCAGTAATGGAACCTTTGACTCCAAAAACATTGCCCTTAAGCTCAGAAGTGTAGACAAACTAAGTGTCTTCAAGCTTAGTCCAGGTTCTTCTGAATTTAGAACACATTGAAATTAACCAAAGAATCATTTACTTTATTTCAATCACTACCATTGCTACCCAATCCTCTCCAATTGGTCATATAATAAATATACTTCTTTTCAGATGGGACTCTCATTAGCATATGGTGTGATTAAGTTTACAAAACAGTCAAATAATGTTGACTGGAGGTGTTCTGTAGAATGAAAGATTGTTGACTAAGAGTGGTTGCTACTTTAGGATCACACTGGTAGGTTCCCAGTCACTGAAGTAAAAACTGCTTCTGGAAGCCACGTAGCCTAATGCAGTGTATATGGATCCTTGTGGTCCCTCTTGTCACATCTAGTTTCTGTAATAGCTTTATCAGTATAGAAGTTGGTTTAGTGTGGTTGAATATCCAATTTTCCTGGGGAAGGAGTCAACACTGAACAAAATCTAGATACAACCTCTATGAGCCTTACCTCTTTAAACCTACTGGGCCAAATCATGGCGCTCTCGTTAATGGTGAACCGCTTCTCTGGGAGAGCCTGTGGGTCAATCTTGCCAACTTTGACTCTAAGAAAGGATCTATTGGGCAATACAACCCAGTTGATGATATCAAATCCAGCAACTAATTCCCCATTTTGGTTGAAGGAAACTTCTTCCATGGCACTGTTGTTAAATGAAACACTTTTCAAAAAGCAGTGAAGCTAAATGAGTGGGGGAAGAATACACTCTGTGAATCTGATAAATAGGATATAGTCTCATCTGAAGAATAGTCAACATGTGGGGGGAGAGTGCAGGAAAGGTGTCCATGGACACCCCTGACCATGAGACTCTTTCAGTTCTTGTCCATTTAAGACAGGTGTTGACAAGTGCATGGGAAATTTCCCTCCTCTCCTCCACATGCCACATCCCATTCCAGAGCAAGCTCAAATATAACCATTTTCTCTCTAAAGCCCTGTCTAAAATCGCAACCAAAAGTGATGCTATCTCACTTCCTATTGCCAGATTGAGTGGGGATATAGTGGTAAATAGAGATATTTGGGGGTTTGGAGGACTTTGGGAGGTTTTTTGTGGATTTCAAGGGATAGTACTGTGTTTTCCACTTATTCTTGGGATATCTGGGCACTTTTCAGGAAAATATTGCCTAAATATAGGCCTTCTATTTTTCAAAAAATAAAGTTTGGATTGTCTTTTTTTTTTTTTTTTTTGGACATTTGGGGTACCTTAGGGCTTCAAACGGGTAGTCCAAGGCCACATTCAATCTGCAACCTCCATTTTTCCCCTACTGGCAGTTTAGGGAAATGTTAAGAAATCTTTGAAATCTTTGCAGCTTTCAGTGGCTATTTCTCGATTGGAAGTTGTTTGTACTTTCTGCACTGGAAGGTTTTTCAGTAGAGTGGGCTGGAAATGCAGGCTCCAGTTAAAGAAGCCAAGGGTGAATTTTATGCAGAATAAGTTCCAAACTGCAGCATTTTCTGCACAGAAAACAGAATATTTAGTGGAAAAAAAGTAAAAAAAAAAGTTCTCTATTCCAAACATATATATCTGAATTTTGAGTACAGGTTCAAAACTTGAACATTGTCATCAGTGCAGGATTTTTCTTGTCAGGTTTTCTGGACACTTGAGGAACATCTTTTACAAGCATTTTTTTTTTTGAATATTTTGAATTCTCTTTCCATCCCTTTCTCTTGTGGCAGCTGAACATAATGAGTGTTGTTCTGTCTCTTTTCTTTTTGCTCTGGATACCTGGGGGCAGGGATTTTTATATACCCAGAACCCACTATATCTGTGAGAACCCTTGTTTCACTAACACACTCAGGTAATTAAATGGAACCCAAAACAATCCAGCCTTCTTCATGAGAAAAGTTGCAATGTAGAACTACTGTTCCACGCATACCTACAGAAAAGTCTTCTACATTAATCAGATTACCTGCCATGGCTGTCGATTCCAAAGGGTCTGCTTTATGCCATTCGTCATTGTTCTACCTTTGGGTCTAGATGAATACATGGCATGCAAAGCATGTGCCACAGCACTGACTGCATTGTAGATACTATAGCTGTGGGAAGTCATGCTCATTTCAAAGAGGGATGTGGGAAGTGTCTCAAGCTTTTCCTGCCCTGTGCAAGTTTTCCCATCTTCCTTCTCTCCAGATTCATCAGGGAAAGAACAGAGAAATACAGTTTTCCAAAAAATTCTTAAAAACCTGTCTTCTTTTTCGAAGTTAAGGTGTCTCGTCTGAAGAAAAGTCTGGAACCCTACAAGGTCAATTGAGTGAACTGCAAGGGATATGGCACCTTGCAGGGTATACATGTCCCAGTCCCTTTGCAAGGAAAGTGATGTGAATTCCATCTCGGCTGTGAAAATCCAGACTTTTGCATTGGTTATGTCCTCCTCTTCTGCAATTAGGGAAAGTGTTCTCATTATCATAATGGTTTCAATTTGACCTTGCACAATCACAACATTGGCAATGCTTCTCATAACAATGTGGACTGTTGCAAAACCTTCCTCTACCATTGCCTGAACATCAGTGGAAGAGGTCATAGTGGGGAATCTTTCTATAAAAGCAAAGCAAATACCTCTCTTGGCAAACTCTGGAAGAACATTTTGTACAAATTTCTCTCCAATTCCTTCATTGTAAGAAAGCACCCCAATCCATTGCCATCTGAAACGTAGGAGTAATTGCAGAATGCCATCATATTGATATGTCGCATGTGGGAACATCCAGTTGAGGAAAATGCTTTGAATACTGTTATCAGTTGTGGGAGAAGAGCCATAGATTAACTAAATGCGAAAAAAGTCGTTAATGTCATTGTTTTTGTCATTGTTGTTTTTAGAATAAGGAGAATTGTCATAAACAGGTACCACACTTGAATTGAGATTCCTTTTTTCAAGAGCATACTATTCATGATTGTTTATTTTTCTTTCATTATATATGTCAATGTAATATAATTATGAAAGTTCACATGTGACATTTACGTTAATCTAGATGACTTGAAAGGAGGGTTTTTTTGTAAACATGCTGTGCTTGTCCTCTTTTCTGGTGATAAGCCCATAAAACAGTATTAGTCACTGAAAGGAAACCAAGGAGGATGATTGCAACAAACTTTAATGCTAGGGAACAGCATCCTTATTCTCAAAGCTGCCCTTTCTTAATTCCTATGGTTAAAGTCTTTGCTGACCTGTTGTATTCTCAAAGATGGCAAAAGTAAGAAGTAGAGGTGATTTTTCCATCTCTGATCTTTTTTTGTTTACTACCTGTGCTTCACCACTGGAATATTGATGGCACCTTTATGTCTTGAATCATTTTTAGATTCTAAGGAATTAAGTCTATCAACTGAATAGGTAGGATGAAAACTTGAAAAAGTTCCTTTTAGAAAATAACTCCCAGAATGTCCAAACTAACATGGGTTGCCCTGATCTTTAAAGCATTCTGAGAGATATAGTCCAATCAATTCCTTATTTGCAAGATCTGGTTAAGACCTGTTGCATGAAACCAACCTGGTTAAGACCTGTTGCATGAAACCAAGATAGGACTCCTTAGGAAGAAGTGTCCTGGATTGTGTTTTGGAATCATGAATTGAAGGTGTGAAAAACATTTTTTCATGGCTAAAGTAAATCAGAGAGAAAACTCGACTGAAACTTTGTCCCCTGATATTCTGGTGCTTTCTCTTTAGAAAGGATGGTGAATAACCAACACTTCAGATACTAGCTTGAAGCCTAAAGTCCATTTCTGCTTTTTGAAATGGATAAATGCTTGCCCTGAAGATGTTTACTGTTTGTTGTAGGTGCATCTCTCACCTGTGCAATCTTATGCAGTCCCAGCACATTTGCCATGTCAAAACACAATTGATAGTTAGGTCCCCCAATGACTG
Source organism: Cyclura pinguis (assembly GCA_030412105.1). Taxonomy (NCBI): domain Eukaryota; kingdom Metazoa; phylum Chordata; class Lepidosauria; order Squamata; family Iguanidae; genus Cyclura; species Cyclura pinguis. The sequence continues at coordinate 132,355,680 of CM059604.1, read as the reverse complement.
CTACAGGCACACTCTCAGGATCACATTTGTAGTTTGGGATGAATCTTCCCCTTCTGGAGAGAACGTTCATTGAGGCCAGGTATGTCCAGCTTGAACTGAAATGGCTATTATAAATGTGGAAACCCAGCGAGACATTGGGCAAGATCTCCTTATTTTCCCTGATATCCTTCACAGCAAATGCAAAAGCTGTGACATGCTGGTAGAGCTGTGGCACTAATCTGCAATCAAGATGAGATATTGTTGAACAGTACAACTTCTTCAGATCAGGTCATTCAATTCATTTCTCTTTGATATAGAAAAAATGCTCACCATTATTTCTGCCTTCTGAAACATTTGTGGAGAAATCTGTGAAGCAATGCAACCAAAATTAGACATCTAGCTTGACGGAACAAGACAAAAATTCCTAGCACAATCTTGGAAACTGTTACATAGAAATTGCATTACTTTTGGATGCTGCTAATTAATAAGACTTATCTTTGTTTAGAGCCTTGGACCAATATCACAATCTGTTCCAGGACACAATAGGCTTCCTTTTATGGGAGCATGTCTGTGATTTTTCTTTTATCTTTTATATCCCTAATAAATGAAAATTTTGGGTGGCTGTCATTTCAAAATATTTCAACCGAGTGTTTAATAACCTATACTAGAATCTATACTATATCTGCCTCTTCCTTTTTTAAGCAGAATGGAAAAATAATAGAGTATATTAGGTTTACATCAGGCAAAGGTTTTTAAAAAAAGGTTTTAAAGATTTGCTGGCATGAAAGTGAAATCTCTGTTATTTGAAAAGGTGGGGGACTTTGAGGCACACCTGCAATGCCAGCGAGTCCTTAGAACTGTAGAGAGGACTCCAGTTAAAAGTTCAACAGAGTATTTTACTGGGAATTAGCAAACATGTCAGAAACCAGACACTCCCAAGAACCATACAAGGTTATTGGAAAATGGGACAAGAAAGGTTGGATAGAGAGAAATTGGGTAGAAAGGGTGAAAGTTACCAAGCCTGAAGCAGAAGATCGAAGCAGAGTGGTTCAGATGGCACGTTTGAGCGTAGGAAGAATGGACACAGGCCTAGGCAGCACGTATTACATCCAAGTACTACAATTTACTGGGGAAGGAGGTAGAGTTTTTATATACAATTTCATGCCTTGAAGCACGTGCTTAGACAAAGTTGCAATAGCTTTCCCAACAAAACTGAGAAAGGAGTCCAGAATCATCTGATTTTCTCAATTCCAAGTGACAAAACATTGACAGGAGTCCTGACAATCTCTTAATGTTTTGGTCAGGTAGTGCAAATGGTCGAGCTCTCTACAGGACATGTTTACTGTGGGATTCCCTAATTACTTCCTCTGGGCAGTTTTGCCTGCTACTGTTTTAGGCAGTGCTCACCACAGTGTTTGAAAGGGTTATCCCAAACCCTTTTGCATCAGGCATTCCTGACTAATCCTCTCTGAACTTATGACCCAACCATGTTTGAAGTCACGCTGACCTGGGATATCCTTACAACCAGTGCACTTTCAAACATGTATTCCATTTATAAGATATGTCCAATTATGAAAATAGGAAATCCCACAGAGTGAGGGTATGTGGTGTGGTAACCTTAGCATAAGATTCCCCCTACTTTCAAAACATAGGAAGCACTGAAGAGAAGGATGTTAGTCAAAATAGGAACAGTGGCATCACTGACAACAATTGTAGGGATCGTCATAGGTCAAATCTGGAAACATACCCATTTGAAATGCTACAATATCGTCAGAAAGTGGAAGCACTTACACATAGTCATCAAGTGTCTTAGATGGATGCTTTTCAAAGTTGACTTCCCTTGAAAACAAGAAGACCTGAGACATAATGGCAGCAATGGTCAAGTGCCCAGAGTGATAATATTGGTGAAGAATAGGAGGAGGGTCCTGGATGGAACACTGAGCAGACAGGCTCTTGCCAAACGTCTTGGGCATCAGCACCACTAACACAAACAGCAACAGCATCACAAAGATGAAGACGTTGGAAGAACTTCTCTTGGACATCAATTAGTCTCCCAGAAGTGACTGACTCACAGAAGTCTATAGGCCAAGCTGTGAATGCCACAGTTATATGACTATTTTAGTTCATAATTTTCACAGAAGCTCTGGAACTCCTCAATATAACCAGAATCATTAAACGTGATTGCGTGTGATTTGATAATGATAATGATTATGTGTGATTTGATAATGATAATGACAGGTTAGTTAATAACTTTCTCAGTTTTATAGATTCACTGTGGAATTGGATTGGAAAATGGGTTAATCACACCTTGATGTTGTGAGTGGGAGAGCAAAAAATTATCAGGGGAGGAGGGGTACCCTTCAGACAAAAGAGGCCTTGGAAATCCTCCCTCTCTTTTCTACTATAAGAACCAAATCTGGACCAGAACTTGGGAAAAGTTGCTGTGTGGATGAGAACTTTCAGAATCTCGACACAGCATACCCACTGGGCATGTTACCTTGGGAAATTCTAAGTTATGGTGATCCTAAATCAAACCTATTGTGTGGTTTTCCTGGCAAGATTTGCTAAAGGAAGGATGCCTTTGCATCCTGCAGCCCTGAGGCTGAGAGAATGTACCTTGCCCAGAAGATGGAACTGTGTCTGTTTCCACTCTGGATATTAATACTAGGAGTATTAATAGACGCCATCAGCCTGAGCACATTGTCTTCTGTCTTTCTTTTAACCTTCTTAGAGACCTGAGAAGTAGTAGTTTTGATGCTATCTTCATAATTATAGGGTAGGAACCATTTATTCATTACTTCATCTGCAACAGTGAAAAAGAAATAATGTTGATCTTGTCTCAGAAAAAGTCACCTGGGGTCACCCTTTGGATAGCAAGAGGAATAGATGGAATTATAATAAAAAGCCAGACAGGGCCAAGCAGAGGAACAACCAAAATATTCCTTGTTCTCTAACTGTTGAGATCACATACATTTCATGCAAGTTCTGAACTAGGGCCATTTCTGCACTACACTGTTATGGTACTATTATTCCACTTTCAGCATCCTATGGAATTCTGTGGTTTGTAGTTTATTGAGGCCAAAGGGTTCAATACCCCTCCCTAAACTGCAAACCCCAGGATTCCTTAGGATGTTGAAAGTGTAATAGCACTATAACAGTGTAGTGTGGAAATGGCCCATACCAGGTTTGCAAAATGACCAGTCTTTGAATCCAATCTAAGTAAGATGGGGTAATCAAAAATGGGGCAGCTTCCATGGCATTTTTCTACAGCTTCGTCATTGAGCTGCCTCTTCTTCCTCCCCCGTTCTCAATCACCATCACCATTACTCCAGTGTTATATACAGTCCTATCTGGCACAGTGGGAAGAGAGAAGAATTTCCTTTGTCCTCACTTTGCTGGATTTATTCCCATCCTTAAACACCCTACCATCACCCAACACCTAGAATCAATTGAATGTCTCAGACGCTGTCTGCATACTTGGTGAAACAGCATAACCTCAGTCCATCCACAAATCCCCTTGCCTCTAAGCCAAGGAGGAGGATGGAAAAGATGAGGGATTCATACTGTGGTGTCTGCTCATAATGCTAACTTCTTCCCATAAAATACTGATCATTTGGATGACAGTACAGGCAACGAATTTTCCCTTTTCCAGAATGAGCACTCATTCATGGGCTACTCTCAAAATGGGATGAAGGGACATTGACTTTGCTCACTGATGGCTGTAGCTTATAATTGTGAAGATCTGCTAAACCAAATCTGTCTGCTAACTTGTTGATTAATTCAATAAATTATTGATTCACATTTTTACTCTATTTAGTTCATCTAGCTTTCTAGATTGTCCAACTAACAGTGAAGTTTGAAATAAGGGCTGGAATTCAGTATGAGAGTTAGAACTAAGGAAATGACTATGTAAGTGGAATTAGACCCAGTGTGGTGCAGTGGTCTGAACATCGGACTATGACCCTGGAGAGTAGGGTTTGGTTCCCCGATTGCATACTCTCAACCCTGAAAACCCTGTGATAGGTTTGTCTTAGGATCTCCGTAAGTTGGAAACTACTTAAAGGCACATAACAACAATAACAAGTGGACTTACATCTGTGGGAAATACAACTGAGTAGTTTCTCAGTGTCTGTATTCAGCAAGGAGCTGCTGTGATGTTATTAGATAGAGGAGCCAATGAAGTTATTTTTGTTCATCCAGACCAATGTGCATTGGTTCCAATGGGCAGTCGTTGCCAATGTGCATCAGGTAATCCTGATACACATCAGGAAAAGAGATAGGCAGTGCATTGGTAAAGTCTGATGCACATTGGCACATTTTTGCTGAAGCAAAGATGCACATCTTTGCAATTACCTAGAAGTGTTCCACAACTCATCTGCTACATAGCTACATATCTGTAAAGTTATTCAATGTAGACTGCAATATGGAACCATGATCATGGTTTGTTTGCTTTATATTCAACTCGTTCTCCAGGATCACAGTCCAAAGCGGCTCACATTAGGTTAAGAACAAAGGCTGGAATGCTGGCTGCAATTAATTCCCTCCAATCATTAGGAAGAACTTCTTTACTGGATGAACTTTTCAATAGTAGAATGGATTGGTAGGAAAATAGACTTTCTGGCCAGTTCGACACTATATTGTTATAGTGATAGTATTCCACTTTCAACATTGTACAGAATCCTAAGATTTGCAGTTTAGGGAGGGGCATTTAGAATTCTCAGCCAGAGAGCTCTTAGGCCTCAGTAAACTACAAACCCTAGAATTCCATAGGATGTTTAAAGAGGAATAATAGCACTCTAGCAGTGTAGTGTGGAAATGGCCTCCATCTCCAGATCCACTGAAACTGAAGCAGATGGACCTGAATTAATTCAGACTGACAAAGTAACCTAATCATCTAATTACAGCAAAAAAGTCAGGCTATGTGCTTCTCCAAAATATTGCAAGCCAATTCAGATTTTTCTCCTCCTTAAGAATCATCTCTCTTGATTTAAACCTGTAATTCTCTCCTTTTCTCTCTCTTTTTCAAAATACAAAAGACCTTCATAAAACATTCATCTCAAATATTAACCCATTCTTTCCTTCTTTTTTTTTTAAAAAAAGAGGGCTTCCTGCAATGTGGCTTAACTTTATCATGACATAATAGTTATAATATAATATGATATAATATAAGATAATGGACTATGGTGCCTCAGAGTGTGGTGGTATATTCTCCTTTGGAGGTTTTTAAGCAGAGGCTGGATGGCCATCTGTTGGGAATCCTTTAATGGGTGTTCCTGCATGGCAGGGGGTTGAACTGGATGGCTCCTGAGGTTTCTTCCAACTCTATGATTCTAATAATAATAATAATAATAAGAAGAAGAAGAAGAAGAAGAAGCAGCAGCAGCAGCAGCAGCAGCAGCAGCAGCAGCTACCCAAATCTCAAATTATGACCTTCAAGTTCCAAGAGTCTTAGATCTCTATGATGACTTCTGCCCTACATGGTTATAGCGCTATTATTCCACTTTCAACATCTTATGGAATCCTGGGGTTGGCAGTTTAGAGAGGGGCATTAAGAATTCTCAGCCAGAGAGCTCTTGGCCTCAGTAAACTACAAACCCCAGAATTCCATAGGATCTTGAAAGCAGAATAGTAGCATTATAACAGTGTAGTGTGGAAATTTCCTTCAAAGAGGAAGAGGGAGGTGAGGAGGATAAGCCACTGCCTCCAGCAGCAGCCCTGCTCTGTGGGATGTCTCAGATCAAGGACATTTTCTCAGGCTTTTCTAGCTCTGGCCCTTTTTGCACAGCATTTTCAATGTGAAAGGGCCTCTTGAGCATTGCATACATGTGAGGAGTGGTCCACACGATGCACTCACGTTTGCACGATGCTCCAGGGCCTGACACGGACCTTGCATGCATTTTTTCATTTTTGGCTTGAAGCCGAAAATGATGCACAGTTGCACATCACTCCGGGTCCCCGTGTGCACTTACCTTGCATGCGGAGCCTTGGGAGACAGGCGGGTCGCACTTCCTGTCCAGTGCAGGCTGGGAAGGTCCCAGGCTGCACTGCGAAAGGAAGAGGCTGGGCTCTCACGTGAGCAGGAAGCTCGTGCAGAGCCAAAGAAGGAGGGAAGCAAGAGCCTCTCTCTGAAGGCTGCTCACACAAGCACCGCAGCCCAGCGCCAAAAATGGGTGAGTTGCGGAAAGGGTCTCTGATGTGGTTTAGTTAAGCAGCAGCTACAAGCTCAGGAATAATCTAGTCATAGGAAGTTAAACTTGCAAAAGTTGAGGGCTGACGGTAAGAAAGTATATGCGTGTCTCTGTGTGTGCGCGCACACAAATGCATATGAATGATATGCACTGTATGTTTTGATTGACTTCATTGTTTTCTTCTTTCAACTGAAACTCCTTAGGGACTTGGGAAACAGTAGATTTCAACACAGTTGTTTGGATAATTATAGGGTAGATCATCAAGTATTCTGCTCAACGCTACAGCAGTGGAGAAGAAAACATGCGTATCACTTCTCAGCAGAAATCACCTGGGCCCATTTTAGAGATAGAAACAGACTTCCGGGGGAAAAAAAGGAGCAGAACAGGAACAACCAATTATGATGAAGAAGAAAAAAAAAACTAAAAGAGAAAATGGTGGCTGCATCTGTACTTGCAGTGGCAGGAAGATATGAGTCAGGTTTTGAGGTGGGCCAGGTTTTCCTAAAGAAAAAGCTTAAAAATCTGAAGTAAAACATCAGCTGAGATGAAGGATTTTCTTTTTGTTAAAAAAGAGATTTCTTCCATCTTTCTTGGTTATTTAACACTGGAAAGCAACTTCTTTTTCCTTTACTATACAACACAAAATAATCAGGAAAATTTCCTTTCAGATCAGATGTTTTCTTCAGCCTGGAGTTAAAATAAGAGACTCTTGAGGTGATCTTGAAGTTTAGTAGCATTTTCCAGGGAACATGAGTAGTATGATTCACCTTTCCATTCTTAATTTCTGTTCCATACCTTTAGCTGTGTGTGATTACAGTTGCTAACACTGCGAAGTGTGCAATGCAGAGTGACATAAGACTGTTCAAGGCAATCCCTGTTATGTACAATCCTTCTTCAAATAGCCATGCATAATCAGCCATAGAATTATGGTCTTCATGTATGCAATACAGCTATGTTATCACAAGACATTTCATCTTGGCAGTGCACACAGTCCATGCTTAGAACTGTAGAAATTATGACTGCAATGGAGAACATGACATGAATGAGTGAAAATACAGTCCCTGTACTGGAATTGGCCTATAGTACAATGACATTCTAAATCATTGGGGGAGTGGGTTTAGCATGCATTTCTCTGCCCAGTAATACAGAAAGGCTAGAGTGACACAGTGATGAGAGAAGTTTCCTTCATTCTTGCATTTTCAGATTTATTCCTAACTGTAATCACTGCCCTCCTGTCAATTGACTATCTAAAGGGTTATGTACTTGCTTTGTGTACAATCTTGACCTCATTCCATGTCATGAATCTCCTCACCTCTAATCAACTTTCAGCCACAGGAGGTCTACCAGATTGGCCATTTGTGCCACAACATTTAAGGTCACTCCATTATGACCCTTGATGTTTTTTGTCACTTCTTAGTGCTTTCCAAAGTTTAATGTAAATGTCTCACTTGCATTAGAAGGCTCACACGATCAATTGTAAGATAAAAAGCTCTGTAACATTACTCTTGAATGTAGTATGAATATATAGTTGGCCCTCCACATTCACTAGAAATAGGGGCCAGGACCCTCACAGAAATGGAAAAATCGTAAATATCAAAATCTCTCTCTCTCTCTGTGTCTGTTTGAAGAGGGTTGAGGTATGATGGGAAGGTCCAAGCCATGTCAGGAAAAGGAGAGGAAAATAGGAGTGGGTTGGCATGGTGGCTTTATACTCTGTTTCATCCACCTCCTTCCTTGGGTGTGTGTGGGGCACTGAGAGAGGGGCTGTATGACTGGATTGAGAGGAAAGGTTCCCCTTCAAAAAGAAGCGCCTAAGGTAGGGGGCAGGGTTAAAGAAACCTGCAAATAATTAAATCCGTGAGAGTCAAACTGGCAAATGTGGAGGGTCGACTGTAGTATGAAATGTGAAAGCATGACAACTACACAGAAGAATCTCATTTTACAGTTCATTGGACAGAGGACCTTTCTGCACTACACTGTTATAGTGCTATTATTCCAGGTTCAACATCCTATGGAATCCTGGGGTTTGCACTTTAGGGAGGAGCTTTAGAATTCTCAGCCAGAGAGTTCTTTGGCTTCAGTGAACTACAAACCCCAAAATTCCAGAGGATGTTGAGAGTGGAATAATGGCACTATAACAATGTAGTGTGGAAAGGATCAGAGTCTTGACAACAGCATTCTTAGATAAACTGGCATACAGAGTTAAGAATAACAAGAAGAAAAATTAAAAAAGACAATTTTGGAGCAAAATAATCACCATTCATCTTGTATATCTTAGATATTAATTCCCCACATGGTCTTCTAATATGACAAATTATCTTCTGGAAGGTTATTTTCTTTGAAGGAAGAAGAAAAACAGAACACCAATTTAATGGGGGAAAAGTCCTTATGGAATAGATTCTACAAAAATTTGGAAGGACTACATATTATATGAGGATATGAGTTACCATTCACTTCATACAGCTAACAGACACAAGTTCTAGACATTATGATTTCCCAACAAACAAGAATGGAAGATTTCAAAATTCATACCTGCAGATTTCAATGGGGCTTCAGATTAAACTGGATGATGTCACAGCCAAAGCACCAATTCAGAACCTGAAATCAGATTAGAAATGGGACTGGGACTTCATAGACTTGACAAATACAGTATACTAAACTATGCTTATTCTTACATTGACTCCATTACTTCATATCCATTGATTAAAGCAAGGAGTCAGTCATGAATAGCAGAAGTCTGGTCACTTGTCATGTGAAATACAGATAACTGCACAACTGGCTTTACAATATGTTAGTCTTTATCTAGCCCCTTCTTCCTAGCTGTGCTGGCTTATTTAGTTCAGGACATACCAAAATAATGAAACATTTGGGGGAAAAGATGCAGATCAGTAAACCGGCACTAGAGGCTAAGATGGAGAAGACCTCCACAGCTACCATGTATTTCCCCTTGGTGCTCAAATAGGCTGGAATAAAGGTCAACCAAACACTGCAGAAAACCAACATGCTGAAGGTGATAAATTTGGTTTCATTGAAATTGCCAGGCAACTTCCTGGCTAAGAAAGCCACCATGAAGCTAACAATAGCTAGCCAGGTGGTGAAGCCCAAGACACAGTAGAACAGGACAACTGAACCTTCATTACATTCCAGGACAATTTCTTCCCTCACTGAGTGTGTGTCAACATCTGGGAATGGAGGAGAAGTTGCCAACCATACAGTGCAAAGAGTGGTTTGAAACAGAGTACACAAAATAACAATGAAGCTAGCCAGCTTCCTCCCCAACCAGTTCCTCATCTTTGACCCTGGTTTAGTGGCCTAGAAAGCTAGAATCACAATGGTGGTTTTGGCCAATATACATGAAACAGCCACTGAGAAGATGATCCCAAAAAGAGTTTGTCGAAGGAGACAGGTCACCTTCTGAGGCTGGCCAATGAATAGGAAAGTAGAAAGGAAAGAGAGCAGGAGGGCAGTGAGGAGAGCATAGCTGAGGCTAAGGTTGTTCACTTTGACTATGGGAGTGTCTGAGTACTTAGTGAAGATCCAAAGCATGAAAACAGTAGTGAAAGAAAAGAGGATTGCAAGAGTGGCCAAGCTGATTCGCAAAGGTTCTTCATAACTCAAGAAGCTTGTATCTTTTGGGATGCAGATGTTCTTGCCATTGTTTGGATACTCATCTTCCTCACACAGGAAACATTCATTCATATCTGGAGGAAAACTCAAATATCTGTTTAGGAAATGCCTATTATAGCTGTTGTTGTTAAGTACCTTCAAGTTAATTGTGGCTTATTGCCATCCTATCATTGAGGTTTCTTGGCAAGATTTATTGGGTGGAGGTTCCTTAACTCCTTATCCTCACTTCAAGTAATTATTATGTGATCTCAGAAAGCTTTCTGTAATTGAAAAAGATACTTGCTTTGATTAATTAACTTCCTTCGACTGAGGAAGCTACTTATATGCAATAGTTTAGCTTTATCCTTTACTATGCCTCCAAATAAGAACAAAAATATAGAGATGGAAAGAGTATTCAAATTCTTAGGGGGGGGGACTTGAATATTTGAAGATTCCAGTGGGGCTCTCTAGATCCTCATTTATTTTCCCCCTCCTGATATTTCATGAAAGGCAGGGGGCAGCAGGAGAGGATCCTGAAACTCTATAGAAGTTTGATTTCCCTTCCCCATATTCCGTGGCAGATAATCAGTCCAAACATGAGAATGTCCTTGAAGCCTCGAGTCTCCAGATCTGACATGATTTCCCCAAATTCTCCTTAAATCACATGGTAGTTGGGAGTCAGAGTTAGGAAAAGATCCTGGAAGGCTATTACCTCATCATCCTCAGATAACTTTCCCCAATAGCCTCCCAACCTCACATGTGCGAAGCCGAGAGGGAATCTCCCCACACACAAAACCTCTTTGAAAAGTGCACAGCTTGCAAAGGTATCTAATGGTGGGTAGAAAACTGGTTAAATTATTTATTCTGACTTCCTGGAGTGAGTAATGTAACAGCACATCCTCTCCATTTTCTTAAAAAAAATCTTAGACAACTTATCTTGTATATCTCATTATACATGTATAGAGTTTACAGCTTAGCTAAAACTTGGCATAGTGACCAGCAAGTGTGTCCCTGCTGCATGTGTACATATTTTACAGCACAGAGAAAATGTTTCCTTCTAGATATCTTACTCTCCTGATCTGAAATTTTTCCTTCGGGACATGGAAGACATTCGTAGCAATAAATTGGCTTCCCTTCAATCTTCATCTTACTACAGCCTGCATTACACTTGTTGTTGCACATGGAAATGGGTTGGGTCTGTCAAAAAATAGAAGGAGAATATGTTGACATAAAGGCTTATGCTTGGATACTATTCTCTTTTTTGTTATGCAGAGTACTATGCTTCAGTTGTGTAGAGACAATTTGGGATATAAAGGGGCATTTGAGCATATCACTAGTGTCATTTGCTCAGTCTATATATGCCTATATTTACAGGTCAAAGTTCTTAAGGATAGAAATCATATAGCAGGATTAAACATGAAAAAAAAACCTTACACATAAGTTTCTTCTAGGTACATGGCTATGCTGAACATACTGATGTCCACCATAGGTTCAAAGCAGTATTTGACCTAGCGTTACTGCATCTAAATTTTCAAAGAAGCCACTTCTGCACAAGGGCAACTGGTGGTTTCTATGTCATTGGGATGGTTAATCCACTCCTAATTTCAGTGAACACTAGGAGCTATCAAACACATGCAAAATTATGCCCCAAATAGATTGAATACCTTGAATAGGCCTTTTAGAATTTGGACTAAAATGCAGAGTACATTCATGAGTTTTCAGCTACCAGCAACCAAAGGCATTATCACTGTTTTGGCAAATTCAGAGAGTAAAATTTCACACACACACACACACACACACACACACACACACAAAACATTATTCAATGCATGCTGAAATATGGACTGGCCTGCCTGGTTGAATGTTTGAGGCCAGGTAATATCATCTTCAGAAATGCTCAAAAGCTTCTCTGGGGAAGACATGGGGTCCAATTTTCCAACTGTGATCCTCAAAAAGGATTCATTTGAGAGTACGACCCAGTTGATTATGTCAAAACCAGCTTCTATTTCCCCATTCTCATTAAAGGAAATCTTTTCTCCAGCACTGTTGTTGAAGGAGACACTTCTAAGAAAATGGCATAGTTAAAAAGAATCAAAACAAGGCATTTTCTTCATATGGATCCCTAACCATCACACTTACAACCTGTATAAGCAAATCTGGTGATTTCAGATGCTGTCAAGTCTTCTTCTTATTCATGTTCCTCAATGACAGACTGCTCTATTCATTCCTCAAGAACAGACTGCTGTTCTCTATAGACATGAATGAATAGGTTTGTAGAACTCAATTGCCTTTTTTGATTACAATTTTTGAAGATCTAGAATTATTTCTTTTTTCAATTTCTATTCTAAGTTTAATAGGTCTGGGCATTCTACCATTCTCTTCCTATGGATGAGTTTCCTCTTCTTACTACTATGCACCTCTTTAGTCTCTCTTTTCTGTGGGTGCATTCGTTTTCCATGTTTTTTAGGCTACTTTGATGTGTTTTTGATCATAAGTCATTGTTTTATCATTGTTTTTCCACTGTCTACACATTACTTTTTCCTATATTTCAGAAATGGAAAGCAGTTACACTTGTGAAGGCACCGTGGTTGCTGCTGTGTGCCTTCAAGTCGTTTCTGACTTATGAAGACCCTAAGGCAAACCTATCCTGGGGTTTTCTTGAGCTCAGAGTCTGTGATATATCCAAGATCACCCAGCAGCTTTCCTTGGCTGAGTGGAAAACCAAGCCTTGGTCTCCAGGGTTTTAGACAACACTCAAACCACTGCACCACTCTTGCTTTTTTACATCATGTTGGCTCTCAAAGGCATTAGACCTTTTACTAAAAACCCAGTATGTCAACTCTTCCCTTTATAGTCACAGCCAGACAATTTGCTGTTCTGAGCACCTTCATGACATAAGTATGGTGGCAACTACCAGTTACAGATCAAAGACAGAAGATTGGACAAGAATATGGGAAACTGGAGCAGACCTAAAACTCAGAGGTCAGTATTGCAGTCTTGACAGAGACACCACAATCTACACAGAACAGAATAGTTTGTTACATATTCTCCTACACAGTGTGTGTATGGCATTACCTTCCAAAGCTGGTGAGTCAGTAGCATCTTTCTGCTATCATCAGCTCTTGCTCTGAGATGGAATCTGGATGAAAGCATGGCTTGCAAAGCATGGGCCATAGCATAAACCGCATTATAGACACTGTAGCTCTGGCCAGTCATACTCATTTCAAAAACAGAACTGGAGAGAGTTTCCAGATTCTCCTCCCCAGTACAAGTAGTTACAATGTTCTCATTTAAAGCAGCACTAGAGAAGGAGCATTGAAATGTCTGTTCCCAAAATATGTTCGTAAAACCATCTTCTTTTTCTGAAGTGCGGTTCCTTGTCTGAAGAAATTCCTGGAATCCTACTATATTCTTGGAGGGAACCGCAAAGGAGATTGCACCGTGGAGGAAGTTTAGGTTAACAGCTCTTGCAAAGGGAACTGATGTGAATTCCATCTGAGCTGTCATAATCCAGACTTTGCCCCTTCCTGAAATGTGATGACAATTATCAAGGCTAGAGAGGAGTATAAAAAATAACATGTTCTGATTCTCTCCGTGTATGATCACAACAGTGGCGGTTCTTCATATCATTGCCTCATAGACTTTAGAATTGGCCTGTATCATATACCAAATGTGTGTGGAAAAGGTCACTAGAGGGAGTTCTTGTATAAAGTCAAAGCAAACACCTTTCTTGGAAAATACAGGAAGTATGTTGTGTATGAACCTTTCACCACTGTCAGTAGGTAGATACACCACTCCAACCCAGGTCCAGTTGAAATGCAAGAGCAACTGGAGGATCCCCTCATTCTGATGGCGATCATTTGGGAACATCCCATGAAAGAAAGCTGCTTGCTAATTTTTATTGGCCATTGGGGCAGGTCCATATATGAGCTTTTAAAAGGGAAGCATATAACAAGATTATAGATTTCCAAAATTCTTATGTCTTTATTTTACTTTGTGTACATAATGATAGAAACATTAAATTCTAATGCCTGTCCCCACTGATCAAAGTCTTTGGCCTTGGACAGGCCAAAAGACTTTGCTGGGTTAGCTGAAGGACAGGAACAAGTCACCTTCCCTATGATATACACAAAACCTGACAGGATTGACAATGGAATCTTTTAACACAGGCGATGGACAACTTCCTTCCCTGAATTTGCTGGTGGTAGGGAACTCTGACATCAGAGGGCAGGTGTAGAGGTGTCTGCTCCAACTCTTTTTCCATTCCAGTAAAGTCACCTGAGGCAGTTGTCTCACTTCTTCTTATTACAGATTTCCATTGGAGGTTTTGCTTTAAGCGACTCTGAAAAATTATGAAACAAAGGGCCCTATTACACTGTTATAGTGCCATCATTCCACTATAAGTGCAATGGAAACATCCTGTGAAATACTGGGCTTTTTAGTTTAGTGAGGCCTAAGAGCTCTTTGGCTGAGAATTCTAAATGCCTCTCCCTAAACTGCAAAATCCAGGATTCCATAGAATGTTGTCATGGTGGTTAAAGTGGAATAATAACACTATAATATTGTTGTGTGATAGAGCAGAAAGAGCTGCTCATATTGGTACGTATGCATAAGAAATAACCTGTGTCACTAATATTCTTTGAAAGCCTACTGACACAGAATGATAGTTTTTGTTGATCAGATCTCATCTAGAAACAGTATAAAATGCTATTTCTTTCCTTATGGCATGTTGGCTTCTAGTGTCAAACCATATTAAAGGAGTTTAAATGGCCAAAAAGTTATGTATGAGTAGTTTCTGTTCATATTATCATGAGCTCTTCTCACCTGTGGAATCTTGTAAAGGTTTAGAACGTCTGCCGCAAATTGACTGAGGAGGGGGCTAGGCCCCATAATAACAAATACTGCATAGTCCTGGCCATCACACTTGTAGTTAGGAATGAATCGGTCATTGATAGAGACAAGCTCCAGGGAAGTGCGATAGGCCCATTCTGCCAAGAAATAGTTGTTATAGATATGGAAGCCAAGGGTGACATTAGGTAAGAAATGGTGGTTTTCATTGATCTCCTCGATAGCAAATACCAAGGCCAGGATTTGCTGGTAGTTTTGATAAAAGTATCTATAAAGAGAGTTAGAATCTGTGTAACAGTCCACCTGCTTCAACATCTGGAACTTATTATGTCAAAAAGTGCTATTGTTCATGATAGACATTGGACACAAATAGACAGGCATGCCTTCATGCCTCATATGTCTTTTTATTGGTCATTAGCATTCCCATCATCCCTCTGAACTGGCCAACTTTCTACTCACTCTCTCACACACCCCACTTCACCAAGTAAAATATTCTAGAATCATTACCACATGTTCTGTTTATCTTAGGTAGGAGATTCAGGTGGAAGTAGGAACTGTGAAAGTGCACTTGTTTGGAGTGTTGAAGAACTCCACTGATGAACGTCTGTTCTTTGCACCTGAAGCCTTTAATACCACTTGGTTTAGGTGCTGGTGAGAGCCAGTGGGGTGTAGTGGCTTGAGCATTTCATTATGATCCTGAATACCAGAGTTTAATTCCCCTATCAACCATGGAAACCCACTGTTTGAGCTTGGATATTTCGGTCCCTTTCCACACCTTACCTCTTTCCTGCACAGAGGTGTGGGGATCATGCAAGCAGCCTCTTGCGAGAGGCTCTTGTGTCCCCGCTGCTTTGGTTTTGTATCTGTTGCCTGCTGGCCGGCAGGCAGCATGAGGTCTCTGCTTCTTCCTTTCGCAGCACAGCCAGGCATTTTCCGAGGCCGGTCCTGGCAGCATCGCGCAATTGCGAGGATGTCATCTGAAATGCTCATCGCAATCGCACGATGCTCCAGAGGCCCTTTCACATGGCAAATACTGTGCAGAAAGGGCCTCAGACACTCTTAGCTCCAGTAAAAAACATGATAGATTCAGCTTAGAGTTGCCAGTAGGGGACTGAGAAAATCACTTTAGAGTATTCCTTGGCTAAGCAATTCATTGTGTTGCTATAAATTGACAGGCAACTTGAAGAACCTATACATATATTGTATACGAAGAAGTGAGTTTATATACATGGAAACTCATGTTAAAGAAAAGTTAGTTAATCTTAAAGATGCTGCTAGGTTACTTTCTTCCTTCCCTTCTCTTCCTCCTTTTTATCCATGCGTGAAGTAGGCCAACAGCAATATGGCAGCTTGGACTATCTGTTCATAGCAGTGTAGCTTCACTGTACTCTAAGAGAGAAATAGGCTGCCTTTCTGACTCTCATTCTCTATCCAAATTACCTTAATGAAAATGAAATGAGTCTAGGAGGTAAAATTCTGTGAACTCCAGCTCCACAGGTTAAAACAAGGTTGTGCTGGGATTCTTGTCAGGGTGTAAGGCTTGAACCTATGTAGCAAGTTAGAAAACAGCCTTGGCATTCCTGGTTCAGTATGCTTTTCATAGCCAACAGAAATAACCATAACAATCTCCCACCCAAGTAAAACTAGGAGACATAGGCCCTTTCCACACGTGGGGCATGAATCGGGCAGAAACAGGACTCACTGGATTTCTTCTCTGTCCGATCGAGTCCATTGGGACGAGGAGCAGTGCGAGCTCGTCTCTCCGCACTGCTCCGCCATCCAAAATGGTGGCTTCCGGTTGGTGGAGGCTCTCTACCAACCGGAGAAGCTCGCCAGCCTAAAGCCCGCCCCCAGCAGATCTGCAGGCATGCACTAGTGTGCGCCTGCAAATCTGCACCAGAGAGCGGCGACGGAGCAACATGGAGTTGGATGCTCCGTGCTTTTGAAAAACCTCTTAAAAGAGGTTTTTAAAAAGCACGCTGCGTGACCAGTTCTGGTCACTCCGGGGCGGACTGAGGTGTGAAACTACGAAAAGTAGTCCGACCCAGTCCACTCCACGGTGCAGAAGACCTCTGTCGGAGTTCGCTTTGAGCAGTTTTAATAGCCCGGTGTGGAAAGGACCATAGACATGGGATACAGGATATAAAGATGAACCACAGACAGAAATGGGAACAAATCACTGAAGGTAAGAGTTGTAGTACCAACACCAACAAAACTGCCACAATGAGATAATAAAACAACAAGATTGCAGAAGTAGAACTAGGACACCTGTCTACCTCTCTTTCCCCACCCAATTTTTTTTTTAAACCAATCAGACAAGTAGAGCTGGGGAATTCACATGATCTGAGTGAATGGTTCAAAATAAATGCTGCGTACATGAGTTGATCAAGCTGTTCTTCAGATGGATGTCTTGAGAATGTCACCAGCTCTGTGAATTGGTAGATCTGAGACGTAATGGCACCAATGAGGAGATCTCCTGAAAGATAATGCTGGTGCTCAAGAGAAAGAGGATTACCAATAGCACATTTGGAAATGGAAATCTGCCATGCCACTTCAGACAGCAAAACTAACAACGTCACCATGAATAGAACCATCTCAGATGGAAGTCTACCTTCCAGGCTTCATTCCACTGATACAGTATGAGGTCCTTTTACACTGAACCTTTCTGAACAAGATAATTTCACAACTACAGTCACTGATTCAATGAGTTGCAGACAGGAAAAAAGGAGCGTACGGAATCAGTGGAGATGTGTCCCTGCTCTGATTAGCACCAGATGTATTATTAACATCATTCTGAGTTCATTGTTTTCCTTTGTGTACCAAAACTCTTCAGGGAATGAAGAGAAGTAGTAGAATTATTACGATAAGTACATGGCGGATCAGTACATATTTTTCTTGACATTGCAAGACTGAAAAAGAAAACATATTGATCACCACTCAGCAGAAATCACTTGCGCTCACCTTTGGGAGAACAAGAGGAGCAAATGGACTTGTAATGAGAAACAAAACCAGGACAAGCAAAACATCAAATAATTAGAAAGAAAGGGGAAAGAAGACTAAGAGAGAAAATGGTTGTTGTATCGGTATTTGTAAAGGGGGGAAATGACATGATATCTGTGGGTGAAATACATTCCCTCCACTGGAACTGGCATAGAGTACAAAGACATTCCAATTCTTTTTTTGAAATTTAGCATGCATTTCTCTGCTAAGTGGTATACAAAGACCAGACTGGCACAGTGAAACAATGGGAGGCCTTCCCTTGTTCCTGCTTTGCCAGATTTATTCCCAACTGTAATCGCGCACACATTCTTCAAATTTGAAATGCCTCCTGTATGCTAGGTGTAACATCTTGGCCTGAGTCCATGTCATGAATTCCCCCACAACCTTTATGGGTAACAAATGCTGCCACCAGATAGGAGTCTCAGGAAATGTCAGGTACTGCTCTTGTACAAATAATTTACTTTGGACATCCATATGACATTTTTCTCATCCCAAACTATTTCCTGGAAACTTTTGGCTTAACCAAGGATTTTTTCAAGAATCATAGAGTTGGAAGGCCCCTCATGGGCCACCAAGTCTGACCCCCTGCTTAGAGCAGGATCTCCAGCTAAAGCATCCCCAACAGGTAGCTGTCCAGCCTCTTTTTGAAGACCTCCAGAAAGGAGACCCTACCACCTATCTAGAAAATTGGTTCCATTGCTGAACCGTTCTTACTATCAAGAATGTTCAGTCAAAATCTACCCTCCTATAGCTTCAAACCATTAGCCCTGGTCCTACTCTCTGGGGAAGCAAAGAGTGGATCTGCCCCCTCCTTTCTGTAACAGCCCTTGATGTATTTAAAGAGTGCAGCCTTGTCACCCTGAGACTTCTCTTCACCAAGCTGAACAAGCCCAGCTTCTTCAATCTCTCCTCATGTGTTTTGTCCTCCGTATCCCTTATCATCCTTGTTACCTTTCTCTGAACCTGATCCAACTTTATCCTTCTTCAAATGAGACATCCTGAACCAAACTGAGTACTCGAGATGAGTACTAATCAGCACAAAATATGGTGGGACTTTTGGTTTTCTTAACTTGGAAACTGTGCTTCTATTAATGCAGATGAAAATAGCATTCATGTTCTTTGTTGCAGTGTCCACACCACTGGCTCATGTTCAACTTATCATCAACAATAATTCCAAGGTCCCTTTTGCACTTAGTATTGCTGAGGCATGTCTCTCAGCATCCTATGCCTGTGCATTTGGATATGACTACACTCTTCTTTGTCTTGTCCCACAATTGTGAATTCTTACACTACACGGTCATTTCCCACCTCAGGTTCCAACTACTTGGTTCTGGACATTGTGCCATTGTTTTATTATGGAAGGTTTTGTTTTCCTTTATATAATGTACTGCTTATTCTGTCCTTTCTCTGTGTGTATTAGTTTTTACTGTTTTCTTTGGCTACTTTGGTATGGTTTTGTATCATGGGTCATTGTTTGATTACATTTGGTGTTTTCTTCAATTATTCATTTCTTTTTGTTATATTTGAGAAACAGAAACCAAATAGTTATATTTGTGAAAACATTTGGAACTATTCCTTTAAAAAAATCCTTTTGGAAAGCAAGATTCCAGCCTACATATTTATCGTCACACTCAGACATCTCTATCCTCTGAGCCCCTTCATAAAATAATGGTGGTGGCATCTACCAGTTACTTATGAAATAGAGAAGAGTAGACAAAGAACATGGGAAACTGGAGCAGATCAAAAATTCAGATCACAGTGTTACAGAATGAATAGAGACACAACACCCTATACAGAATTCAGTATCTTGGTCCACACAATATTATTACAATTTCTCTTACATAGTGTGTACAGGAGAGGACATTAACTTCCAGAGCTGGTGAATCATTAGCAAAAGTCAATTGAATACATGAAATGCTATGGGCATGCTGGGCATAACCTGTTGACCTGTCCATGTCATGAATTCCCTCACTTGCAAACTAACTAGGATCATGGCTGTGTTAGGGGAATTCATGCTTAGGTGCCTGATCTTAACTTTATTTGATGGCATGACGTGCCTTGACTTGAGACTGTGGCATAGGCAATCAGTTCCTCCTATAATAGTACCATAAAACAACTGCAGCTTTTCACATTTTGAAGGTAATGATCATTTGTTAATATAGAAAAAAATCAGAAAATTGTACCTTCTATATGAAATGTACTGTAAACATTAGGTCTAATCAACCGATGGAGCCTAATCCCATCTATAAAACTCAAGTCGGGTCATTTGGGCAGTTGGAGATTCACTGGAATTAGATCAGGGGGGTCTGAAGTGATTCAGGATCATTTAGCTATCCAAACCATCAAGTGCTGTTAAATAATATTTCTCCAAATTATTTCAAACCAATCACCTTGAAGGAAAATGCTAATTTAGAGGGGTGAGAGAGAAGATAAGGTATGTAAGACTTTGCTCACTGACAGCTTGAAATTCCAATCATAAAGAGTCTTCCAGTTTGTAGCACAAAATATAACCATGACAATGCTTGATGCTTTTTGTCATTTATTGCTGCTTCCCATGTTTAAAGGTAAATGTAGTGCTTTGAGATCATTTCTATTTGTGAACAATTGCAACATAAAAATACTATAACACTACATTGAGTACAGTACGAATGGAGATTTTGAAAGCATGAAAACCACACAATGGAATCTCATTGGACAATTGGTAGGACAGAGTCCACCATCATGGATCTCTCAGCCACTCTGCTCTGAGGTAGGCAAAGTAAAGGGGCCAGATACCATCTCTTTACAAGCTGTCTTCATAAGAGATTGAAAGCTACCCCTTCAGCTCTCCTTTGCAAGGTAAGAGTGACTCAGAAGCCAAAGGAGATGGGATAAGGATGAACAAAGTGGAGTTGAGGTGACAACTTTTCTTTTGGTCAGCTAATAAAATCACTCAGTGCATTTCTTTTAACATTATTTTCCAAAAGAATTCTTGCTTTCACAGCAGGGCACTGACAGGGCTGGCTTCAAAAGGGAGCATAATCTTTAACCTTTCACCTCCTTTAGTAGTGAGAAGGTTCCCTGAGATTGTAGAGGACAGGCCAAGGTATAAGGAATTGGGGTTACAGAGCTTTAAATATACTTCTAAAAATACTAGTTCTTTATGTTTAAAGTTATGCTTTAAACATGTAGGGAAGCACTCTGGACAGAAAATTGATTTTGGAAGATGGAACCGGTGATAAAGGAGACTTACTTTGTCTAATATTTGGAAGGGTTGATCCCATCAGAAGGTGCTCCCATGCTTTTCATGCACTTCACGAAACAAAAACATGGGGAAAAAAAGTTCTAGACACTGTGGTTTCCCTATGCAAGAGAACAGAAAGTGCAAACCCCTGAACAGAACAGAAAGTGCAAACCCCTGAATTAGGACTTGAAATCAAATTGGAGTTCAGATTTGGGCCTACACAACCTTGACAAATATATTGCACAAATTTAATCCAACTATCTTAGGACCATTAGTTACAGCAAGAAGTCGGTCACAACAGAAAGAAATATCATTACTTTTAATGACAAATAAAGATAGTTGTGGGATTCAATTTAAATGGTGTTAGACTCTACCCTGACCTTTCGTATTAGCTGTGTTGGGTTGTTTAACTCAGGGAATAACAAAACAATAATGCACTTGGGGAAAAAAATGCAGCTCAGCAAACCACCACAGGAAGCTAAGATGGAAAAGACCTCCACAGCCACTGTGTATTTTCCCTTCGTGCTCAAATAGGCTGGAACAAATGACAACCAAACACTGCAGAAGACCAACATGCTAAAGGTGATAAATTTGGCTTCATTAAAACTGCTGGGCAACTTCCTGGCTAAGAAAGCCACCACAAAGCTGATAATGGCTAGCGAGCCCATGAAGCCTAAGACACAAATAAACAGGGCAGTTGAACCTTCATTACATTCCAGTACAATTTGTTCCCTCACTGAGTGCATATCAACATCTGGGAAAGGGGGAGAGGCTGTCAGCCACACAATGCAAAGAATGGTTTGAATAAGGGAGCAGGAAATGACAATGGAACAGGCCAGTTTACTTCCCATCCATTTCCTCATCCTGGACCCTGGTTGGGTGGCCAGAAAAGCTAGAACAACAATGATGGTTTTGGCTAATATACATGAGAGGGCCACTGAGAAGACGACCCCAAAGGCAGTTTGTCGAAGGAGGCAGGTCACCTTCTGAGGCTGACCCATGAACAGCAAAGTGGAAAGAAAGGCAAGTAGGAGAGCGATGAGGAGAGTATAGCTGAGGCTGCGGTTGTTGGCTTTGACTATGGGAGTGTCTGAGTACCTAATGAAGATCCCAAGTACCAACACTGTGATGAAGGAAAAGGAGATGGCAACCATGCCCAAGGTGATCCCCAAAGGTTCTCCATAAGACAAGAAACTTATATGCTTCAGAATGCATAGGTTCTTGTCTTTGTTGGGAAACTGATCTTTCTCACACTGGAAACAGTCACTCATATCTGGGGAGGTGACAACAAAACACAATTAGATTTGGAAGAAAATCCTATTATATTACATAGCAGAATCAGTATCATAGTGTTGTGTATAAGACATATAGCTCAAATTCACTGGAAGCTGTGCTTATATTCTTTTCAGCTATTTTGTGTTGAGAGTCGGGAAAGTTTTCTTTGATGGACAATGATTCTTTCTCTGAATAACTGCCTCTGTTCTACTGAGGAAGCTCCAGTCATGGGAGGTTTATTTTTTTTCCAATTTGTATATCCTGAAAAAATCTTAATCTGTAATATGAAGGCATGTGAAGAAATAAGTGATGCTGTAGATGTACATATGTAGATATTTCACAGCACAGCTAAAATATTTCATAGAGTGCATCTTACCCTCCTGATCTGAAATCTTTCCCTCAGGACATGGGTCACATTCATAGCAGCAAAATGGCTCTCCTTCTTTCTTTACCTTACTGTAGCCGGCTTTGCACCTTTCATTACAGAGAGAGACAGGCTGAGTCTGTCAAGAAATGGAAGGAGAATATTGTGAAATAAACCCTTATGCTGTTGTTATCCAGTTGTTGCTCTCCAAAATACCATGCTTAGTATCATATAGAGAACACTTAAAGAAAAGCAGGAAACAAATCTCTTTTCCACACTACGCTGTTATAGTGCTGTTATTCCACTTTTAACATCCTATGGAATCCTGGGGTTTACAGTTTAGGAAGGGGCATTTAGAATTCTCAGCCAGAGAGCTCTTTGGCCTCAGTAAACTACAAACCCCAGATTTCCACAGGATGTTGAAAGTGGAATAATACCATTATAACAATGTAGTGCAGAAATGGGCAAAGAAATAAATAAAGAAACTTTCAGGCAAATGTTTGCAGGTGTACAAATCATTTAGAAACTCAGCCATAAGAAACACTTGCACATAGGTTCCAACAGGTCCAAAATATGGCAGCCAGAGTAGTTACCAGCACATCCAGGAATGAGCATATCACTGTAATACTAAAATCACTCCACTGACTGCCAACTAGTTTCCAGGCAAAGTACAAAGTGTTGGTTATTACTTTTAAAACCTTACATGGTTTGGGTCCAAGTTATCTGCAGGATTGTGTCCTTCTGTACAATCCGTCCCACACATTCAGGTCCTCTGGGGGCCATTTACTTAAATCATCCAGGTCTAGATTGGCAACAGTCACCCAGAGGACCTTTTCTTTTTTTCCAGTCACCTCTAGACTGTGGAATGCCCTGCAATAAGAGATTTGACAGCCAAACATGCTGTCTGAATTTTGAAAAAGTATTAGACCTATCTTTTCTTTCAGGCCTATCCAGTTGATTTTAAAGTATGAATTTTAAACTGGTATATTCCTGAACGACTGTGTTTTAATATAGGCCATTTCCGCAAGGGGCGAGGGAATGGCCCCGTGCCGGTACTTACCGGACTTCTTGGCTCCACGCTTGGGTCCAGGCTGGTCTGGAGCACTGCGTGGCCGCCGCTCCGCACTGCTCCGGGGACAACAACGGCAGCTTCCGGTTGGTCGAGGCTCTCCACCAACCGCTGAAGCTCACCAGCCTAAAGCCCGCCCCCAGCAGATCACAGGCTCGCACTGGTGCGAGCCTGCAAATCTGTACTGGAGCGCGGGCATGGAGTGACGCGCTCTGTGCTTTTGAAAGACCTGTTTCAAGCGGTCTTTCAAAAGCACGCTGGACGACCACTTCAGGTCGTTCCGGAGCGGGCTGAGGTGCGGAACTACACTAAGTAGGTCTGGCCCAGTCCGCTCCCAGGTGCAGATGTCCTCCCTGGAGGATGCGCTGCACCGTTTCTTTAAGCCCATGCAGAAATGGCCATAGATTTACATGTTTAAATGCTTTTATGTGCTTTTAGTTACATATTGTTGTAGCCCACCTCAAGCCTTGGTGAAAAGCGGGTAAGAAAATAATATTAGTAGTAGTAGTAGTAATAATAACAACAACAACAACAACAATAATACGAGCAGCAACAACAATAACAACAAAAACAGCAAAGGGAGATGCTACTGTCAAGCATTGCACCAAAGAAAGACATACTATGAACACCCCACAGCTTCTCAGCTGTGTGGGACACTGGTCATATAAATAAATCTTCAAGGAAGAATTTTGGCACAGGAGCAAGTGGTGGTAACCAAACCATACCAGGGATGCCATGAATCCTTTCTGAATTTTAGTGCAAACTTGATAGGACTTATCAAAGGTGTTGAATAGTCAGCCCTCCACATTCGCTAGGGTTAGGGTGCAGGACAGCTACAAAAGTAGAAAAATGGAAAATATCAAAATGCTTGTGTGTGCATCTGTGGGAAGGCATCCAAAGTATGGTGGGGAGAATGGACATCCAGGGTCCAAACCAGGTCAGGGAAAGGAGAAGGAATGTAGGTGGGTCAGCATGGTGCCTCTATACTTCCTCTCTCTTGCCCATCTCCTTTCTTGGAGAGGGTTTGCGGTGCTGAGAAATTGGGGTGTGAACCATTCTTATATGATTAGGCAGCTGGTAGTGGTGGTGGTGCTGGAGGAGGATGACGACCAGAGGGAGGTTTTGAAGAGGCTGTAGAGCCTGACTGGAGACTTTGAGAAGGAAGGTTCCCCTGGAAAACAAGCACCTGATGCGAGGAGGGCAAAGGATGGAGAAAGCTGCAAATAATCAAATCCATGAAGTTCAAACCTTGGCAGTTTGGTTTGGCTATAGTCAACACAGGTTCAGTGCTTTAGATAGCTTCCTTAGAATTTGCATTAAACTCAGGGCAGCTTCCTAACCTTCCTGGACATGGAAGTCACCAGTCATCACAGCTGTTATAGCTATGTTAGCACAAACATTCAACCAGTGCTACCAAAAATCTGGATATAATTCTATGCATTCTAAAATGTGGATCAGGCCTACCTAGTTGACCATTCAGGGCCAGATAATATCCGCTGGAAAAATATTCAACAGCTTATCTGGGGGGAGGCATGGGATCCATCTTTCCAACTTTCACTCTGAGGAACAACTAGTTCAGCCATGACACTATTTTAGCCAGTATATTATATATGTATATGTGTGTGTGTGTGTGTGCGTGTACGTGTGTTTGTGTCTGTGTATATATACACACATACTAGCGTATATACCCAGTGATGCCCAGGATTTTATTTTCTCATAAGTAATACGTGTTAGAAATAACTGAGATCGTGCTTTAACTTTGTTTAATGCAAGCTGAAATGTAGACGTGGCCTACCTGATTGAACATTTGAGGCCAGGTGATCTCAGCTGCAGAAATGCTCAATAGCTTCTCTGGGGGAGCCGTGGGGTCCAATTTTCCAACTTTGACCCTCCGAAAGGACTTATTTGAGAAGGTGACCCAGTTGATGATATCAAAACCAACTTCTATTTTCCCTTTCTCGTCAAAGGAAACCGTTTCCCCAACACTATTGTTGAATGAGACACTTCGTAGAAAATGGTGGAGCTAAAAAGAAACAGAGCAATGTAATTGCTGAGGATTTTCTACAATATGTATGTACTGAAAAGGGAGAAAGTCTTTCTGAAATTCTATTTACTACTAGTGTATTTACCAGGCATTGCCCAGGATTTTATTTTCTCATAAGTAAGACTTGTTAGAAATACCTTAGGAATTACCTTACCTTACCTTAGGAATGAGATGCAGCTGAAATGCACAGATTTGAGATCCTGTATCTGTAATTCCCAAACTGCCCTGTCCATTACCTCTAACTTTTCCTCATAGTGTCCAATCTTTATTCAGAGTTGTTAACATGCAGATGTTTGGTTTCTAAGGGAATACACTGATGTTCTCTTTGTTGCTATGCCTCATCTCCTTGCAACTGGCCTGAGGCCCAAGAGCTCTCTGGCTAAGAATTCTAAAGGCCCCTCCCTAAACTGCCAACCCCAGGATTCCATAGAATCTTCACAGGCAGCCAATCATTTGAGAACTTTGCCTGCCTGACACAGAGAAACTCACAAACTCTGACTTTTATATATTAAATTATGAGCTTAGCATACTGATATATCCTAACCTATACCTATACCTTTACGACTACATCGAGAGATTTGCGGCACCTCTGCAATGAAGCAGGGGTGGGATCAACCAACTAGTGATCAAAGAGAGAAATCAGCACCGGAAAAAGCAAAGTACAAGCACATCTAGAATTCAGGAGTCAACATTCTAGACTAGATAGATACACATCATTTTACTCACTTTCCAACTTCTAGTTACGCATAGGAACATTATATATGCCTCTACTTATCATAAACAACAATTACCTTCCAAAGATTTCGAGTCAGTAGCATCTGTTCACCATCATCAGCCACAGCTTTGAGACTAGATCTGGATGACAGCATGGCTTGCAAAGCATGGGCCACAGCATAGACAGCATTGTAGACACTGTAGCTCTGGCTTGTCATACTCATTTGAAACATAGAATTAGGAAGAGTTTCTAAATTCTCCTCTCCAGTGCAGACACTGTCAGTCATCTCATTTGAGGTAGAACTGGGGAAGTGACATTCAAATACCTGTTCCCAAAAGATTCTCATCAAACCATCTTCTTTTTCTGAAAGGGGCTTCCTTGTCTGAATAAATTTCTGGAATCCTACTACCTCTTTTGAAGAAACTGCAAAAGATATCATTCCATGGATGAAATCTATGCTCAATATTCTTACTAGGGGCATTGATGTGAATTCCATCTCGGCTGTCATAATCCAGACTAAGCTTTTGTCTGGAGTCCCTTCAAATTTTGCCGTATAGGGCATTGCTCTAAGAGTTATCATAACTTGATTTTCTCCATGTAGGATCACAACAGTGGCAATGCTGTTCATTATTTCCTTGTATATGTCACCAAAGCCATCTAACATATCATAAAAATCTGAGGAAAAAGATTCTTTAGGCGTTGGTCTTAAAAAAGCAAAGCATATACCTTTCTCAGAAAACATGGGAAGCACATTCTGTAAAAATCTCTGGCCGCTATCATTATCTATATAAACCATTCCAACCCACGTCCAATTAAAATGCAACAGCAAGTGTAGAATCCCCTGATTCTGTTGGTGGTCACTGGGGAACATCTGGTGAAAGAAAGCTGTCTCAAAGTTATTATCCATCATGGGAGCAGACCCATATATGAGCTGAGGAAAGTAGAGGGAAAAAGGAGATCAGATGATGGCTCTCCAATGTAAACTGAGCACATCCATACGTCCCTCATGTACAGATACTTACACAGGTACTAAATTCAAACATTCCCCTTCCCACAATGAAGGGATCCCATGGCTGAAGAACAGGAATAAGTAGCCTCTCTGATGACTGACCACTGAATCTTTTTTCAACACAGTTTATGGGACAACAGCCTGAATTTCACCTGTAGGAGGTAGAATACTTAGGCAGCAAAAGGTAAGCTATTTGGCATATAAATTTCTGCTTCAGTGCCTTAGTGCCTCCCAATAAGGGCTGAGACAATTGTAGTTCTTCCTAACAATAAATTGTTCTTCTTGATAATAAGTAGATTTCCTTTTGGAGTTTTGATTTGCAGTCTCTGAGAGATGAAGAGATGAATAGATTTTAATACCAGTAGGTATGAATAAAGTGGCACCTGTCACTAAGATTCTTTCAAACCTGAAGGAAGACGGAATTAGTTTTCTTTGTTTAGATTTGGTCTATATGCAGTTTGAAGGGGTGTCTCATTTCTTCTTTTTGGCATGCTGGCATTTATTCTCAAGGCATAGGAAAGTGACCTAAAGAGCAACCTTGGTGGGGGGAGGGGGGAGGATTTGTGGTACTCCAATGTGAGCACATCTTACCTGTGGAGTCTTGTAAATGTGGAGAGCTGTTGCCACAAAGTGACTGAATAGAGGATTGGGGCCCACAATGACAGATACTGCTCTGTCCTTGACACCACACTTATAGTTAGGGATGAATTTCTCACATGTGGAGACAAGCTCTAGCGAGGCGAGATAGGTCCACCGTGCTGTGAAATAGTTGTTGAAGAGATAGAAGCCCAGGCTGATATTGGGTAAGAAATGGGGATTTTCATTAATCTCCTCTATTGCAAACATCAAGGCAAGGATCTGCTGGTAGTTTTGAAGAAAGTATCTATAAAGATAGATAAATCCTTATAGTAGAGCATCTGCTTCAAAAACTGATACTTGCCATGTCTAACTGTAGTATTATTTGTGAATGGCGTTGCATAAAAAGGGCCTGAAGGGTACAGACAACACTTTGGGAGGGGGATTGGGAACAGGATTCCTGGTTCCTTCCTCCAAATATCAGCAGAACAACCAAACTAATTCTTTACCTTCACAGGTACACTGATGCACAGTGTTCAAACACAAGCCCAAACATTCATGATTTAATTTTAGGTGTGTTGACATTTTTAATCAACAGATTCCATCTTGGAAAAACATGACCAGGACTGGATTGTGGAACTGATCAGGAACTGTGGATATCAAGGAACATGAAATCTATCAGAGTTCCAAACCCAATCTGAAGAACATCCCTGTAGAATTTAAAGACCTTGTAAAGAACAGATTTGGACTATGAAGCATAACATGAGTAGCAAAAGTTTAAAAGACAGGGGGACAGTATCAGAACCTTTCTGCCCTACACTGTTATAGTGCTATTATCCCATTTTCAACATCTTCTGGAATTCTGGGGTTCGTAGTTTACTGAGGACAAACAGCTCTCTGGCTGAGAATTCTAAATGCCCCCCCCCCAAACTGCAAACCCCAGGATTCCATAGGATAGCACTATAAGAATGTAGTGTGGAAAAGTCATCAGAGTCAGAATTCTCAGAGCAACTGCTTAGCAAGTTGAACCTAGGGATGTAGAGAGCTATGATGGTAACTAATGCAAAGGAAAAGAAGACAAGAACAAAAGGTAGCAACAGGAGACTTTTTCCTCAGAAAAATCTGAGAAATTAAAGGAAAACGTAAACCAAGAGTAGGAACGCTGTGACTCTGACATTATATGAAGAAAGCAAAGTGAAATATTATTCTAAATCAATCAGTGACAAGAGAATGAATGTTACATGAGCAACATGAGGACAAAGTACATGATCAGTTCAAACTAAAAAGACAGTGGAAGTAATACCTGAAGAACTGCACAGAAGAGATGAAAGGATGGCAGTTTTCTTCATAGAAGAACTGTTTGAAAATGAACCTAAAATTTTACAAAGTGAAGTGGAAGCTGCTCTCAAATCACTTGGGAGAAATAAATTACCAAGAAGAGATGGCAAACAGTTTCTAACTGTACAGATGGAATGGATCCAAATTCGAATGCAAATTTCAGAACAAACACAGAGAGCAAAGTAATGAGCCACAGGGCATTTCTGCACTACACTGTTATAGTGCTATTATTCCACTTTCAACATCCTATGGAATCCTGGGGTTTGCAGTTTAAGGAGGGGCCTTTAGAATTCTCAGCCAGAGAGCTCTTTGGCCTCAGTAAATTACAAATCCCAGAATTCCACAGGATGTTGAAAATGGAATAATAGCACTATAACAGTGTTGGGCAGAAAGGCCTATAAGCTAGGAATGTTCAGTATACTGTGTATTCTACTCCTCAAGAAAGGGGACACTAGGAATTTTAGTCTCTCATGCAAGCACAGAGATTCTCAAGATTAAAAGAAGACTTTTACCTTTCACGATTCAAGTTAGGTTCACAAATAGAATACTCACTTCAGATATTGCAAACATACCTTGGTTAATGGAGTGCACCAAAGGATTTCAAAAGAAAATCAACCTAGGTTTTAGAGCTTATAATAAAACCTTTGATTATGTCAATCATGGGAAGTTATGATTCACTCTAGAAGAAATGGACATGCCCATTGTCCTGAGCTGTAACCAATTTTTTGGCTAGTGTTAGGACAGAATCTGAAGAAACAGAATGGTTTCCAATTGGCATGGGGGAGAAATTAAAGGGTATATTTCATCAAACTATGTGGTTAATTTCTATGTACAACATAACCTGCAGAAAGTGAGAACAGTCTCAGAAAAAGGAAGTTTGAAAACTGAGAGAAGGAACATCACCATGTTAAGATATGCAGATTTCACCTTATGCCTAGCAGAAAATATCAGACTTGGAACAACTAGTGATGAAAACTAAGGAAGAAAGTGGAAAATCAGGGTTGCAGAAGAAGACAACAGAAGAAAACAAAGATAATGACCACTGATGATTTATGTATCTTTAAAGTGAGTGATGAAGATATCAAAATAGTTAAAGATTTTATATACTTTGACTTAGTCAAAAATAAAAATAGTGACTTCAGTCAATAAATCAGAAGAAGGCTAAGACTTGGAATAGCAGGTATAAAGGAATTAAGAAAGATCCTTGTGTAAAGATATCTCAACCTAGATCCTATTTTAGTTCTGAGTAGAACAGAGACATTGACTCAACGAGATTTACTGATTTGTTAGCTTGATGGAATTGGTCTACTCTAGTTAGGACTGACCCATAGGATTCCAGCCATCATTAAAAGCTAAAGTCAAAATTATCCACACCATAGTATTTCTATTTTCCCAGTACGGCTGTGAAAAATGGACAAGGGAGAAAGCTGACAAGAAAAAGAATCAACTCATTTGTAACACAAGTTTGGATGAAATTTCTACATAAACCACAGACAAAAGAGAAATGAATCAAGCCTACACTTTCCCTATAAGCCAAAATGACTAAACTGAAGCTCTCATACCTAGTAGCAAAAGATGACAACACTCAGCAAACTGAAAGATCGTAGGAAAAGAGCACGAATACACTGTAGATAGACCAGTTGAATAATGGACACTCCAGCCCTCAGCTTGTAAGACCTGAGCTGGGCTGATGGTAGTCTCTCATTCATAGGATTGTCTTAAATCAAAGCCAGATTGCAGGCAAAGAAGAAAAATAAGGTATCCCTCTTTCTCACTTTTGGACCTATATGTGAATATCATGACAGTAAGATTAGCTCACTAACAAGAACTACTGGGAAGAAAAAGAAGATGGTAATAATGATAAGAATAACAGCAACAAAAAACAGTAAGAACAGTGACAACAGAGAGAAATAGGATGCCTTTGGACTCTCATTGACCACTCAAGTAAATACAAAGTAATTCAAATAAGCATATCGGAGATGTTATGTATAGAAGTCATAGCAAAGTGGTAGGATTTTTTTTTTCAGGCCACAGGGTTCACCAGCAAACAGTAGGTTAGGATTCCTGTGCTGATACTTCTTTTTTTTTAATAGCTGGAAGAATCAGCAACACCTTCCTCCTTTGTAATAGTCATCATCATCATCATCATCATCATCATCATCATCATCATCATCATCCCCCCAGCAATTTCAAAACAAGCAATTTCTGTCAAGGAATCTGTTGATAAGAATTGGGACTTAGACAAAGAGATTTGTCATATGAGGTGTTAGGACAGATAACTAGAACAGCGAGGAAGAAATCAACAAAGGTAACAGGAAAAATAACAACAGCAGCAAAAGCCAATACAGTGAAAATCACAAAGGCAACGGGACAGCAGCCAAAGACACAGAATATCTTTTGGCTTCTCATGCCACACCCAAGTAAAGAAAAAATCAGTTAAACAACTATGCTTGTTATATAGTCAGAGAGAATGATTAAAAATAGCCACTCCATACAGGATATAAGCAGATTTTTGTTCAGATGGATGTTCTTGGAATGTTACCAGATCAATCGATTTGTAGAACTGAGAAATAATGCCACCAAGGAGGAGATCTCCTGAATGATAATGCTTGTGTCCAATAGAAGGAGGATGACCAATGGCACACTTACTAACAGGAATATTCCATCTCTTTTCAAACAAGAAGACTATTATGGACACCATGAACAGAACCATCTCATATGAAGGTCTACAATCCGGTCTTCAATTAACTTTGAGAAATGACTTCTACATTGAACTTTCATGAATAAGACAATCAGACAGCTATGGTCATTGATTCACAGTTTTGAAGATGTAAGGACTCAGACACATGGAGCTGTGTCTGCCCTCTGCTCTGATTTACCCCAGATATATTTGTAATATCCTTCTGACTGAGCTCATTGTTTTCCTTTGTTCACTGAAATTCTTTAGGGACTTGAGAAGTGGTAGAATTTAACAGAGTTATTTTGATAATTATAGAGTAGATAACCATATACTTTTTTTTGTATTGCTCTGCAACACTAGAGAAGAAAACTTATTGATCATATGTTAGCAATAACCATCTGTGGTCACTCTAGGGACAGCAAGAGAAACAGGTGGACTTCTGACCAGTCCATGTTTGTCCTTGCTGGAGTTTTTCTCACACTCAAGAAACACAAATTCCAATTTTTTTTTAAAGATATTTTTGAATGTTTTCCTCTATTCCTACTGGTTCTCTGTTAGTAGTGAGAATGTTTTTGAAAGAGCTTGTGATTCAGCCTGAGTTAGATGGGGTTACACTCCCCCTGAAAATTCAGGTTCACAGCTTGGGGGTGCTCCTGGATTCAACTCTGAGCCCGGAAGCCCGGGTTTCAGCAATAGCCAGGAGTGCATTTGCACAGTTAAGGCTTGTGCACCAGCTGCACCTGTTTCTTGAGACATCAGATCTGGCCATGGTGGCACATGCCTTGTTTACAGCCTGGTTGGATTAATGTAACATGCTCTACATGGGTTTGCCTTTGAAATGTGTTTGGAAACAACTGGTCTGAAAAGCTAAAGCCAAATTGTTAGCTAGAGCCGGCTTTAGGGATCACACAACTCCCCTGTTGCAACAGCTCTGTTGGCTGCCAGTCCACTTCCAGACACAATTCAAAGTGCTGGCAATGACCTTTAAAACCCTACATGGTTCAGGTCTGGGTTATTTGAAAGACTGTATTCTCCCTTACGACCAGCACAGGCTTTGAGATCTGCTGGTGAGGCCTTTCTCTCTATCCCAGAATCTTCACAGGTGCATCTGGTGTAAAGACAGGGGAGGGCCTTCTCAGTGGCTGCTCCCAGGCTCTGGAATTCCCTTCCCAGAGAGGTCAAACTGGCACCCTCTCTTCTTTCTTTCCATAGTCAAGTAAAGATATTTTTATTCCAACAGGTGTTCAATGTGTGATTATGGCCTGTCTGAATAAAGGTGCTGAATATTGTTAATTGCGCTGAAGTTGCTAGATTATGTGTTTTTGAGTTTTCAATTATGTATTTTAACTTTGTTTCACTTTTTCTCAACCATTTAATTGTGTTTTAACTTTTGTATTCTGTTGTTTTTCATGAGGGCCATTTTTGTACTAAACTGTTTACAGTGCTATTATTCCACTTTCAACATCCTATGGAATCCTGAGGTTTGCAGTTTAGGGAGTGGCCTTGTGAATTCTCAGACAAAGAGCTCTTGGGCCTCAGTAAACTACAAACCCCAGAATTCCACAGGATGTTGAAAGTGGAATAATAGTACAATGACAGTGTAGGACAGAAGTGGCCTATGTCTTTTTAATTATTGAAAGCCACTTTGAGTTCCAACCTGAGGGGAAAAAAAGCAGGCTATAAATAAAAATAATAAAAGAGCCATGTTGGTAATTTTATTTCTACTTAACCTTTACTTCTCCTTCCTTCATGTTACCTTCAAGTTATTTCAGTTTGCACAACCTGAGGATGTGGACAGGATCCTTGGAGAGGTGAGAGCCACCACATGATTACTAGACCTTTGCTCTTCCTGTCTAATTAAACAAGCCAAAGGAGGACTGGCTGAGTGGGTAAGGAAAGCGATTAATGCCTCTTTACAGAAAGGCAGGGGCCCAACACACCTGAAAGAGGTGGTGGTAAAACCTCTTCTGAAAAAAATCTTTCCTGGATTCTACTATACTGGATAACAATAGGCTAATTTTCAACCTCCCATTTTGGGCAAGGTACTAGAACGTGTGGTGGCTTCTCAACTCCAGGGGTTCTTAGATGAGATGGATCATCTGGATTAATTTCAGTCTGGTTTCAGTCCTGGGAATGGGATGGAAACAGCTTTGGTCACCTTGGTGGATGACCTATGCAGGGAACTGGATAAGAAGATAGTGTTCATTTTGGTTCTGCTGGGATTCTTAGTGGTTTTCAATACAATTGACCATGGTATTTTCTGAGTCACATCTATGGGATGGGCCTTGGAGGGGCTGTTCAACAGTGGCTCTGTTTTTTCCCCTGGAAGATTGCTCTCAGAGGGTATTCCTTCTTGACTCCTTGGCCATTGGCCTGGACAGTCCCTCAGGGTTCAGCCTTGTTTCCTATGCATTTTAACATTAACATGAAACCATTGGGGAAGAGTTTTGGATTCAGATGTCACCGGTATGCTGATGATACCTAGATATATTACTCCTTTCCATCTAATTCCGAGAAAGGTGTTCCTATTGTGCCTGACAGCTGTAATGGACTGGATGAGGACAAACAAAGTAAAGATTAATCCAGACAAGACAGAAGTGCTCCAGGAGTGCTTCCACCAGTGACTAAGAGGGCTTTCACACAGTTAAAGCTAGTGTTCTAACTGCATCTTCCTAGAGGTGCCGTGGTGGCACATGCCTTGGCCCTATCCCATTTGGATTTCTGTACTGTACTGTTTGGGCATTCAGGGAGTGTATAAACCTCTGAAAAACACATCTATAAGCCCCATCCCAGAAGATTTCTACATCCAAAGGACTAGTGTTTTATTCAGATTAAAATTCAAGTAGCTTGCCATCATCCATTTCACTTATTCATTTTGGATGCACACATTCCCACACACTAGTAAAGAAATCTGATCCAAAGAGCTAAGTTATAGAGAATGTCAACAAAGTACATTCTACTGGGCTGGATCTTCTATTAAACCCAGAGTTTTTCTACAAGGCCCCTCCCTAAACTGCACACCCCAGGATTCCACAGGATGTTGAAAGTGGAATAATAACACTATAACTGTCTAGTGCAGAAATGGCCCCAGTCTTTAGAGCCAATGACTTTAAATCCAATTACTTAGCCCATTTCTGCACTACACTGTTATGGTGCTATTATTCCACTTTCAACATCCTAGGGTATTCTGGGGTTTGGAGTTTACTGAGGCCAAAAATCTCTCTGGCTGAGAATTCTAAATGCCCCTCCTTAAACTGCAAATCCCAGAATAGGATATTGAAAGTGGAATAACAGGAGTATAACAATGTAGTGTGGAAATGGTCTAAAATCCCATTCATTTGGAACTTAAGATATGATTGCACATAGCCTCATATATTTTAGTACTTCACCTGTTTAATTAAGGCCACAACAAAATAATAAAGCCTTTTTATTCCCCACAATTCTGACTATTGTTTTTGGCCTCAGTCCTATTATTACCCTACACTAAGACCAATTTTAATCAATGGTGACTTGTCATGTAAACCTTAAGGGAACTCCTTGGACTTGCTCAGATGATTTGAAACAAGAAATGGTCAGTGAAAAAGGTCAGAGAAGATGGGGGCAATGTCTGCATCAATTTCCATCTCTGTATACCTTAGCCAATACAGATTGTATCTGTCAGTCTCAGCTTATTGTTTTCCTTTGTTCACTGGAACTCTTCCAGGACTTAAGAAGAAGAACAATTAACAACAGTTACTTTGGTAATAATTGCAGAGCAGATTGGAGGCAACCAAAATTGTAATTTCCCTGCAGCACTGCAAAAGAGCCAGCACGGTGTTGTGGTGCTTGTTGAACTACGGCTCCAGAGACCAGAGTTCAAATCCCTCCTAAACCATGGGAATCTGCTGGGTGACCTTGAGCAACTTACATCCTGTCAGCCTCAGGGAACGGCAAAGATGAGCTCCCTCTGAACAAATCTTGCCAAGAAAACCCTGTGATAGCTTCACCTAAGGGTCACCATAAGTCAAAAATGACTTGAAGGCACACAGGAACAACAACAACTTGCAAAAGAAAGCATATTGATAATACCACAGCAGAAATTATGAGCAATCGTTTGCAAGGTCCAGCAACAGATATACTGACTCTTAATTAAAATCAGGAGAAAGTCAGTAGTGAAAAATTGTATTAAGAAGACAAATGACACAAAAAGAAAAATGTTGCCGGGTCTGTATTTGTCTCTGTTTATGCAGATTGTATAACATTGGTGACAAGTTTCAAATCAAATCAGGATTTCAAAATTAGCAAGTTTCAAAACTTAAATGGAATCTTCAGTATCAGGAGAAAAAGGATACTGGCAAAGGTCTTTTATTGTATTGCAGACTCAGGAAAAATATTACTTTCTCGTTGACTGCAGAAAAAAATAAAATAATTAGTAGACATCCTTACAGATATCATCAATATCCTTCCAGTTCAAGTGTCCACTGCATTGTAGAATACACAAAGCCTTTCAAATCCCCTGCACAAGGGACAACAAATTTATTAACATGTCACAAAGTCCATGACCAACATAATTTTCTGTTTCATGGAAATCCTCCCCCCTGACCATGCACTTATGCTTGCTACAAATCATGGGCCAGAAGACCCCAGGGAAAGCCATGCTGGACCAGACCTTTCTTATTGTTTTATATTCCAGTACACATAGTGTCCAATTGGGTGCCTAGGGGAAGCCCATGAGTAGGACCTGAGTGAAACACCACACTGTCTCTAATTTTCACCAGGAAATGTTGTGCTGCTTTTGGTACTGGTGGTGATATACAGCCATCCTTAGCTGTAACTGTTTGCAGCTTTCACTTTCATGATTAGTATTTCTGTTCCCCATTTAAAGCCATCCAAGGTGAGCTCCATTATTACATGTTATGAGCTGCACAGTTAAACTATATGGTTGGTAAAGGAGTGAGTAATAGAAATCAAGATGCCTACTGGGGCCCTTTTTGCACACCACCTCCAATGCAAAATGGCCACAGGATGGCAATGGGATTGCAACGATGGTTCTGCATGATGTCGTCATGATCCCATGGCCAACCTGTGGCCATCCCATCAAAATCACAGATTAAATCATGTTCAGGTTTCTCCCAAACATGACGTGCAATTGCAGAGTCCTCCCACGTCCCTCCTGCACTTCTCTTCTGTGTGGAATATTGGGAAGGGCAATGGCTGCGCTTCCTCCCTGAGCACAGCCTAGGAAACTGCTGTGCTGTGCTGCAGAAGGGACGAGCTGAGCCATCATGCTTTCTCCCATCCAGCAGGCAGCCAGTGCAGAGGGAGAGTGCAGCAGACACGATTTCCTCCCAGGAGAGACTTTCCCAGGATTGCCACATGATGGCTCCAGGAGAAAGGTAACGTGCAAAAAGGGCCTGGGTTTTGCAACCTGTGATATGGGCCTAGATCTCATGTACACCATTCTTTGCAAAATTTCTGGACATAGTTGAACGTATGTGGTGGAGTTTATGGCTCCTAAGTAGTTGTGGCATGCTGAAACATAAATCCACGCTGCATAAAATCCAGATTTTGAAAAGGATTGGAAGGAAAACAAATTATGGCCATTGTGCATAATATGAGGTGTGTTTCTGAAAAGTGTGGGTAAAATGAATCTCTGATTCATTGTGTGACCATGAGTGTCCATGTCTGTGGTGAATGATGCACTAAGACTTGATTGACAGGATGGGAAGAAGGAACAATTTTTAATGTTCTGATGCATATCACTCCACCTTTAGTTACCATACAATGATATGTTGCTGGACATATTTAATGCGCAGGGCTTTGATTTGATTTCATTATGGTACATGTCATTAATCTCTTCACAGCCCAAACACGTTGCATGACAGGTTTAGTAACGACATTTATGTTGAGATAACTGTAATTTAACATGGTTTTCATGGCATGACCATGTGATGGATCTGGATAATGGCACAGTCAATGGGTTCTGGTATCCTGACAGAATCTAATTCATGGCTACTCCAGAAAACACTGAGTCTCAGAATATGCTGCAGGTCCAATGGCAGTTTTGTTGACTGAGCCTTCAGATCCTGCTATAGTTTGTCCTTGAAGCATCTGTTGCATTCCCAGTAGGTTTTCTCTTTACAATGAAAAAGAGAAGGCATTCTTGACTGTTGTGTTTAAGGCTAAGGCTAAGATAAATTGACTGCAAAGAACAAATATATTTGGATGACCCAAAATAGTTCAGGATTTTAACATGCCTATATACATCAAAAGGGCAGAAAATTGCTGCATTTTCATGCAGACATAATGTAAATAGCATGCTTCATTTTGTGCTCCTCTTATATTAAAACAGCTATTTACTGGATATTAATGTAAGCAATCAGTCAGCCACAACTGGCTGAATCCCTCTCCTTATATTGAATATTGAGTATATCTCTAATTGATGATATATATGCTTAGCTTCTCTTCCTTTTCTGTATTATCAGCCGTTCCTGCTTATTTAGTGCAGGATGCATCAAAATAATGAAACATTTTGGAGAAAAAATGCAACCCAGTAAACCACCACTGGAAGCTAAGATGGAGAAGACCTCCACAGCCACTGTATATTTTCCCTTGGTGCTCAAATAGGCTGGAACAAAGGATAACCAAACACTACAGAAGACCATCATACTGAAGGTGATAAATTTGGCTTCATTGAAACTGCTAGGCAATTTCCTGGCTAAGAAAACCACAAGGAAGCTGACAACAGCTAGCAAGCCCATGAAGCCTAAGACACAATAAAACATGACTGTTGAACTTTCATTACATTCTAATACCATTTCGTCCCTCACTGAGTGCATGTCAACATCTGGGAAAGGAGGAGAGGTTGTTAGCCACACAACGCAAAGAGTGATTTGAATAAGAGAGCAGGAAATGACAATAGAACGAGCCATTTTTGTCCCCATCCATTTCCTCATCCTGGACCCTGGCTGGGTGGCCAGAAAAGCTAGAACAACAATGATGGTTTTGGCCAATATACATGAGAGGGCCACTGAGAAGATAACCCCAAAGGCAGTTTGTCGAAGGAGACAGGTGAATTTCTGGGGCTGACCAATGAATAGGAAAGTGGAAAGTAAGGCAAGCAGGAGGGCAATGAGGAGAATATAGCTGAGGCTGCGGTTGTTGGCTTTGACTATCGGAGTATCAGAGTATTTTGTGAAGATCCCAAATACCAACACCGTGATGAAGGAAAAGAAGATAGCAACAGTGGCTAAGCTAATGCCCAAAGGTTCCTCATAAGACAAGAAACTTATATGCTTTTGAATGCATAAGTCTTGGCCATTATTTGGATAATGATCTTCTTGGCATTCAAAACAGTCGTCCATATCTGAAAAAGAGAACAAAGGATCTTTACAGGACAAATCTATATAGAGTACATAACATTAATTGAGCAATTCAGATTAATGAATAAATTAAGGGCAGTAAGGAATTGAGCACTAATGAGCTGATCAAGTGGCAATGAATTACACAACTTGCTTGATCTCCTGAAAGTGTCTATATTCTCTTGAAATTATTTTTGGATTGATCTTAGTGAAGTTTTCTCCAATAGTTTCATGTGTGCCTTTGAAGGAAGGAAGCCTCACTTTATCCACTTGAAAGAAGCTAAAATTAGTGATGATACAGGAACAAGAAGCCCCAAGTCCCCTTTTTGGAAGCATTGGCATACTATTCTTTCCCATTTAAAAAATTCTGTCTGTATCTTTTTATTGTGTTTAACAAAATGTTTCCTTCCTGCCTCGTGTCCCAGGATGTCTGAGGAGAGTATTGAGAAATGAGAATGTTATTAAACTATTTAAAACAATTTAAAATAATTCAGAAGAAATGTATAGGAATCCAAAACCCAGTTGGTCAGAGTTAAACCATGGTCACTGGGCCAGAGAAACATCAGTGGAGAGACCTGCTCCAATTTCCTGAAAAAATGAATCCGGAATCAGTGAGAACTGGGCCTCCAATGTACAGTGATGCCGTTAATCATGGAAGCAACCACAAAGATTCTCAAATTCTGTGCCACATTTTATAAAATTAACACAAAGTCGGCTCTGTCCATTGGAGATCAACATATTTGGCAACATACCTCGTATTTAAAAATATTTATATATTGTGCATCTTACCAGTCTGATTTGAAATCTTTCCCTCTGGACATGGGAGACAATCATAGCAGCAAAATGGCTTCCCTTCCACCTTTATCTTACTATGGTCTGCAGGGCATTTGTCACTACACAAGAAAATGGGCTGTACCTGTCAATTAAAGGAAGAATAATTTTTTAAAAAAGATTTTATTTGTGCATGTATGTGTTGTTATACCATTCCAAAATGGCTATATATTTTTTCATATATATATATATATATATATGTACACACACATACATATATTCATTATAAAAGAAAAAGAACAAAACAAAAGCACAATATGATTAACATAAAAGTGAAAAAGGAAAACTTACAACAAAAAAGCTTACATTACTATTTCTCTCCAGGTCTTTTATCATCATATACTTATTCAACATAAAGTATATCATATTGCATATATATTTTTGTTACATGTATGTAAATCTCATTCTCATTATACTCATTATTATTGTAATAATTTTATTCTTAACTCTATCCTTTTCAACTATATTTAACCTATTGCTATTACTGAATATGATCTTATTACTAAACATATTAATACTAACCCTATATGTGAACCCATCCCTAGAGCTTATTATATTTCAGCTTACTTCACTTTCCAAAATTGTATTTCTTCTTGTGGAGGTATGACACTTCCCTCTTTTATTAGAACATTTTCCACAAATATCTTCCATATTGCTTCAAAATCGTTCCCTTTTATTATTCCTTTTTTGACCTTAATTCAACATGTTAGCTTATCAGTAATCACAATTTTCCACACTTCTTTACACCAATTAGATTTAGTTGAAAATCTTCTTGAGTTTTCCATTTCTTGATATAATTAACCTTGCTGCAGTTAATAAATTTATAATTAAATCCTTCATTGCCTGGGTGCAAATAACCTTGTCAAATATAGATAATAATGCTGTACCTGGACATATTTGTAAATCAATGCCTGTTATCTCTTTTATCTCTTTAAACACCATTTGCCAAAATTTCTGTAAATCTTCACAATTCCACCACATATGAATATATGTACCAATCTCTTGGCAGCCCCTCCAGCACAACCTTGAATGATTCTTATCTATATAGTTTAACCTTACTGGTGTTAGGTATCATTGCCAAACCCATTTATAAAAATTCTCTTTTATCCTTATGGATAAATTTTTTAAATGGTGCTGATTCTAAATTTTTCCTGTCTTGAGTATCTATTTCTTGTGCTAATTTTTCCTCCCATATGTTTCTAAAATGTATGTCTTATTTCTCCATTAAGAACACTTGGAATACAATTTGCTATTTGAACATATTACTAGAATCTTTTACCCATTCTTTGGCAATGTGCATCATAAAATTTCAAGGCAAACATTCTTGGGTGCCCAAATCACCTGGCATTCTCTACATTTCAAGGACTTGCACTTCAACTTTCACCAATCTATGGTCAATGCACTGGTGAGAAACAGGGGGCCAGAGAAACACACAGCATAACCTTGCTTCCCTTTGATTGTGTTGAATGCTGTTCACCTATGAAACATTTCATGGGAACTGGTGCAAAGGTTTTAGGATAAATGGTGATATGCTACATGAAAAACAAGAGTGTCTTGAGATTCCTCCTAAAATGTGAACCAACCTGGTTAAACATGGTCGGCCAGGTGATGCCCTCTACAGAAATGCTTAACAACTTGTCTGGAGGAAGACGAGGATCCACTTTTCCAATTCTGACTCTGAGGAAGGACAAGTTTGGGAATGTGATCCAGTTGATAATATCAAAACCAGCTTCTATTTCTCCACTTTGGTTAAAGGAAATCTTCTCCCCAGCACTATTGTTAAATGAAACACTTCTCAAATAGTGGTGGAGCTAAATAATCAAAAGAAGGAGATCAATCAAGATATGCGAGAGCACGCAAAGGCTTTTCAAACAGTATAGACAACACTCCTTTTTAAATTTCTATATATGTAACAGTAGTACTGACCAAACATTTGAATTATTCTAGAACTTCAGCTTCATCATCATGTATTTTATCATGCATTTATTGTTATGACAATTATGGTACTAGGATTGACCCTCAGGGTAGAAAATAGATATACAATAGGCCCTTCACATTCATGAGGGATACATGCAGACAACGCCCGCAAAAATGAAATAACTGCAAATAACTCCCCCTCCAGCACCCCTCCTTCCTGGCACACATGGCCATGCCAGCCATTGCTGGCAACAGGTAGGAGATAGGATGAGGAGAAAAAACCTTTACTCCCTTTCGCCCTCACCCCCCCCTCTGCTGGGGTGATTGTGCCTGGAACTGTGGGTGGGCAGATGGTGACCAGGAGAAAAAGATCTTTTCCTTCACTGTTGCCATCTCCCCCTCCTCACCACTGCAGGGCTGATCATGCTGGAGCTGCAGGCGGACAGATGGCAACCCCAATTGCACCAGTGGCGGCTGAGGGTGTGCAGAGAACAGGCGATCACCTTCTCTGCATGCCCCTGATGGCTGCTGCCAGAGAGCCAAGGCCCCTGAACATGCAGGGAATGGGTGATCGCCGGTCCTGCATGCCCCTGCAGGCCTCCTCCAGAGCAGGGGAGGTTCACACCTGTGGTGGGCTGGAGAAGAGCAGGGAGAGCGAGATCACATTCCCCCCATGCTTCTCCCACCTGCCTTTGGGGCAATTGCACAGGGGGCATGCGGGAGGAGAGCAGGGAGGTCAAGATTGCCCTCCTCACTTCCTCTGCCACTCACCCCTGGCACGATGGAGCCCTCAGCTGCCTGGCAGGGGATCTGGGCAGAGGAGATGCCCCTCTATTTCATTTTCCCACCAGCTGCCAGTGCCATAGCTGGCGGGGGAAGGGCAGGGGAGAGATCTTCTCCCTGCATTAGAGAATGGGAGGGGGAAATGGGGAGGCAAGCCACCCAAGAATAATCAAATCCGTGAGTCTCAAATCCATGAATGTGGAGGGAGAACTGTATCTATATCTGTCTGTTTTTCTATTATCTATCTATTTTCTATGAAGCGTAATCATTCCACAGGAAAATAGCAGTCAGTGCCCATACATACAGAAATAGCTGAGGTTGGATGCCTTTCAAAACAAATGTGAGATATGCTGCTGAATCAATACTGTTCAGTGATGAAAATATAAATTGGGTTATCTGATATTTACCCTTAAATTTAAGTTGCCCTTAAGCCAGCTGAGAAGCAATTCTACTTGAAAATAAGGACATGGCAATCTATCAGTCTGATACATTCCTTCAAAGGAATGATCGGAAGTCTGAACCAGGTCTACTGTGATGGATGATTGACTGCTGGGCAGCCTCCCACCTGAGGAGAACACTAGATGGAGTAGATTTGGCCCTCAGAGAGCAGAAACCACCCATGCATTCAAAGGATTCACTCCTCAGGCAAGAGGAAAGTCGCCACTGGGCAACCTCACACTGGAGGACAACTTTGAAGATCATCTCAAAATAAGAAAGGGACAGTTCTGATCCCTAGTCCATAGAGCATGATATCTCAGAGATGTACTGGAAGGAAGAGAAAATCCACGCAGCTCCTGGTCTATAGTCATATCTAATTTGTAAATAACAGAAATTAGAAGGGAAAAAAAGACAGATA
The DNA here is from genome assembly GCA_030412105.1 of Cyclura pinguis. Classification (NCBI taxonomy): domain Eukaryota; kingdom Metazoa; phylum Chordata; class Lepidosauria; order Squamata; family Iguanidae; genus Cyclura; species Cyclura pinguis. The sequence continues at coordinate 132,312,039 of CM059604.1, read as the reverse complement.
CATGTATGATTTAGATATGATTTGAAAATGGTATGTGGTGACATGTTTAAAACACCCCACTGTAATATGCTATCACTGAAGTTATCAGATCACACATAAGAAAGCAGGCCTGTCATTCTATTGGATCTGTCAGGGTTGTGAATAAGTCCCTATCATTTGGTCATACACCTCACCCCAGGTCTGCTGTGTGTTCCCTACCCCTGCCTTTTGTGTCATGTTGGACCACAGCTTTATGATGATTTGGACAGTAACACTCATGATATTCTTTTTATAACAAAGCACTGTTAAACATTCAAGATTATTTATCTCTCTTGGTAAACACCACGCATGAAAGGGCTTTCTAAAAAAATATACAGTATGTCTTATTCACAGGTAGATTCTCCAGTTTTTAAAGAGTAATTAGAGCGGCGGCTGCCACTGGCATGGGGAAGTCCTCCCACTTTGGGGATTGAAAAACAGGCACCATCCATCTACATAGGGACTGAGGGATAGTACGAGGAGGAGGGGGCATTTGTCCTCATGTCCCACTGGTGGGTTTAGTATAGGCAATTGATTTACCAGGTTTTGAACAAGATGATGGACTAGACAAGCACTTGTTATAATTCAGCATGACTATTCTTATGTTGTTATGTTTATACGGATAAGATAATTTATTGAAAAGCTGGCTACTTTCTTGTTATCAATGATATAAGGAACAAACCTTCTGTGAAGGAGGTATATCTTATATTTTCTGGTTTTTCTCTGGTAAATTTCTTCAGAGTAGCAGATATGTCTGATTTTGAGAGGGAAACAGTAGGTAACAGTTTTCCTTATATAATAGAGTGACAAGATTTCTGATGTATGGTTTCTTATTCTTCTTATCTTTATTCGTATCCTGCTTTTTATCCATCATTGGGCCTCAAAGTGGCTTATATATTAAAATGATACATTTTAAAAACATATAAAGAGATTAAAAGAAGCAATTAAAATTAAAACAGTACACCACCCTCTAACCTCTTCTTTAAAATCGTTCTGTATTAAAATGTCTGCTTGAAAAAAAAAAGTTTTTCCCTGCTGCTGGAAGAACAAGGAGGGTGCCATTCTGGCTTCTCTGGGAAGGGAATTCCAGAGTCTAGGGGCAGCAATTGAGAAAGCCCTCTCTCACATTCCTACCAACTGCACTTGCAACAGTGGTGAACTCCCTTCAAATGCATAGTTTAAAAATCTTGTGTTATATGCATGTGTGATGCAAACAAAAAAGACAAAAAACCTAAGTAATTCACACAGTACTCCTGCATGATGAACATAGAACATTACCTGCCACAGTTGATGTTTCTGAAACATCTCTCCTCCACCATCTGCCATTCTTCTGTGCTTAACTTTCAGGGAATGCATGGCTTGTAGTGCATGTGCCACTGCATAGACAGCATTGTAGACACTGTAGCTCTGGCCAGTCATACTCATTTCAAACACTGAACTGGGAAGAGTCACTACGTTCTCCCCACCAGTGCAGATCTCTCCAATCTTCTCATTTGAGGTAGCACTTGGGAAAGAACATTCAAATATTTGTTCCCAAAAGATTCTCAGCAAGTGTCCTTTTTCATCACAGTCGGATTCCTTGCTTGAAGAAATTCCTTGAATCCTAACACCTCCTTTGAGGAAATGGCAAAGGATATTGCACCGTGAAAGGAATGTATGTCCCACATTCTTTGAAAGTGAAAGGATGTGAATTCCATCTGAGCAGTCATAACCCAGATTTTTTGCTTTGCTGGAATGCCCTCATAATTTGGAACCAAATGTAGCATTCTTAAAAGTATCATGATATGATTTTCTCCGTGTATGATCACAACTGTGGCACTGCTGCTCATGATCATCTTGTACATTTCAAGATGCCCATTCACAATATACCAAACGTCTGAAGTAAAAGACTCTCTACGTATTGCTGTTATGAAATCAGAACAGATACCGTTCTGGTAAAACATAGGAAGCACATTCTGCACAAACCTTTCTCCACTTTCGTTACCTATAAAAAGCACCCCGATCCATGTCCACTCAAAATGCAACAGCAACTGGAGCATCCCAATACTTTGATAGTGCTCGTTGGGAAACATGCGATGAAAAAAAGCAGCCTGTTCATTATGATTCATCATTGGGGCTGATCCATATATGAGCTAAGGAATGGGAAGAAAATAAGGATAAGGGAGCATACATTCCCACAATATAATATATATATTTCACTGTGTTCACAAGCTTACACAGTTGCCCAATTATTACAATTTGAGTTCACTAGAGATTTCTAATCACCTCTAGAACAGGAAGGGAATGAACATAGAATCATAGAATCATAGAAATGTAGAGTTGGAAGAGACCACACGGGCCATCCAGTCCAACCCCCTACCATGCAGGAATACCCTCAAAGCACTCCCAACAGATGGCCATCCAGCCTCTGAAAAACCTCTAAGGAAGGAGACTCCACTACACTCTGAGGCAGCATATTCCACTGCCGGACAGCCCTGACTGTCAGGAAGTTCTTCCTGAGGTTCAGGTGGAATCTCCTTGCCTGCAGCTTGAATCCACTGCTCCTTGTCCTGGTCTCTGGAGCAGCAGAAAACAAGCCCACTCCCTCCTCTACATGGCATCCCTTCAAATATTTAAACAGAGCTATCATGTCCCTTCTTAACCTTCTCTTCTGCAGACTGAACATACCCAGCTCTCTAAGTCTATCCTCATAGGGCTTCGCTTCCAGGCCCTTCACCATCCTGGTCGCCCTCCTCTGGACCTGCTCCAGCTTGACCATGTCCTTCTTGAATTGGGGTGCCCAGAACTGGACACAGTATTCAAGATGAGGTCTAACCAAAGCAGAGTAGAGCGGTACCACTACCTCCCTCGATCCAGACACCATATTCCTATTGATGCAGCCGAGAATTGCATTGGCTTTCTTGGCTGCCGCATCACACTGCTGACTCATGTTCAGCTTGTGGTCTATTAAGACTCCTAGATCCCTTTCACACATACTGCTATCCAGCCACGTGTCCCCCATCCTATATTTCTGTATTCCATTTTTTCTACCTAAGTGTAGGACCTTACACTTCTCTCTGTTGAATTTCATTTTGTTAGCCTTGGCCCAGTTCTCCAATCTATCCAGGTCATTTTGAATTTTGATCCTGTCCTCTGGCGTATTAGCAACCCCTCCCAATTTGGTGTCATCTGCAAATTTGATGAGCATACCCTCTATTCCTTCATCCAAGTCATTGTTGAAAATATTGAACAGCACTGGGCCCAGGACAGAACCCTGTGGCACCCCGCTAGTCACTTCTCTCCAGGATGAAAAGCAGCCATTGGTGAGCACCCTTTGGGAACGGTCAGTCAACCAGTTACAGATCCACCTGACAGTAGCCCTGTCCAGCCCCCATTTTACCAGCTTCTTTGCAAGAATGTCATGTGGAACTTTGTCAAAGGCCTTACTGAAATCGAGAAATGCTACATCCACAGCATTCCCTTCATCTATCAAGCTAGTAATTCTATTGTAAAAGGAGATAAGATTAGTCTGGCATGACTTATTTTTGAGAAATCCATGTTGACTTCTCGTGATTACCGCATTGCTTTCTAAGTGATTAGAAACTGACTGCTTAATGATCTGCTCCAGGATCTTTCCGGGTACTGACGTCAGGCTGACTGGGCAATAATTGTTTGGGTCCTCTTTTTTTCCCTTCTTGAAAACATTTGCGCATATTTGAAAAATGGTCAGAAAAAAACATCTTTCTCAGATTTTGAAAAACCTTGATGAGAAGTATCCCAGATTAACAAGACTCTGTATTTATTTATTCATATTTTATTTATAGTTCAGGACTCACTCTACACAAAATGCACATGTGATTGTTTTGCATAAAAAACCAGTATTTTGTCCAGATAAAAAGATATTATTTATTTTCCTCTACAGAAAAAGCTTTTACCTGTGCAGAAAATGCTGTTCTTCTGCCAAAAATAAAATAAAATAAAAATGCCCAAATTTTGCACAGAAAAGTGTCCCAAACTGCAAACAGACTTCAAAACCTTCACTTTTCAAAATCTTTCTCACAAACAGAAAGAAAATGGATAAAAATTACTAGTTGCTTCCTCTAAGATGGAAATCATATCTCCACCCAAGAGTTTTGCTGGCTGATCTGGAAAAAAAATGGTATCCTTTCCCATTATTTATACAACAGTTTCCAGACAAAGAGCCAATCTTTCCTCAGTAATGGCTAAGGGACAACATCCCCCTCTTAACTTTTAGGAATCAGGATAGCTTAGGCAACATTGAGCAGAGTATTGAAATTTTAGGCAGTGGAGTTAAACATCTATAAAAAACATTTTTTTAGTATGCCATCTCTGGAACATCACATCTCTAAGGCCCTTTCCACACCAGGCAATTAGAACGGGGCAGTGTGTCCTCTCAGGGAGGTTGTCTGCACCTTGGAGTAGACCAGGAGCAGGCTACTTACCAGAGATCCACACCTCAGTCCGCTCCAATATGACCCCAAGTGGTCCTCCAGCGTGTTTTCTAAAGACCGCAAAAAACAGGTCTTTATTTTCCTGGAATGCGCCATTGCATTCCTGCTCCCTTGTGCAGATTTGCAGGCTCGCACCAATGCGAGCCTGAGATCTGCGGAGAGCAGGCTTTAGGCATGGTGAGCTTCAGTGGTTTGTCGGGACCCACGACCAACTGGAAGCCACCATTTTGGAAGTCGGAAGCTGCCATTTTGGAAGCCGGAAGCCGCCATTTTGGAAGCCGGAGCAGTGCGGATCTACAGACCTTGCACTGCTCCGATTCGCCCTGGACCAAGGAGGAGCCCTGAGGAAGGGCTTCAGGGACAGTCTGCGTTGCTTCAGACCCCAGAAGAAGTGGTAGGTAATGGCACGGAGCAATTCCCTCACCTCGTACGGAAAGGGCCTATGTCTTTAGAATCATCAAATATACTCCCATATGTAATTTCATCAAATATACTCCCATATGTAATTTTTCTAAAAGATATTTTTATTAGATACCCTCCCTGGCAATAATTCGTAAGCACTTTCAAGGACTAGGCATGATTGCTGATTTATCTTATCTTATTCCTGTTACATTTATTTCAGATTAAGATTATAAATTTAACCTGTTCTGCAGAACCAGGGCAATGACTGGCCACACAGATTTTTGAAAAATATTCTCTGGATCAATGAACAGTAGTCACTTGGTTAAATGTGAACACCACACCACATTCTCCACACAAAGCTTGCTACTTTCTCCCATCGTATCAGCTGAGGCAACTGCAACTACAGCTTTCCTTGAGAGATCCAGTTAGATTTCCCTTTGCAGTTTTGTTTAGTAGTGACCCAGAAAATTCTAACAATGGTGAGATCTCCATTCAAAAATCAGTTGGCATGAACTAGTAATTATCTGCAATTTATATTCTTTAAAATCCCAAGTAAAGTCAAATAATTGTTTTCCTTGGTCAGATTCTGATCTATCAACAGCATTTTAGGTTGCCTTATTATTTCATTTTAACCTGCTGGTTTCTACCTTGAGAGTACAGAAAAGTGATCTAAACAACCAAGGTGGGGTGAATGATTTCCTGGACTCCAAAATAACATGGGCACATCTTACCTGTGGAACCTTGTAAAGGTGCAGAATGGTCGCCACAAAGTTACAGAATTGGGGCTTAGGCCCCACTATAACAGAAACTGTGTTGTCCTGGGCATCACATTTGTAGTTAGGGATGAAGCTGCCATGGGTGGAGAGAAGCTCCATGGAAGCGAGATAGGTCCATCTTGCCATGAAATAGTTGTTAAAGACATGGATGCCTAGGGTGATATTAGGTAAGAGGTGGGGATTTTCATTGATCTCCTCCACAGCAAATATAAAGGCCAGGATATCTTGGTAGTTTTGATAAAAGAATCTACAAAGAGAGTTAGGTCTTGTGTAACTTCATCTCCTTCAACAACTAATATTTGATATGTTTTAATTATAATACTGATCATACAAATACTGAGCATGCAAACTTAGAAAAGAACAGTTTGACAGGAATTGGAACTTTGATCTTTGGCTCTGATGAATGTGAACTGACCAACAACATTTACTGGGGACTGAGATCAACACACAGAGATGTACAATGTTCAAAGACAGCTTCAGATGTCTATTGGCTGAGATCCTGCATTGGAGCGTAGCTCTGTACTAGTAGTTCTGCATCTGCCCACAGCCTCACAGCTATCAAGACCTGGGAGCCACCCTTTCTACTGCTGAGTACCAGTAGGGAAGGATAGAAGTAGGGAGGCAGTTCTAACTATGGAGAAGCAGCTAGTCTCAGCTCAGTAGCTGGAAAGAAATGAAGGTACACTTTCAAATGGAGTGCACCCACATTTTACTTCCCCCAGGACCTCAGAGCAGCTGGATCTTCATGGTCAGAACTGCTTCCCCCTTCCCCTGTCCCTGTCAGTATATGATATCAGTAGGGGTCCCTCTAGGGATTGACATCTTCTGGGAGGTGGGAGGTCTTTGGATAGTGTAAGACCAAGAGATTATCCCTTTATGCCTCAACTAAAATGGGTCTGACACATGTTAAAGCCAGTAACAGAATGCAAACCAATAGGTTTGTATCTACTTTTCAATTACTATGCAGCTTCTCTTGTTTCTGTTGTATTGATGTGTTACAGAAAGGAGAATAAGATTAATTCCCTGAGTAAAAATCATATTTCCATGTTATATTTATAGTAACGTTTGGTACAAGAGCAAAGCCAAGGAACTTTGACATACGTATACACACCCTATAGCAGATAACTAGATTTATTTACAAGTACCTAGCACTTATCTCATGGCGGAGAAAACCTCTTTAGGAAAAATACCTCTGATATGCAACCCTAAGACTTTCAGAACCCTTCATAACTGTGAATATCTGCAATGGAGTGGAGGGTGTGTGTTAAAGGAAAGTTCATTGATACAATCATGATGTTAGAAGTAAGTCTAGACCAACATTTCATTGTGCTTATTGTGCTTAATCCCAGGAAAGTCAAAATACATAGGATTCTCTTTATAAACCTGGTGTAGCTTATAGATAGCATTCTACCCTTGGATGCAAAGGTTCTCTCTTACTGTCTCTTCCACCTGTATCTAAATGTAATTGGTTATCCATTGCATGCAAACTTTCCCTTAAGAAAGAAGTTTAATGATAGCTAACACAAGAATAATGACATCTGAACTAAGATGTGTGTTAGCCCTCATGTAAACCCCTTATTCTGGAAAGTAAATCATCATACTTCCTCCAGTTCTGGAATAATCATAGTTAGTTCACACTGAGTTGCAACAGTACAGAGTATCAGACACTGGTGTAGATTTCTTGGGATTGCTTCAGGTGAAAGCTTAGGTGGAAAGAGAAAACTTACATGTGCCCATTATTTGTTAATGTTTAGAACTCATTTAACAAAGCAAACAAAGGGGAACATAAGAGCTTGATCCAAGTTTACCAAACAGACCCACTTATCCAACCTTTGTACTACCAGGTGCTACTCTTAAAAATATTCACATAAGGAGGCTGGTTTGTTGTTCGAAGTTTTCCTCAGAAAAACAAAACCAAATCAGAGAATGTGAGGCCATTTTCTCACTAGACTTTTATAGTGCTACTATTCCATTTACAACATGCTATGGACTTCTGGGGTTTGTAGTTTATTGAGGCCAAAGAGCTTGCTGGCTGAGAATTCTAAATGGCCCTCCCTGTAGGATTCTGTAGGCTGTTGAAAATGGAGTAATAGCACTGTGTAGTGTGAAAATGGCCTTAGTCTGTAACCGCAACTACATTTTCCATAGGCAGAATAGCGGTTTCACACTTGGAGAACATGAAAGAATCAAGAGCTTGAAATTCAACATTAATAAATAAACAGCAGTAAATAAAACAGCAAAAAACACTATTTTCAATGCAAGGTGGAGTGATAGCAAGGAAACCTGTCATAACAACAACAGTGAAAGCAACAACTATGTGAGGCCAAATTGAAAGGTAGATGCTTTTTGTCCCACATGAGGAAAGTAAAGGTCTAGCAAACCAGCCTGCTTGGAGCTATTCTATGATCTTAGGGAATGGTTCACTATAGCTACCCCGTACAGGAACTCATCAAGTTGTTCTGCAGAAGGATGTCTTCTAAATGTTACCACCTCAGAGAATCTGTAGATCTGAGAAAGAATGCCAGCAATGAGGAGATCGCCTGAGTTATAATGCCCGTGTTCAACAGAAAGAGGGTTACCCATGGCACACTGAGCAGCAGAATGAATGCAGAAGACTTGAGGCTGGAACACTAATATTGGTGCCAGGGAGAGAATCATCTTGTACAAAAATCTACCTTCAAACCATGAGGTTATCCTCCAACATTGTCAATGCATTTTTCCTGCCTGAAAACCACTCGGACTGATAGTTAGGACCCTTTGACTTACTGACCCCAAGTCAGAATCAGACAGATGGAACTGTGCTTGTCTCTGCTTTGAATTACATCTGAGTATTAATAGAAACATTAGGCCAGTATTCATTGTTTTCCATTGCTCCCTGTTACTGCTTAGAGACCTGAGAAGTAGTTTCAGTGTAGTTATTTTCATATTTACAGGTTTGCTAACCATACATTCTTCTTTACTTTCAACAGTGAGTAAGAAATCATATTGATTCCACCTTGGCAGAAATGACCTGAAGTTACCTGAGCGATAATAGAGGAATGTATGAGCTTTTAATGAGAAGCCAAACAACATCAAGCAGAAAAACAGCCAACTGAGAAGAAGGGGAAAATGTCTTCTACATCTGTAACTGATTAGATGGGAAGCTTGAATCAGGTTTCAAACTGGGCCAGCTTCTCAAAATGAGAAAGCTTAAAGATCCAAACAAAATTTTCAACTTTGATGGAGCAAGGGAAATTGGGTTTCTTCTACCCATTTCTCCTGTAACCTCTACAAGGCAGATTTTTTTTTTGACTACACTAAATTTAATAATCAGTTAATAACCTTTCAGATCAAGATGGCAAATACTGTAGTGTATGTGCTAGTAACCTCAAGGTTGGATTTTAGCAATGCAGTGTACATTGGGCTACCTTTCTACTAAGTTCAGAAACTCAATCTGGTCCAAAATATCGCAGCCAAATTGGTTACAGGTATGTGAGGAGTTAGCATATCATACCAATATTAAAATCACTCTACTGGCTGTCAGTTAGTTTCTGGGCAAAGTACAAAGTGTTGGTTATTACCTTTATAGCCCTACATCGTTTGGGTCCAAGTTACCTACAGGATCACCTCTTCTCATACAATCATCCCCATACACTCAGGTCCCCTGGGGGCCATTTTCTTAAACCAGCCAGGATTACACTAGCAATGGTCACCCAGAGGACCTTCTCATCAGCTGCCCTTAGACTATGGAATGACTATGGACCTTTCTGCATCATACCTTTTTCTGGCGCTGGGATGCGGGGATCGTGTGAGCAGCCTATGGAATGACTATGGACCTTTCTGCACCGTACCTTTTTCTGGCGCTGGGATGCGGGGATCGTGTGAGCAGCCTCCAGTGAGAGGCTCTCACGTCCCTGCTCCTTCAGCTCCGCATGACCTGCCTGCTCACGCGAGAGCCCCACCTCCTCATTCTGCAGTGCAGCCTGGGAGTTTCCCAGGCTGCGCTGGGGCAGGAAGCATGACCAGCGCTGCTCCTGAGGCTTCGAATGCCAGGTAAGTGCACGCAGGGGCCGGGAGCAATGGGCAATCATGCACCATTTTCAGCTTCCAGCCGAAAATGAAAAGGTGCACAATCAGCGCCTGCCGGCCCCAGAGCGTCACACGATTGTGAGTACATCATGCAGATCACTCCTCACAATTGCGCAATGCTTCAGGTGCCCTTTCGCATGGCAAATGCCACGCGAAAAGCACCTTAGAATAATAGAATCATAGAATTGGAAGAGACCCCAGGGGCCATTGAGTCCAACCCCCTGCTATGCAGGAACACCCATCAAAGTATTCCCAACAGATGGCCATCCAGCTTCTGGTTAAAAACCTCCAAAGAAGGAGACTCCACCACACTCCAAGGCAGCATATTCCACTGCCGAACAGCTCTGACCCTCAGGAAGTTCTTCCTGAGGTTCAAGTTCAATCTTCTTTCCTGCAACTTGAATCCATTACTCCTTGTCCTAGTCTCTGGAGCGGTAGAGAACAAGCCCACTCCCTCCTCAACATGACATCAACAACTACGATTCATGGAATCATAGATACTTGCCAGAAGAGATTCAACAGCAAAATATGCTGAACAAATTTTTTAAAAAACCAAACATTACTAAAGACCTATCTGTTCCAGCAGACCCACCATGACTATTTTTATTTATAATTCTGATTCTTTGTGAGAGATCTTGCTTCAAATATGTCACCGAGATACTAATTTTCCTGTCATAGTTTCTGCAATTTGCACCAAGTCAGCTTGGAGCAAAAGTCTCTGTGCAAATGTTGTGCCTCTCCCTCTTTCTAAGGTTAAGTAGCATGATCCAACTCACCCAAAGCTATTATTATACACATGCTATTCCCACATTCTCCTGTCTCAAACATTTTAAATCAATACCCAAAAAATATTTGAAAAAAATATACTGATATTTTTCCGAAACTACTGCAGACAAGAACAACAAATCAGGTATCTCATTTCTGGGAGCATTAAGAGGTTTTTTTTGTATGTTGTCATAAATTAGGCAGAAAAAAACAAGGAGAGAAACTTTCACAGACATTTGGGCTTCTGTACAGACTGTGTGATGAAATTTTCACTGTAACAAGAGCAGTTGGGAGTGAAATCAGTTCTTGAATAGTGTGAAATCAGTTCTTGAACAGTGCATCAAAATCTATCTGGACCCTACTGATGCAATGGTTCTCATCTAACAAAAGAAAACGTGGGGTGTACATAAAGTTTGAAGAAAGCAAAAAACGGAGAGTACCTGATAAAATCCACAGAAGATCCATTTCAAGCTGATCAAGAAAGGAATGATTTATTGAAAGAAAGCTCAATGAGTTTTGGTCTCTGTAGACTTTCAAAGGCCTTGATAAAAACAATCACATAAAGAGAAAATACATATTTAATAAAACAATGAATAATTTTGATATGTGAAATCATTCTTATATATTTGTTTACTGCCCATATGAAAGCCGTGGTGTGTAGTTGTTTGAGAGTTGGAAAAGGACTCTGGGACATCATGGTTTGAATCTCCATTTGATCATGGAAGCCCACTGGGGGCCCTCGGCAAGTTACACTCTCTCTGCCACAGAGAAAGCAAAAGGCCAGTAGAATATTTTGCTGCATCTCATTGGGCAGAGAAATCAAGAGGACACTGAATAATCCAGAATTTGAATTTACATGCCAAATTAATAAACTTGACCAAATCATATCTTTCTGGATGTTCAGAACCATCATTTCAATGTTTCAGATCAAGGGTGTGATGAAAGCATCCCTAATTGCCTTTGGTCAGACCTAGGAAAAGGGTATCTTTAAGGTACCACCTAAGGAAGTTTGAATGTTGCAACTGGCTCATGACTTCATTCCCCCTGAGAACTCCATCCATTAATTCCAAGAAATGATAATAGAATTCACTTTTCCAAATTCTGAATATTTTTGAGAAGTTCTCAGGACATAGGTGCTTTTCACATGTGGGGGGGAACGGGCAAAAACACGCTAAAACGGAGCTTACCCGCAGCCGGGTAAGTCCGTCACCACGCGGAGCAGCTCGAGCTCGCTGCTCCACAGTCCTCCGGTGTCCCAGATGGCAGCTTCTGGTTGGTGGAGGCTCTCCACCAACCAGAGAAGCTCGCCAGCTGGAAGCCCACCCCCGGCAGATCTGCAAGCACGCACTTGCGTGTGCCTGCAAATCCACTTTGGAGCCGGGCGACGGAGCGGCACGGGGCTGCGCGCTCCGTGCTTTTTAAAAACCTCAAAAAAGAGGTTTTTAAAAAACACGCAGCCCAGCTAGTTCCGGCCACTCCTGAGTGGATTCTGGTGTGGAACTACAAAAAGTAGTCCACGCCAGTCCACTCTAGGGTGTAGAAGACCTCCGTGAGAGGTCGCTCTACACCATTTCAGAAGTCTGGTATAGAAATGGCCATAAACATAATATATTTTCTTGTGAAATTTCTCAAAAACTGTTTTGAGAATTCTGAGGAACCTGTCCTGATGGATGAAGCCTATAAAGCTGACATTATTTTCCATGACCCACTTTATGCTACATCAACCTTTCCTAGACATTCCCTTTTGGACTGATCGCTCATGCTTTGAAAGACTGACCAATATGAAGTGGTCTATTTTGACAATTCTCAGGGACTTGTCCTTATGGATGAATACTGTAAGGCTGACAATATTTTCCACCACACACTTCAGCCATCTTCTTTCATTTTAGGAAAAGGAAAGAGGAAGGAGATAGGGAGAGGCTGTGGAACATATACCATAGACAGTACTGTTTTATAGATGCAGAGTGATGGTGATGGCTTTTCACAGGATGAACCAGGCCCCCAGTGTAAAAGGCTTCAGATTCAGCTTGGAATGGTAAGGTGGTATCTAAGTTGTGGCAATTCCAACCCTAACCAGAAAGCACCCTATTATGAAGTTCAATACCATCTGAGGAAGTCCATGTAAAACCAAGGCAATGATCTGGAAAGTTGACATCATATCTAATGAGATACATTTGTTAGTTATTTAACTAATTTTTTACTTTTAGCTGCTCTTTTCTATTAAGATCTGGCCTAAGCAAAATTACATAACATTTTGGAGAAAAAATACAGCCAAGCAAACCAGCACTGGAGGTCAGGATGGAGAAGACCTCAACAGCCACCATGTATTTCCCTTTAGTACTGAGATATGCTGGAATAAAGGATAGCCACACGCAGCAAAACACTAATAGGCTGAAAATGATAAACTTGGCTTCATTAAAACTCTCAGGTAGCTTCCTAGCTAAAAAGGCCACAATGAAACCAACAATGGCCAGGAAACCCAGGAAACTCAGAACATAGTAAAACATGGAAGAGGAACCTTCATTACACTCCAGTACAATTTCTTCAGCCACCGGATACAGATCAAAGTCTGGATATGGAGGAGAGATGGCCAGCCAGACGCTGCAAATTGTAGCTTGTATCATGGAGCAAGAAAGAACAATCGAGTTAGACAGCCCTCTTCCCACCCATTTTGTAATCCTGGAGCCTGGTCTGGTAGCCATGAAAGCTACAACTACAAGGGTGGTTTTGGCCAATATGGAAGAAACAGCTACTGAGAAGATCATGCCAAAGGCCGTTTGTCGAAGGAGGCATGTCACCTTCCTAGGCTGACCAATAAAAAGGAAAATGCAAAGAAAAGAAAAGAGAAGAGAAATAAGGAGAGTGAAGGTCAGGTTTTGGTTGTTAGCTTTGACTATGGGAGTGTCTTTGTGCTTCCTGAAAATCCAAAGCACCAAGGCTGTGATGGATGAAAAAGTAAGAGCAACAGTAGCAAAAGTGATCCCCAAGGGTTCTTCATAAGTCAGATAGCTGAGGCCTTTGGGAATGCACATGTCCTTATTCTTGTTTGGATAATGGTCTTCTGAACAAGGAGAACAGTCATCCATGTCTAAAAAGGAAAGAAAATGTTTCTTTATGGGAGTCCTGAGTTCAAGCTTAACTAAGTATAACTGACTGCTCAGACACTTTTAATACCCAAGCATGTCCCCTTTCCAAAGCATTAGATTTAAGGCCATCTTCTGCCAGAGCTCCAGGCAATGTAGGTCTTTGGCTCAAAGGGAGAAAAGAAAGTTCATTTCCATGCATAAAAGTTTGATCTCTCTTTGGAGATGTTCAGTGAAGAATTTGTATCAGTTTGATCTAAGGATGTGAAGCCTGGCTGTCTCAGTATGGTGAGAAAGCATATTGAAGATTTTCTGACTTTCCACAAGAGATCTTGCTTTGGATATGTGGTTGAGATGCTAATTTTATGTCCCTGCTTCTACAATTTGCACCAGGTCAATTTCATGCAAAATTCTCTGTGTAAAAAGCAGTGCCTTTTCCTCAAGTGTTCAAAAGACACTTGCAATGTTTCCTGAAGCCACTACAAAGAAGAAAAAGATGCCAGGTATCTTATCTTCAAGAGATTTCCCCCTCACAAGTTTTCTCCATGAGGATGGAGGATGAGTGAAATCAGGATTCACAACCTTGCAGCTGTATTTGGTAGACATGGAGAAATCCTTCCCCTGCCTATCCCAACAGGATATGAGAAGAACACACATGCCTTTGAGGTGATGTTAGGAAGCATTGTCTTATCACTCTCTTTCAAACCATATAAATAACATGGAAATTTCCGGTGTACAAATACCAGAATGTTCTAGATATATTGTAAGAATAATGTAAAAGATGTTTCTTACCCATTTGGTTTGAAATCTTCCCTTCTGGACACACAAGGCATTCATAGCAGCAAGGTGGTTCCCCTTCCTTCTTGGCCTTTCTATAGCCTAAATGACACTTTTCATTGCATAGAGAAAGGGGACATATCTGTCCACAAATGACATAAAACAAGAACTCAGGTATTCGCCTCTTACTGTCACATCCATTAATTTATTCTCATGATATGTTGATTTTCTGGAATGTTATAATGTCTTCCTTTTCAGAGAGAACATTTATGGAACATCTATCTATGTTATTTGGAAGAATGAAACTTCTGTCTCCCAAGACACTGCCCTTGTGCTAAAGATTGTGGACAATCTATTAAATACCTTCAAGTTAAGAAGAATATCTTCTCAGTTTGGACCACATTGATGTGTTCTTTCATTAGTGTCAATCTAGTTACTGGGCAGTAGTTTGATTCTTGTTCATCACATTTTCTAACACTTTACTTTTACTAGCATTGCTATATGATTCTCTACTTGGTAGTCTACTAAATATATTTCTTTGCCTCTAGGCCTCCTGTGACCATACATTATGTCAAAACACTGTCAAATCATGTTGGCTGGAGGTGTTCATTAGCATGAGAGATGATTGATTTAGAGTACCTACTACTTTAAGATCTCATTCATATACTTCCAGTGACTGAGATAAGAGCTGCTTCTGGAAATGACAGCCTAATGCAGCAAGCATGGGTTCCTCTGGCACATCTAGTTTCTGTAATAGCTTGTTCACTGCAATGTTTGTTCACTGTATTTGAATATCCAATGTTGCTGAAGGGGGTAACATTGATAAATATACAGTCTTTGTGGATCTTACCTCATTAAACCTGCTGGGCCACATCATGGTACTCTCATTAATGGTGAATCTCTTCTCTGGAGGAGCCTGTGGGTCTATCTTTCCAACTTTGACTCTAATAAATGATCTATTGGTCAATATAACCCAGCTGATGATATCAAATCCTGCTACAAATTCCCCATTTTGGTTGAAGGAAACATCTTCCATGGCACTGTTATTAAAGGAAATACTTCTCAAAAAGTGGTGAAGCTAAATGAGTGGAGAAAAAAAGATACACTTTGTGAATCTGATGCACATCATATGATCCCACCTGAAAAATGATCAGTATGTGGGAGGACCCTCAGGGAAGAGTTTCCATGAAAACCCTCTCCATGACACTATTTTCTTTTTTGTATATTTAAGACAGTCATTGTCATCTGCATGGGAGCAGGGGCCAATTTCTCTCCTAGACCTTTCTGCGTGCCAGAACCAACCCCAGAGGACACCTACTGACCTCCATTTTTGCTCTCTCTCTCAAAATGACAGCCAAAAGGATACCATGTTTCTTCCCCATTGCTAGCTGAAGAGAGAGTACAGAGGTAAAAGGGGGGATTTGGGGATAGTGGGGGCTCTGGGAGGTTTTTATGGATGCAATGGGATACTATTGTGTTCTTCGTAAATTTTTGGGAATTCTGTGCAGTTTTCGGGCAAATATTGCTTGAATACATGCCATTTTTGCCCCAAAAATTGATGGTTGGAGTGCTTTGAATGACTGATGGGATACTTTAGGGCTTCAAATGTGTATCAGTCTGCATTACCACCACCCCTTGCACTTTAAGCAAATGCCTTAGTAATGTATTTTAATGCCATACATCCAAATTGTATCTCTCCTTCCACCATACAACAACAATAAGGAAAAGATCCAAACCTTTGAATTCAATCAGACTACATGATATTTCAACAAAGCACATACATAACTATTAGATCTAATATAGTTATTAGATAGCATATGAGCTTTTATAAGAAAAATCCAAAAAGTTTTTAAAATAGGTCCCAAGAAAAAAATATAGGAAACATTTCCATATTAGATATATCATTCAGTCCTGCGTACATTGAGAGTATGGCCCTTTTCGCACCTTACCTTTTTCCAGCATCGGTGCAAGGGGATCATGTGAGAAGCCTCTTCCGAGAGGCACTCGCATCCCCTCTGCTTCTCCTGGGCACCAACTCTGTGCTGGCCGGAAGGAAGCATGAGTGCTCCACCCCTTCCTTCCGCAGCACAGCCGGGTACTTTCCTAGGCTGTGTTGAGGGAGGAAATGCGATGGCCACTCCTCCAGAGCCTCCACATGCCAGGTAAGATGTGCGATTGCACACCATTTTTGGCAACAAGCTGAAAATGATATAATGTGTGATCGCCGCCTACTGGCCTCGGGAGCATCGCATGATTGCGAGGACATCATGTGAAACGTTTCTCACAATCACATGAAGTTCCCAAAGCCATTTTGCAACACGGCTGGAATGCGAAAAGGGCCTATGGGTGGACTTGAAGAAAATGTTTCCATGCAGGCTGAATGCTCTCCTCTCAGATACACTAAGGATATTTAAAGCCAAAATGCAGAGCCCTCCACTTGCCCCCATTTTTTCCAACAAACAATGTGCAGTTGTCCTTGGCACTGTGTCGCTTTTGAGTAGGGATCTAATTCTTTGCTCATTTTCTTCTCAGAGGAAGTTCAGCAGTTTTCTTCACATTGTGAGAACATCTTTGAAAACTGTACAGTTTTCACTGTTTCCAGTGTGGGACTTACTCTAGGCCAAAATTGCACTTTATATTTAAGCACAGAAAGCAGAATTTTCTCCAGTGGGACTGTTTGCTGTAGAGAAGGCTTTTTCCTGTGCAGAAAATGATGTCTCCCATCCAATCAATCAATCAATCAATCAGTCAATCAACAGGGGATTTTGTGCAGAATAAATTCTAAACTACCACATGTTCTGCAGAGGCAATAGAATTTTCTGTGGAAAGACTGTTATTCATAGGACAAAAAAAATTACTGTTTTCTGTTCGAAAGAATCACACATGAATTTTAGATAGAAGTCCTGAACTGCATACATTGTCGTCAGTTCAGGATACTTCTTGTTAGGTTTTCTCAATAAATTATAAATATCTATTTTGACCATTTCTTTAATATTTAAGAATATTCTTTCCACCCCAAACTCTCAAGGCTGCTGATCATGATAAGTGTTGTGTAGTCATCTTTTCTTTCTTTTTCTCTTTATTTTAAAGATTGTATCTCCATGTACTGAGGGAAGGGATTCTTACAGAGAGAAAGTCAATCATATCTGCAAGAACCACTATTTCACTAACACACTTGGGTAATTAAATGGAAGCCAAAGCAATCTGGCCTTCTTCATGAGACAGATTTCCGCACAGCCAAAGAGCTACTGTTCCATGCATGCCTACGATAGAGTCTTCTACATTAATCAGATTACCTGCCAGGGCTGTTGATTCCAAAGGTTCTGTTTTTTGCCGTTCCTCATTGTTCGACTTTTGGATCTAGAGGAATACGTGGCATGCAAAGCATGTGCCACGGCACTGACAGCATTGAAGATACTATAGCTGTGGGAAGTCATGCTCATTTCAAAAAGGGTCATGGGAAGTGTCTCAAACTTCTCTTCCCCTGTGCAAGTTTCTCCATCTTCCTTTTTAACAGATCCATCAGAGAAACAACAGAGAAACACAGTTTCCCAGAAAATCCTTAAAAATCTGTCTTCTTTTTCTAAGGTAGGGTTTCTCATCTGAAGAAATGTCTGGAACCCTAAAAGGTCCATTGAGGAAACAGCAAGTGATATGGCTCCATGGAGGAAATTTATATCCCAGTCCCTTTGCAAGGAAATTGATGCAAATTCCATCTCTGCTGTTAGAATCCAGACTTTTGCGGTGGTTTCCAATCTTATACCCTCCTCTGCTGCAACTAGGGGCATCATTCTCATTATCATAATCGTTTGACTTTGAGCTTGCACAACCACAACATTAGCAGTGCTTCTCAAAACAATGCCAAAAGATTCAAAACCTTCCTCTACCATTGCAGCAAACTCAGTAGAGGAGGTTGTGGTAGGGAACCTTTCTATAAAAGCAAAGCAAATACCTCTCGTGGCAAACTCTTGAAGAACATATTGTACAAATCTCTCTCCAGTATCATCATTCTGAGAAAGCACCCCAATCCATAGCCAGTTGAAATGCAGGAGTAACTGGAGAATCCCATCATATTGATAAGTCCTATGGGGGACCATCCAGTTGAGGAACGTGGTTTGAATGTTGCTATCAGTTGTGGGAGGAGACCCATAGATTAACTAAAGAGAATATATATTTTTAGATTTAGAAAAATGAGAAGTAAATTAATATAAAGCAGCAACCAAACTTGAATCTAGATTACTTTGGGCTTGGAGTTTAATTTTTTTCTTTATATACATTATTGTAATAGGATTACAAAAGTGCTGCTGTGGAAATTATGTTGCTATTATGTCATTGGACAAGAAATATTGGTTGCAAACATGCTGTGTTTGTCATCTTGTCTGGTGGGAAGCAGACAGGAAAGCAAGTAGTATTGGAACAAACCTTAATGCTAGACAAAACCATGAACACCATCCATATTCCCAAGGGGGCTCTTTTTTTTATCTCCTATTGTTCAAATCTTTGCTAACGTGTTGTGTTCTCAGGGATGGTCAAACAAAGTAGCAAAGGTGATGGATATTCATGAATGAATTTAGATGAACCATAATGCAATTCAAGTGCATTAAAATCTCCAGTTGAATGGGTAGGATCCAAACTTTAAGAAGTTTCTTTTAGAATATAACTCCCAGTATCTCCCAGCCAACATGACTTGCCCTGCTATTTGGGAGATTCTGAGAGCTGTAGCCCAATAAAGTACTATTTCCAAGGTCTGGGTAAGCCCCATTGCATGAAACATCCTGGGAAGATTTTTTGAGATCAGTCCCTTCAAAATACATGCCCTGGACTGTATTTTGCAATACTTAACAAAGGGGTGTGAGAAATTACATTTCATGAAAAAAGTATATCAGACAGAGAACCAGACAGAAACATTGTCCCCTGACATTCTGATGCTTTCTTTTCAGGAAGGATGGTGAATAACCAACTCTTTGAATACTAACTTGAAGTCTGAAGCCCAGTGCTTATTATTCTGCCTCTCAATCTGGATAGCATGGCCTGAAAGGGTTTACAGTTTGTTCTAGGTTCATATCTCACCTGTGGCATTTTGTGCATGCCCAAGACCCTTGCCATGTCCAAACACAATTCATAGTTAGATCCCCCAACGACTGCTACTGGCAAATTTTGAATATCACATTTGTAGTTTGGAATGAATCTATCCTGTGTGGAGAGAATTTCCATAGAGGCAAGGTATGTCCAGCTTGAACTGAAATGGCTATTATAGATGTGGAAACCCAAAGAGATGTTAGGTAAGATTTGCTTATTTTCATTGACTTCCTTCACAGCAAATGCAAAAGCTGCAACATGCTGGTAGAGCTGTGGTATTAGTCTGCAATGAAAATGAGATATTATTGAGCAGTACATCATCTTTAGATCACGGCATTCACTTCATTTCTCTTTGATACACACACACATTCACTGTTATGTCTGCATTCTGAAAAATGTGTGGAGAACTCTGTGAAGCAAGGCAGCCAAACTTGGAAATCTGGCTTAACTGAAAAGAGCCAGTCTCCCAGTATAATTTTGTATGCTGCTAGAGAGGAGCTGTCCTAGCTTTGGATGCTGCTAATTAGTAAGACTTAAGTTTTAGAGCCTTAGAACAATGTCGCAAGCTATTCCTGGACACAATACAAGGTGACATATGGAAGTCTGAATGGTATGGAATCATATATATGCAGTACTGCTTCCTTCTATAGGAATACGCCTGTGATCTCAGTTGTATCATTTACAGCCAGAGTAGATGCAGAGTAGACAGACTGTTGTCTGCTGAAGCCAGTAGCTGTTTTTGTCCAAACTCCAAAAATCCATTGAAATTGGATCTGCCCTTCCTTTGCTTTAGGTGGTGGTAAACACCATTTTGTGCTATTGGACTTTCAAATTTTAATATTTACTATTATTAAATTTTAATATTATGCCATGTTTATGTCCTGAATGAAGATTATGGCATTTTAAGGACACACTAATGTTTTATTTTTGGCAGGTAGTTTCAAAGATTCCGCATTCTTCTGATATTAAGTATCATCTCTTGCAACAGACACATCATGTGCATGATATGTAGAGGGTGTGATTCATTAAATAAAAACATATAAATTAGCTCAACATTAGTTGATACTCATCCCATTATTTTTTGCATCTAACTGGGAAAGAGAATGAGACTGAAATCGTTACAGAAATATAGAAATTCAGTGTGGCTGTAATCTCAAAATACTTACACTGAGTGTTTAATAATCCAGCTGTACTCTAAAGTGTTTCTAAAAGAGACAAATTGAAAGGCAGTACATAACTCCCCATTAAGGTGAGCTATAGGACATGTTTCAATAGCCTGTATCTAAACAGAGGTGGTTTATAGCTGCTTATTCTCCTAGGAAAGAGAATGGAAACATATACGGTTATGTTAGATTTAAATTAGGCCAGATGTGTTTTTTTTTAAACGCTTTATGCAGAATCGTTATGCAGAAAAATCTGCAAAATCTTTAAAAAAAGATTTTGCAGATTTTTCTGCATAAAGAGACATAAGATTTCCCCCCACAGTCACAAGCCAAGAACTACTGATGTTAAGAATCGTAGTAAAAATACTAACAATGGCTTCAGCAATAGCCTTACTGACAAACATCATCGGTCAAATGTGGAAAGATGTTCATGACGAATGTTAAGATATGGACAGAAAATAGAACCACTTACATGTAGTCATCAAGTTCCTGACGTGGGTGCTTTTCAAAGTTTACTTTCTTTGAAAGCAAGATGACCTGAGACATAATGGCAGCAATGATGACATGTCCAGAGTGATAATATTGGTGAAGAATAGGAGGAGGGTCCTGGATGAAACATTGAGCATACGGTCTCTTGCTTGACACCTCGGGCAGCAGCAGCTCCAACAAGAACACCAGGAGTATCACAGATATGAACATACTGGAAGGACTCATCTTGGGCATCAGTTCATCTCTTCTCCAGTGTCATTTGAGTGCTCCTGATGAGCAGACCTTAATATCAGCAGAGATCCTCTTTACTGAATCAAAGCCAGCAATTTGGAGTATAAAGATACAGTGGTCAGAGAATCAGTCCAGACTTATCTAGATTCTCAGAACTGATTGATGGGAATCTCTAGGCTGAGCCCTGAATGTCACAGGCTATATTAATATTTCTGGCTCACATTTTTTCACATAACCACTGGAACTCCTTAGAGGAAAGAGAATTGTTCAAAGTAATTGTGACTGATTTGATAATAACAGGTTAGTTAATAACTCACCCAGTTTTGTAGGTTCAGTATAGAATTGCAAAGAAAAACATGTTTGTCACATTTTGACTTTATCAGCAGGAGAGCAAAAAGTTATGAGGGGAGGAGAGGAAACTTTCAGACCAAAGAGAGGCTTTTAAAATTGATCCCCCCCCCCCCCGTAATAACCAAATCTGAATTAAAACTTGGGGAAAAAATTCCTTTTTGCACTGGAACTCCCACAATCTCCACTCAACATACCCATTGGGCATGCTGCCTGGGGTATTTTGGAAAGAACCCTGAGGCATTCCACTTGGGACCTCTTTCCAGTTTGAAGCACAGTCACTGATGATGACTCTTTGAGCACAGTTTTCCAAGAAATTTCCTCATGTGTTTTGTTTCCGTATCTCCTATCATCCTTGCTGCCCTTCTCTTAATCCGCTCCAATTTTTTATATCTTTCTTAAAATAAGGCATCCAGAACTGGGATGCAGTACTCCACTTGAGGCCAGACTAGAGCAAACTATAGTGGAACTATTGCTTCCCTTGAGTTGAAAACAAGGCTTGCATTAATGCATGCAAAGATAGCATCTGGCTTCTTTGCTGCAGCATTACTTCGATGGCTCATGTTCAACTCTTGATTGATATAATCCCAAGATCGTTTGAACTGGACCATGTATCCCTCATCCTTTACCTGTTGGATTTCAATTCAATTCAATTCAATTTCTATTCAATTTCTATCAAACTTTTGCATTAATTTCTGCCCTATTTTCTAGTTCCTCTAGGAGCTTTTGAAATCTGTTCATATCTTAAAATGTCTTATCCAGCCTTCTAAGCTTTCTTGTCATCTGCAAATGTGATAAGGATTCCTATCACCCAGTCATCTAAGGCCATTTCCACACTATGCTGTTATAGTGCTGTTATTCCACTTTCAACATCTAGTGGAATCCTGGGGTTTGCAGTTTAGGGAGGGGCATTTAGACTTCTCAGCCAGAGAGCTCTTTGGCTTCAGTAAACTACAAACCCCAGGATTCCATAGGACATTGAAAGTGAAATAATAACAGTGTAACAATGTAGTGTGGAAATGGCCTAAGTCATTAATTTTTTAAAAAAGAAGAGTAATGACCTTTGGATAGAATCCTCAGGCACTTCATTCAAAACCTGCTTCCAGTTTGTACCATAGCTATTGGTGACAATGCTTTGAGCATGGTTTTTCAAGATATTATGAATCCATCCAACAGTGTTCCATTTATTCCACATTTAATCAGTTTGCTAATCAGAATATTATGGGGGATTTTATCAAATGCTTTGCTGAAATCCAGATAAATGACATCCTTAGCATGCCTACCATCTACTGAAGTAATGCTCTGATTGAAAAACAGATTTAAAAAAAGGCTATTTATATTTTAAAAAAGAGCTATTCAAGGCCTAATCATCCTCTCATGTACCTCTATGTATCTTCACAGTGTGAGAGTCCAGCACGCTGTGCTATCAGCAGTTTGGAG
The DNA here is from genome assembly GCA_030412105.1 of Cyclura pinguis. Lineage (NCBI taxonomy): Eukaryota > Metazoa > Chordata > Lepidosauria > Squamata > Iguanidae > Cyclura > Cyclura pinguis. The sequence continues at coordinate 132,288,949 of CM059604.1, read as the reverse complement.
TTGACTTGACAGTAGCTGGCATTTCTGTAGTATACCAAGGCTGAAAGCTATAACAGTAGGTATCCTGAGAGATTTAACAAGGAATCAAGAATTGACTGCCTATAGATAGCTGGTTAGGAGCTACTGGACGGAAATATCTACCTGAACTTACATGGCAAATGACGTTGTGGGGGATGGTGGGAGTTTGATATCCTCCATCAGAGAGATCCAGGTGCATTTCATCTGGCACGAGGTGCCAGCATGCTATACATAATGAGCAAGGAGTCAGAGACTGTTTAAGGCCTGATCATCCCCTCATATACCTCTTTGTATCTTCACAGTACAAGAGTCCAGCACATCATGCTGTTAGCAGTTTGGAGTTGACTTGGTTGTCACAGCCGGTGCAGGAGGATTGCCTTCTGCTCCGCTCCTGACAATCAGGAGTTGTGTGGTCATTGTCTACTGCTGCTGCATCTGATCAGGGTTTTGTTTGTTTGTTTGTTTTTGTTTTTTTATAATTTTATTGGGTTTCACAAAATAAAAAAAAGATTCTTTAACTTGTACTTATTACATGAATTATTTCTGATCTTCCACTTTGTTCTGGTCAACATCTCCCGCAGTTTACTCCACTTATTACATTAACGCATCACAATATAATGATTTTCTCAACTGTTCGAACAGACATTTCCCTCTTCCACACAATCATAATATAGTCGTTCTAGCTAGTCAGTTCCCAGCTCATCACACCCTTCTGCTTTACTCAAATCATCCTGTTCCAAAATATTCTCATTTCTCTTATCACTTTAAAATTCTACTATCTCTTCATTTATTTTTTTAACTCTCCATTACTTATACCCGAAAATCTTATAGTTTTTAAATATATCCGTCATTGTATATCTGGCAGTCTGAGCTATTATTACTGCAACGATCCCTCATCTTCTTACCCTATTATGCTAAAACGTCTTGTTTCCCCTTTCTAATTAGTTCCTATTCAATCCCCTTCATCCCTTCAACAATATCTCAATGTTCATATTAACTAAAATATATCAACATGTCATCAATTGCAAGCTTAATTGACAATGCCAAGGTAAAGATCAATTTATGCAATTCAGAGCCCTGTGCTTTCATCCACATCCCGTTCTCCTCTCTCCTTTGGGGCTTTGCTGCCTGGAAATTCATTTGGAAATTTCTCTGTATTCTTTTAGTCGCTTATATTCCAAGCTGCTCCGTCCCTAAGAGTGAGGGTATTTTACCTGAATAATCTCCCCCACAGGCAATATTTGTTTTAGTACATTTACTTATTTAATTGCTGAGATGTTACCACTTGTCAAATCAAAGTCCTGTGACCATATCCACCTCCTATTCCCCCCTCCCTTCTCGGATTTTGCAGCCCGGAATCCGTTTCTGAAAGTTTCCTGTATTCTCATAGTCGCTTAAATTCCGGGCTGCTCCGTCCAAAAGAGTGAGAGTATTTACTTGTACTTATTCCCAACAAAAACCTTCCGTTCCCCCCTCCCACCTTGGACTTTACTGCCCAGAATCCATTTCTGAAGATTATCTGTATTCTCATCGTCGCTTAAGTTCCAAGCCGCTCAGTCCATGGGGGTGGGGGTCTTCCAATCAAATCACTTCCATTACAGGTTTTCCAGTCTCAAAACCCCCTTCAACCCTTGACATCACATTGTTTATATTAATGACAATATATCAGTCAAATAGCAAGCTTGATTGAGATTGCTGAAGTACATTACCCCTTATCAAATTTTGAGCCCTGTGCCTTTATCCACCATCTATTTCCCCTCCCCTCTTGGAGCTGCCCAGAGTTTATTTCAGAAGATTCACTGCATTCTCATAGTCGCTTAAATTCCAAGCTGCTCCATCCGTGGGAATGAGGATGTTCAGCTCGAATGACCTTCCAGCACAGTCTCAACAGTCTCAACAATCCAAAATAAACAGGAAACAAGAATCACGCCACAGGAGTAAAGAAGATAGGAAATGTACAACTCCATAACTTTTGGTCCCTAAGTATTCCTGTAAAATCCAAAATTCGTAGTCAATAAGCCAAATGCCCGATCGTCTCAGTTCCACCAAAATATTAAAGTAATATAGTACAGAGAGTTCAATGTCCAGATGGAGATTATAACTCTTATATAATCCATCAATCCAATTGTTCAATTTTTTGACATCTTATAGTGTAAATCCCAATTATCAATCTATCGTCTTTCTTTTTTCTTTAAAAAGTATTAACTTCAGTCATCGTGAGAAAGCAGAGAATCCAACTCGCCCTTTCTTTAAATTCAAACCACCCCTTTAAGAAGAACTCTCAGGCATAACGAACTCACTTTGCCTCTGGGTTCCCTCCATTCCTTCGCTCCTGCGCTCCGTTGCCTGCCAGAACTGCTGTGATATTACCAGAATCGAGACCAGAGCAGGTTACATGGTTTCTTGTTAAATTCTTAATTGTTTCTTGATATCTTTGTTAAAAGTCGACGGCGGCGCTTGTGCCCCTCGAGCGGCAATCCCACTGGCTCCATCATGGTCCTTCGACCCCCCTGGTGTTTTCCACTCCCCCAGCCAGGCAGAGCCAAACGCCGGTTATGGGGTCCCCTTCGGACCCGTTCGGCACCCCTTGTACCAGAGGGGTGTTTGGCCGCCTCTAAGATGGCAAAAGAAGCGGCTGGAATCCAGCTGGTGGCTGCTCGGAGCAGCACCGTTGCGCAGCTTCATTCCGAGCTGTCACTCGCGCCCACCATGCGACCAGAAGAGGGGGGTATTTTGAGAACCAATTGGATGGCCCTAGTTGTTGACTTTTTGCTTGTTTTGCTTCTATCACCCTGCTTGGGTGATAGAAGAGAGTGCATTGGAGAGGAGGGAAATCACACTGTGTGGTTCCATTAGATTGGGGATTAATGATGATTTAACTGGTTCTTGTCCCTTCAGGTGTGCTAGGTATTTTGGTAGTTAGTCTTTTCCTTCTCTGCTTCCTCCCTTAATTGTTAATTGACTACTAGTCCTGATTGTTCAGTGCAAATGGAACTAGAGGGCTCTTAGTGATAGAGCAGGCCCTTTATTGAGACTTAGATTTATTTGGGACTTTGTGGTCTGGGCCTTTTAGGCTGGCTATGTGTGCCTACATGCTTTTTCTTCTTGCTTTTCGGCAATTTTAGTTCATTCTTGCTTGGAGCCGTTAGTATAGTTGGCTGCATTTGTTTTGGTTTTGGGCAGTCGTATCCATTATTTAGTGGAGCATTCTTTAGTGGAACCATTTTTGTTTTTGATGTTTGATGCCTATTGGCCATTTTTGTTTATTCAGTCTGCCATTTTGGTTTGGGGTGACTGCACCCATTCTGTAGTGTGACATGGCCATTTTTATTGTAGAGATTTACTCTGGTTAGCCTTTTTTACTTCTATTTGTGGGGTGGCCATTTTTTGGAGGATCAGATGATTTCCAGGGGCCATTTTCAACATCATCAACAACAAGAACAATAATGCAGTGGCAGCAGCATTGGCAATTTAGTATGATTTGTTCAAGTGTGTCCATGTTTGCCCAGACACACATTCATGTAGACCTTGTTTTACTATATTATTGATTCCTTAAAGGTTTGAGTGGTGGCAGTTTAATGGGGATAGAAATAAATCTAGTAGCAGCAACAATGCAGCAGCGCCATCAGTAGCAGTTTAGTGGGATTTCTGTAAGTGTGTGCATACATGCATGTAGACATAGAGATATTGGCCCTGTAGAGTAGACTGAGGAAAAGCTGGGGAAACACTATTTCTCCTAAACTCTTTTAATGCTTACAATAGCAAAACTCCAGTTAAATTACAACGGTGTCTGCAAGAAGAGTGGGAGACTGTAAGAGAAAAACCTCTTTTAAAAATGTTCCAGCTAAGTGTCTTCCCTCAGTTATTTCACTTTCATCCACAAAGGAAGGGGGATGTAACATTACCAGCAGTCTTAGATCAAGTAGAAGGTTTAGAAAGGGGCCTATCTATGCTGATTACAACCTCCCAGAGCTCCCCACCATCTGGGAAACACACAAGCACACAGTGTATGGGTTACTAATGAAATTCTTGACTGTTGGCAGCTCTTGAAGAATGATTGCCATGGGATCAAAGGCTGATGCTTCTATGAGCAATGTTTTGGAGGAGGCAGGGACCTAGTCAGCCCAGTGAAGCCGACTTCTTGCCCTTTCTGCAGCATACCTCAATATCAGATAGTTCAGTGTTCATCGTAGCATTGCCATTTCTGGGTTGGACTCAGTATTAAAAGCCTGTTCTCCGCAGGCCTCCAGTGTCAGTAGGTGAGCAGCGGCATTGAAACTGGTGTGTCTGCCACAGCATCACTGGCCACTCCTCATTCGTTCCTCTCCCCACCCTGTGTCTTCCCCACAGCTTTTTTATTGTATTTTTCTCAGAAGCTGTGTTAATGGTAGTATGATGGATTGGGTTAACTGGGCCATGTCAGCCAGCTAGACCATGTGATTGTACTAACAGTAATAAAGGGATTTTTTAAAAAAATTAAAATTTGAAAGGGATGTGCAAAATGATCACACAGCTGTCATGGGTATCGAAATTACCACACTGCATACTTCTTTGTCCCTTTCTCTTTCTCTATTCAACACTGACATAACAGAAGTGGCCAGATGGCTGCTGGGCAGAGATTGCCCTGGGAGTCGATGTGGGAGGGACAGGCTAGGAATGCCCACAGCCTGCCCACTGCCAGCTTGGTGATGGGAGGAAGCCATATGGAGGAACTGCACTTGCTCAGCTATTGCAATTGATGCACAAACGATGGTTAATGACGGGTTTTCCCCGTCAATGAAAAAGACCAGATTTTCCTTGCTTGGAGATGGTATAGCAGCTATCTAGCAACGATGTCATGCAGTAAAATGGCTCCCAGACCAGGAGAAAGGTGTGGCTAGGACGGGTTGGTGACATCCTGCAGAAAGGGCCTCTGTCTCAGGGTTCCCATGAAGGACAGCATGGACCGTTTGAGTCTGGCAATGCAGCTTACAATCAACAGGGCTGAGAAAATGGTCTTGGGTAGATCCCTGAACAGAGAAGGGAGGGAGGACAATTGCCTATTGAATTATATCCTCAAGAACAGAAGGCCTGCAAAGAACTATGGTTTGGTCAGCAAATGTCTTTTAACTGCTCTGTAGAGAATAAGAGAAAAATGCAGGGGAGGATCTCCTTGATTAGAAAAGGAGAAACCTAGGAAAGAGTGGGTAGATCAGATGTGGGCCAAAACCTGGCTCTCAGGTTTTCTTAGAGTGCAAAATTAGCATGCCTTATCTCAGAGTTAGTACACTGATATTATTTATCATCCTTTTAAGATGAATCATTTAGTATAAGGCTGTAATCAGCCCCTCCCTTTGCTAGGATCTGCTGCAAGCCCACTTATGTGTGCAGACTATTACCCAGCAAGGCATGCAAGATAATGCATCTTATATAGTTAATAGCACCAGGACAGGAGGAGACTGGGTTGGGAAGCCTGAACAGATTTCACAACTGTGTCTTTGATGTAATCAATTTGATTTGCAGGGTCCTCTGTTCACATCACCCATACAAATTACAGCATGAGTGCTCCAGTTGTCGTGGCCCTCATTCTGCATTGCAAGCATCTCCTTAGAAATTTGGGCAATTATACCTCAAAGGAGACCTGCAAGAGGAGGATAATGGCAGGATCTTGTCAGCTATGTAAACCAGTACTAACTGTAGAGGGGACTCCAGTTAAAAGTATTTTATTTAGATTTAACAAACACATAGGAAATTAGACATGCTAAGAACCATACAAGGCTTTTGGAAAGTGAAGCAAGAAAGATTGGAAAGAGAGATTAGGGTGTAAAGGGTGACAATTACCAGTCTTGAAGAAGAAGATCAAAGCAGAGTGGCTCAAATAGTGTCTGAAGGTAACAGAGAGGAAGGGAGGTGTGAGGTACTATGTGCAGCATAACATGCCCAATGTACTATGCCCAATGTACCACTTTGCTGTGGCCAAAGCTAGGGTTTATATACCCTATTTCCTATTCTGAAGGCGATGCTTAGACAAAGTGGTAATGAGGTTTCCCATGGAACTGACAAAGGAGTCCAGAATCATGTGATTGCCTTAACATTGATGGGGGCCATGACAATCTCTTAATGTCTTGGACAGGCAAGGGTACAGGGAAGATTTCCATAGGGTGAGATTAAAGGCTGGGTCTTGATTGCTTAACCTAGGCAATTTTGTCTTCCATCATTTTTGGTTGTGCATGGAGTCTGAAGTGTTGAAAGGATTACCATAAACCCATTAACATTTGGGTTTCCTGCCAAAGCCTCTGTGAACTTATGTGCTGACCATGCCTAAGATCAGACTGACCTGGCAACATGATTTCTGGCCAGTATACTTTCAGACATGTTTTCCAGCCATAAATATGTTCAATTATGAAAAAAGCATATTCCACACAATGACGGTGTTCTTGCTGGAGTATCCAGCAACTGAATGCTCTTTTATGAAATTGGAAAATGTGTGGCCAATGCCATGTTCCAAAGCAGGGCATTTCATGCCAAGAAAATTGTGTGAAGAACAGTCACCTCAGCATGAGTTTCCTCATCATCCCCATCATCCTAAGTGGCTTAGAGGTGAGGGAAAACATGGCAGAGAGTGAGGTCATGCTGAATAGCATGCATGAATACTATTAATTTATGGTTCATTATATGCAGGTACTTTGAAAAGGGTGGTACATGACTGAGATTGAACAATGGTATGTTCCTAGTAAGACCAACATTGGCAACTGGTATGCTACTTCACTTTTTATCAGTAAGCAAACCAACTGGGTTTATGGAATGAATTTGGCCACAGAAGGGTTAATTATAGTGCAGATGTGCCAGGCAAACCGCTAATAACTTTCTATTTAGTTGCACAGACTGTCTAAATATTTCTCCTCTTGATTCCTGGATTCAGATAGTACTCAATCTGAAAGGTTACTGATTATTAAATTTGTGAGGAAAGGTTGGACATGAACTTTGGTCCAATAAAATACATATGATGTACATTGTAGATTGCACTTGGGGATGACAGTGCATGAGGTAATCCCATGTGACTCTAGCTGAGTCATTGTGATATGTAACCGGGGCTGTCAAGGTCAGAGACCCAGGCAGCGAGCCAACCCGGAGAAGGGAGTGGGAGAGATAGCAGAGTCCCACCGGGAGGAGTCAAAGCAAGCAATTACTCATAGGCAGTCCATTTACCTAAGCCAAAGCAACAAGTGAAAACCATAGTCAGAGTCCAAAATCCAGGGGTCAGAAGCCAAGAGATCAATCTAAGGTATCAGGAGCTGGGTGCTGGAAGCAAGGGAAGGGCTTGTAGAGAATTTGCCACAAGCAAAGGAAAGCTTTCAGGCAGGCAGTTATATAGCCCAAGGCACAGGTGTGGCCAGTCACCACTTCTTGAACTTAATCAAGGAAGCCTCCCTTTGCTTAGCTCTCTTGAGTCTCCTCCTTGTTTGTGGGCTGGTTGAAGCAGGCTCCAAGGCATCCTCAGAATCACAGCTGGATCCCTGTTGCTCTAAAGGAGCAGGCAGAGGAATGTCCAAGCCTGCTTGGTCCACGGCATCAGGGGGAGCTCTTGAGCTGCAGGACTCATCTCCAGCCAGAGCCACAGGGACCAACAGCTGCTGCTCGTCATCTCCACCCTGAGCCACAGAGACCAACAGCTGCTGCTCGTCATCAGCAGCTCTGACAGGGGCTTCAGTTATCACAGGGGCAGAGGGTTGTATCAGACTTGGGAAATGCAAAATTGGCTAGATGTTGCATCAGCAAGGGTTGTATATAAGGAGCTGGGGTCTAGCCAACTGTCCTCTTGATTGCCTGATCCTGTTGGCCGGAGGCTATGCCCAGAAAAGGCTATGCCAGCTGTGTGCAGAAGGAATGCTGAGCTTCTGTTTGGAGGATCTGCGAATCCTGTAAATACATACTTATTGTAACAGAAGATTAAATGCCTCCAAGTTGGAAGATAACATTGTGTGGGTGAGTTTTTGTGGCTTCAGAGTATTGCTGCTAGTTTAAACTCTGCTGTGCACGCTTTTGAGGCTGTGTCAACATACTCTGCTATATGTTGGTTTTTGATATACTTGACTCTGGTACAGCTTTTTGGCCAGAGCTCAGTGGCAGGAGGGAAGTGCTATTGTGGTTTTGTGTAGCTCCCATCATCCACCAGCCCTCCAGAAAATTTGATGTAGCTAAAGAAAAGGAATCTGCCTATGAGAGGTTACAGGAAAATGGGGTGGCGGAAAACCCAATTTTCCTGCCTCCATCTCAGTTGAAAATTTCATTTGGATCTTTAAACTTCCTTATTCTAAAAAGGTGGCCCAGTTTGAAACCTGATTCAAGCTTCCTGTCTCAGTAATTACAGATGCATAAAAATTTTTCCCCTTCTCAACTGACTGTTTTTTTCTGCTTGACCTTGTTTGGCTTCTCAATAAAAGCCCATACATTCTTCTTGCTGTCCCTCAGGTGACCTCAGGAGATATCTGTTGAGGTGGAATCAACATGACTTCTTACTCACTGTTCAAAGTAAAGAAGAACATATGGTTATCGACCCTATAATTATGAAAATAACTACTTTGAAACTACTTCTTAGGTTTACAAGCAGTGTTAAAGAAACATGGAAGACAAGGAACATTGACTGAATGTTTCTATTAATACTCTTGGTGTGATTCAAAGCAGAGACAGGCACAATTCCACCTGCCTGATTCCTTAAAGTTCTGATGATTCTGTCCGTGGCACCAGTATTGGTGTTCCTACCTCATGTCTTATGCAATAATCCTACTGCTCAATGTGTCACTGGTAACCCTCTTTCTACCGAGCACAGGCATTATCGTTCAGGAGATCTCCTCATTGCTGGCATTCTTTCTCAGTTCTACAGATTCTCTGAAGTGGTAACATTTAGAAGACATCCTTCTGCAGAGCAACATGATGAGCTCCTGTATGGGGAGCTGTTGTTATCCATTTGCTAAGATAATAGAATTGCTCCAAGCAGGTTGCTTTAATAGACCTTTACCTTCCTCATGTGGGGAGTGAGATGCAGAAGAGCCTCTTGTCTTTCCATTTGGGCTCACATTGTGGTGGTTATTTTCATGTTTGTTACTTTTCTTTCTGCCATTGCTGTTGCTATTACCACAATTGATTCCTTCAAATGAATCCTAATTATCCACCCTCATGTCTGCTATTACAAGTCTTTTACCATAAGATGGGTCCATTGTTAGTTCAGAAATGCCTACTTAAAAATTGCGGGTCTTGAAAGTCATAGTTTTGAGGGATTATGGGAGTGGATGGGAGGTGTATTTATTATAGCAATACTAGCACCATAATGCAAAAGAAAGCTCATTCCCCAAGTTAGGCTTTAAGTTCCAATGTGTGAGGGCTGATAAAAAATCTTTCAGCTTCCCCGTTTTTAACTTCTGGAGTTGCAGTCTTTTCTCTCAAAGCTCAGAGTCCCTGTCTTAATGGCATCCTCTCACCAGTCTAATGAAGCATCACCTTTGTCAGAGAGAAGCCTCAGACTCTTTCTCTGGAGGGTGTCCTCAGCTATACCCTATCCCCTCTCTGGAAGGAAGAGAGATCAGAATTCCTGAGCAAGATATTAATCCTCCCCCCTCCGGGACTTTTGGTTGATAGACATTAAAAAGAAACACTAGATGCAGAACTTGTTTAATCAATAGGGTAAAAATGGAGTTTAAACAAGAGAATAAGAATGACCACAGCAGCAGGCAGTAAGAAGTTCAGATTCTATTCACACAGAGCAATACACCAATGCAAGTTCCTTGCCAATATCTCTCTGTGTTCATCTTAGTCCACAATCAGTGTTGCTGGTCAGCTGATATTCACAGGAATGAAAGATCACAATTCCAGTTCCCATCAAACTATTCCTTTCCCAATTTACATGGCTTGTGTGCAGTGCCAACCACAAACAGTATTATAACTAAGACATGCCAACTATCATTTGTTTAAGCAGGTGAACTTACCCAGGTTCTAACTCTCTTTATAGATTCTTTTTGCAAAACTACCAGCATATCCTGGCCTTGATATTTGCTGTGGAGGAGATCAACAATAGTCCACATCTCTTGCTCAATAGTACCCTGGGCATCCACATCTTTAACAGCTATTTCATGGCAAGATGGACCTATCTCGCTTCCATGGAGCTTCTCTCCACCCATGGCAGATTCATCCCTAACTACAAATGTGATGCCCAGGACAACACAGTTTCTGTTATAGTGGGGCCTAACCCCCAGTTCTGTAACTTTGTGGCAACCATTTTGCATCTTTACAAGGTTCCACAGGTAAGATGTGCTCATGTTATTCTGGAATCCAAGAAGTCATTCACCCTGCCTTTCTTGTTTAGATCACTTGCCTGTGCTCTCAAGACAGAAATCAGCTAGTTTTAGGGAAATAATAAGGCAACCTTAAATACTGTTGATAGATCAGAATCTGACCAAGGAAAATAATTATTTGGGTTTATTCGGGATTTTAAAGAATAAGTTGCAGATGGTCCTTTGTTCATATCTACTGATATTGGAATTGAGATGATCTCATCATTTCTAAACTTTTCAGGTTACTGTTAAGCAAAACCACAAAGGGAATTTTGATTGGATATCGCAAGGAAAATTGTATCATTAGGCAGTGCTAGAGAGGTAACATATGATGGAGATAGTAGCAAGCTTTTAACTAAATGACTACTATCCCTTGATCCAGAGAACGTGTTTCAAAGATTTAAGTGGCCAGTGCTCATCCTGGGTCCATAGATCAGGTTAAGTTCATAAGATTAATTTATTACAAAAGTAACAAGGACAAGATAAAGGAAAATAAAGAAATCAGAAATCACACCTAGTCTATCTGCTTACAAAGTGTTGCCGGAGAGGGTTTCTAATAATAGGAACTTTAAAAAAAAATCATATATGGAAATGTATTTGATGATGTAAAAGTCTTAGAGACATGGGCCCTTTCTGCACCTTACCTTCTTCCAGCGCTGGGGTGCAGGAATTGCGCGAGCAGCCTCTGACGAGAGGCTCTCATGTCCCTGCTGCTTCAGCTCCACACGAGCTGCCTGCTTGCGTGAGAGCCCTGCCTCTTCCTTCCACAGTACAGCCTGGGAGTTTCCCAGGATGCCCTGGGGCAGGAAGCGCGACCGGCATGGCTCTGGAGGTTCCGCACACCAGGTAAGTGTGCTTGGGGCCTGGGAGCAATGCGCGATCGAGCACCATTTTTGGCTTCTAGCCGAAAATGAAAAGGTGCTTGATTTGTGCCTGCCGGCCCCTTCAGCATCATGCAATTGTGAGTGCATTGTGCAGATCGCTCCTCACAATCGTGCTGTGCTCCAGGCCCCCTTTCGCATGGAAAATGCCATGTGGAAAGGGCCATGATGTTCCAAAGATGACAACCCAAAAGCATTATTTTTTAAAAAATACTTACCTCCACTGCCCCATATTTCAAAGACATCAGCCTGAATCTTATTGTAAATCCTCACTAATCTGCATCTATTTAATCAGAAGGATTTATTTGATGCCGAGTCACAATTTAACAACCAATTGAATGGGTCTGCCCCAGTTGGAACTAACCAACAGTAATCAGGGCAACTTGTCAATCGTGACAGAATCTAACAACTATGCTAGAATGTAAATAATTCATTATCATTTTTACTGTGATATCGGTTTCTGAAATAGCTGAGGCATCACAACATCCTCCTCTGAACTTGAACTTTGGTGTAATTTTTCTCATATACACAACCACCAAAAAAGAAAAATCTTAGAAAATGCAGAGCCTTTTAAAATTTCTGTAATGAACTGCATATTTGGGAGATGTGAAGTTTGTCCAGTGTACAGTGTAAGCCTTCTAACCGCAGTCTTGTCAGCTCCCTCTGCTTTTATGAGTAATGTAACCTCTATCCAAGAAGGGAAATCAAAAATCTTTGGCTGAAATCCTGCATCGGCACACATAACTACGATGACAGAACACCGTCATCACAGCCTCTTCTGCCAATGCTACTGTAAACAGGGCTATTTCTTAAGCTGGGCGGGACCACAACCAAGGTTTTCTGAAGTGCTGCAGACTGGGGATCCGGGAAATGTTAAGTGCAGCACTCTTCTGGGCATGGGATGCATTGAGACAGGCAGCTGGAGAAATCTCTTGGGGTTCAGCTGCTTGTTTGCATGTGCCCCACAACCAAGAGAGCACTGTAGTCATCACTTCTCAGCACTCTTGATTTTCAGTGTCTCAGAATCTCTTCACCTGGACTGATTCCTAGGTTACCAGATAAGTTTTTGTAGCCACGTCAAGGCATTGGCAACTATAAACTTGATCCTGAAAGGTATGCGATGATGTGACCAACTTATAACCTCATAGCTACTAAACAGGATGCCAGTCAGTATCTCTAAATATTCCAATAGGTCCAGATAACCTGGTATGTGTTGCCTAATTTATATGAGTAAAGTGGAGAATGTTGTCCCCAATCCAGTGGTGAAAATAGGTTGGTTCCTTTTCTGACAACTGTTATATGTAATGGGAGTGGATACCATTTTGTTTATGTCTCAGCCAGCAAAAACTCTTGGGTAGAGATGTGATTTCCATCTTGGAGGAAGCAACAAATAATTTTAGCAGTTTTCTTCCTGTTCATGAGAAAGATTTTGAAAAGTGCCATTTTTGAAGTCTATTTGCAGTTCAGGATCTTTTTCTGTACAAAATTTGGACATGGTATTTCGTCAAAACAGCATTTTCTCCACAGGTAGAAGTGTCTCCTTTGGGAAAATAATATCTCTGTGCTGAAATATTACTTTGTGTGTAGAAAACATTGTTTTCTGCGCAAAACAATCACATGTGAATTTTGAGTAGAGTGCCAAAGTATAAAGAGCCTTAGTTCACGTTACTTCTCATCCAGCTTTCTCAAAACTTGAGAAATAAATTTTTCTGACCATTTTCCAAATATGCTCAGATGTTCTTTCCCTTCCTGCTCTAGGGGTGATTATGGGGCTGTACTGAACACAAATTGTAACAACATGGTAACTATGCACCCATATTTGCCAGCGTACAAGACACACTGGCATATAAGACGCACCCCCATTTCAATTTTTTTTAAAAAAATAAATTGGAAAAAAAAATAGCATAACTTCTCCTGCCCCTCTTCCCCTCTGCTTTGCAGAAGAAGGGAAAGGAGGGAGCTCCAGAGGCAGGAAAAGAAAGTTCCCAGGATCTTTCTTTCCCCTCCAGTTTGTAGGGAAAGGGACAGTAAGGAGCACCAGAGGCAGGGAAAGAAAGTTCCTAGGATCTTTGTTTTCCCTCTGGTTTACAGGGGAAAGGAAAGAAGGCACTCTGGAGGGGCAAGAAAAAAGCTGCATGACCTCCCCCCCCCCTCTGGAGCTACCTGTTTTCTCTTTCCCTTCAAAACGGAAGGTAAAGTGGGGGTGGGGGAAGCCACAAGGGTGCCTTTCTCTTTTTTAGCGCATTTTGCCTCAGTGGTGAGAACTTGCACGGTGGCAAAATGCTTAGGAAAAAAACACCCACTGGCATATAAGACACACCCTATTTTTAAAAAATATTTTTCAGGAAAAAAGTGTGTCTTATACACCAACAAATATCGTAAGTTTATGCAGGCAGTGAAATGAAGATATAAATATTATATTGTGGGAATGTGTCCTCTTATCCTTTTTTTCTCCCCATTCCTTAGCTCATATATGGATCTGCTCCAATGATGAATCATAATGAACAGGCTGCTTTCTTCCACCGGATGTTTCCCAACGAGCACTATCAAAGTATCGGGATGCTCCAACTGTTGCTGCATTTTGAGTGGACATGGGTTGGGGTACTTTTTATAGATAACGAAAGTGGGGAAAGGTTTGTGCAGAATGTGCTTCCTCTGTTTTCCCAGCATGGTGTCTGTTTTGAGTTCGTAACAGCAATACGCAGAGAGTCTTTTTCTTCAGATATTTGGTATATGGTGAATGGGAACCTTGAAGTATATAAGACAACAATGAGTAGCAGTGCCACAGTGGTGATCTTACATGGAGAAAATCATATCATGATACTTTTTAGAATGCTACATTTGATACCAGATTTTATGGGTATTCCAGCAAAGAGAAAAGTCTGGATTATGACAGCCCAGATGGAATTCACATCACTTCCATTTCAGAGAAATTGGGACATACATTACTTTCACGGTGCAATATCCTTTGCCCTTTCCTCAAAGGAGGTATTAGGCTTTGAGAAATTTCTTCAAACAAGGAATCCTACTTCAGAAAATAAGGAGAGCTTGTTGAGGATCTTCTGGGAGAAGATATTTGAATGTTCTTTCCCAAGTGCTACCTCAAATGAGAGCACTGGAGACATCTGCAGTGGAAGGGAGCACTTAGGGACTCTTCCTAGCTCTGTGTTTGAAATGAGTATGACTGGCCAGAGCTACAGTGTCTACAATGCTGTCTATGCAGTGGCACATGCAATACAAGCCATGCGTTCCCTGAAAGTTAAACACAGAAGAATAGCAGATGACAGGGCAGAGATGATCCAGAATCATCAACTGTGGCAGGTAAGGTCAGTTCATTATGCAGGAGTACTGTATGAATTTCTATATAGGCTTGCTGCGTTGCTTTGTTTCCATCACACCTATATATGTGACAAGATGTTCTAAACTATGCAGAACATTGTATATATGTCTTGTGTGCATTGGCAGGCATCTCATGTGTGGTTTCTTTTCATCTTACCTATGTGTATAACAAGATATTCCAAACTGCATAGAATGTTGGGTGTGAAATCTGAAGTGACAAATGTGTTCTACTGAGGCCCACGCTTTTCTAGACCAGAAATCTTGCCAGCCCATTGTTTAAAGAAAACTGTTATCTACAGTTGCTCTCTTAAAATCAGACATATCTTTTACACAAAGTAAGTTACCACAAAACAGCAACATAAACATAAGATACCCCTTCACAGAGGGTTTCCTTCTCATACCATTGATGAGTAATTAGTTTTTCAAGAAATTATCTTCTCTGTATAAAATATGAATCAAACAAAGAATATAAGAAAAGCCATACTGAATTACACTGAAGGAATATCTAGTACATCATCTTGGTCAAATACTGTAAATCAACTGCCAATAGTAAACTCACCAGTAGGACATGAGGGCAACTGCACCCTCCATCTTTTGCTATCCCTCAGTCTGTCTACAGAGGCATAGTACCTGTTTATTAAACTCCAAAGAAGGAAGAATTCCACACTCCAGTGACAGGGGCTTTCTAATCACCATCTAAAACTGAGAATACATGAATAAGTTGCCCTGTATACTTTTCAGAAAGCCCTTTCATGCATAATGTTTGCCAAGAAAGATGATAATCCTGAATGTCTAACAGGAATTCATGGAAAAAGGATATCATGAGTGCTACTGTCCAAATTGCCATTAACCTGTGATCCAGTGTGACATGAAAAGAGGGGCTGAGAAGATACAGAAGGCCTGGGGTGAGGCACATGACTGGGAATGATATGGACTTAATATTGAAAACTCTGAAAGATCGAATGAAGTGACAGGATTGCTTTCTTATGTGTGATGTGATTGCTT
Source organism: Cyclura pinguis (assembly GCA_030412105.1). Lineage (NCBI taxonomy): Eukaryota > Metazoa > Chordata > Lepidosauria > Squamata > Iguanidae > Cyclura > Cyclura pinguis. Next base: position 132,273,399 of record CM059604.1, on the reverse strand, counting down.
CAGCAAGAGGATAAAACAGTGGGGTGTTTTAAACACTTTACCACATATCATTTTTGAATAATATGTAAAGCATGTTGGGGGCTGCCAGAGGAGACATGCTGTACTCCAGGGCAGGAATGAAGAAGTATGGCCCACAGCCAGGGCTTCAGACCAGGCAAACATAAAAAACTAGCAGAGTTATAAAATGCACAGAGTCTTAGTTCAGGCCAAAACATGGTTGCAAAAACTAAACTTTTTTTTATTTCAAAAAGCTTAAGTAACATACAGGCATCAGAAAAATCAAGTAAAAATCCATTGCGCTTCTCTCTCTGAGAAAGCTGTAAAAGCAAACAGCAAGCAGGAGAAGTGGAAGACAAAAAAGAGAGAGCGAGAGATTTCTCACAGCTGTTATAGGCTTTCTGTGAGACTTTGGCCCTTTCCACACCTTACCTGTTCGCAGAGGTGGGGGGCGGCGCTTGCGCGAGCAGCCTCTTGCTCGAGGCGCTCACTTCCCTGCTCCTTCGTTGCCGCAGCTGGCTTGCCATTCGCGTGAACACCCTGCCCCCCCTCCCCTTCCTTCCACAGTGCAGCCTGGGAGCTGTAGGCTGCGCTGGGGCAGGAAGCACAACCGGCCCGGCTTCAGAGGCTCCACAGGGCAGGTAAGTGCACCCGGGGCCTCGGAGCGACGGGCAACTGCGCAGCATTTTCTGCTTTAAGCCAAAAATAAAAAAATACATGCACGGTCTGCACTAGGCTCTTGAGCGTCATGTAAATGTGAGTGCGTCGTGTGGACTGCTCCTCACATTTACGCGACGCTCAAGAGGCCCTTTCGCTTAAAAAAAACACCATGCGAAAAGGGCCTTTGTTTTACCCAAACACATTCTGCTTTCTCACAGGAACAGAAAAACAAAACAGATGTCTTCTTATCACACTGGCTGGGTCAAGCCAACCTGCTAGTTACCATGGCCATGAGCACAGCAGAGGAATAAGGCTCAAACTTTAACTCTTTGGACAGAGAACCTGAAAGCCTAATACTTAACAAAGCAAACATGTATATTTCTTTCTTTTACTTCCAATTTTTGTTACTTACAAATTAGATGTGACTATAGGCCAGGAGCTGTGTGGATTCTCTTTTCTTTTCTGCAAGTCTCTGAGATATGTCTGGAGACCAGAACTGTCCCTTTCTTATTTTGATATGATCTTCTCTTCAAGTGTGAGGCTGCCCAGTGGCAACTTTGCTTCCACTTGGAGAGTAACTCCTTTGAAAGCCTGGGTGGTTTCTGCTGGCCAGTGGCCAAATCTACTCTGTTCAGAGTTTTCCTCTGGTGGGAAGCTGCCTACCAGCCAATCATTCTTTACAGTCAAACTGGTTCAGACTTCTAACCATTGATTGGAAGGAAGGAATCAGATTGATAGTTTGCCAGACCCATATTTTCAAGACCCATATTTTCAAGGGGCATGCCTCCTTAGCTGGCTTAAGGGCCACTTTAAATGCCTCATTTGTACTTTGAAAGACATCCCACCTCAGCTATTGCTGTATGTATTTCTCACTGGTATTTTCCTGTGGCACTACCCTTGATAGAAAGTAAATAGATAGACAGATATAGATACACCTTTGCAGATTTGATTTTCACAGGTTTGATTATCGGTGAGTTTCTCCAATCCCTGCCCCTCTACCTCAGGTGCTTATTTTCTGAAGGAAACTCCCCTCCCTGTGGCTCCAATTAGGCTGTGCAGCCCTGCCTCTGTCCTCTTTCTCTTCCACCAGCAACTGCCTTACCAGCTAAGGATGGCTTTGAGCTTCATTTCTCAGCACCACAAACCCTATCGCAATGTCCCTCTCAAGGAAGAAGATGGGCAAGAGAGAGGAAATAGAGGGACACCATGCTCACCCACCCTGTTCCTTCTCCTTTCTCTGACCTAGTTTGTGTCAAGGTCAGAGACCCAGGTGGTGAGACAGCCCGGGGAAGGGAGTGGGACAGCTAGCAGAGTCCTGCCAGGAGGATTCAAGGAAGCACTTACTCAAGGGAAGTCCATTTACCTAAGCCAGAGTGACAAGCAAAAACCATAGTCAGAGTTCCAAAAGCCAGGGGTCTGAAGCCAAGAGATCAATCTAAGGTATCAGGAGCCAGGTGCTGGAAGCAAGGAACAGGCAAGAAGAGGGCTTATAGAAAGTTTGCCACAAGCAGAGGAAAGCTTCCAGGCAGGCAGTTATATAGCCCAAGACACAGGTGTGGCTAGTCACTGCTTCTTGAACTTAATCAAGGAAGCCTCCCTTTGCTCAGCTCTCTTGAGTCTCCGCCTTGTTCGCGGGCTGATTGACACAGGCTCCAAAGCATCTTCAGAATTGGATCCCTGTTGCCCTAAAGGAGCAGGCAGAGGAACGTCCAAGCCTGCTTGGTCCATGGCAGCAGGGGGAGCTCTTGAGCTGCAGGACTCATCTCCAGCCAGAGCCACAGGGACCAACAGCTGCTGCTCGTCATCTCCACCCTGAGCAACAGGGGCCAACAGCTGCTGCTTGTCATCAGCAGCTCTGACAGGGGCTTCAGTTATCACAGTTTGGACCCTGGGTGTTAGTTCTTCTGGCAATACTTCAGCCCCCTTCCCATAGACATACGCACACACATTTTGATATTTGTGATTTTTCCCCCCTTTTCCAGTGGTTCTGCACCCCTAACCTTAGCAAATGTGGAGGGCTGACTATATCTATTTCCCACCCTGATGGGCAATGTTGGCATCATGATAATTGTCATAGCAATAAATAGATGAATAAATGAAATGAATGAATGAATGATAAAGTTGATGACGATGAAGCTGAAGTTCTAGAATAGTTCAAGTGTTCAAGGCTGGCTTTGATTAGCGCTACTGTTACATGTATAGAGATTTATAAAGGAGCAGTCTGTACTTTCTGACCAGTCTCCACGGCTCTTGCATATCTCTATTTCTTTCTTTCTTTTGATTCCATTTAGCTCCACCACTATTTGAGAAGTGTTTCATTTAACAATAGTGCTGGGGAGAAGGTTTCCTTTAATCAAAACGGAGAAATAGAAGCTGGTTTTGATGTTATCAACTGGATCACTTTCCCAAACTTGTCCTTCCTCAGAGTCAAAATTGGAAAAGTGGATCCCCATCTTCCTCCAGACAAGCTGTTAAGCATTTCTATAGAGGGCATCACGTGGCCTATCATGTTTAACCAGGTTGGTTCACATTTTAGGAGGAATCTCAAGACACTCTTGTTTTTCATGTAGCATATCACCGTTTATGCTAAAATCTTAGCATCAGTAGTTCCCATGAAACATTTCATATGTGAACAGCATTCCATACAATCAAAGAGAAGCAAGGTTATGCTGTGTGTTTTTCTGGATTATGTTTCTCACCAGTGCATTAACCATAGATTGGTGAAAGGTGAAGTACAAGTCCTTGAAACGTAGAGAATGCCAGGTGATCTGGGCACCCAAGAATGTTTGCCTTGACATTTTATGATGCACATTGAGAAAGAATGGACAAAAGATTCTAGTAATATGTTCAAATAGCAGACTGTGTTCCAAATGTTCTCAATGCAAAACTACTATATAACTATTTTGAAATGGTGTAGCAACACACATATGCACAAATAGTGTTTTTAAAAAATTATTCTTCTTTTAATTGACAGGTACAGCCCATTTCCTTGTGTAATGGCAAATGCTATGCCGGCAATAGTAAGATAAAGGTGGAAGGGAAGCCATATTGCTGCTATGATTGTCTCCCATGTCCAGAGGGAAAGATTTCAAATCAGAATGGTAAGATGCACAACATATGCATATTTTTAAATACTCAGTATATTGCCAAATATGTTGATCTCCAATGGGTAGAAGAGACTTTGTGTTAATTTTCATAACAATGTGGCACAGTTTGAGAATCTTTGTGGTTGCTTCCATAATTAGTGGCTCCATGATATGTTACAGGCCCACTTCTCACTGATTCCAGAGTGATTTTTGCCAGGAAATTGGAGCAGGGCTCTTTATTCATGTTTCTATGGCCCAATGACCATGGTGTCACTCTTACCAACTGGGTTTTTGATTCCTATACATTTCTTTACTGAGTTTAATTATGTTATATTGTTTTAATCATTTAATATCATTCTTACTTTTCAAAATCTCCTCAGCAGTCTTTGGACATGAGGCAGGATGGAAACATTTTGTTAAACATAATCAATAGATACAGGGACATTATTTTAAATGGGAAAAAATAGTATGCCAGTGTTTCCAAAAGGAGGCTTGGGGCTTCTTATTTCTGCATCCTGACTGATTTTAGCTTCTTTCAAGTGGATAAAGTTAGGCTTCCCTCCTTCATTAAAGAGGTGCCTTCAGTCAAAGGCACATATGAAACTACTGGAAAAACCTTCACTAGATCAACTAAAAAAATATTTGAAGAGAATATAAACACTTTCAAAAGCTCAAGCTAGATATGTAATTCATTATTACTTTATGAATTCATTTCAATTAATGTTAGGTACTCTATATAGGTTTGTCCTGTAAAGTTCCTTGTTCTTTTTTTCAGACATGGATGACTGTTTTGAATGCCAAGAAGATCATTATCCAAACAATGGCCAAGACTTATGCATTCAAAAGCATATAGGTTTCTTGTCTTATGAGGAACCTTTGGGCATTAGCTTAGCCACTGTTGCTATCTTCTTTTCCTTCATCACGGTGTTGGTATTTGGGATCTTCACAAAATACTCTGATACTCCGATAGTCAAAGCCAACAACCGCAGCCTCAGCTATATTCTCCTCATTGCCCTCCTGCTTGCCTTCCTTTCCACTTTCCTATTCATTGGTCAGCCCCAGAAGTTCACCTGTCTCCTTCGACAAACTGCCTTTGGGGTTATCTTCTCAGTGGCCCTCTCATGTATATTGGCCAAAACCATCATTGTTGTTCTAGCTTTTCTGGCCACCCAGCCAGGGTCCAGGATGAGGAAATGGATGGGGACAAAAATGGCTCGTTCTATTGTCATTTCCTGCTCCCTTATTCAAATCACTCTTTGCGTTGTGTGGCTAACAACCTCTCCTCCTTTCCCAGATGTTGACATGCACTCAGTGAGGGACGAAATGGTATTAGAATGTAATGAAAGTTCAACAGTCATGTTTTATTGTGTCTTAGGCTTCATGGGTTTGCTAGCTGTTGTCAGCTTCCTTGTGGCTTTCTTAGCCAGGAAATTGCCTAGCAGTTTCAATGAAGCCAAATTTATCACCTTCAGTATGTTGGTGTTCTGTAGTGTATGGTTATCCTTTGTTCCAGCCTATTTGAGCACCAAGGGAAAATACACAGTGGCTGTGGAAGTCTTCTCCATCTTAGCTTCCAGTGGTGGTTTACTGGGTTGCATTTTTTCTCCAAAATGTTTCATTATTTTGGTGCACCCTGTATTAAACAAGCAGGAACTACTAATAATACAGAAAAGGAGGAGAAGCTAAGTGTATATGATATCAGTTAATCAGAGATAAACTCAATATTCCAATATAAAGAGTAGGATTTATCTAGTTGAACAAGAGTAATACGATCCAGGCTGTTCTCTCCAGAGATGCTCGTGGCCGTATTGAGCAGTGTAAGAGGCAGAGGAGAAAGGTGAATTGAGTCTCACCCACGAAGGGTCATGTTCAGCACGGGAGTCCCAATGACATGGGGATCTGCCTCTATCACCATGTCCTGGAGAGTGCCCCATGCTAGATCAAGGGTGATGTTACCCTGATTTCTGGAGGTCCCAAGAGGGACACCTAAATGTACTCTCAATTATATAAGTTGGGGAAATTAGCCAAGAGCACAGCCTAGCAATGCGAGAGGCAGGGTAACATAGAGAGATCTTGAACCCTATGTTTACGGGGTCAGGCCAAGTCAAGGAGCACACAGAAGTTGAAATAACAAATGTTGTTTTATTAAAAATACAATCAAACAGTGTATGCAGCACACTCACACAGATAACTAAAGAAATAAAGGTTGGAGTGGGATAGAGGGATTTTTAGAGGAGTTGTTGGTTTGGGTAATACTTCACCTGTCCTGAAGCCCAGTTGGAAGCGGAGAAGCTGGGGAGCGTGTATCTCAGCACGTGGGGCTGAGGGGAAGGCTCGCCGTACAAAGCGACAGCAAGGCAGGATGGAAGCCAAGAGCGATCCAAGGAAGCGCTCAAAGTCAGGGGTTTTTATAAGGAGAATTGTGACCGCAGGGTAGTTCGGACTTGGGGAAAACAATGAGTTTGGGGCTGGAGACAAAGCCTCCGAAAGGTCAGAATCTGAATGATTGAATTATAGCCAAATTGTCAATAGGATAGCCAGTATGTAAACGTGGAGTGCTTGAGCGTTGTATAGTTCGATCTTCAAGCTGCCAGCGCAGAGCAGAGGATCTTTTGAAAGTTGCATGCACACATAATTGAGGTACTTGCCTTGAGGTCTCCTAAAGCTGCGAGTCAGCTATTTCTGGCCTACCTGTATTGTGTTGGAATATTATAGCGATTACCAGCTGAGCCTGTGTGCATGCTTGTCCGGGGGCCTCGCAAGCACGTGGAGGGCACAGAAGGCCAAATTATTGATATCAAAAGATATCTTTTAACATCCCCCAAGCTCGGGCTAGTAATGGAGGTAACAGCGACCATGGAAAGGAGCCCGAGGAGAGTCCGAACAGGGTGGATGGTCCAACTCAGGACCAGCAGGAGCAAGTAACGGAGGAAGCGGAGTTGGTATAGCTGCTACTCCGGCTTCAGCTGACGTGAGCTGTGGAGACAGTGGCAACAAGTGTTGGCACTCAGAGTCTGACATTAAATCCGCGGGCACCGGAACTGAGAGCCCTGGGAGCTGGACACCATCATTCTCCAAAGATGGTTCGGGAGCGTCCTCTTCCTCCACGGTAGCCATCGAAGGCTGTGTCAGAGGGGGTGTCGGCAAGAAGGCTAACTGGCAGCCTGCAGGAGAAGGAGAGCAGTGTTTCTCCTTCTTCTCCTCCTTAATGGAGGAGTCAGAAAGGTGGGAGGAAGATCGCTTACACTGAGCCACCATAGGGACTTTGCCAGGCTGCGTAGAAGCCGGTTGAGAGCCAGAAGAAGCTTCTCCAGAGGAGGAGGTGATAATCGGCATCCTGGAGAGCTTCGGAATCCTTGGCAATGAGGAAACTGGAGGCAATGCTGTCGAAGACAATACCATTATCGGTACCAATACAGGCAGTACCGATGAGGTCGATGCTGAGGAAGAGGGCGTTGACGAAGGTCTCAAAGTTAAGGGTGCCCAAGACGAAGCCATGGAGGAGGTGAAAAGGGTTGTATTCAAAGCTGCCTGCTCCTTTGTCTGGAGCGCTTGCTCCCAACAATGAGACTTCAACTGGGAGGCTCTGTTTTTCAAGGTTTGAGAAGTGAAGTCCTTACAGATGGAACAAGCCTGGATGTTATGGGCCTCTCAGAGGCAGAACAGGCACTCGGACTGGCTGTCGGACAAGGAGACCTTGTGACCGCAGGACACACACAATTTAAACAAAGATGACAAAGAAAGGGAGAAGAGTTCTTACAGACTTTTTTGTGGAAAAAACAGCAAAGAACAAAGAAATAGCAGAAAACGTAGCAAACTGCTCAGCGAGGAAGGTTTTCTGAGCTGCTAACAGGTCAGCAGACAAAAAGAAACTGAAGAGAGACCGTTAGCTTGGTGGGACTGAGCATACTCAGTATCAGATGGGGGAGGGATTCCATCCAAGCTGCTCAGCTCTGGAACTTTCCGAAAAGCTACTGCGCATGCGCAAAGATTCCCATTGTGTGAGGCACAGAGACCACGAAGAAGAAGCAACAGTTTTCTGCCATTTTGATATGAATGGGCATGTTGAAATCCTGAACTATTTTGGGACATCCAAATAGATTTGTTATTTGCAATCACTTTATTTAGTCTTACAGTCAAGGGTGCCTTTGTTTTTTCATTGTAAAGAGAAAGCCTACTAGGAATGCAACAGATGTTCCAAGGACAAACTGCAACAGGATCTCAAGGCCCACTGAACCTCAGCTAACAAAACTGCCATGGGACCTGCAGCATATTCTGAGGCTCAGCATTTGATGCTCAACAATGGAATAAAGAGACCAGCCAAAAAATTGGGCTAACTAAGGGCCACTCTATTTTGACCTGTATTATTTAAATTGCATTAACCTGAAAGATACAAGAGAGGGGGAGCAACATGATATGGGTCCAGCTGATGTCAGGGTCACAACGTGACAACCTGCTCAGCCTACCCATGCGCGATAACACCTCAGCCCCAGGGTCAATCCAAATTGCTTTGGTTGCTCCCCAGTCCAGCATCTTGGAAGGTAACCCAGGGACTCCCACCCAAGCTGCACGGCTCTAAAAGTGGGAGTCTTATTCCCAGGTTAACCTCACTGAACCCTCTGGGACGCAAGGCCCTAAAGAGGTGGTTTCAGAGCCCTACTCTACACCAAATTGGTGCCAATAGGTGATCACCGACATTTGATTATCCCCCATTATCTGCCACAGAAAGGGGCAAGCATCGCTTAGTGCCTTTCCCCCCACCAGGTTGGACAACATGGCCCTTACCCCCTCTCAATTCTTCTAGGAACAACTGAGTCTCATGATCAAACATGTGCACCTCATCTGCTCAGTAGAGGTCTGACCACCCAAATAGGTTGCAATATGAGGAATAAAGTGGACCAAATCTGATTATTCACTGTTCTTTTGGCATGGTTAATACATTTGAGGTCTTCACTATCCCGCCAAAAAACAGTGTCATTACCACCAAGGTGAATGAGCAAAACATCAGGTGGAGGCCTATAGCACTCCAAGGCCTTGCCAGCAAGCCTAGGTCACTGCTGCCAAGGTGAATGACCAAAACATCAGGTGGAGGTGAACAGTGCTCCAAAGCCTTGCCTGTCAGCAAGTCTAGGTCAATACCACCAAGATGAACGATCAAAACATCAGGTGGAGACCCAGGGTGCTCCAAGGCCTTGCCCTTCAGCAAGCCTAAATCAGAACCAAGGTGAATGACCAAAACAACAAGTGGAGGCCCACAGCGCTCCAAAGTCTTGCTCTTCAGCAAGCCTAGGTTATAACCATCAAAGTGAATCAGGTGAAGGCCCATGGTGCAACAGGCCACTCCGCTGCAGGCCTTGTTTACCAAGCCACTCCACAGTAGCTAACTCACCCAGCCCCGGCTGAGAACCAGCATGGTAAATTTGTGCCTGGTATGCCATCCAAAAACTACTACCTTGCCACACAGCGCCTAGAATTCAACAGAGAAACAGAGAAAACAGGAACAAAGTTAGTTGAGCAAAACAGCCTCAAAATTTGAGAGGACACATGTGCATCTTTGCAGGGGGAAGATTTCCAATAGTGGTACACTGGATGTCTTGTGAACTGAAGCCCATCCCAGGAGCAACGGAGGCAGATCCAATCCTAAATAAATGGGTGCCAATCTTAACTCAGTTCAGGTCCAAGCACTATAAGGCCTTCACAGTAACTGTTCAAAATTGATACCGATAAGGGCCAAAAGTTGATGTGACAAAATAAAACAACAACCCCAGTCTAGCCCCCAAGAGCTGCACATAATGCATGAACAGGGCATAAAGCTGGGTCAGAGCACAAGCCCAACTATACCTTTGCCCTCACATTTTTATGATCAGGTTTGAATAACTAAAACATGAGAAGGCCCAGTGTATTCCTCAAACAGAAGAAGCAACCAATAAATCATACTATAGCCCCAAATCAGTTCCTGTTGTCTTGCCAAAATGCACCTGAGAACTAACTGAAAAGACAAACAATGTTAGAGTGTTATAAAGTGTTCTACACTTAAGAAGATGCACAGACATCTTTATAACACATGACCTCACCCTATTCAAAGCCTAAGCCCTTTGTAAAAGCCGTAGAATCTAACCGACATTGGCAATCTTCCCTTTTTTCCTGGTCCACCCTTCCAGAGACTTGTGCATGCTGAAATTACAGGTGATATCCTCATGCTCCTGAGCTTTAGCAGTGAAAGCCAATGCTGACAGTCTAGTCCTGATGAACTGCAGGGCCAGATTCCTGCCCCACAGAGAAACAGTACAGCAATATGTGGTCCACATGAATATGCCACACCTGCAACTTGCTAGACACCTAATTAATCCAATCTCCCTTCCGGCCTTCTGAGAGACTAATGGCTTAGACAACCTCACCCCTCCAAGGCTCCTCAGATCTGTAGGCACAGGACAGGACTGGAGTCTGCAGCTGGAGCAAGCTGTCTGAAGTGCACCAACTGTTGGTGGGAAAGGCTTGGACCAGGTATGTGGCATGAGGGGATTTCGAGATGATCAAATTGATGACACTGACCAGGGTCATATCATAACCAAGAATGGACTGACAAATTGTGAATTCAGCAGCCCACAATTAAACTGTCCTCGCATCTGGAAAAATTCCAACACCCATCTCAAATATCTGATACCAAAACAAACAAATACCAGTTCCCTGTAAAGTAAAATGACATGTGAAGGTCTCCTGCAGAGCCATTAAACTAGAGTAGAAACTCATCCCAGGCCCTTTTCACACCTTACCTTTTCCCGATGCTGGGCTGCTCAGCTCGCGCATGAAGGCTTGGGAGGAACACTGTTGCATCCCTCCTGCTTCGGCTCCGCAGCTGCTTCCTCGTCAAACGAACGCCCTGCCTCTTCCATTCGCAGTGCAGCCTGGGACCTCATAGGCTGCACTGAGGAGAGGATGTGCGACCGGCCTGGCTCCCAAGGCTCCGCACACCAGGTAAGTGCACGCGGGGCCCCGGAGCCATGTGCGACCGCGCAGCGTTTTCGGCTTTGAGACGAAAATGAAAAAATGCATGTGTGGTCCATGTCAGGCACTTGAGCGTCACGCAAATGTGAGTGCGTCGTACGGACCACTCCTCACATTTACATGACGCTCAAGGGGCCCTTTTCCTTCAGAAATGCTGTGTGAAAAGGTCCCTGCTCATCCATGTTGGCTCTTGCATCAGCTATAATGAGTCCTGCTTCCCAGAATTAATAGAAGTGAGCCTCACTAGGGGCAAAGATAATTAAGGTGACCAAGTAGCTCCTGAAACTCTTGTAAAGTGACTTTCCTTAGTTTCTACAATTTGCCATTTGTGAGAATGCAAAATTGTTAAATGATATTAATTTGTATAGCTAAGCAGATAAGGCAGGTAAACAGTGTAATGAATCTTCCAAAAGCAGAACAAGAACAACAACAAAAAGAAGATCTTAGTGCCCCACTGACCGCATGCATGCACACTGAACTCATGGCCTGACAATGAATCAGAGATTAATTTTTACCCATACTTTCCAGAAATGCATGATAGCCATAATTTGTGTTCATCCCAATCCCTTTCTAAATTGGGATTTGGTGCCACATGGATTTGTTATGATTCATCATATTGTAGGGGCATAATAATTAGGAAATAATTAATCAATAGCTTAATAGCAGGCATATTGACTTAGGAAAAAGAGCAATGTGGCCAGGGAAAACAAAAAGAATGCTTATGCTTGCAGCTGGATGCAGATAACAGGAAAATCAGCTTGTAGAACTTAGAATGACAGGAAGCCAAGTAGAGCAATGGTAGATAGTAAAAGAGACAACTAAACTGAGTAGGCTCAACAGGTGTGAAAGAGAGGTAGACTTTGTGGGTTTGAGTGTCCGGAGTAGGCCAAACTAGGCCAAGGGGAGGGGGAGTGACCACAAGAGATGAACTTCGGTGACCGAGAGCCTCATAAAGCTTAATTTTAATATTAAAAATCACACCCCTGGGGAGGAGTCTGGTATTAAAACTTGGAACTGCCTCTAGGGGCATGCGTAGTGCTTGTATGCTGACATAATAATGTATTCGTGACATAGTTCCTATACGCATGTATTTGGATTAGCCAATAATGAGCATTTCTTGCTTCTGTAATGGATGCTTAGCAGGGTATAAAGCTACCTGTGTATAACCATTTTCTTTGGAGTAGTATATTTTTAGTGCCTGATGCACAACTGCTCCCCTCTTGTACAAGGGAAAATCATTTAATAAATTCTTTACATTTTTTTGCTGCTAAAAACCATGGTGTGATTTTGAATTAACGTGGTAACAATATCACAACTACCTAGGAGCCATAGACTCTGCAATATATGTTAAATTATGTTGAGATAGTTTGCAAAGAATAGTATTTGTGACATTGAGCCCCATATGACAATTAGCAAAACCCAATAGGCTCTTACTTTCCATTCCTCACTTCCTTACATACCATGTAGTCAAACTGTGCAGCTCACTACCACATAATATAATAATAGAGCCCTCCCTGGATGGCTTCAAAGGGGAATAGAAAAAAAATCATGAAAATGAAAGTTGCCAATGGCTACAACTAAAGATGGCTGTATATCCCACCAGAGTTTCAGTGTGGTGTAGTGATTTGAGCTTTGGGCTACAATCCTGGAGACCAGGGTTCAGTTCCCTACTTAGCTATGGAAATCCAAAGGGATACTTCAGATACATCATGCACTCTCAGCCCCCTCAAAACCCATGATAGGTTTGCCTTCAGATCACCATAACTTGGAAATGACTTGAAGACACACAACAACAGTAACAATATCATCCTCAGTATCAAAAGCAGCATATCTCAGTATATCAGTTCCTGGTGAATAGGAGATAGTGTGTGGTGTTACGCTCAGGTCCTGCTTGTGAGCTTGCATAGGTAACCATTTGACCACTATATGATCACAATGCTGGAACATGGCCTTCCCTTTAGTCTTACGTCCCAAGATTTGCAGCAAGTATAAGCACACAGTTTGAGGTTCAGAAAGGAAGATGACCATGAAGCAGAGAATTATGTTGACCATGCACTTTGTGACATGTTAATAAATTTGTGGTCCCTTGGTGGAAGTGATTTGAAAGGCTTTGTGTATTTATTTTAGATGCAGAGAATACTCAAAAGTAATTATTTACTGATTATTTTAGTTTTGCTTATCAATTCATTATTTACTAATTATTTTAGTTTTGTGTAGGCAAAGAGAAAGTAATATTCTTCCTGAGTTTCCAATAAAAAAAAGGACCTTTGCTAGTATCCAGTTTCTCCTGCTACTGAAGATTCCATTTAACTTTTAAAACTTGTTCATTTGGAAATCCTAGCTTGATGTAGAAGTCGTCACTAATATTATACAATGTGCATAAACTGATAAAAATATAGACGCAGAAACATTTTCCTTTGTGTGTCAGTTTATCTTCTTCATGCAATTTTCCCCCACTGGTTTCGTCCTGATTTTAATCAACAGCTGGTATATCTATTGCTGTATTTTGCAAATGACCCCTTGTGATTTCTGCTGAGATATTGTCAATAAGCCTTGTTCTTCAGTTTGTTTTTGTTGTCGTGTGCCTTCAAGTCATTTCTGACTCATAGTGACCCTGAGGCGAACCTGTTACAAGGTTTTCTTGACAAAGTTTTTCTCAGAGCTTTGTCTTTTCAGTCCTCTGAGGCTGACAGGGTATAACCTGCCCAGTGGGTCCCCATGGCTGAGCAGAGATTCAAACCCTTGTCACCAGCTTCATAGTCCAATACCATGCTGGCTCTTCTGCAGTGCTGCAGGGATATGACAACTTTGGTTGCTTGGTATCTGCTCTGCAATTATCAAAGTAACTGTTGTTAATTCTACTTCTTCTTAAGCCCCGAAGGAGTCCCAGTGAACATAGGAAAACAATAAGCTGAGACTGATAGTTACAATCTGCATTGGTGGAAGTATTCACAGATGGAAATTGATGCAGATATTGCCCCCATCTTCTCTGATCCATTTCACTGACCATTTCTAGTTTCAAATCATCTAAGCAAGTCCAAGGAGTTGCCTTAGTGTTTACATGCCGTGACTGAAAACTTCAGTTAGAATTGTGGTGTGACCTGAGTTGAACATATCTAAATCCCACAGGAATGGGATTTAAATCAGTCATTAGCCCTTAAGAGTGAGTTTAATAGAAGACCAGCCTAGCAGAATGTATTGTGTTGACATTCTTTATAATTATAACTTAGGACTTTTGAGCAAATTTCTTTAGTTGTGTGAGGGGATGTTTGCATGCAAAATGAATAAGTGAGATGGACGATCGCAAACTACCTGAATTTTAATCCAGACAAAACACTAGTTCTATAGAAATCTACTGGGACTGGGGTGCTAGTCTGGTGTAGGGTAGGTTTACACAGCCCCTGAATGCCGAACTGGACAAATTAGGGCCTCTTCAGTATCTGTTGAAGTGCAGACAGCATCAGTTTAATAAAAGTGCCTTTTTCAATAGAAGTGCCTTTTTCAATTTCTTTTATTGGCCAGACACCATCTGCATCCTGTGACATAGTATATCCTGATGTATTTGTTCATGCTCTGATGCTATGTTTCAGGATTCTTTGGCTATTGCAAAATGCAGCTTTTCAGGTGCTTTTCAGGGCCAATGGATCAGAGCACCAATTATGTACCAGCTGCACTGGTTGACTGCATTTCTGTGCACTATGCTACAGGACAGGACATTTGCATGTTAAATTTCTGTTAACTCCACTTAATCCTAATCCTAATTCTAACTCTGCTAACCTTACTGCTAAACCTCAATATATTCTCGTAAATGACATTTCTAAAATATTGAATATGTTGGAGCTATTGAGGGGATCCTCAGGGTTAGACCTTAATAAAGGAAAGTCTAGGCTTTTCTATAGAAATAGAGAAAGCTATTTCAAAGAGCCTGGTCAAGCTGCAATTATTTATATTGGAAAAAAAAAATACATTGGGAAAAACATACTAGCCTGGCTCTTTTGCAGCTGTCTTTAGAAGATGAGAGGAAAATGGGTATCAAATGCATAACACATAAGGTGTTTCACCTAATTTCACAGTCTAAATCTACAATCTGAATCTACCTTGGGTAACACGGAAAGCTAGTGCAGTAACAAAAAACAGCATTGTGTAGTAGTTTGAGTGTTGGACCATGATTTCACATCCCTGCTCAGCCATGGACACCCATTGGGGGAATCTTGGGCAAGTCACACACTTTCAGCCTCAGAGGAAGACGAAGGCAATGCTATCACTTTTTCTGGCAAGTTTTGGCACATAATAACCATGCAGTCAAAATGCTGTCTTATTTCTAAGGTGTACAGTTTCATGATAAAGTAATCTTATATTGAGATGGACAAATTGACAACGCTCATAAATCTCACCATCATTTTAGACAGGATTGGAGAATTTTAACTCCCATTCTGGGAATCTAGGTGGGGGAAACTATGGATCGCAAGTTTTGATAATTAAGACCTGATTTGCATTTATAAGATTCTATGTATTTTTCAAGGGCTTTTTAATGTAGAATGAGTTTCAGCATTCCGAATGAGATGAAATTAAGGCCAGATCAGTCAGGCACACATAAGACAGACACAATATTCAATATTCAAAATCCTGTGGAATTCTGGATTTTGTAGTTTACTGAGGACAAAAGCGCTTTTTGCCTGAGAATTCTAAATGTCCCTCCTTAAATGACAAACCCCAGGATTCCGTAATATGTTGAAAGTGGAATAATGGCACTTTAACAGTGTAGTATCAAAATGGCCTAAATTGGCCTCAGGCAATTAGGCCAGGGTTCACAACTGCTGAGGACTGGGGTTGGGGAATGGTCTTCCAGGAGACCTTCAAGGGCTACATCCCCATTGTAACACCCTGACAAAAATTTAATTCCTCTCCCCTACATTTTTGCTCCAAAACTCTCTTCAATGAGGATGGCAATTCTGCCATCCTCCCTAGCTAGGATGCTTTAGACTCAGTGTAACACTTTTTTGGGCCACAAGAAGTGGCTCAGAAGTCAACTTCCAGTTTACTTCCCATTAGAAAAAAGGATTCATATGGACCTACACTGTCCCAGCCCCCCGAAAAGCAAAACTTACCATCATAAGCTGTAGATAGGGGCAGAACATTTGCATTTTTTTAAAAAAAGAAAAATTTCAAACATGGATTTGGGGGCCTTGGGGGCCACAAAAAAAGACTCTGCAGCTGCATGAGGCCTGCAGGTTAGATTTTCCACACCCCTGAGTTAGACAATAGGGATTAGCGTCAGTCCATCCTGCGATTTACCTCATGTCCTCATGCAAATATTCCAACGTTCGGTTGTTTCCCTCCTCTGGCAGATAGTGAAGGCCTCATAAAGTGGTGGTGATGTCAACTTAGTGTTGTGAGAAGTAGCAAAGGATTCCTTTACCTATGGGTTGTTGTGGGTTTTCCGGGTTTTGAGGCTGTGTTCTATTAGCATTTTCTCCTGATGTTTTACCTGTATCTGTGGCTGGCATCTTCAGAGGATATCCTCATGTCCTCTGAAGATGCCAGCCACAGATGCAGGCGAAATGTCAGGAGAAAATACTGATAGAACATGGCCTCAAAACCCGGAAAACCCACAACAGCCTATGGATTCCGGCCGTGAAAGCCTTTGACTTTACATCGATTCCTTTACCTCTTTTGCCTTCTTCAGGCAACTGCTAGTGTTTTCATAGCTTTCATTTGGGTCTCCAAGCTCTCTCATTTTGTAACAAAGACAATCTTGCTGCAAGAGGAACATTGTTAAAATTACATATTGTTGTTGTTCTCTTTTTTTCCCCCTTCAAAAAAACAATCAATGAGGAATTATATCCTTGGTACCTACAATGTGAAATTCTCTTCCCTAGAAATTTGAAAGGTACCAAATATTCTTGGCTTTAGAATAGAGCTTTCCAAACTTCTCATGTTGGTGACACACTTTCTTAGACATGCATCATTTCGCGACACAGTAATTCAGTTTTACTAGCATACCAGAGGTTAAACTAACCCCTTATAAGAAATACAGATACATACATAAATTGTAATAACAAAATGTATGGGGACACAACATATCTCATGAAAACCTTTCATATATTTTTATTTTAAAAATATTTATTTTATTTTTATTTTAAAAATATATGATTTATAAATAATAGCATACATTTCCAAGATCATAGGTGACACACCTATACACTTCAGGTGACACACTAACATGTCGTAGCACACTATTTGGAAAGCCCTACTTTAGAAGAATATTAAAAACATAATTATTTATGCCCATCTCCATGAGCATCGACGTCTAATGTTAACCTCTATTTCAATGATTCTATGAATAGCGCGTGGTATTTGTGTATTGTATACTTTGAACATTTTATGTATTATGGATATGTGCTGCTTTGAAATATTTGGTTCTAAGTGGTTTACAAATTTATTTTTATTTACCTACAAGTGAGGTTCAACTTTTGATGACTCTATCAATAGAGACCTCCATGAGTCTCGTCCTCAACAGCCCTATTCAGGTCTTGCAAATGTAGAACCCTGGTTTCCTTTATTGACCCAATTCATCTGTAGTGTTGTCTTACTCTTTTCCAATTGCCTTCCACATCAATGACCCTTATTGTCTTTTCCAATGAGTCATGACATTTTTAATGTAGAATTGCTTCACTTTAGTGATTTTTGGTGTGTAACAACCATTCAAGCTCCATTTATTCCAGGAACAGTTCATCTGTGCCTGTGGTATCAAAAGAACTCTTCTCCAGCCTTGCATTTCAATTGAGTTGACTTTCCTCCTGTCACCTTTGTTCATTGTTCAGTTTTCACAATCATAGAAATTGGAAATACATGGGTAATGCGCGGGTGATTCTGACTGTGGTGTTTGATAAGATGACATTACACTTGAGGGTCTTAATTAGGCCATTTCCACACTACACCCCCATTCTGGTGGGGGGACATGTTGAAGCAGGGCCATGATATGTGCTAGCACACGATATCATTGTGGTCCCACTCTTGTCCATTCACACTGCATTTGAGAATAGTGTTACAGTATTTTTGTGTTGCAACTGTTCATGGGAGCCTTCAAATACAAATGATCTCTAAATGATCTCTAAGCGGGAAGCAACAATAAATGACAAAGAGCAACAATGGCCGCACTTCAAACTGAGAAGAGATCTTGAGTGGAGTGCCACAGAGTCCTGCCCTAAGGCCATTATTCTTCAACATTTTTATCAATTATTTAGATAATGGGGTGTATGGAATTCTTATCAAGTTTGGAGATGACACAAAACTGGGAGAGGTGGTTAACACGTTGGAAGATAAGATCACAATAAAATAGAACAATGGACAGAAATCAATCAAATGAAAATTCGAAAGAGACAAACGCAAAATTCTACATTTAGGCTATAAGAACCAAAAATATAGGAGTAGGATTGAGGGATACATGACTCAGCAGTATGACATGTGAAAGAGACCTTCGGATTATTGTAGACCATAAGTTGAACATGAGAAACTAGTGTGGATGCTATAGCAAAGAACATGAATACTATTTTTACCTGCATTAATAGAAACACCATTTCCAAGTTCCAACTATATTTTCTGCTGGTTAGGCCACATCTGAAGTTCGGTTCTGGGTGTCTCATTTGAGGAAAGATAAAGATAAGCTGGAGCAGGTTCAGAGAAAGATAATAAGGATGATAAGAGGTATGGAGAATAAAAACACATGAGAAAAGGTTGAAGGAGCTGGGCTTGTTCAGCTTGGTGAAGAAGGATGACATGGTTGCAGTCTTTAAATACATCAAGGGCCATCACAGAAAGGAGGGAGCAGGTCCATTCTTTGCTTCCCCAGAGAGTAGGACCGGGGCTAATGGTCTGAAGTTAAGGGAGGGTAGATTTCAGTTGAACATTAGAAGGAGCTTCTTAACAGTAAGAGTGGTTCAGCTATGGAACCAATTCCCTAGAGAGGTGGTCGGATCTCCTTCTCTGTAGGTCTTCAAAAAGAGGCTGGACAGCTATCTGCTGGGGATGCTTTAGCTGGAGATCCTGCTCTAAGTAGGGGTTCAGACTTGGTGGCCCATGAGGTCCCTTCCAACTCTATAAGTCTATGAACATGTCTTTGGTTAATGCCAGAAATTCCCAGGAAATACTTTGAGATGAGAAAAATGTCATATGGATGTCCAAAATAAATTGTTTGTACAGGAGCAACACTTGACATTTCCTAAGACTCCAATTCAAAGGAGGCAACCTTTGTTACCTATATAGGTGGTGAGGGAATTCATGGCATGGACTCAGGTCAAGATGTTGCACCTAGCATGTGAAGAGCATTTCAGAGTTGAAGTGTGTGTGTGTGTGTGTGTGTGTGTGTATGCGATTACTGTTTGGAATAAATCTGGCAAAGCAGGAACAAGGGAAGGCATCCTGTCATGTCACTGTGCCAGTCTTGTGTACCACTTAGCAGAGAAATGCATGCTGCATTTCAAAAAAAGAACCATAGAATCATGGAGTTGGAAGAGACCACAATGGTTATCTAGACCAATCCCCTGCCATGCAGGAACACACACTGAAAGCACCCCTAGCAAATGACTATCCAGCCTCTGTTTAAAAACCTTCACCTCCAAAGAAGGAGACTCCACCCTTGACCCCCCCCCCCGAGGCAGGATGTTCCAATGTCGAATGGCTATTAACAGCAGGAAGTTCTTTCCATTACTAAGTATGGAGTGGGCGTACAACTAAGAGAAAGTATGTCATGAAAGCACGGGTGTGTAGCATACATGAAGACCATAACTCTATGGCTGATTACACATAGACATTTGAAGAAGAATGGTAGATGACAGATGTTGCCTTGAACAATCTGAGGTAACCTGACATTGTACTTCATGGTGTTAGTAACTTTAAAAACAGCTTCAGAACTTCAGGCTCCTTGTTGAAGCCATCTGAAGAGTCACTCTCATCTTGAAAACAGGATGAGAGAAGCACAAGATCTGAAAGGATATTATCTGATTATTTCATGGTATGTAGTAAAGAGAAGAAGAAGCTATCTGATAGTATTAAATAAAGAAGTGGGGTAGAAGAAGCCTATTTTGATTCCTCCATCTTGGCTAATGTTTTCATTTGGATTTTAAACTCTCCCTTTCAGAAAACTTACTCCACTACAAAACCAGACTCAATATTTACCCCCTTTGCAAATACAGATGCATTTATTTTAACTTCTGAAAGCACCAAGAATTACCAGAAAGCATCAAGGGTCATCATGGAGTGACACTATGTGTTTTGGTACAAATGGCCAGTCTGGAAATCCCTGTTAGGAGCTGTACACCCCCACACTTTGATATGGTCTAATTGGCAAATATTAATTGGCTTTAAATTAAATGACGTACACTTATGGTGGAAAGGCCATGTGGAAAAGGGATATTGGCTGGAAAGATATGCAAAAGTGGGTCAGAGATGGCCTCAGCATGGCCAGGTCATATGTTTGCTGTGGATTAGCTACGAAGGTTTGACTTAATGGCTCTGAGCTAATCCTTTCAGCTGCCTGACCTCATAGAATCATAGAATCATAGAAATGTAGAGTTGGAAGAGACCACACGGGCCATCCAGTCCAACCCCCTGCCATTCAGGAACACCCTCAAAGCACTCCCGACAGATGGCCATCTAGCCTCTGCTTAAAAACCTCCAAAGAAGGAGACTCCACCACACTCCGAGGCAGCATATTCCACTGTCAGACAGCCCTGACTGTCAGGAAGTTCTTCCTGAGGTTCAGATGGAATCTCCTTTCCTGCAGCTTGAATCCATTGCTCCTTGTCCTGGTCTCTGGAGCAGCAGAAAACAAGCCCTCTCCTTCCTCTACATGGCATCCCTTCAAATATTTAAATATGGCTATCAGAAAAAACGAAGCTGTTTGCGAATATTAAATGAAAGGAGTGGAAGAAGACTATTTTGATTCCTCCATCTTGGTTGATGTTTTCGTTTGGATTGTAAACTCTCTCTTTTAATAAACCTGGCCCGCTACACAACCAGAGTCAATATTTCCCCCCTTTGCATTTGCAGGTGCGGCAAAGTTTTCTTTCCTCTTTCTACTTGTTTGCTGCTTGGCTTGCCCTGTTCTGCTTTTCACTATAAGTACATGTGTTCTTATTATTCTCTCAAAGATGAGCACAGGTGATTTCTGCTGAGAGGTGATCAATATGTTTTCTTCTCCAATCTTGCAATGTCAAGAAAAATATGTGCTGATCTGCCATGTACTTATCCAAATAATTCTACTATTTCTTCTCAGGTCCCTGCAGAGTTTTGGTACACAAAGGAAAACAACGAACTCAGTCAGAAGAATGTTATTCATATATTTGGTGGTAATCAGAGCAGAGACACAGCTCCACTCATTCCATACACTCCTATTATTTGTCTGCAAACCAGTGAGTCAGTGACTGCTGTTGTGGATTTGTTTTATTCAGAAAGGCTCAAACGGTATCAGGTGAAGTGAAGTGAAGTATCAGTGAAGTGGAGCCTGGAAGGTAGACTTCCATCTGAGATGATTCTATTCATGGTGACCCTGTTAGTTTTGCTGCCTCAAGTAGCATGGTGTATTTCCATTGTCAAATGTGCCACTGGTAATCCTCCTTCTCTTGAGCACCAACATTATCGTTCAGGAGATCTCTTCATTGGTGCCATTATGTCTCAGATCTACCGATTCACAGAGCTGGTGACATACTCAAGACATCCGTCTGAAGAGCAGCTTGATCAATTCATGTATGCAGCAGCCATTCTTAATCATTCATTCAGATCATGTGTAATACTTTGAGAGTCAGTTGTTTACAAATGGGTTAGGATAAGATCAGACACAAATTTTGTATCACCAGACCAAATGACACCAAATGTCAACCCTACATCCTGAGCCTTATTTATGGAGCGTACCTGGAATGATGCATCTGTGAGGATTACAGGGTTAAAGATTTGATGAGCTATTACCACTGCATTATGGGCACAATTGTACAACTTTATTAATTTTGCCATTCTGCTTGCCTTAATGAACGTATTGTATTTTGCCAATCCGCCATGCAATAACATCCCACTACAGCTGTTTACAGTATGTGAAGGGCTCTACTCTAATTTTATGTAGTTTTTTTTATATAGTTATTGATTAATTGTGTTTTTATAGTTATTGATTAATTGTGTTTGATTTCATTTGTGAGATATGGTAGAGATATGGACAATAGATGACAGAAAGATAGTGTTTGGTTTTATTCCTCCCTCCCTCCTCCTCCTCCTCCTCCTTCTTCTTCTTCCCACCTCTCCTCCTCCTCCTCTTATTTCTCCCCTTTTTTAAAGGAATTTTTTATTTTAGTCTACGAGATTTCAGTTAATCAGTATCCTGTTAGTGTATTCATGATTTAGTGATTTTACATGTTTCTCATCTATAGATAGAAAAGGCAAGGAGAAGGATGCCTATTTACTCTTAACACTCTGCTTCAGATCCTACATGGCACAGCAGAGCAACATGTTTCCACATGCAAAACTACTGTATAGCTTGTCTTTCAATACTCTCCAGACTTACCATTGAGGTGCAACAGACCCCATACATGCATTCTGTGGCTGTTGGACCACAAGAATTATTGGAGAAGCATCTGGATAGCCAGGTGCAGAAAGATTACATCATCTGCTGAGATCCACCAGGGTTCTCGAGAGCTCTCACAAAATGAGGTAATCATACTGCCTCTGGTGGCAGGGAAATACCCAGACACTTCTCTCTGTCCCTCACCCCGTGCCATTCTCAATATAGCTACAGAATTGCAATGGAGGGAGGACTGCAGCAGTTCCACATTAAGTCCAGAGGGCAACTTTGGTCATTGCAGAGGGATGAGGGGAATACCTGATCCCTCAATACACATTAAAGACATATGAGGCACGAAGTCCAGGAACACCATGCCTTTGTATTTGTGTACACCATCTACCATGACAATAAAACTGTTTAACATAACAAATCCCAGATCTTGAAGCAACTGGACAGTTACAAGGGTTCTCACTCTCTTAATAGGTTCTGTTATCAACACTATCAGCACATCCTGGCCTTGGTATTTGCTGTTGAGAAAATCAATGAAAACCCCCACTTCTTACCTAATTGCACCCTTGGCTTCCATATCTATAACAACTATTTCAAGGCAGAATGGATCTATCGCACTTCCCTGGAGTTTGTCGCTATGAATGACAGATTCATTCCTAACTACAAGTGTGATGACCAGGACTATGCGGTGTCTGTTATTATGGGACCTCCCTCCCTCCTCAGTCGACTTGGGGCAGACATTCTGAACCTTTACAAGATTCCACAGGTAAGAAGAGCTCATGACACTTTGGATAGAAACTACTCATACGTATCATTTTGGCTGTTTAAACTACATTAATAAGATCTGATAGTACATAAAGAAAGATATAGGCAGCCTGTTATACAATTTCTAGATGAGATCTGACCAAAGAAAGTTATATTACTGTGTTAGTAGACAGTATTGGAACAGACACCTCTATACCATCTAGCCTGTCCTCTGCTATCAAAGTACTCTATGACCAGCAAGTTCAAGGAAGGACGTTGTCCATTACCTGTGCTGAAATATTCTATTGTTAGTCCAGTCAGGTTTTGTATATATCATGGAGGAGATTACTTGTTTCTGTCCTTCAGTTTAGCCATAAAAGTCTTTTAACCTATTCAAGGAATCTGTTGATTAGTAGGGAAAAATGTTAGAATATAGCATTGCTATCATTATGTGCACACAATGAAGTGAAGATGTAAGAATTTTGGAAATGTATCCTGTAATCTTGTTATCTCCTTGACTTTAGTTAGCTTATATATGGAACCACTCCAACGGGCAATAAAACCACTGAAGCAGCTTACTTTCACTGGATGTTCCCAAATGATCACCATCAGAATAAGGGGATTCTCCAGTTGCTCTTACATTTCAGTTGGACCTGGGTTGGAATGGTGTATCTACCTACTGACAGTGGTGAAAGGTTCGTGTACAACATACTTCCCACGTTTTGGGAGAAAGGTATTTGCTTTGACTTTATACAAGAACTTCCTCTAGAGACTTTTTCCACACATGTATGGAATATGGCGGAGGCCTATTCTAAAGCCTATGAAGCAATAATGAGAAGAACTGCCACTACTGTGATCATACACGGAGAAAATCAGATAATGTTATTGTTTATACTCCTCTCTAGGTTTGATCATTGTCTTGACATTTCAGAAAGGAGTAAAATCTGGATTATGACAGCCCAGATGGAATTCACATCAGTTCCCTTTGCAAGAGATGTTAATCTAGACTTCCTTCATGGTGCAATCTCCTTTGCAATTTCTTCAATGAATATAGCAGGATTTGAGGAATTTCTTCAGACAAGGAACCCCACTTCAGAAAAAGAAGATGGCTTTATGCACATCTTTTGGGAACAGGTATTTCAATGTTCCTTCCCTACTGCTGCTTCAAATGAGAACTTTGCAAATACTTGTACTGAGGAAAAGAAGCTGGAAACTCTCCCCAGTTCTGTTTTTGAAATGAATATGACTGGCCAGAGCTACAGTGTCTATAATGCAGTTTATGCTGTGGCCCATGCTTTGCAAGCCATGCTTTCATCCAGATTTCACTTCAAAGCAGCAGGTGATGCTAGCAGAAAGATACTACTGTCTCAACAGCTTTGGAAGGTAACGTTAATATACACACTGTGTAGGAGAATATGCAAGAAGATGTTGTATTCTGTGTTGATTCTGGTGTCTCTGTCAAGACTGCAATTTTGACCTCTGAATTTTAGGTCTTCTCCACTTTCCCATGTTCCTAACTCTTCTGTCTTTGATCTAGAACTGGTAGTTGCCACCATAGTTATACTGTGCAGGTGCTCAGAACAAAGAGTTGTCTGGCTATAATTATAAAAGTTTTTCATATTCCTTAGTAAAAGGTATAGAGCCTTTGGGAGCCACTATGGTGTAAGAAAGCCAGAATGGCGTAGTGGTTTGGATGTTGATTCTCCACTCAGCCATGGAAACCCATTGGGTGATCTTGGAAGCACTGTATACTCTCAGCTCCAGAAAACCCCATGAAAAGTTTGCCTTCAGTTTCCATAACTCAGAAATCACTTGATGGCCCAGAACAGCAACTATAGTGCCTTCACAAATGTAACTATTTACTTTCCATTTCTCAAAAATAATAAAAATGTATGTGTATTCAGGGGAAAAAACAATGATTAAACAATGATGTATGGTCAAAAAACACATTAGAGTAGCCTAAAAGATATAAAAAATGAATCCACTCAGAGAAAAGAGAGAATAAAGAGCTGCATAAAAGTAAGAAGAGGATAATCATCCATAGGAACAGAATGACACAATGTCCAGACCTATTAAACATAGAAACAGAAATTGAAAAGAGAAATAGAAAGAAATCTTCAAAAAATTGCAATCAAAAAGAACAATACAGTTCTACAATCCTGCTTATTTATATCTATAGAGAAGAGCACTCTGTTATTCAGGAATGAATAGCAGCATCTGTTGGCATCTGAAATCACCAGCTTTGCTTGGGTATATCGTAAGGATGATGGTGAAGTTAAGGATCTGTACGAAGGGAACGCCTTGTTTTGTTTCCTTTTAGTTCCATCATTTTCTAAGAAGTGTCTCCTACAACAACAGTGCTGGAGAAAAGATTTCTTTTGGTGAGAATGGGGAAATAGAAGCTGGTTTTGATGTCATAAACTGGATCACTGTCTCAAATGAGTCCTTTCAGAGGGTCAGAGTTGGAAAATTGGATGCCACATCTCCCCCAGAAAAGCTGCTGAGCATTTCTGCAGATGCTATTACTTGGCCTCAAGCATTCAACCAGGTAGACCCAGTCCACATTTCAGCACACATTAAACAATGTTGTACATACACACAGAAACACACACACATGTTTGGCTACCTTCATTAAAATAGTGACAATGACCTTGGTTTCTGGTGGCTTCCATGTGAGAAAACTCATGAATATTCTTTGCATTTTAGTCAAAATTTTGAAAGCCAAAATTTGATAGCTCTTCGTGTTCACTAAACTTAGGAGTGGATTGATCATACCAATGGCATAGAAACCAGTAATTGCCCTTGTGCAGAAATGTCCTCTTTGAAGATTTATGTGCAGTGAAGCTATGTCAAGAGCTTCTTTGGCCCTATGGTTGACATCAATATGTTCAGCAAAGGCATGTACCTAAAAGAAATTATGTGTAAGTTTTTTCCATGTTTAAAATTATTCTACATGATTTCATACCCTGAGAACTTTGACCACTAAATATTAGCATATGTAGGCTGAGTATATGACAGTCTAAATATACCCAAACATCCTTTTATATCCCAAATGGTCTCTACACCATAGTAGCATAATAACTTGCAGAGCAAAATAGAGAAACGAACTATCCAAAAGTAATTCTTTATGTCAAAATATTCTCCATTCATTTCTTGACAGACCCAGCCTATTTCCGTATGCAACAAGAAATGTAATGCAGGCTTTAGTAAGGTGAAGATCGAAGGGAAGCCATTTTGTTGCTATGACTGTCTTCCATGTCCCAAAGGAAAGATTTCTGATCAGAAAGGTAGGATATGTACAAGGAAACATGTTATCTGTGCTGTAAAATACGCACACATGCAGCAGGCACGCTTTTGCTGATCATTATGCAAAAGTGTTAGCTAAACTGCAAACTATGTACATCTATAAGAAGATATATAGGTTTAGTTGCCTAAAGCTATTTAAAAAAAGGGGGAGAATGTGCTGTTACATTACTCACTCCCTTAAGTCAAAACAAATAATTTAACCAATTAGATTTCTGGGATCCTCTCCTGCTGCCCACTAGAGGTTCTGTGCTTCAGTAACTCTGATCCTATCTCTCAGGTAGATTGCAGATGGTGGTGCTTGGTGATAGCTGCTCTTCAAAAATAGAGCAGCTTTATGGCATACCTCAAGGTGACATTCTATCCCAAAACTACTTAACATCTATGGGAAACCACTTGGAGAGATCATCTGGAGGCACAGAGCAGGGTGCTGTCAGTATGCTGATGACACCCAAATATATTGCTCCATGCCTTCAAAAACAACATCAGTTAAAGATGGTGTGTCTCCTCTCAATGAATGATTGGAGGAGATAATGGGCTGGATGAAGAAAAACAAATTGAACAAACTGAAGCTGATTCCAGACAAGACAGAGGTGCTTACTGTCACAGGTCCCAACCTGAGTTTGGAGGTATGTCAGCCAGTCCTGGATTGGGGTTACACTCCCTCTGAAAGACTTTGCTCACAGCTTGGGAGTGCTTCTTGATCTGTCACTCCAAATAACAGCTCAGATAGATGCCATGGCCAGGAGTGCTAACCAGTGATGTAGACTTGAGTCGGTTAACTTGTATTCAAGTTGCTTCAATGACTCAACTTGGACTTGACTTGGCAATAAACAGCACACTAAGTCAACTCTACTTGTGAATTGTATGAGTGTGTGTATGGGTGTGTATGTGTATATATGTGTGTGTGTATATATATATCTATATATAGTGACCAGCTTGTTGCTCTTGGTTCTGTAACATAATACATTCGTCCAGAAAGCTTACAACTTTGAACAATACTTCCATCTCTTCTTGGTTATCGGTCAGAGTGTGGATGCATTTCTTGGAATGGAACAGCAAGTGGATTGGGCAACAGGCTTAAGACAGGGTTGAGGTTTTCTCTGCAGCCTGTCCCCCTCATATTGAAGAAGCTTTCTAAAAACCTTTGTAAAAGCAAAAGACAGGATTTGGCCCTAGAGCACAGGCTACATTTCACAGAGATGAACAGCAAATATATAAGGCAATGGGCTTGAGGAGGAAGAATACTTCCTTCTAAAGCTTTTGAAGCTTCAGTAAGGGGAGTAAAAAGGATCTATTCACCACTTCAGAAGTGCAGACTGTTGGCTCCCAGACTTGAGCTTTGACTTGAGGCTTGGCTTGAAAATATCTTGTAAGTACTTGAGACTTGACTTAGGACTCGAAAGTAGAAACATGGGTCTTGATTTGAGACTTGGAGTAGAAGACTTAAATACCTCACTGGTAATGGGTGTAGATAACTTATATCATCCAAGACTACTTGAAGCTGGAAGGCAACTGTCCTATCACTCTCCTTGACTAACAATGGAAGATTTGACACTGGTCCATAGTTGTTTAAATCCAGAGGGTTCCAAGAGGACTTTTTTTAGAAGAGGTTGTACCACCACTTCTTTTAAACAAGAAGGAAAACTTCAGTCCCTGAGAGATGCATTAATAATATATTGTAATTGAGATCTAATTGCATCTCCTCCCTGGATGACCATCCCAGAAGGCCAGAGATACAGAGGAAAAGTTTTCTTCTTTACATGTCCCAATAGCATGTCCACATAATGGTATTTATCAACTGAAACTGATCCAGTGAAATCCTACTCACATAGTAGCTAGGCAGCCCATTACCAACTTCTGCTGCACGGATAGCATCTAAGTTGGCTCTTATCCAAGAGATTTTATCTGTGAAGTGATCATTAAAATCATCACAGTGAATTGCTGAAGGGATGATTTTAATTGTGAATTTTAACATATTTTAAAATATGTATTGACCGTTTTCATTAGGTATTTGCACTATTTGTTCTTCAAAGCAGATTGTATGAATTTGCATTATTGTTTTTTAAATGAAGTTCTGGTTTAAACTGATATGTCTTATATGTTAATCTCTTATTGTTCTGCACCTCGATGCATGGCGAGAGGGGGGTAGGAAATAAGTATCATCATCACCACCACTATTCATTATTATTTCCGGAGCAAATAGTTGTGTGTTCCTCCAGATATGAATGACTGCTTCCCGTGTGAGGAAGATGAGTATCCAAACAATGGCAAGAACATCTGCATCCCCAAAGATACAAGCTTCCTGAGTTACGAAGAACCTTTGGGAATCAGCTTGGCCACTCTTGCAATTCTCTTTTCTTTCATTACAGCTTTTGTGCTTTGGATCTTCACTAAGTACTCAGACACTCCCATAGTCAAAGCCAACAACTGCAGCCTCAGCTATGCTCTCCTTCTTGCCCTCCTGCTCTCCTTCCTTTGTACTTTCCTATTCATTGGCCAGCCTCAGAAGGTGACCTGTCTCCTTCGACAAACTGCTTTTGGAATCATCTTCTCAGTGGCTGTTTCATGCATATTGGCCAAAACCACCATTGTGGTTCTAGCTTTCCAGGCCACTAAACCAGGGTCAAAGATGAGGAAGTGGTTGGGGAAGAAACTGTCTAACTTCATTGTTATTTTGTGCACCCTGTTTCAAGCCAGTCTTTGCACTGTGTGGTTGGCAACTTCTCCTCCATTCCCAGATGTTGACACACACTCAGTGAGGGAAGAAATTGTCCTGGAATGTAATGAAGGTTCAGTTGTCCTGTTCTACTGTGTTTTGGGCTTCATGAGCTTGCTAGCCATTCTCAGCTTCATGGTGGCTTTCTTAGCCAGGAAGTTGCCTGGCAGTTTCAATGAAGCCAAATTTATCACCTTCAGCATGTTGATTTTCTGCAGTGTTTGGTTGACCTTTATTCTAGCCTATTTGAGCACCAAGGGGAAATACATGGTAGTTATGGAGGTCTTCTCTATCATAGCCTCTAGTGCTGGTTTACTGAGCTGCATTTTTTTCCCCAAATGTTTCATTATTTTGGTACGTCCTGAATTAAATAAGCCAGCACAGCTAATGAGAAGTGGCGTGTTAAAGTCCAACACCGTATAAATCCTGTTGTGCAATTACCTATATTTCACATTATAAGCAACCAGATTTCTGCCAGTCTTGACTGACTTATTGATTTAATCAATGCATATGGAATAACGAAGTAAATCTAACAAGAAACATAGCTTAGTATAATGTATTTGTCAAGTTTCTGAAGGCCCAGTCTCATTTCTAGTCTGATTATTGGTCCTTAATCAGTGCTTCGGATGTGATACCATATAGTTGTGATCGGTTGCCCCATTGAAATATGCAAGTATGAATTTTGAAGCCTTCCATTCTCATGTATTGGAAAATCATAATGTCCAGAACTTGTTTTTGTTAGCTTTATGAAATGAATGAAAGGCCAGAGTCACTTCTGTTGAGATCAACCCTTACAAATTTTAGACAGGAAATGTTATGAAACTTTCTGAGGCCATGGGACTTGCTTCTTAGGTTGTTTTTCAAAAATAATTGAAGAGTAAGGAGACAGTGCAGACAGTAAACACACCTTGGGAAATAGAGAGGCCGTGACCTGCTTCAGCATCACCACTTACAATATCACAAATGACATCACAAGCATAATAGCAATAGCAACAGCATGTATTTCTATACTGCTTATCAGCTAAGTGCTCTCTAAGCAGTTTACAATGTGTTAGCTAATTGCTGCCAACAAGCTGGGTACTCATTTTACCGACCTGAGGAAGGATGGAAGGCTGAGTCAACCTGGAGCCCGGCAGGATCGAGCTCACAACCTTGTGTCTGCGGTAGCAGCATTTAACCACTGTGCCACCAGGGCTCCAAATATTTCTTTTAAAAATATTATTTCACCATGAACAATTCATTAAAAATTAGAGAAATCATATCACACAGAACCTATCGTAATGTTTGCTGAATCTATTTCAAAGTTGTTAGTTTTTTGTCCTGGAGTTCCTCCTTTTCTCCTTTCTCCTTCTTCCATAGAAAACCAACTTCTAGAAGGTCATTTGCCATATTGGAAGGCCATAACATGAGTTAATATCTAAAATGAATAAGATGAACAGTGGTCATTTTGCTCCAAAACTGCTTTCTTTAATTTGTCATCTTGTTGTTCTTATCCTACATGCCAGTTTAAAGAGGAGTTCTATTGTCAAGACTCTTGTCCAATTAACTGAGAATTGAGATTCCACTGTGTGGTTGTCATGCTTTCCAAATTCATCCTGTATTCACACTACATTCAAGAAATATATTAAACAGGGTTTCTTGGTTGAAACTGTGCATGTGAATCTTCAAATGCCAATGATTTCCAAGTGCCAAATTTAAATTTCACTTTGAAAAGCACCAAGAAGTGAGAAAAAGCATCAAGTATCATCATGGAGTGATGTTTTATATATGTCGGACTTTTGTGAATTCAGAATCACCAGACATTGCCATGTTTTTCCAAAGCCATGTTTTCCCCATTGTTTCTAGTGAAAGAGTACAACCCACTTGAACATTGCTATTTCTCTGAAAAACGTGACATTCCTGTATTTGAATTTGGAAGCTCCAGTTGCTGGAGCAATGTTTGCATAGTGTACTGTATCTTGGTATGTGTGTTATTAGATACTCTCTTCTAAAAGTTTTTCCTTTCCCTTTTCCAGAAACTGAGTTGGACAGGTTTGCTAAATTGACCACCCAACCAAGTGATTAGCTCATGAGATTAACAGAAGATAGTTCTCAACCTAACCTTCCTTCCTATATATACTTCTATGCACCCCATACCTCATCCTCTGAAACTCACCAAATTAAAGGTGTATGGCACCTTCCTGGAAAAATCAAACTCCGTGGCTCTGCTCTGATAGTTCCATTATTTTGTTGGTGGGGAGGATTGTTAGTAGCCATAAATTCCCACACTTTCATATGATTTACTTGGCAAAATATGATTTAGTTGGAAAGATATTTTAATTAGTTTTGATATAAAAATGTACCCTGATGTGACTGGAAGACCATTCTGGGCAAGAGAAAGAAGTTGGCCAAACACATCCACTGCAAAGGTATGTCAGAGTTCCCCTCCAGGCAGCCAGGTAATTGTTAGGAAGTCACTAGGTAAATACAGAGGAGATAAGGTTAAACTAGCCTTACCAACTCTGCTTTTCAGGACATTAGCATCTGCGAAGTTCCCACCAGACTGCTGATTGTTTCAACTCCTCTTCCCACTGTCCCGCAAATTGCCCCATTATCCTCACACCTGTCCAACCATTACAGAGCTATCACAACGTCCATTAGCCCTTTTGTCACCTAACACTGAGATCATTAATCCATTCTGGACCTCAATGTCTACTTTGCAAATTCCATTGTTTACTTGACAAGACAGCCATTCACATCAGGTGTATAAACCCCAGGTTTTGCCCAGTTCTTCCGTTTCTCAAATATATGAAAAATTAATGTGTAGTCAGGGGAAAAATAAATGATAAAACAATGATATATGGCCAAAACCACATCAAACTAGTGTAAAATAAATTAAATTAATAGACCCACAGAAAGGAGAGAATAAAGAGCTGTATCATAGTAAGAAGAGTAAAAATCATCCACAGGAAGAGAATGGCAGAATGTCCAGAGCTATTAAACATAGAAATAGAAATTGAAAAAAAGAAATAGTTCTTAATCTTCAAAAACTGCAATTAAAAAAAAGGAATACAACTCTCCAATCCTTCTTATTCATATCTATAGACAAGAGCACTCTTTTATTCAGGAATGAACATGAATAAAAAGAAGACCTGACGGCATCCAAGTCACCAGCTTTGCTTGTACAGGTTGTAAGGGTGATGGTGAGGTTTGAGATCTATATTTATTTTGATTCCTTTTAGTCCCATCACTTTCTGAGAAGTGTCTCCTACAACAACAGTTTTGGAGAAAAGATTTCCTTTGATGAGAATGGGAAATAGAAGCTGGTTTTGATATCATCAACTGGGTCACTGTCTCAAATGAGTCCTTTCTGAGGGTCAAAGTTGGAAAATTGGACCCCATGTCTCCCACAGAGAAGATGCTGAGCATTTCTGCAGATGTTATTACCTGACCTCAAGCATTCAACCAGGTTGTCCCAGTCCACATTTCAGCACACATTAAACAATGTTGTACGTGCATGCTCACAGACATAAACATACACTTGGCTGAATTTGCTAAATAGTGATCATGACATTGGTTACTGGTGGCTTCAATGCAAGAAAACTCATGAATGCTCTGCATTTTAGTCCAACTTCTGGCAGAGCTATCCATGGTACTCAATCTACTTTGGGCATAATTTTGCATGTTTTTGATGGCTCCTAGTGTTCACCAAAATCAGGAATAGATTGACTATCCCAATGACATAGAAACCACCAGTTACCCTTCTGCAGAGATGGCATCTATGAAGACTTACGTGCAGTGAACGTAAGTCAAGTGCTTCTTTGGCCCTATGGTTGACATCAATATGTTCAGCATAGACATGTACCTAGAACAAACATAAGTGTATGGTGTTTGTTTGTTTGTTTTTTCATTTTTAAACCTTCTAAATGATTTCAACCCCTGAGAACGTTCACCTGCAAAATTGACAGATGTAGGTTGAGCAGAAGACTCCACTAATATGTTCAAACACTCCTTTATATTCCAAATGGTCATTACACCATAGTAGCAGAGTACTTTGTAGAGCAAAATGGAGGAAAAAACAGTATCCAAAAGTAATTCTTTACGTAAAAATATTCTCCTTCCATTTCTTGACAGACCCAGCCCATTTCCACCTGCAACAACAAGTGTAATGTCGGCTCTAGTAAGATGAAGATTGAAGGGAAACCATTTTGTTGCTATCAATGTCTTTCACGTCCTGAAAGAAAGATTTCAGATTGGAACGGTAGGATATGTAGAAGGAAACATTTTAGCAATGCTGTAAAATATGTACACATGCAGCAGGTACACATTTGCTATTCATTATTCATTTAAAGCTTAGTTTTAGCTAAGCTTTAAACTATGTACATGTTTAGCAAGATATATAGGCTTAGTTGCCTTAAGTTTTTTACTTTTAACAAAATGAGAGGAATGTAGTGTGCTACATTACTCACTCCCACAAGTCAGAACAAATAATTTAACCAATTTTCTTTCTACCACTAAATATCTTTGAGAGTTATGTACCTTTCAAAGAAGTTTCATAGGGTGTGGAGGAGGATGTCTCTGACAGCAGTAAGGCAGAGAGATCCCCCGAAGCTTCCCTCACAAGTTAGGTGAGCATTGTGAGGTAATAACTTTCGCCTGAACCTCCCTCCTTACCATCATATGACTTGAGGAGAATTTGGAAAAACCATGTGAGATCTGGAGACTAGAATCTTCAAAGATGTTCTCATGTCTGCACTGCTTGTCTGCCACAGAATATGAAGAGGGGAGGGGTTATAGATTTCTAAGATCCTCTCCTGCTGCCCAATGGAGGCATGGTACTTCAGTTGCTCCAGTCCTATCTCTCAGGTTGATTCCAGGTGGTGGTGTTTGGGGATGGCATCTCCCCAAAAAAGGAGCTGTTATATGGCATACCACAATGTGACATTCTGTCTCAATGCTATTCAACATCTCTGGGAAACCACTTTGAGAAATCAACTGGAGGCACAGGACAGGGTGCTGTCAGTATGATAATGACATCCAAATATATTTTTCCATGCCATCAAAAACAGCATCATCTAAGGATGGTGTGTCTCCTCTCAATGAATGCTTAGAGGAGGTAATGGGCTGGAAGAAATAAAACAAACTGAAGCTGAGTCCAGACAAGACAGAAGTGCTTACTGTAAGA
Source organism: Cyclura pinguis (assembly GCA_030412105.1). NCBI lineage: Eukaryota > Metazoa > Chordata > Lepidosauria > Squamata > Iguanidae > Cyclura > Cyclura pinguis. The sequence continues at coordinate 132,239,164 of CM059604.1, read as the reverse complement.
GGTCCTAACCTGAGTTTGGAGGTGTGTCAGCCATTCCTGGATGGGGTTACATTCCCTCTGAAAGGCTTTGCTCACAGCTTGGGAGTACTTCTTGATCTGTCACTCCAAATAACAGCTCAGACAGATGTGACTGACAGGAGCTCTAACTAGTGATGCAGTCTCGAGTCAATTGACTTGCACTCAAGTTGGACTCTAGTCACTTTGGTGACTCGACTTGGACTCGACTCAGCAGTAAATGACACACTAACATGTTCATGCTGAAATCTTACAACTTTGAACAACACTTCCATCTCTTCTTGCCTATCAGTCAGAGGACAATCTGTCTCAAGCCCAAAATGTGGACTCATGTCTTGGAGGGGAACAGAAAAAGAGTTAGGCAACAGGCTTAGGCCAGGGTTGAGGTCTTTTCAGCAGCCTGTCCCTGATACATATTGAAGAAGCTTTATAAAAAAATTTGTAAGAGCAGAAGGCAAGACTCACCCCCAGAGCAAAGGGTGCTTTTCAGAGAAAGCAACAGCAAATATGTTAGGCAGTAGGATTGAGGAGGAAGAATCCTTTCTTCTAAAGCTATTGAAGCTTCAGTAATGGGGAGTAAGAAGGATCCTATTCCCCACTTCCAAAAATACCTCTACCTTCAGAAATGAGAAGTAAGAAAGATCCTATTCCCCACTTCAGAAGCTGCAGACTCTTTTATGCCCATTGGCACAAAAATCTCTAGCTTTCCAAAATGTGGAGTAAGAAGGATCCTGTTCCCAACTTCTGAAGTGGCAGATGGTAAAATTTCAAATGTGGAGGGCTGACTCTATTTACATCTTGAACACTGAGTTTATTTGACTTTGTCCATAAATTCTGGAATATAGTTGGGATATAAAGTTGGCTCTCAGACTTGAGACTCCACTTGGGACTTGAAAGTAGAGACTTGAGACTTGATTTGAGACTTGAAGTAAAAGATCTAAATACATCACTGGTGCTAACTATCAACACACCAGCTGTGCCTCTTCCTAGATGCCTAGACACCCCTTCTGGATGACCTAGAGATGGTACTGCACATGCTGGTAATCTCAAGGCTCGACTTTTGCAATGTGCTGTACCTTGTTTTATCTCTGTACCAGCTTCAGAAACTTCAGTTGGATCAAAACACAGCAGCCAGATTGGTTACTGGTAGATTTCAGTGTAAGAATATCATACCAATATGAAAGTCATTTTCCTGGTGACAAGTTAGTTTCCAGGTAAAGTACAAAGCATCAGATGTTACCTTTAAAGCCCTACTTTGTTTGGGTCCAGGCTACATATGAGATTGCCTCCTCCCATATAATCCGCCCTGTGCACTCAGGTCCTCTGGACAACATTTTCTTCAACCACCCAGGAATAAAATGACAACAGTCACGCAGAGGGCCTACAGCTGCCCCTAGACTGTTGAATGACCTGGTGGAAGAGATTTGACAGCTGAATACGCTGTCCCACTTTAAAACGGCATTAAAAATCAATCTCTTCCAGCAGGCCTGTATAGATCATTTAAAATTGTGAATTTTAACAATGAATTTTAAATATGGATTGTCTGTTCTAATAATGTATTTGTATAATTTTTTTCTCCTTTTTTTTATGAACCTGATTTTATGAATCTGAATTATTGTTTTTAAGTGAAGTTCTGGTTTTTAACTGATATATGTTATATGTTGATCTGTTGTTCTCCCACGGCACGATTGATGGGAGAATGTGGATAAGAAATAAATATCATCATCATCATTGCTATTGATTATTATTTTCTGGGCAGTTATTTGTGTTTTCCTTCAGATATGAATGAATGTCTCCCATGTGAGGAAGATGAGTATCCAAACAATGGCAAGAACATCTGCATCCCAAAAGATACAAGTTTTTTGAGTTATGAAGAACCTTTGGGAATCAGCTTGGTCACTCTTGCAATTCTCTTTTCTTTCACTACTGTTTTCGTGCTTTGGATCTTTACTAAGTACTCAGACACTCCCATAGTCAAAACCAACAATCACAACCTCAGCTATGCTCTTCTCATTGCCATCCTACTCTCCTTCGTTTCTACTTTCCTATTCATTGGCCAGCCTCAGAAGGTGACCTGAGGTCCTCCTTCAATAAACTGTTTTTGGAATCATCTTCTCAGTGGCTGTTTCATGCATATTGGCCAAAACCATCACACAGCTATTACAATGTTCATTAGCCCTTTTGTCACTTAACACTTAGATTGTATCCCATTCTGGACCTCATTGTCCACTCAGAAGACTCCATTGTTTACTTGGCCAGGGAACCATTCACACCCTTGCCCTCTCGGCAGATACGAAATATATAAATCCTGGGTTTTGGCCAGTTCAGATGTAGTTCACTGCTTGATGGTCACCACATGGTCACCATGATTTCTAATCATGTACTGTCCTTAGATGCAAGTCTAAGCTGCATCACTGCTTCTTCACTGCTCTCCGAGACTGATAAATATTACCCACTATACCCTTAATCTTGTTACCCAAAGCCTTTCCTCCCTTTTTCCTTCAGTTAGCATGGTGTGCATACTTGGCTGCTTGGATCTTGTGTGCATGTAAAGAATTCCCTCAATAAAACACAAATAACCTACTTTTGAATCTCTGTCTGGTTTTTCCTGGCAAAGATACCTTAACCATTGGTGGAAAGATTTTGATAAGTTACCCATCTCTTGCATACCTCCCAATTTGAACTAATATTCCCCATTTTTGTACAGAGGTACTAGCATTGCAGGTGGACACCTCGGTTACCCATGTTTTGCGATAACAATCTAAGGTAACCTGATATTGTATTTCACAGTGTTAGCAACTTTAACCACATCTTGCAGATGGGCCTTGAATAACGTTAATAAACCTCAGGCTCTTTGTTGAAACCCCCTGAAGAGCCTCTCTCATCTTGACAAGAGGATTCTGGAAGCACAAGATCTGAAAGGATATTATCTGATTATTTCATGATGTACAGTAAAGAAAAAAAGAAGAAGCTGTCTGCCAGTCTTAAATGAAGAAGTGGAATAGAAGAAACCTATTTTGATTCCTTGTTCTTGGCTGATGTTTTTACTTGGAAATTAACCTCTCTTTCAGAAAACCTAATCCCCTTCAAAACCAGGGTCAATTTCCCCCCTTTGCAAATACCAATACAATAACCATTTTCTCTCTTGGTTTTCTTTCCCCTTTCTTTCTAAGTGTTTCATGCCTTGAATTCTCTGGTCTGTTTTCATTAAAAGTCCATTCGTTTCTCTTCCTCTCCCAAAGGTGAGCAGAGGTGATTTCTGCTGAGAAGTGATCAATATGTTTTCTTTTTCAGTCTTGCAATATCAAGAAATATATATGATGATCTGCCATGTACTTATCCAAATAATTCTACTATTTCTTCTCAGGTCCCTGCAGAGTTTTGGTGCACAAAGCAAAACAATGAACTCAGTCAGAAGGATGTTATTAACACATCTGGTGGTAACGGAGCAGAGATTCAGCTCCATCCCATTCCATACACTCTTGTTATTCTGGCTTCAAATCTGTGAGTCAGTGACTGTAGTTGTGAGATTGTCTTATTCAAAAAGGCTCAGTGTAGAAAGGCTCATACTGTACCAGTGGAGTAAAGCCTGGATGATAGACTTCCATGTGAGATGTTTTTATTTATGGTGACCTTGTTAGTTTTGCTGCCTCAAATGGCATGGCATATTTCCCTTGCCAAATGTGCCACTGGTAATCCTCTTTCTCTTGAGCACCAGCATTATCTTTCAGGAGATCTCCTCATTGGGGCCATTGTGTCTCAGATCTACCAATTCACAGAGCAGGTAACATACGCACGGTATCCATCCAAAGAACAGATTGATGAACTCATGTAAGCAGAGTTTCTTCTTAACCATTCACTCAGATCATGTGAATTCCCCAGGAGTACATGTCTGATGGATTTTTTTTATTATTATTATTTGGGTGGCGAAATGAGAAGTAAAAGGGTGTACTAGTTCTACTTCTGCTAGCTTCTTTTCTTGTCTCATTGTGCCTGGTTTTGTTACTGTTGTGACTTTAACTCTTACCTTCACTGAATTGTCCTCACTACTGTCTGTGATTCATCTTCATATCCCATATTTCATGTCTATTTCTTTTAGTTTTATCTGGGCTGGGGGGAGGTTGTTATGGTTATTTCTGTTGGCTATGACTAGTATATTGGCACGGGAATGCCAAGGCTGATCTCCCAACTTACTACTTAGGTGTCAGTTTTACTACCAGAGAATAATCCCGCCTCCACCTTGTTTTAACCTGTGGTGTTGAGGTTCACAAAATTTGACATGCTGGGCTCATTTCATTTTCTTTAAAGTTACTCAGGTAAAGAATGAGAATCAGAAGGGCAGCTTATTTCTCTCTCTGACCTAAAGCTGTCACTGCTCTTATTGGCTCCGCCAATTTTTTTCTTGTTTTTATTAGCATTGTCAGTTTCTTCCCAGAAGTTCTAAATATTGTACCATCATCAGAGCCCAACATTCAAGAACCCGTCTCCTTAAGTTCCAATTCCTATTTTATAATGCATGACAGGGTTTTTTGAGAGGTGCAGACTGGGCCATTTATCTAAAGCCTACTGGTAGGATAATGCCAAGTCCAAGACCTCCCCTCCCTTTTCAACTTCCTTGAGCCCTCTTTAACAAAGAGGGACCACATGTTTTTTCTCTTTGGAGGCTGTCCTCTGCTTTGTCTGCTTCCTCCAGGGCAGAGAGAGATATTAGAATCCCTGAGCCAACCATGTAAATTAATGATGTAATAGAAAAAGCATAAGTAGTAATGTAACAATGTTAAAAGTAACAGTGTAATACTTGTTAAATAGAAACAATGTACGTATGGAATGTAAACACAGACTCAACTGGAAAAAAGATGCTTGGAAGCGGGGAGGGAGGTTTTTTACTTCTTTTTTTAAAACTTTAATAAAAATATTTAAAAAAAAAAAATCCCTGAGCCAACCAATCCCTGATTGGTAGGTCATTGTTGGTCTGATAGGAACAAACTAGATGCCTCCCTTCCTTACTGAGAAAATTAGAAATGCAATCAGAAAGATTGCATTTGCAATTTAGAGCACAAAGTAATGATCACAGGGACTTTCTGCCTAGAAACATATTAACTGTTTTCTCCATTCTTATTTGCTGTCAAGTCATCTTGCAGTTATGGTGACCCTGTGAAAGAGAGACCTCTGAGGGCTGATCTTCCTCAATTGAACTAACCCGTCTGTAGTGTGCTCTTGCTCTTTTCTTGATGCCTTTCACTTTAGTGAACATTACAGTCTTTTCCAGTGCATTGCTTGTCTCATGATACGGTCAAAGTACAGCGATGTCTGTTTAATCGTCTTTGTTACTAGGGAGAGTTTAGGTCTGGTTTTCTTTGAAATCAGAGATATTATGGCATAGATTATTCTAGCTTTGATATTTAATGATATATCTTTACATATGAGGATCTTATTTAGCTCTGTCACACTGTCTTTTCTAAGCCTTATTCTTCTTCAGATTTCTCGACTGCAATCTCTATTTTGTTCTACTTTTCAGTCCTTCCACTTTCGGTAAGCTTGAAGCATCTGGCTTTACTTCTTACGCAGATGAGCATGGCCAAATGGGACTTAGAGGGTGAAAAATTTGCATATAGATGTCAGCCCCACATCCTGAGCTGTATTTATGGAGTGTATCTGGAATGATGCATGTGTGAGGCTTACAAGGGTAAAAATTTTGACGAAATCAAGCAGAATAGTGCTGTTCTTTAGCCACTGCCTCCTGGGGACAGTTGTACAACTTACTTAATTGTACCATTCTGCGTGCCTTAACAAATATAACTTTTTGGCCAATCCAACATGCAGTAACATCCCATTACAGCTGTTCACATTGTGAAGAGGGCTCTACTCTAATCATTTCACCTCTTAGGGAGTTTTTCTCTGTCATTACAGTTATTGATTGATTGGTTATCCTTGAATTCATTAGTCAGATATTGTAGTGATATGAACAATAGATGACAGAAAAATCTTCTTCTTTTCCTTCTTCTTCCTCTTCAAAAATAATTTTTTCAGAGAAGTTTTGGCTTTACCCTGCAAGATTTCAATAAATCAAGATCCTGTTCATGTATTAAAAATTGTTCACGTCTCTCATCTATAGACACAAAAAGGAAGAAAGAAAACATCTATGTACCCTTCAGAGGCTGAGAACCTATATAGCACAGCAAGGGATAATGTTTTCACACGTGAACCTACAGTATGGCTCATCTTTCAACACTGCCAGGTTTATTGAGGTGTTGCAGACCCGCTACATCCACTCTGTGGCTGGTGGAGAGTGTAACGAGCAGAAGGAAAACCACCACCGCCTGTCAGTGCCGAGTGAGAAAGGCACACCAAAGCCTCGCACTCAAGGCCTGCCCAGCCTGACACCTTTTAGTGTTGAGTTCTGAACGGCCAGGGAGATCTCTGAATCAAGCCAGGGCAAACGGGTCTGCCTCAGTTCTCCCTCTCTGAGAACGCAGTCTCTTCCTCACTCTTGTCCCCCCTTGGCTTCTTCCTTTCAGGACTCTCCCCCTTTACTACCTTCCCTAAATCTGCCCTTTTCTCAGATGTAAGGATCAGCAGTGATTTATATTTTCCAAGATAGTGGTACTGTTGGCACTAAGGTCAAGAGGATATTATTGGTAGCATGTATATTCCAGGATTCAAAATAAGACTCTGTGACACTGTTTTAAGGAACACAGAACTTCAAGCACTTATTGTAACACTGTTGCTTTAAATGCGTCTTGTATCTAAATGTTTATAAACAGCACACCATTCTTCTCTCTCTCTCTGTCTCTCTTTCAATTCATTCACTATCCCTTGTACACCCAATTTCTCAGTTTTCTCTCCCACAGAGCTCTTCAAAACTCCAACCTCTCCAAACACACCACAAATCACACTCCTCTCTTCAATCATTCCCCAGACAGTTAAAATCCATTATTTTCCTCATTCCACCAGCACCTCCTCTGGGCTATCCAAGGTCCCATTTCACCATCAAATCAGTTTAAACACTCTCAGTTGCCAAGGAGGCCCCGTTGTCAAGATCCCCTCCCATCAGGTTCATCACAGAGAGAAGGGAGTATTGGACAAGCATCTGGAAAACCAGGCATAGAAAGATTACATCATTGGCTTAGATCCACTGGGGCCCTCAAGGGCTCTCACAGAATGCTGTAATCATACTGCCTCTGTCTACAGAGAAATAGCCAGACACTTCTCTCTGCCCCCGTTATTCTCAATGCAGCCACAGAATTCCATGTGGAGTGGGGGACATCAGCAGTTAAACATAAAGTCGAGAAGGTGACTTTGGTCATTGCAGAGGGATGATGGGAATACCAGCTCCCTCAATACCCACTAAAAGGCATATGAAGTACAAAATCCAGTAACAGTATACCTGCCTTTCTCTGTACACCATCTATCAGGAAAATAGCACTGTTTAACACAAGAAATCTCAGATCTTGAAGCAAGTGGATGGTCACACAAGTTCTAACTCTCTTTATAGGTTCTATTATCAAAACTACCAGCACATCCTGGCCTTGGTATTTGCTGTTGAGAAGATCAATGAAAACCACCACTTCCTACCTAACGTCACCCTTGGCTTCCATATCTATAACAACTATTTCAAGGCAGAATGGGCCTATCGCACTTCCCTGGAGCTTGTCTCTATGAATGACAGATTCATTCCTAACTACAAGTGTGATGACCAGGACTATGCGGTATCTGCTATTATAGGGCCTAGCTCCCTCCTCACTCGATTTGTGTCAGACATTCTGAACCTGTATAAGATTCCACAGGTAAGAGGAGCTCATAATACTTCAGATAGAAACTATTCGTACATTTCATTTTGGATATTTAAAATACTTTAATATGGTCTGAAAATACATAAAGAAAGATACAGCCAGCTTTTTACAGTTTCAAGATGAGATCTGACTAAAGAAAACTATAATACTATGTCAGTAGACAGTATTGGAGCAGACACCTCTATGTATGCCAGCTGCTGTCAAAGTACTCTACCACCAGCAAGTTCAGGGAAGGACGTTGTCCATTGCCTGTGTTAAAATAGTCCTTTATCAGTCCAGTCAGGTTTTGTATATATGATAAGGGAGGTTACTTATTCCTGTCATTCAGCTTAGCCAGCAAAGTCTCTTCACCTGTCCAAGGGATGTATTACTCAGTGGGGACAAGCATTAGAATTTAGCATTTCCATCATGTGTACAGAGTGAAATGAGGACATGGGAATTTTAGAAAATTTTAGAAATTTTCTGCACTCTTGTTATTTGCTTCACTTTGGTTAGCTCATATATGGAACCAACCCAACAGCCAATAAAATCAACCAAGTAGCTTTCTTTCACCAGATGTTCCCAAATGACCATCTTCAGACTCAGGGGATCCTCCAGTTGCTCTTGCATTTCAGTTGGACCTGGATTGGAGTGGTATATCTATCTAATGATATTGGTGAGTGGTTCGTGCAAAACATACTTCCCATGTTTTCCCAGAAAGGTGTTTGCCTTGACTTTATAAAGGAACTCCCCCAGGAGACTTTTTCCACACATGTATGGGATATGGTGGAGGTCTATACTAAAACATATGAAGCAATAATGAGACGAACTGCCACAGTTGTGATCATACATGGAGAAAATCAGATCATGATATTGTTTAGAATCCTGTTTAGCTGTGAAAATTGTCATCACATTTCAGGAAGGAGCAAAGTCTGGATTATGACAGCCCAGATGGAATTCACATCAGTTCCCTTTGCAAGAACTGTTAACCTAGACTTCCTCCATGGTGCAATCTCTTTTGCAGTTCCCTCAAAGAATATAGTAGGATTCCAGGAATTTCTTCAGACAAGGAACCCCACTTCAGAAGAAGAAGATGGCTTTATGCATGTCTTTTGGGAACAGACATTTCAATGCTTCTTCTCTAGCACTGCCTCAAATGAGAACATTGCAAGTACTTGCACTGGGGAGGAAAAGTTAGAAATTCTCCCCAGTTCTGTCTTTGAAATGGGTATGACTGGCCAGAGCTACAGTGTCTATAATGCAGTTTATGCTGTGGCCCATGCTTTGCAAGCCATGCTTTCATCTGGATTCCATCTCAAAGCAGGAGGTGATGCCAACAGAAAGATGCTACTGACTTACCAGCTTTGGAAGGTAATATCATACATATACCGTGTAAGAGAATTTGTAAGAAGGTGTTGCGTTCCGTGTAGATTGTGGTGTGTCTGTCAAGACTGCAGTACTGACCTCTGAGTTTTAAGTCTGCTCCTGCTTCCCATATTCCTCTCCACTCTTCTCTATTTGATCTATAACTGGTTTTTGCCATCATAGTTACATTGTGAAGCTGCTTGAAACAGAGTTTTGTCTGAGTCTGATTATAAAAGGGATGAGTTGAAATACCACTTTTCAAAATGTTTTAATAAAATAAATAGTGCCTTTGGGAGACAGCATGAGGCAAGAAAGCCCAAGTGGCATAGTGGTATGGGTGTTGGACTACAACCCTGGAGACCAAGATTTGATTTGCCACTCAACCATGTCAACCCACTGGGTGATCTTGGGTGCATCACACAATCTCAGTCCCAGGAAACCCCATATGTGGTTTACCTGAGTTCCTCCATAAGTCAGAATTGACTTGAGGGCACAGAACAGAAATCATAGTGCCTTCACAAGTGTAACTATTTACTTTCCTTTTCTCAAATATAACAAAAATTAATGTATAGTCGGGGGGAAAACAATGACGAAACAATAATGTATGGACGAAAATATATCAAAGTAGCCTAAAATACATTAGAAATGAATGGATCCACAAAAAGGAAAGAATAAAGAGCTGTATCCTAGTAAGAAGAGGAAAATCATCCATAGAAAGAGAATGGTAGAATGACCAGACCTATTATACATAGAAATAGAAATTGAAAAAGGAAATAAACCTTCAAAAATTGCAATCTGAAAAAAGAATACAACTCTGCAATCCTGCTTACTCTTATCTATAGAGAAGAGTACTCTGTTATTCAGGAATGAACATGAATAAGAAGAAGACCTGACAGTATCTGAAATCATCAGCTTTGCTTATACATATTGTACGGATGATGGAGAGGTTAGGGATCTGTATGAAGAAAATGACTTGTTTTGATTCCTTTTAGTTCCATCACTTTCTGAGAAGTATCTCCTACAACAACAGTGCTGGAGAAAAGATTTCCTTTGATGAAAATGGGGAAATAGAAACTGGTTTCGATATCATCAATTGGGTCACTGTCTCAAATGAGTCTTTTCTGAGGATCAAAGTTGGAAAGTTGGACCCAACGTCTCTCCCAGAGAAGCTGCTGAGCATTTCTGCTGATATTACCTGGCCTCAAACATTCAACCAGGTGGGCCCAGTCCACTTTTCAGTCCACATTAAACAATGTTGTACACACAGGCACATGCACACACACACACACACACACACACACACACATATCTGGCTGAATTTGCTAAAATAGTGATAATGACATTGGTTTCTGGTGGCTTCTATGGGAGAAAACTCATGAATGTGCTTTGTATTTTAGTAGAAATTCTAAAAGACCTATCCAAGGTACTCAATTTATTTTGAGTGTAACATTGCACATGTCTAATAGATCCTAGTGTTCACCAAAATTAGGAGTGAATGGGCCATTCCAATGACATAGAAATCACTAGTTCCCCTTGCGCAGAAATGACTTCTTTGAAGATTTATTTGCAGTGTAGCTATATCAAGTGCTCCTTTTACCCTATGTTTGACATCAGTATGTTCCGCACAGACATGTACCTAGAAGAAACTTAAAGGTAAGTGTTTTTTCATGTTTAAACCTTCTAAATGATTTCAACTGCTGAGAACTTTGACCTGTAAATATTGCATATATAGACTGAACCAAAGACACTAGTAATATGCTCAAACACCCCTTTATATCCCATATGGCCTCTTCACCATAGTAGCATAGTACTTTGTGGGGCAAAATAGAGAAAAGAACAGTAAAGAAAGGTAAAGGTCAAAATAGTCTCTTTTCATTTCTTGACAGACCCGTCCAATTTCGATCTGCAACAACATGTATAATGCTGGCTCTAATAAGGTGAATATCGAAGGGAAGCCATTTTGTTGCTACGACTGTCTTCCATGTCCGGAAGGAAAGATTTCAGATCAGAGCGGTAGGAGATGGAGAAGGAAATATTTTATCTGTGTTTTAAAATATGTACACATGCTGCAGGTACACACTTGCTATTCAATGTGCAAAGTTTTAGCTAGGCTGAAAACTATGTACATGTATAACAAGATATGAGGCTGTGTCGCATTTAGGTTGTTTGTTTTTTTTAATGGGAAGAATGTGGTGTGTTATATTACTCACTTCCACAAGTCAGGACAATTTTCTTTTCACCACTAGATATCTTCGAAAGCTATGCACTCTTCCAAGAGGTTTCACAGGCATGGAGGATGATGTCTCTGACAGCAGTAAGGGGGAGAGATCCCCTTTCATCTCCCCCCTCCATGGTGTTGGGAGGGTGTGAGCATTGTGAGGTAATAAACTTCTCCTGACTCCCCCTGCCAATCATTATATGACTTGAGGAAAATTTGGGGAAACCATGTGAGATCTGAAAACTGGAGCCTTCAAGGATGTTCTCATGTCTGGTCTGCCTGCCTGCCTGCCACAGAATATGAAGAGAAGTGAGGTTCTAGATTTCCAAGATCCTCTCCTATTGCCCACCGGAGGAACTGTGCTTCAGTAACTCCAATCCTATCTCTCAGGTAGATTCCAGATGGTGATGCTTTCCAAACTCTGTGTCACAACTCATTAGTGTGTCAGCTGCAGTGTGTAGGTATGTCACCATCACCATCCTGGGCTGAGATAGACCCCTGTGAGGGCAGTGGGCCATGCTTGGGTGGAGAAACTGCCTTACCTACAGCCACTGCCACCACTGCCCGAGCTGAGAAAGACCCCAGCAAGGGTGGCAGTTAGCTAGTTTAACCTCCAGTTTGCTAGTAACTAACCCCTTAAAAAACATATAAGAGATACGGATACATGCATAAATTGTAATAACAAAATATATGGAGGTGCAACGTATCTCATGAAAATCTTTCATTAATATTTTTAAAATATATGCTTTATTATGTATATATGTATGTATTTATAATTCATAAAACTGAATTACACTGTCACAAAATTTTGCACGTCTAAAAAGTGTGTCACCACCATGCAAAGTTTAAAGAGCTCTGCTATATGGCATATCACAAGGTGACATTCCATCTCAGTGCTATCCCAGTGCTATTCAAACCACTTGGCAAGATCATCTGGAGGCACAGGGTAAGTATTCATCTATTGCATCTGTGAATTCAATGTCCAGCTGAACTATTCAGGGCAGTAAGAGGTTTAAGTCAGGCACTCTCCCCCTGAATCTTATTTTAGACCCTTCAGCAGTTTGCTATGATGCTTTTAATGATCACTTCATTTGTAAAACATCTTGGATAAGAGACAACTTAGATGCCATAATTTCAGCAGCAGTTGGTAATGGGGTGTCTAGCTACTCTGTGAGTATGATTACACTGGATCAGTTTCAGTTGATGAGTACCATTTATGTGGACAAGCTGCTATGCCAAGTAAAGAAGGCAACTTTTCCTCGTTATCTCTGTCCTTCTTGATTGGTCATCCAGGGAGGAGGTGAAATTAGATCTTCATTACTATATATTCTTAATGCACCTCTCAGGGAGGGAAGTTTTCCATCTTGTCTAAAAGAAGTGGCGGTACAACCTCCTCTAAAAAAAAGCCCTCTTTGAACCCTCTGGACTTAAACAATTATAGACCAGTATCAAATCTTCCCTTTTTTAGGCAAGTTGATTGATAGGACAGTTGCCTCCCAACTTGTAGCAGTTTCAGATGATGCAAGTTATCTAGACCCATTACAAATTGGTTTCAGAGCAGGATATGGAGTTGAGATTACTATGGTCACCTTAGCTCAGATAGTTGCCACAGCCAAGAGTGCTATCAGCTTTGGCTGGTACACCAGGTGTGCCCCTTCCAAGAGCTGGAGGACCTAAAGATGGTGGTGCACACACTGGTAACCTCAAGGCTGGACTTTTCAATGCACTGTACGTTGGGCTACCTTTGTACCAAATTCGGAAATTTCAATTAGATCAAAACAAAACTAGTAAGTGAGATTACTTACTAGTCCATTTATGAATGAGCATTTCACACCAATATTAAAGCTATTTCACTGACTACAAGTTGGTTTCCAGGCAAAGTACAAAGGGTTGTTTCTTAAATTTAAAACCCTCCATGGTTTGGGTCCAGGTTACCTGGAGGATCTCCCCCTCCCATGTAATCCAACTTGCACACTCAGGTCTTCTGGAGAAGATTTACTTCAACCAACCAGGACTAGACTGGCAATGCTCATCCTAGAGCTGGAGGACCTAAGCTCGTGAATCTTTTCATCAGCTGCTCCTACACTATGGAATGACCTGCTGGAAGAGATTTGGCGTCTGAATACACTGTGCAAATTTAAAACAGCATTAAAGACCAATCTCTTCCAGCAGGCCTATCCAGATGATTCTAAACTGAGAATTTTTACAATGAATTTTGAATATGTATTGACTGTTTTCATTAGGTATTTGCATTATTAGTCCTTTTAAGCTGATTTTATGCAGATTAACTATTGTTCTTAAATGAAGCTATGGTTCCTAACGGATATATGTTATAGGTTAATCTGTTTTCTCCACCTCAATCCATTGGGACAGGTGGATAAGAAATAATTATCATCATCATCATCATCACCATCATCATCATTTTTCATTCATTCATTATCATCATTCATTATTATTTCCTGAGTAGATATTTGTGTTTTCCTCCAGATATGAATGACTGCTTCCCGTGTGAGGAAGATGAGTATCCAAACAATGACAGGAGCTTTTGCATCCCAAAAGATACAGGCTTCTTGAGTTATGAAGAACCTTTGGGAATCAGCTTGGCCACTCTTGCAATTCTCTTTTCTTTCATTACAGCTTTTGTGCTTTGGATCTTCACTAAGTACTCAGACACTCCCATAGTCAAAGCCAACAACCGCAACCTCAGCTATGCTCTCCTCATTGCCCTCCTGCTCTCCTTCCTTTGTACTTTCCTATTCATTGGCCAGCCTCAGAAGGTGACCTGTCTCCTTCGACAAACTGCTTTTGGAATCATCTTCTCAGTGGCTGTTTCATGCATATTGGCCAAAACCACCATTGTGGTTCTAGCTTTCCAGGCCACTAAACCAGGGTCAAAGATGAGGAAATGGTTGGGGAGGAAGCTGGCTAGTTTCATTGTTATTTTGTGCACCCTGTTTCAAGCCAGTCTTTGCACTGTGTGGTTGGCAACTTCTCCTCCATTCCCAGATGTTGACACACACTCAGTGAGGGAGGAAATTGTCTTGGAATGTAATGAAGGTTCAGTTGTCTTGTTCTACTGTGTCTTGGACTTCATGAGTTTGTTAGCCATTGTCAGCTTCATGGTGGCTTTCTTAGCTAGAAAGTTACCAAGCAGTTTCAATGAAGCCAAATTTATCACCTTCAGCATGTTGATTTTCTGCAGTGTTTGGTTGACCTTTATTCCAGCCTATTTGAGCACCAAGGGGAAATACATGGTAGCTGTGGAAGTCTTCTCCATCTTAGCCTCTAGTGCTGGTTTACTGAGCTGCATCTTTTCCCCCAAATGTTTCATTATTTTGGTATGTCCTCATTTAAACAAGCCAGTACAGCTAATAAGAAGGGGCTAGATAGAGTCTAAGTATGAATTGAGTTATGCAGTTACCTTTATTACACATTACGTGGAACCAGATTTCTTCCAGTTGTGACTGACTCTTTGCTTTAATCATTGGATATGAAATAATGAATTCAATCTAAGACTAAGCACAGTTTAGTATAATATATTTGTCAAGATTGTGAAAGCCCAGTTCCATTTCTAATCTGATTTCTGACCCTGAATCAGTGCTTTGGATATGATGTGATGCAGTTCTGATCTGAAGCCTCATTGAAATTTGTATCCTTCCATTCTCATGTATTGGGAAATATCCAGAACTTGTGTCTGTTAGTTTTATGAAATGAATAAAAGGCCAGAGTTACTTTTGCTGAGATCAACCCTTTCATAGATTAGACAGGAAATTTCATGAAACTTGCTGGGGCAGTGGGACTTACTTTTCATGTTGTTTTAAAAAATAATGTAGGATTAAAGAGACAGTGCAGATAGATCACACAACATGTCAATTAGAGAGGCAGCAACCTGACTGAGAATAGCCACTTTCAATATCACAAGTGACATCACAAACATAACCATAAAAAAAAGCCCACGAAAAAACACAAGTTTTTTGAAAAATATTTTTATGCCATTTAACCTATCATAATGTTTATTGAATCTATTTCATAGATTCTTTTTTGTCCTAGAGTCCTTCTTTTCTCCTTCCTCCTCAGAAAATCAACTTCCAGAAAGTCATTTGCCATATTCGAAGACCATGAGATACATTAATATCTAAAATAAATATGATGAACGGTGATCATTTTTCTCCAAAATTGCGTTCTTTAATTTGTTTTCTTGTTGTTCTTATTTTATATGCCAGTTTAAACTAAGAGTTCTGTTGTCAAGATTTCATCCAATCAACTGAGAAATGAGATTCCCCTGTGTCGTCATGCTTTCCAAATGCATCCTATATTCATACTACATTAAAGAATAATGTTAACAGGGTTTCTTGTGTTGCAACTGTTCATGCGAGCCTTCAAATGCAGATGATTTCCAAGTGCCACATTTAAATTTAACTTCTGAAAGCACCAAGAATTACCAGAAAGCATCAAGGGTCATCATGGAGTGACACTATGTGTTTTGGTACAAATGGCCAGTCTGGAAATCCCTGTTAGGAGCTGTACACCCCCACACTTTGATATGGTCTAATTGGCAAATATTAATTGGCTTTAAATTAAATGACGTACACTTATGGTGGAAAGGCCATGTGGAAAAGGGATATTGGCTGGAAAGATATGCAAAAGTGGGTCAGAGATGGCCTCAGCATGGCCAGGTCATATGTTTGCTGTGGATTACTTAGGAAGGTTTGACTTAATGGCTCTGAGCTAATCCTTCCAGCTGCCTGACCTCATAGAATCATAGAATCATAGAAATGTAGAGTTGGAAGAGACCACACGGGCCATTCAGTCCAACCCCCTGCCATGCAGAAACACCCTCAAAGCACTCCCAACAGATGGCCATCTAGCCTCTGCTTAAAAACCTCCAAAGAAGGAGACCCCACCACACTCCGAGGCAGCATATTCCGCTGCCGGACAGCCCTGACTGTCAGGAAGTTCTTCCTGAGGTTCAGATGGAATCTCCTTTCCTGCAGCTTGAATCCATTGCTCCTTGTCCTGGTCTCTGGAGCAGCAGAAAACAAACCCACTCCTTCCTCTACATGGCATCCCTTCAAATATTTAAATATGGCTATCAGAAAAAAAGAAGCTGTTTGCAAATATTAAATGAAAGGGGGAGAAGAAGACTATTTTGATTCCTCCATCTTGGTTGATGTTTTCGTTTGGATTGTAAACTCTCTCTTTTAATAAACCTGGCCCGCTACACAACCAGAGTCAATATTTCCCCCCTTTGCATTTGCAGGTGCGGCAAAGTTTTCTTTCCTCTTTCTACTTGTTTGCTGCTTGGCTTGCCCTGTTCTGCTTTTCACTATAAGTACATGTGTTCTTATTATTCTCTCAAAGATGAGCACAGGTGATTTCTGCTGAGAGGTGATCAATATGTTTTCTTCTCCAATCTTGCAATGTCAAGAAAAATATGTGCTGATCTGCCATGTACTTATCCAAATAATTCTACTATTTCTTCTCAGGTCCCTGCAGAGTTTTGGTACACAAAGGAAAACAACGAACTCAGTCAGAAGAATGTTATTCATATATTTGGTGGTAATCAGAGCAGAGACACAGCTCCACTCATTCCATACACTCCTTTTATTTGTCTGCAAACCAGTGAGTCAGTGACTGCTGTTGTGGGATTGTTTTATTCAGAAAGGCTCATATGGTATCAGGTGAAGTGAAGTGAAGTATCAGTGAAGTGGAGCCTGGAAGGTAGACTTCCATCTGAGATGATTCTATTCATGGTGACCCTGTTAGTTTTGCCGCCTCAAGTAGCATGGTGTATTTCCATTGTCAAATGTGCCACTGGTAATCCTCCTTCTCTTGAGCACCAGCATTATCGTTCAGGAGATCTCTTCATTGGTGCCATTATGTCTCAGATCTACCGATTCACAGAGCTGGTGACATACTCAAGACATCCATCTAAAGAACAGCTTGATCAGCTAATGTACGCAACATTCATTCATAATCATTCAGTGTCTCTGGTTCATCTTCATATCGCATATTGCATGTCTATTTCACTCAGCTTTATTTGAGTGGTGGTGGTGGTGGTATGGTTACTTCTGTTGGCTGTGGAAAACATTGTGGCACAGGAATGCCAAGGCTGATCTTCCAGCTTGTTTCTTAGGTATCAACACTGTGCCGTAACAAGAAGCTTACCACCACTTTGTTTTAACCTGTGAAGTTGGAGTTCACATAATTTTACCTGCCAAGCTCATTTCATTTCTATTAAGGTTACTTGGGTGGAGAATGAGAGTCAGAAAGGCAGCCTATTTCCTTTTCTGACATAAAACCGTCACTGCTCTTATTATCTTTGTTATTTTTATTTCCTGTTGAAGATCTCCATTCCGTTTTTAACTTCCCATCAGTGCCTTCGTTGTCATAGAGGGGCCACATGGTCTTTCTCTTTGGAGGGTGTTCTCTGATTTTTCTTCTTATGGTAAGACAAAGAGAAACAGATCAGAATCACTGAACTTTAGATTAGCTCCCCACAGTGGCTTCTTGGAAGAGAGATTACAAAGAACAGGCTAGACACAGCCCTTCCTTACTGAGAAAAGAAAAAAAATGGAATCAGAAAGATTGCATTTGCAAATTAGAGCAAACTTGCATAATGGTCACAAGGGCTTTCTCCCTAGGGACATATTAACTATTTTGTCCTTTCTTATTTGCCATCAAGTCACCTTTCAGTTATACTGACCCTGTGAAAGAGAGGCATTGGAGGGCCCTGCTTCCTCAGTGGAATCAATCCATCCATAGTGTGGTCTTGCTCTTTTCCTACTGCCTTCCACATTAGTGAGCATTATTGTCTTTTCCAATGTATCACTTGGCCCATGATATGGCCGAAGTACAACCACCTCTGTTTAACCATCTTGGCTACTAGGGAGAGTTTAGGCACAGTTTGCATCGAAATCAGAAATATTACTGCATAGATTATTCTTACTTTGGTATTTAATGATATAGTGTTATACATGAGGATGTTATCTTATCTAGTTTGGCCATGCCTGCCTTCTCAAGTCTTACTCTTCTTTAGATTTCTTTATCTAAAGAAAGAATCTTATGTAAACATGCTTTATTCACTAGCTGTTTCACATAACAGTTGAAAATATCTCTTGGTTTATTCACTACTGGGTACTAAGGGTTTTGTCAAAGTAGTAAACATAAAGCAAAGTAATAAAACATAATAAAGTAATAATGACCATTTCCGCATTAGTATTTTAAAATGGTGCAGAGCGACCTCCAACGGAGGTCTTCTGCACCATAGAGTGGACTGGGGTGGACTACTTTTTGTAGTTCCACATCTCAATCCACGCAGGAGCGACTAGAACTGGTCACTCGGCGTGTTTTTTAAAAACCTCTTTTTCGAGGTTTTTGAAAATCATGGAGAGCGCAACCCTGTGCTGCTCCATTGCCCGGCTCCGGAGCAGATTTGCAGGCATGCGCAAGTGCATGCATGCAGATCTGCTGGGGGCGAGCTTCTGGCTGGCAAGCTTCTCCGGTTGGTGGAGAGCCTCCACCAACCGGAAGCCGCCGTTTGGGAAGCCGAAGGAGTGTGGAGCAGTGAACTCATGCTGCTCCTTGTGGCGACGGACTCGCCCGGCCGCTGGTAAGCTCCGTTTTCGGGCGTTCCCCCCCCCCACATGCGGAAAGGGTCAATATAACATCTCCAGGAACAATGGCAGTATTTACCATGACAAATTCTTTTCATAGGTTCTATTATCAAAACTACCAGCACATCCTGGCCTTGGTATTTGCTGTCGAGAAGATCAATGAAAACCCCCATTTCTTACCTAATATCACCCTCGGCTTTCATATCTATAACAACTATTTCTTGGCAGAATGGACCTATCGCACTTCCTTGGAGATCGTCTCTATGAATGACAGATTCATTCCTAACTACAAGTGTGATGGCCAGGACTATGCAGCATCAGTTATTATGGGGCCTAGCCATCTCCTTTGTCAACTTGTGGCAGACATTCTGAATCTTTACAAGATTCCACAGGTAAGAAGAGCTGATGATACTTTGGATAGAAAGTACTCATGTGTATAATTTTGGCTATTTAAAGTGCTTTAATGTGGTCTGACACTAGAAGTCAATAAAGAAAAATATAGGCAGCCTTTTATATAATTTCTAGGCGAAATTTGACCAAAAAAAACAGTCATCTGTATGCCGTGTAGCCAGTCCTGTGCTGTCAAAGTTCCCTACTACCAGTGGGTTAAGCGAAGGACATTGTACATTGCCTGTGTTAAAAGATCCCATTGTCAATCCTGTCAGATTTTGTATCTATCATGAGGGAGGCGACTTGTTCCTGTCTTTCAGTTTAGTCAGCAAAGTAACTTGGCCCGTCCAACAGATGTGTTGACCAGTGGGGACAAATGTCAGAATAAAGCATTTCTATCATTATGTGCACCTAGTGAAGTGAAGACATGAGAACTGTGGACATCTGTCCTATAATCTTGTTATCTGTTTCACTTTGGTTAGCTCATATATGGAACCGCCCCAACATCCAATAAAATCAACCAAGCATCTTTCTTTCACTGGATGTTTCCAAATGACCACCAGCAGACTCAGGGAATCCTCCAGTTGCTCTTGCATTTCAGTTGGACCTGGGTTGGAGTGGTGTATCTGCCTAATGACAGTGGCGAAAGGTTCATACACAGCATACTTCCCATGTTTCCAGAGAAAGGTGTTTGCTTTGATTTTATACAAGAACTTCCTTTAGAGACTTTTTCCACACACATATGGAATATGGTAGAAGCATATTCTAAAGCCTACGAGGAAATTTTGAGAAGAACTGCCACCACTGTGATCGCACATGGAGAAAATCAGATCATGTTATTGTTTAGAATCCTTTCTGGCTTTGATAATTGTCCTGACATTTCAGGAAGGAGGAAAGTTTGGATTATGACAGCCCAGATGGAATTCACATCAGTTCCCTTTGCAAGAGATGTTAACCTAGATTTTCTCCATGGTGCAATCTCCTTTACAGTTCCTTCAAAGGATATTGTCGGATTCCAGGAATTTCTTCAGACAAGGAACCCCACTTCAGAAAAAGAAGATGGCTTTATGCACCTCTTTTGGGAACTGGCGTTTCAGTGCTCCTTCCCTAGCACTGTTTCAAATGAGAACATTGCAAATACTTGTACTGGAGAGGAGAAGTTAGAAACACTCCCCAGTTCTGTGTTTGAAATGAGTATGACTGGCCAGAGCTACAGTGTCTATAATGCGGTTTATACTGTGGCCCATGCTTTGCAAGCCATGCTTTCATCCAGATTCCTTTTCAAAGCAGGAGGTGATGATAGCAGAAAGATGCTACTGACTCACCAGCTTTGGAAGGTTAATATCATACGTACACTGTGTGGGAGAATATGTAAGAAGGTGTGTTGTATGTAGATTTTGGTGTGTCTGTCAAGACTGCAATACTGACCTCTGAGTTTTAGGTCTGCTCCAGCTTCCCATATTCCTGTCCGCTCTTGTCTCTTTGATTTATAACTGGTATTTGTCACCATAGCTGTGCTGTGAAGCTGCTCAGAACAGAGAGTTATCTGGCTGTGATTATAAAGGGATGAGTTCAAATATTGGTTTTCAATTTTTTTAAAAATAAAATATATAGTGCCATTTGGAGGAGCATAGTGTAAGAAAGCCAGAATGGTGTAGTGGTTTGGGTGTTGGACTTCAACCCTGGAGACCAGGATTCAATTCTCCACTTGGCCATGGAAACCCAGAGGGTGACCGTGGGTGTACCCCACACTCTCAGCCCCATGAAAACCCATGATAGGCTTACCATATGTTAGAAAAGGTTTGAAGGTACACAAAAGCAACAAAAGTGTCTTCACAAATATAACTATTTAGTTTACATTTCTCATATATATCAAAAATTATGTACAGTCAGAGGAAAAACTATTGAGGGATGAAGAACAAGGATATACAGTCAAAAACACATCAAAGTAGCCTAAAAAACACTAAAAATGAATGTATCCCTGGAAAGGAGAGAATAAAGAGCTGCATAATAGTAAGAAGAGGAAAATAATCCATAGGAAGAGAATGGTAGAATGTCAAGACCTATTAAGCATAGTAATTGATACTGAAAAAAAAAAAAATTCTAAATCTTCAAAAATTGCAATAATTAAAAAAAGGAATACAGTTCTACAATCCTACTTATTCATTTCTATAGAGAAGAGAACTCTGCTATTTAGGAACAAACATGAATAGGAAGAAGACCTGAAAGCATCTGATATCTCCAGCTTTGCTTATACATGTTGTAAGGGTGATGGAGAGGTTAGGGATCTGTATGAAGGAAATGACTTGTTTTGATTCCTTTCAGCTCCATCACGTTCTTAGAAGTGTCTCCTACAACAACGGTGCAGGAGAAAAGATTTCTTTTGATGAGAATGGAGAAATGCAAGCTGGTTTCAACATCATGAACTGGATCACTGTCAAAAATGAGTCCTTTCTGAGGGTCAAAGTTGGAAAATTGGACCCCACATCTCCCCCAGAGAAGCTGTTGAGCATTTCTGCAGATGCTATTACCTGGCCTCAAGTATTCAACCAAGTAGGCCCAGTCCACATTTCAGTGCACATTAAACAATTTTGTACACACACACACACCTGGCTGAATTTGTTAAAATAGTGATAATGACATTGGTTCCTGGTGGCTTCCATGTGAGAAAACTCATGGATGTGCTCTGCATCTTAGTCCAAATTCTAAAAGACCTATCCAAGGTACTCAATCTATTTTGGACAGAATTTTGCACATGTTTGATTGCTGTTAGTGTTCACTGAAATTTGCAGTGGATTGACCATCCCAATGACATAGAAACCACCAGTTGTGATTGTACAGAAATGATCTCTTTGAAGATTTATATGCATTGAAGCTACCCAAAGTGCTTCTTTGGCTCTATGGTTGACAGTTGACATCATTATGTCCAACTCCTGAGAACTTTCACCTGTAAGTATTGGCATACAAAGGCTGAGGAGAAGATGCTACTAATATGTTCAAATTCTCCTTTATATCCCAAATGGTCTCTATACCATAGTAACATAGAACTTTGTAGAGCAAAATAGACGAAGAACAGTACCAAAAGTAATTCTTTATGTTATTTACATGTTATTTACATGTAATATTCTCCTTCCATTTCTTGACAGACCCAGCCCATTTCCATGTGCAACAAGAAGTGTAATGCAGGCTCTAGTAAAGTGAAGATTGAAGGGAAGCCATTTTGTTGCTATGAATGTCTTCCGTGTCCAGAAGGAAAGATTTCCAATCAGGAGGGTAGGATACATTTTAACTGTGATGTAAAATATGTACACATGGCACAGGTACACATTTGCTGTGTATTATGCAAAAACTTCAGCTAAGCTGCAAACTATGTACCTGTAGAATAAAATATACGGACTTTGTCATGTAATGGTTATTGAAATTTTTTTTGGAAAGGGTAGGGATGTGTTGTGTAAATTACTCACAAACTCAAGTCAGCACAAATGATTTTACTAATTTTCTTTCCCCCTGTAGATGTCTTTGAAAACTATTTGCTTTTCAAATAATTTTCACTGGTTGTGGGGGACGGTGCTTCCGACAATGGTAAGGGAGAGAGATCTCCCTCCCAGCTTTCTCCACCTGGTATTGGGAGGAGATTGGGGGAAGTTAGCTGAGTGTTGTGAGGTAATAACTTTCTTCTGACTCCTCTTCCCTCCTGCCATATGACTTGAGGAGAATTTGGGAAAACCATGTGAAATCCAGAGAGTAGTGTCCTCAAGGATGTTCTCACATCTGAACTGCCTAGCTGCCACTGTGCATCATAAGGTTGAAGTGAGGGAATCCAACCACTATAGATTTCTAGGATCCTCTCCAGCTGCCCACCTGTCTTTCATGAAATATCAAGGGGGGAAATAGGCAAGGATATGGAGAGCCCCTCCGGAATCTTCAAGTATTCAATTTTTCCCCTAAGAATTGAATACTCTTTCCATTTCTATATTTTTGTTCTTATTTGGAGGTGTAGTAAAGGATAAAGCAAAACTATTACATAGAAGTACCTTCTTCAGTTGAAGGAAGTCAGTTAATCAAAGCAAGTATCTTTTTCAATCACATAATAATTACTTGAAGCAAGTATAAAGAATATAAGAACCTCCACCCAAAAAATCTTTCTAAGAGACCCTAATGATATGCTGACCATGAGTCATAGGCCATTTCCACACTAGACTGTTATAGTGCTGTTATTCTACTTTCAATATCCTATGGAATCCTGGGGTTTGCAGTTTAGTAATCCTAGGGTTTGCAGTTTAGGGAGGGGCCCGAAACTGCCCCTCAAAGGCTCCTCCCTAAACTGTAAACCTCAGGATTTCATAGGATGTTGAAAGTCGAATAATAGCACTATAATTGTCTAGTGCGGACATGGCCATACCTAACTTGAAGGTATGTAATAACAACAGCTATGGGTATGCATTCCCTGAGCAGATATTTGTGTTTTCCTCCAGATATGAATGAATGTTTCCCGTGTGAGGAAGATGAGTATCCAAACAATGGCAGGAATTTTTGCATCCCAAAAGATACAGGCTTCCTGAGTTACAAAGAACCTTTGGGAATCAGCTTGGCCACTCTTGCAATTCTCTCTTCTCTCATGACAGCTTTTGTGCTTTGGATCTTCACTAAGTACTCAGACACTCCCATAGTCAAAGCCAACAACCGCAACCTCAGCTATGCTCTCCTCATTGCCCTCCTGCTCTCCTTCCTTTGTACTTTCCTATTCATTGGCCAGCCTCAGAAGGTGACCTGTCTCCTTCGACAAACTGCTTTTGGAATCATCTTCTCAGTGGCTGTTTCATGCATATTGGCCAAAACCACCATTGTGGTTCTAGCTTTCCAGGCCACTAAACCAGGGTCAAAGATGAGGAAATGGTTGGGGAGGAAGCTGGCTAGCTTCATTGTTATTTTGTGCACCCTGTTTCAAACCACTCTTTGCACTGTGTGGTTGGCAACTTCTTCTCCATTCCCAGATGTTGACACACACTCAGTGAGGGAAGAAATTGTCCTGGAATGTAATGAAGGTTCAGTTATCCTGTTCTATTGTGACTTGGGCTTCATGAGTTTGTTAGCCATTGTCAGTTTCATGGTGGCTTTCTTAGCTAGAAAGTTACCAAGCAGTTTCAATGAAGCCAAATTTATCACCTTCAGCATGTTGATTTTCTGCAGTGTTTGGCTGACCTTTATTCCAGCCTATTTGAGCACCAAGGGGAAATACATGGTAGCTGTGGAAGTCTTCTCCATCTTAGCCTCTAGTGCTGGTTTACTGAGCTGCATCTTTTCCCCCAAATGTTTCATTATTTTGGTATGTCCTCATTTAAACAAACCAGCACAGCTAATAAGAAGGGGCTAGATAGAGTCTAAGTATGAATTGAGTTATGCAGTTACCTTTATTACACATTACGTGGAACCAGATTTCTTCCAGTTGTGACTGACTCTTTGCTTTAATCATTGGATATGAAATAATGAATTCAATCTAAGATTAAGCACAGTTTAGTATAATATATTTGTCAAGATTGTGAAAGCCCAGTTCCATTTCTAATCTGATTTCTGACCCTGAATCAGTGCTTTGGATATGATGTGATGCAGTTCTGATCTGAAGCCTCATTGAAATTTTCAAGTATGAATTTTGAAGCCTTCCATTCTCATATATTGAGAAATGTCCAGAATTGTTTTTGTTAGCCTTATGTAAAGAATGAAAGGGCAGAGTCACTTCTGCTGAGATCAGTCCTTCCAAATATGAGACAGGAAATTTCATGAAACTTGGTGGGGCCATGGGACTTATTTCTCATTTTTTAAAAAAAATAATTTAAGAGTAAGGAGACAGGACAGACAGAACACACATATTTGGAAATAGAGAGGCAGCAACCTGATTGGAATAGTCACTCACGCTATCACAAATTACACCACAGACATAACCACAAAAGGTCCAAGAGGTTTTTTAAACATATTTTTATTCCCCCACGACAATACGTTTACAATTAGATAACTCATATCACACACAGTTTATCATAATATTTGTTGAATCTATTTCAAAGCATTTTTTTTTTTGCTTTTCTCCTTCCTCCATAGAAATTCAACTCCCAGAAGATCATTTGGTATAGTGAAAGATCATGTAATAAATTAATATCTAAAATAAATAAGAAGAATGGTTATAATTTTGCTCCTGAATTGCCTTCTTTGATTTCTCATTATCTGTGGTTATGGTTATTAGTAATTTTAGTAGGAATATTTATCTGAATCTGTAATGCTGGAATAATATTTTTTTCCCTTTTTATTTTTGTTTTCATTATAGTGAGGATGGGGTGTGTGTGGGCAGAGTCCAACTGTGTTTTATTTACACATCTTTTTCCTCCTCCCTTCTCTCTTTTCCTGCCTTTTGTTTCTTTTCAATGTATGTTATTTTGACTGTGTATCAGATCATTAGTGTCGGGAATCAATCAGTCAATCCATCAGAAGAATTTTAGCTACAAAGCAGATGAACTGTTGAATCTTCCTAGTGAATTGCAAATATGTGTATAATGGCACAGGAAAGAATGTGCTGATGTCCATAAGGTTCTGCTGATGCATTGTCTAGCTATCATTCGGATGTGTTCTGGGAGTGCCCAATGTACATTAGCTACTGTTGCTTATTAGGACCAATGCTCATCCATCCAGATGGGCAAAAACCACTTCATTGGCTCTCTAGTAATGGCACAGCAGCTTCTTGCTGAATAAGGATGTTGAGAAACTACTCATTTCTATTTCCAACAGATTGAAAGTTCACTCTTTATTCTTGTTGTATGTCTTCATTGTCATTGGGTTCTTATTTTCTGTTCTTTTTTCTTATTTTCCAAGCTTAGTTGTTCAAGTTGTTTCTCACTCCTGGTGGTCCTAAGGTGAAGCTATCATGGGTTTTTCTGGAGCTGAGTATGTCATGTTCCCAAGGTCATCCAGTGGTTTTCCACGTTGGAGCAAGGAACTGAATCCTGCTCTTCAGGGTTGTAGTCCAATGCTCACACCACCATG
Organism: Cyclura pinguis; assembly: GCA_030412105.1. Taxonomy (NCBI): domain Eukaryota; kingdom Metazoa; phylum Chordata; class Lepidosauria; order Squamata; family Iguanidae; genus Cyclura; species Cyclura pinguis. Next base: position 132,212,759 of record CM059604.1, on the reverse strand, counting down.
CTGCTCTAATTCCACTTCCATAGTTGCAAGACCCCTACTGAATTCCAGCCCTTCAGTGTTAATTGGGGAATCTAGAAAGTTAGATAAAACAAGTAGAGAAAAAATGTGAATCAATAATTTATTGAGTTAATCAACAAGTTAATACACAGGTTTGATCTAGCAGACCTCCACAGTTATAAGCTGCAACCATCAATGAGCAAAGTCAATGTCCTTTCATCTCATTTCAGGAGTAGCTCATGAATGAGTACTCATTCTGGAAAAGGGAAGATTCATTACCTGTACCATAGTCCAAACCCTCAGTATTTTATGTGAAGAAAATAGCTTTGAAAGCAAACAACTCAACATGAATCCTCACCCTTCCCATCATCCAAGGTGCCTTAGAGGCAAGTCAATTTGTGGAAGGACTGAGGTCACGCTGTTTCACCAAGCACTCATATAGTATTTGAGATATTCAAAGGATTCTGAGTGTTGGATGGTGGTGGGGTGAATAAAGATGGGAATAAATCCAGCAAAATGAGGACAAAGGAAATCCTTCTCTGTTCCCACTGTGCCAGACAGACCTGTGTATAACACTGGACTAATGGTGATAATGATGGGCGGGGGGTGGTACAGAGGCAGCTCCATGATGAAGTTGTAGAAAAATTCCATGAAAGCCACCACATTTTTGATTACCCCATCTTAATTGGATAGGATTTTAAGCCTTGTCATTTTGTAAACCTGGCCTAGTTCAGAATTTGCATGAAACGTATGTGATCTCAACAGTTGCTGACCTAGGAAACTTTTTTCCTCCCAATTGGTTATTCCTCTATTTGCTCCTCTCTGGTTTTTCGTTAGACCCCCATATGTTCCTCTTGCTATCCCAAGGGTAACCCCAGGTGATCTTTTTTCCAAGCTAGGATCAATATGATTTCTTCTTCACTGGTGTACATGAAGTAAAGAAGAATGTATGGTTACTACCTTATAATTATGAAAATAGCATTGAAACTAGAACTTCCCTGGTCTCTTAGAGGATTAACAGAAAAATGGAAAACAACGTGTTTAAGCTGATGGTTTCTATTAATACGCCTAGTATATTCAGACGCAGTTCCATCTGTCTGATTCCTTACAGTTCTGACTTGAGATCAGTAAGTCAATAGCAGATTTATTCAGGTAGGTAGAATGCACTGACAATGTTGGAGAAGTGAACTTACAGCTAGAAGGAGAATTTGTGTAAAAAGATGATTCTCTCCATAGCATTCCTGTTCATGTTCCTGTGTCAAGTCTTCTGCAACAATCTTGTTGCTAAATGTGTCCCTCGTAATCCTCCTTCTATTAAGCACAGGTTTTATCATTCAGGAGATCTGCTCATTGCTGGCATTATTTCTCAGATCTACAGATTCTCTGAGCTGGTAACATTTAGAAGACATCCTTCTGCAGAACAACATGATGAGCTCATGTATGGAATAGCTATTTTTAACCATTCCCCAAGATCATAGGATGGCTTCAAGCAGACTGGTTTGATATCGTTGTTATTGTTGTTGTTGTATCCCTTCAAGTCTTTAGTTTACTCATGTCAGTAATGACAGTCAAAAATGCATCTTATCTTTTCCTTTGGGATCCCATGGTTTTTGCCATTTTCATTGTTGCTGCTTTTCTGCTATCGTTCACTGATGTTGCATTTCCATTTCTACCTCTCGATCATGTCATCTTTGACTTTACTCTTGTATTTTTTAACTATCATATTAATGTAGAAATATGACTTAGTCATTCAATCAGTCATTTTACTAACACATACATGCAACAAGCAATGAAAGATTAAATGGCCATTAAAATGTCAATGCAAATTACAACAATACATGTTTGGAGCTGTATTGAACATTGAGCAATTTCTATGTTCTGTGGCTCCCAAATTAATTTTGTTGATCAGCTGATATTCACAGGAGTCTGAAGTCCTGGTTCCATGGTATACCTGATTCTCTTTACTATCTTCAGTATTTCTGTACAATGCCTGTCATGAGCAATATTATACTCACATTTCATATTCTGAAGAAAATACACTGTTACAAAAGATTTAATCTCTTTATAGGCTCTTTATTCAAAATTTCCAGCACATCCTGGCTTTGCTATTTGCTGTAGAGGAGATCAATGAAAATCGCCATCTTTTACCTAATATCACCCTGGGCATCCATGTCTTTAACAACTATTTCATAGCCAAGTGGACCTATCTTGCTTCAATGGAGCTTCTCTCCACCCATGACAAATTCATTCCAAACTACAAGTGTGATGTCCAGGACAACACAGTTTCTGTCATAGTGGGGCCTAACTCCCAATTATCTCTCTCTGTGGCAACTCTTCTGTACTTTTACAAGGTTCCCCAGGTAAGATGTACTCATGAAACTTTGGATTCTAGCAAATCATTACTCCAGTTTTGGTGTTTAGAAAACCTTTGTGTGGTCTCAAGGTAGAAACCAGCTGGCTAAAAAGAAATAGCAAGGCAATCTGTCATGCTGCTTATAAATCATTGGGTTTTCCAAGGTTTTTTTTTTTTTTAAATAAACATCAGATGCTCTTTTATTCATTCCTGCTGATTTTTCAATGGAGACAATATCTCTGTTGTTCATTTTTTCCAAGTCATTGTCAAGTAGAAACCCAAAGGGAATTTTGATCAAAACTCTCCCAAGATCAGTCCTATTAATATGCAGAGTGAAGCAGTTGCCTGAAGTAGTGTATTGTGAGAGGTGAAAAAAAAAGAAAGAAAAACAATATAACTGACTCAGAAAACTAATAAAAACAGCAACCCCCAAACAGGAAACAATATAAATAAATTTATACCCATATATACATATGCATACACGCAGAAAGAGAGAGAAAGAATGAGTTGACGGAATCCATACAGAACTGTGTTATGCCTATGTTCAATATTTAAATTTCAGTATGTTGGGAAGCAGCAGCTAGTTTTGTGAAGAAAACTGTGTGCTCTTCTGTTTTAAACAAATGATTACTGTTAAATGATGAGGAAATGGTTTTTCAGGGATTCTTATATATGAAGGGTAGGATCTTAATGTACTGAAAAAATAGTCATTGATAGTCTGATTGATAGTCATACTATATATATAATGGGGGAAAGTGCCTCTTTCTTCTTCAGTATGGCCAGGAAAGTCTCCTTGGCTCTGTACAGAAGCTCTATTGATGTTTATGGGGAAATGTTACTCTTTGTCCACTGTAATAATGTATGTACACAGTGAAATAGAGATGTGAGCATTTCTTTGGGAAATCCATGATTCTATCTCTCTATTTCCTTTACTTTCCTAAGCTCGTATATGGATCTGCCCCTGTGATGAACAAAAATACCCAAGCTGAGTTTCATCACCAGATGTTCCCAAATGAGTACCATCAGAACCAGGGGATTCTCCAGTTGCTGTTGCATTTCAAGTGGACCTGGGTTGGGGTGGTTTTTCTAGGTAATGATAGTGGTGAAAGGTTTATACAGAACATACTTCCCATGTTTTCCCAGAAAGGTATTTGCTTTGATTTTGTAAAAGAATTGCCTAGACAATCTTTTTCCACTAACATTGGCAACATAGTGTTCAAGTTTTTTGAAATGTATGAGACAATCATGAGGAGCACTGCCACATCTGTAATCTTATATTGTGAAAATCAATGCATAATTGTTTTGAGAGTGCTCTTCCATGATGTGAAATTTGAGGAAATGTCATTAAAGAGTCTAGTCTGGATTATGACAGCCCAGATGGAATTTACATCACTTCCTTTTCAAAGAAATTTTTTCATAGACTTCTTCCATGGTGCAATATCCCTTGCAGTTTCCTCAAAGGATATCTCAGGATTCCAGCAATTTCTTCAGACAAGGAACCCTTCTTCAGAAAATAAGGAGAGCTGGATGAGAATCTTTTGGGAAGAGGTATTTGAATGTTCTTTCCCATATGCTACTTCTAATGAGAATTTTGGAAATATCTGCACTGGGGAGGAGAAATTAGAAACTCTTCCTGGGTCTGTGTTTGAAATGGTTATGACCAGCCAGAGCTACAGTGTCTACAATGCTGTCTATGCTGCAGCACATGCTTTGCAAACCATGCATTCCTCCAAAGTTAGACAGAGAAAAATGGCATATGGGAGCAGACAGATGATTCTGAATAAGCAGCCATGGCAGGTAAAGTCCTGTGCATTTGCAGGAGCCTTTTGTGTGTGTAGTGTTTTGTGGTTGTTTTTTTCTCCACTTTGTTGGTATCGTATTCATACAGTTATGGTATAGTTATCTCAGTGTCGAGCTAGGATTTGGAAAACCAAGTCTGAATATCCTATACCTTGGAAACCTATTGGGTGACTTCTTAGCCTTAAAGGGAGGCAAACCTCCTCTGAATAAATCTTGTTAAAAGACCCGTTAAAGACCTCTCCCTAAACTGCAAATCCCAGTATTCCATAGGATGTTGAAAGCGGGAATAACAACACTGTGACAGTCTAGTGCAGAAATGGCCTAGATCTTTTCCATGAAAGCTAAGAGTCATGCAACAGAAGAAGAGCTGTTTAGGGTCAGATCAAAGGCCAATCTAGTCCAACATTCTGGTCAAATGATGGTCAATCAGCTACCTATGGGAAGCCCATCAGCAGGGTATAAGTGCAACTGTACCCTCCATCTTTAGCTATCCTACAATCAATATACAAAGCCATACTGCTTCTGCTACTGAAAGTGATATTTAGGCATCTTGACAAGTAGCCATAAGTGACTCTATCTTCCCTGTCTGTATCCAGTTCCCTTTTAAAGCCATCCAATTTAGCAGTGAATTTCATAGGCCCTTTCCGCAACTCACCTTTTTGCGGAGCTGGGACGCTAGCGAGAGGCTCTCGTGTCCCAGTTCCTTCAGCTCTGCAGCTGCTGCCTGCTCGCGCAAGAGCCCCTCCTCTTCCTTCCACAGTGCAGCCTGGGAGTTTCCCAGGCTGTGCTGGGGCAGGAGGAGCGAGCGCTGCGGCTCCAGAGCTCTGCACACACAGCAGGTGTGAGCGGGGCGTCGGAGCAATGCGCAATTGCGCACCATTTTTGGCGGAAAGCCGAAAATGAAAAAGTGTGCGATTGGCACATGCCAGACACTGGAGTGTCACGCGATTGCGAGTGCGTCGTGTGGACTGCTCCTCACAGTTGCACAACGCTCAAGGGGCCCTTTTGCATGGCAAATGCCATGCCAAAAGGGCCATAGTTTAGGTGTTGGGTGAAAACAATGCTGTCTTTTTTTCTGTTGGGCGTTGAAAGTTACCCATACTATTAGTTCTGTGATAACTCTATATCAGCAGAGTTGCAGAGACAAGGTGTTTTCCAATTTAGGTGTGGCTTCTTAATGGTGGCTGACTTGAAGTAGACAAGCAGGTAGCAGATTTTAAAGTTAAAACATTTACTGACAAAATTTGTAATGATACATCCATCAAAGAAACTTGATCCTATCTATTGATGGAAAGTACTTGAGATAAATAATGTCTTTGTTTAAACTCACCAACTAATAAGTTGAGAAGTATGCTTAGCATAGAGGAGAAATTTCAAGTAGCATATATTTAGTAGAGAGCAGTTAACAGTTTGCAGAGCAGTTCACTTAGTATGTGTGGTATATGTGCAGTCAAAGGAGAACAGAGTTCTTAGAGACAGAGACCATTTCCACACTAGACTGTTATAGTGCTGTTATTCCACTTTTAACATCCTATGGAATCCTGGGGTTTGTAGTTTAGGGAGGGGTCTTTGTGACCCCCTCCCTAAACAGCAAACCTTAGGATTCCATAGTATGTTGAAAGTGGAATCATAGTACTATAACAGTCTAGTGCGGAAATGGCCAGAATGTGACGTATGGCCTTCTAAGCTAAGCCAATCACAGACAGCAGAGTGTAAAGTCTAGATGTTACAGCCAATAATTTTAAATATATACGCAGACTAACAGTGGAGAGGTCTACCCCAGCTAAAGAGGTGGGGAAGAGAGAATTTCCAACATTTTCTGTCCTCAGTCTGCCACAGTTTAGCTTCAGCAAATGATCTTGGGTTCTAGTGAAATACAGAAAAAAGCTTCTTTCTACTTTCCCCACTCTGTGCATAATTTCATACACATTTGCTATCTCTACTCTTATTCTTACTATATTAAGCAGCCACCAACATTGTAAGATTTCCACATAAAGCAGTTGCTTCAGTCCTTTGATAATTTTGGTTGCTTTTTTTTTTTTTTTTGTACATTTTCCAGCCATGCAGTAGGCTTCCATTTTAGGTGGAATGTCCAGATATTGTATGTAGGATACAAAATATATTTTCATGATGGATCTGAAAGGGCAGTATTATATTATATTATTATTTTTCTCAAGTTCTTCTTTCTATGGATCAATGGATTGTGATAAATAAATGACTGACTGACTGATACTGTTATTTTCAATTTCTTGGCGAAGGTGCTGACCGTGAAACTCACCTTCTTTACAGAAACTATATACTGGATCCACAGATTTATCAGTCTCTCACAGTCCCAAGGTCCCTTTGTTGACTAGTCACTGTCAGCTTAGATCCATGCATATTTGAATTTGAGATTTTTAAAACATTTAAATAAGCCTCAATATGCCTGACATTGAATCTTCCTTGTCATTTAACTGCTCCTTTCTCAGTTCCTTTTAGCTATTTGCAATGCTTTTTTTTTACATCCTAAATGATGCAGTGGCATCTGAAAACTTGACCTCTATCCTACAGACACCTAACTCCAGCCTCTTAATAAACAAATTAAGACATCCCAGCATTCACCTCTAAAGACACTGATTGTGCCAGTTGATACAATCACAAATGGATGCAAATAAGATCATACAAAGGCTACTTTTGTGTGCCGGGGGTGGGGAACCTGGTTGAAATCTTCCTGTGAGACAATTGACTTGATAGATAGATAGATAGATAGATAGATATAGATATAGATATAGATATTTATTTAATGCATAGACCAAAGGCTATTTGCATAATATATATATTTCCCACATACTTCATAGTAATCATGAAAACCACTTGAATGATGAATTTAATGTTAAAAGCATCTAGAATGTTTTCGAAACTTAATTACTACTACTGTTATCATACTGTCATCTTTGAGATTTTCAAGGAACTCCTGACTATATCTTCATACAGATCATCTCCCATTTGAATTTTTGCATGCTCTTGATATCTTTATTAATTACCTTCTTTTGATCCCACTTAGCTCCATCACTATCTGAGGAGTGTCTCATTTAACAATAGTGCCAAGGGAAAGGTTTCCTTTAATGAAAATGGAGAAATAGAAGCTGGTTTTGATATTAACAACTGGGTCATATTCCCAAACCTGTCCATTCTCAGAGTAAAAGTTGGAAAGATTGATCCCCATGTTCCGCCAGAGAAGATGTTAAGCATTTCTGCAGGTGATATCATCTGGCCGAGCGTGTTTAACCAGGTAAGTCTTGAACACATTTCAGAATGAAGGGGTGAATGTCCATGCTTTTCAAATCATGTTTCACTTCTTAGGCTATTGAAATTCTTATTATCAGTAGCCCTATTGAAAAGTTATATACACAAATAGAAGTCCACACAGCCAAGGAGAAACAAAACTATGTTATGTGTTTTTCTGCCTCTACGTTTCGCATTAGCTTGATGACCATGTACAAGAGCAAACGGGAACAGCTTTAATGTTTAAGCTTATACATGATTTGAGCTCCCTCCAGTACATTTCTGAGCTTTTTATGATATGCATGGGCAAAAGATTCTAGTAGTATGTCCAGCCAACCTACAGTATGCAAAATATTCTCTGTGCAATAATAGCATATAACTACTTTGTAACTCTAGAGCAGTGGTTCCCAAACTGTGGCCCTCCAGATGTTTTGGACTTCAGCTGCCAGAATTCATGACTGTTGGCCAAGTTGGCTGGAGCTCCTGGGAGCTGAAGTCCAAAACACCCGGAGGACCACAGTTTGGGAACCACTGCTCCTAGAGCAAGCAATGCAATTAACAAAAACAATAATACTTTCTTTTTTAAAAAAGTTAAACCACTTTTCCTTTCATTCGTTCACAGGTGCAGCCTATTTCCATATGTAATGCAAAGTGTCATGAAGGCTACAGTAAGATAAAAGTGGAAGGGAAGCCATTTTGTTGCTATGATTGCTTTCCATGTCCAGAAGGAAAGATTTCAAACCAAACAGGTAAGATAGGCAGTAGATAGATATTTTCACAAATATTAGCTGTGATAGAAAATGCAGACATTTCCATCAAGGACAAAAGATGTACTTGCCTTGACTTTTAGAAGTGTTGGATGTGAGTCCACATTACAGTTGATGTTGCATAACATTACGCAGCTGTAGCTTTATGGCAGAATTCTCTCCATACAATCATCTTTGTGAATTGTGAAGATGCATATGAGAACACGGGCAAGAGTGTCCCAATACATATTGCCTCTACTGATGGGCATCAGCATTCCCTAGCTGGTATCTTGATGCACTTTGCGGGTGCCTGATCTCAATACATATTGGTGCACACTGCATTAAACCATATACTGAAATCCAATACTGAATTCCAGCAATTATTTTCAGTTTACGATTATTTGTGACTGATATCCATAATCAGTGACTTTATTGTGATTTGGAGGGATAATTGGAGGGAGTTGGAGGGATAATTCTCGTTTTGGTAGAACCTGGAAAAGGGCTTTTCTGTCAAATGTATGTATGCCAGTAGTAATGGATTAACCTACTGGGTTTTGGATTCCCATACATTGCTTTGTCCAGTTGAATTATTTTAAATTGTTGTATAGTAATAGAATGTTGACTCTGAAGCCTTCAAGTATACAACAGGATGCAAATTATTTATTAAACATATTACACACCATTTCACAGAGGAAAGGATAATATTGCAGGGTATATAAACAGGCAGGTAGGGCTTCTTGTTTCTGGGTTTTATGTAATTTCACATTCTTTCAAATATTATTCAAGTATTATTGTGGGTAAATGAATCCATTAAAGGATTACCTTCAGTCAAAGGAACACATACAAACTATTGGAGAAAGAATTAATAGTCAGTCGAAAAATTGTTTGAAGAGAATATAAACATAGCTTCCAAAAGATCAAGCTAGATGCATAATTCATTACTGCCTTAGGAATTCATTAGTACCTAATTCATGACTGCCGCAATTCATTCACCAACATTAATTTTTATTTTTCCCATGTACTATAGATAGTTTTTACCCTCTATCAAAGCACCTTGATTTCTTTTTTTCAGATATGGGTGACTGTTTTGAATGCCAAGAAGATCAATATCCAAACAATGGCAAGAACTTATGTGTTCAGAAAGTTATGAGCTTCTTGTCATATGAAGAGCATTTGGGCATTAGCTTGACCACTCTTGCAGTCTCTTTTTCTGCTGTTACAATGTTTGTGCTTGGGATCTTCATGAAGTACTCAGACACTCCCGTAGTCAAAGCCAACAATCGCAGCCTCAGTTATACTCTCCTCATTGCTCTCCTGCTCTCCTTCCTTTCTACTTTCCTGTTCATTGGTGAGCCTCAGAAACTGACCTGCCTCCTTCGACAAACTGCTTTTGGGATCATCTTCTCAGTGGCTGTTTCTTGTATATTGGCCAAAACGATCATTGTTGTTCTAGCTTTCTTGGCTACCCAACCAGGGTCTAGAGTGAGGAAATGGGTGGGGAGAAGAATGTCCAGCTCCATTGTCATATCCTGCTCCTTTATTCAAACCATTATTTGCACTGTGTGGCTGTCAATCTCTCCCCCATTTCCATATTTTGACAAGCATTCCATGACTAAAGAAATTGTACTGGAATGTAACGAAGGTGCAACTGTTATGTTCTACTGTGTTCTGGGCTTCATGGGTTTGTTAGCCATCATCAGTTTCACTGTGGCTTTTTTATCCAGAAAGTTACCTGACAGTTTTAATGAAGCAAAATTTATCACCTTCAGCATGTTGGTGTTCTGTAGTGTTTGGTTATCCTTTGTTCCAACTTATTTGAGCACCAAAGGAAAATACATGGTGGCTGTGGAGGTCTTCTCCATCTTAGCTTCCAGTGCTGGTTTACTGGTTTGCATTTTTTCCCCAAAATGTTTCATCATTTTGGTGCACCCTGCATTAAACCATCAGCAACAGCTGAAAATACGGAAAGGAAAGCAAGGGTAAATACATAGGACCTCATTTTAGCAGAGATATACTGCATGTCCCATTATAAGCAGTGTGATTTAGCCAATATTGACTGACTGACTGCTTTAAGTAATAGACAATAAAGAGTTGTTTTAATCTAAAAAATGCATACAAATTAAGGCAACATATTTACAACATGTTCACATGAGAATGGAGTAATTTGCTGCTGTTCTGATATACGCACATATGTTAAAGTGCTCAGTAATTAGGAATATGCACATATGTTTGTGCTTTCTAAATATCCTAAGGGCACCAGGTCCTGTCTGTGTAAGGGCCCCACATGTGGGTCCCGTATTGGTATGGTTTGGATCGGCACCGTATCTAATTGGCATCACGTGTAATTGGCAACACATTTTAATTGGCTCTGATATCAAAATCAAACCTGAAGGTGACTGAGAGGTCAAACCGACCAAGGGAGAACTCTGAGTGTGAACGTGAGAAAGAAAGGCAGATCTCCCTAAAATACCCTCCAGGTAAGACTAGGTGATTTGTCAAGCAAATAAATGCTTTTCCTGTGGACAATGGGCTTAAGCAGAAGCTGGAGTTTTCCCAGAGAACGCAATTGTGAGAAGCCCACCAAGACACTGATTGACTCATACCTGTCCCCTATGCACCTGGACTCCCCCCTCTCTTCACAGCACCTACACCCATCACACCTTTGTCAATCAAGCACTGCAAACATTAGCGGGCTGATACCCCATTGTATCTCCCATTGTTCCACACTTGGAACTGCACATAGCCACTACCGCCACAGGCTATTTTTAGGGTACCAATGCCCTAATTCCAGGCTGCCCAGTGCAGTCTCTCAAAGATCCAACCATCATAGCAGCATAGCTAGATATTCCATAAATGTTCTCTTTGAAAACAAAGATTATACCATTCCAGCAAATCAGGATCTTATGAGAATAATTTCATTAATGGGACAGTAAGATACAAACACCTAAATTCTTCTTTTCTATCATTTGTGGACAGACACATCCTCTAACTCTATGTAATGAGAATTGTCACTTAGGCTATAGAAAGACCAAGAAGGAAGGGGAGCCACCTTGCTGCTATGATTGCCTTCCATGTCCAGAAGGGAAGATTCAAACCAAAAGCGTAGGAAACAGATCTTCTGTTATTCACAAATTTTATCTGGAATGTCCTGGGCATTGACACACTGAAAGTCTCTATACTAATTTAAATTGTTTGGAATTGACAGATGAGATGATACTGTTTAATATCACCACAGAAAAATGTGTGTTCTTCTGTATAGCACCTGATATCCTCTTGGGATTTGCAGGGCAAGAATTTCTCCATGTCTAGCAAAGACTCCTTCATGGGTAGAAAACTTGATTTAATTCATTCCCCTTCCTCATGCAAAAAATGGGTGAGGAGAAATCTCCTCCTGATGAGATAGCTAGCTTGTCGTTGTTTGTAGTGGTTTCAGAGTATATTGGTATATTTTTTGGAAGTGACTTTTGAGTATTGATTTAAAATGTGCAGCACTGGAGAATATGGGCATTGTATATTTATGATTACATAAATTGGATCCCCTTTTCAATCAGTCAGAATGCCCTGTTATGACTGCTATGTGTAAGCTCAGAAAGAGGGAAGGTCTCTACATTTACGCAGAAAGTTTGACCCTAAGCAGATTTAGAGCTAATTGCAGAAACCATGACAGAAAAATTAGCATCTCAGCCACATTTCTGGTGCAAGATTTCTTCTGGAGTATCAGAAAGTCCTCAAGATGCTTTCTCGCCATACTGAGACAGCCAGGCCTCACGCTCCTAGATCAAAGTGATATCAACTCTTCACTGCTCATCTCCAAAGAGATATAACTCTTTTATGGATGTGACAAATTTTGCTTCTACATTTTGAGTGCAAGAACTTCGTTGCCTGGAATTATAGCTGATAGTGCCTTTGGAAAGGGGACATACTTGGGTATTAAATCTTGTCCTAGAAGTTATTTATGCTAAGTTAATATCAAGCATAGTTAATGTCAAGCCCTGTAAAAAAATGCTTTCTTTCCTTTTTAGACATGGATGAATGTTCTCCTTGTTGTGAGTATGTTTTTAAAAATAAGCAGGCCTAGCCTCGTGAAGTAAGTTGTTGAAACAAAGTATAACCAACACATCATGTCCTTTGGTCCAGGTCTCATTTCAGTGTTGGATTACCTGAGTGGTCAATGGTAACTTGGGCATCCTCCATTGGTGCACAGTGAATCCATTCCTACTTTTAGATTGAACTGTAAAAGAACTATCCAAAGCTATACATCTCTTTAAGTGCTGGATTAAGTGTCTTGGCTAACCCATTTGAGGTTCAGAAAAACGTCAAGCTCAGTTCTCCCCAACGACATGGAAGTCACAACTTATCACAGGGGGTGGGTTGAGTCGGGTCATTATGTTGATGGCTTATGATGACTTACAACACAAGTGGCATTGTGACATAGGAACCCTGGTACTGCAGTGAGTAAATGCTGGCACTGCAGCTCCAGGTTGACTCAGCCTTCCATCCTTCCATAGCTTGGATAAAATGAGTACTCAGCTTGTTGGGGGCAATTAGCTAAAACACATTGTAAACTGCCTAGGGAGTGCTTTGCGCTGATAAGTGATATAGAAATGTAACTGTTAACCGGTATGTAAGATACTATAGTCCCAAATTAACTGGTAAATGTCAGTGGACCTGGGGAACAAGAAGAGTCCATGTCCTGTTTAATGGCTTCCCCGTGCTGGGTCATTGGAAAGGAGTAAGTCATGTAACATCGGGACCAGCATGATGTAGTGGTTTGGATTTTGAATTAGGACTGTGGGAGACCAGGGTTCAAATCCCTATCCAGCTATGGAAACCCACTGGGAAATCCTTAGCAAGTAGCACTCTCTCAGCCTTGGAGAAGGTAATGTGAAATCTCTTCTGAACAAATCTTGCCCAGTAAACTCTTCTCTTCAGAATCAGTACTGAGCTTGTCCTCTAGCATCTAGAGTCCAAAAACACAGCCTTTGATTATGGCAACTTGGGAAGGTGCAATAATCAGAGGCTTACTAATACGGAAAGAGCAGGTTTGCATTAGCTGTCCTGTATTGGCAATATAACTCAAATGGGAAAGAGGACTGGGACTTCTGGAAAGCATGAATGTTAGACTCCAAGTAACTGTGGCAATAACAATTTGCCTGGAGAGAAATTCCACCCAGAAAAGAGTTTGTTATATTTCACCCAAAAAGAGAATGTTGAGAGGTGGCATGATTGTCACTGTTAAGGGCCGTCAAGTTAATTCTGACTTCTGATGGCCTTTTCCTAGGCTTTTCTTAGCAAGATTTGTTCAGAGGAGGTTTTCCATGGCCATCCTCATAGGCTGAGGGTGTGATTTGCCCAAGGTAATAATTTTCAAGAATCCAAAGAGGACAACCTGAATCAATAGATTCAAATGGAAGAACTTCCTAACAGTCCAAGTTATTTGATAATGAAACAATCTGTTTCCAGAGTTGAGTTCATCAGAGGAACGTAACAACACCAGGTTACCCTATTGGAGACTGGACTTTGGAATTTTCATCTCAACCATTTGGACCCAGATCTGAGCTTGGGAAAGCTACTTTTTGAGCTACTGCTTCCAAAATACCCAAGACAGCATGCCCAATGGGTATGCTTAGTGGAAATTCAAAAAGTTTTAATCAAAAAGGAAATTTTTTCCAAGTTCTAGTCCAGATGAGGTTCTTACAATATGTGGGAGAGAGACTGAGTGAGTGAGGGAGAGAGAATATTGAAGGCCTCTTTTGTTGGAAGACTTCTTTTCCTCCTTGTATAATTTTTTGCTCTTTCACTGACAAATTCAGAGTGTGATCAACATGTTTTTCTTTGCAATTCCACATGGAATCCTAAAAAACTCAGCTACTATCTATCCACTTATTATCAAATCAGTCAGCAATTATTTCAAATGATTCCCTTTAAGGTACTCCAGTGGTTCTGTGAAAAATATCAGCCAGGAATATTAATATAACCTGTGGCATTCAGGGCTTGGCCTAGAGATTCCCGTCAGTCAGTCAGTCAGTCCTGGGAAGCTGGTTTTGACTAAAGGACTCATCACTGTGTCTTTATGCTGCAAATTGCTGGCTTTCAATCAGCTAAGAAGACGTGTGCAGATATCAAGTTTTGCTTGTTAGGAGCACTCAAATGACAATGGGGAAAGAGATGAACTGGTGCCTGAGATGAGTTCTTTCAGTGTGATCTTATCTGTGATGCTCTTGGTGGTCACGTTGAAGCTGCTGCTGCCCAAGATGTCAGGCAGGAGACCATATTCTCAGTGTTCCATCCAGGACTCTCCTCCTATTCTTCACCAATATCATCACTCTGGACACCTTATCATTGCTGCCATTCTGTCTCAGGTTGTAGCATTTTCAAAGAACATCAACTTTGAAAAGCATCCATCTCTGGAATTTGATGACTATCTGTAAGTGGTTCCATTTTCTCACCATCTCCTAACACTTATGTTTCCAGATTTGACCTATGACGATCACCACTGTTGCTGCTGATGCTGATGCCACTATTATTATTTTTACTAACATTTTTTAAAATCATCCATAGTTCTTATGTTGTTACAGTGGGGGAAATATTATGCCAATTTCCCTGTATGCAGGGGAAACTTCATAATATTAAAAGAAAAATTCCATTCCTAATTTAAACCTAACGCACCAGATATTTTCCCATTCTGTTTAAGAGCCAGATATACTTCGTGCAGGCAAAGAAGCAGATACAGCCCACTTCTCTTTAGACACAGGGAATTGAAATACATCCTATGGCTTGCCTTAGCAGAAGGTTTACAGCTACACTGAGTTTCCATATTTCTTTAGTTAATCAGTCTCATTCTATTTCATGGTTAGATGTAAAAAGTAATGGGATGTACATCAACTGGTGTTGAACTAGTTTGCATATTTTTATTCCATAAATCACACCCTGTACGTATCATGCACATGACATATTTTCTGTTGCAAAAATCAGTACTTTAACATACGAAAAAATGGAGTATCATTGAAGCTGTTTGCCGAAGATAAAAAACTAGTGTGTCTTTAAAATTACATAAAGTTCATATTATTACATGAGATCATATTAAACTCTGAAAGCACAATGGTACAAAACTGTGTTTACCGCCACTGAAAGCAAAGGAAGGGAAGATCCAATTTCACGCTCACCATGAACGATTTTCAGAGTTTGGAGAGAGCTCTTAGAAAGGCACTATCTTCAGTATACTACAACCATAATATTAACTCTAAAAGTTCAATGGCACAAAACTGTGTTTCCTGCCACTGAAAGCAAATGAAGGTCAGATGTAATTTTAGAGTTTGGAGAGAGCTCTTAGAAAGGTAATGTCTTCAGTACACAACAATCCATCTGTTCTACATATAAGAGGGCTTTAAATGGGAAAAAAGAAATCACAGGCATGATTCTATGGAAGGAAGCAGTACTCCATATATCTGATCCCATACCATTCAGGCCTCCATGTGCGGCCTTGTATTGAGTCCAGGAACAGATCCTTATATTATTCTAAGGCTCTGAAGAAAGTGAAGGATTACTAATTAGCAGCATCCAAAGCTAAGTCAACCTGCATCTAGCATTATCCAAGGCTGTGCTAGAAGTTTGGCTCCTGTTCAGTCAAGCCACATTTCTATGTTTGGGTGTCTTGCTGTACATATTTCTCCACACATTTTTAAGAAGGCAGGCACATCAGTGAACAATTTTTTTAATATGTCCAAGGGAAGTGAAGTGAATGCCTTGATCCGTGAGAAGATGTACTGTTCAACAATATCTGATTTTGATTGTAGACTAATGCCACAGCTCTACCAGCACGTTGCAGCTTTTGCATTTGCTGCGAAGGAGGTCAATGAAAATAAGCAAATCTTACCTAATATCTCCATGGGTTTCCACATCTACAATTCCCATTTCACTTCAAGATGGACATACCTTGTCACAATGAAAATTCTTTCTGGGTCGGGTCAATTCATCCCAAACTACAAATGTGACGTTGAGAATGTACCGGTCGCAGTCATTGGAGGACCTAACTACGAATTCTGTTTTGACATGGCAAATATCCTGTATATATACAAGATGCCACAGGTAAGATGTGTACCCAAAACTAACTGTAAAGCCTTTCAGGTGGTGCATTTATCTAGATCAAAAGGTGGAATAATATAGACTGAACCTCAGGCTGCAGGCAAGTATTTGAAGAGTTGATTGTTAACCATCTTTCTTGAAACAAAAGCACTAGAATGTCAGGCAACAAAGTTTGAGCCCAATTTTCTGTTTGACATAAGTTTATCATGAAAGGATGTTTCTCACACTGATTAGTAAAGCATTCCAAAATGTAATCCAGGATGCATATTCTGAAATGGTCCAGTCTCAGAAAATCTTCCCAGGTAGGTTTTTTGTTTGTTTGTTTGTTTTTTGCAGGGTGGGTTGGGTTGGGAGGTCTTACCCAGAATGTGCAAATAGTACTTTAATGGACTCCAGCCCTCTAAATTCCCCAAACAGTAGGGCTACCCATATTGGCTGGGAAATTCTGGGAATTATATTCTAAAAGTAATTTCTTAAAGTCTGGATCCTGTCCATTCAACTGGAAGTTTTAGTGTACAAGAATCATATTATGGTTCATTCATAAATTCATTCATAAATATTCATTTGCCTTTTATGTGCAAGTGGTGAAGTACAGGTTGTAAATGATTAAGTGATTGGAGGTGTGTGGATTTCCTACCATTTGGCCTCCTTCATGAGGTCCAGGTGGTAAAAAAAGGAGAAAGATCAGGGAATCACTTCTACTACTCTACTGTCTCTGAGAACACAGCAGGTTAGCGAAGACTTTAATTATTACAGCTAATTGAAAATAGCAGCTTTAGAAATATAGATGTTGTTTGTGGTTGTAGTCCTCTTCCTTGCTTTCCTTTGTATGACTTAATGCTATGGTGTGGGCTTCCCATCAAGAGGACAACCACAGCATGTTTGCAACCAGCATCTCCTCTCAAATAAATTTTGCAATGTTTAAATTCCACAGCTGCACAATATTAAATTGTGATTAGTATCTTGCCTCCTCCCCCCCCTCAAAAAATTAACTCAAGTTTGGTTGATGCTTTAAACCAATTTACTTCTCCTCATTATTTTCTAAAATATGTATTCTTTTTAGTTAATCTATGGGTCTCCTCCCATAACTGAAAACAACATTCAAACCATTTCTCTCAACTGGATGTTCCCATCTGGGACTTATCAAGATGATGGGATTCTCCAGTTACTCCTGCATTTCAACTGGCGATGGATTGGGGTGGTCTCTCATGGTGATGAGACTGGACAGAGGTTTGTAGAAAATGTTCTTCCTGAGTTTGCCAACAGAGGTATTTGCTTTGATTTTATAGAAATATTACCCACCTTAGCCTTTTCCAATGAGATTCCGGAAATAGTAGAGAAAGGTTCTGCATCATTTGGCATTGTCATGAGAAGTACTGCTAATGTTGTGGTTGTGCAAGCTGAAAACCAAATGCTTATGATAATAAGAATGATGCCCCTAGTTGCATCAGAGGAGGGTATAAGTCTGCAAACCACTGCAAAAGTCTGGATTGTGACAGCTGAGATGGAATTCACATCACTTTCCTTCCAAAGAGATTGGGACATACATTTTCTCCATGGAGTCATATCTTTTGCAGTTCACTCAGAGGAACTTCTGGGGTTCCAGACTTTTCTTCAGATGAGAAATCCCACCTTGGAGAAAGAAGACAGGTTTTTAAGGACCTTCTGGGAAACTGTGTTTGTCTGTTCTTTCCCTGCTGAATCTGAAGAGAAGGAAGAGGGCAAAATTTGCACAGGGGAGGAGAAACTTGAAACAATTCCAATGACCCTTTTTGAAATGAGGATGATCCCCCACAGCTATAGCATCTACAATGCTGTCAGTGCTGTGGCACATGCTTTGCATGCCATGCACTCCTCTAGATTCAAAGGTAGAACAATGAGGAATGGCATAAAACAGAACCTTTGGATTCAAGAGCCCTGGCAGGTAATCTGATTATAACGGGGGCGACTTCATGCATAGATCAGTAGTTCTTTATGTGAAGAGCTGTCTAATGAAGAGGACCAGACTACTTTGGCTTCTATTTGCCTTCCATTTAATTACCCGTGTGTGTTGATAAAACAGGGCTTCTGATAGGTATAGTGGGTTCTCTGTATGTAAAAATGTCCTCCTTCAGTGTATGCAGATAAAAGTTTAGAAATAAAGAGAAATGGAAAGAAAAGACAAGAGTACAACACTCAACATGTTTAACAGTTAAGGTAGAAAGGCCATCCAAAAATGTTTTTAAGAGTGTGAAAAATAGGTTTGCTGAATGTTTGCTGAGCTTTGCTGAGACTAACCAAACTAACAAGAATATTTGTAGCTTTGGACTTCTTTGCTAAATTCATCTGTGCATGTTTTAAACAGCAATCAGCATTTTCTACGCAGGAAATAATATGTTCTTCATACAAAATTCTGTTTCCTCTACAAAAAACACTGTAATTCAGATTTTTTCTGCACAAAATGTGGGCATTATTCATTCATTCATTTATTGCACAGAGACAACATTTTTGCACATTCTGTAAAAAAATGTTCCAGCGCAGAAAATGCTGCTTTCTGTGCATAAATACAAAGTGCAAATTTTGCTTAGAATAATTCCCATACTGGAAACAATCATTGACAATTCTACATTTTTCAAAGATTTTCTCACAATGGGAAGAACATTTCTAAAATTGCTTTGAGAAGAAAACGACCAAAAAATTACATCCCTGCTCAAGACTCACAATATGTCAATAGTGGTTGTGCATTGTTTAGAGGAAAAAAATAAAGGCAGGAGGAAGGAATTGTCTTGTTTGCCTTGCAGATCCTCAATGTATTTGGCTTGCATGGGGACAAATTTCAAGTACCACCATACTTTGTTAAATGTATATATGACTGAATGATGCAGCACAGTGATAGCATTGTGGACTTCCTAATAGGGCAATTTTTCCTATATTTTTCCTAAGTTCATTTATAAGAATTTAGTGGGTTCCTCTTAAAAAAGCTACCTAATACTTCTACAGGATACAAAAGTTATGTATGTCTTTGTTTTATTAAAATATAGTTATTCTGATCGAGTTCAAAGATTTTATTGGGCTACTGGCTTCCTGGCTCTTTTCAGAATCATTTTAAGGTATAAGGAATGATGCATTTTGGATGAAAGGGGAAGGAGGTCAATGATTGCTGAAGGCTGAAAGTGGTCTTTGACTACACATTTGAAGCCCTAAAATGTCACAAGACTCATCCAAAGTGCTCCAATCCTTAATTTTAGAAACAAACAAACAAAAAACAACGAACTGGCATTTAGAGGCAGCATTTCCCTGACAACTGCATACAACCCCTAAGAATTTGTGAAAAACACAATATCTCAACAGGTTCTCAAACTCCCAGAGCTCCTCACTATCCTCAGAACCCCCCATTTTTGTCTGTACTCCCCCTAAAACTATCCATTGGAAGTGACATGGCATCATTTCTGTCTGCCATTTTGAAACAAACTTTAGAGACAAAATGGAAGTATTTGATCTTGCTCTGGGGTGGGTTGTGGTATGTGTGAGGGTCTGAGGAGAGAAATTGGCCCATTCGCCCATGCAGTTGTCAACACCTGCCTTGAATCAACAAGAACAAAGAGGGTATCAAGGACAGGGATGTTCATGGAAATTCTTCCCTCAGGGTCCCCCCAAATGCTGATTGTTCTTTAGCTGTGATTACATGATTTGCATCGTATTCACAAAAAGTTTTTTTTCCCTCCACGTGTTTAGCTTCACCACTTTTTGAGAAGTGTTTCCTTCAATAATAGTGTCATGGAAGAAGTTTCCTTCAATCAAAATGGGGAATCAGTAGCTGGATTTGATATCATCAGTTGGGTTATATTGACCAATACATCCTTTCTCAAAGTCAAAGTTGGAAAGATCAACCCCCAGGCTCCCCCAGAGAAGAGGTTCACCATTAATGAGAGTGCCATGATTTGGCCCAGTAAGTTTAATGAGGTAAGGTCCACAAAAGCTGCTTCTACATATTTTTTTCACTGTTATTCCCTGCCAGCATTAGCTGTTCAAATACACTGAATCAACTATTATCCTGGCCAAACTGTTAGAGAAATTAGATGTGAGGGATCCAGAGGGATCCATGTCCACTGCATTATGCTAAATCACTTTTAGAAGCAACTCTTACCTCACTAACTAGAAATACAACAATGCAATCTTGAAGTAGCTAGCAGCCAGTAATCTCTCATGGTACAGAACACCTAGAGTTAACATGATATTACAGTCTTTTGACCTTATCCAGAGTCTCACGCTATGATTAGAGGAGTCCGAGTTCCAAACACATATGTTTAGATGACTGAGTAGTGGATCATGTGGCAATGGCAGCGGTTGAAAGTAGAGTAATAAAAGAAACGGGATGAAGAAGAATCAAGCTGTGGCTCAGCAACCTGATTGAGATGAAGAAAAGAACACTTCAGTGAATGCTAAGTTGAGAAGATAGTGGACCAAACTTGAAGACTGTTAATAGATTGTCCATATTCTTTGGCATAAGGGCAATGTTTCAGGAGAGAGACGTGCCATTATTGCAAGCAGCATAGACAAGTATTCCCTAAAGGTTCCCTCTAAAGACAAGGATATCATACCAGCAAATCAGGATCTCCTGAGAATAATTTCATGGACGTGATAGTAAGATGCAAACACCTGAATTCTTGTCTTTTGTCATTTGTGGACAGACATGCCCCCTTTCTCTATGTAATGAAAATTGTCATTTGGGCTACAGAAAGACCAAGAGGGAAGGGGTGCCACCTTGCTGCTATGATTGCCTTGCATGTCCAGAAGGGAAGATTTCAAACAAAGAGGGTAGGAAGAGCCTTTTAAATTATTCACAAACTATGTCTCGAATGTTCTGGCATTGAAACACTGGACATTCTCATGTTATTTAAATTATTTTGAAGTGGATGATGAAATGATGCTGAGCTATATCACAACAGATGCGGGTGTGTTCTTCTGTGTACACTTCATATCCTGTTAGGATAGGCAGGGGAAGGATTTCTCCATGTCTAGCAGAGTACTTCAGGGGTAGGAATCCTAATTTAATTCATTCTCCATCTTAATGCGGAAAACTGGTAAGAGGGAAATCTCCCCAATATGAGTTACCTGACTTCTCCTTCTTTGTAGTGTTTTCAGAGAATACTGATATGTTTTTTGCAAGCATTTTTTGAGCATGCATTGAATGTTTGCAAGATTGGAGAAGGTGAGAATTGCATATTTGGGGGAGGTAGTTTGTGCCTTTTCAAGTCAAGTTCAAGTTTATTGCATTTTAGCAGCCAGCCATTGCACAAAAATGAAAAAAATAAAATAAGATAAAATAAGAAAGGATAATCCAGCCAATTTACATGTAACGCATAATCAACAAAAATGAATCACTTTCCATACCCCTCCTTGTTCTTTATAGCACTTAATTGTAAGGCCCTAACAAGAAATTTAGATGTTCTGAAAGACACAGTTTTCACAGTATCAGATAGCAGAAAACAAACTTTCGCGAAGGAGGAATTTCCCTTAAAAGACTTCAATAAAGGAAAAATATACTTGCTCCTAAGATCATTATAAATAGGGCACTCAAGTAGAACATGAATTAAATCTTCTATTGAAACAGAGTTGCAAGCACATACTCCGTCCTTCATAGGAACATTATTGTACCTGCCCATGCAAATTGCCAGTGGGAGAACATTCAATCTAGCATGCAGAAAGGCTAACTTCATTTTAAAAGTTGGAAGATCAACCAGATAATGAGGAAGAGGTGAATTCAACGGAATGTAAGAAACAAAAAGTGTATTAGATTGGCAGGACTTAATCTCAGTCATCTGGGATTGCATTACTATATCCTTGAGTCTTTGGAGTATAAGTAATTTTGCTTTATCATACCCTTGAGTCAGAAAAAAAGGAACAGAGAACCCCAAATTCATGACAGCCAATTGCATTTTATGCATCCATGAATTTGGACCAGGCTCTTCGAAGAACCTCAAAAGGAGCTCAGATACCCGCTTAAAAATAATTTTCAACCAGAAAAGAAGGGCTAATCTAAGAGCCTCTGTTTTAATTGGTATTATACCTAACTCTGCATGGAGCAATGCTAATTTTGTGGAAATGGGAACTGCCACAAGTCTGCGCAGAAATTTATTTTGTGCTCTCTCTAATATATCTAAATTGGCCAGAGCCCACAGTGGTGCTCCAAATAGCAGTTTAGGCAGGACTCTGAGCCTATAGAGTTCTAAAGTGGGTTGAATCATATTGCCCCCTTTTGTGCGATAGAATCTTAATAATCCATTTAATGTTCTTTCAGCTAACAGGGTACTTGATTGAACCTGTGAAGACCGATTACCAGTCCAGTGAAAGACCACACCAAGATATTTAAAAGAGGGGACTTGTTCCAATTTATTCCCGTCAAGCAGCCAATTATAAATTTTTTTGGATTTGCCGAATACCATCACTTTTGTTTTTTGATAGTTGATGGAAAGTTGTTCGTTCTTACAATATAAACTAAACTGATTCAACAATCTACGCAGGCCTACTTGAGTATAGGAAATCAGGATAGCATCATCTGCATACAATAGGATCGAATATTTCCGATTTCCAATTTTAACTGGGAAAAATTGGTCACCTTTTAAGAACTCAACTACATTGTTTATAAATAAATTGAAAAGAAGGGGAGCAAGCAGACACCCTTGTCTTACTCCTTTAGAGACAGGTATCGAGTCTGACAGGTGTGTACCATCAACTCTGACTTTCAAGGATGTATTTGAGTAAAGGGATATTATACATTTTAGAAGATTCTTATCAATACCCATAGTTTGTAATTTAACCCAAAGACGTTCCCGTGAAATAGAATCAAAAGCAGCCTTCAAATCAATGAATGCTACAAAAATATGCTTTACAGTTCCTGCCAGATATTTATCAATAACATATTTCAACATAAAACAATTATCCAAAGTTGATCTGCCTAAACGGAAGCCAGCCTGTTCTGGGGCCAGCAATGCATGCTCTTCCACCCAATCCTCCACTGTATCTAGAAGAGACCTGGCATAAATTTTCCCAGAAACATCCAAGAGACTAATGGGCCTATAATTTCCTGGATCATTTCTAGGACCCTTTTTGTAGATTGGAACTACAATAGCAGATGACCAATTAGGTGGTGTAACTCCTACATTATTAATTAAAGAAAATAATGAAGCAAAAATTGGAGCCCACCAGTCTGAAAATGCAGTATAAAAGTCTGATGGAAAGCTGTCTTCACCAGGTGCTTTACCTTTCTTTTGTCTTAGTATTAATGACTTAGCCCTATCTATAGAAATATTTTCCCAGCTATGTTCCCATCTAGGCCCAGTATAGTCCGGGGGAATAAACTTAAGATGGTCTGAATCATTAAATAGCTTTCCAAAATAGCTTTCCCAGTAGTTTTTAGAAATAGTTGCTTCTAAAATTGGAGATGACCTTTTTTCGAGCTTTGCAATTGTATCCCAGAATTTCGATGGATTCTTTTGCAGGAGTGCTAGGCTTAATTCCTTCCACTGTTCCCTGTTATATATCCGTTTTTTCTCACTAATTAATATTCTGTATTTTTTACAAAGATCATAGAAATATGAGGGAATTTCAGTGGAGTTAGTGGATCGATATAATTTGATGGCTTTTCCCATTTGCCTTTTTAGATTCCTGCAGTCTTTGTCAAACCAAGCATTATTGCTTTTGGTTTGGCAATTTTCTGAGTGGGATACCTTTTTTATAAAAAAGGGTCTGAGGGAGTTTGTTAATTGTGCATACAACTGATTTGCAGACTCGACATTGGATGCTTGAATAAGATCTTTCCTTAATTTCATAAATTCCTCAGAGTAAAGTCTCTGTTGCAAATCTGATTGCAACAGGGGATTCCATTTGATCCTTTTATCAGAGGTTAATTGGGCTTGTTCAGAATTAAGGTGGTGAGCAGTATTTATAACAGTACTGTTAAACCACTGCAAGGAAAATCTAAGTGGCTGGTGATCACTACCAGCAACTGGATCAACTGTAAAAGAGAGAAACAAGGATCGATGCTCGTGTGAAATTAACACATAGTCAACTGTACTTGCTCTAGAGTTATTTATAAAAGTAAACTCTCCCTTAGAATTATCAAGATGGGAACTATTTATTAAAGCTAAATTTAGTTTTGTCAGTAAAGTAAAAAAAATGCGACCAAAATCATTAATCTTCTTATCTTCAGACTTTCGAATTTCCAAACCTTCCCACAACTCAGTTGGGCCTCCTAATCTTGGTTAGATGAACCTATGCGTGCATTAAAGTCGCCGACAATTACCAATGGAACTAAAGGAAATTCATACTCTAATTCGCATAGATATTCTTCTAACTTATGCCAGTAGTTTGGATCATAATATGGTGAGGTGCAGGGGGGACATAGATGTTAACAAAAATATAAGAGTGGTGTACATTTTTAATAAAAATGGCCATTGTGCATGGAGCTAATCCTTTCAGAGGAATAATTGAAGCTGAAAGAGAAAAAGATATAAATATAGCCAGGCCACCACTCGGTCTACCACCTTTAGAAGAAGAATGTGCGGTATTTGAGTAGGCCACATATCCAGGAAACCAAATATCATGCTTTAGCCAGGTTTCTTGGAACAGCAGGACCTGAAACTGCTTTGTACAGTCTAGAAAGTCACAATCCTCTAGTTTGTTCCTCCAGCCTGCTAAATTCCAGGACAAACAGGAAAGTCCAGATGTCGAATATATTGATTGTCATTGTTGTGTCAAAACCTGGATTTCATTGGTTTCCTCTGAAATTACCACTGACCCATTTATTTGTGAGTAAGGGTTACAATGTACTTGATGTATATCTGCAAATATAGTATCTTTGTTTTTAGTCTTCCTTTCATCTAATTCATGAGACTCCAATTTCCTCATCTCTAACCAATTCGCTGTTGTTTGACATGCTTGACTAGAGATGATATTTCTATTACTTGGGGGGGGGTTCAAACATTATCAAATCATTCTGTTCCATAGGAGCTAAAGCTAAATCCAATTCTTCCCTACTCATCACAGTTAGCCTTTCTCTTAAGACGCCCAATCTTGTTATGATCGCTTTTTTTCCAGTCAGGGGTAAACATTTATAAGAATCTATTAATTGCTCTTCTTCACTGACCCTAGAGATATTAAATGGGTCTTGTGGGCAGCCTTTCTCAAAAGAGTTTGTCAATACAGGGTGTTGCTGCATACAGTGGAATTCTTTATTTGAAGAGAGCAAGGGTGGAACTTTTAAACTACAATTTTCAAACTTAAAAGTTGATTTAGAACCATGCTCTCCCCAAACCTTAGAATTATTCACTACTGAATAGGGTAATAAAGGTTTCCTCACTGTATCCAGAAACACTCGGGTAGGTACCACACCCAACCTAGAAACAGAAACTTTGCTCTTCATAAAGAGGGAAGGTATTCTAGCTGACCTAAATACTAGGATAAATTTTTGCATTTGAGAAGGAGCATATAAAAAATTGATAAATGAAAGATCAACTGCCTTAATTGGTAAATGTAGTATAGTACTAATATGCTTCCTACCACAGCTCATTGTATTCCACCGAGGAATAGATTGTCTATAAGGGAATATACTTAAAGCAACCTGATTAACCTGAAGGGAGAGATTCATATCCTTTAAAAAGCTCTTAACTACAGGGAATGAAGGAAGCTGACTTGTAGGAATGGTATTTGTAACTTTGATACCACCCTGCTTCTTAATGATCATTTTTGAAGGAAATGTATGACTTTCCCTTTTTATAGTGGAGGTAAGGCAGTCTAGTTTGTCTGAGATATTTCTTGATGCACTATAAATACTTTTTACAGTTACCGCCACCAGATTATATTGTTTTTCTAAAAGCATCCTATCATTAGAAGAAGAAATAATCTCCTGAAAGTCATCATGTCTGCTCCCATCTACTGAGTTGCTTTTAGTTATATTGTTTCTGCCTTGTAAATACTGAGGCTCTAAGCTTTCCTCTTCCAGAGCATCAAACCTATTAGAGGTAGGAATTGCAAATTTAAAAACATCTAATGGTTGCCTATCAGGTTTAAAAAACTCATCAATCTTGGGCTGCTTAATTTTAGGGGGAGAAGAGTAAGTAGGACTTCCCTGAACTCTCTTTCTAGAAGTCATATTAATTAGCTTTCCACTAGAAATAAAAAAAAACTGAATTAAATAATTAAATAACTAAATAATTAAATAGCTAAACAGATATATACATATACATATACACACACACACACACACACACACACACACACACATATATATATGACTATAAAAATAGAAACATATAATCGACATATATCTGAAAGTCTAAAAGACACGAAAAAGAAAATAAAATCTAAAAAAAAAAATACTGTTTTCACAAAAAAGGCAGTGCAGTTCAATTTTACAATCCTGAAGCAAATAGGCTGGGTAGCATATAGAACCCAGGGTGCACCTCTTGAACTCAAGTCTGCATCCAGACTGTTGTAGGCAGCAGCTGTTTAGGCTCTTCTTTCATCTTTGTTCACAGGCTTTATCAAAATTTCATCAGAACTCCCCAGAGGTAATTCCTCATATTCAAAAACAGGAGTTATCAGCGTTTATTATTGTCAATATTCACTGTTAGTTCAGTCTCTTCTCTACCAAACGCTGAAGGACGCTCAAACAAAGTGATAATAAACAGTTCGCAGTTCACAGCTTGCTGCCCCACATCATCAATCAGACCTTCATAGGATGGTAGATGGTAGATGGTAGAAGGTTCTATATCCTCCCTTCCTCCTCCTCTTTGTCCAACCAACAGGTCAGTGATACAACCTCAAGCCTCTGCTCACCACTTTAGCATTTCAGCTGTGAGTTCCAAATTATAGGCAAATAAAGATGATAGAAACAATGCCCAAATTGCAAACAGCTATGGAAAAGGACTGTTGTATATAAGGTTCTCCAATTTCGGTGAATATACCATCAGCGGTCCACAATCCAGACGAAAACGGCAAAACAACAGTTCTTAAGGAATAGTAATAAATAGAAGTGCCTTCTCTGATGTAAACAACCCAGCTGTAATTTGCCTGGGCTCCAGTCTACCAGCACTCAGCTATCCCTCAGCTGGCCTTCCAAAAGCTTCAGGTAGGTTAATTGTCAAATGATCACAGCTGCCCAAATAAAGTCTTAAAATCTTAGAATCTTAAATAATTAAAGCTCTAAGTAATAAAAACTTTGGGGTTATTAAAACCTCAGAGCTATACAATTTAATGTTTAAAAGATCCAATGTTAAAATGTTAAATGTTAAAAACGTTAAAAGGATAAAAAAAAAAATCAGCTTGCTCACTAAAATCCGAGTTAAAAATCACCATTAAGGACTAAAAACTACCTCACACAACAAGTTATTCCTGCAAATCCTGATTAACAAAGGCAATGCTCTGGAAAAGGTCCAGAGTTCAGTAGTAGGACATCACTTTTCTTTAGCAGGACTGCTAAAACTAAAACCAGACAGGAGCCGAGGATAAATCAAAACCTCTACCGAAAACAAGCAAGCAGGCAGGCCTGCCTTTTCAGTCAGTGAGGATATCTTGTTGTTACTGCAGTCTTTAACCTCGGGAAGAGGGAAAGGCACGACCTTTGCACAGAGAATTGCACCAAGCAGTCTTAATGCAATTTCCAGAAACAGAGACAGGGAAACTAATTTCCCAGACATATATCTGAAGCAAGATCTCTTGTGAAGAGTCAGAAATCCTCAAGATGCTTTCTCTCCATTGTGAGACAGCCAGGCTTCACATCCCAAGATCCAAATGATGCAAATTATTCATTGCTCATCTCCAAAGGAGATCACACTCTTATGGATGGAGATGAACTTTCCATCTTCATTTACAGCCCAATACTTGGTTTGTCTGTAATTATAGCTAAAGTTGGGCTTAAAAAGAAGACTTGGAAAGGGACACACTTGGGTACTCAATATTGTCCTAGCAGTGAGTTATGCTTCATAAAGTTAAAGCTCAGGAGTGACATACACAAATTCTTCTTTCTTTTTTAGACACGGATGACTGTTCTCCTTGTTCAGAAGACCATTATCCAAACAAGAATCAGGATGCCTGCATTCCCAAAAACATCAGCTACCTGACTTACAAAGAACCCTTGGGGATCACTTTGGCTACTGTCGCTCTTATTCTTCCATCACAGCTTTGGTGCTTTGGATCTTCAAGAAACACAAAGATGTTCCCATAGTTAAAGCTAACAACCAAAACCTGACCTTCACTCTCCTCATTTCCCTTCTTCTTTCTTTTCTATGCATTTTCCTATTTATCGGTCAGCCTAAGAAGGTGACGTGCCTCCTTCGACAAACAGCCTTCGGCATGATCTTCTCAGTTGTCCTTTCTTCCATATTGGCCAAAACCATCCTGGTAGTTGTAGCTTTCATAGCTATCAAACCAGGGTCCAGGATAGGGAAATGGGTGGGAAAAGGGTTGTCTAACTCAATTGTTCTTTCTGGTTTCATTATACAAGCTACAATTTGCAGTGTCTGGTTGGCTATTTCTCCCCCATTTCCAGGCCTTGATAAACATTCAGTGGCTGAAGAAATTGTATTGGAGTGTAATGAAAATTTCACTACCATGTTTTACTGTGTCTTGGTTTTCCTGGGTTTCTTGGCCACTGTTGGTTTCATGGTGGCCTTTTTAGCTAGGAAGCTACCCGACAGTTTTAATGAAGCCAAGTTTATCACTTTCAGCATGTTAGTGTTTTGCTGTGTCTGGATATCCTTTATTCCAGCATATCTAAGCACGAAAGGGAAATACATGGTGGCTGTGGAGGTTTTCTCCATCTTGACTTCCAGTGCAGGCTTGCTTGGCTGTATTTTTTTCCCAAAATGTTATGTCATTTTGCTGAGACCTGATCTTAATCGAAGAGAGCAGCTAAAAAGGAAGAATTAGTTAAATAATTGAGAAGCGGATGTCATTTGATATGCCCTCTACTTTCCAGATCATTCTCTTGATTTTACATGGACTTTACATGAACTGCTGCTCCAAAACAAACAATCCTGCAGACATTAATCCCCACCAGACCAACGATCCTACATCCTCCAGGTCAGGTAAAGACACTAATTTCCCCAGTCCAGAGACCCTGTGTTCTTCTAACCAAGGAAAGAGCACAGTAGAGGATTAAAGAGTCGTGGGGGAAAGGAAGAAGCAGCACACAGAAGTTCAAAGAGAGAAAGAATGGGGGTAGGGAGGAGGAGCACATGGACAATCCAAGAAAAATGACAGGGGAAGAAAAAAGGGGGCTAAAATTGTTAGTAGCTGTACACACCCATACTTTGGTATGGTACAATTGGTAAACTGATACATGGCCATGGCCAAAAACTTTACTGGAAAAGACATACCTGGACAGAACACATAAGCCAGGCCCGAGATTTCTAGCAAGCAGGCCATAGGCAGGTCACCAGAAGGTTTTAAGTACTAACAGGCTTTCAGCTAGCCTCCGATGAGACAATGAGTCCCCAGCGTTCACACAGATATGCTGATTACTATATTCATGTTATCCTTTACCTTCAGAGTCTTTTCCTTTATCCTCATGCCTACCATATAGTACGGAGCTACTAAATTAGCCATTCATTCTTTGTCACCAATATGCTCTCAGTTCATTCCAGACTCCATCGTCCATGTTGCTGGGGAGCCATTAACATATTCACCCTCCAGGCAGATAAAGGGCATTTCCACAATACACTGTTATAGTGCTATTATTCCAATTCCAGCAACCTGTGGAATTCTGCGGTTTGTAGTTTACTGAAGCCCAAGAGCTACCCAGCTGAGAATTCCCAATGCCCTTCCCTAAACTGCAAACCCCAGGACTCCATAAGATTTTGAAAGTGGAATAATAGCACTATAATAGTGTAGTGCAGAAAGGCCCCAAGAATACTTATGCCCATATTTTAACTAGCTGAGATGTAGTACATCAATTGCAGAACATCAATTTGTACTGCTCTTAGACATAAGTCTAATTCACATTGCTTTTTCTTCACTACTCTTCTGTAACCATTCCCTGAAATCTCGCTATAAAGCTTCCTTCCCGTTCATTTGGTTAGCTCTTGTATGAGTGTGTGAACACCTGAATATTGTATATGTGTGATTGAATCCTCCCAATAAAACACATTTTAATTTACTTTTCCATCTCTGGTTGGTTCTTCCTGTGAGATCCCAGTAAACATTGGTGGAAAGATCTCGCTAGGTTACGCCACCTCTTGCAAGCCTCCTAATTTGAGCTAATTAGTTCCCCATCTTTTTGTTGAGGCACAGGTACTGCTGGAGGACTTCAAGCTCCCTGACCCTTTTGGGGTAACAAAAGAAATGAACAAGAATGAAGCTCAGAAGAGGAGCAGAGGAAAAGGGGAAAGGACAAAAGAAGTTGAGAAGCGAGCACAGAGGGTAAAAACCCAGCAATGAGGAAACAGGTGGTGGCAGGGAATAGATCTGATGCAAAACCAAAGATAAACCAAAAATGGGGGAGGGAGAGGACGACAATAGAGGAAAGCGCAAAATAAAGCTGAAGAAATACAGACTTCCCCTACTCTCTCACCCTCTTCCTGTACACAAACACACAAACCTGGGTCAAATCAACTCAATTGTAATCTCAAGCCTCACAAGCAAGACAGTAACACACACTCCCTTCCACACAAAACCACCACAATAACCCCCAAACCAGACAGAATAATGGATCCAAGCATCGAGGGAACAATCCAGAATGAAACGTGCCAGGCAGATTGGCATAAAAAAGCCTAAGCTCCACCTCTGGAATGCATTGTGATCTGGCACTAAGCTCCAGCTACAGACACAACCTGGTCTCAGAATGGAGACCATCAAATTTTTACCCTCCCCCCATAGTGACTGTGTCCCATTGGGCCAGGTAAGTAATCTCTTTACTTGTACAAACAGACTGGCAAGTTTGTCTAAATTCAAATACCCCTCCTCAGGCAACTTTTGAATCCATCAACCTGGCGCGTCTGTTTGGTTCTCTTGGTTTAGAGTCTTCCCATTTGAGGAAGAAAGAGTTGGTGCTATTTCTTCTACTGAAGTAGCCTGGTATGCAATCTCTTGTCAATTTTAACTAAATCTTTGGGTCATGCTGCATGAACTCTGTGAAATAATCCTACTTGGAAGATTATGATAAAATCTTTATGATAAAACA